>OY992765.1:14533498-17033498 GCA_963921325.1 Logfia minima
TTTTATTTTAAGTATAACCTAAAATAAATAAATAAATAAATGTCACTTTTTTTAATAAAAAAAAATTATATCTAAAATATACTTTTATTATTTTAAAAGTTTAAAAGTTTAAGTTCTTTATTAAAGTGTAAGTATTTCAAATAAATGGAAAAAGTAAATATATTTTATATGTTTCGTTTAGTGGTTGATAAATAGTAAAATTGTTATAGATAAAGGAATCCAAAAATAATATTCTAATAAAAAAGTGGGTTGTAATCTAATACTGATAAAGATAGTCTTACAACTTAGACCCTAAATCAACAACCAATTTCATATATATGAGTTAAAATTTCCTCCTCTGATGTTTTCTTCTATACATTTCTTGAAAATCTGGATAAGTGAGAATGTGATTTTGGATCCCATCTAACCGATGTGAATATCTATAGTAAATAAGGAATTGATACTTGACTAGAGGTGACATTTTCATCAATTTACATTTAATGTTCTATGCATCAATATTTATTGTTTTTCCCTTTTTATAGTCTGACTAGATATCAATTAAGGTTTTGTTTTATCTTTTAACAGGTCAAATGAGAAAAGAGTTCACTAAACATAAATGGATCAAAAAGATTGCAAGTCGTCTAAAGTGTATTATTAGTATATGGCAGTGTGTTCGCACATAGCTGTGGGAACAAATAGTCAATTTAACATTCACATATTTTATTGTTTACATTATATTGTTAAAAGTTTAATTTAAAGACATGTAAAGTTTAAAACTCAAGGGTTGCAATTTATAAATTAGTGGTTCATTTGAAAAGTAATTAATGATTTTTAAGGGTAATTTGAACATTAACCATTGTTGAGTCTAATTTTAAGAAATATATTGAGATGGTTTATATATAATTAAGATTAAGATAAAATTTCTTAAATCAAATAGAATATAACTTGAAGAATAGATCTTTTAAAATCTTATTTGACACCAAAATAATGTTTTAAGATTTTGGCATGATATGTTTATGGTCAATCTGACCCGGTTTGACCCGTTACCATACACACCCGGCCACCAGTTTTGTCACCTTCTATAAATGAATGATGAAGCATGTTAATATTTTATGTTCTACTTGTAGGTGTCTTCACCAAGACTTGAGAAGGTAGCTAGGATCCCACACGATCTTGAAAGATGCAAAGACCGTCCCATGTATGTAAAATACACAACATAAGATGATGATGATGCCACACCATCCCTTGAGCATGACGTATTTTGAGACTAGAATCTTTTGACTTGGATACATAATGTTGTACAAGGGGTTTAGCTGGTGTTATGAAGACCATAAAAAGGCAAGCAAAGGAAGACCCATTAAAAAAAACAAAGGGAGTGGTGAGTCGTCACTCCTTGTGACTTTGTTTTCAGTTAGGACCTACGCAGATTTCTATATATGTACTCCGCATAATTTTACTACACTTGGTAATTTTGTGTCGATTTCTCACTTCCTTATGATCTTGTATTGGTTTATAATCCTCATAATCGACGACAAGAAATGTAAGAGTCAGTGATCTTACTTTATTATACATAGTTTGGCTGCTTGTACATTCATATCTCATACATGAAAAAAACGAAAAAAAGACATACTACATATATGATTCATACAACTTCAGTTGTAAAAGTAACTGTTTAACTATTACACTTAATAATGTTACGGTATAAATAACACGTATTTGTCAACGATGTTCTTACACAAAGTATTAACCTTAGCGTAATCACAACTCGTGAAAACAAATATAGTGCATGTATAAACGAATCATCCCATACAGAGTACAATACTACAAAAAAGGTTCACAAGACATTGATTAAACCAATTACAAAAGTCTTCATGTATAATTTTGTGAAGTCGCGAATCATGAACTAGTTAACCATCGATAGGAAAAATAGAGAATTTTGAAACATGAATGACAACATGAAAATGACCCATAATAATTTTCGTCAATAATTATGACGATAATTGAGGACATGACATAGTGAGATTTGAATGATTAGAAACAAGTTAAAAACATTTGTACCATTAAAAGAAAAAGAAAACAAATATATAGTGCAGAGACAGAAGACTTCTCACCTATTCTACAACCCATTTTATTAAGTTATTATATTTTATAGAAAACGTCTTCGGATTGTATTTCAGTGTTTTATTATTTTAATAAACATAATAATTTAATTATGGTTCTCATGATTATCAATAGCGGAAACAACGAAGGACTCGACGACCGAATGATATTATACATTCTAAAGACGTGTTAAATGTCACGTGTTATTAGTTAAGTTAAAGACGTGTCATAAAATAGGGAAGAAGATTTATTTGTATTTAATCTTTTATTTAAGTGATCTTGAGTCTTATGGTTAAATAAAAATGGTATTCATCAAAATCGCAAAGATATTAGTTAATTAATTAATAAAAAGACAACCAAATTTATGTTTTATTAGTTATGTTTATCTATATTACAAGAATAAATTGAGTAGATACATCATAAATTTATGGTGGGGTTTGATCAGCAAATTCATGTGATGCCACGTGAAAGTTTTTTGATTGAAACACGATCCACATAATTTCCCTGAGATATATTTCCAACTTTCAAAAGGCTTTTTGGGTCAAAAGAAAAGTTGCACCCAAAATTTGAAATTAATGTTTTTAGGTGTCTAGTCAAAAAACAATATACAGAAAACTTGTTGATCGTTATAAAAAAAAAATTACTGATCTTGAGTAACGGTAATTTCAACAAAAATGTAAACTAAATCAATCGTCTTTTTGGTCCAAAGAGTTTCATTTTCATAACTTAAGCCTTTGTGCGTGAAAAAAAAACTTTACTATTTTTGAAAAAATAAATATATATATATATATGTATATAAATTAAAAGTTGAAGTAGAAAACAAGAAGCTGGTTTGCCCGAGAGGTTAAGGGGGAAGACTTAAGATCTTCTGCACATTAGTGCGCATGGGTTCGAACCCCATAGCCAGCATTTTTATGCTATTCTTCGTTACATTTTATTCAGAAAATGAGCTAACCCACTTTTGGTCCCGGTGCTCTTTATTAAATTCAAAAAGAAGGACTGCAATTTTAAATTCAAAAAGAATAATCATTCAGGCCTTTTTATTCCCTTTTATGGCATAATTCAAAGCAAAAGACTAGCTTGCCGTCTTACCTAGTTTCATTTATTTTTTCTACAGTAAAATCAGATTCGAAATAAGTGGATTTACCATGGTGAAGCACACCACTTTCACCACCTCAATATCACATTAGCTTTTTCCCAAATCACTTTTACCCCATTATAAAACCACTATCTACCAATTTCATCGTTATCAATATTTAATTATTTTAGACATAGAAAAATATAGCGAAACTTTTTTCTTCCAATAAGCATCGATATTGAAACGAATAAATGGTCAGACGGACGCCGACCATGCTGATGTGGGACCACTTTTGGTGCCAATGGATAAACACCGATCCACATCGTCTGCTCTAACCATGTATGTTAACATAGGAACTCTGAAGTAGCCTACTAGCCTTAAGTAATTGTGGAGTAGGAAACTTTGAAAGGTAAACATCAGAAAAATCAAATTTACATGCTGGAGGAATCAGACATATTTTTAACCAAAAAACTAATATTACAACAAAATATTTAATGTTTCAAAACGATTCGATTGTCATGACTTGCTAGAGCGGTGGCAACGATAATGGTGGTGGTATACGAGAGGGGGAATGATACACACTTTGATATAACATTTTTGTATGTCCCAATGTTTTTTTTGTCTAATATGTTTCCTTAAATATAACTTGAACTCATAACCAATTGATTGAGAATACTAGATGCTAGGTTAATGGTTCATTGGTGTTTTGATAATCAATCATCACGATGTAAAGTGTTTCTGTTTCACAATAATGAATGAATTTCTAGTCTGATTGTGATTGACATTTTTCCATTTGATTCGTGGAATCGATACCTCATCTTTTAATAGCTCTCGATGTTGCAAGTTGCAACATTATAAGATGATTAGATGAAAAATGAAACGTATCCGTATATAATAGCTTCATTTCATTAAACCATTTCCATCAAGAGAGCTTGTGACCAGTGACAACAATGCTTCATAGTATGTACTATTCAAAAGTAGGTGAATGACGTCTACGAAAAAGAAAAAAAATTAGAATTGAACTCAAGAATCTTCAAAAACAATCCAAATACGTTGAAATATAAAAGATGATAGATGAATGAAGGAATTGTGAGCTTATGTTTATGATTATTCATTTTAGGGTTTTAATTTTCAACTGTTAACTCGGTAACTCGAAAGTCACCAAACTTGTTTGATTCTCCTGGGGTAAATATTATTGGATGACTAGGTTATTTGGCCCAAAATTCAATTGTGAGTTTAGGATCTATTAGGTTTTTAGGTTTAAAACTATCTTGTTTGTTCTCTAAGTTATACTCTTGTATAAATAGAGATACAATGTAATCACGGTGAGAATCACAATTCATATATTACTATATTTTACTATTTTACATGGTATCAGAGTGTTGAGTACAAACCATCAAAAATTATTATCCTCCAGTCATTAGATGTTTGCTGCTGATCAGGAGAGATCAAATTTTATTTGCTTCCGCTTTATTATTTTCGTGTAATTAGTCCTTTTCTTTCACCTATCAAACTCATAAACCCTATGACACAAAATCATAGTTGTCATACTACACCCAAGGTATGTTAAGTAGTTATCAATCACACAAAGTTCTTTTATTTTTTGGCGTTGGAGATCATTTCGTCATTGAAAAAAATTGCCTACCAAATTGCCACTCCATCCTAAAGGCAAAGCAAGTCATGATGTAAAAAAAAGGTCGTCACAAAAAAAGAAGAAAGTCATCAAGATTTGGTTTAATGGGTCGACCCTCAACCAGAAAGTAACCCATAAAGTTTGACCAATTTGACTCGAAACCAACCCACCAACCCATTAAGCCGTTTGACCTTGACCTAAACACGATATGAAGACTGTGTCAGTTGGGTATTTTCAACCTTCTAAACTGTTTATCAAATCATACTAGGTGCGAATTGGGTGCTTTGAACCTGTCAATATGATGTGACTCAATTTTCACCCTTAACTGTATTTATCAGTTGTATGAATCAATCATTATTAACGAGCAAAAGTAATAATACGCAATGCTCGTTGTGTTTACACATGTTTTTTTCTTTTTTCTTTTTCTATTTTCATTTTAAATGGGACTCACCCTTATAATTTATTTTATTTCAATAGATTTGGACATTTATATTTTAAGACATGAATTAAAAATTACAAATACATTATATTATATGAAAGGATATGTAATTTAGATTTTAGATTTTAGATTAAGATTAAAATACGATAAAGATTACATGGGACGTTATTTCTATAGAATAATAGACCCATTCGTGAATTGTAAAAATAAGCCCAAAATAATATGTAGGCCCAAACGACGAAACTAATTAAACTTGACCGGGTTAACCCGATCCAAACGAACCAGCCGGATCTCAAAGTTATATTGTTGTTCAAGAAATCACTCCTTCAAATACTTCCTTTCAAGTTTAGTTTTTCTTTTTATCAATCAACGTATTAAGGATCTGATTATATTTGTCGAATATAAGGTATGAATCTAAGCTAACTAAGCGCTTCTAATTACCTTTTAATCTGATTTTCTGATTAATTATACGACAGTTTTTGTCTCTATCAGAATCATGTTTCATTAATTTCTAGGGTTTCGTTACGAAATTTATGTTTTCTGTATTCTTCTGTATGAACTGTTATCTTATCGGAATTTATATCTGTAGCAGCTTACATATGTCTATATTAAGTGCTAATGTTGTTGATGAGATCACAGTTATTGGTGTATAGTGTAAAGTATTTGGTTAAATAGGGAATTTGAAACATTATTGATGAATTGATGGTTCTAGGTTAACATTATGAAGCCTGACTTTAGTGGACTAGTATCGAGTGCGCCACTTTACGGTGGAAATAACGAGTTGTTGTCTGATGGCTTCACCGATGCTCCTTCATTTGACCTTCCGGTTACATCCGATGTGAGTTTTTTTTAGCTTTGTAAAGTCCACAATACATGTTCTTTTCGATTAGAAGTTAGATGAATGGGTTGTAATGAGGAAAAAACTACTTCTGTTGTTTTGTGTTAGTTTGATGGATGGCAGAAGAATTCTATCCAAATGGTAAAGCCGGCAAAGGGAACGACAACTTTGGCTTTTATTTTTAAGGATGGTGTGATGGTTGCTGCTGATTCTCGAGCTAGCATGGGAGGCTATATCTGTATGCACTTCTTGCTCTAACTGAAAGTGTATTTACATATGTACCTTGATGATACACTGAGCCTATGCATATTAAATATAGTTTGAAGCATGTAACTGTTTTCTTCATGATTCGTATCTCATATGTCTGTACTGTGTGTCTTAGTGCAACCAATGCTTGAAATATCTGAAAAGAAAACTATGAAAACTGATTCGAAATTGTCAATAAGTCTTCCTATTATCAACTTCAGTGAGTGCAATAAGTTTAATGGAAGTATATAAATATTCAACTTGTAACATTGAGCGAACCTTATGATCTATGAATATCTGGATATAGAAGGACATACGACTACCCATTACCCAATGATTATCCCTCCAGTGGTCCAATGGTTCGGTTGTATGGCTAATTTTTTACATTTTAACCAGTTTTGATATATTCATTTATGCTAAAAGATATTGACAATAGAAATGAATCAGGGATATTTAGCTTACTGTGTATATCTTACTCATTTACCGTAAGTTTTAAGATGTATAGGACAAAATAAAGGCCAAAGATCTTCCTTGAGTAAGATAAAACCCAAAACATATGATAAAGTAAAACCAAAATGATCCACTAGAAGGTTTTTTGTATGTTTTTTTTCTTAATTCTCTATATATGGAGATGGTACGAGTTAAAAGAATTCTTCAAGTGGCAACAAATTGATGGTTAGTGATAGCTAAATTGGTACTGTGTCTCAGAACACAGGTCATGGGCACTTAGTTATATCTATATGTTATGGCTATAGTGGTAACATGGACTCAAACAATGTCTCCAGCCTGAGTTCAATTTTCTCACTCTGCTAGTTTAACAGATTGGTTATTGGTATCTATACTTTTATATCACTTATTATATATCCCACTCTAGTTTTCAGCACCCTTTTTATCATAGTGTACTTTTTTTCTCAGCTTCACAGTCTGTGAAGAAAATCATTGAAATCAATCCTTATATGCTGGGTACAATGGCTGGAGGGGCTGCTGATTGCCAATTCTGGCACAGAAATTTAGGCATCAAGGTAAACTTGTTGTGTTGCTACTTCAGTTTCGGCATAGTAGCCTCTTTTCAGAATAAATGTATATAAACTACATACGTTATGGGCTAATCAATACTCGTATCTCACTTTCAGTGCCGTCTGCATGAGTTGGCAAACAAGAGAAGGATTTCCGTGACTGGTGCTTCAAAGATGCTAGCAAACATTCTTTATAGTTACCGTGGAATGGGATTGTCCGTTGGGACAATGATTGCAGGATGGGATGAGAAGGTATATACAGTGAAAAATCAAAACCTGATACTTGTGCACCTTTATCTTGATGTTTGGCCTGCCTATATTGTTCTAAAGTATGCCCCCCATATTTAACATTTTGTAGGGCCCGGGTCTATACTATGTCGACAGCGAAGGAGGACGCCTCAAGGGACAAAAGTTCTCAGTTGGGTCTGGTTCACCATATGCTTATGGTGTTTTAGATAGCGGGTGAGCACTCCCTTTCTATTCCACTACACCCTGAACATGAAACATCTCTTAAAGATTCTGCTTTTAATATGCTAGCTTCACCATGTATGTTTTGAATGAATTACAATCGTAATCATAATATTGTATTGAAATGCTTACTACCTTTTAAATCGCTTTATCAGAAAGTAAGATTAGAGTAGTACATTATAGTTTTTATAATCATATTTAACACAACAAAAGATTTATAAAATTCGAAGAAGGAAAAAAAATGTATATCGGTGCTTTGGCCTATTACTTAACCTGCCCATGACATGTCTATAAAGACAAAGTTTTTGTATTTTCTGTACTTGGTGATGCAATTTGAAGTTTGATTTTGTCTTGATTTGTCAATTGATAGGTACAAATATGATATGACAGTCGATGAAGCTGCTGAGTTAGCCAGGAGAGCCATCTATCATGCGACATTCCGTGATGGGGCTAGTGGTGGTGTTGCTAGCGGTACACTCTCTTTCTCTCTGCTTGTGAATTATCGTTACATCCTGTATATTTTCTCCTCTAGCGGTGGTAATTTTTACCAATTAATGTATGCATGCTGCATGGGCCTTTGGGTTGTGTTTTATCTAAGGAGTCAAACGAGTAAATTAGAGGGTTCAACTAAAAGGAAATGGGTCAACTGGGTTGAAAGTCGGCCAAAGTGTATTGTTAGTGCATAGTATATAAACTGCTAAATTCCCTTTATTTTAAAATAAATAAATACTACATCATTAATGCAAAATTGATATCAGCTATTTATGAAAAATGTGTCCTGGGTTGCACAACTCAACCTGTTTCGACCAGTACACAAGTTGCTAAATTTTGATCTGTTGTCCGACCTTTAAATTCTGCCACCGCTACATCTTCCGTATGAAGAATTTGTGATTTGATAACGGATCAAGATCCTCTCAAGTAGTCTTTTTACATGATCCATCATGTTATGTGTTTTGTGTGGAGGAACTAAACTAGACCCACTATTGTGAAAATTATTCAATTTATTTATTATCTTTATCTCTCACATAAAAGTAACATGATCAATCATGTTACTTGAGAGGATCCTATCCTTTGATAACTATGGGTGCTTTTGTTTCAGTTTACCATGTTGGACCAAATGGATGGACAAAGCTATCGGGTGATGATGTTGGTGAACTTCATTACTCATACTATCCTGTTGAACCAGCCGTTGTTGAACAGGAAATGACCGAAGCTGTATCTGCCTGAGTGGAATTGGTTGCTGGTAATTTGTTAAAACCTTGAAGAGAGAATGTACCTTTGTTATGATTTTACATGTTCAAATGACATTTATGGCCTTTTCTCGTTACTAGAGTTTGACAGTCTTTCCCTTCACCTCATATATGATGCTTTGTAGTACTTTGAATATGCTAATGATGACAGTATGCTGAATGGCTAAAGAAATCGTTGTAGGTATGGCCCGACTGTAGGGTAAATGGTCAATATGGGTATGTTTAATAGGGGTAATTTAACTAGTCTTGATAGATTGGGTTGGCTTGAAAACCTTATGTGCAGGTGTTTTATACATCTCTTTTCATTTTTTTAAATGATCACCTTGCCTAATATGAGTGCACAAATTGTAGAATTATAGCTATAGTCTAATCTATTGATTAAGGTGACTCTAGATGTTTTGTGCATTTTGGTTGACTCTTAATCCATTCGCTTCGTTACCTGGAACCATTATTTCTACAGTTTGTTTAAGTTGTATAAAATGAAAATAATAAGACTCGACTTGAGTCATCAACTCTTATATCGATAGGTCAAAATTGTTGCCTCCATTTGTTGTCTACATGTGTAAGGACCATGGTTTAATGTTGAAAGAAACATCTGAAGCTGTGTGGTGAATATCAAGTCCTTTTGAATTGTTTATCATGACAGTTGATTGCTATCATGTTAACTCGGAGACAACGGATCAAATGTTGAAAGAAATTTGACGTGATGGAAAAGGTCTAACGTTTGTCTGTTTTTAAATAAGAAGTTTAATCAGTCCTAAAAAAGGAATGCGTGTGAAAACTGTTTTTCTTTGTGTCAATTTTTAAATTGATTAAACATAGTTTAGATATATGCATCCTTTTTCTTGTATAAATTGAAGATTTTATATTTATCATTTACTAATGCGTTTGAAAATGTGAATTTTTTAGTACTTGATTTGATGCGATGTTATGGGTAACTTTTATTTTATTATTGTCATCTTATTATTATTATATTTGGATGTAGTTCAATAAAATCATCATGAGAGATATATGATAATAATCTTAACTCTCTTAGATTATCTTACTTCGTACGAGTAACAATAATGAACATTGTTAGAATTATATAAACTGCTAAAAATAAGTTTTGATTGAATTAAACACAGATTGAATCATATAATAAAATGTTGAAGTTAAATATTGTTAGCAAAATAAGTTGAAGTAAATAATTATATACCACGTATCAAGTATCTAACTTCTTTGATGTTCTTAATCTATGGTGAGTGATTAATGCAAAAACTCTCATAACTTGGACCAGACAAAACTTGTCTTTTCCAAAAGTGAATGTGATCAATATCACTAGTTAAACTCAAACAGTCAAACATGGATTTAACAATGTGATTGAATGTGTAATTTTAACAAAACTTATTAAAGAAAACATATGATTTTAAAAACATATGATTTTAATAAACAGTTTATCTATTTCCGAGTTCAAATTGTAGAAACATAGGGTCTGTTTGGCGTGGAGCTTTTAGGAGCTTTTCGGAGCTTTAGTTTTTAGTTTTTGAACAAAAAGCTCCTATAAAAATAAAAGCTTTGTTTGTCATGTACAAGCTGTAGCTTTAGAATCCAACAAAAAGCTCAAATTTTCAAAGCTACTAGAAGTAGCTTTTCGCGAAAAGCTTCAAACCTAAAGCTACAGCTACAGCCTACAGCTACAATCTACAGCTACAGCCTACAGCTAGTTCACCAAACATACCCATAGTGCGTCTTTAACCACCTACTGAAAACAACATGAACAGATCAAACGAATGTAAATCATAAGGTTACCAAGTTTTAGACACAAAACACTAAAATGACCAAATCAAACAAAAAAAAGACCGATACAATTTACTGATTTAGATCTCTATTGTTTTCAAAATAAAACACACTCACACATACCTGAGACTTATTTTAACTAAAGAAATTAACATGGATGAGATGGGGGAGAGACGGAGGTCGTCACAGATGTCTGTTGAAGAAATAAGAGGAGGGTGAGGATGATGGATTAAAATTTATGGTCAGAGAATCGACATACATCCCGATATTAAGGGGATTTGGTATGGAGGAGGTAGCATAGTATAGAAATAGAGTTGTTGAAGGAGAAAAAAATTGTAAAAACAATATAACCCCCTAGAATTTGAAGACAAACCATCATGAGCAAGTAACATCACATCTGACCACTGGACCAACCAAGAGACGCTTCATTTATTTTACACACACTTTGATTTATAACTCTTATAGAATTGCTATTCTTCGACTCCTCCCCTAATAATAGCATTTAGCAATCATATAAGGAATAGCGAAGATTGATGGGAATTTTAAAGGTTGTATTTATACTATTGTCATTCATGCTTCATAAATAAGAATCGATGTTTCTTTCAATAATTTTGAATACGCTCACAAACTCTCTCAATAGATAATTACAATAAAGAAATTTGTCGTTGTCGTTGTTGAATCACCGAATGCTCACCACACGAGACGGAGATAGATAACTCTCATCCACTCTTTATTTTTCTCTCAATCTTCTCACCTAAAACCCTACATCTAACTCCTGTATTTATAAGCAACTCTCAACTTGTGCTCCAGGCATCTTGTTACACAAATTACTAGATCTTCAAATCTCACTAATTTAGAAAATTGAATAGTACGCAGATGTAACATTTAAAAGAACAAACAATCATATTTTCGATTCATTTTTTGTTTGGGTGAAATTATCAGAGTACTTAATTATAAGACAACAAAAGCTCTACCGCATCTAGTGTGGCCTCAAACGAATATTTCTTGTTCTTTATCCAAAAGTACAAACAAAAAAAATACGAAATTTGCTTATTGTCAAACCAAGTACTAGAAGTTCGTTGACATCTGATGGCACAAGTTTTACCCCTTTAGATGTGATTTTTCCCCCTTTTTCAAGAAAATAAAATGATTTTTAGTCGTTGGCTATAAAATGAGCCGATTGCAATTACATATACTACCTTACTAGGCTAAATGGTAATAACTTGAAAACATAATACAATTAGATTTTTTATTATGTTAATTTATAGTTTTATTAAAAACAATCATTTTATGTTTATCTCTTAAAAAATGAAGCTTTAAGGGGGGAAATGTGTATGAGATAGCTTAGCCTAGGCCTTTCGACTCTAATAAGTAATAACTTTGCTTTTGAGACTTTATAAAAGAAATAAATATTTTGCAATCCAGTCCAACACTCTAAGACAAATCAAACTCTGACTCTAAATTGATTGGTGAACAACCACCACCCCACAAAGTTGGAGATGATGAGGATGAGGTACATTTTCGTGGATGAAGGTGATGGGAGGATGATGTACATCGAACACGTCAGAGAAGCAAGATGTGTTAACGAATACGTCGTAACGCTACAATGTATTCTTTGCAAGGTTAAGTGTTCAATTGACCGAGAACTTAAAGAGCATTTTCTGTACGAGCACTATTATGATGGCTTATTTGATTGGATGGGCCCTTTCTTCGACAACTTAAGGAGTTGTCATCTTCAGATTAAAGTTGACCCTAATCTAACATGTTCAAAAATTCAAAATGTACAATAACCTATCCTTGTAAGAAAATGATTAACGATAGTTGGTACTAGTTAGCTTCCAGAGTAAGACATGAGGGTTGTTATAATGCTCTCAGACTGGATAACAACACAAACCATTTATGATGTCAACAACATAGATGTTATGCCCTTATTATAAATACGCAACATATGTCTAATATATGTCTAATGAAATGATTGGAACACATGTCAAATTGATTGGTAAACATATAGACAGATAATAAGTGGGATTATTGTGTCAAAAATTTGAAGGATTAGACATATATTAGGCACATATTATTAGGCATGTATAAGGATACTCTATAAATAAATGTATGTATCTGTGATGGTTGTGTATGTAACGCCCATATTTTTTTTTTTTTTTTTTAACAACACTTTATTCAACATAAATAACACTTTTTATATACACATAAACAACGCATCGTTTACAAATATTACAAACGTGTGTTTTTCCCTTTCAAAAGACTCCTTCAATATCCGAGCATGATTTAACGGGAGTAAACACTTACTACCAGTGATTGTAAGCACACCACTACTCGCGTTGCGGCTCCTTCCCAAGACCCTCTTTCCATTTACTCGACCCACATGTATTAAACATCAACAACAGAATGGGTAAGCACACAAGCTTAGTAAGTAACAGAATCACATCAACAGTTAAAATAGAAATCTCATATAACACTGTAACAATTTATAATCACTTTGCCCAATTAGGGCTCACAATCGCACTGCTAGGCCATTTATGATCACTCAGCATAAAGAGGGCTAGTAATAACACTGTTAAGCCATTTATGACCACTCAGCATAAAGAGGGCTAATATTCACACGGCTAAGCCATTTATGATCACTCAACATCAAAGAGGGCTAATATTCACACGGCTAAGCCATTTGTGATCACTCAGCATAAAGAGGGCTAATATTCACACTTTAATTGCTGAATTAATACAGTACACTCAAGTACTCCTGCAATCTGCATATTCTCATTCAATTTATATCATTCTATTACTTACCTCGGAAAATATGTGGTTGAGTGTCCTCGATTATCACGTACGAAGCACATGTCTGTACACCACATATAAAATAATTAACTCTTTTATAAATTTAGCGACACTTCTTTAAAGTCGCCACAACACATCATGCGACACTATCAGTAGTGTCGCAGAACAGCTCTGCGACTTTTTCATTAAAGTCGCAGCTCCTCAAAGTCGCATACTGCAACTTTATCACTAAAGTCGCATAACGAACAGATCAGACCCCAAAATCTGAAATTCTCAAATTCAGACTTGTTATACTTAAATTAATCCGTTCTAATCCGTTCAAATCACTTAATAATGCTTATAACACATAATAATTGAAGTCTTACATTGAATTCACTGTTCAATTGCTTCAATTTTTGATTTAAAACTTGATTTCTCACTTTTTCTCTTTCTTTTCTCTGTTTCTCTCTCTAAAACCGACTTCAGGAGCTCTTTTAATGTTTCTGGAAATGTTTAGACGAATTTCGAATATATATACCTCATAAATTACACTTTAGCTCCTCAATTCATTTCATTCAAATTTGTTCTGCGACTTTTATCATTAAAGTCGCAGGATCCACAAAGTCGCTACCTGCGACTTTACCATTAAAGTCGCAGTCCACACGCCAAAGCCATTAAACTTTAAATTTTGACTATTTTGGAATTTTACAGTGTAAGTAGTTGCTTTTAAAAAAAAAATACAATACGACTTATAAGTATTTGAATTACAAAATTTTCCAGAGATGTGTTCCCGTCAAGAGCGGAACTACTATGGTGACGAAGGTGGTACGTGCTACTAGTCATTTTGGGATGCATCTGTAATTTTTTTAAATATTTTTTGCTATACTAGATGTTAAACTACTCTCAAATTTTTTGTACAACAGGTCTATTTTTTAAGATTTTATAATTTAATAAGCTCAAATTCTTTTTTATATTTTATTTTAATTAATATTACATAAAAATGTGTACAACCCATAACATTTTACCCTTTTAGATGCGATTTTTCCCCCCTTTTAAGGAAAATAAAATAAATTTTAGTCATTAGGTATAAAATGAGCCGGTTGCAATTACATATATTATCTCTACTACGCTAAATGAAAATAACTTGAAAACATAATAAAGTCCGATTTTATATTATTTTAATATATAGTTTTATTAAAAATTATCATTTTACGTTTATTTCTTCAAAAAAGAAAAAAAACTTTAGGGGGAAAAAGGTGTATAGGTTAACTTAGCGTGAGTAGTTCCGACTGTAATAGGTAATAACTTTGCTTTTAAGACTTTATAAAAGAAATAAACATTTTTGCAGCTCAGTCCAACGCCCTAAAACAAAACAAACCCCAACCTTAAATTGATTGGTGAACAACCACCACCCCATAAAGCTGGTGATGAGAGTGGTACGTGTCACTAGTCAATTTGTGATACATATGTAATTATTTTTCAATATTTTTTACAATAGTAGATGTTAAACTACTCTTGATGGTACAACCAGTCCAGTTTTCAAAATTTTACGATTTAATGAGTTCAAAAAAAAAATTAATGTTTTATTTTAATTAATATTACATAAAAATTTGTGCAACCAATGAAATTTGATCCTGGTTCCTCCCCTGATGGTTAGTACAACCCATGGCATTTGATCCTGGTTCCTCATCCTCAACGTTGTCATTGGTGTTCCCAGTAATGTATTTGAGATTTTCTCCCTATCTTTCATTAATCCTTCCTGATAATCTTTAACGTTATATTCAACTTGGTAGTCCATCGAAGGTATAAAATCTTCAAGTATCCAGTTGAAACGAGTAGCTACCGAAACCATGACAACAATCGTGGCAATCATACCGTTCACTCTTAGTTCCTGTTTACATGTGAATTCATTCATCGCAGCCATACGCCAAGCTTCCACAATATTTTTAAGACATTGTCATCTTCATCTCCCCGCTCCTCTTTACCAAATCCAAATGGCACATCATCGTTGATGTGAAACCTAATAACGTACACATCTCATTTTTGAATTATTAGGTCTATTTGTTTTATTGATTTTAGGTTTTAAACCCTTCAGGATTAAGAAAGCTCACAGATGATACGAAGATCAAGAATCATGCAGATAGAGTAGGTTTTGTCATTGCTGGTGAAAAAGAAGTTCGTCCAAGTGTTCCATCTGTCATTGCTGCTAATTATTTTTCAATATTTTTTACAATAGTAGATGTTAACTACTCTTTATAGTACAACCAGTCCAGTTTTCAAAATTTTATGATTTAATAAGTTCAAAAAAAAATTTAATGTTTTATTTTAATTAATATTACATAAAAATTTGTGCAACCAATAAAATTTGATATGTAGATGGGTTGTTGAGAATCAAACTAGGAAACATGATTTGTTGATTGATCATTGTGATTCAAAGCCAACAGCCTGGTAGATCCTTCCCAAACTGGTAATTTTGATCAGAATTTGTGGATAAGGTGACTACCATCCTGGTAGCAGATCTACCAGCCTGGTAATGGCTCTAGTTACCAGCCTGGTACCAAGAGTACCGGCTAGGTAATGTGTCAGATACGAAATTTTTTACTTTTAAACCCAAATTAAACCCCCTAATTTTCACATAGACTTTTGGGGGCCGTTTCTCTCTTTTTCTTGGGCGAATTTTGGTGATTTTGGAAGGATTGACAACCCTTCCCAATCCATTATTACTCAAAGATCAATGTTTCCAACACGATTAATGTAACATCCTATCCTGCGGTCTGGTAATTTCTATTATTTTAATTGATTATCCAATTGTTTTAGAAATTATTTAATATTATGTGTTTCATTGTGAAACGTAGATAAATAAGCCCTTTGACTTATTGTGACTAGTGAAATATTAGTCGTTTCAAAATTTGAAAGTTTTAATTTTCTGCGACACAAGGGTAGTGTCGCAGGTGGTGTCTGTGCGACACAATAGTTGTGTCGCAGGACTGTGTCACAAAACGGGCTGAACTGAAATTAATTAAGGAGCTTAAGTGTAATTCGAAGTTATATATATAAATACGCCACCCAAACATTTCCAGATCGTTTCCATACGTTCTAATCTAGTTTTAAAGTGAAAAACAAAGAGAAAAGAGAGAAAAGTGAGAAGTTGAGTTTTGGATCAAATTTGAGCTAATTAACTGTGAATTCGAGGTAAGGTTCCAATTATTATGTATTACAGTTGTTTATAAGTGAATTACACGGATTGGAATAAGTTAATTTGAGTATTACATGTTTGAATTCGAGAATTTCGAATCTGGGAACTGGTCTGTTATTCATTGCGACACAAGGATTGTGTCGCAGGTTGTGTCGCATGAATGTTCTGCGACACAGTTGGTTATGTCGCTTAAGGCGGCCATATTGTGTATTGCGACACAATGTTAGTGTCGCAGGATTCTGTTGTGCGACACAGTGGTAGTGTCGCAAGGGTTTATGGTGCGACACAATGGATGTGTGGCTAAGTTTATAAAAGAGTTTTTGAAAATGCGCAAAGTGTTTTTGAGACGCGGTTTTGTGAAAATATCACTAACTCGGATTTAGTTGAAATTTGCATGGTCACTCGGAAACGACCTAGTAATCAAGGCTATATTCTATTAGCATAGGCTGTTTTTGGCCATTCGGGGTCATCTAGGGCCCGAAAATGGCATTTTTTCAGTTTTAAACGTCATTGCAAGATTTTCTAAGTTCATTTCTGATTGAACTTTTGTTTGCCTAGACTTCATGAATTACCTGATTGGATAAATAGGCTATAATGATATTTATGGAACGAACTTCTGACTTGTATATGACTTTCTGTTTCAGATCAATGTAAGACTCAGTGATATAAGAATCCTGAGTGTGGAGACGTCAGAGGTATCGGTGAGTGGATTCAGAACTCATCATTTGATTTAGTTGTAACTATTTGGTTACAACAATTAAACGTAGATGTGTGTTAGACTGTTTAGTCTTGATTATTGATTATTAATCTACGTGATATGTGAACCAATGTGTATTCATGTTATTGAGGTCAACGTGTAGTTGGACTTCTGGTTATTATGTGATTTACACAGGTTTTGATTCATTTGTTGTGTTTGAAACCTGTGTATGAGTTTAATAACCATTGGTTATCGGTCTATTCTGTATTGGCCATACGGATTGACGGTAAGTGTTCTTTGGGAATCCCCGGGTATTTTGATATCCCAAGAGCCACCGATCCTCATTGAAATATGTGTGTTTACGATTATTTGGTGTGAACAACTAGTTATGCTAAGTTGAATGGAGTGTGATGAATCTATTCACTTAGCTTCGTGCTAACCCCTCATTTTACTTCCTGCAGGATATATTTTGATTGATTGTGGGTGCAGGAGGTGAATGGTTGATCAGGGAATGTTTGACTGCGCTTTAGGTCTCTGATATGGTTTTTGTAATAAACCTTGTTTTGTTAATTTTATAATACCCCGTCTTTTGTAGTTTTAAACAGTTTGAACAGGGTGTAAATATTGAAAATGTGAACTGTTTATGTACAATACTTTAATATATATTAAGGTGATGTATTTTAAATTCATGCTTTCGAGTTTATTAATATAATATTCTTATATAGAATGAGGGGTGTTATAATTAACATTCACGCGATTCAGTTTATCATTCTTTCCTTGAAACAATGTTTAATTCCACTTTGTTTGTGTTTAATTTTTTTGTTGGCCTGATTATGGGCTAATTGTTTTACATTCATTTAGATGAGGTGAACTCTTGATTAGGGGTGTTAATTCTTTGACGTTTATAATTGTTTAATTAATGTTTGATCGAAGATCTAATTGTGATAAAGTTTTGTCTATTTAATTAATCTATGTATGAATCATTGGATGTTCTAGTGAACATTATTGCATGTTTTTGATTTGTTATAATTATTTGTCGATGAATGATTATTGAATTAACGCGAAAGCAAGATTTAAATAGATTAATTAATTAAACTCAATTGTGGTTGTATTGAATTTAAGTAGACAACTAAACTTAAGTTTAGTATTCTTACGAACATAGATTTACAAGATTAAATCATTGGTTAATAAATTGAATTGAGATTAGTTTAATTAGGAACCCGTAGTGAACACGAAAGGTTAATTCTATTTAATCTATTGGAAAAAGTGAACACGAATTCCATATTCAATTTAGTTTTATCAAATTACGATACCATGTTAAACTACGTATAAGCATATTAGTCACATCATCAATTGTTTATCGAATATCTTGATAAATAATGTGAATATCGACAACGAAGGACAAAAAGATGAAGTTTCGATAATCCCAAAAAATAAAAAATAAAGTAAAAATGACTTAAAATGACAAAATTTAAACCGGATTATTATTTTAGATAAATAACTTTCATCCTTATAGAATGTTGATGTCTTTGAAAGAATGATTTCTTCTAGAACCAAAAATCATTTTTTATTTATTTATAAAAGAAAAATATGTGTATAAGTTGACTTTTAGTTTTTGGAAGTGGGAGCGATTGATCTATGTCATGTTACTGATGATGCCTCGACTTCAGCTCAGATTTAGATATGAAATTCCCCACTACTACATACCAACTACTCCCCATCTTCTAGAAATAAAATGTTTTAACTTTTAACGATCCTTTAGCTTTCTTTTACAAAATTAAAATAAGGAAAAAACTAATTATACCCTTTTCCATGTAGAAACGATTGTCATTTTTTAACTTTATATCATAAAATATAATTTATAGTTTTATAATATAGCATTATAAAATATATTTAATAGTATACGAATAAAAATAATAATATACAAATCATTATTCTTAGATTAACAAGCTAACAATTTTCGAGTATTAAGTTGTTGTGGTGCTTGTGGGTACATAATTTTTATTTTTCTCTGTTCAATTATCTTATCTTATCTTAACTACATATAAACCATTTTCATCTTTTTTTTTAAAATTAGATTCAACAATGGTTAATGTCTAAATTACCCTTAAAAATTATTAATTACTTCCCAAATAAACTACTAATTTATAAATTGCAACCTTTAAGTTTTAAACTTTACATATCCTTAAATTAAACTTCTAACTATATAGATGTAAATAATAACATCTGTAAATATCAAATTAACTATTTGTTCCCGCAGCTATCCACAGACATAATGCTAGTCTAATGGAAATGCATGTTGATATGTACATGTGCAGAGGAACCTAGCAAGTTTATTGGACTTAAAAACAGACATCGCTAATAAAAAATAAACATTGAGAAAATAATCGAAAGTAGTACACTTTTTTTGGAATTTAGTTATTATGACAATTCAACTTTATGTTCTTTTTGTTCTCATTTGCCGTTGAAACAAGGTATCTTGTAGTTAAAAGGTCATACAAAGACATGTAAGAGATTGGGACACATTCATGGAGTAGAAATAAACACCCTTACTGTGTATATTTGATGTTTGATGATTCTAACCTATTCTTATGAGAGCGAAATAATATATTAATTTTATCAATAACTAGTTAAAATGACAAAACAAAATATTAATAAAAATCTATCTATACCATGCATGTTAGTCCTTCCATCACAGTATAATTGTCTACTCAATGAATATGTCACGATTATAGCACATTAGTTCCTTTTTTTTTCTTCCAGATATTTATATTTATTATACCTCTTAATTAATGGTATTTAAAATTTACATATAAGTCGAACCAAAATATCACAATACTTGTAAGATGATGAAATTTAATTTATTTCAATTATATAATTAGATTAAACTGCTTTGAGTGGATATTCTGCTACTATCGTTGAATGTATAAGTATTATCGAAATTGGATTTTCTTTTCGTAGATTGATTTTAGTGTCAGTTAAGCTCAATTTCCAAACTAAATAAATTGATCTTATTTTCCTTATTGAGGTTGATAGTTTTCTGTAATTTGTTCTTTTATTCCAATGTTTTAATTTTTTCTGTTAGTTACAAAGATTCATAGGAAAGATTACACTTAGTTCTAAATCTGCTACTACAATCTTGGAGCAAATAAACTGTCAACCAAACTCTAACAACATGTATTCAATAAAATTGGCTTATTAGGTACATGCAAGTTGTTGTAGTTGACTTGAGATGATCCAAAAGCTTATAGTCAGATCTCACACTTGAACTCATCATTATTCATTAAGCAGAGTATATTATATTATAGTATAGAAATCCTTAGATCTATAATATATTAAATATGAAATTAATATTCAATCATAGAGAATACATTGAAGAGGGCACATGCAATATTTGAGATGTAATAGTAATAATTTAAAGATTACTTTACAAATCCCAAGCATTCATGACATTCTTTCAAATGTTATTATTGGGACATCGAGTTTAGCTTCTAAGCATGTTTTCATCATTTCTACCTCACATTTTAATTATCATCATATCAATATCAATATCTCCACTCAAAATTATATTTGCTTTTATGACTTTATGAATTTTTTTTAAAGATAGTTAATTGAGAAGAAAACAAGGTTTAGCAAACGTAAATTAAATCATTATATATAAGTTTTTAAGCCTTTTTTCAATTAAATTAATAGGTGCAACATTTCTTATAAGTGGTTTAACGCTATAACTTACACTATAATAATGCATACATGTTGATTGTAGATTGTAACACAATCTGATTCATTCAAATGCTTGGCATGATCTTTTAGTAACTATTCAAACATCATGGTTAAGATTTCGAAGACCAAATTTAATAAATATAACAAGTAAGAGATTAACAAAAACATATCACTTGATAAACATGATACAATATCAAGATTTAGTGTTATGAAATTCTTTGAAACAAATTAATCCTCATAATGAAAGAGGGTATGGGTGGTGTTAGTTGGATGACAGAGATGGGTATATAAGCACTCAAGCAGCAACACAACAAAGATTAACATACAAAAACAATGTATAGCGTGTCCATTCAAGTAGGAGTACTATTTTTGAAAGAAATGCGAATCCACTCAAAGTAATAATACATCGAACTAATTACGTAGATCTAATCATAAACTTAATTTATTCATTGATTGATTTATTTTCTCTCTTGTAATCTTATTCGTTCACTGTGTCACGTGTCAAACTCTCCTTATTATGCCTATTTTTTAGACCTATTTAGTTAAACATATATCATTTTTCATGCACTTATAATTCACCTTTTTCAGTACAAAACTTGTTGGGAGAATTGATTAAAACCTTACGTCCTTACCTATCTAATGCTTGTCTAATTAGTAACAGAGTAATCTGGTCTTTACCTATCAATATGGATACTTTTCTTAGTTTCTTAAACGGTATTTATAATAAATCTAAATACCATATGTTTTGTCTTTTAAAAAATAAGCATGATTTGATGATGTTAAATCTACTAACAAGTGATTGTATAACTAATTTCTTTGAATTTAATATAATTTCTTAAAATTAGCATAAAACATTATAGAAAGTACTCTTGAAATGAATAAATAACGGGAAACATATAGCCCTTTTATGAGATTTTCATACAATGTAATTAGGACTGATCGAAATATTAGTGAAGAAAATGTTGTATTATTTTAACAAGCAGTCAAGAAGAAACAAAAAGTTCTGTATATCATTACAACTTATGTTTTTCTCCACAAAAATATTTTAATATATAAATTGTGTGTGGTCTTTGGTTGGGCAGCTTGGTTTTATTCCCGGAATTTAAAACCCGAACTACTTAAAACTCGAAGTTAAATCATTATATACTCAAAAATAGTCAAACCAAACGGTGACTATATACTCATAGAATGTTTACTTGTTTCTGTTTGTTTGTTAATGTTTTAATGTTTCAAGGGCCAATGATTATATACTTTATAATCATATGGCCAAGTTGATCAAACAAGTAACATCAATGTATGTATTATTTAGTACATCAAATTGTACTATCTTAATAGAGAAAGTAAATCTTTTGGAAATATATATATTTACTAAAAAAGTTACTCTAATACATTGCACTAAATTTTCAAATCAATTTTTTTTTCTTTAATTGATACAAAACACATAATTCAACAATGTAGTATCAATTTTTATATAATCATTAAATTCTCACAATAATGTAATACCAATCATTGTTTTTGGTAATTTCAAAATTATAAAAATTATAGAGAATTTTAATAAATTTGATAGCAAACATTATATTTAGTAAATTTAAGAATATTAATTGCATATTTATAATTAATAAATTATAATAGTACAATTTAATTAATATATATATATATAATTATTAAATGTAAATAGTGTTTAGTACAACACTAAATACTGTTTACTATTGTACTAAGATAGTGTAATTTTTAAAGCTAGCATTAAAATGTATTTTTTACTCTTTTGGTACTATTTATAAAAGAGCTGATTTTGATAGATACCGAGTGTTTACTAGATGTAGACATATAAAAGATCAAACATCACATGGTCCAAAATTTAGTAACAAATAAGCTTTTTTAAAGATGGTTAAAATACTGACAAACTCAATTCATTCACATCCGTGTGGGAGGTTGATCAAATTTCCCTAGAGGGCCAATCAAATGGTAGTCCAACTAATGGGTCTACTATCACAAACAATTTTTTTTAATAAAATTATCTCGTTAATAATAGTGATGATCGAACATGAGATACTATCTAAATGTGTCAGTTATCAAAACCAGTTATATTATATACCGGAGGCCAAATAAACTTTTATAGTAGCAATTGTCTTGTGAAACTTACAAAGACCGTGCAAAGTAACATAGAAATTTGCTTGTCATAACACGCAACGGAAAGGTTAATATTCGTGTGGTAGAAAGCATAGTTGATGTTAGTACAATCAAGTAAATAGATATACATATTACTAGACACTATTATTAGTGTAGTACAAGATTTAAAGTGAGATGTCTTGCATTTCATAATACCAAAAACTTACATGAATCATCACAATCAAGTTAAGATTTTTCCATTTGAATTCCCTTTTGCATTTTAATGAAAAAATAACCAATAAAAACCATCTCACAAACAATCTAAGTGCAAGTGAATTTATTTTAGTGACGTGGACACTAGTAATTCTAAACTCTATTTTTCGAGATTGCCCATAAATAGTTAAACAACCATAATATTCAACGCAAGCAATTATAGTGGTATAGTAATACCAATAAATAAACAATTCTATTCTAATAACATTCAATTCACAATACCCCAATAAATAAATCAACTAATAGCTTCATCCATTTTCATTTTTCAATAATACAACAAAACATATCAAACATACCATGTAATAATTCCATACTATCATTTATCATCTAACATTATAACAACAACCAAATTATACCTCTAAAAAATATACAAAACACATAAAAAGTTCCCATTGCTTTCCTTCTACTTCTAGGAACACCAATTTGTGTAGGGCCCACACCCATACATTTCCTCATTGTCTATTCCTCATAAATACCACCACCTTCTTCCACCATTAACCACCACCAACAACCACCGCATAGCAAAATTTCATCAAACACCATATACAGCAATGAAACATTTCAACAATTCTTGATTTTTATCATCAAATTGCATAAAGGTCAAAACTTTTTTGCAAACCCATATCATGTTTAACCTTATAATCAATGGTTTACTATCATTTTCAATTTTTTTCAATTTTTATGCCACCGCACTCACCTCCGACGGCCTGTCATTACTCACCATTAAATCCGCCGTGGACGGCAGCGCCGGAGTTTTCTCCGACTGGAACGACAACGATGCAACCCCATGTCACTGGACTGGTGTCACGTGCGCCAACATTTCCGGCGTGTCAGACCCACGTGTCGTCGGACTAGCACTCGCCGGAAGAAGTCTCCGGGGATACATTCCGTCGGAGCTCGGAAACTTAGTATATCTCCGGCGACTGAATTTACATAACAACAACTTCTACGGTTCTATTCCTAATCAAATCTTCAATGCGACGTCGCTTCATAGCATTTTTCTGTACGGAAACAATCTTTCCGGCGAACTTCCGGCGTCAATTTGCAACCCACCGCGTATTCAAAACGTTGATTTATCACATAATTCGATTACAGGAACACTTCAGAAGTTGTTAGGAACTTGCCGGCAGTTGCAACGTTTGATTCTGGCGGGAAATAAATTTTCCGGCGAACTTCCGGCAGGTGTGTTCCCAGAGTTGGCGAATTTGGTTCAGCTTGATTTATCTTCAAATTCATTTAGTGGGTCTTTACCGTTAGATATTGGGCAATTGAAATCATTATCAGGAACTTTAAATCTTTCCTTTAATAATTTCGCCGGAAAGTTACCGGAATCTTTAGGTGAGTTGCCGTTGACCGTTAGTTTTGACCTCCGGTATAATAATTTCACCGGAGAAATACCTCAAACGGGTACATTGGCAAATCAAGGTCCAATGGCGTTTTTAAACAATCCGTTACTTTGTGGTTTTCCGTTGCAAGAAACTTGCCGTAATAATAGTCCAGCGATGGCTCCGGGTGGTCAAAGTTTGACTCCGATGGGTGATGAGAATGAATCCAAAAAGGGGTTGAAGCCGGGTTTAATTATATTAATTTCGGTAGCAGATGCATTTGGAGTGGCATTAATTGGATTAATTATTGTTTATTTATATTGGAGAAAAAAAGATTCAAATGGTTGTAGTTGTACTTCACATGGTAGATTTGGTGAGAATCAGAAATCAAGATTCTGTTCTTTTCCTTGTGTAAGTGGATTTCCTAGCACAGATTCCGAGGCGGAATCCGAAAAAGGTAGTGGTGGCACTGTTGGTGGTGGTGGCGGCGGCGGCGAAGGTGGTGAGCTTGTTGCTATTGATAAAGGGTTCAGTTTTGAGTTGGATGAGTTGTTGAGAGCTTCCGCTTATGTATTGGGGAAAAGCGGATTGGGGATCGTGTATAAAGTAGTGCTCGGGAATGGGATCCCAGTTGCGGTCAGACGGTTGGGGGAGGGAGGTGAACAACGGTATAAGGAGTTTGTGACCGAGGTTCAAGCTATCGGGAGGGTGAAGCATCCGAATGTTGTAAAGTTACGAGCTTATTATTGGGCTCCCGATGAAAAGCTACTAATTAGTGACTTCATTTCGAATGGCAACTTGGCTTCGGCACTACGAGGTACTTTTTTCATTTTGCTTTGATACCATAGAAAATTATGTGATAGTTAGTTAGACGTTTTAATTAGAAGCTTTCCAGGTACATTTTATTGATCGTATCTTTTTTGGTAAATGTTAAAATCAGGTCAAGCGTCAAGGATTCTTTCGTGGTCAACGAGGTTAAGGATTACGAAAGGAACCGCGAGAGGCTTAGCTTATCTCCACGAATGTAGTCCTCGAAAGTTTGTTCATGGAGACATCAAACCGTCTAATATTCTCCTTGATAACGAGCATCAACCGTACATATCTGATTTCGGCTTAAACCGCTTAATAAACATTACTGGCAACAACCCCTCATCCGGTGGTGGATTCATGGGTGGGGCCCTACCATACTTAAAGTCAACCCAAACCGAAAAAGTCAACAACTACCAAGCACCCGAAGCCCGAGTTACATCCAACCGGCCTACACAAAAATGGGATGTTTATTCCTTCGGTGTAGTGTTACTTGAATTACTAACGGGAAAGTCACCGGAGCTTTCGTCTCCAACAACCTCGACGTCAACCGAGATTCCAGATCTAGTGAAGTGGGTAAGGAAAGGGTTCGAGGAGGAAACCCCGCTTTCGGATATGGTGGATCCAATGTTACTTCAAGAAGTACAAGCGAAAAAAGAAGTATTAACCGTGTTTCACTTAGCCCTTGCGTGTACCGAGCGAGAACCTGAAATTCGACCCAGAATGAAAGCTGTATCAGAAAGTCTTGAAAAGATTAGAACATAAGTCGACTATCAATACCAATTCAAGACTTGACTAATGTTTTTTTGTTCAATGATAGTAAGTTCTAGTTAATTTGCGCATATTTTTATTAATTTTTTGTTGTAATGTACAAGAAACTGTATTTTTGATGATGGATGTCACACATTGGTGGTTGAAAAAATATGATTCTTTATATTCTAAGGAAAGAAAGGTATATTTTAAGGGAAGGACTGAGTTCGGTTATATGTTCTGCTTTTGGTTCAACTATTCTAAATTATATGCCTGGAAATTGAATATATGACCTCATGTATGATTTTTGGTGATATAATATCTTTTGGATCATATGTTTTGGTATCTTCTTAAAATAATCGTTAATAATTATATAGACTTGCTTGAAAGACACGTGAAACATTCTGTTTATGATGTTTTATACTTATATATGTATAGGACCAAACGTGAAAAAATGTTGTATTATTTCAATGGTAATTTTAGTGTTTTAATGAAATGATTTATGAGGTCGAACGGATTAAAGTAATAAAATTATATAACTAAATTAAATTTATAAGATTCTACTCGTTGAAGCTAAAATACACGTGTAGATGTCACCATTTGGACCTCTAATTTGTATATGATCCATATAGGAGCTGACATGTCCAATATCATTATCAACCGACTTCAGTTTTTGTAATAGTTTGGTGTAAGTAAGGCCCAATGTCAAAATATAATCGAATAGAGGCCCGTTTCAACATGCTTTGGTTGATTAATTTATTTCAGCAACGTGCTTTGATTAATTTTTTTTTTTGAAAAAGGGCAAGATAGACGATTCAAAGTTAAATACAAGTACATTAAAGTTAGATACGTATACATCAATCTGATCTATCACTAACAGATAACATGCATTTATACCATGGTGAATTCAATGAATATACAATTTAGTTCAAAAGGAGAAATCAATACACAAGATCTTCTCTGCACATGCTACACCTTCCATGGGACCCCAATCTTTGTTTTAAGTCCTTAACATTCGCCAACCATCTACTCCTAACTCTGCACACTTGAATGAAATATACCTGTTATTATTAAAATCTCACAAGCAGTAGCTCAGTAACCCATGAAGACTTTGATCACATTTCTTCTCATTTACATTCACAGCTAAACAACTAACTGGATCAATTTACCATAGTTGCCATGATATAAATCTTTTTTTCGATATCCTGTTGATCCAATCATACGCTCTAATCTGTATTTCATGAAATAAAACAGGAATAGACAAGAACTTTGACCCGAACACCGGATTGTTTCTATTTTTTCAAATGAAATATCCTCTTGACCATCTAACTGCTTGCCATATCTTCTCCTTTTGCTTTGAAACACCTGAGAACCCAACTTTACTAACCAGTTCCAAAGTAGAAAAAATATTAAGGGGTCCAATTTTCCACCATTTGAATACCCGTTGCCAAATAGCCCATGCGTATTTTCACAACACCAAAGAATTATCCACTGTTTCAATGCCATCGTTACAACACGGACAAAGAATTGAGTGGAGAACCACCCCTCTCTTGTCAAGCTCCTGTCTAGTTGGTATTCTCTTCAATGCTACTAGCCACGCAAAAATGTTAATCTTCAATGAAACGAGTCCATTGCGAATTGTTGCTGGTCTCGTATTACTGCTTTGTAGGATTTGCACATCAATCTTTGATGATGAAGTCTTTACTGTAAATTCTCCACTATTGTCGATATTCCAACACCATCTATCTCTGCAATCAGGAAGCGGAACAAAAGAAGACAACGTACACTTAAGCCTCTCAAGATCCCAGAGGCTTGACCCCTTGGATCTCGGACCCAATCCCAGACTCAAACCCAATTATTATTAACCCAATCACCTTTTTCCTTAACAGTCACATCTTTATTGACCTCAAGAAGAGATAAACTATGATATTTATTGCATAATCCAAAGTCTCCCAACCAAGTGTCTTTCCAAAACTGTGTTGCAGACTCGTCACCTACCTTTTTTGTGAATTATGACAAAAACCACAGACCTACATTATCAATCTCCCTCCCAATTTTAGTAATATTTACCCATGTGTTTCCTTTAGCCCTCCCATGATCCCTGTACACGTAAGATATGCCCCCATGTTCCCTATAAATACTTGTAATAATTTTTGTCCAAAAAGTGTCTTCTTTTCAGTTTCATACTTCCCCCACCATTTACACAACAATGTCCAATTTTTAGCTTTAAATTATCTATATTTAACCCACCTATCTCATAATAGGATAATACAAAATCCCATTTTAACCTACGACATCTTTTTGCCCTCACCGCCCCCCCTCCCCAAAAGAAATCACGTCTCACAAGATCAAATTTTTAATCACACAAGACGGCACTCATGCTCTGATTAATTGGTTCCACTAAATTGGTCTATTTTACATTCTATGTTGCATTTAATTTCAGGCAAAATTTTCTACATTGTATAGCGCTTTAGGTTTCGTTCAATGACGTTATTATTATTGTTTTCATATTTAACATGTGATTTATGTATGAAATAGCGATTATACTTCAATGGTCTAGAGGTTCCAAAAACATTGAAAAGCTATATATTTACTAGGAGTGAATATAACTATTCAATGAATAGTAGTTCTCTCTTTTTTAATGGTTAAAATATTTTATATATTTAATAAAAGTTATTATGTATTTTGACACTAATCTTTTTAGTAAAGTTTATTTTTAGTATTGGTCGAAAATAATTTTTTTCTTCTTTTTTTACATATTTTTATAAAATGTATTCTATAAATGGTTGAAATAATTTATAAGTTTAATTAAAATTACTTCGTATTTTGACACTATCTTTTTTAATAAGATTTATTTTTAGTATTGGTCGAAACTAACACCCCGAGTTTCATTTGAATCGTTCATTATACATAACTAATGGATTTTAATTAGAGTTACAGAGTGATTTTGTTTTTATTACGTATGTCAAATATCTAGAGTTGGAAGATATGATATGAACTATAAATTGGTTAAATTGCATGACGTAAATGGAAAAATGGTTGAAGATTGGATATGTTGTATTTGAAAATATGATTTTGAATTTAATAAATTAGTTGATGAAGCTAGACAAACAATGTTTTGACGATAAACTTTAAGTATTAATGTTTTAAGATATCGTTAAAGAAAAATACATATTGTACAAGTTAATATGTAACAACTTTTACATAAAAAGTTGTAGCTTTATTTCAAAATTTTAATATAAACTTTATGAAAATATAATATTCATATAACAAATTCAAAAAGGGTTTTCAACATAAAAGAAGATTTGACATACCAAATAAAAAGAGATGCATTATGGTTCTTCAGAAAAATTTAGTTAAAAATTTTATACTTCCAACTTGAAATAAAACATCTTTCCTTATTTTAACATAATATATATTATATTTAGTATTACATACGGTTGTTAGTATAAAACACAAGTAACATGTATTTATTATTGTCAATATATTTTATATTGGGTAACATATCTATTTGAATTAGATCAATCTTTTCTATTTGCATGTTGGCCTTAAATATTTTAATGAAATTGTAATATACATTATTCTTTACATGGTAAAATTAATATGTGTCATTATCTTATTTTTAGTTTTGTTATAATTAAAAGCTATAACTTATTAGTTCTATTAAATATTAACATATATCAAAGTTTATAAGAAATTAAGAGTAAATTTTTATAAAATAAATTAAATATTCAAACTTAATATAAATATTTTATTTTTTTATATGACAAAAAATATTATTTAGAATGTTCTGCCGCAATGCGCGAGTAAACATACTCGTTGAAACACAATTTTTACTTTCTATTTCAAATTTCATCATACTTTTCATCACAAGCATCAATGTAGTTCGACGTCGTTTTAGTTACGGGTGCAAAACCGTTTAAAATGTATTGAAATGCTTACGGACTCCCAATTAATAGTCATTGGTTTTGTTAGCAAGAAAAATCAAACGATTGTTACAAAATTAATTATTGCTGAAAATTCAGAATTGCTAAAAATATGTTACAAATTATAATAAAGGTTTGGTTTATGGTATATATAATTACACGTAACGTCATTTAAAACAATTCCGTGAAGAAATGTATATATCTTATGCACCTTCCATGCAGCTTCGTTGCCATGCGCGCGAAAGCACTTGTAAATTTCACAAACAAATCGATTGCGTTTCGTATAATCAAATCAATTCAAACTCACATAATAATTCAACTTTAGTGGCAAATACGCGTAAAATACCATAACTATATATAACCGTACACTTCAACACATTTATTCATTCATATTTTCCAAAACAACAACAACAAAAACAAAAATCACTCCCCACATATATAATTAACTTCCAAGATCATGAACAAATCGAATGATTACAAACGCGTATTCAATCACTTTGATGAAGATGGCAACGGCATGATCTCTCCGTCAGAATTACAACATCGTATTGGATTGATTTCTGACGAAGAAATATTAGTCGAAGAGATGGAAGCTGTGATTGAATCGTTGAATGGAAATAATGGACAATTAGGGTTTGAAGATTTTGTTAGTTTGATGGAAAGTGAAAAGGAAGAAGAGAAACTTGAGGATTTGAGAAAGGCGTTTAGAATGTACCAAATGGATGGAACCGATTGTATCACTCCAAAGAGCTTGAATCGGATGTTGAATCGACTTGGTGAGTCGAGAAGTGTGGAGGAGTGTATTGGTATGATTAATCAGTTTGATCTTAATGGTGATGGTGTTATTAACTTTGATGAATTTAAAGCTATGATTCTTTGAAACTTATCTATGGCTTTACCGGCCATTTTAATTTACATTCTTACACATTCATGAATTCTCATTAAACTAAGTTGCTAAAGAACTAGATTGTATATATGATTTCCATATGGCATTTTTAATTAATATATAATTTTGATATGTTTCTGGGTTTCTTCGTAAATAAGTGTTTTAAGTTTCTTTGTGATTAATTTTCTTAGATTTCTATTACCAATTCATTTTCATCTCAAAGGGTCAAGTGACATCTTATATGTGGATCAAAAGTAGGCATAAGAAACTAGAAATCTTTTGTGTCCTGAATCTGCGAGTGTTGTTGTACCTCTCTTTAGTTGCTAGCTCTTGCTACTTATCCAACTCCCTGTATAAAAGTTATCAAAAAGAAAATTTGTGCATACATAATTAGTTAAAACTTTAGTTATAACTTGTGACATATACTGAAAATCCATATAAGATATCATGCGAAATATTTGAGTACGTTATAACTTGTTAATTTTGTGATTTTTGCACTATATTAGATAGTTAACATGCGATATTGAACCAAATTTGAAGGCTAAATTTTTAATCAATATATTGTTTATCTTCTACTAATTATGATAATGTCCTCAAAGGGTGTAGAATTTAGACAGTTTAATTCTCCGTCAAATATGTCGAATTCTGTTTTATTCCATGAATTATCGATAAATTATGATTGTTGTATGGAATAATGTCGGAATATAATTGGACTCAACCACAGTTTTGGGTATCAATTGAACACCCAAATGGCACATATGATTAAAATCGTTAGAATCTTGCGAGTCGCAAATCAACTTTTACAAATTGGTCAATAATTCAAAAAATGAGACGACTTGCACTTAGACTCTTATATGACTTTGACTTTTTCAAATTTTGTGCGACTCTTACAAATTAGAAAATCAGACAAACATTTAGGGCAATGTAATACAAAATATAAAAGAACAAAATAGAAAAAGAACTTACTATAATTTATTTTAAATTAAGTTTTTATGTTGATTGCCGATCAATGACTTAAAATGTTTTACTTCTGTTAAAAACAAAAATCTTAAACAATCTTAAATAATATATATGAATCATACTTGTGACATCATCATGTTAATTTGAAATCTAATTAACCAATTAAAAACCATAAGTTAATTAAAATAAATTTTTTAAATTGAGTAAAATTAGGATTTGATGACATCATAAATTATGATTTTAAAAAATAAAACAAATAACTATTTTAAGGATAAACATACTAAACAAGATAATTAGTAAATAATACTACTAACATTATCTAAATTATATACTATTAATTAATGAATGAATTAATATTTTTTATATTTATTAAAAACGTATATTCAGGAACAAAACGAATCGGATAAAAAACCATCGTCCAATTTATGTAAAATTTATTTAGGTATGTAGCTTTGGATTTCAAGTTAATTAATAAGGTTTTAACGTTTCATGAACATGTCTATGACTTATGATTAATATAATACAATATGATTTATTAAACCATCTATATTATATTAATTTTTATCCAACAAACTATATTAATATTACAATTTGCTTGTGTTTTCTTGAATGTATGAAGTAGGTTTTAATTTAGGATGGAACAAGACATATTTTGTGCATTAAGATGGATAAATGATTTTCATTGTGATTAGAGGCTCTATTATCATAACTTTATGTAATGAATATTGTTTTTAGGTAGTTTCATTTCAAAAATATAGTTTAAGAATCATCTAACAATAAGATTCAAGTGGAAGAAGATAAAACTTAATTAACGTTCAAATAAATAAAAGACAGTTATTTATTCAATATCAGTGTATATAACGGGTATTTTAAATACTCTATTATTTTTTGAAAAAATTATTAACCCTTAAGATATATAAAAAAGATTGGTTGCGTAACGATTTCTTTGAGGTTTTTAATAGTTTTATATTGTTTGTTATATGAAGTGCTTCGAATTTAAGATTACTAATCATTATTCACGAATTACACTTGCAATTATTTTCAAAAAGTTTCAAATAATATTATTTCGTATTTTTCAAAATGACCCGTGTGTATACACGGGTGTAAAAACTAGTAATATACATATACAAATACTAGCATAGTGTCCGTGTATTACAGCGAGTAAATATATTGTTTTGTTTTCAAATATAAAACGATTATATAGATTAAATATGTAGATGTCTATTGCTTAAAATTATAATTGTTTAAATATATATAGTTTATTTACCCGCGATTACGCATGATTACACATATAATTTTTAGTAGTTGAGTCATTCATGTAATATCTAAATTTTTTTTCCAAAAAAGAAAGAAATTTTATTTGTCGAAATTATATCATGTGAGATGTCTAATTGAGGTAAAAAAAACGCTGATATTTATGATGTAATTTTTATAATTTTTCAACTAACTGTTTTTGAGATATTTAATTTTAAAGAACGCGAGAAAAGTGTGTAAGTGATATAAATTTCGAGTAATTAAGATATATAATATTTGAATTAGTGTAGGGGTAATTTAGATATTTTTAATATTATTTTAAGTCAAAGATAATAATGTATAATAAGGAAATATAAATATATATTTATTATAAAATAATAGTGGTTATAAATTACAAACTAAAATTAAAATTTTGAATCAGTGTCATATAACACGCAGGGGTATATACATCAGGCGGTGATCGTCACATGGAATAAAACATATACTTATTTATCTAACATTGATTATCCAACTATTCAATCGGATATAACAAGGAGTAGCTAGTAAAACTACTTTCTTCATCCAACACTTTTGTAATGGTTTTCAATGCGTGAAAGCAACCCATTGAAGCTTTTGTTACAAATACCCTATTGATAGAGATATATAAGAAGCCTTCACATCAACTAGTTAGATTAATTGGCTTATAATTAACCTTTTCTTCAAGGGCATGGTTGAATTTGGTTTAAAATTAACCAGACTTTCGTGATTATATGGTTTATACTTTGAGCTGTCGCCTGTCGGGTTATAAATTACCAATCAATAGCCACGAGAACCTAAAGTTTTTGTCATGATGGTAGATCCAAGTTTTCTATCTTTAGCATACCACAATATCATTTCATGTTAGGATTAAACAATAATTACAACCTTTTTCATTTTTGTTATTGTGTACAACTTTACTCAATAACTTTTATGGATATGCATAGGTCCGGCCGTGCATCTCTCATGTATTATTTCTTGGTTTTTAAAAAGAAAAATTTGCTTCTTTGGCAAAACAATAGCACATGCTATATCATTCGTTTAAATTTGTGGTATGGCCTAGGTGCTTAGAACACATAAAAAAATGTACAACACACGACAACCTAGCACATGTACACGTCATCGATCATATCGTCATAAAGGGAGAAAAAATATGCATATATATGTATGTATAAGAAGTATCCAATATGTTTTCATATATTTTTTAAAACGGCAGTAACTACTACGCAACTATTATGTAAATCACATTGAAAAATGACATTATATACATTACATATGTTTTCATTGACACTCGAGCCCGCTAAATGAACTTTTTATTGATGGGTCACTCACGTTTTGTAGACCAAATGTATATTTTTTCACAAACTAGAAATGAAATTTTGAGCTCGTAACCCATGATGTGTTATAGCTTAAGTATAAGACCAAATATTCCCCTAAAGTAAGCTTGTAACCGTTGATAGCAAGTATTGGATACAAATTATACACATGCATGATACATCCATATCTTCAAATCTAAGCCTAGCTCCCTCATCATATCTAATACACGAATATATACTCATATAAATATACATCCGTTTACATGTATATATGCTCGAGCAAGCAAATTTCAACGAAAGGGAAATTGTAAATCATGGTTTGGAAGTTAAGGCTTTAGTAGATTCTAAAGCAATAGGAAAACATGCAACAACATAAAAGGAAACCTTGTGTTTGAATCTTCTTAATACCACAACTCTTCCACCTCCCCATTCAATAATTGTCACCATTATCCTCTTCATTGCTTCTTTTTTCTTCTTCATTTTCATCTTCTTCCTCTCCTTCTTATCGTCATCACCATGAACAAGTTCACTTGCACCTACCATTGATACCAAAATCATAAAGACGAAAAACCATTAAGGGGTATAAAGTTCACAAAGCCGGTCATAAATTAATTTGGAGATGATTGAACTTTCTAATTACAAAATATACACTAAAACTTGTAGACATCTTTATTCGTGACAAAAATTAAAAGGACGATGATTGCAGGCTATCTTCTTACCAACTTTGTTACTCCTCATGGTTGCGATATTTGCTTGTGTTTCTTGATCATCTTCTACGTCGTTGTCGAAATTGAGAGGATAACTTCGCAAAAACGCTCTTCTAGTATTGTAGTCTTCATTCCTAAAGCTTCTTGTTCTTAGACCATCTCCTTCCTCCATTGATTTTAATGAAATCGAAGTCTTTGGTTTTGATGTTGAATGAAGGCGTGGTATGCTTTGTATTGTGGAGTTACCTTTTTATTACTTGTGCTTCACTTGTCTTTATAGACATGCTATTGATGTTCATGTAAACCCTTTCTTTTTATCAATAGAATTCTAAGAATGTTTATTTCTTTTTATAAAGGCTTAAAGCAAGTTATTAGAGTCGCAACGGCCCACGCTAAGTTGACCCATACATCTTCCCCCTCCCAAATCCTTCATCTTTTTTAAGAATTATAAAATAATTATTTTTTTGTTTTAATTATGCTTTTAATTTATTATCATTTAACCTAGTAGAGGTAGTATATGTAATTGAAATGTCTAGCCAATGACTAAAAAATTATTTTATTTTCGAGAAAAGGAGAAAAAATTGCATCTAAAAAGGTAAAACTTAATTGTGCCCTCACATGTCAACAAACTTCTAGTACTTAGTTTGACAACAAGCAATTTTTGTTATTTATATTATTTTTGTACTTTTGGTTAAAGAACAAGAAAATATTCGTTTGTGGCCACACTAGATACGTTACGGTAGAGTCTTGTTGTCTCATATTTAACTACTCTGATAATTTCACCAAAACAAAAATTGAACCAAAAATATGGTTGTTTGTTCCTATCAATTTTATTAATTTTGTTTTGGTATAATTAATATTTATTATTAATTATTAATTAAGGGGTAATATATATATATATATATACCGTAGTTAAGTTAGGCAGCCACCTTGAAAATGATGTTATTCTTCTTATTTGACGTGGGCATGCGTCAAAAAGCTTCCCCTCTTTCGTAACGCTCCCGATGTTATTTATTTTATATATTTTATCCTATAATTTCTAGCCTATCAAGTTGTATAAATAGTCATGTATTAAATTTACATGATAAATTATGATTATTTTATCAATATGAGGTGGTAAACTGTTTGTACAGCATATCAAAACGAATAAATATTTATGTTGGACAAATTAAAGCATGTAACTAGCTTAATTTGTTGCAATATTAGAAGAATATGTACTTTGTCACAAAAAATAAAACAAAATATTAAATAAATATATCGATCAAACTAACAATATGTAACTTAATATTGACGGCAAGTTTCCAAATGTAAATTGATATCGAAAATTATTTCGTAGCAAAATTGAAAAAAAAATATCTGATCTACACATAAGGGTTAATCTTGGGGAAGGGGGAAGCAAATATGGACCGTCCGTTAACATTCATCGTGAAGAATGTTAATTAACATTCACCGTGAGTGATGAATATTAACGGACGACTCAAATTTGTTTCCCTCTTCTCCCAGGATTACCTTTTCCCTGTTAATCATCTATCTATTTATATATGAACTAAAATATAGGAGCAGTAAATAGTTTATGATGGTTGTACTTGTTAAGATTAATAGTAGTAAAAGTTAAGATTAAGATCGAAATAGGAATGGGAAAGAATGCTGAATCTTAAAGTTGGTGTTAGAGTGTTCTACGGCACGGCCATGCTTGAAAGGGATGTCTTTGTAAACCTTTTAATTTTTCAAATGTGGACAGTATTTTGATTATTTATTATTTAATTATTTATTATATTATTATTATTATTTGGAATTATTCGATTAACTATGTTGTAAGTACAAAATGCAACCTAAAAACGTAAAGTGAGTTCTACTTTGCAACAAAAACAAATAGTATTATTAACTAATTAAGTCTGCTTAAATGGAACAAAAAACAAATGAGCTCTAAAGTTTGATTTTATTGTACCAACATGAAGAAAATAAATATAAGCTCTTTTAATAATTAATTAGAGTAAAATTCTAAATGTGACTAATATATAAGCTTTATGTCTAATTTATACATCGAATAAGATATGAATTCAACTCATTTTCTCTCATTTTAGACCAATTTTTAGTGTTTAAATCTTCAAAGGAAGGATGATGTGTAGTACTTATTAATTTAATGTTGATCGACGTGTAAATTGATTTACATGTGTGTGGCTTATATCGTGTTAATTAGGTTTAAGGTCTTCTCTACTTTCTTCCTTTTAAAAGATACAAAGTTTTGTTGGCAAATAGCAAATTTGTAAGCATACGTATTATTATATTATTATAGTTTTATGTATTTAATAGAATTTTGCTGAACATATCCTATAGGGAGATGGTTAATAACCGAAAACATGAGTAGTTGATAAATTTCTTAGAAAATTAATTTAATTGATTAATATTCACTATATATTTGGAGTGCTTGGCTTGGAGAAATCGTATTTTACATGCTTCCTCGGATAAAAGAAATGGTGTGCTTTGTAAAATATTTTTTTCATGGTTGAAAGGATGACACTTTTGTGAATTTCGAATAGAAGCTTAAGGAATCGTTTTTCGTTGGCTAATTGGATTTTTTGTCCTAATGAGCTTCTAGATACTTAACTTTTTTTTTATTTTGGTGTTTTGATTTTGTGCGGATTCTCCTCTTTAGAACCTCTTTGTACTGCCTTTGTTTTTTTTTTTTGCCGTATAACTTATAATATCTCTACTTTTTAAAAAGAAAAAAATAGAAAGACTTACTATTTAATTATAAATGGTTGACACTTTCATGGCGATTAGTTTTAAGTGAAAGTCGATTGCTTTATTATGCTTTAGAGTATAGGCTAAGAGCTAGTTATAGCTAAATCATTTAAAAAATACGCTATCGTAACCATTTAGTGGTGCAATTATTTTCAACATCGTGTCAGTCATTTGAATAAATGAGATTGATAGAATTGAATTGTTACGATTATACTTAGTTTAGTACAAATATGTAAATGAAAGAATATATACAAATAATTATAACCTCTTGATCAAAATCAGGACCTGTATAGAATGTTTCACATTAATTGTAGTTTTTATCTATACATATAAATTCAGTTTATAACTTTCATCAGTCAATGAAGGCATATGCTCTAGTGACGGGTACATTGCAAATTGATACCCATAGATATAAAGCTAAGCTTTCGTATCGGACTATCAAAATACCTTTCTTCTTTTTGAAAAGTTAATAAAGAGAGCTCGGAAGAGATAACCATCGTGACTCATGATTCACGAACATGTAACAATCTTTTTCCTTCTTTTTGATTGCTATCTATTTATAAAATATAAAGATAGCTTAAACAAACACAAAGTTGAAGATTTAACACATAAAGAGGAGGAAATAAGTGAAATTCATATGTCAAACACGATGAGTTTACTTCCTAACATAAAGTACGAAGTGTTGAATCCCAACATGAGATTTCACATCTTTCTACGTTCTATAATCATGTAATATGGTTATGTATTAAACTAATATTATATGCATGCCATTTGTTTGGATTAATAGTCTTAAGATCTATATAATCCGCGGCATCTTGCATGTACTTCATGTAATAATCTATGAAACATGAAGTTTTAATATTTTACCAACACTAGGTTAAACCAAAACGAACAAAAACCAAGGGTGTATTTCAGAAACAAACAACTACGGCTAAAATAGACTTCACTTGCACAGTAATTTCATAATACAGGATTATGATTATGGCATACTGTACACATCTGCCATTTGAGTGTCCTCTGCCATTATTATCTCCATATTTCGTATGTCTCGCTTCAATACATTCCCCAGCCTACCAACAGCTTCCGTTTGCTGTTGTAATACCTGTAATCAATGTATAGAATAGCAATCGTTATTCATTTGGTTTGGAGGTCAAACAGGATTTTATTTAGGTAACAAACCACCTCCGCCCTATTATAAATTGGACCCAGCTAAACCCGCTCATTTTGCCAACTCTAAAATTGAACCCGATTAGATGATTATTAGAGGAGGAAAATGGGTTAATTTGGGCTATTTTCTATCTCCAACAGGTTGAATAGGTCAAGTTTCAGAAATTAGCTAATTATGAAAATTAGCTAATACCTTCAAAAGTGCTTTTTCTCAAAAAAAATATGACTTTTATGTTGTAGTTTTTGTAATCTACTAAAAATGACAAAAAAATGTTGCCATGTCAACACAACCGATATACCTTTGACCGCTTAATCAACACGTCCGACACACCCATTCTGCCACCTCTAAAGATTGGCAATAACATTCAAGTATTCAACAACAAAACACTACCTCATGCATATCTGAAAGACTCCGTTCATGTATTTTGGTTGACCCTGGTAAGGAGACAGAAGCACCACCATGACCATTTGCTTGAACACGAACTACGGTCAGCAGATTGTGAACCCTTCTTGAGAGTTCAGCTCCAGATCCTTTTAACTGCAAGGGTATATTAGTAAAAAACATGTGAAGACCATTCAAAAGCATGTTGATGTACTGTACTGGTGGATACCAACCTGTCTGATTATTGTAGCCAACTTCGCAGCCAGTTCAACTTCCCCTTTGGTCAAAGGCAACCGAAAGCCCTTGGCCTCTAGTGCCTCCAGTATTCTCATCAACTTTTACAAGTAAAGAAAACATGTACAATTAACGAAAGATACAAGAATTAACACATAGAAAACACTCTGAATCTGTACTAGAGGAAATAATTCTGAACCATTTATTTATAAATTGGTGCAGTTGGGTCTTTTTTTAATCTCAAATGGATCAAATTGGTCCATTTAAAGTACTGTTAGTAATGATACTGATTTTGTACTCATAATCAACATCATAATAATTGATTATTATTTTTTTGAAGAAGAACAAAATAATCCATTTCAAACCATACTAAAAAATTGACCCGTTTTAACCAGACTCAGTTTCAACAACTTTCGATCTTCACATCTCCAATATGTACAGCACAAGAAGAACATGCTAAAAAATAAAATATCGTGTACCCTTAAAAGCCGCCTTTGCAGAGCATTCTCTGACTGTCTAAGTCTCTCTATCCGAGGAAAAGTATCAGCTTGGAAATGCCTTTGAAGCTGTAAACATGTTAAATCATTTATAAGTTGCTAGAACATGTGTTTATGCATGGTAAAATTTGTGTGTCAGGGATAGGGAATAGATCGGTGTACCACTTTCACATTAGTTTGAGTCATTTGCGATCTCTCAGCATCTGAAAGTATGACTTCATCTTGAAGCTGCAAATAATTGACATCTGAATAAGAAATCATCTAATACAAGCTCGTAATTCACATTTCATGACTAGATGGAACTGGAAAGCACATTTTGGGAAGGAAAACTGCAGAAACATTATCCGATATCATATTCAGGCCTGTTGATGGTAACCAAACTCCGACTAGTGACCAGTTTTAAATCATAAGATGAAAAATATCTGGCATTCTACAAGTTTGAATTCGAAATGATGTCCATGTAGCGATCTGACAGTACTCAAATTCTATGAATTGTTGTCAACTTGGTTAAACACTAAGGATTATATTTCAAATTCTAAAAGCTTATAGATAATATACTCTACAAACTCATTAACCTAACACTAGCTAAAAGAATAGTAAAGGTCAGGACTACCTTTTAGATATCTTAGTCATTTATAAGCAACAAACACTTTGATTCTAGTTGGTTACATTACATAACTTTAAATTTGTTTTGAGTTTGAAAATTATCAAATTTCATCATGCTTATTTTTGCTCTTTTTAATGTTGACGTTCGTAACTTTAGAATTTTTTAAGGCTTAGCATTTAAAATTTTCAGTTCTTTGAGAAATTGAATTCAAATTTGTAATCCCCTATATATACACATTGATATATGGCTGACTGACTTAAAAGAGCTTGAATATTAAACAAACTCAAATCAGGATGTCAAGTTTTAACATCAGTTAGTTTGAATTTCAAATTCAAACTTAGTTTTGTTATATAGTTATGAATTCAAATATGTCCTAAATATGATTCAAATAACATTGTCAAAACACTTTTTTGGCATTTAGGTCAAGCTAATGCCAATGGACAATTGCCTAGAAAAATTGGAATAGCAAGGTGAACTTGAGAATGATGAAGGTGCCTTTCTGTTTCCAGCTACAAGATTTCATCAAGAAAGCTACCTTTAGAATCTCCACCAGATGATGATTATGAGCAACCTCTTGACAGTAAGAAACATATCTAGTAGTAAACTCTGCCTCTAGCTACATAAGCTAACCACCTATGTTTTACTTCACCGGTTCAGCTACTCGCGATTGGATATACTAATTACAATAGCAATTATTTGACTCATAAGATAATATAATATATGTTTTAGCTTACACTGAATACATTAGTGGTTTAAGACATTTCTTTAGAAGTGTGTTATACTCATGAGCTACCTAGAGTAGCCCTTCAGTATTCTACAGAGACAAAAACAGATATAACACAAAAAATCAGACCGTATAATGTTTAGTTTTACTACTTTTGAAGGGGAAAGAAAGGTAATGTGAAACACTTATTTTATGTAAGCGAGTTATATAAATTAGTGAACAGCATACAAGTAGCGGCTTATTATTGAGCTGACATTAAGTTCCTAGCTACTATCAACTGGTGTATTCTACAAGCGTAATCTATATGCATATACTTTTGAAAGCCAGTTTGTCCATTCATTTTCACATTTTATCTTTAAATCTTATTTTCTCACAAACCATGTTCATGATTCACACATTTTTACCTTATCTTCAATGAAAAGCAATTATCACTTGTAATTGTGTCAAGCTCATAATTATATCGATAGGTTTCTTCTGCAGATCATGTGATCTGCTCTTATGGCATTCAAACTAATGACAAACCGCTTATCTTTCATTTGATTAAGTCAAGTATCTACTCCATCTCACTGCCAGTTTTAGGTATGGTGATTTGCAGGATAAGTATTAAAGAATTTTAGATTATAATACACGTATACACAAATGAAGTAAAGAAATCTTAGAGTTGCAAATACATAGCTGAATGACATAGCATGCACTCTATCCCTGAAAAAATTTCCCATTCAATTCTTCTGAAAAGATGATAGCTAACTTCACATCAATCATGCATCCTAGCATTAATCTCTAAAGTATTTCGCAGAAGTTACTGATATATTTTCAGTATTAGTTAAGTTCAGTCATTGGCGGGACTATATTGATGCATCTGACATCCCATGAGGGTCACTGCAACTAAAACACTTAAGCCACTCAAAATAGTAGCTATTGTTTCATGCTAAGCTAAAGAAACAAGTCAATTTCCCAAGTTGTCACATCAACTCATAAAGCCAAACAATTACCACTGTTCTATCATTAAAAAAGGTTAACTTGAGTCATTAATAGGTCTATAAAATCAGAGTCAGCATTCTAAAGGGGCATTGCATCTGCTACGTCTACATTGCTACTCAAAGAGAATTTGTGTCACCATGATTATTTGTAAATTGTAACGTTTAGCTATATATTGTTCCATCAGAAACATTAGAAATTCTGCAGTGATAAAACCAGGTAAAATAAGTTTTATGGGGTCAATAGGTCGACTACCTAGATGAAACAATAGGTTATAATACCATGTCCAAGTTTAATAATCCGAAGGCATTGTGATCTACTAATATTTACCTCTACTTCTTTAATTAAGATAACTGCCTTGTGCCTCATTATCAAACTAGCCCATAAAAAGTTGTAGACAAAACAATCATAATAGTTTCATGACTTCTACAATTACCTACAGAAGTTACCCTTCATTCAAAATAATAGCGTAATCTTAGCAATACAAAATACCTTCAGGCGCTCAGAAAGGTCTTTAAAACCCTTAACAAGCTGCGGCCACAGACGTTCATGGTTTGAACTCTCCATACCTTCTAGCTTTCCCATTGCCTCTGCCCACATTATCTGGCAATCACAAACTACCGGAAAATCTTAGCAAACACAATATTCAATCTTCCAAAAAACCGTGAAACTGCGAAAGAAAAATGAAAATATCCAAAATCTAAATCCAAATAATAAAAGCAACTAGAAACAGAAAAATGCTAGTAAACTTACATCTGATACACCACCAGGCTTTGTCCTAAATTGTGGTTCAGTCACACTGAATAACATATGCTGCAGAACATAAAATCTCACAAGCTTAAACTGCAACGACCATTTTCCCATAAATAAATAAATAACAAGCAAGAAATTCAACCTTAAACGCATACTTAGGGTTTGCAATGTCATCCTTATAAGCATCAAGTACTGCCTGATAAAAGACACAAAATGTAATTACAATTTGGAAAACAATTACGGTTAGGGTTTCAAATACACATATATACGTATAAAACCTGTATATCTCGATCAGCAAGAGAGAAAGGAAGTGGAGCAACAGGAGCCATCTGAGTAGTCACTTGAGCATTAAACGGCGTCGTCTGAGCAGGCGTTGTTTGACTTTGACCAAACAAATTATTATTAGTATTTGTTGTTGCTCCAAAGGGCGTCGAAAATCCAAAAGCACTCGAACTTTGTTGTTGCTGAAACGGCGACGTTTGCTGTTGTTGTGGTTGTTGAGAGAATGGAGTAGAGAATAGTGATGTACCGAAGCCGGTGGCGAATGACGGCGTTGACGATGTTCCGAATGCAGGGGTGGATGACGGAGTGGCGAAGGTAGAGGATGGTGTGCCGAATGCTGGGGTGGCGGATGGAGTGTTGAAAGGGGAAGGTGAAGATGCCTGAGCTCCGAACATTGTGTCGGAGCACGGCGGACAGAGCGTGTGGGCGGTGACCTAAAAAAGAATGGAGTGTTAATTGCCGCCAATTTTTTGAGAGATTTATTGGAAGAAGGTCCTTCACTGTAATTTTGTCGATTAAGTGTCCATTACGACAGTAATTTCTATGAGGGTGTAGCAAAATACCCACTTAATGCACCATAAACAAAATTCATGACAGTCACGTCGTTTTTCTTCTATCCCAATATATGAGTCAGGTTTTTTTTTTTTCTTTACCTTTTTTTAAAATGAAAATATTCGCATACTCCTATCACACACACATATATATATATATATGTTATTGATTTATAAATATATACATTTATCCATTTCTGAATTTGAACCTCAATTTCATAATAAAAAGAACACTACAACATCGTTAAGTCAATAGTCCTATGATATTAGCTTTGATTACTAAAAGTTTGAATGTAAGATAAAATAGTTCAATCGCATGATATCACATGAATACATAATTTTTGAGAGAACCATATACCTGGGCTCATGTTACCGTCATATACAGTATATATTCTTAGATATATAGTTTTAATCCGACGATATCACATGAATATTTATTGAAGACCGATGTATATCAAGGTTGTTAGAGTCTTAATTCTAATCTTAAGATCTTACGATTTTACGATCCTCATGAACAAAAATGATCATGATCTTACATAAGATGTTAAAATCATAAGATCTATTTAGAATTTTGATTGTATGTCGATTTTGAGCATAGGATCTTACAATTTCAATTCGATCCGATCTCATTCAGTATGAACTAATAACTTAACAAAATATAAATAAGTTGATTTTGTCTAATAAAAGGCTAATAGGTTTATTATTTAATCAACTACTACACGTAAAACTAATCAATTCTTCAACTAACACAGTTTAACATGTAAAATTCTAATTTCTTTTATTATAACAAATATAGTCATCTAAATCGTTATAAGTAGTATTGAATTATTATTGTAGCGTTTAAACTATAAAAATTTAATTAATTTATCATGTATTTGGTCAGGGCCGGTCCGTTGATTTTGAGGGCCCTGTGCGAAAAATAAAATTGGGCCCCTAAATATTTTTTTTATATAAACAAAATCCATTAAAACTACGATAAGTCGATAATTGTTATAAAAATAATCAAAACAAAAGAACAGTAGTACATTAGATCTGCTCAAAGTTTGTATTTCATTTTACATTAAGTGATATATCTTAACATATATTAACATATACTCTATATAGTGGTTAAATTTCGGGCTCTATTTTTTTCGGAGCCCTGTGCGGTCGTACACTCTCAGGACCGGCCTTGTATTTGGTCTTTTAGATATATTAACGCACATATATGAGACTATAATATGAGTAGGATCTTAAGATCTCGATTCAATCTTACGATCCTGATCTTGAGAAGACAAAAACGGTGCTAAGTAAGATCCAGATCTTATTAGCCATTACTTGGAAAGTATTTTGTTTGTAATTATACATTGGACCGTGTGTGATCTTTGAAATTTTGAGTGTATACATATAGTATCGTATGCATAAGATATGATTGAATGATTACAGGCTTAAAAGAATACATATGCGTAGCATTATTATTTTTAGTTTTATATTTCCAAAATAAATATTTTTTTTGCATGCCACATCTCTGATTAGGTTCTTTGGAATCCATACCTCACATTATGATCTCCAGTATTCTAATGCGGGTATCATATGTTAACAAAATTCTTTCTGCAAACAAAAGAGTTGCATCAGATGTCATGCATACAATGGAGTTCAAACAATGACTTTTACCAAAAAGGAATCAATACCATTTACATTACTAATGGACAAAAATCCACCAAAAACAACGCCAGCAAGCATAAAGATACTTCAACATTCAACACAGTTACCTATCATTCATTCAACATTGAAGTCTAGTGATCTGCCTTCCCAACCCTCCCCGTGATGGTAACTAAACGGTAAGAAATATGCAACATCAAACCAAAGGTCCAGGGATCAAATACAAACCCCATCTCCTGTGAGACCGGTCGGTGGTGCCCAAAGCGTGGGCAACGTTTGCCTTCCAAGAGATAAGATATTCATATCATACCTGTTGATTCAAACTAGTTCACGTTTATGTAAGCTAAAAACAAACAAAGTTTGTAAAAACAAACAATCTTTAATAAAAAAAATGTTTAAGTTACCAGTACAGGTGCTGCCTTTAATTATCCATAACTTATTCGAAATCAACCATTACGCAAAACAACACATTCTCCACAATCTTCGCTAACACGAGAATTTTGCAATAAAAATACATCAGTCTAAAAAGAATTCGTTACGATCAGCAGTCATTTACGCCTTAATTGTCACACAACACAAGCATAAACCAGAGGGCTTAATATTTGAAGTCTGCCATTCTGACCCAGGAGATGCATTTGGGTCATACAATAGTGTGTTAAATCCTTCCTGCTCTTCTTGAAGTGAAAAAAGCAACAGCTTATCTTCGATTATTCCAAATCGAAATCCAACACTCGAGCTTCCAATCACAGGAACGGAAACCATCTTCCACGAGTTATCTTTAGGGTTAAATATAGCAAGCTTTCTTTGGTTCTTCCATTCCATACAAAACAGCTTCTTACTCACCACAGCATGAGCCGTTACCATCACACACCCGTTTTTCATCTCGCACCATGTGTGCTCTTCGGGGTTGTAGACGTCAACAAACCTATTCATATACATATTCAAATGAACCATTACAATGTTTGTTTAATAAAATGATTATTGCCACGTTATTAGAAGCAAATATGTTTTTTTCAAAACATCAACAAAATTTTACAACTTCAAGTTGGCATAATCGACTCCAAAAGACAAGTGCAAACAACTGTTTATATGTGTGTAGTGAGGTTATCGAACCTTGAATTTCCAATGGTGAAACTTGACCGCCCACCCATAACATAGAGTTTACCTTCAAACCCACATGCAAAACAGCCCCACCGTGGGCGGCGAAGAGACTCGATTACAGTCCACTTGTTAAATTCAGGGTTATACACCTCGGCACACGAGAGAGACTCTCCATTAACCCCATAACCCCCAACAGCATAAACCACTCCGTTTACTTCTGCACAAGCAAAATCATATCGAGGCACATTCATATTTGCAATCTTGCTCCAGCTGCAATCACAAAATTATAGTTCACATTAAATCCATAAAATCTTCATGAAAGCATCTTATCAGTAGCCAAGCCAGAAAATCTGTGTATGTGTGTGCTAGAGCTGGCCAATCATAATACCATTTAAACTGTTGATTCGGGTTCCGTTTGTTCTCTAACGGGTTAAACGTGTAATATAAAGATAAAAAAAAACTGTACTGGAAATGGGTAGATATTCACCCAAAGTGTAATTTAAACCATTAAACCTCCTAAATCTTTTTATCAAATATTGAACCATATTTGACACACTAGCTATTTCAAAAATAATAAGATATATTAGACAAAAAATGTGTCGGATTTAGTACCAAAAATTATCCATTTGGACCCTTAACCCAACCTAACCACCCCCCGCCCATATAACTGCAATATATAAACAAGATTAATGATGGAACAAACCTGTTAAGGCAAGAATCATACTGGTACACATCGGATGAAACAGACCCAGGACCATCTAGCATTGAATATCCAGCCATGACAATAAGCTTCCCATTCAGAACCACAACCCCAAAACCCGCTTTTACTGGGGCCGGCATTGGCGGGAGAACTGATTGTTTATTTCCAAGGCAATCCAAAACCTCCCAGTGGGTCCCATCTCCTTCAGCGTCCATAGTCAAAACATAAAGCCATTCCTCAACCAAACCAGCAAGTTTCCTAACAGTAATAAGCTCGTTACTCTTAATGAAAGACCTCCATTTTCTTGACACACCTCCCATTATTGGGAAGCTTGACCTTGGAACAAGGGCAAGACAGTACTTTGCAACGTCATCGGGTAGCCCGGGCAAGACCGGGCAGTCAAAATCATCATCAACTTGAGAGTGTAAACAGGATTTAGGCATACTTAAGCACAAAAGACTAAATTTTTCAGAGTTGATCAATTGGTTCTTCACAATTAGAAGAAAAGAATACGAAAGAAATTGAAATTGGAAGGGTAATATCTTGATTACAAAAATTCATGATATCCTTCACATATAGGTATCTTAAGAGCCCAATGAATGCAAGAAGTTGCAGTACTAATCACTTGAGTTGTAAAAGCAGATGATTTTTTGTGTCTTGTCCAATCTGATTCAAACTCCATGCTTGAGTAATTTCCCGTCTTTCTTCCACCCCGAAAAACCTCAAATTCTAAATTTCCTGAAATCCAACACAACATATTTGATAAAAATAATAGATAAAACAATTCATGATATGCACGTTGACTTTCTGTCAAACCATTATTTCTCAAATTCAAGACCAATATAATAACCATTGATTACATTCTAAAAATGCTATCAATAACTTTTTATTATTATAATTTTTTAAAAAAGGGCATGAATTTGTGACTTATGGTGTTTGACCTGGAAAGTTAAAATGTACATGGAAGAAGAAATAAAACAATTAGAAGCAGATTATACCAGCCAAGGCCATAGATATTGGCTCAACCCCCTATAAGTTCCATTTTATATATTTTTGCACAATCACCTGCATAAAAAAGATATGGTGGTAGATTTAAACCATAAGCCAAGCACAGTATGCAACCTACTTTTGACATTTAAAGAGTATGGCATGTATTAGCAACTAGTCAAATAATCATCATGCCCACAATAAATGTTACTTTGTTTAGGTGGTTAATTTGAAATATCTGACTTGATTAATCTATGTGACTAGAAAATAGTTAAAACAAAGCAACATTTACGTACCTTGCACAAAGACCAAACAATCACACATGCACACAAGTTATATCACAACACCAAACTTACAAATTGAACATTCTAAATAGTATCCCTTATACACACCTACCAACCAAATATTAGCCACCTAACCACCAGATTTCTGCCACCTACCACCCACTAAACACCCAATAATTATTTCAATCAAGAAAGTAAAAATCAACTAAGAAGGGGAAGATATGAGAATCCTATATCCATTAGAAATGCATTTTTAACTCGATATTTATTTTGACCAGTAATATTATTAAAACTAAAAATTTATGACTCAAAGTAACCAAATTGCATAAATCGATATGTTCCCAAAAAGGTTAACTTTTCGGCAACTCCAACCGGCCCACATTAAACCACTCTAATTCCTTCAAGTAAATCAAGCTCAGTTAGCGCCCATTCAAATTGTGGCCCAACCAACTTATCCAGTTTAATTTACATAATAATTTTTCTGATAAATCAGGTTCACAAATGGGAATACTACTACAACATCATCACACCTTCAAAATGTTCCCTTTTTAACATAAAAATGGTAACCATACATTTATTCATCTAAATTAGAGACATGTTTGACTATTGGAGCTTAAGTATTAGTCATTTGACATCGAAAGTCAAAACTTATATTTCTCTATAAACTACTCTTAACTGCATATACAAGCTCAAAAACAGTTAATCCATGTAATTAGGTTTCTGATTACATAATTGTGATTAATTGTTTCATCACACAAGGTTTAAAAGAAACCCACAAAAAAATTGATCTAACACAATTAAAAAAGCACCAGATCTAATAAAACAAAACAAAATACAGTAATTAAAGAAACAGTAAATAGTCTATTAGAGCTACTTAATTGATGTTATACTAAAATTAAAAGGGGAAAAAAACTGGAAAACTAACAAAAAAATATATAAGGAATTATTACCTGAAGAAATGAGAAATTGGATGATGTAATCGTTGTGATGTGAGTGAATGATTAGATAAAAGATGGATTATACATATATATGATTGATATATATAGATATAGATGTGATATAATTAGATAATAGAAGGTGAAGGGTGTGTAGTGGTAGTGTATGTATGGGGTACGGTGATGATAGAATTTTGACACAATCAGGCTCATACCCACGTTGCAGTCAATGTCGGAATGGATGATAAGATAAAATAGAAATAGAAATAAAATAAGAAAATTAATAATAATTAAAAATGAGATATGGACCTAATTATCGGGTATTGAAAGTGACTAGAATTTACTCCTGCCAATAAAAAATTTGGGGATTTTTGGGTGGTGATAATTTGTCAAACATCTCAATGGTTAAGATTGAGTCTTCAAAACTCGATCAATAATAGGATGATTTAAGATAAAAAATACTCCTGTTACTTGTTCATTCATATTAGGAGAAATACAAAAATTTATCCGATTGGAGACGTTTAGAAAAGTCATCATTTGACAAAATATTTTATCTATCCATTATTGTCGAACTGAGAAAGGGTGATTTAAATCACTCATATATTTCCATCTCGTTAATACTCGACAACTAGCGCATAAATTTGAACCTAATTTTTTATGTTTCATTTAGCTTTATGAGTGAAGCTAAAGAGAGAACATGCCTATCGGTGTCAACTACTAATTGACAAGAATTTTATATTCTATTAGCTCCCTAAATGGAGTTAAAAGGATGAAATGTTAATCGCGTGTCAATTACCAATTGACTCATTGAGACCTCTCATATTAAAAAAAATGTATTTATTTAAACTTGTATTTAACATTATCAGTTAAATTATTTAGTACATTGGTGCCATTCTTTTCTAATTCAGATTATTGGGTGAATTATTTTATAAAAACATATCAGGTAGAGGATGAATTTGTTAAATATATTTGGCCAACAACGAGATTTGTAATTTTCTTCAAATTTTAAACTATCATTAAAAGTTTTGTTTGTCATGTATAAGTTGTAGCTTTATAATCCAACGAAAATCTCAAATTCTTAAAGCTACTAGAAGTAGCTTTTCGTGAAAAGCTCCAAACCTAAAGCTAGAACTACAGCCTACAACTACAGCTACATCTTATAGCTAGTTCGCCAAACATACCCTAACTGTATTTGATATTTACATATCCATTTATATTCTCTTTTTTTGTCATTTTCAATTCAACTACATCTTCAATTATGTTCGTCAAACATTTACATGACTCTATAATTTTATTCTTATACGCAAATAAAATATACAACCACAACTTATAAATACAAGTTACAACCCTAGCTAGGTCTCCAACAATCGACCTAGCAAGTTAGTTTAGATAAGTAACGTAACAACTAACACGTATGTTTATATTCTCAAATATAAATAGAAAAAATATGGTAACCAAATGACATATACATATAGACTATAGCGTCAACTTTACTGTTTTGCTACCGTCCATAACTTTGTCAACGTAGTTTCGTAGTTATTGGTTCAAGTATTTTAAGAATACTATAATCCATTAGCTAATGCCGGATTGTGTGTAGCACACGCATAAAATAAACTAAAAATAGTAGAAGGAACACTTCTTATATTTGGGTTGGGTAAGCCCATTTGCGGTTCGCAACAATTTCGATTTTTTCGGACTCTCGTTGATTGAACGGGCCATAACCGGATAGCTCTTTTGCAACACTATTTCTTTTTGTTTAATTATTATATAAATATCATTAGAACATAAAAATAAATTTAAAATTATATTTTAAATATTTAAAATATATTTTTCTTCAAAAAAATTTCAATGATTATTAATAATTATTAAAATTTTTGTTTTTTTTCTGAACTTTTTTTTACAGTCATGACTGTTGCGATTAAATATAACATGATAATCACATGTGATTATTCTCTAATATAATGTGATTATTATGCGTTCGAGATAATCACAAAATAGGTTTTTGATAATCACATATTATTCATGTGATTATATAGCTATAAAATGTGATTATTATGAATAAAAAAACCTAATAAAAATAATTATAAAAAAATGTCGAAATTTTTTTAATTTGAAGAATAGCTTTTAAAAGTTATTTGAATAAAGAGTTACGAATGTTTTTTTGTAAAATAATGTGTTTTGGATATTTAAAATTGACTTTCAAGTCATTTTTTACGTTCTCACAACATTTATATTTTTTATTTGAATATAAATTTATATATATAATATATATATATATATATATAATTTCTTTTTACTGTCATTTCTTGTAAATCTTTTTATTCCGATGTATATTAACGTATGTTAATGACGTACTACTACTTACAAATTATATTGTTTAATGGACCTAAATCAATAAGATCAAAAGTTCAAAACAAGTATAGTTTATCAAGTTAACATACAATTTTGCAATAGGTTCACGGTAACTCCAATTTAAGATTACTTAAAGTAACAGTTTAGAAGAAAGGACTACTATTGTGTAATCTAACTTACATACTGTATAAGTTTATTTTCTGTATACACCTTTTTTTTATACTAACGTAATTTTTATTAAATTTAATTACGTAATAATTATTAAATTTAAGAAAATAATGCTCCTTTAGCGATGCCTACATTATTTTGCTTTTAAATAATAAGTGCCCTTTGATGTTAAAAAGACAAAAATAATTAAAACGTCACAATCGAATTATAAAATTAGAGGTATGTTTATTCTTTTTCTCATTATGTTCCAAATGGTTACAGATGACAAAATGAATATCGAATGAGTATATGGTTGTGTTTGGTAGCAAGCATTTGAAAACATTTTGTAGCGACAAGCGATTAGCAATTAGCGATTTGATTGAAAAACTTGTTTAGTAACAAAGCAACTAGCGTTTGCATATTTCCTAACCGCTTCCTGCTAAATGCTTGATGAGGAAGCATTTCAACTAGCAACTAGCATTTTGGTTCTGAAATTACCTATATACCCTCAAAAATAACATGAGTACATTATAAATAATGTGTATATGTCCTTTTTCGTAATTTTACACTTTATAATTACTGCTACTGCTTCGTTATCAAACACTTTTTTTAAACAAACAACTACTGCTAACTGTTTACTGTTACCGCTTATTACTACTGCCGCTACTGCTACGTGTCGCCAAACATACCCTATATAGTAATTAATGAATGATTAATTTTATGTACTTTTTGTGCTGAATAAATGACTTAAATGATAAGATTGTATATTTTACACTTTTGTTAAATAATTACTCCATATTTAATTAAGCGAGCCTGATCAATTAGAATTGGTTTTAGATTGAACTAGAGGATAAAACGATTAAAAGTATAATAAAGGTTTTAATTGACTATCTAACTGAGTATAATCTATAATAATAAAAAAAAAAATTCTAATTACATTTGCGCAAACAACCTAGAAAAGTACATTTGTGCATCTAAAATTATATACTTTTACGTTTAGACGTGTGACAAAAACTCGTATCCAACAAATTGGGACACTGGATTTTAACAAATAGTTGTATATGTCAATTAAAATCTATATGACGTTTAACAAGATCTTATCATTAGAAAACTATAAATTGTAAATTATAAGTTTTAAAATTTAGGCAAGAATAACCAAGTTTATTATTAACTACTCAAAATTCAAACGTAACCAATTCCTCCAATTAATCACCCCCATGTAAGTTATTGGATTCGATATAGACACATAAACCTCATATTAGAACCAGAGTCATCAAACCATTACAAAACCCATCATATAGCTGACGTATTTTATATCATTACATACAGAAGCCACTATATAACTAATGTGTATGTCAATTTACAAAACCAATAAAAGTATTAAACCATTACAAATTCCATTTTATATAGTTACAAAACCCATTAAATCCGAACACCCCCTATTATTTGCTGATGTTGTGGGGGAAGACGTTGTCCGAAGGAGAATACGTTATTCGACGGAACAGTAGTCGATGATACGAAGCAGTCAATGGTCATCGTCGGTGGTAAGTAATGATCGGTTGATCGGTCGTGACTAGAGCAACAATTGGTGGTCACCAAGCAATAATCAGTTGTCACCGGAGTAATAATCGGTGGTCAACGGATCTATTGTTACAGGAGTGGAGTTTTGGTAGCAGATAAGAACAAAATAAAGGAGAAGGTGAGGGTAGAATGTGGAAGAAGACATGCTATATGGGGAGGAGTATGGTTTTGTAGACGACCGCATAAGTCATCAGTTTAGATTATCTCTTATATTGAGTCTCAAGTAAACAGCCCTATTGATTTACCGAATAAGTGCTTCATTCACTACAGCCCAATAAACTCAATGTAAATGGGCCCGTAAATTACACAACACGTGTAATAATAAAAATGAAAATTTTATAATTAGAAAGTTAACAAAACGACAGCGTTGCGTACCATATCACTGCTGTAACTAGCACTAGAATAATGGCATCTTCATTTTCCGACGACGGAAAGAATTCTACCAACGGATAAACGTTAACCCTAAGTAATTTCCGATGACGTCACTTTCAAGTTCTCTCATCCGCCACCACTACACGCCGTTCATATCCATCGCCATGCACCGCTGCTCCGCCAATTTCCGTTCACTTTCAATCGCCGCTTCCAGAAACCAAAACCGCGAAAACATATCGCGGAAATCTCAGCAACCGAGCAAACATCTACTTAAAGCACGCGACGCCGTGAAGCATTTCTCGTCATTATCTCCGTCGCTCACGTCCGCCGATAAGCTCCATCTCTCGCCGGACCAAGCCGTCGGAAAAGTTGCGTCCGCTCAAGCGAATTTCATGCGCGTAGTGGTTGAATCGGAGAAATCGGAGAATTCAGAGGAAGGAAATGGAGTTGAATTGTTGTGTGTGGTGAGGAATTTGCTGAAGAAGATTAAAAGGAGAGTGTTAGTAGGTGATAAGGTGTTAGTAGGTTCAATCGATTGGATTGATCGAAGAGGAATGATAGAAAATGTGTTTGAGAGAAAAACTGAGGTACTTGATCCGCCTGTAGCGAATGTTGACCATTTACTTGTGTTGTTTTCCTTAGATCAACCGAAATTGGAGGAATTTTCCCTTACTAGGTTTTTAGTTGAAGCTGAGTCGACTCGGATTCCGGTTACACTAGCTTTGAACAAGGCTGAACTTGTAGATAAAGAGGTATACAATAATGTGACATTTCGATTAGTTATTTCATGCTTAATATTTGTTTATTGATCATTTGTGCTATCTAGGTGTATTGATAATTTGATATATAGAATTTCTAATACCTGATAATCATATTCAGTCAGGTCAAATTTTGTATATATTGAGTTCCTTTTAGGTAGACTGCATTAGCTATGCCTATAAGATAGTAGGAAACTTAATATGTACTTAGGCCAGTATCACGGCATCATGTATTTTTAAATGTTGATTAAGGTTTAGCATCTGAGAGCAGAAATGGTGTTCGTTAGATAACTAGCTTAATTTTTATTAGACTTTGTGGAGTGAAAGTAAAGAGACGTCAAAAACGCCCTACTGTGAATATGGATTGAAGTAGAGCTAGAGAACGATTTTAGGACTAGATTGTTGTGGTATTTTGCTCAATTTTTTTCTCAATAGATTGTGCATAAGGTTTTGTACTAAATGCAGACGGTTATCTCATGGAAGTCCAAGCTTCGCAGTTGGGGTTACGAGCCCATTTTTTGCAGTGTTGAGACCAAAGCCGGACTTGATTCTCTGCAGTTCAATCTGAGAGATCAGACTTCGGTAATTGTGGGTCCAAGTGGTGTTGGAAAGTCTAGTTTGATCAATGCTTTAAGAAGCAATCACTTTGGCTTTGCTCCTACAGAAGTGGATGATTGGCCTAACTCTGTAAAATCACCTCTCTACCTTTAATACATTCACGCTAGTTTTTCAACTTGTACTTAGTGTTCCTTCACATGTCCCAGATTTCAGGAAGCAAGTGGCTTGAAGATCAACGAGTTGGAGAAGTATCAGCAAGAAGTGGCAGAGGAAAGCACACAACTCGCCATGTGTCTTTGCTGCCGTTATCTAGTGGAGGATACATTGCAGATACTCCGGGTTTTAACCAACCGAGTCTATTGAAAGTAACAAAACAGTCTCTTGCCCTGTGCTTTCCAGAGGTTTGTCCTCTTCATTCCAAGCTCCATCCAGGGGCAGGGCCCGTAATTTGTTCCAAGATAATAACAATAATTAATACTTATATAATTACGATATAACCTCTCAATACAAAGTTTTGTTAAAATCGATCCTACAAAGTATCATATTGTTCATAAGTATCAATCCGTTGTGTCATGAACTACAAACATACGAGAACTTAATTATATATATAACCAATAATTTTAATTATAAGATAATTAAGAGATTAATATCATAAAAGATTACACATCAACTTCTTAATCAAGTTTTTAGAGTTAACAGATTACAAAAAGACTTATTAACCTAGAGTTTAAGAAAAAGTTAAGAAAACAAAATAAGTTACGGAAGATGATATATTAATCAAAAGTCCCATGATATTTTTCAATAACAATAATTATTGAAGATGATTGAGAGAGGAATAGAAACAGAAACTTAAAAAGAATAAAGAAAAATATAACAGGATTCTTACATGGAAATAGGATTAATTATTAATATGTATCCATATATGTAAATTAGAAGGGGCACAATGTTACAAAAATTTTGAAGTGTGGGCAATGGGCTGAAACTCTAGGATGATATTGGGCTTAATATGGGAGGCTGGGCACCCCCTAGCCCCTCAATTGCCTCCGCCACTGGCTCCATCTGAGTTCTTAGATTAAGCTTGTTTGCCATTCTAAGATGCTACTTACCTCGTTATTATGTCATTATGGCTATTCTTTATTTGCTGACACATGGATCTTCTGTTCTTGTCAGGTTCGCAAGATCCTTTTGGCTAGTGAACCATTGAAATGTGCATTTAGTAATTGTTTGCATCTTGGGGAACCAGGGTGCCTTGTTAAAACTGACTGGGAAAGACATCCATACTACTTCCAGTTGCTTGATGAGATTAAAATCAGAGAGGAATTCCAACTGCGAACTCTAGGAACCAAACGAGAGGGTGATGTAAGGTACGCTCACAGTCTTCTTTGAAGTTTGAATGGATGCGTTTACAATTAGTTAGTTCAGCTTACTGGGTTGCTGTATCTTCTAGAAAAATCCTAAAGTTGTGCAAGTACTTTAGCTTCATTGATTTTACTGAAGACCCTTCATAAATAGTTGCAACACAATCAATTGAGCTTTATCCCCAGATTTGCTTCTCAAGTTGTTACAAAAATCTAGAACCAGTGATCTGTGGAGGGGCAATCTCGACCCATTTTATTATGAATTGGTCGATTTGGGTTATGTTTTACCATAAAATGGTTGAATTGAATAATGCTGTAAAGGGAAAAGATTCATTAGAGTTATGTTTTACCTTAGCAAAAAAATTCCTAAATCATTTTACTCAAAGATTCATATTATTGTTAATAAGTACTAACATAGTTTTCATAATCATAACTAACATACTAAATAGTGTTAACAGATTCTTAATAACTGGATAAAAGACCTTATGCCTGTCAACCTAACCCAGCACGAACTGTTTTCACCTGTACATAATGTTTCCCACCCATCTTGCCCCTTTACTCTGTGGCCATATTGAAATGCGTTCTAAGGTTAATAATGAACTTAATTATTTACATTAAAAATACAGATATGTCTATTTACACAGATATCTTATTTTACTGTGGAACTTTTATGATTTTTTGAGTTTGAGATGGTAATTGGAAATTCGGAATTCTATCTAGATACAAAGCGGGAGATATGGGCATCATGCAAGCTGAACCACGGTTGCAGCCCAAGAAACATAGGAGAACTTCACGTAAGAAGATGAATCAGTCTTTCCTAGATGACGTAGAGGAGGAACTTGAAGATGATGATGATGAAAGCTATTTAGACGATGATCCGATAATACGAGCAATGGAGAACGAAAAGCAGTAAGCCACAAAAACATTGTAAATACTAGGTCTTTCCACAGTCAGTGCGGTTCTATTTTCTTCTGGTGTATGTGAGCATGAAGTGGCTCCAGGTACATGAGCAATGTTAATAGTTTTAGATGGAAGCGATCCTTTTGAAAGTAGAAATGATCATACAACGTCTGCCACTTGTTTGGATTGTATATCATTGAAAACTTGACTGCATCAAGGTTTATATCTGCATTCAGCTGCCTAAACTGATATGTAGCAATCTTTTCATGATGATTTTGAGATAAGTGAATCGTCCCCCTAATTACTCGACTAGGTACTCTATCTGTAGCAAAATGTACGGGTTGGATAATGGGTCAAAATAGATTTGACTCGAAACATGTAATTATTTGTGTAAGTTAGGCTGACCAGAACACTTTTTGTCCACAGCTTTTTTAAAATTTTATACAAATTATTGAGCATGATTTATGGATGATTTTTGTGTCATTCGACCCATTTTACTTGTTAAAGACAATATACTCGAATCAACCCATTTAACAGGTTATTGGTCATCGCTTAATGAACCCAGATGTCAACTCAGACGGACAAATTAGAAATATCAAACTCTGATTGGAACCATTTGGTTCTCGTTTGGGTCTGACCTGGTATATACCAAGAACAGAACTCCTAAAGTTTTTCCAACCTGAAAAGGGAATCCCAGAGAATATTTATTATTTAAGGTCTGTATTGGTCAAATTAAAAGAAGCCTAAATATGTAGTCTGGAGACCACTTAAGGACCAAACCGCTTATCCATCAGTTTGGTCCAGTTATGGTTTGGTCTGGTTCCAAATTCCAAAGCACGCCCTCTCTAATTTACAACTTTAGAGATATTAATCTATTATGGAAGAGTTGTTATCCTCATTCTAACACTACTTTCATGAAAACTGCCATCACCTTTTGAAAAACAGTAAACCAAACAAGAATCGACAAATAGTTCAAGAGATACTCTATTTCTCACCATCAAGAATCTCCAACTCTTACGATGATATTTCTTTCAATTTCTTGCCGATTCTTAAAAGGTATATATGGATAATCCAGCTAAACATTAAAAGACATCCAAAAACACAATATCTGATATAATTCACCCAGCTAGACCTAATTAAGATGTCTAAGACGGGCTACTTCTTGGTTGGCTTTTTCTTTGAAACCGAACTTGTAACCACCTGTGGTTTAGGATGCTTTTCAGCCTCACTGGGATCCAGCCACTTAAGAGGATTGCGGTTGTAGAATGGCCAATTCGGAATGGTGGTCAAAGTGGTCAGCACAACTCCTCCAGCATATATGTATAGCATGAGTTGAAATGAACCAAGAACATAGCCTGTGATGAATGCTGCAATTGCAAATACGACCAGCATTATCTGCATCAGTTGCTCCGCTACCTTTTGCCCTTGCCAATCCATCTATTAGTCAAAGAAAAAATGGTGTAAGAAATATCATCAGTTTGCCAGTTCAAGGATTGCCAAGAACAGGTGACAATGGGCTAGTCAGATGGGTTGGGTAACGGTTATTTTTTAATACACGAGAGGACAAATCATAAATGCTATGTTAACCCACCACACAACAACAACACTTTTTGGTCCATATTTTGAACTTTATAAATACTTGATGTAGCAAATATGATTATAATGATTATACTGTTGAGTGAACTTGACCCATCATTTTTAGCCAAGTTCTAAATTTGATATTTACCCATATGACCCAATGGAGATAAAAATAAAGCTCAAAATCGACCCATTTTACAGTAAATGGATCGAAATTGCCACCTCTAGCTATAAAACACTTGCAGCTCATCATTATGAAGATAGGAAGTGGTGCGGTGCTAATAACGAGTAATGACCCATATAGAAAACAAACATGCGAGATATGTCAAAAATATGATTTTAAGATCAACAGTCTTGATCCTCACTAATGAATCAACGTTTGTCTACATAACAATTTAGAGATTTTGTCTTACATATCAATAAACCAAAAGGATCTTTACGGAAGTCTTCCATTCTTACTAGTTACTACTTTAGATGCCCATTTATAAGTACAAGATGATATGAAGACAAAGACTCCTTTTCACTGTCATTTCTCTACGGCATTTTCTTTTGGTGGCAAAACGAAATGTTTTGAGTCCAAGGTACTATTTTCAGCTCAGAAGTATAATCACGCTCTACTAGAATATATATACACATTCCGTTCAATGATTTCTCTAGTAGTCTTACTGGCAATATTTGTCTAAAGTACGCTTACAGTGTAGTAGAATAAGACAATGAAGATCGCAAGTCTATGCCCTGCTATAGACCCAATCAACTGACTTAATTTTGTGCATTGTTTAAAAAAACTATTTCCCGATATCAAGTTGTGCATGACCATAGTGTCCGGGCTAATGGTAGTTGTCAAAATCGAAAAGATAACTGTATAGAAATACCATTTAATACTCGAATAATAAACTATGGTCAAACAGAGTTCACTGAGGTGGTACTTATTGTACCAAAAACAATGTAACTGGAATGGTAAAATGTTTTAGAAGCAGAGGTTATCTGCAGGTAGACACGAAACCTGCAGAGCGTCTACCTGTAGAGTGTAGGACTGTTTTTTTGGAAGTGCTTTTCAACTGGAAGGCAATGACTTTTTCTCCCCATATATAATTGCTGGAAACCTATATCTAAAATGCCTATATAACTCACGTTGATCACAAACAACAATAAAACAAAATTTGGAACACCAATTGCCCTAATAAAGACTCTAGGTTTTCATATAAAACACAAGCATTACGTTTTGTCTCCAAAACCTCATGTCGTTTAATTTCAATCTTCAAGAATAACTATGATTTTCCCCAATTCTAAATATGTACTTGAGAGATCAGATATAATAAACCACAGCATAAGCTAACAAAACAATAAGTCAACGAAAAAGGCAAGATTAAACACACTAAACGCAATCGACTATCAATTCACCTAAAACACAAACCTAATTACGATCCGATCCGATCCGAAATTAACCGCATAAAAACATAAAAAATCAACAATTACTTTCAGATAAGGTAAAACTACAAAGTGAGATCTACAAGTAACCGATCACAAAAAGTGTGAAAAAGATGAATTGAATAGCAACAAGATCAAGTAGATGGTGAGAAGACTCACTGTGAAAACCGGCGGTGAGAGAATGTATGCGTTAACGGATGTGATGTATGTTAGAGTTGAATCTCGCACGGAAAATGGCACTAATATAACACACGAAACTTATATGAGTATTTATTATTACACATTTACACAAAGGCCCCTTTATTTAATGTAAGTTGTTAATAACTTCCCTAACTTTTGCAAATATTTTGCTATTCGAGTTTTTGAGGATCTTAAAGTAATTTAGAATTATAATAAAAATGGGTGAAAATGCATGTGAGGACATTTCGCTTACGAGTGAGACTTCTAAACCATTCTAATATGTATTTTATTTATGCTTTTTAACATCTAATGTATTCAATATTCACTTAACTTTGGTAATGACTTAAAGCAAAGTTCGAAAGGCCCGAGCATTGTCTCATCGATTATTTCTTGCCGGATATGGTTAACATTCTCTAATATATTTTGTTTTTTGGTTATACAAAGTATTTGGAGAAGATGTTCGTAATTTGAATCAATTAAAAACTTAACTTTGGTAAGGAACTTTTAATAAATTTTTGAGGAGTTTAGAAGTACAGAAAAAATGAATGAAGAAACATAGTGCCTTTAAGATTCGAAGGGCTAAGAATCCAACTTTGGATTCAATCACAAATCAAATCATCAATAGTGATATAAAGTTAACAGATGTTAAAGTATATGGTAATATATAAAGAACCTACTATTTACAAGCAATTTACTTTAGAAATTGATGGTACATAAACCAAATCAATTACTAGATGCGGCAATGTTGATTCATATAGATATAAGTATATAAAGATGTCAAATTAGGGTTAAGTTCTATCAATAATTCACCAAACATATAATGTGAGAGTAATATAATCAAGTTGATCAAGTTGTATTTCTAAATCATTTCATCCTAAATCCTGGTTATAATTGTATTGATAATGTTCTGTCATCATTTTTAACTATTCAGAAAACAAAATGAAGATAGCAGAGACAACAAAGCATTTAATAAGTCAACCCAATCAAGCGCATTTCGACTAGCATTACAAATGACCCATTTTGACCTTTACTCAACCCATCAAAGTTGCTCACTTCACCACCATGAGGGTTGACCAATGAACATAGCAGTTATCGTCCTTCTCTGATCATAACCTTGTGGATTTAAGAAAACTGACTAGACCAAGACTTTGCAATAAGAAGCCAGTTTTCAGTAGAGAGCCAAGAGAAAACACCCAATAATAATAAGATATACTTGACATAGAACACTAGCGTTGAACAAAATTTGTCCTAAAAAATAGAAGGCACAAATGACACAAGTAATTCAAAACTTTCCCATCTACCTATACTATTCTATGTGATAGATTAACCCTGGGATTTTTTTCACCTTTTCACCGGTGTCCAGTTGAGATTCCAGCTGCAAACATATAACAAATTTATATATTAAAAATTCATTCTCCCTTTCAAATAATATTTCACTTGAACCATCACACCGTCACTTTGCATTGCACAACCCAATATACTAGTGAAAAATGGCAAGAGAAGAATATAAATTAGAAGAATGAGCACATCTCCAACAAATATAGAGAGTTTTAGCCTTTTAGGTGCATAAAATTCAAAATGGTTGATTTGCGCAAAACAAAGTTCACATTTACAAGAATAATGGTTAAGTTTGAAACCAAAAGGCAAGCCTGACAGTTAGAGGAAAATCAAGATCCATATTGATTCCCAAATAATGTAGGAAACAAACCCACATAAGGAATTAAGGTTCATATCCCTTCCCATAACAGATTCTCAAATCTTGTCTTCTTATAGTGACGTTGATATTGATTTATTATAAAACAAAAATAATACTAATACATTTACTATAATTTTATTACTGTTAGATATGTCTATATGATTTAATTGATTAATACTGGTACATCTTCTTAGTTTCGGGTTGATCTCGTTTTCTTTCTGTAGCCTGGTATCTTATAAAAACTGAAGGTGATTTGTACACTACTCTTTTTAATGTATAAACACCAATTTCTTGTTTTTGACCGTAATACCTCCACTCCAATTGCATCTATAAGAAAGAAAGTATTTTTCGGTGGGAGGGTAGTATGGTCAAAAGTGAAAAATTGGTGATGTATGGAGTAAAAAGATTAGTGCACAAATCACCTCATATGAATAGAGATCATTATCACAAGAATCTAATATCCTTATACCTGGTTACATGATATGAGAGCTAGATATTTGGCTAATTAGACTTGCCAAACACTAAAGCTCTTGTACCATGTAATTTGGTACAAAAAAGTCACTTTGCTTTTGATTCCGACAATTTAATCAAAGGCTATATGTGGGAAATTTCATGTGCAACATGATTAACATCTTTCCTCCAAGTCAAGGATGGATGTTAAAGACGTCAATTAGATTTAAAAGACTGCTAAGATTTAGTTTCCTAGCTTAGTCTCCTAGTTTAGGGTTGAATTAATTTCTTTTATTAGTCATGTATCTTACAATTATTATCAAAATTATAATTACCATCATTATCGAGTTGTCTAGTTTGTGCTTTTGGAAACATTTGACATATTAGTTATCTCCTAAATCTTGAATTTTACATTTATACCAAATTTCATCTTACTTTGAGTAATATGATATTTCAATAGGATTACTTTCTTCCCGATTGCATCAAGGGTTTGTTATAGGCACATGTAAAAAGCATTAAACAAACTCAATCTTTTCTTAAACTATATAAGATCTTTTATTTTTCTTTTTTCTTTTTTATATAAATCTAAGTACCTAACAATGGTGGATCATATATTGGGTCTATTTGGGCTTCATGGCCATTATCGATTAATCGCTACTATCTTTACAAACTTTCAGAGTGTGTTTAGTTGTTATTAATTTTTTTCATAATTTTTCATTTTATAGAAAAGTGTTCGAAAATTTGAAAAATATGTTCAAATTGCATTTTCCTTTTGAAAAAACTAAAGTTAAGCTTAAAAGGTTTTTAAAATTTTTTAGAAAAGTTGAGATATATTATAAAAGAAAAAAATGGAAAAGTAAGAATCATCATTTTCTAACTTTAGGTGGCGTTGGATTTGTGTATAGGAATGTGAATGGGTATTCTAATGCGTATAGGTTTGAAAGGAGATAAGAAAAATAAATTAAAAGATCTTGATACTATAAATGAGAAAAATAAATATGAAGGTGAACGTGAACGTGAACGTGTGTGAAAAAGAAAGAAAGAATAAGGATAAAAAGTGTTTGAGAGAAAAAAGAATTTGGTAACCCCCTCAAAATGATGGGTTTTGGAAAACCTTTATTTTGTAGGTTTTGTAAAACTCATTCACTTAAAACAAACAATAACGTTGACTTTGAAACCCGTTTCTCACTTCCAAAACCCATCAAACAAACATACCTTAAGTTATAACATATAGTAGAAGGTCTTTCATTTTCTGGAAATTTTTTCTTGAAAACACTCATTTTTAACGCATTTTATAATTTTTGAATTTTATTAGAAATTTTTTCTTAAAAAGTGACCCACATTTCTATAACTAAACACACTAGGTTTTCCTTTTCTATTTCTGTTAATATTATTTTATGAAACATAATTGTATTTTGATATTATATTAGTTAATTTATTGAATTTATGTACTAATCATGAATCACTATATTTTACATTATTTCAGCATCATTTTCTTATCGTCTTAATCAATCAAATAACCTGCTATAAGACAACAATTAATGGTCAGTTTCTTAGGCGCATTACCCAGGAAGAGTGGATGACTGCCTCATCTCGAAAGCCACTAATGACTCTTATTTCTACCCAACGGATCAACCACAGAGCTCCGAGCCAACCCTTACCAGTGATTCTCGCCCCCTACCATTTTGTCCTTCCAGGAGGAGATGGATGAATGGAAAGCAAGTAAATAGGAAAGCTAGACTAAGGTCCTTAACAAGGGGTTGGAAGCCCTATTTTCAAGTGGCTTTCGGTTGGTTTTACCTACTATTGGATTTGAACCAATGACTCTCGCCGTATGAAAGCGATACTCTAACTGCTGAGTCAAGTAGGTCAAGCTGAGTCAAGTCAAAGATGTTAATACTATTTTCATTAAGAGTTTTTCATTTTTTTTAAGGGAAAACTAGTAGACATGTATAATTCGCCTCTAAACCATTATGTTTGTTTTAGCAAGTAAAATGTTGAATTTGAACAATTTTACCGTCACATAACTGCAAATGATGGTAGTAAGGAATACATGGTCTTTTTTTTCCACGTCTAGTAAGATGTTAGTGGTTCAGGTCTAGCAATGACATCCAATTGGGCAGTATGCTAACCATGAGACCCTCCGACCCTCCTGTTCCTCCTTTTTATCGCCTGAAGGGGTAAAAGTTCCGGGTGGGACTCAAACTTGAGACCTCCCCTAACCAAACATCCCTCCCAAGGCCCCTTAAGGAAACATTGGTGGCCAACTGAGTTAGCCCAGTTGATTATGGTCTTTTTAAGTTTAATCAATTCACGTACACAAAGGTTCTCATATAGAAGAATTACATATGGATCATTCAACTCATTGCAGACTAACAACCATAGAAGATTGCAATCATCCATTTTTTTCTCCTTCTAATGATGATAATGCATGTTAATTAAAATAAATAATAAAAATCATAAATATATAAATAACTGGACTAGATAGGTCGTTAACAAGCAAGAGCCGAGATTTCAGTATATAAGCTTATTAAGAACATAGAATACCAACTTATTTAACCAATAACAGTAGTTGATTTGCTTGTTCTTTAATGAAAAATGAGTTTACCACATTACTAGAACAGGTAAACGTTGAAATGAAATTCAAAACCTATACTGCTTCTATATCGATTATTATCTTACATCAAGGGAAAAGAAAAGACTAAACTTAGGTATAGACTACAGCAATACAATATTTGTTCCATGAATAAAACTTAATTGCATTATATTAGAAGGTATATGTTGACAAAATACTAGAAAACGCAATGACATCTACCCAATTTGGAAAACGACCCTTCAAATTCTTCATTGATTTCATCAAGTATCGTTCTACAACACCAACTTCGATACGTATATCTCCTGGATTATTTATCTGTAAATTAACAAATAAATAGTGTAGAAAATTTCTATTGATAAACACCCAATATTCATGAAACAAACGGGTATGTGTAAATTTGATGGTGGAAATTTTGATTCAGTGATTTATGGATGGGTCTATTTGGGTTATATTTTATCTCTCTATGGTTAAATAGGTAACACCAAAAAATTTAGCCATAATGGAAATGAGTTGAACGAGTCAACTGGGTCGAGCGTTGTACAAAGCATATTTCATGGTGCATACAAGTATACAACCTCCTAAATTGTTTTCTTCAAAATTTAGATTATTAACATTGTAATAATAGACAGCACCATATCAGCTTTTACCAAGAGCTGCAGTATTAACTACTTTATAACTTTATAAAAAGAAAAAAAAAAAAAAAAAAAAGGACAAAAGACTGTCTCAGGTCAACCCAATTTGACCAATTACCCGACCCGCCCAGCCCAGGGTTTTAGCACCTCTGCATAGAGCTGGAAAAATGGGCACATCAGGTGAGATATTAATTTTCCAGTAAGCGTAGAATCAGACGGGTTGGCTTGGCTAGACCCAGGAAACCTTATTAGCCAAATCTTTAAAATATTTTGCCAATAACTAGTGCGTTAAGTAGGATTGCAAAACGTCAAAGACTATCTTATTTCTCTAATAAACAATTTTATAATAAAACAATCTAAAAGGCTCTATGCTTCAAAATACATTTTGGGTGACTTTCATCCCACTCCGCCCATTTAAACCTTTTTCTGATTAGCTACGAGTATTTTTATTATTTTTTAACATTATTGACCTGTTATGAGATCAAATACAACTGAAATCTACACATTCATGAGCAATGGATCAGAACTGCCACTTATGGCCATGGGGATTTCAAGTTGGTTAGATTTTAGATGAATATATTGGCATCTAGAAGCAATACTACAACTAGATGAAGGAAGACCCTTACCTCCAAACAAAAGGTCCAGTTTTCCTTAGCTACACCACTTAGTCTACATATGTATGATGGTGGAGCACCTTTAACAATTTCAGGAGCTGCATAAAGTTGAAAAAATATGAATTAGAATTTAGCAATAGTTTGGTTTGGACCCATTTGTTTAAATACGGCACTCTATACACACTCAATGGCATTCTCGAAAACAAATTAAATAATTATCATCCCAAAGAATGGAACAAACATTTTCTTTCCTCCAGACAAATTTATAATCTATGATTATATAGCATAAAACACTACTTATCGATTCTATTGGTTAAAGGTACAGAATAGAGGGAAATTAAGGCATTTAACTAATCGTCAAACAAATACACACCAAGTCAAAGTAGCATTTTTCACTATCAATTAGCATTAGATAACGTAATGACAGTTGTTTACCTGGAAGGGTAGTGTATGCAAACGACCAACCAGAAATGGGGCCAGTAATGTTGAGAACTGTAACCCATACCTCCTTCGAAGAACTAAACATTGAAAAACAACAAACTAGAAAGCCATCATCATTCTTAGTATCCTTAAATACGCGATGCATACAACAGGACATAATTATAGATCCTGGTATATGGAAAAACGTCCAATATTCACTTTATCAAGAACAATGAATGTTTTTCCCAACGGAAGAATTAAAATGACATTCATTAGCTTATGTGTGATAAAGAAACTTAAGTTTTACTATTTTGTATGTATCATGATTCATGACTTTTTATTATTCATGCTATATATAACATCTAGCCTCACATGTCATATCAGTCGTGATACTTGTTGGTGATTTAAGTGTCACCTAATTGTTTTAGTATAATGTAAATGATACGTGTATCAAGGGGTTTGGCTTTAGTTCTAATACAAACTAGGAGGTGCGGAGTGCACACTTGTGTTAGTCTAGGCCAATCCCGGTACGACTAAAATGTCAGGGGTCCCGCTGCAAAACAAATTTACTTGAGGGACCGTAAGTGTAATTATGGTTTCAACCGCCAAACTTTTCTGGTTTCATAAACATAAAATGATCATCATTTGATACACACACTTTGAATAAGAATTTCTCCCAATCGTCTAAACTCTGAACACGATTTTAATAAGATAAAAGTACATAATTTATGCAGTAATGTTGAGAAACTTACGGTTAATAGTTTGTCACATCTATCCTAATGTAAATCGCAAAATCATCCTCGTTTTCAATAAAAATATATATATATATATATATATAATTTACAATTAAGAGAGAATTTACCTATATTTTTTAAAACATCTTAATCACACTGATATCCTTGTAAAGTATATAATTACGTTCGTATCCTTTTAAAATTTCAAGCTTCTCATAATTATCCAAATTAATATAACTTCACTTGTGTAACCGATTCCACACATATTCATTTAGTAACAATTTTTTGCTTTATATTACAGAATTATTAATTTATTTCTCACATCATCAAACAACCCCTGATTAATACTGTAGATCAAATGCCCATTAGTTATAATTACCCTGATTAACATTTTAATCAAAGCCTTGGCTTAACCAAATGCTTGGAAACCAATCCCAACATTTTACATAACTCCGGATACAAAGACTTACGTATTTCCGCATAAACCTCACCATCAAGCTTCCTCTTAGCCAACTCTTCACCCAAACGCAGACCACCTTCAATCGCGCTCTCTTGGCTATCGTAAGCTGTATCAACAATCCCTATCTCGACCGCTTGGTTAGCTTTCATCTTAACCGCACCTAACAAAACATTTCGCCGTGATGTTGGCTTAGATACTTTACATCTAACCAACTCAACCGCATAGTTAGGCAACGTTACCCCCATTTCAATCTCGTTCATATACAAAACACCTCTATCATGACGCATAAACACATAGTCATGACACATGGCAAACACAACGCCTGCAGTGACCGCATGGCCGGTAACTATAGCAATTGTGGGAATAGGGAGAGACACACAATCCGTGACTAAAAGCTTGAATATGGCAAACATGTTTAGGACTTTTTCAAGGGCGCCTTTGGAAGGAGATGAAAATAAGGTTGGGTTAAGGTCAAAGCCATTACAAAAGTATTTACCTTTTGCAACGGTTATCAAAACCGAGCCAGGTGTGGATTGGGACTTGGCGTCCGAGAGGGCTGATCGGATAGACGAGATGAGAGTTGGACCTAGGCGGTGTTCGTGGTTTTCGCCTTCTCCAGTTAGCGTTAGGATGAAAATGTTTCCATTCTTTTCTAAAGTGCACATTGTGTTTGTTTTTGGAATATAATTAAGATTGTGTATGATCTGTTCAATGCATGATATATATACACACTGTTAGGATCATGATAATGACGGTTTCCAAAAGTTGTTTTTATAAATGAATTTTGTGCTGAAAATTATTGTATTTTTTGTTTACAGAATTTGAAGGGGCGATGGCTAGTTATTGATCTATACTAGAGTATCCATTATACATATGATAATTTTTCATTAATCTATTTATAAGCTTTTTCATTTTTCTTGTCATCGAGTACATTAGCACATAAATTAAGAAAACAAAGCATATGACTATCATAAACTGATATGTTTCTATTCTGCTGTATAACGCGATAATTATGATAATTTTAAATAAATATATATATATTTTTTAGTAGAATTTCATATCATTATCACAAAATCAATAATACTTAATTGTTTAAAAACATATACACTCAACTTAAATCAATAGACTTCAGCAACATACTAATACACACATTGCATCATAAAAGTGCCAGAAAACTATGTATTTATTCGTAAGATCTGAAATACCGACATCAACCTTTTTCATTGAAACTATCACCACATTGGCGCTAGTACAATAATATTGTACTACGATTCATGTATAAATTTCTTCTCAATGAATAAGTTAAGAGATATATTTATTAAAAATCAAAGAGCGATTTATTATACTAATATATAATATATTTCAATATAATTTTTTAAGATAGATTTTACTATTTTGCTCATACAATTACAAAGAGTTACTTTAAAAATTCATACAAATGACTAACATACCATAATTATTAATTACTAAATTTTCATTAATACAAACATTATTAAGTTATAAACTAAGTAACTTATGACGTTTAATTAATATACCCCTAATTATTAACTATTAAGTTTTCATTAATATAAACATTATTAAACCATAAACTAATTAACATATAACATTTAATTTTAACTTAAATTTCTCTATGTCTATAGACTATTATCTATATCTATATCTATACTATTATATAATGTATTCGAGATGTTTTTTTTTAAGATAGAATTGACTATTTTATCCATACAATTACTAAGAGTTTTTTTTTTAATTCCATAAAAATGTCTAACATACCCCTAATTATTATAACTGCATTAATACAAACATTATTAAACCACAAATTAATTAAATTCTCAGTATTACAAACATCATTAGATGTTTTTTTAGGATTACCTTCTAATGTAGATAATGTTTAACATCAAAATATATATAAAAAAAACCAACAATAAAAAATCAGTGTAACTTGAATCTCTAGACTCAACAAACGACTCTACAACTCACAACATGTCTATTTAGAACTCAAAATCCGGTACTAGCAACTCCCAATCCGACCATCGACTTTGCAATGACATATTATGATATATTCAACTTTGGGTTATTTTGTTACAATTGTGTTTTTTTAAAAAGTTGTTAAAACTGATTTTCACACTTACAAAACAGTGTTCTTTGTGTATTGTCATATAGTTTTTTATTTTAAAAATATTTCAGAAAACATAATACTATATATCGAATTAATATGAAATTAATAAACTTTTTCCGCTGCATTGTGCGAGTATTCTGCTAGTCTCTCGAACCTAGACATATTTTAAAATCTTATCTTAGAATATAAATATAGATATTCATGTTTAAAGGGAATGCATATAGAAATAGTTACTATATATAGTCTAAGAATCAAGAATCTATAATTATTTATAAAACATTTAACTCATTGATTTAAATTTCAATTCAAACACAAGAAATAAATATATTATTCCTACATAATTAGTAACATTTTAATCATCTCAACAATTATACTTCATATTAATATTTATTACTATTATTAGTGAATTTGACATTTTTGCCCCCAAAAAAACTTTAAAAAATTTGCCCCAAAAAAGAACTATCAAAATTTGCCCCATCTAGTCGCAAGGAGTCATTGCGACCGAACGTACTCGGTAATGTGCCAGAGTACGTTGGTTGAGTACGCGGGTCACAAGGACCTTGCGACCGGTATGTTGTGATTTTCGACTGACCCTTGCGACTTGCGACTGACCCCTTCTTTTGACTTATGTTGACTTCCCTTTTTTTGGTAAGATGTGTTAAGTTTCTAGTAAATTTTGAAAATTCACATATTTTGACTCATAAACTCCGACTAAGTCACCGTTTTTTTTTTTGCATTTGTGTATTCATTCGAGATCTTTTCATTGGCAAACTTTCATAGGTGGTTTATCTCAAAAATTTCTGAAATTCGGCCTTCTTATCCTTCAATTTTAACATTTTACGATTATTTCGACTTTTAAACACACTTTGACCGCTTATAACTTGTTATATAAATTCCAATTTCAAATTCGTAAAATTTACAGTCAATATGAAGTGTCATTATACATTAACCCTCAATCAATTTCAAAAAAGTCAAAGAAAGTCAAAGAAAGTCAAAAAGTCAACAAACGGTCAAACTTTTCTTTTTTAATCGTAAACTTTGAAAATTCTAATTTCAAATTCATTAAATTTACAGTGAATATGAAGTGTTATTAGACATTAACCTTCAATCAATTTTGATAAAAGTTAAGAACATAAAAAAGACTCAAAAAGGTAAAAAATAATCAATGAGCTCGGCAACGATCATCGAGTCGCAATTAGCAAACTTTGGGTTTGCAAGTCGGAAATTTTGGGTCGCATGTCACAAATTGGGAGTTGCAAGTGGCAAGTTTTGGGTCGCAAACACCCTTGCGACCAATGTAATCGGCTGCGTACTCGATGATATGTCCGGACGCAAGACCAGGAGGCCTTGCGACCTAAAATTTGCGATCGAATGGGGGCAAAATGGGATTTAAAAAAATGTGGGGTCAAATTTTTAATTTTTTTTTTTGTTTGGGGCATTTTTTTTATTTCCCTTATTGTTACTATATATATATATATATATCAAATTTCACTATATTACCATATATATAAATATATAAACACAAAAAATATACAATAAACCTTCAAAACATTTACATACTTTCAATCTCTCATCACTCCGCTATTTTCATCATCACCTCACCTACCATTAGCACATGAACCGTCACATTGTGCGGTTGTATATATATATATATGTGGTGAGGATCAAGAGGGAAATAAAAAAATGAGGGAAACAAAAGAATAATGGAAGTAGGGAAGTTAATCTTGAGCCTCCATTTCTAGAACTTTAACATTTATATTTGATGAATGTTACTCAAAATTACAATTTAATATTTTTAAACATTCATTTATGATGAAATCAAAGACTGAAATTTGTTTTCCTCCGTACCTAAGATTTGTAACTTCCTTTTGGATTCTTCCTCAAAATATATATGTGTGTGAATTTAGAAAATTAATTAAATGTGTATACATTCAATTTTTAATTACTCATTTAATTGATAAATTTAAATTAGTTACTATGTGATTCGTGTTTATAACTTGGTTCTTATTAACCATATGTATGCTAAACTATTTTACACTTTTACATCAAGTTTGGTCATATATGGATTACTTCTAGTGAAATAGCAACTTTGTAGCTGCATGAAGACGACTTTTAGGAATTACTTAAGTCATTAAGTTGTTCTCAAACATACGCACGTTAGCACATTTTTACACAATTTGCTTAATTTGAATTATTTTGATTGAGCAAGGTTTAAAAACTTACCAGTATTAAATTCAACCGTTTCATCCAATACTTGATCGAAAGTTACAACTCTTTCTTTAAAAAGTAAGTTAGGTTGTTACTTTTTTTGTTAGAAGTTAGAACTAATGTCTCTTACCATATAGGAAAAGTAAGTTAAAAATTAGTTGTTCAAAGTTATATTTCATTAGGAATTCAACGTTTTCTATCTTTAGTGTTCCAAAATAGATCTTCGCACCTTAATTGTCATTAAGCTAAAGTGGTTTGCTCTATAGCTTTACCTCAAAATGTCCAAGTTGTAACTCTTCAACTATCTTGAAATTTCGTTAACCGTATCGTTTGTTTGTTTTTTTTTTCTTCTCAATGAAAATGAAAATAATAATAATAAAATCCCGTAGTTTTATTTGATAAATTGTTTATTCATATCTCTTTATATATCAGTTTTGCCAAGAATATAAAACATAAACTCTATAGCAACTAATACAGTGACATTAAGATAACAACTGAGATGAAGGTAAAGAGAAATCAATTTGATTTAATGTCAGATCTAGGCACAAACGTTGTTATGTTAATTAGATGGTCTATGTATTCGAGAAATCTTTCTGAGCAACACGTGCTATCTGAAATCCATATAATCGCCGCACTTTTTAGTGCAGGTCTGCCCACTCCCTTTCAATGCAAAAACCTGTTTTTGACCAATACACAAACCTACCCCAAACCTATTTATGACATAATACAAGTATGCAAGTAAAACGACCAACTCTTTACCATCTTCTTTGCAACTTATAAACGCTTCAAAAAAACTCATATGGATCAAGTGTCACCATAATCATCCTTAAGCAAGTTATTTAAACTTGCATTACAAAAGCAAGGCCATTTCTATAAGCTTGCAAATCTGTCCAAAAAGGCGTACGTATATATCAATTTCTTGATATTAGTGATAATTTTTACCCATATACTTAAAATTCGGTGAATTAGAATATTTCTTTCCTAAAGTTTGGGTTTTTTTTGAACTGCATAAATTGTTCATTCGAGTTGAAATGGTCAAGTTTCAAACAATTTATGGGTTCTAATAAGTATTTAATTTGTAATGAATTATTTTATTTTTATAACTTCAAATTTATAACTTCCCAATAATATATGTAAATAAAATATTCATAAGGAAATTAAAAGATGTATTACTTGTTTAGAGATATTTTTGTCAATTAAAATACTTTTTGACTAAATCTTAAAATAGTCCGTTTTAATCTGAACCCGTTTGAACTCATGCCCACTATGACCCCTACCCGTTACACCCTGTAGACGTTATTAACCGAGAACGTTTTAACCTCTAGCTCGTATCCGCTTTACCACCTATACTTGATATCATGACCTTATAAACACATGTACCATGTTTTTAGCTTCAATCCTACCAAAAAGGACATACAATACATAATTGGGATCAACCCCATTTCTTCTGCAAAAACATGTATGACCCATTCAACAACATTGTCCAATACTCCTTTTGACATATACAACCACAAATTACCATTTAACCAAAACATAAGACATCAGTAGTCTTAGTTACAATCATACCAAAGTTTCATTTCCGACAGATCCTCCGACATATCCACAAAGAGTGTTCCACGTAGAGAGCATGATTTAAGAAAATACTTGTTATCAAACCGAAGAACAAATAATAATACAACCCTTTTGAGTTATAACACTTTCAACGAATTCTAATGCAAGTTTACAAGTTAGGTTAGTGAAATCACTGAGAGTTGAATACATATTTAACATCCACTATCAACTAGAGAATACATTCTAAACTGACTAAACATGAATGTTAAAAGCTCTAACACAATGCTCTCAATTTGCTATCATAATTCAAACATAACTCCATGAATGGAGTTGCCTATTTATAGTTGAGTGAACATATCCCTGGTATAATCTTCAGCCAATTAGAAGCCTTTATGAATCTTCAATTTCATTGGAGAATTTTTGACATTCTTCTTACGTGAATAGACATGTACTGTCAGATAAGAAATTTTTTCTGCAATTTATGTCGGAAGTGTATTGCACCTTCATAAAAATGGATATCTTTGCAGGTATGTACATATTATACAATATTAAAGATGCCATTTGAATAAAGATTAGTGCTTCAAAATGTTGTTGAATCATCATATTTGAATCTGCAACAAATATGATGATCTTCATTCTCTGAACTGGCTTCACATAGAATTTCAAATCAATCGTTGGGTCTTCATTTTCCATTTTCAAATTTATCTTCATTTTGTCAAATGCTTTAGATCAATAGCAAGCACATGAAACAACTTTCAATGGATGACTTGAAAGCTAACTATAGGCAATATCTAAAAGATGGGTGAATGTATAGCCGGTTTTAAAAATTCTTTCAGTCTCAGCTCTCACAATACAACTTGAGAGTTGATTACATTATATTTCACAGTCTCAAAGATGGATATACATAACTTCATATAATTGAGTTGTTGTGATCTTAAAATCAAAATGGAGTGATCACGCATCAACATTATCCATGTTATCCTAACTCAAATGAACAACTTTCCTTCACCCAACTCAATTAGGATACCTTGATAATCAACATTATCCATGTTATCCTAACTCAAGTGAACAACTTTCCTTCACCCAATTCAATTAGGATACCTTGATAATGCACACTTAAATACAATTGTATTGTAAATGCCATTACATTGTTTTGTCCATCTGTTATTCACCTTTAACTTTAGAGGAAACTACTTAAAATGGAAAGTCTTGATCACCTATTATACATAATACATGTACACATATTATACACAAAATAATATATACTTGACTACTATTCTCTAACAACTCTATTAAGTTTTCTCTTTTTCTCTAATCATGAATTTGGTGTTATCATTCTTAACACCAACAATTCTTTGAATATATACTTGGTGTTATTATTTCTAACAACAACCATTCACTAACCACTTCATTCAACCTTTTCTCATAAAACATATATGTCATTAGGGTGTTTGATTACCTTGTTTACTTCATAAGTACATAACCTTTTCATGATCTCTTAATACAATAATCGTCAAACATCCATGAACGTATATTATTTCTTTCTTTTTACACGTAATTATCAAATGAGTATTCTATCACTTTCAACTACATGTCTTATTACGAATCAATAAATAACAATGATTATTTCATCATTTCATAATCTCTACTCATTCATTCAGCAAATTTCTCTTTAGAACATATATGTTCTTGGAATGTTTGATCATATCTCTATGGTTATAACATATCATTCAGCAAATTTCTCTTTAGAACATATATGTTATGGGAATGTTTGATCATATATCTATAGTTATAACATAACACATAAACTAATTTATTATCTCTACATACTCATTATCATCAAACACCCATGAACATACCCATATATTTTTCTTTTACACGTAACAATCAAACCTACTTTCATAATCAACAACATATTTGTACTATTATTGTACCAAATTTCTATATCTTTACTCAATTTCTTCAACCTATGATTTATACCAACCAAAAGTTCAATATCAAGGGTATGTTTGAGAATAACTAGTTTGAGTTGAAAATTATAGTTGGATCTTGAACTTGAGTTAGAGATTGTAACTGAAGTTTTTTTTTCAAAAACTACTTAAAAATACTTATCTGAAAAGGGATTTTTTTTTCAATAAACCCTATTATTATTATTTTTGACAAATAAAAATTATTCATTTAGAGAGCATTGACATTGTTAAAACTAGAAACTCAATCTACTGGAATCCTTTAAAAGCCTTACGCCAAACACCAAATTAATAAATAAACGATGTAGATTGTACATTATGACATGAGTTTATCGATTATTATCTTTGATTCTACTTGATTTTAACTTCAATTGCAACAATTGACTTCCCCTCCTATTTCTTCAAACACCGACTCCAGAACCCCAAGCTCTTTCTATTTTGTTCTTGTGCTATTAAAGTTGAACAAAAATGGAGTGAGCGTGCAGATTTTTTTATATAGAAATTTACTCTCTTTGCCGTCTAGTAAACTCACTTGGAACTTTTAGTCCTTTACTCATACTTACAGTCTATCCATCTCCACCCGCCTCTCACATTTCAAGTCCTATTTAAGCATTTAACATAAATACATAATATTTATTCATATGATATCTTAAACTTTTGGAATATTTCAGATAAGCGTGACAATGCGATGCCATAATAAGTGGAATTTTCAATTGCAAGAAACTTCAAAATTAATTTATTATTATTATTGTTAATGTCATATTACTTATTAACTTGCTACTAGTATACAACTTCTATTCATCGCTTCACATACTCTCATAGACTCGTGTTATAGGGTTTCACAAATAAACTCGAAACCCACATATATCAATGAGATGTCTCTTCACATACTCTGATAATGGTGATTGACAAAACGAGTATCATCGGAGAACAGAATCATTGCAGCGGTGGTGGCGATGTTGGTGAAGGAGAGAAGAACAATGATGGTTACAACTTTGGTAACTGATTGGAGATATGGTAGCCAAGAAAGCAGCGAAATTCGTCGGAGGTTGTGTCGCTGAAAAATTAGATCCATTGAGTTTTTGATAACTGATCAGATCCATGGAGTTTTTATTTGCTATATAATCTTGTGTTGTGTAAGTAGATCTTGTAGATATTCAAAGCACTCTTTTTTCTTTAAAAATTGTGCCGTCAAAAAAAAAAAAGATCTCACCGAAAAAATGTATCGTTGGAGATGCCGTAAACGGGAAAGGATGACCGGAGATGGAGGATATCTAGGGACTAATGACATGTCAAATTTTGAAAAGGTGGAGGGTTGTGTCGTATTTACATTAGTTACAAAATAAAAATTGCAAAATAATCGGTTACCGCTAAGTAGTTAAATCAAATGGTACAATAGCCTTTATAAACATGCATAATGTATATAATTTTTTCGTATACAATTTTCTGAAAACAAAATTATACAGACACATCTATCTATATATATACTAAGAGAGAATAAATAATTACTTTATATTTTATCACTTAAGCAAAATGTCACGACGACCTTTAAAAATTTAAATTAAATTATATTATATAAATAATTAAAAGTTAAATAATATTTAAATAATATATTAATTAATAAACGAATCTATAAATCCTACTCAAATACGAACTGAAAATTAATACTAAACTATCAAACTCAAATCTATTAGAATCTACATATCAAACTCTTATAATTTCAAAATAATAAATCAATTACGATAATTAAAATAATAATTATATAACTTATAAGAAATTTTGTAACGTATGTACGAACCAAATTTGATACGAAGATATATCCTTCCATGTTTTGGATACAAATTTAACCATGCAATTTAAAACATTATTTAGTGAAGTTATTATCACGGTCAGATAGTAACTTATTATCTTCTTTAAAAGTTACGATTGAATAATTATTTGAAATAAATTAGTTTGACATTCGGATTAAGCTAAATACCTTAAAGACATTTAAAAATTAATTCCGCTCTCATCATTATCACCGACTCTTCTTGGGCATCTTTTTTATTTATATTATGCTTCATAGTTGAATATTGAATTTGTATTTGATTGTCAAATTACTTTTGATGTTTTTTGGTGTCTTCTATTAGAACGTAATATTAAATAGGTTTATTTTTCATTTATATATGTTTGTCTTTTTATTTGTTATCGATTGTAGGCTTTATTTTTGTTCTTCAGGACTATATAAGTTTAAAGATTTTAATTCTTTTATTTACCTAATACATTTGTATTAATTTCTTTTTGATGTTTATCAATTGTGGTGTATTTAATAATTATATTTGTTTACTTCGACTGATTTTCAAATTGCTTCCGGCGTTTTTGTTAAGCGGCAAGAGAAAGCGATTATGGTTTTATAAATGAGTATGAATGTATTGCTCAAGGATATTCGGCTATGTAACTCATCAACTTAAAATTGGATATTTGTTGCTATATAATAGACATACTCTTAATTTTTGGGATAAAAATTGACCTGAATTGTTTTTTCTAATGTTTCAACTTTGATGAAGGAATCGTGATGAAAGTTTACATTTACTCGATCATAATATGTCACACATCATACATGTATGTAAATACCATTAATCTGTAAGTAATGTAACACCCTAAACAAAAATACCACTATATATCGATTTGATGTTTCATTGTATAATTTTAATAATAATATAATTTTAATGTTCTGCAGTTTTATTATTAATTTTACTGGAACTTAGAAGATTATACGATATATTGAGAAGTCTGATGAATATTGTGAAAAAATAAATGTACTCTTTAACATTTACAAATTTTAAATATATATATATATTGCGTACATGTTTTTTGTTTCATTGGATGCTTCATGCTTATTTGTTAATTATCGTGTTGTAATATCTTCTTTAATATTAGCCGATTTATTAACAATATTTAATTCACATTGTATATACAAAAAATGCATACAAATTGTTGTGCATCGCACGAGTTTCAAACTAGTATATATACATATATTATATATATAATAAAATAAATAACCATACTAAAAACTTTTTGGAAAAACCTAAGAAGTAAAATAAAGAACGCTTTTGTTTTTCTTCTACAAATCATATTATAGCCCGACCGAACCTAAAATTGACCATGCTAACTGGCTAGGTTCGAAGCTTAAAACCGATATGAGAAATAACTAAACACTCGGCGTTTATTTTGAACAAAAAGAAAACCTGATCCTCTTAAAAGTTATGACGTATTATATATTTTAGTTTATTGGAGTATATGAAACATACATTTTGTTAATCATTATATAAAAACTAAACAAAACGAACTAACTCTTAATGAGTACCTTATTTCACTGTCATAACTCAATTTCTTTTAATTAAAAGTTGTAAGTGTAACCATTTCGAACTGTTGATGATAAAGCCAACACAACCCTTTTTTAAAGAACGGGTGTGAAATTAAAACAGCCTTTATACCTTTTCTGTATGTTTAAAGTCATCAAACGTTTGTTTTATCAATATACTAGTATTATTTTGGTCCGTTCTTTAATTCTTAACCTTTTGGCCTTTTGCCACAAATGTTGCCAACACATGTCATCAACATTTGCTTCACATGCCTGGCAGTCACATGTTTTGCCCAAGCGAAATGTTTAATTAACTAATGTCCTACTACAGTTTTTAGTTTAATCTACATTTTTTATATTATTTCTCTTATGCTAAAACTGTTAAATACATACAATAATTGAAGAAAGAAGTCAACACCTATAATCTCTTTACGGGTGGCATTATCATACTTTCGATTCGTGAAATTACATGAGAATCATATTGATTTTTGTAATGGAAGGAACAATAAATTAATTACTAATTTTAGAAAGTTATGATTCGCAAATAAAGTTGTACCGTTAATGCGTAGCGTATTCCATTAATTATGTAACCTACATCTATGTGCAATTGTGTTTTCTTTTTGTATGGGTGTTCGGATAATGCCTGTCTTGTTATAGTTATAGCGTCTACAAAAACGATCATTGATTTCAATAAATCTGTTTTTTTTTTTTTTTTATTTAGTTAGTTAGTGGGGAGTGGTGACAAATTAAAAAGGTATTGTCGCACTCATCCTTAAGTATTCAGAAGCGATAAAGAGCAATTTGTAGATTTATGTCGTTTTTAAGTATCTTTTGGCTCAATTATTGACTTAAGGTGGTGTTAGAATTATAATAGAACTGAAAATGACTTTAAGTTTGCAAGAGAATATAATGATTTGGGATCTGAATGAGAAATGGAGAATGCAGTGGATGTGTATAAAAGACACTACAAATGAATTTTATAAAATTTGAGTTATAAAATTGAAGAATTAAATATATATATATATATATATATAATATATAGAGAGAGAGGGATGATCCAGAGAGAATGGTAATTTTGAAGAAACAGGAAAGCAAATCTAGACCGTCCGTTAACATTGATCGCGATGAATGTTAATTGATTAGCCCTTCCCTATATATATATATATATATTCAACTTTGTATGTTTTGAAAAAGGTTAGAAGATAGTAATTAATCTCTATTTCGTTTCTACAAGGACAAATGTGAAAACTAACATGATGAGACATTTTTGGAGATATCATGTTTAGTCTCCACTTATAGCCTAACAACAATTAAGTTAGATGTTAGTAACATAAGCAATAATTTCCCCCAACATGTTTATATCTAGTCTTTCGTTTCTTTTTCAAAAACTCTTGAATCAAACACGCTATAAGTATTTATGAATTAAAAAAAAAAATTAAAAAATGGGTATTCAGTTATTGATTAACATATTATTTGAATTTCATCATATTAGTCAATTATTTTCTCTAACACACTTTATGGACTTCAAATATTAAGACATGATCAGAACTAAAAGGTAGTTGTTAAAAAGTAGCAACCATAGTCAAGCTACTGCTAAACACCCTCCTTATTGCTTGTAACACTAAGTAAGGTAGTTAAAAGCAACAGTATACGATAAATTACCATGTTTGCGTACCAAAATTTGATGTAAAACCTTCATGTTATCGAATTGCAAGGTAGAAGCTTTAATAAAAAAACTGAAAGTTTATACCACTACTGAAAATAACTTTAATCACCAATATACTTGATCAAATTGCTCATATTTTACTTACTAATAACACTAACTTCACATGTTTGCTCGCCAAACTCCAGACGTACATAACTCATGGGTAATTATCATGTTATCAATTTCAAGATGTATACTTTAATGAAAAAAACATATATTTATACAAAGATAGTTCTAAAAACTACTTCAATATTACATGAGGTTTACCCGAAAACTAGCAAGTTTCAGGTTCAAGCTAGGACTTTCCTCTTCATCAGCATCACCTTTCACCTTTTCAATTTCGCTGAAACCAACATCCTTAAACCTCTTGGTCAAAATCCCAACATCTTCATGAATCATCTGCAAATTAACCCCTAAATCACTACCCCTGTGAACGCCACTATAACAACACCTTTGACATGCAATAATTAACATATATTAGAGACTGAAAAGTAAAATCGAGAAGAAAAGAACATGCGTGTTCATAAAAAAACAGTGGTATGCATGAAATATACTTTTAGTAAAGTTCAAAAGCCAATGGAACTTGAGATGTTCCATAGATAATTAAAAATTCATTATAACGCAGTTTGATATAACCACATGAATTACAGAGCTAAATAGCATAACATAGTTAAAGAAATTTAGCAGGTAATACCTGCTATGGTTTGTTATTTAATTCAACAAACTAACCTGAAAAAATCTCAATGTAATTATAAACAACAAAATAACTGTAAATAAACATGAAGCGGACAAATTCAAACTTGATTCTTTTTTTTTTTTGCAATAAAATGACAAAAAAAACTAATCCGAATATAAGCAAACCAACGACAACAAAAAAGAAAACCCTAAAACAATCAAATTAAACTCTTGAGTCTAACAAACGCAAACTCAAAACTAAAAGACCGAAACTTACGAATTAGCTATAACCAAATAAAATACAAATATTCCATTGAAACTCAAGTATGACTAAAACAATGAACTATATGCATACACGCTTATTAACACATCCCTAAAATCATCACAACACGGATACATATATAAATACATACATGCTTAGTTTCAAAACCTACATAATTCAAACATGTGTTTCATTTTCATGTACAATCTCAAAGATACCAAAAAAAACCAATAAGAAATTTCATAACATACCATTTAAAAATCAGTTTCACTACCTGTAAAAATTGGTCAAAAACTATTTCCTTTGGCATGAAATTGGTGGCCATACAATCATCGTTCACCGTACAACAATTCTTCGAAAACCTAACCACAAACTTATTAGGAGATTTCATGAAACACTTCAAGGTCATCTTCACGTGTTGTCTCTACAAAACATAGCAGCTATACAAACATAAATAACAAACTAATATACACGATCAAATGGAGGCGGATTGCCGATTGGGTGAGAATCAAAATCAGACTCTTGTACGTGGGATCTTGCCTAAATAAATCTAGTTTATAACAGCCAATGAAATTTAATGATGGAAATTTAAGACATTGTATATAACCAGAAATTGAGACCTACTGTGAAGATGGTGATAAGAAACTATAAAATAAACAGATGCTTATGTACTTAGAGATGTAATATGATAAAAGTGAAGAATAAACACCTTAAAATGATCCAAGATTGAAGATTCACATCCATATATATCATTTGTAGCCACATTTTCAACAGACATAGATATGTTTTTTTGTTTTTTTATGAAGGAGCTCATCTATATCTCTTGTATTTTAAGATCCAAATTCCAGTTTAAGAATCAAGGAAGCAATATATCCATACAGAATACAAACCCTGGACTTGAAATACTAACCTTATTTAGGTCACTCTCAACAAATGATGCTTCTTTGTTCCGTTTTTGGTGCTAGCTTAGCGCCACGTCAGCACATCCTCATAAAGGCTGAACAAAGACAAAACACTGCCAACGAATTATGCTTCTTCAGAAACACTAGACCACATATTTAACAATAGTACATTTACTATACACACAAAACAAAAAAGAAACTAGCCCCACATGTATTATGTATTGGACCGTCTTGGACATGAAGCAACAACCAAAGACACCTACGAAGGCGAAGCCAAAGACGTTGCAAGACGCAACCGTTGGCACCACCCTAAAATTCTGCGGAAATCAAAAACCCTATAAATCGCATATAGAAACTAAAGTCAGGAAAAGTAAGATGTCAAGATGAAATGATCCTGTAAATATTGCTATGAAAGATTGTCATTATTGTGATTTTAAATTTATCAAGAAAAGGGCGGTGAAAAATTGTAGAATCGAGATGTCAGGTACAACTATCAAATTAATGTTTCCTAGGTAGAAAAACCAATCAAATTAAAGGATGCAAATTAATATCTCAAGATAAGTGAGCGGGCTTGTTGGGTCACTGATCCGTGATGAGTCAATTCATTGGAATTCTTCATAGAAATGATGAATTCAAAACTCCAAGGATATATTATCTCACTGGTCGCTACTCAACCTAGTCACTACTAAGACAACGATGACTACACTATGTGGATTCGCTATCGCTTGGTGAATCTAACACTAAGTGTTCCTATCGCTAGAAGACTTGGACACTGAAGATCTATCAAGATACAATTCACTGCATTGGATCTAGTCACTGCTAAGCAAATAGTCATTAATAATAGTAAATCTACTCACTGTTACAATTGTGACTATGCGCTTATTCACTCATAATCACACGCAATCGATGCGGTAAATAAAAGGAGGTCACTGGAAGAAATCAAGTCAAGTCACTCTACAAGAGCATGTTACCTCGCAGTGAGTGAGGAAGCTTTTTTATCCTCCAGCGACTTCAGAAATAATGTAGCTACTAGACAATTATGTTCAAGTCACTGTGCATATGAGGTCCCTGGTCTACTGTACATCAACAACTCAAGGAGTCCATAGCGATGAAGAGTATGACATCATGCTTCGTTGTGATTGGTGGAAATACATCACACAAAGAAAGCATGATTTTGTGGGGACCACAGAGGATTCCTTATGACCGTTTGTTTTTTAGCGGGAGCCAATCTCACAGCAACACGTGTCATTCTATTTCCTAGATAATAGGAGATATTTACGGGAAATATATCTCTATAAATAGAGTGACATATTGTACTTATTTGTAGCTATCATTTAATTTAGATCAGTGATGAAGGATTGTCCAACTACGAATTGAGTCAGTGAGTAATAGAAGTTCTATTCTCACAATGATAACGCTTTAACTTGTAATCATATTGAATTAGTTTTAGCATAGGCTTTAATTATTTCGCAATTCAATACGTTGATGTAATTTGTTATCAATAAATTCATCATTCAAGTTAACTTGTGTTCCGCTTTCTGTTTACCAACTTTTATATTTCACAATTGTTTACTCTGTTTATTATACAAGTATTTTAAAATTACTAATAATTCTCCCCATCTACAATTCGATCTATCTTATTGAACTCGATATCACTTAATTCATAAGTGGTATTAGGACTTTCAGGGCTTTTAGAGACAAACTTTTTAAAATGTATTGCTTTTATGGAGTTTTTATTTATATTAATGTCGTCAGCATGATATAAGCGTAGCAATCTGGTGATGTCAAGTAAGCACCAATACTTACCGTAGAAGTTGTCAAATCAGCTTCACGATGTCAACGACATTGTCCTTTAGTAAATAGTGTAGATAAGTTCATTTGTCAACCACATTGTCCTTCACGATGTCACCAATACTTACCGTAAGGTGTTTGTTCGGTAAAATCCTAATGAACAAACACGAACATGTTCCGTTTGTATTCGTTCGGTTCGATTACAGATGTTATCGAACAACATAACTCCATGAGACACGATATCACATCTAATTTAAGAGAACCGACGTTGATTACTACAAAAATAAAAAAAACAAGTTACTAGATGCACTCACATGTATAAACAATATCACTAAAAACACATCAATTTATTATGTTCGATAACAACAAACAACTCACATACTAACGTTGAATCCAGATATTCATACTTTAACAAAATTATTAAGATCGCTGAATTGTTTCGCCTCTGGAATAACCTAGTAACTTTAACACATATGAAATTTGGATGAAATGATAAAAAAATGTCATATTCTATTCCTTGACATCCGCAAATCTCATCGGCTATTCACCAATCAAAAACTCACACAAAAATATAGACGAAATCCCTCTCGACTCTCGTTATTGGCGGATCCGCACACCACTAATTATTTAATCTATTATTTATATTTATTTATTCTTATTTTTAAAAAGAAAAACATCGTGAGAGTTCGTCAATACACAACTCAAAGTCTTCAGTCTCCACCTTTTCACCACATTCCTTCTCCATGAATCAATCATTTCCCCTTTCCTTCAATCACACACTCAAACCCTAACACTTTTTTCAAACTACTGATAATCATTATAAAACAACAACCAATTTATTTAATACTATCATGTATATATACAATCGTCACATACAAACAAAACTTTTCAATTTCAATTCCATCACCAGCAACAACAATGATTAGTAAATCAATTATATCACTTATTCTTTTCATAATTATCACATTCACTGTGTATTTATTCACCACCGGAAGTTTCGGAACACGATCAATCTCAACCGTTGATTTCGGATCTCAATTCTCATTCCTATCATCAACGAACGATAGGAATGCTAATTATGCACCTTGCCGTACTGGATCACCGATTAGGGTTTTCATGTATGATTTACCCAAGAGGTTTAATGTTGCTATGTTGACTAAGAAGTTCGCCGGAGATGATGACGGTATTCCGGTGACGGCTAAGAATTTGCCGGCGTGGCCGGGGAATTCGGGGTTGAAGCAACAGCATAGTGTGGAGTATTGGATGATGGCGTCGTTATTGTGTGAGAATTGTACTGATGGTGAAGCGGTTAGGGTTATGGATCCGGATTTGGCGGATGTGTTTTTTGTACCGTTTTTTTCTTCTTTGAGCTTTAATACGCATGGAAGGAACATGACGGATCCAGATACTGAAATTGATAGACAATTACAGGTAATATATATTACTCGTATATGTGTATTTGATTATGTAAATGTAAATGTATATTACATGATATAGATTTTTAAATACTGCCCACGGTTTTGAAGTGCAGCTGATGTTTGCAACTCCAAGATGCATCACATCATATCCCCCCCTATGTATACATACATAGAATCAGGATAGTTTATTACTCCATGGAGTACATTTTTTGTTATTTTTAGTAAAATTTTAAAGTTAAGAGGACTATATGATTGACATTATGCAATTGAAAAGTAGTTGAATTGATATCAGAAACTGTAGTTATTCTAATTGTAGCTGTGAATCCTTTAGTGTGCAGTCTGATTGTGTAATGTACTAATTTAGTTTGATATTGGTTGGTTTGGTAAGGCCATGTTTCTGAAAGTCCTGCATTCGGGCATTAGTAGTATGATTTACCTATTTATGTATTTGTTTAGTGATGTGGACTTTGTACTTAAGTAATGAGTACTCTACAACATGAATTGGGCTGGTGGATTGTTGCTACTCTTCGTGAGTAAAATTGTTGGGGGCAATTTGAGAATGCTATAGTCAATTAGTTTATAAGCAAAATTTTGAATTTTTTGTTTTGAGTAATATTGTCATTTTCTCAAAGTAATTAATTTCTAGATCATCATTTATCTCCAATACGCAGTCTTGAACACGGCAATTGTTAGCTTTTAGGATAATGGAGTTTTAATATGAACTGCATGCATATCAATCAGAGTGATGGTTTTAATGGTGTTCCAGAATCTAAGAACTTACAGATGCTTACCAATAACTTCATTCAGTAATTCTGTAGTACCTTCTCAAACCAAGTACAAAAGTTACTAGAGAATGCACATATTTGGCAGTTTACCACTTACAATTATGAATATTTTCTCCATGGCAAGACTTTTAGTTCTGGATTCTGCTTTCTTGTGTAAGGTTTGGGTGGGAGATTGTGGATTATGTAAAGATGTGGATCTCACTTAATGTACAGGAAAATCATAACACTATTGGATGATTATGTGTTAAACAGTGAATTTAATAATTTAATATAAATTATAATAACTAAGCACACACTTGGACAATCTTAATGCTTCTACATGGACATTTATTTTGGAATGTAATTAGGCTGTCCTTTGCGCAATATGTATAGAAGTAACTAACTATGGTTCAAGTTTTGACTCAGGTAACCAACTATGGTTCAATTATAGTTTCTGGTAACCATCTTCTTTTCCCAGACAAAAAGCCTCAGACATAATCTTTTATAAAAGCTTAAACATTTAAAGTTGTTGATTTAAGGTAATGCGTATATGTTACCAGGTCAAATGATGACATGCTGGTAACTTTGACCGTGTTGACTTCTTTTTTTTTGACATGGCGCTGAGAAATTGGTTACCAGAACTTCAGCAGGTTTAAGATCACTTTAAGTCTAAATTTTTTAAAGTTCTGAGGGTGTTATCTGGTCAAATAAAGTTGGTTTGCTAAAAGGAAATTGGACCAAAGTTGGTAACTTCTTTATGCAATTTTTCTCCTGAAAATCTATTATTAATTGCTGTGGACTTATGGAGTTAAAAGTTATGCTTATGATAACAGGTTGACATCATTAAGTTCTTGAGGGAATCTATCTATTGGCAAAAGACTGATGGAAGAGACCATGTAATTCCAATGCACCATCCCAATGCTTTCAGATATCTCAGAGAGGAGGTCAATGCTTCCATTCTCATAGTTGCAGATTTCGGGCGTTACTCTAAAGTCATGTCAAATCTGCGAAAAGATGTTGTTGCCCCTTATATGCATGTAATGGGGTCTTTCTTGGATGATGATTCTCCAGATCCTTACAACTCACGTACCACCCTTCTTTTCTTCAAAGGGAGGACAGTTAGGAAATCTGTATGTAATCAAGAAACTTAAACATATACTTAATATATATGTTTTTTCTGCCTAAAGTTAACGAGTGAATAAAAGATTTGATTATGTGATGCGCAGGAAGGCATAGTACGTGCTAAGTTGGAGAAAATATTGAAAGGTTACAAGGATGTTCACTATGAAGCGAGCTATGCCACAGGAGAAAGCATAAAAGCTGTAAGTTACTTTCATAAATTTTTTAAAGTTAATGCATTTAGGATGATGAAGAACTGTGCCAAACTGAAGAAAGAACAATCTGTCCATATTATCAAACTTGCAACAAATGTGTGACTATTGACTCTCAGTTTTTTGGAATATGAGCAAGTGAGTTAAGATTAAATGTTTGAATTCCAAAACAGAAATGCTGTAACATATTGGAAAATTCCAATAAAGAGCATTGTGGCAGTTTTCATTGGGACAGAGGGTGTATCTTTTTGTCTTTTTTTTGGGTTCCTTGTGTCAGTCGCTTGACCATAAACATGATATACCTTGATCATCTGTCTTAGAGGTGTTAAGATGGATGGGTTGAGTAATATGTCAAAAGGGGCTGTTCCCAGTCCAGGTCGGTTTGGTTGGCTTATATGCACTTTTCCATACTTTACAATTTCTTGGTAAATAAGTAAATTGTTATTTATGGTTACGCAAACAATATGGGTTGTATGCATCAAAATAGACATTGGGTGACTTTTAAGTTTCAACCCATTTGACCCGTTTTCTGTGGCTTATGTTTTTGATATTTTCTTTGTAAATCCGTTTGAGGTCAAACACAATAAAAATCGACTCCTTTATAAGTAAATGAGGTGACATTGCCACTTCTAATCCCTCAATATGATTTTTTGTTGCACCAGTCTTCTCAGGGGATGCGCTCATCCAAATTCTGTCTAAATCCAGCAGGGGACACTCCTTCCTCAAACCGCCTATTTGATGCTATCGTGAGCCATTGCGTCCCTGTGATTGTGAGTGACCAAATTGAGCTTCCATTCGAGGATGAATTAGACTACAACAAATTCTCAGTTTTCTTCTCTATTAAAGAGGCATTAATTCCAGGTTATATGGTCCAACAACTCAGAGAAATCCCAAAAGAGAAATGGCTTGCAATGTGGCGACTGCTCAAAGAAATCATACATCACTTTGAATATCAATACCCTCCTAAAAAAGACGATGCTGTTAATATGATATGGAGACAAGTTCGGCATAAGGTTCCTGCTGAAAGACTTGCTGTACATAGAGCTCGGAGATTAAAAGTGCCCGATTGGTGGCGATGAATGTCCAGGTCAATTGGCCCGGATGCCAGACTGGGCCCTCTTGGTTTTCTTGCTATAAATATAATTCATTAGTTACGCTGCGGCCTTATCTGTGTTCCTCTTTGCTATTTTTTTTAAAGGGTTATGTATAATTCATTGTTATTCATTGAATCATAGTTCCATTGCATCCCTTGATGGGAAAATATAGTTTCTTCGCATAGGTTCTTAATTAAACTCGATCTTTAACCCCAACTTGATCCAGGAGCAATTATCATGTCATTTATCACTTTAATCATAAGTTTGATTCATTACGTGTTGTAACTCCTTGTTTTCTGTTTTTGGCATATTTGTGTTTAGTCAAAATAAGTTCTGTCGGGTTCAAGTATGCTTACTATGATAGGTTTAGATTATAGTATAAAATTATTGAGCCAAAGTCAGCTACCGCAGGAGGGTGTTGGAGGGTCAATTACATATTTCTCCTAAAAATTTGCATAAATATAATCAAACATGCACTAGAATTATTGCATATAAAAACTTGTATTTGTTGTGAAAGTAGGGATTAAGAGGAAGAGAATGATATATTATTCATAGAATAGCAATGCTTATATAGAGATTACAAAGGAGTATTCTCCAAGTATACTTAACCTACTAGGATTCTAATTCCTATTAAATATAAACACTCATATTTATCCATAACACTCCCCCTTGGGTGTTCTTTAATTAAAGCTTATGCCTCGTTAAAACCTTACTAGGTAAAACCCAATGGGACAAAAACCTAGTGAAGGAAAAAGAGTACATAATCTTTAATATACACGTGGGGATGTTGTCTCGTTAAAAACCTTGTTAGGAAAACCCAGTGGGATAAAACCATAACTAAGGAAAAAAGAGTGCATCGCGAATAATCTCCCCCTGATGAACACATTAGATGAGTTCATCTAGTCGACGCAGCCCAATGTCACGAACAAGTTTCTGAAATGTAGAATTTGGAAGCGCCTTGGTAAATAAATCTGCCAGATTCTCACTTGAACGAACTTGTTGAACAATGATATCTCCAGATTTTTGTAAGTCATGCGTGAAGAAGAACTTGGGCGCAATATGCTTGGTTCGGTCACCTTTGATGTAGCCTTCTTTGAGTTGAGCGATGCATGCCGCATTATCTTCATATAGCACCGTTGGCTCTTGTCCGGATGAAATACCACAAGAATCACGAATGTGATGTGTTACATTTCGTAACCAAATGCACTCACGACTTGCTTCATGAATTGCTAGAATCTCCGCATGGTTGGAAGAAGTCGCTGTGATCGTTTGCTTTACCGAACGCCAAGAAATCGCTGTACCACCGTGTGTGAAAACATAACCAGTTTGTGATCGTCCAGTGTGTGGATCTGACATATATCCTGCATCTGCAAATCCAACTAAACTAGTTTTGCATTGGTTAGTAAAATATAAACCCACATTTTTCGTACCTTGAAGATAGCGAAAAATTTGCTTTATGCCATTCCAATGTCTCCTTGTAGGACACGAGCTATATCTCGCTAACAGGTTTAATGAAATTGATATATTAGGTCGTGTATGACCAGCGAGAAACATCAATGCTCCAATCGCACTCAAGTAAGGTATCTCCGGACCGAGAATTTCTTCATCATCCTTTGGAGGTCGGAAAGGATCTTTTTCAACATCAAGTGACCTTACTACCATTGGAGTGTTAAGTGGATGTGATTTATCCATATATAATCTTTTCAAGATCTTTCCTATGTAAGCTTCTTGGTGCACAAGAATTCCATTTTGGAGATGTTCAATTTGTAATCCAAGACAAAACTTTGTCTTTCCAAGGTCTTTCATCTCAAATCCACTCTTTAAATATTCAATTGCTTTAGGAAAATCTTTGGGGGTTCCTATGATATTTAAATCATCCACATATACGGCAATTATCACATACTCGGATCCGGATCTTTTAGTAAAGATACATGGGCATATAGAATCATTTTTATATCCCTCTTTTACTAAATACTCACTCAGACGATTATACCACATACGTCCGGATTGTTTTAGCCCATATAGAGATTTATTCAATTTTATCGAATAGTGTTCTTGAGAACCTCCTTTACATGACTCAGGCAGATTAATCCCTTCCGGAAGTTTCATGTAAATTTCAGTATCAAGTGAACCGTACAAATAAGCGGTCACTACATCCATTAGACGCAAATCAATTCCTTCTTGTACTACCAGACTTATAAGATATTGAAAAGTCGTTGCATCCACCACCGGGGAATAAGTTTCCTCATAATCAATTCCAGGTCTTTGCGAAAAACCTTGTGCAACCAATCGAGCTTTATATCTTACAATTTCATTTTTCTCGTTTTTCTTTCGCACAAAGACCCACCGATATCCAACAGGTTTTACACCATTAGGTATTTTAACTATCGGTCCAAAAACTTCTCGTTTCGCGAGGGAGTTCAATTCTGCCTCAATTGCGTCTTTCCATTTTGGCCAATCATTTCTTTGTTTGCATTCTTTAACAGATCTTGGTTCTTGATCCTCATCATCTTCCATTACTTCTAGCGCTACATTATATGCAAATGTATCATCGACGTCGATTGCATTTTGGTTCCATAGTTTTCTAGACATGATATAATTTATTGAAATCTCTTCATTTTCAGGTACCTGAGGTTCTTCTGGAACCATCATGTCTAAAGCCTCACCAAGAGGACGTTCTGGCGTATCATTTTCCTCGATTTGACCATCTTGATTATTTGCTCCCTTTTTCTTTCGAGGAACTTTATCTTTGGAACCAATCGGTCTACCACGTTTCATACGTGTATTAGACTCATTACCAATGTGATGTCCATCTTTGACATCAATTCTAATCGGAGCATTAACAGCTGGTATATGTGACTTAGTGACTTTACTTGGGTCAGTGAATGCGTCTGGTAACTGATTTGCTAATCTTTGCAAATGAATTATCTTTTGAACTTCTAAGTCACATTGTTTAGATCGAGGATCAAGATGAGATAATGATAATTCATTCCAACGTATTTCATTTTCCAGCTGTTTTTCCTCTCCCCCTAATCTCGGGAATACTGACTCATCAAAATGACAATCTGCAAATCTAGCTGTAAATAAGTCCCCGGTTGATGGTTCTAAGTACTTGATAATATAGGTGGATTCATAACCAACATAGATTCCCAACCTTCTTTGAGGTCCCATCTTTGTGCGTTGTGGTGGAGCTATTGGAATATAAACTGCGCACCCAAAGATTCGTATATGGGAAATATTTGGTTCTCGACCAAAAACCAATTGTATTGGGGAGGAAGTGTGATAACTTGTTGGCCTGATGCGTATAAGTGTTGCTGCATGTAAAATTGCATGGCCCCAAGCCGAAACTGGTAGGTTTGTTTTCATTATCATTGGCTTTGCAATCATTTGAAGTCTCTTGATAAAGGATTCAGCAAGCCCATTTTGTGTATGAACATGAGCAACCGGATGTTCAACACTTATCCCAATTGACATACAATAATCATTGAATGTTTGGGACGTAAACTCACCAGCATTATCTAGACGAATTGTCTTAATGGGAAAATCTGGAAAATGTGCTCTTAACCTTATTAATTGGGCAAGTAATCGCGCAAACGCCAGATTGCGACTTGATAATAAGCACACATGTGACCATCTAGTAGATGCATCAATTAAAATCATAAAATACCTAAATGGTCCACAAGGAGGATGTATAGGCCCACATATATCTCCTTGTATCCGTTCCAGAAAATTAAGGGATTCATTCCCTATCTTTGTCGGTGATGGGCGAGTAATAAACTTTCCTTTTGAGCAAGCAACACATGTCATATTTTTAGACTCAAGAACTCTACGGTTCGTCAAATTATGCCCACACGATTGTTCAATAATTCTCCGCATCATTGTTGAGCCGGGATGGCCTAACCGGTCATGCCATAACATAAAGTTATCTCGGTCCATAAACGTATGATTAATGACCGCACTTGATTCAATTTCCTTAATAACGGTGTAATATAAACCGGAGGATAATGCGGGTAATTTCTCAAACACATGCTTTTTCCCCGAAATACTATTTGTAATTTGTAGATATTCGGTTTGTGGTCTCAATATGATATCCATTTTTACGAATATCTTTAAAACTTAATAAGTTTCGTTTAGACCTTGGGGAAAATAAAGCATTATCAATTTTAAATTGTGTTCCTCCCGGTAAAATTACATTGGCGTTACCTGAGCCTTCTATTAAATTTGCACTACCAGTTATAGTACTAACATTTGCTTGATGCATAGTGCATTTAGAAAAATATTTCATTTTCTTGAGAATTGTATGTGTAGTAGCACTATCCACAAGACATATATCATCACCCTCATTGACCAATGCAACATTACTACTCATATTGCTTCAAAAATAAAAATATATGACAATAAATTAAAAACATTATAATAAGCATACATTATCAAGTAGCACAAAAACAAGAATGGAAAAAACTAAAATATTACATTTAAGTAAAGTTCAAAACAACTAAGGACAAGACCAGGTAAAAAAAAAAAAATCAAAACAATCCAAACACGAAGCTAAGGCAGAGAAACTAAAACATGACATGCCAAACATAATTTGAGTAATACTTAATCATTTGTAAGGAAGTCACCACCCTCTAAATAGGATGCTTCCATATTTTCTCGAGTTCCATGGGGACTATTAACTTTGTCCTCAATAGCAAAATTAGCTTCTACCCCTTTGCCTTTGTTCTTTTGAGATTGTCGGTAGAGCTCAACTAGATGCTTGGCCGTACGACAAGTACGGGCCCAATGATCTTCCATTCCACAACGATGACATGCATTTGATACACCACTTTTAGATTTTCCACCTCTTTCATATGTGTGGTTATTTCCCCTTTGATAAAAATTCTTAAATTGAACACCATTATAAACTCCTTGGCCACGTCCTCGGCCTCCACCACGGCCACGACCACATCCTCGGCCTCCTCCACGGCCACGGTCACCCCCACGACTGCGGTCACCCCCACGACCACGAGTGGTACGTTGATCATTATATGTGGCCACATTTGCTTCCGGTAAGGGGGCGGTACCAGTGGGACGGGTGTCATGATTTTTCATTAAGAGCGTATTATTTTGCTCGGCCACAAGCAAAACAGAAATCAAGTCACAATATTTCTTAAAACCTCGTTCACGATATTGTTGTTGCAATAAAATGTTAGATGCATGAAAAGTGGAGAATGTTTTTCCTAACATCTTTGCATCAGTAATATTCTCTCCGCATAAATTCAACAGGGAGGTGATTCTAAACATGGCCGAGTTATAATCACTCACGGACTTGAAATCTTGCAACCTCAAGTGATGCCAATCATAACGAGCCTTTGGCAATATCACAGTCCTTTGGTGGTCATACCTATCTTTTAAATTTGTCCACAAAACGAGTGGATCTTTGATGCTGAGGTATTCAGTTTTTAGGGTTTCATGTAGATGGTGTCGTAAGAAGATCATTGCTTTTGCCTTTTCTTGGGCAGTGGTTTGGTTCCCCGCTTTGATTGTATCACCCAAACCATTAGCATCCAAGTGTATCTCAGCATCCAGTATCCAAGACAAATAATTTTTTCCAGAGATGTCTAAGGCCAAGAACTCGAGTTTTGAAAGATTTGCCATAATAAACTATATTAAAAAAAAATACTTATATTAATAAACGTTCATAAATTATCACACATTCGGGGAAAAAATTATTATTTTTCAACCCCTTTCGGTAGCTCTATTTGATTACGACCAGGAAAGATGGTGAGGGTGGTAAGCGCGTAGCATTTTAAAAACCGACCTCATTAGGATATAAATAACCTCCTTTATCTTTCCTAGACATCATAATAAAATAGGTGAGCCTATTTGGAGAAGATCATAATAACTTCCTTTTTTTTTTTTCAACATAAATGTGAATATATGACAGTCTAAAAATGTTTTGCTAAAATCAGATTAATTAAACAATAGATTAAACATATACAAAGATGACTACTAGACGTGAAATTATCACGTAACCCATGCAACACAATATATTAGAATTTTAAACTATCAAATACATCGTACGTGATAATTTATGTGACACGTACGTGATAATTCATTCCAAACTATTTTCATATAATATCTCTAACTTCCTATATATCCAGTTTACTAGAATGTACGTTAGATTAAAATTAACATAAAATTCAATGCAAAGTATGGATGGAGTAAACTGAAACATTAAATTCTGAAAAATTATACTCCGTAATATAATTATCTTTCAAAACTACATAATAAATTGTAACATAGAAGCCTAATTCTGTTAAATCAATAGTCTAGAAAGTAAAAACACATTTATGAAGTTTTCGACGAAGTCAAATTAATAAGTAGGTACAAATAGCATATATGTGACATGTACATGTGTTGGAGTCATAATAAATTGACACATAATTATAATTAGTTTAATAATATAATAATTAATATATATATATATATATATATGAAGGCAAGCCATATTATAACTATAATTCAACGTAAACTATCGGTAAGTCTATACATTTAATTATGCGATTTTTTTAAACTAACTGATTAAATATTATAGTCATAAATGGTGCAGGTAGATGGTCTATTAACATCAAATTAAACATACATAGTTGGACATGAATTTGTAAATTCACATATCATATAAGGTTTTAATATTAATATTGACGATTATGGAGATACGTTAAACAATATAGGGTCGATTAATATTCATTGTCAATCACATACGATCATCAGTCACGTATCAATTCAAGATTTATAAGAAATTCGTAATTGACATGAATGGAACACAGTATAATATAATTAAGTATAATATAATTAAACATTAAAAGTCGTCATAACTTTAAACTGTAACTTTGAATCATAATATATGTAATTTAATTACCTTAATTAGTATAACATATTATACGAAGTCATCCGATTCATATGAAAAATAGTATGCGAAAAAGAAAAATAAAATAAAATAAAATAATAAGAAGAAAAACAAGCTTTCAAAACTTTTAGTTTTCTTATGAAAGTCTAGTAAATTGATCTCGATCATTGACATAAAAAAAAATAAAAAAAATAAATAAATTCACATGACACTTTTTAGATGCATAGTACTTTTTCACATATTTAATTTGAATAACACTTGATTCAAGAAACATATATCATGCAATTGAATATAATAAAGAGAGTAAGTTTATCAAAGTTTTTAATCTGTACCTCAAAGTAATTGCAGATAGACTACGAACTCAAGATCAACTGCCGAGACTCGAAAGCTATTGCAGAAGTCTACCGAAGCGATAACGTGTTGTGAAAGTAGGGATTAAGAGGAAGAGAATGATATATTATTCATAGAATAGCAATGCTTATATAGAGATTACAAAGGAGTACTCTCCAAGTATACTTAACCTACTAGGATTCTAATTCCTATTAAATATAAACACCCATATTTATTCATAACAGTATTTATGTATATATGATATTTTTACAAGTTTTGAGGGGGATATATGTAATTTTCCCTTGTATGTACTTGGGCGATTTATCGCTTGTTAATTTAAACTCATCAAAAATTGTATTTTCAAAAGATTTCAGGGGTATTTGTTTGTGTTTTATTGTATATAAATCATGAGACAAGATTTGCGTGTGTTTATTGTTTATTGTTCAATGAATATGATCCGTCATTTCATTTTCCTAAATGCACCATGTTTTCTTGTCGTAATCGAAGACAAACAATATTGAAAGTCGGTCATAATTGCATACACTATCATTACAAAAATACATGTCAATCACATTTGGAATCCCGTGAATATGTATTTTAATGATTTATTTATTATAATTTTAAACCCTTATAAAACATTTTCAGAAAAAACATTTTCAGAAAAACAAAGACACATACAAATCTGTATCGTAAGCATTCGATAAAAAACATTTACAATTCAACAACATACCATATAAATTCGTATACTAAACCATCAAATAAATTACAAATTAACCTTTACAATCACAATGATTGATGTAATATAACTCTCTATTCATCATCCATTCATACTCTTTTAGTTCCTTTTTTATATAGCAATCATCATAAAACATAGAGGATATACTTGGACATCTCACATAAAAAGTGACTTTCAAACATGGGAATGGTATTAAAACTCACGAATCATATCATAATCTTCTAAAAATATAACAAAATAATTTTCTCTTATTAATCCTTTTCTTCTTTTCTCATTATTCATGAAATTTAAGTTTACCTAGTTTACTTCCCCCATCTACCTTAATATATATTAGGTAAACATTTCTTTTATAAATCAACAAACTGTAATATACGTAGTAATAATTGTAATAAAACCACATACTCATTTCTATATATAACTAATTGAGAAGTCTTTTTACCTATATAATAAACCTCTCGTCATGACAACTAAACAAACGTTTTACGATCAAGTCGCTATTACATTCACTTGCTAAATATACTTTTCACATTATAAAAACCTATATTAATATTTTTTAATAACATCATAAAAGTTTATTATAATTTTAGAAGGTCATCATCGTATATATTAATATTACTATAATCAGTGAAAATGATTTGATATTGCTTTTATCATTCAACCAAATTAATGACATATAAGTCAACTATGTCCTATTTAAAGTTACTAATGTAAGTAAGTTATTTAAAAGTTTTATGCGATAATATTTTATACTTTTATGTATATTTATATTATATTTGACATAAGTGATTTTTTTCAGATAATTTTACAATGGTTATAACGAACTTCTAAATAACATAAGGTAAATCAAAATGTCTAACAAATTGAAGGTAACATAATATTCTCAATTTTAGTCATTCATTTTTTCTTTATTTATAATGGCATTTGCATTCATAATAAATTAAAAATAATGAGTATTTCATTAACAAACAAAAAATTGTAACATCCGCGTGTATCCTCATTTATCTCTCTATATAATTAATAGAAAAATTATTTTGTCTATGTGGCAAGCTTCTTATTTCTACACCTAAATTTTTGTCTTACGTGTTAAGTTTCTAAAATTATGTTCCACATCAAATAAACCATTACGTTTAAAAATTTATACATTATTCATTAATGCCAAACCATTGCTTCTCATTTCTACACCTAAGATCATTTTAACGTGATAAATGTGGAGTCTGAAGATCATGTGAAAGAAACATATGTCAAATCACATTAATTTATGCATTAATTATATCATAAAAACAATTTATTTTATAGTATTGAAGATCATATGAAAGATTGTTGTTAATTTTTATAAGGTTTTTTTATTAGGTTCAAACTTTTATATAAGTAATTATAAATTTTATATTTTTAACTTTCTTATTCAACTTCACAGTGTTGACTTTAACATTGTATATTTTTATGAGAGTAACTTGTATATATATATATTGGGATCGATCGGTGGGGACCGCCAGAAGGTCGGTTTACCCTTTTTTTATATATGTGGAGCCAAAAATAATTTATCATCCGACTATAGTATGTTGTTCTTTCACGCGTAAAGAGTCAAAGTGGTTTGAAGATGTTGAGGTATGATCACGACGGTAATGTTACTAATCATACAACAAATGTATTTGTTGTAGTTAACGAGGTATTGTGAGATTTGTAATTATTTGAACATTTTCATATTTATTTAATTAACATTATTTTTTCATTAGATGAATCTTTTAGCTTATTATAAATAAACTTTATCATATAAAGCTGTTATCTCAAGCCGTACACCAAACAAGTATAACATTAGTATGACATAACTTAAAAATGAAACTTGTAATTGAGATAACCTCTTAATAAGTTCAAACTTCATTCATTCTGCATTCAAAACGTGTTTTTCCATATCAAACTCGAACTCTATATTGCAAATTGACTGAGATAAAATAAAATCCAAATAAATAATAAAATTGAGTTGCTTAAAATATTAAAGTTGAATATCGTGAAACCGAATATTGGATTCTAATTAAAATTAAATAAACGATATAATGGTTTGGTCGGGATGCTTGAAGACTAAAGCTCAACGCCATGTGACTATTGGCGGGCCCATTCTTTTTGTCCCCATGCAACATACAAACACACGCCAATAACACCGTCACTCACAAAAACATGTTAATCAAATACTACCCTTCATATGTTTCATTATGTCATTTCGAAACCTCTTTTAATAACTTGTATTATTATTAAAATACCAATAACTCATAATAAAACATACAATGTACATATATAATTATAAACAATGTTGGACATAGTTTGGTATTATATTCTTTTGTAGCATGACATGATGCATGGTTTCGACTTTTTGTTGATTATATGTTTTTGGTTACTTTTGTGTAAGTTGTATATATACATTAATTTTTATATAAATAAAATATGAGACATAAATAATATGATACATTCACGATTTTTATACGTAAACCAATACCAACGGAAAAAAACAAAACCATAAATCATCATATCATCATCATACTCAGATAATATAAGAAAACAGTGCAAGATTTACAAGTTAATTATAAATTTTTTTTGTTTGTTAAAGAGTTCAATCTTTATGATTATGCAAGATCGAATTTTCTGAACCAATATGTTTGCTACCATAATGGGAGGAATGAGCTTGGTAGCTCACACAGGTTTTGCTATTTGATTTCGTAACTTAGTAAACCACTATATGTACAATCATGTATTGCCACATGTTGTATTCATGTTAAGTATATTTTATATTCACGCTTATTTAAAGTGCATATATATATATATATATTCACACAAGCTGTGCATCAGCTTTATGTGGCGCTAATAGTGATTTGAGCTACTAGGTAATAGTATTCACAGTAGTAGCATGGTTAAAGAGAGTGAAAGGTTGTTTAGCGAAAAAGAATGATCAGTGAGAGGTAATAGTTAGAGAGTGGAACAAATAGAGTTTATTATTTGTTTAAAATGTCAAAATTCTTAAGAAATATGGATGGTGAAAATTGATTTAATTGACCCTTTGGAATAATTAGCTAGCCTGTAAGAAAATGATTCGATCCACAACTTAAATGCTCTATACATAAGATATGATAAATATACGTGAAATTAACTTGTTATCAGATTATCATATTTGAAGGATATAACATCATAACAGCCTAACTTTATCGTTCTTAAAAAAGAGAGGGACTAGTTATGTCAATAAGAATGAGTTTGAGGGGTATATTAAGTTTCACAGAAAATTAATGTCATTAACCCAAAAATTATCCATCATCGTAATCATATCACGCTGAATTCGCGATTCGCGAACAACCACGAGTCAAAATAAAAACCGTTAATGAATGAAAGTTGCAGATTCCGTATAACTGCAGCTGCTAAAATTCAATTAAAATTTAAATTTTGAAAGCAGAAAGCAAAATTAGGAAATGAATCGAAGATCTGGAGGAGGAAGCTGCATTGCTATCCCTACAATTACTCCTCCTGCTTCTTCGTCCTCTTCTTCAGGTACTTTATCCGTATATACGTACATATATTTATATATATATACATATAAATTCATACATACGTATATGATCTCCGTGTGAATTTTGCTTTCAATGGCGTTCATGAAGCTAATTAGAGTGTAGTTCCTTATTGAGATAATATTTATTATGCCTATCGTTGTTGCTATTATTATTATTACTATCATTATTAGTTGTTCATATATTAGATTGCGGTTCCTAATGGAGATAATGTTCATTAAGTTGTTTCTTCTTATGTCTGTTAGTATTATAATTACGGAGTATTTTATAGTATTAGGTGAAAATGATGCGTGCGACTAATAGGTTTGCGTGCTGTTAGGTTTTTAGGAGGTTTTGATTGTGTATATGTAAGAAAATTTAGGGTTAAAAATGCGAAATGATAAAAAAAGTTAGGCGTATAGTGTACGTAATTTTGGTTCTGTTCAACAATACGAAAATGATATATAATTGTTATAAGGTGTGTTGAAGGTCAGTTATTTTAGAGTTTAGTCATTCACATTATTCTTTTGGTTAAGTAAACATGAAAGGGAATACTCTTTGTATTTGACTTGTGTTGTTTAATGGAGTATGCATCAACTTCAAATTTCAGATTTGGTATGATATGAGGATTGGTAACTTCTTTTTCTTTGTAAGATGGTACAGTTATATTAAGAAAGATCCTTCATTTTTAAACTAGTTGAACCTAAAACTGAAACATTTATAAAAAAACGACCCAATCCGTAACTAAAATAAATATATGTGAAACTCTTATGGTTGTTGGCTATAGTGATGTCTATATGTTGCGATTGAAGGCCAGCTCCTTTGCTAATTGCTATACGACACTCATGAAATCCTTGTGCATTTCTAGAATAAGTTTGTTATTGCAGTGCAACTCTGAAGGTTTTGTTTGTTTGTTATGGTAGTGCGTACCCTAGTCGGAAACTGTGGATCCAGTGATAACCCTAATTTCTAATAGGCGCATTTGAAGGTCCACGTTGAAGATGACAAACCACCTCAATCATAGTTATGTCAGCTTTCCCTCAACTGATGCAACTATAACATTTTTTGTATCTTCATTCGCAAACCTATCATTTAATGCATTACAACTGACAAAGCATATATATCAACATTTTAGTTAGACTTAAACTTGATTAGATTTGCATACACACATAGGCATACACAAACGCCCCCTAGCATACCTACTATTCTAACTTCGAATCATGATATGCACACAAAACGCATTTTTATAAATATTGACCGGCAAAAAAGTCAATCATCTCAGGGAAAAGCATCCCTTTGTCAATGAATGAATTAAATCTTCTACTTTACATTCATAATATGAATTTTTGCAGCTATTATCGTTATTTTTTAGTTTAAAAAAGAAAACCATCTTACATGGCAAAATTTGGATATAAATATCCATGTTTTGCAAACACGGCTCTTTTTGGGAATTTTTCCAAGCATGTATTTTTGTTTTTATGTTTAATGATATAAAGTGGCAAGTAAGATGGTTATGAGAAGTTTATTTATATTTTAATCTCACTGACTAGATTGGACGGTGCATTTTCTTGTACTTCTTGCTTTGGGTATGAACAATGGTCTTACTAATTTAATGCAGATCCTGCAACTTGTGGTGCTCCTACATGGATGAGGAAGGGCCTACCTTGCGTGTGTTTTTATAAGAAGAAGGGAAGTTATGCACGGTTATGCATGAATGTGACTCCGCTTCAGGCAAGTTTGCAGGTTTTAATGACTTACCATTTACTAAATTGTAATGAGTTAAGGGATTCAACATCCTTCAATTTGCTTCCCATATGTTTCTGAGCTCCAAATCTCAATCTTACAATATAGGGCTGTACCGTTGTCATTTTGTATTTAGATAGTGGGCAGGATAACGACGATTATGGCAACCTGAAATACTTTTGCCCCATTTTTTTATATTATTTCATAAATACTATAATATTTGAGAAACATGGTTTAAGAGGTTTCATGAATTTATGCGTAAGGGTGGGCAATTTTGTTTACCTGTTTGACCTTTTACAGGAAAAACCATAATCTGAATCGACCCACATTCGTAAGTAAAAATGGGTCAAAATTACCCCCTAGTACTTGGCATCAAGATTTGAATATTCTAAAGTAGTGATGTTGTAATCATGTTATGCTACATGCTCGATTTTGCAGGAGGAGAAACTGAGAAGGCTGAAAAATAGGACAAAAGTTTATTTCGATTCGACCAGGATTGAACATCAGGTAGTTTAAATACAAAAATCATTCAATACAAAGCAATGTCTATATTGGATGGTTAACAAGATTTCATATGTAAGCTTTTATAGGGTTTAAGTCCTATGATAACAACCTATCTTTCAAAAGTTACCAATCTGCAGTACCCCAATACCTATTAAACCTTTAATTTTGCTCTGATATTCCCATTCCGCAATTTTGTACCAGATAAAAGATGATTTTTATGACTAAGAGCTTATGTAGCGTACACTTGGCGCTTATGTGGTGCTTACTTGGCAATATGTGTCGTACATTTGGTGCTTATGTGATGTAGTCGTATTGGAACAAAATTTGAAAGTTTAGTCGGTATTTGGGTAATAAAAAATAGGGTTCATATCGGTACTTTCTGTAAAGAACGTTGATGTTATATTGTTTAAACCCACTTTTGTACACATGAAGATGGACAGAAAATTATTTCCACATGTTTGCAAAGAAATTTCTTAATAGTGCACATAATGATAAGTTTCAAGTTACTAGTTACATTATTGTAAAATAACAGGAGGCTTTAAGGGTTTTATGGTCATCCACATTTCCTGATCAAGAGCTCGATGACTTGATATCTGAACAATGGAAGCAAATGGGATGGCAGGGAAAAGATCCGTCAACAGATTTCAGGTTGTTATTTTTTGCGATTCTGAATTAAATCTATTAAAGTTGTAAAATTTATTTATTGTGCTGACATTACTGATAATCAGGGGAGCTGGATTCATCTCCTTGGAGAGCTTGCTTTTTTTTGCCAAAACATTCTCTGTAAGATTTCTGATCATGGATACATAAACCCAAAAGTCTTGTCAATTGTAAATAGATGAGGGTTGGGTAACGGTCAAAAAGGGAAAACTTGTGTAGGTCGGGTTGGGCTTGGTTGACATGAAACACTGTTTGTCCGATTTCTTGACAATTTAAAGAAAAATTGTGTTCTTTCAATAAGATTGAGAATCTATCTTATATCTATAATATATTGAGATAATGACTTAGAGGGTTTAATGAATTAAAAATACAATTTGGGCAACTTTTGACTTTCTTTCCTCTTAGCTATTTTTGTTAGTTTAACCTTTTGGTCTTTTAGAGATAAAGCATAACTCGATTTGACCCATTCATAAGTAAATGAGCTGAAGTTGCTACCTCTATCTGTAACTACATGACAAGTAGTTAATTACAATGAGACTGTTTCTCGTTTTCCGTTCTTTTAGGCACTACATTTATCAGGTAATTAATAAAGCCTAATACTATACTCTGAACTGCAGATATCTTTCCAGCGTCTAATAAGAAAACAAGGGTCTAAGGGACCTGCGTGGGAATATCCATTTGCTGTAGCTGGTGTAAATATAACGTTTATGCTCATGAAAATGCTTGATCTAGATGCTAGTAAGTTTAACTACTTATTTTGTTTAGATTCTGTATTAATCTGCAACACTTGATTTTCACATGCATATTACTATGCTTGAGATTTTTCTTTCCTTTTGATGTGTAGCGTACTATTGTTAATACAATTGAGGATCTTGAAGATATTAGCTAACCAAATAATGTTATTATTTCAGCTAAGCCGAGGACACTTGTGAGCGCTGTATTTGTACATATGTTATCTGGTAAAGACTAAAGACTTCCATATATGTTCATGATTTGTTCTTACGTTCTTAATTTTCAATCTTTCTCACAATCTGAAATCACATTCATTTCTCCTCTAAAAATGAAATGTTAAATGGCCAAATTAAAGTTTATTTATCTCTATTGTCATTATGGGACCATAGTAGAGGTGGCAAAATTGGTGGGCAGACAGGTTAAAATGTTTGAAACACAATTTTAGTATGTGGGTCAGCTTGACCCACAAAGCTTTTTGTCCATTCTTTATATAAATAATGCATTAATTTTGATTATAAAACTATGTTATAACAATAACAATAATAATATAATTGTCTAATAACAAAACAATTTAGGAGGCTACACGCACTAAGAATGCTCTCTAGGTAACCTTTAACTTGTTTGATTGATTTCCCTTTTAGTTCAACTTTTGTTTGTTCTTTTTTTAACCCATCAGTAAATGGGTAAAATTTTCCACCTCTAAGAATGTGAAGATGGTCATTTGGTTATGCTCACATCATGAAACTTGGGACCCACAAAATTAGAATGGAGAGTGAAATAATAACAGATTTTGATGCATTTCAGAAAACGAGTGGGCCTTCGACCTACTTTATTGTGTCGCATTTGTCGTTATGGACAAAAAATGGGTCGAGAAAAATGCAAGCTACATGGAGTTTAATGTAAGTAGTCAACTACAGCCTCTTCTTGATTATACATACACATTCTGAATCTATGATGAAGTACTTTCTTGATGCCCATAGGCTCGCACTTAGATCCCTTTAATATGCTTGTCAAGTTTTATGTAAGGCTCACCATTCAAAGAGATACATAAACACAATCATCGATTTTCATAGTTGTTAATTATGTATTTGACATTGAAGTCAACTAAACCCGTGTGGAATGATTCAGATATAATTGTGACACAGGATATACTGAAATCAACTCGAGCACAACTTGAGGAAGAGCTTCTTCTGGATGATGTTATGAGGATTGAAGAGATGCCATCTTTCCGTCTTCTTCATTAACAATAATGTAAATCAACAACCCATATTCACAATGATTCCCACACTTAGGATAGATACATGCATCGATTCCTGATAACAATTTTTTATCAGGATCATAATGAATTATAATAGGAAAGATATCAGCATTTACAAACAGAAATTGCCATCATCATTGACGACATCATTTGCAGTTACATGTTCTCTTCTCCATATATTAAAAAGTTACAGTATAATTTTGATTTTGAGGGACTAGTATTACTCTTATGGGGTTACTATTTAGATACCCCTATACACACATACTTACACAGTGGAACCCACACATGTAGTGTCATGTACTCACATAGGGGTGTTCACCAAGAAAATTTGGGGTGTCCATTTAGAATAACCCTACTGTTATAAGTGTGCAAGTGTCAATGGGTGTTTGTTGGTTGCGTTTATTCGTTGTAGTTGCAAGTTGATCTATTTGATAAAGCTTGAACATTGAAAGACATGGATAAATGCTTTCCTACCTTACTTTTTGTCCATTTTATCACTAATTTTCATCCATTTTTGCGAAAGCCAAGTCGCTATATTTGATTTAACCAACAAATTATAAAATAATTTGATAACTAAATCACACTATTTATCATCTGAAATATTGTAACAAAATGCATTTCCTAAATGGACAAAATTGAATGGTCATAATAAGTGTTGGATCAAATAAAATTACATATTTTACATTCTTAATCCTTCAACTTTTCTATAAACAAACAAATAGTTCCTCCACTGGAACTATCGACATCATTCAATCCGTGCAGATCAACAACACATAATATTTTCCCGCATTGAATTATGTTAACGATGTTCGTTTTACTATTGTTTGTACTAGGGATAAGCGTGGTACAATACCGGTACCGAACCGTACCGAACCGCTTGGTACCGCCTCTATTTTTGGTCCAAAAGTGAGTACCGAATACCGTACCAATTGAAGTGGTATGGTACGGGTACGGTTCCGGTACCGGTACGGTAAAATGTGGTACTATACCCGTTTGGTACCGAAAATATAATAAAAAGGAATAATTAATGTGTATATGAATGAACCCTTGTGTACGTATCTTATATTCGATAAAACTTAAAGCCAATAAATATCAACGTATCTCAAATAAATAAAAAATTAATTTTTTAACATAGAAGGACAATAACTAAGAAAAATGTATATATATACAAAAAAGTTGTTTTGTACCATGTTACGTGATTTTATAATGACACAAAGTCACGGGTCTTAGCTATATGTTAATAAGCAATACTTCATAATTTAATTTAACTAAGGTGCTAAAATGTGAATTGTTGTGTTAAAAAGTACTAGCTAGACTTCTATAAAATTCTAACTGTATTCATACGTGATAATCAACTCTAATTTAGTTTAGTTGCCGAAAAATATCATTTTGTGTTAATATACACATAATATGATCACGGAAATAATGTTTTAGTCACTAATGTTTTTTCCGCATAAATCTTATAAAATATAGAAAGAACCAAATGACAAATAACAAATGATAACATATATATATTTCGGATATGGTACCAAAGCGGGAAAAGTGGGAAAATACCGGTACCGTACCGGAAGTACCGGTTCTCTTTTTGGTTCGAAAGTAAGTACCAAATACCGGACCGTTTGAAGTGGTATGGTACCGGTACGGGTACGGTACCGGTACGGTATGGGTACGGTATTGGGAATTCGGTACTAATGCTCATCCCTAGTTTGTACATTTTGAGGTCTACTATTCTCACATTTTATGAAAAACTAGCAAAAAGGTAAATTAAAAGGGTAAAATTGAAATTTCAAATAATATAACACCTTTAAACATAAAGGTTTTGTTTGTTTTGATTTTTTACGAAAAAGAATAAATCGATTGAGATTTTAAAGGAGTCTTCATGATGTCACTAAATTAAAGTGTTTCAATATATACAAATAATAATAATTTGTACTTTAACCTATCTTCAAGAACATAAAAATAAATGCAAGATTAAACATGTCAATTAATATATAGGTGCGAAATCAAAGAAACAACTACATTTTAAGGGGAAGCAGGCACAATAAAGTCCAAAAAGATGATTGCATTTTGAGAAAAAAGAAAGACAGTGAATCTTAGTCATTAATTTCTCTAATTAATGACCTCTATTCGTAACATCGCATTATACGTTCATATTGCAATTTACTTAAAAATATAGTGTTATCAAAATACAATAAATTTAAACTATTAATTATAAAAATTAACGGTTGAGATCAACTATACTTTCTTCTTCGTCCTTGAGAAACTTACCCCATATATCTATTATCTATTACTAATATATAATGCATTTCTATGTTTTTTTAAATATAGAATTGACTAATTTGCCCTTACAATTACTAAGAGATTTTTTAAAAATTCATAAAAATGACTAACATATCCCTAATTATTAATTATTAAATTTTCATTAACACAAATATTATTACACTATAAACTAATTAATATATGACATTAAATTTAACTTAAACTTCTCTATATCTATACACTATTACTTTTAAATGTGGCGAAATGGGAAGGCGGGTCGGTTTGGGCAGTTGGGCTAAAACGGGTTTGGGCCACAACGGGTGCGGGTCATAATTGGGTTGAGTCAAAATGGACTTACATAAACAAAAAAAAATTGTGGCTTAATTTTTAAGTTTAATTTGAACTTATTAGGTTATGCATCTTAATTAACTCCAAAAAGAAATTACAAATAAAACTACAAAAGAATATGATTACTACGTTTTAAAGATAATGAAAATTTCAAAATAAAACAGTATTTCGGAAAATTTATTAAAAAATGATTTTCCACTTATAAAACAGTATTCTTCGTGTATTATAATGTAGTTTTTTATTTTTAAAACACAATACTTTATATCGAATTAATATTAAATTAATAAATTTTTTTTTGTTGTATTGCACGGATATTCTGTTAGTATATAAATATATATCTAGTTACATTTTTCTAAAAATTAACGTACATAGAAATACAACACCAACGTCGAAAGTTACTAAAAAATAAAAAGAAGACAGATTTAAAACGACAAAACTTAATATCCCAAAAACTCGCACGTATGTTTAAACGCTGCTGTTTCCTCCCACGCGCTCAAACTCCCCAACGTTTTTCCCCCTACATCAATAACCCGTGAATCACACGTGCATTTTACGCAAGTAGCCACTGATCACACCTGAGCAGCTGAGCATTAAGTTATTAAATTATACTGTATAAAATTAAACAAACAAAAATATACTTTTTCCCTAAAATCATTTTATCAAAACCCCCAAATTTTCGCTCTTCTTTTCTGTTTTCCCTCTCTTTCTTTGGAGGGAAAATTTATAATTTTTAAAGCTTTTCAATTACAATTCGATAATTATTTTCAAATATTTTTAGCTGAATTTTATATATTTCCAATTTATTACATCCCTTTATTTTCTTTTGACCGTTGTTTCAAGACACCTTTTTATTCACATAGTTACTGTGTGAAGTGTAACTGAGCTGCGAAATTGATGCAAGTGGAATAAGGTATGTTGATTTAAGATTGTATGTAGCTCAAATAGCTGTTTTTATGTGTTGTTTTGTTAGTTTATTACAGCCGATTTTATCTTATTTGTTGTAAGTAGGGCTTTTAGGGTTTTGAAATCGAGGTTTTATGGCTTGGTAAATTTTTCAGAGATTTGAAGTTTAGTAGCACTGTACGGATTTTGAGTTACGGCTTGTGTTATATATGCTATAGATTCAGTAATTTGGTTGTTTTTATTATATTATTATTAATATAATAAGTAAGTGGAGTGACTTAGGGTTTACAAATTTTGATTATTGTTGCACAATGACACTATCTACATATCCTTACCTTTTTTCTGTAATTGCAAAGAATCTTGAAGTATTAAAAAAAAGTAATTTGCAGCTCTTTGTTAGTTGTCGAGCCAGTAATTGCTTTTGCAAAGAATTATGAAGGGTGTCATAAATTTATGTTTTTAAAGCTATGCTGTATAACTTGTGTGTCTATATGTTATTGATCTTATATATACATGGTTTTAATCTAGAAAATATGTTTTTTTAAGCTTAGTGGTTAACAATTGAGAGTGCGTGTAAGGAGTACTGTATTTTTGTTGATTGTGGGGAAGATTGTGCAAACGATTCAAAAGTGGTATTACATCCAGTGCAGAGTGTTTATTTTTCAGAAATGTTAAAATGTAAAGGAGTCTTTTGAGTATGCACAGAAATTTAGTATTAAGAATCCAAGATTCTCTTGCTTCAGATTTTTATTGAGTATTATGTCGCCTGACTTATAGTGTCATATTAACATATTAATCTAGTGGAATCCTTTTTCAGACCTATTTTTGATAATACTGTATGCTGATGAAAACTTGTTATTGGAGCTTTACCATGTTATGCTACCTACCTGTGGTCTAAATGCAGTTAAAAAGTGTCTACAACTTTCAAGCATTTAGGTGGCCTACTACTTTTAGGCTTTTAGCTAAACTGTACCTGAAAGCCACCGTTTAAAATTCTAATACGCGATAATTACAGTCTGTTATATTCATACAGCTGCTATAATGTACTTAAATAATTTTAGCTAGTTTTGTTGTATATATTCATTCATAATGAATTAATGATTCTGATGTATTAGTCAAATGTTCAGCTTATTCACAACAGACCACCTTAGTTCTTTGTCACATTAGTGGTGATTATACTGATAGTTTTTCATCACCTCATAGTGACATCCTGCCGTAGTTTAGGCTATTAGTGTCCTCCTGTTCAGCTGTTCGTGATTAGAAGACCACAACAGCTTATATGTCTCATTACATAAAGCTTTACGGAATAATAGGTTATAAATATTTATAACTGACTTATCTATTTTGAAATTTGATGTAGGCAACTTTATGATGTTTAGACATTCTGAGGAAGATTGTAACTTATAAACATAACAAATCTTTGAAGTTGAGAAGTGTCTAGACGTGGATTATCCCCAAGTTTCAGATGCAAATGAAAAAAGTAGCAATGGGAAGAAATTCATCTAAAGCACCTGGCAATCCCAAAGTCTCGAGAAGTCAGAAGAAGGTGCAGGGAGATGTCAACAACCAAGAGAAAAAAGTATCTCAAATAATTACATCTTCTGCTAGAAAACAAAAACCTTGTAAGTTGGTTATCTTAACCTATGGTCTTATATATATATATGTATATGTACGTGGCAAAATGGGTGGGATGGGTAATGGGAATACGGGACGAAATGGGGTTCAAGTCAGAACAGGTAAAGTTTAAGTCGGGTCAATACAGGCTGGGTTTGTTGACAAATATATATTTTTTGTCCCTATAATATTAAAATACTAGTCTGTATTTTCTTCTGATAAAGTGACTTATGTTTTTGTTAACATTAAAAGCACTGTAAGCATTAAAGACACTTCCAACTCACTTTCATCTAGCTTGACTCTTCTGACCTGTTACTTTTAAGCAAGTTTTTAAAATTTTCCTGCTTGACTCGCTTATATATCCGGAAACCAACCCATGTTTAAGTAAATGGGTTGAAATTCCCACCTCTGCTCTGATACTATCATTTGCTGTCAGTAAGTCATGTTTTGATTCTTAATATCATAATAAAGTCATGTTGTTGCAAATATTATATATTTTAAATTGGCAACAATGGAGCTCTCTTGTGATCATGTTGTAAATTGATATACGCTTGAATAGTGATCCGTATTGACTTATTGGTGGTAATGTGGTATGCATTGGGACTGTTTTATCTATGGATGCGATCCCACTGTTCTTTTCTTTATCTACTTTGGAGTTCATAAATTTGGATGTCATGCGAACTTCTATTGTACTCAGCAGCAGCAACCCTTACACGGAATAGCAAGGAAAATGTTGGTACAACTAATTTAAATGCCAGAGGCATATCAGATGGTGATACCAATGCCACTATATGTTCGGACAATGAGTCATATCTTGCAACCAACAACATGTCTGTGGATTCTGAGGTGAACACATATCTCACCATGATTTATTTACTATTAAGTTTCATTAGCAGTTAGGCGTGTCAGTTTTGACTTATTTATGTAATACCTTCATATGGGTTGATTTGGGTTGCATTTTATTCATAACGGGTCAGACTAAAAGATTTACCTACAAAGAGAATGGGTCAAGTTGGTTGAATAGGATAAGAGTCATCCGAAGTTTGTTCAAATGCATAAAACTTCTAAAGCACCATATTAGAAGTTGGTTTTTTATAGTATTATTATGGTTTATCTAATCATTTTCAACACACTAGGTATTTACAAAACAAAAAAGGACAAAGAAGTGTTTGCAGGTACACATCACCATCCACGTTTTGACCGTACTAAAATCCCCACTTTTGACGCATTTAGTTAGATATGCATTATGTAAATTGGCACTTGAGTGTATCTATCTGTTGGAAATTTGATATGAATGACCACCCTACTGTTGCTAACTGAGAATATTTATGTTAATTAGTCATTTGGATTTCCTCAAATAATGTGCATGAAGTTTTTCATCATATTTGAATGATCACTCTACTGTTGCTAACTGAATATTATAGTTTTATGTAAGTTTCTTGAAATTGTGTCTATAGCCTTGAATTCTCTTAAGTACCTTTTGATTTGCTGTAGGGATGTAATGTACCCGAGTCTTTCGTGAACGGAACCATATTTTCTCCCACCTTCCATATTTCAAGAGCTGCTGATGGAGAAAGTGTAGATGGAGGTAACAAAATGGAATTCTTTTTTTGATAATAATGAGATAGATTTTGTTTAAAGCTCGCATAAATCCTGGATGCTGCAGTCTTGACCAATTTACTTTTAAATGGGTGGATATGGGCTATGTTTTATCTCTAACAGGTCAAATGAGCCAAGTCAAAGTATGTGGTCAAAAAGCAAAGGGTTTAAATGGGTTAAAAGTTGCCCAAAGTGTATATCAATGCATTCAACCATCTAAACCGCAGTTAGCAAAATTGTATTGGGTCAGCTTAACCCTACCTTTTGACCTGTACCAAAATTCCCATTTTAACTCGTTCCTCTACATGCCGTTTTGCTAACTCTTATTGTTTATTTACATACAGTTCTGTTTGGTATTGTGGAAAAACGACATACATGATGGTTGTGTGTTTGGTCGTGTATGCAAAAGAAACGTTTCTAATTTCAGCAACGGGTTTTATAAGAAGGAAAATGTGAATAAATTCATTAATTAACATGTGGATATACTTATTTTCTTCTATATTATGTGGTTATCTTTTGTCATGATACAGATTTGGGATGTGGTCTGTCAAGTGAAGTTTCAGCCATATACCAATGCATGAAAGACTCAAAGTTAGAATGTGTTGACGAAGATGATCATAGTCATGATCACACATTGTCTGATGTTCAAATGGAGGATGATGAATGTGAAGAATTCGATGAATTTGATCCTTATTTTTTTATTAAGAACCTGCCAGAATTAGTGTCTGTGGTTCCATCTTTTAGGCCTGTGCTACTACCCAAACAGACACGGAGTTGCCCACCCACTACTCTTGTTTTAGACTTGGATGGTTAGTAAAAATTGCTTGTTTCAAAGAAATATCTTATGATTTTCAATAAAGTAGTTTTTGTAGTCGCTTTTATTCATTATTAATTTTCATTAACAAAATATAAAAATATAAATTAGGGAGGTGGCCTGCCGTGCCAGTTTTGACCTGAACCAAATTTGACTTATTTCCTGCCCAACCTATTTTGCCACCTCTAGTTATTTCTATTATATACAACCCACTGAGTTGACTTTGTGTTGTTTGACAGAGACTTTGGTCCACTCCACACTCGAGCCTTGTGTTGATGCTGATTTCACATTTTCTGTGAACTTTAACCTTGAGGATCACAAGGTCTATGTTCGTTGCAGACCTTACCTAAAAGAGTTCATGGAGAGGGTGGCTGGTCTTTTTGAAATTATTATTTTTACTGCTAGCCAAAGCATATATGCTGAACAGCTCCTGAATGTTCTTGATCCAAAGAGGAAAGTATTTAGGCATCGTGTTTACCGCGAGTCTTGTGTTTTTCTTGAAGGAAATTACCTAAAAGATCTATCAGTTCTTGGTCGTGATTTAGCACGTGTCATCATGATTGATAATTCTCCACAGGTATTGTATGTCCTTTTTTTTATTAAAATTGTAAGATTAAATTTGACATATAATTTAACCAAAGTGCAATCTTTTTTATTACAGGCATTTGGATTCCAAGTTGACAATGGTATACCAATAGAGAGCTGGTTCGATGACCGTTTAGATCACGAGTTGCTTTCCTTATTGCCATTTTTGGAAAGTCTGGTTGGTGTTGAAGATGTCCGACCACTAATCGCCAAAAAATTTAACCTCAGAGAGAGAATAGCTGCAGCAGTTTGTCCCTTTGCAGAACCCTTTGAAAGGTGAGCAAATAACAATCACTAAAAAGAATCGATCTGCTTCAAAATCAGGAAGCCGATGGATGGGTTAAGAATAATAATAATGATGATGAAAAGCTTCATGCAAAAGAAAAATGAGGTTCTGGTGTGTAGTTCCAAGTCCTAAAAAGAGTTTGTTGAGAAAGTAGGATTTTATTTGTTTTAGTTTGCATCTCATGCCAATGAATAACTTGTAGCTGTGGATTTGTTTGGGATGTGTTAATTTAATTGCTCTAAGTAACAATATATTTTATGTAATGTAGAAGTTTACCATTAACAAATAACTTACAAGAATATGTTAAATAATAATAATTTCAATTGGTTAAAGTTGACGCAACTTCACAAATTAGATAAATCATCACAAGAACAGATGTCTACACTGGAAGTGCTCCGAGGCAGGAAATCTTGTCTTGCATACATTCCTTATTTTTCAGTTTTGATTATTTTCTAGTTTTGGGTTGAAATATTTGTATTTCAGGTGTTGAGTATATGTTAAGAAAAATTATTGCCTTTTTTTTACAACAACAATATACATTTTTTATTAATATGAAAACAATTAATTCTTCTATGCATTTGATAGAATTTTAGTGAAATTTGACCCGTTAGTGTTTTACCCATATAACTATCACAAAATGACCTAATAGTTGACATACTGATATCTTCATAAGAGGTTTCATGTTCAAATCTTACTAACTGTATATCTTGGAGTGACCAAAGAAATGGTCAGAAACGGTCATGGAGATAATTCAGTTAAGTCGCTTACATCTGAGTAAAAATACTCGCCCTTTCAAAGTAACCTGAACAAAAAGAATCTCATTATTTAATGTTTTACTCGTATGACTTGGTTACGGTTCAACTAATGCTCTCTTTTTAATTTTACTGTTTGATTTGTCATGTGACCGATAATCTATAGTTAACACCCTTGCCTATAAGTTGGTCTAACATAGTTTTCCTTACCGTAAAATAAACTGACAATTAAAAATATAATATCATTAAAATTATAATAGATTAATTACAAGGAATTTTATACCTTTGTAATAAATTGAACATTAATTGGACCTCACTATGAAAATGTATACTTAAATTAAATTAATTAATTAAATATTAAATATAATATGATGTTTGTGAACATTTATCTTTAATAATGTATTTCAATTTATTGTGGTACCCAACTTCAATCGATCATTTTACGTGTGTAACGGAATTGGCTAACGGTTTCATCAACGTCATCTTGTGCATGATATATTAACCCCAGCCAAGTTCTTATTTAACCATGGTTAAGTCTACTTCCCCATACTATATACCAAGTTAACCTCAACGTCGTTCATTCGCGCGTCACTTCATTCATTCCTCAAACACACACGCACATTCCAAAATTCAAATTCTCTCTACTCAAACTCTGAAAATGGTAAGCTGATAAGCATCTCCATCTCTATAACTTACTTACAAGTTAATTTACACTCTATATCCTACTATTTGCTCATTAATTTGTCTATTTTCAGGTTGTTGCGCAGAAATTGAAGGAATCGGGGATCACCGAGCAGGATTCACTTCTTCTGGTAATGAATTTGCCTCGATTTTACTTTTCATTTACTCGTAATGATTATATTTCCATGATAACAAAATTTCCGATTCATTTCGTTATTTATGTTATTGATATCATGTCAGTTTAGCTCAAACACAAATAGACAGTGTCTAGTTGTAATTATTGCTTGTTTTCTGATCATCGTGAGTCATTTGCGTTATATATTTTGTGTTATCTGTAGCTATAATTTAGATGCTATAATTGTATTGAATTCATTCTATGTTAAATTTATTTCGATTAAAAAAACCATCAGATCTAGCATTATGAAAACGAAATGAATTATAGTCATTGAAATTCTAATACTCGTTGACTGTAGTTATAATTTTGTTAAATCAGATTTGTGCAAACTAAATAGTGTAAAAGACTCAATATAAGCTTCTGTTGGATTAATGATACGTTAAGGATGAGTCAGTGTCAGTTTTTACCTTAACTTGTACTTACTGACATGAGATTTAATGGACATGTAATTCTATTCAATTTACTTTAATTTGTTTCATGCATTACTGTTAGTCATAAGCTAGTCAAAAATAGTTAAATGATGGAGCTCAAATGCTATTATCGTAATACATGTACTGTTTAAACTGCTTACTTTCATTTCACTAGAAACTAACATGATGTAGAGTTTGTGATGTGTGATTGATTTCAGATTATCAGAATGTTTAGTACTAATTACATTTTTAGGATATATATAACTTGAATTTTAAGATTGATAAAATACTTGTGTCAAATATGAAACGAAGTTCAAAAATAATTGATATCAGATGTTAGAACATGTTTCTTGCTTTGTAATTGTAACAGTGAAGAAAGCTCCACTTGAAGTGAGAGTGATGGAGCTTATTGTTGTTAGTTACATCATTTGGCTGATTTTACATTCACGTTAGTACATCATTAAAGATTTTTGAACCATTACAAAGCAGTTGGTTATGATGTTCGAATATAAGTGTAATATATTTTGATGGTATCTTATTGTTGCCTGCTGAGGCCTCTGAGGCTAGATGTGGAACTCTTAATTCGCTGTCTCTGTTATCGGTTTATCAGTTATGGTATCTCATGATTTATTTTCGTCAAACCAGACAAGGAACCTACTACGTATAGCGATATTCAATATTAGTTATATCAGAGGCCTTTTTCCAGAGAAGTACTTCAGCGATAAAGGCGTGCCAGCCTTAGGTAAATGCCAATAATCTTTGCCTTTAATAATAAAATGAAAATAATTCTAATAATAAATATATGCCAATGGTCTTTCTAGCGAAGATCTTTTTTCTAGCTGAGTGGTTTGACCTTTAATGGTTTTGTTTCTGTTATGTCATCAACAGAGATGAAGATCAAAAAGCTTATGCCTATGGATGAAGAGTCTAGAAGACTAATTGACTGGATGGAGAAAGGCATAAAGATTTATTATCTTTATGAGCTTTTGAGTTTCATTTTGTTAATTATTTCTATTCGGTGATAAACAGTGTCCTGTTTCCACAGGCGTATATGATGCTTTGCTGAAGAAATATCTCAGGACACTAATGTTCTGCGTGTGTGAGACAGTAGAAGGGCCAATGATAGAAGAATATGCCTGTAAGATATGAAACACTATTGTAATTATGAATGTGTGTGCTATGAAGTATTGTGAGTAGGGAAATGAAAATGCAATGACATTCTACCTAGCAATGCTGTGCCCATTTGTTTTTGTATATATTTCTCTTGGTACCACTTTGGTTCACTAAGATATATGTTGTCCTTCAGTTTCTTTCAGTTACTCGAATTCTGACAGTCAAGAGGTTTCTATGAATGTCAATCGTATTGGAAACAAGAAGCAAGGGGAAACATTCAAGTGTAACTCCACAACCGAGATTACCCCAACTCAGATGAAGTACTACGATTCCCATTTGAATTGGTTTAGATTTGTCTATGGCTTCTGGGCCTATTAATTGATTTAACAGTAAACTGGATTTCAAATAGTGTGAACTTAATTTTATCATATTTTATTTCAGGAGTTCTGCTTGTAAAATGGTTCGCACGTTGATTCAACTGATGAGAACTCTAGATAAGATGCCAGAAGAGGTAATGCACTAGCTGTTAATGCATCTTTTGATGCAGTGACAATTGCACATAGTTTTCTATCTTAAAATTTACTATCTTGACTATTGTTTCAGCGCACCATTTTGATGAAACTCCTGTATTATGATGACGTCACGGTATGATCTTGATAACTTTTTTCTTCTATTCCTTACAGAAACATCAAATTGCCATTAGTTTTGCACATGAAATTAGGAGTTGTATCTTGATTTACCTGTCAGTAGAATCTGCTCATATCTGGATTTGGTTATTGGCTTATTGCAATAATTGTCTACATAAATGGAGTGACCCATGACTATTGTCTATATATCTGACGTAACTTATACTTCAGTGTTCTATTAATGCCATTACCTGAAAGAAGCAGAAATACAGATACTCCTGTAAATTTGTCTCATATGACGTGATTCTGTATGCCTCTTTGATTAATTTGATCAAAGAATAAGTAATATGCAATATTTTTTTCTATCTTGTAGCCTGCTGATTACGAGCCTCCATTCTTCAGAGGTTGTACAGAGGAAGAAACTCATAACGCTTGGAGCAAAAATCCTTTGAGAATGGAGGTCGGCAATGTTAACAGCAAGCATTTTGTATTATCTCTAAAGGTAAGGAATTATGGTGCAATAGAAAACTAGATTTTATGGTGTAAAATAAATTCGTCACATTTTTTCTTGATCATTACAGGTTAAAAGTGTGCTCGATCCTTGTGAGGACGATAATGTGAGTCTGGGAGCCGATTCAATGCAAAGAGACGAAGATAGTGAAGCTGATAGTGAGGTGAAGTGCCTACTGCCAATTATTCATACTGTCGCATACTCGCCTATTTTGAATTTTATAAGCTTTGAACTGTATACATTTCATAAACAATTTATGGTAAATTTTACAAGTTCTTTCAGGCCAGCATGTCTGATGATGACTACATAGTCGCACCAGTAGGTAATTTACACGTCAATATATTTTAATTCAAGCTACTTTGTTCAGTATCTTTATAATTAAAAATTACTGATATATATAATTTAATTGTCAGATAAGCAAAAGGAGAATCAAGATGATACCATGGTTGATGAAGGTGATTACTACGCTAGATCTGTTTGAACATATTTACAAGCATATACAGAGATAGATGATAATATGCGATTGTGCAATGTCAAATACACAGATGACACTCAGGATCCTGTGGAAGATGAACAGCAACTCAGCCGTGTGAGGGATTGGATCAATGCCTATTATTCAGACAAAGTTGATATCGCTGATGCCCTCTCAAGTTTCCCTGATATCTCAGTGGTTCGATTTTTTCTTTATTTTCTTAAATACCTAATGACCACGTTTTTTCTTCATGCTTTTCATTTATGCAACAAAGGCATAACATTAGTTAATATATTTGCAGGTTTTGATTGAAGGTAACCCAAGAATTTGATTAGGCAATCATAAAATTAGTTAAACTTCCATGAACAAAATTCACTTTAATCATCTTTCCATATTTGTTAATTATTTTTCAGAAATAATGAACAAGCTTGTTGATGAAGGCGTTCTTGTAAAAGCTGGCAATGGCATTTTCAACGTCAGGTGCCCTAGGGTAATCTTATACACTTCTGTTACTTCATTTTTAAAACGTTTTCATCATTAGCTGAATCTACTTACTATCGCTTAACTTCCGATTATAGAAGCTGGAGTATGAATTTGATGCTGTGAAAGTGGAAATTGATGGACGTTTGGGACTCAAAAGGAAAAGTCCAACCGCTACTGTTGATGTTCACATATATATGAAAGTGGGCTCTTTTTCAACTTCTATCTTCACTTGACTGTTCTTATCATAGATAGTTGACTTTTTCTTTCTTGCACCGTCTCCTGTTTTTAAGTGAATGCAATGTATCTTTAGTTCGTATATTGAAACTACACTTGTAATTAAATACAGCCATTGATTTGAAGCTTGTATAACTGCAGGCACTTTATCATGCTCTTCCGATGAACTACATCACTGTTTCAAATCTTCAAAGCAAGCTTGGTGGAGAGGCCAATCAAAATACTGTTCGCAAGTTAATGGACAAAATGACCAAAGAAGGATTTATTGAATCCACAAACAACCGTAGGCTAGGTAACTTTCCATAATAAAATGAACAAATCGGCATACCGTGAACTGTTATATCATTCTCTCTTTTTATAATCATGCAGGAAAGCGTGTAGTCCATTCTGAGCTAACCAAGAAGAAACTTGCTGAAGTCCGGAAAGTCTTAAACATGGATCCTATGGTAAACAAATAATCTTTCTTTGTTTTTTTAGCTCTTCTTTTTAAGGTTTCTAGGTACTATTCTGCTTATATTTCTGTTATAAATTTGATCAGGTGGATGACACAAACGAAACACATGACAAAACCAACCATTCAGAGAATCCAACAGGTACTCACACTAAGAAGTTATAAACTTCTAATCACATCATCGTTGGCTACCCAAATAGTTCTTTGTAGTAACTTCACTTATATTGGGCAAATTGATCAGGGACTAATTGTATGGACACATCCACGATTGGTGCAGTCCATTCCATCGGATCAGATCTCACACGCACAAAAGGTAGATCTGAATTGCATCAGAATGGTTCTGACACTAGCAAGGCAACAATGTCTAAGTTGAGAGTGGATGGACACAACACTCCTACAAGCAAAACTCAGGTTCTTATTATGTTTCTCATAGCTTTCATCTCCATACTTTGTAGAGTGAAATGTTAACCTGTTCACTTATGAATGGCTTAACTTGGGTTCTATTTTATCTCAAACGGGTCAAGTCGAATAAATTAGCAAAGTAATATGTCAAGTGGGTCCACCAAGTCAAATGGTTAAGAGTCACCCAAAGTCTACTTTTATTACATACGAATTATCATATTATAAAAACAATTTTGTTACCAAAAATAATGCATTAATTATTCATCAGATGACATAAAAAAATAGAGGGAAGTGTTTGTGGGTCAAGCCAATCCCCTCCACCTAGTTTGACCCATACTAAAGATTTAGACCCAACCCACCTATCTTGTGACCCCTATTTTTCTGTAATTTCTTTTCCCTAGTTTCTTGACATATATGTTTTGTTTGTAGCCAATAGCTTCGATAGAGAGCTACGCAGCAGGTGCCGAAAAGGGTAAAAAAGGAAATGTCAATCAGGATGATCAAATGGATACTGTTGTTTGTAGTGGCCGGTCCAGCCAAGAGAAACGTTCCCGGAAAGCAAGCACGGTACATATTTCATCCTATTAATGACAAAAACTATTCATTAATTCAAATATATTGCCTTTTTGAAAGAAAAAATCTTATTTATAGGTAAAGGATCCAATCCTCCAGTACATGAAGCGCCAGAAATCTGAGTGAAAGTATCAGATGAATAAACATGAGGATCATTGCGAGAGTTTTACTAGTCTTTTCCATTTCATTATTTAGAGGAATATTGGGGGTAGATATATAGTATAGATAATAATATAACTTTTACTAGTTATTTTGCTTTACCTAAGATTGACATAATGAATTGTGATATTTTGATATATTACAAATTCATGCAAATTGTTTAATGTTGAATGTTGATATTATGTGGAGATATGGCGTCTGTAAATGTGAGCCATATATTAATTCGCAACATATCTATTTCTTAGTTCAAAATCTCTCTTACTAACTGACAATTTGGATATTAGAAAGATTACAATATATAACACAAAATTAGTATGTGATCCGAGGTATTTTTAAATATATGCATCTGCGACTTCCCTGGCCACATATGATCAAACTACCAAACGATGATACGTCTATTTTGAATGGACTTTGTTTCATAAACAATTTTACATCCTTCTATGTTGTAACTTTAGATCCAATTGCCAACTTCTGTTTTTCATATAAATATGTTGTACTCTAATGTTATCTTTGTAGAATCCGATTAAATTTTTTTTTTGCTCATTAGTTAATACTAACACCAACAAAATTACTGTAGACACCAACACATTTGTTTAGTTAGTGTTGTATGGTTGTACCTACACATAATGTTATACTTTGGTGTACGTAGTAATAATATATGAATTGGGATTGGCTAATATTAAACATTGAATGAATCAAAATCTCTTATTTATATTGAGTGTAAAACACAATTTATGCAAGCCAATTTTGATTAATATTTAAGTTCATTAAATGTATTTATCGATATAAATAGGAGGTTTCGGTTCATTCAATGCTTTTTATCATATGCACTTGGAGTACCCGTTGTCAAATCCCGAGTTAATATACATAAATTACTTTTTTATCCTTATTGACTTTCCAAACAATAAACAAAATCATAAAAACATGCTCTAACATGTGTCGTTGGCTCTAAACACCAAAAGATGTGTTGCTCATGCTTTCTCTCATACGTCCTTTGACCTTTCTAAGACAAAATATTTTCTTTTCATAGTTAACATATTTACATATATGGACAATTAGATATACACTATGAGGTATGCAATTGCAATTACTTGTCTTTGAACTGGAAAAAGGTAACAGCATAGAAAATGTCTTGTATTAAAAACTATATTATAAACGTTTTTTTTTTCTTTTTTCAATTTTGTTCGTTTAACAATGGACAAAACTAACATTTAAAACCACATACAAAATCAAGTTAAATTTTGATTTATTTTTCTCATGTTGAAATATATAGATATTTTTGAGCGATTTCATTTTCAGTAATCACCACACATACAAACGATTTTCCTTAAATTTTTCTGACGTACGTTTTTCCAAATTCTAAAACTCATTAAATGGATTCAAATGAGGTCAGTAATTCATATTCTCCTCACAATCTAACAGTTGATTTGTTGTCCACATTTCACAACTGCTATCATTTAGATTCACAAGTTTAACCAGTTTAAGTTTCTGATATAACGCCGTGCTTCATGATGCAGGTTGAGGTCAAGCAAGACATGAAAGATCATCTAAAACACCTTGGATTTATCAAAAGGATTGCAGTGAAATTTCTGGTAGTACTGTCGAATGTGTACACTTCTGCAAAAGAAAACTCTGGTGTCCTCAAAACGACGATTATTTCTGCTGAAAATGCACTGGTCTTTAACATGATGCCGGTGTACGAGAAGTTTATGGACTTGCCTGAACAGACTCTTGTGTTTGTTGATGATAAGGTACATGTTCAGAATGATACAATCTCATCAAACACTTCAATCCAATTTTCGACATAAACATGTTTTTTTAATAGAAGAAAGTATCATATCAACTTGCACTCACCTTGATCGATCGTATCCTTAAAACAAACTATTTTTTATCGTTAACACGAGTATCATATCATTACAGTGCATGCACAAATACAATGCAAGTCTCGAAGATGTCCAGATTTAAAAACGCTTATACGTTTCAAAGTCACCTCTGAAGATGCTAACATACATTTTTGTTTCAACAGTTTGACAAGTATGCTCCAGCTCTCGCCAAGAACCTTTTCGCCAGAGTCCAGTCTCTAACCGATCAATTATTCAACATCACAAATTCTTTACTCAAAGAGTACCCTGTACTCCAAACAGTTTACGTAGCAGCCCAAAACTTTGTTAAGGAAGCTCAACTTGTTGGTACAAAATCAGCTTTACAATCTGCTTACATGTCATTCAAGATTGTGGGCATACCAGTAATAGCTCAATTATGGTATGAAGTCAACACATACCCATTGTTCCATGCTTTAGGTGAAGTGATTGAGCCTGTTGCTGAGTACTTATTTGAGTGGTACAACAAGGTGGTTAAGTGTATGGATAAAAAGGGTTATAGCTTATCTGGTTATTTGCCATTGGTTCCGATTGATGAAATGAAGGCTGCATACAAGTTGGTGAAGACTACGATGGATGGTTTGTCAGCTGTTGGTGATCTAGTTGGTAGGGATGATTGATGAAAATAATTAACCGATTTGGTGATGTTATTGAGGGAGTACTTGTATGTGTTTATGTGTCTCTGTGCGTGTTATGTACAAGTGTAGAATCAAATTCATGAAAAATGAGAAACTTATTTTATAAGCTTAGAAGTAATGGGTTATTCTATTTCAGCTTGGTACTTCTATAATAGACTAAAACTAGAAAATAATTCAAATTCATTGAAACACCTTGGCTTGTACAAAGGCTATCAACAAGTCGAGTTTTTTGGTCAAGATGGTCAAGCTCGTCGAACTTGATCAAGTTGGAAAACACACTGTAACCATCTCACGAGTCAAGTTTGAACTCATAATAGCTTTACTTGCTTTCTTATCAAGGTTTTTGAGCACATTTAACATGTATATCTCAGGCTGCTATATAGTTTCGTCAACTTATTTGAGGTCGAACTAAACTCAAGCTTCTCCAAGTTGAATATCGAGCTCAGGTATGGAGATCAAAGCGAACTTGATTAATGGAGTATGAGACTAGCGGGTTACTACCGATTTAAGCCTAAATTTATAGGTTTATTAAGTTTTGGTAATTCTATTTCTTCATTTTCTTCAGCAGGATCAAGTAAAGCCTCTCCTGCCCCAAACTCCTTTTCTCCTGTCATAAATATTTAATAGTCTCTCAAAGTTGCACCCCAATAGCACATGACATGAAATAGATTATTTTTTTCCCAGAAACACTTAATACATAGTTTCTTTTATTATTATTATTATTATTATTATTTGACGCAGCACACAATGACATCAAATTTTTGAGTTCGGCTGATATTACAATGGTCTTGATGCAACTCAGAAACAGAAACGATATAAGGATTTAAGAAAAGTGTACATTTAAAATACCATAAGAAACTACTTCCACATCAAGGTTGGGCACTCCATCAGTCTCCATTAAACAAACAGCTCCAACTGTAGTAATCACATGCCGTAAGCATGATCTATGTAAAAAAGACAAAGAGTCAGCTTCCAGTATAATGATTCATTTATCATTTATCTAATATGCCTTCCATCCCAAAAATAAAATACAGTAATTTCAGTCAGGAGACACCCAAAACGAAGCAATGTTTACCTTTTTGAGGAAGTCCCAATCCAAAACTACCTATTTACTTATTAACAATCAATTACAAAGTACTGATTCTGGTGCATGAAAATTTCCTTATTTTGTCATCATTGCAGGGATTTAGACAGAATGATAAAAGACCATGTTTATTGAGCTATGTGTATAGTCAATCTGGAATTTAGTTTAAAACAAATGGACTATAATTTCAATCATGAAAAGGGGTAGCAAGTTTTGCCACGAGACATGTTGAAAGGACAATACTGCAGTTAAAGCTAAAAGTAGAAAGGGAATAGGTGGGTCAAGCAGATTGGGTCACGGGTCAACGGATACTTGTCAATATAGAAAAGGATCAGTTCGGGCTGGGTTGTAAGCATTTCACAAGAACAAAACTGTAATGTTTTAAAAAAATTACTATAGAGATTTTGGAGGTTGCAAGCAGTTAAAACACTTCTCAACCCATTCAACACATTTGACCTGTCACATTTCTAGCTATGAATTGTAGCTTTACCCATTTGACATGTTAGAGATAAAGGATAACCCAAATCGACCCAGTTTTAGAAAAATAGGTTGAAACCATCACCTCCACCTTCACGTTATGTGAGAAAGAGTATATGTAAGTGTTGACAAGGATAGAGGTTTCTAAGCATATGCATCATGTGTATGTTTTAAGTAGTAAAAAGGCTCAAATAGATTATATTTTTCCATGGACCATGGATATAGAATATAATAATTGCTCGCTATGAACTAACAATTTGCAAGTTTTGGACATTTCATATGATATTTCATCGCATAGCATTTGGAAAAGAAACTTACAATTTACTTTGAGGAAGATGACTCAGCCTGGTGGTCTTGAAGAAGATCATCATAAGGATCCCTACGACCTTCAACCTGACTAATCTGAGCGTCCCAGAAGATCTGAGCATTGTGGCGGTCAAATGTCCAGAAACCATAAGGACGAATTGGGTAACTCCACATCTCCTTTGTTTTTGCACAGCGTTCCTTCATATGATATGTATGCTCTCTAAATTTTCGATCTCTTTCAACTGGATCCTCCATCATTCTAAGGATCAAGTTCTCAGCAAACTCCATTATGAAAGACATCTCTATTCTCCTGAATACAAAGGGGCAAAAAACGGAGCCAATCTTAATAATCTACAATTTAGAAATCAATATGAAACCATCATAGCACCAAAGTTTACAGGCAGCATCTACCCATACGTTCGACAAAGCAATCCAACATAATATAAGACCAAAAAAAAAGAAAAATAAGTTCAACCACAACTCGAGAAAAGCATAAACTCAAAGAATACTATATCAAGGAAATTGTAACCATAAACACGAATCAAAACAACTAAAAACTTGTGTATAATAGCCAATGCTTTACTATGCATTTAACCTGATAAAATATCTTAAATGTGAAATGAGAACTAGCACCACAAAACCAACTCAATGGCACAAACCTTTGGAAACTCTAACCACCCAAAGAGAAGATTCAGGTCAATACAACGTTGCGCTTAATAAACTGAAGAGCTAAGAATTAAACAACAAAACTTCCCAAAGAAACATGAAAAATTCATAAATCCATGAATTAACTTTGAATGCAAATTTAAAGCTTACATGGTTATAAATTAACTAAAACACAAAACACATTCAGCAACTAATCAATGTAAACGTCAATCCAAAACAAAGTTTTTAATCAATGATAAGCCCAACTAAAACATAGGTAGATTATTAGATATTTTAAAAGTGAGATTTTATCAAGGTGACAAATGGAGGGAAGTTGTTATAAAGCCGTGTGTTTGACACTAATGAAACATGACAATACACACATTTCTATATAAATCCTAAAAACACCATAACCAGCCTTTAATGGTATAAACGCAGAACATATAAAAAGTGATCCTCAATCAGAATGTAATGACACGCACACGCTAATCATGAATCAATCAATTAAAGAAACAAATAAACACGAGTATAACTAAATGCAGTGCATCAGTTCTTTGAAACCCTAACGTTGCGTTTGGTTAGCGGAATGTTTTTGATGGAATTGGAATTCATCAAAGGGATTGGAATTCTAAGGAATGCGAATTCCTTTGAGTGAAGAAATTTGATGACTTCTAATTCAATTCATTCCTCAACCAAACACCCTTATGTAGTGGAATTGAGATTTCAATTCCACCGAATTCCATTGAATTCTGCGAACCAAACGCAACCTAAGTTTCACAATCAGTTCAACATAAACACCGCCTAACTTTTTAGAAAACGGAATCAAACACATCAGCTCTATACACACGAATCAGAAACATTCAATAAAGTTCATGAATCGATCAATTTAGCACGCTTTTACAGATCGTGAATATCATATATTTCCTCAAATGATACACGAAATAATAACATACACAGGATACATGTAAGCAAACAAACCTAAATTCGATCGATTCAATCAACTAAGGTGAACTTGTAGTATTTAATTACCTGTTCGATTGACGCAAAACGATGAATGATATCGGAAATACAACGACCAGCGCAGCAAGTTGCCTCTGGACCTTGTTTACTTCAATGTGAAACTTGGTTGAAAAAATTGCGAAATTGAATTTGGGCCGGTAAGAGATTTTGGGCCATTAATGGGCTGAAAGTGTACGATATTATAAAAAAGTATGATTTTTTTTTGGGAAATTCAAAAAAATACCCTTTTTTTAACAATATATAAAAATTTACCCCTTTTTAAAAAAAATTGCAAAAATGCCCCAACCCTTCGCAAACGCAATTCGCAATTCGCAAAATGCAAATTGCGAAACGCAATGCGTCGGGTTTTCGTCTGGGTTTTCGTTTGCCCATTTACTCACTGCCATCGATCCGGGACCAACCCGGATACCCGGGACCAACCCGGGTTCATTCAAATAAAAAAAAAAAAAATGAAAATCCGAAATTTCAAAATCAAAAAACCGCAACTCACGTCTAGATTTCGAATCGTTTCTTCCGTCGCCGGCCACCACTGTCGCCCCCCACCACCGTCGCTCCACAACCGTCGCCCCACCACCTGTTTCCCCTCACCTCGTTCGTGTTTCACGTTTCGTTTCACCTCACGCAATTTGCGGTTCGCAATCGGACCGTTTCGAACGAAAAAAAGTGTAACGCATATTTCGTTCGAAAAAGCCGAAGAAAAGATAAAATTGATCGACATTCAACATCAAAATGACAAATAATGAGGTATAAACACATTTACATTCCGAATTGTTTGAAATTTTTTGAAATTTATGCTTGGCATTTCGTCGAACAGTTGGTGTGCGTTGTATAATTTAGTGTTTTATGATTTAAATGTTAGTATTTTTGTATGAAATCATTGTATATGTGTTATTGAGTGTGATTGTGTTGTTTAAATCGAATTTGATCGATGGTTTGTGTGGTGACCGATATCGTAATCGGGGTGTTGTGGGTCGTTCGGGTCGTCACCGAGTACGATCTCGGTAACGACTTGAAAATCTCGGCCATGACCGAGATCTTCAAGTCGTTACCGAGATCGTACTCGGTCACGACCTGAAAATCTCGGCCATGACCGAGAATTTCAGGTCGTTACCGAGATCGTACTCGGGTACGACCCAAATATCTCGGCCATGACCGGGATTTTCAGGTCGTTAACGACTACGATCTCGATCATGAGTTATTTTGATTAGTTTGACTTAATTTGACCTAGGTTTGACCTACATTGACTGTTTTGACTAAGTTTGACCCCGTATTGACCAACTTTGACTGTTTTGACCTCGTTTTGACTCACTTTGACTATTTTGACCAATTTGACCTTTTGTTGACCTAGTTTGATTGTTTTGACCCCGTTTTGATTCACTTTGACTGTTTTGACCAATTTGACCTTTTGTTGACCTAGTTTGACTGTTTTGACCCCGTGTTGACTCACTTTGACCGTTTTTGACTGTTTTGACCAATTTGACCTTTTATTGACCTAGTTTGACTGTTTTGACCCCGTTTTGACTCACTTTGACTGTTTTGACCAATTTGACCTTTTGTTGACCTAGTTTGACTGTTTTGACCCCGTTTTGACTCACTTTGACTGTTTTGACCAATTTGACCTTTTGTTGACCTAGTTTGACTGTTTTGACCCCGTGTTGACTCACTTTGACTATTTTTGACTGTTTTGACCCCGTGTTGACTCACTTTGACTGTTTTTGACTGTTTTGACCAATTTGACCTTTTGTTGACCTAGTTTGACTGTTTTGACCCCGTTTTGACTTACTTTGACTGTTTTTGACTGTTTTGACCAATTTGACCTTTTGTTGACCTAGTTTGACTGTTTTGACCCCGTGTTGACTCACTTTGACTGTTTTTGACTGTTTTGACCCCGTTTTGACTGTTTTTGACTGTTTTGACCAATTTGACCTTTTGTTGACCTAGTTTGATTGTTTTGACCCCGTATTGACTCACTTTGACTGTTTTGACCAATTTGACCTTTTGTTGACCTAGTTTGACTGTTTTGACCCCGTGTTGACTCACTTTGACTGTTTTGACCCCGTTTTGACTCACTTTGACTATTTTGACCAATTTGACCTTTTGTTGACCTAGTTTGACTGTTTTGACCCCGTTTTGACTCACTTTGACTGTTTTGACCAATTTGACCTTTTGTTGACCTAGTTTGATTGTTTTGACCCCGTATTGACTCACTTTGACTGTTTTTGACTGTTTTGACCCCGTTTTGACTCACTTTGACTGTTTTGACCTATTTGACCTTTTGTTGGCCTAGTTTGATTGTTTTGAGCTTGATTGACCTTCGGTTGTCCCACTTTTGACCTAGTTTGACTGTTTTGACTTGTGTGGAGTTGTTTTGACCTTGTTTGAATTGGTATGGTTATTTTTTACTAGTTATGATTTTTGTGGACTTATTTTGGAATTTGAATTGACTTGGGTTGACTATATTAGACTATTTTGACTTTGGTTGACTAATTATGACTTTTGTTGAGTTATTATAAGTTGTTATGATATGGTTTGACCTAACTTGAATTGTTATGGTTATTTTTGACTAGTGATGACTTGTGTGGACTTATGTTGAGTTGAGTTTACTTATGCTAACTTGTTTTGAGTTATTATGACCTAATTTGAATGTTTAAGTTTATTTTTTACTGATTATGATATTTGTGGACTTATTTTTGACATGGTGTAATTGATTGATTTTTCAGGGTTTGTTCGAAGCTGCATTAACAATGAAGAATCACATGTCGGTAATTAAGGAGATTAATATGTTGTTGACAGAGGAACAGAATAAGCTATTTCGACGTACATGTTTTGGGCCTTGGTTAGATGTCCAGTGTTTGGACAACGACCCTGGATATGTTAATAATTTGCTTCAGAAACGATGTGATCGGCCGAAGATTAGCAAGCCTATAGAGGAGCCCGATGAGTTATGGTTTAGAGTGACGCCCGATTATGAGATACGATTCGGACGTAGAGAGTTTTGTTTAGTTACCGGATTCCGGTTTGGTTCGAATACAGATATGAGGAATTATTTTCCTAAGAAACTTTGGGGGACGAGACCTGCTTTACGCGATCGGGTATTCACTCCTCACGAGAGATTGAAGGATATAGGTCTTTTGCATATAGACATGTTGTTTGCTCAGGGGTTTAATGGTACGACGAAGATGAGCGATGAGGATTGCGTCCGAGTATGTATTAACATGCTCGTGGAGAGGTGCTTTATGGCAAAGCAGGGGTTTCAGCATGTTTCTCCAGATTTGATGCATATGCTTGAGGATCTCAGCACTGTTAACGAGTACCCTTGGGGTTCTCGTTTTTGGGATCATACATATCCGCACCTGAAGAATGCGTTGAGAGTTAGGAGCACTAAGAGTAGTCAGCTCAGTCAGGTGTCTCAGCCGAAGAAGTACACCTTGCTTGGGTTCACGTGGGCTTTTAAGGTAACTTTGTTAGAATTACCTATTTGATTTAGTTACTTTTCTAACTGTGCTATTGGTATGTATTTGTTATTAAATATATTTTGTTGTTTTCAGATATGGATCTGGGAGGCATTTCATCTTCAGCTAGTTCACCATGCAAGTAAGAGTAATAAGGATGGAGTGCCTCGAGCAGTGTATTGGATGCGGTTAAAGAGAATTAGTGGTTTCAGGGAATATGTCGACATATTGACTATTTCGGTAAGTGATTATATATTTCGATTTGATTTGACTTAGGTTGACTATTTGTGACCTATTTGACTTATGTTGACTATTTAGGACTTCAATTGAATTAGGTTGACCATTTGTGACTTATTTAACTCTGTTATAACGAATTTATAACATGTTATCCACATTGCAGGATGATATTGACGTAGATGATCGACCGTTGAGGACGCTAAACCCGACTGAGATTGAGGCTTCATGCGACTGGTGGATTCGTAGTTGCCACTTCTTTGACGGCAACGAGGTTGAGCCTACAAAGACAGTTGCAGAGGCTCCTATTCCCCCACGCAGCCCACCTCATGCGACATTTGAGCATCATGATGAGACTGGTGGTCACATACCATCTCCTCAGGATACATTTGAGGCTACTGATCAGACCACTAGTCGTGACACCTCTCATACTGCATTATCTACAGAGGTTGCCTCTCTACGAGACCGCGTGGAGACCCAGAACGCAACCATTTTGCGTTTGCAGGAGCGGGTGGATTCGCAACACGTTACAACACAATACATGATGAAACACTTTAAATATGGTTAACAACTAGAAGAAACATTTTATTGAACGGAAGTACAGAAAACAATAAACCACTACATGTTTAAAACATGTTCACCGATTGGTGGATACGAAGGTTCGTATGAAGGCGCAGTATCAACGGATAGTTGTCGAAAAATCTTTGTCAGCAACATACCGTAAGGCATCGGTTTATTGGTGTAAGTAACAGCATGTTGCATAATTGATGCAATCACAAAACCTACATCAAATTTGATATTGTTCTTGATCCAATAAACCATGAGAGCCTCAATGGCATACACAATATGTGGATCTGTAGAACGACAACATATATTGTAACGAACAATATCAAACATTGTTCTCAACTCTGTTTGTAGATCAAATACCTCAATTTTTCCACGTGACTTACATTTACTTCGACTTCCTTCGATGCAAATATCATCAACTAACTTATGGGGATGAATAATTCTAAGACTAATGTATCCTAACTCTTTTTGGGAGCAATAGAATTGAACTCCTTCAGTTGGGAGTTCCAAACACATAGTGAAAGTGGAAAGACTCCACTGAATGGGTTGTCCGTTTAGTTTGAACTCGATAGTTTTTAAACGGTGGTCAAAACGAAAGTTTGAATAGAATTCTTCAACACGGATTGGGTAGATTCGATCAAGAAGGTTGATTAGACTACCCAATGAGTTTTGCTCGAATTTCTGAATAACTGAATATGAAATGATGCTAGATTGATCGACGATTCTTCCCTGTTCAATGTTTCGATTGCTCATGTTGCAGTAGTGAAATGGAAATGAAATGTGGAGGTGGGTGACTGATGAACTGGTGGAACTCGTTTTATTGACAAAATCTTATCCGACAAAAATCTAGAAAATCTTATCAACAATATAGAAAATCTTATCAACAATCAGAAAATCTTATCTGCACAAAATCTAATCTTATCTGTCTTGGCATTTGCGTTTGCGTTTTGCGTTTGCGTTTTGCGTTTGCGTTTTGCGTTTGCGTTTTGCTGGAGGTCTGTATAAAAGACTTTAAGTACACTACATATGTATACACACATATACATACAATTTTATCTACTTCTATACGGGCATCACCTGACCAAGAAGCATCATTATTTTTTTCCACCCAGCTAAGTAGGATAATAATGGTGCTTCAGGTTCAGGTGATGCCACTATAGAAGCAAGAAGAATGCTGAAACTGGTGGTGGTTGGTTGAGAAAAATGTTTTCCGGATCAACGTTATTTATATGCAGATACTTGTGGAATAATCTTATCCGAAAAAAATCTGGAAAATCTTATCAACAATCAGAAAATCTTATCTCCACAAAATCTAATCTTATCTGTCTTGGCATTTGCGTTTGCGTTTTGCGTTTGCGTCTACAAAATTCTAGAAAATCTTATCTTAATAAATTCTTATCCGAAAAAAATATGAAAAATCTTATCCGGGTTGATTTTTGTCGGATAAGATTTTTACCTTATCCGACAAAAATCTAGAAAATCTTATCCGGGTTGATTTTTGTCGGATAAGAGTTTTACCTTATCCGACAAAAATTTAGAAAATCTTATCAACAATCAGGAAATCTTATCCGTGTTCGCATTTGCGTTTGCGTATTGCGTTTGCGTTTTGCGTTTGTGTCTCATAGGATAAGATTTCCTATTCGAAAGGACATTTCGGATAAGATTTTTTTGATTCTATAGATTTCAATCGGATAAGATTGTTACCTTTAAAACATCCGAATTTGATCAGTTTATTTCACACCAAATTCATCAAATTCTCTCAATCTTCAATATCATCATTTCATCTATTATCATAAAGGTACGAATCAAAATCTTTCAACTTCTTATTTACTTTGTTTTCTTCAAAAAATGAGTCAATTCTCAGATAAGTTTAAGGTTTATATTTGTGCTGGAGGTCCTTTTGAAAATATTAACAACATGCCAATGTATTTACCAATAGATTGTTATAGAGTGCCTTTAAAACTTCCTATTGCACCAGAAAAACCATTGAATCGCAGAGTTTTATCAAAAAATGTTTTAAAAAAATTAGGTTTACCATTTGAATCATCAATTTGTATGAAGTATAAGGTTGATCATTATATTATTGATATAACTGATGATGTTGAAGATTTCGGAGAGTTTTTGACCCATGCAATTAATAATGCTCCAATAGAGATTTACATTGTTGATAATGTAACAAATGTTTCGAGTGATGGTAGCAATCAACCTACTAGTAGCAGTAGTGCTGGTTTTCAAGAACATTTTCAACAACTACAAACTCACGAATATAACCAACCACCTAACTATCAAGTGCATCCACAATTTCCGTTTCCTAACCAAACACAACCACAATATCAATTTCATTATCATGCTGCCCCACAATATCCATCAACAACCACACAATACCCATCAAATCTCTGACATCAGGATGTTCCATATATTGTTGAACTTCCCTCAGATGATGCTCATTATGATGAAGAAAATGTCAATCCACATGAACCATTTGACTATCCGTTTGATAATCATGTTGATTGTGATAATGATAGCCACTCGGATGAGGAGGAGGAGGAGGAGGAGGAAGGAGATCAAAGAGATACAACCAAGGGACCAACATCAACGAAGAATATATTCTGGAATATGCCACCCCTGTTAAGTGATAACCTTCCAGAAAGTAAAAAACGTCCGGTTACAATGTATGAAACCTCTTTAAGGGTTCAAATTGGACAAACATTTGAAACTAAAGAGGAGTTTCTTCTTCAATTGCATACCAAGTGTCTTGAAGAAAGTTTTCAGATTAAGCCAAAAAAGTCGGACAAGACAAGGTATACAGCAACATGTATATTGCCTAGTTGTGAATGGAAGGTAACTGCACGCCGTATTAAAGATAGTCACAACTTCCAAGTTAGGAAGTTAGTTGACGTTCACACTTGTTCCCGTACACAAATCATGTCAAATAACCGACATGCAAGCAAGAAGGTGCTTGGTCACGTACTAAGCGAGTTGATGACTTTAGAAGGGCGTGTATACAGAGGAAAAGAAATAAAACTAGACATGACCAAACGCTTTAAAATCAGTCTGTTATACAACCAAGCATGGAGAGCAAAGTGTTATGCTATTGAGTTGTTGAGAGGTAGTCCCGCAGCTTCATTTCAAATGCTTCCACTTTACATACACAATTTGAAGCTCCATAACCCAGGGAGCATAACAAATTTGCTTACCGATGAAAAAGATCAATTCGTAATGTGTTACATGTCCGTTGGTGCAGTTGTAAGTACCTCTAATTTGTTTTCATTTATGTTCACACATTTTGCCAGAACTCGATATTTAACTAATTTAATTGCAGATACGTACATTTGTCAACTATACTCGCCCAGTAATTACCATAGATGGTGCACATTTGAAAGGTGGTTACCTGGGAACTAATTTACTTGCTGTTGCTATGGATGGAAATAATGGCATCTTGCCACTAGCCTATGTAATCGGGGCATCAGAAACAAACGACGTTTGGACCTGGTTCTTGGGAAACCTACGTGACAGCCTCTTATCTCATGGTTTCTGTGTTGAAAACCTTACCATAATTTCTGATAGGGCTCCTTCAATTGCAGCTTCTATTTCAAGTGTCTTTCCAGAAGCATTTCATGCACTATGCTGTCGGCATCTGTTGATGAACTTACGAAGCAGATCTTCCAAAATAAGTCACTACGAATGGCATTACTGGAAGATGTGTAAGGCGTACCGTCGGTCAGATTTTGATCACCACTTTGGTGTGATTTCTAGACGCTTACAAGCTTCGGCCAAGGTTCTTAGAGATGTTGGGCCGGAAAGATGGTCAAGGCATCATGCTACCCGTGTGAGATATGCTTACTTGACAAGTAATAGCGCAGAGTCTATGAACGCCTTGAGTAAGCATGCAAGGAGACTCCCTGTTACAATGTTGTTGGAGTTTTTTCGATCCTCGGTACAACAATGGTATTACAAACATCGCAACACGGGAATAGAACTTAAAACACCTGTTACACCATATGTCGAGCACAAAATCGGTAAGAGAAATGGGAAATCAAGGGGCTGGATGGTGAATCCATCCACCAATATGATTTGTGAGGTGGTGGATGGGAACAAGAATGGGACCGTGAACTTAGAAAATCGAACATGCACTTGTTTGCAATGGCAGTTGTCTGGGTTACCTTGCGGACACGTTATGGCAGTAGCTCGGTTCTTCAAACAGGACGATGTAACCTGCTATGCAGAGAGGTATTTCACGACAGAAACATATCGAGCAGCTTACTCAGAGGCTATAAAGCCAATGACTCATCCCTCAGAATGGGTCGATCCAGGTGATCTGCAAACTGTCTTACCACCAATCCTTGTGAAGAGGCAATCTGGTCGACCACCTGGCCGAGCTCGTATTCCTTCAAAAGGTGAGGAGAAAAAAGAGCCAAAGCAAACATGTAGTCGTTGCAAAGAAAGAGGTCATAGTCGATCATCTTGTATGGCTCCTTATGATAAAACATACGAGCATATCGGATCAAGAACCAAATCAAGATCCACTTCAAAGTCACACGCAAAAGTGAAGGTCGAACAATCAGAATATGACCCGTCTCAATCTTTTCCAAGTGTTCATTTGGGACACAATTAAATCAACATTGTAATATGTTATGTTATGTTATGTTATGTATTAATTGCGAACTAAAATTTCGTTTTGCGAATTGCGTTTTCGAAGTAATGGGGTATTTTTGCAATTTATTTTTAAAAAGGGTAAATATTTAAATACTTAAAAAAAAGGGGTATTTTTTTCAATTTCCCTTAATGTTATGTTGTTATGTTATGTATTATTTAATAAATAAATCGTTTTTAATCATTTATTGAAAAAATGCTATATTTATACAAAAATTCATCTAAAATATGAAAAAATTCAAAAATCCAAAAGTCAACGAAAGTCAACGCGCAATTCGCAAATTGCGAAGTGAAATTTGCGAAGTGAAATTTGCGAATTGAAATTTGCGAAATGAAATTTGCTTATTGCGAAGGGTTGGGGCATTTTTGCAATTTTTTTTAAAAAGGGGTAAATTTTTATATATTGTTAAAAAAAAGGGTATTTTTTTTAATTTCCCTTTTTTTTTTATACGTGTGTTAAAAGAATCATCTAAGATTCTTATTTTTGGAAAATTCAAAAATTTGTTCAAAAATTAAAGTTTAAAAACAATTTCTTAGAAAAAAAAATTTATACCAATTTGTCCCATTTGGTAGTAAACCGATCAGGAATTTGTGACTAGCGTTCTTGATCACCATGACTGACACGCAACCTAGTTTGCTGGTCGCAAGCGTCCTTGCCACTCGGATATGAGATTTGCGACCGGCCGGTTGTGACTTGCGACCCTTGCCTTGCGCCTAGCACTTACAACCAAGTTATAGCGACTTGCGACCGGGAGCTGAGTCTTGCGTCTCGATTACAGTTTTCGATAAAATTTGGATAGGATTTTTTGAGATTTTGAATAAGATTTTCTGGTACTTTGTAGATTTTTTTCGGATAAGATTTAACTTTTAAAATAGCAAATGTGATCAGTTGTTTCTCACTCACCTCAAATCACAAACACTCTCTCAATTATTTGTAACCGATTTACAAGGAATTTCAACACATTTTTGTGAAGATATTAAAGGTACAATTTCAAACTCGTTTAAGGCAATTTATTTGTAAAGCAGTAGCAATATGAGTCAACGAATTGATAAATTTAATATTTATGTTTGTTTTGGAGGTCATTTTGAATATTTTAGCATCATGCCAATGTATTTGCCAATAGATTGCTATATAGTATCTTTTAAACACCCTGTTGCACCAAAAATTGTTTTAAAGAAAGTCGGTCTACCACTTGATACACTAATTTATATGAAATATAAGGTGGATCAGTATGTTATAGATATTACTAATAATAAAGATGATTTTGAGGAGTTTTTGTGCCATGCAATTAATAATAATCTTAATAATGCTCAAATAGAATTTTACGTTGTTGACATTGTAAGAAATGTTTCGACTACGTGTAGCAATCACCCTAGCAGTAGCAGTAGTGGTTTTCAATAACATTTTCAACAGCTTCAAATAACCAACCACCTCAAAATCAACATTACCAAACATTTCCACAAATTTCGTTCCTTTTTAACAACAACAACAACAACAACCATATGTTCAATCATTTCCACAATATCATTATCATGCTGCTATAGAATTCCCACTAAATAACACATATCCAACACAAATCAACCAAGACATACAGTTTAAGGTAGTTGAACTACCCATGATGAAGATAATTCTCAATATCATGTGGATTAGCCTGATGATCATCCTCGTGATTATGATCATTATGGTGAAGAAAATGTCAAGAAAGTTAAGAATATTGATCATTCATTTGTTAATGACGTTGTTGAGGATGATGATGATGATGATGATGATGATGATGATGATCTGGATCCCAGAGACACATATGACAAACCAATATTGATTAAAGAACCAAAAACTAAAATATTCTGGAATACGCCTCCCTTGTTACGCTAAAATGATGGAGAATAAATAAAACAACCAGTTACCATGCATGAACCCTCTTATCGGGTTCAACTTGGACAAACATTTGAAACTAAAGAGGAGTTGCTCTTACAATTGCATACCAAGTGTATCGAACACTGTTTTCAGATTAAGCCAAAGAAATTGGACAATACTCGGTACATAAAATACTTTTTGTTGCCTAATTACAACTGAAATATAAGTGCAACACATATCAAAGATAGTAACAACTTCCAAGTCCAGAAGTTTGTTGACGTTCACACGTGTTCTAGCACTCAAACTCTGAACAATAACAAACATGCAAGCATGAAAGGGCTCGGTCACATCTTGAAGGAGTTGGTGACTTTGGAAGGATGTGTTTATAAAGGCAAAGAGATTAATCTTGATATGTCTGCCCGTTTTAAAATCAATCTTTCATACACGCAAGCTTGGAGGGCAAAATGTTATGCAATAGAGTTATTGAGAAGAATTATTTTGGGTGCTACCCCTTTACCTACACAACCTAAAGCTGAAAAACGAAGGAGCACAACGAATGTTATCATAGATGAGAATGATAGATTTTTAATGTTACATGCCCGTTAGTGCAGCTGTAAGTAACTATAATTTTTTTTTCAAATACATATAATTTTTCATAATTGATAATATTTTAACTTTTACTCTCTTTGCAGATACTTACCTTTGTTAACTATACGTGCCCAATAATTATAGTAGATGGCTCACATTTGAAAAGTGGTTACCTTGTGACTAACTTAGTTGATGTAGCGATGGATGTCAATAATGTCATCTTGCCACTGGCCTATGGAATCGGTGCAGGGGAGACGGTCGACCACTGGACGTGGTTCTTGGCAAACTTGCATGACGCCCTTGAATCCGCTGGTGGGATTGAAAACCTGACTATCATTTTCGATAGGGCCAATTCAATTGCATCCGCTATTTCAAAAGTCTTTCCAGAGGCATTTCATGCCCTATGCTGTCATCATTTGTTGATAAACTTGAGACACAAATCTTCCAAAGTCAACTACTTTGAATGGCATTACTGGAAAATATATAAGTCGTACCGCGAGTCAGATTTTGATCACCATTTTAATGTCATTTCTAGACGTTTACCAACCTCAGTTGGTGTTCTTAGAGATGTTGACAAAGAAAGATGGTCAAGGCATCATGTTACACGTACACGATATGCTTACATGACATCTAACAGCGCGGAGTCTATTAACGCGTTAACCAGACATGTAAGAAGGTTCTTCGTCACAATGTTATTAGCATATTTTCGATCTTTGGTATAACAGTGGTACTAAAAACATTGTCATACTAGAGAAGGACTTACAACGATTGTCAAACCATATGCCGAGTACAAAATCGGGAAGAGAAACAAGAAATCTAGAAGATGGAATGTGAATCCTTACACAAATTTGATTTTCAATGTGTTAGATGGAGGAAAGAATGCGACTAGTTAACTTGGAAACAAGAACATGTAGTTGCATGCAATGGCAATTGTCCGGTTTACCTTGTGGACACGTGATCGCAATGGTCTGTCACTTCAATCAGGACGAAGTAAGCTGCTATGCGGAGAGGTATTTCACGTCAGAGACGTATCGATCTGCCTATGCAGAGGCTATTTACCCGATGGGTCATCCTTTAGAATGGGCGGATCCATGTGATCTCAAGACTGTCTTACCGTCGGTCCTTGTGAAGAGGCAATTCGGTCGTCCACCTTGTCGTGCTTGTATTCCTTCACAAGGAGAGGAGAAGGGGAAACGACAATCAACGCAACAATGTAGTCGTTGCAAGAAAATCGGTCATAGTCAATATGGTTGCAGATCTTTTTTGGATAGAACAGGCGAGTTGAGTCAATCAAGATCAAAATCAAGATGCACATCGTATCAAAATCAAAGGTAAAGGCCGAAGCATCTCAGTTGACTCAATGTTCTGAAATTGAAAATTTGAATTCTCCTTGAAGTTATTGCAATGCCATTTACTGCACAGAAATGTAAGAAAATCTTGAATATACAACAAATGTTATAAAATGTTTTCAATTTATTTTCATGCAACGGAAAAAATATATTATTTTTGAGTAAATTTGTGACATATAATGCTCATAATCTTGTGTGAAAGTCATATTATACATATCAAGTTTCAAAATTCCATATACCACGAAAAATCTTATAAAAAACGTATCAAATAATTAGCCAAAACAAAGTCCCAAGTCGCAAGTTTGGGTCGCAAATCGCAAGTCGCTATGATCGGTCACAAGTGCAAGTCGCAAGGCAAAGGTCGGAAGTCGCAACCGGCCGTTCGCAAATCTCATATCCGGGTCGCAAGGACGGTTGCGACCCACGAACTAGGCTGCGTCTCGGTGACGATGATCGAGAATGCTGGTCGTAAATTCCTGGTCGTTTGCTATCGGATTGAACAAATTGGTATAGTTTTTTTTTTAAGTAAAATTTTTTTTGTTTAAAAGTAGTAATTTCTTCTTATGATGTAGTTTTTAGGCAACTTTTGTCGCTAGTGTATGCACGCATGGTAAAAAAAAAGGGTCAAAATCTTGATGTAGTTCTAGCCTTGTAGTCTTAAACGTTTCCAATAACCCAAATTTACAGAATCTTGGGCTTTGGCCCATAGATATTACCTGGCCTACTTTTGTTCTTTGGACAACTTTTTGGCCCATTTCCAGTCTCCGGCCCACAACATTCATTTGGCCCAATTCTTGTTATCCAAAAACTCCATCCCTTATCACGTTCTTGCTTGTGCAACTAAATCATCTATAAAAGGTTCTACAGTTGCATGTGTTTGGGATATTACCTCTTTCATGCTATAACTAAAGATTGTGAAAGGTCCCGTCGTCAACATCCAATTTGAGAAACGTTCTAGATTAGTTATACTACCCTATTAGCTTAATGTCCTTCTCTGTTTATTCAATGAGCGTGATATTGTCAACGCGTCACATGATACTTTACGTATGAATAGCACGCTTATCGGTCTAAGTTGGCTGAAAAATGTTCAGTTTATATGTCAACGGGTTTATAAACACGAACCTTGAACCAAATGATCATGTCTAGTACGTTCGATCATAGCCTGATGCAAAATCTCATATCTAAGTCACCTCAAAGGATCTAAATTATTCTATAATTCCTTGATCATCATTAATTCCATGCACATAAAGTCAAAAGGGCTAGCACGTCAATATAGTCTACTTTTTCACATGCTTACGTCCTACCAAGAAATTTTCTTGACTTAGTATCATGATAAATCTAGAATCTTCTTAGATATAACGAAGTATAACCAAAGTGAAACGATACACGTTATTAGAGTACGATTTTATCATTCACTTTAATTCGATAGAAGCGTTTATACTGTATAATATTTCTTCAATATCATCACACTATTTTGTTCGACACTTTTATCCTTCGTTCTCTAATTTGAGTTGCAAAACTTTTAAAAAATATTTAGATCAGCTAAAAGCCTTATGAGAATTACAGTTTTCGCAAAAACATTTCTAGAGCTTTTCAAATAAAACATTTAAGCAACAATTATCAATCCGCATTTGTCACATTAGCAATAATGATTCAATCGAACAATTTATTTTAAATTTCGATTACTTTCCACTATTTTTTTTATCCACAATTTGATAGCTACACATCTTAGTTTTTGTTCTCATTCACTATTTAGCCCACTATTTATTCTTCATTCACTATTTTTAATTCACTACTTGTTCTTCATCTACCGTTTTATAACGTACTGTTTTATGCGATTTCATTATTATTAAAATAGTAGATAGTCAATAAGTTTAGTAACACTTTAGTTTTCAAATTATCAAAACATTTATAAAGCACTAAACAGTTTTATAAGTTTATCATAGTAATAACAATTTTAAATGAACAATTTATAGAATAATTGCAACTCAGTTTAAAAGTCACGTGAAACTCTGTCTAACAATGATTCATTATGCCATTATTTGATCAATAATCACCTTGAACTCTTTAAGCCCTCAAATATTCATAGCCTTTATATTTATTTTCCTTCTCAGCTCGCACACAATCGTCAGCCATCTTTTATTTTTCTTTGAGCAACCTTTTTCTCTTGTAGTCGAACTCATGAATTATATGCATATAATAATTACCAGTTAGGGTACTAGTACGAATCTATCATTCTTTATGTCTATTAAATAAAATTTATCTTTAGTAATTTGACTAATCTAGTTGATCCTTTTCATTAATTTTTTTTAATAAAACCTAAATCTATTCATAAATTTAGGGCGTTAGACAAAGGTTCCATATTGTAAAAATATAAGTATACATAGAATACTTATAAAATAGGTAAAATGTTAGGGTGTTTTTGCTATTAAAAAATTTCAATAAGACATGAAAATTCAAATTTGCTTTCAAAATGAGTGTACATTCTAAAAGTATTTCTCAAGAAATTAAAAAACTTATTTTTTCGTATTATAATTAGAAATTGAAAAAAATATATTATATTTTTCCTTTTTTCCATTATAATATTACTTTGACTTTTCTAAAAAATTCTCAATCCTTCTAATATCAACATCCTTTTTCCAAAATGAAAATTAAATAACATTTAAACACACTTTTAAAATTTTAAAAAGAAATAAAACTTATTTTCATTTTAGAAAAATCAGAGGTAAAAAGGTATGAAACTTTTTTCACAACTTAACTAAAAACACCATTAGTTTCCCTTTTCTATTTTGAATGGTATACATAAGTCAACAAATATAACGTATTTGAATGGTATATATAAGTCAACAAATATAACGTATTTCACACTATTTTTTTTTCTTTTTATCTTTTTTGGGGTAAAGAACGTATTTCATACTATTACATCACTATTGACGTTTTTTCAATAAATTAACCATTACTTTTAATAAAATCACAACATTTTGTTTGTGCATCTATTTTATATTTATATTTTATATTTTAATATTTTATATGTATCAGTGCAACGACGGATTTTTAACATATAAAAGTACGATTGATGAATCTATATAAACTTCGAAAATTTGTCTACCTATCTAATCTCAAATTTAAAAAAATTAATTTTGAACATTGGTAATCTTACCCTAATAATGATCTAAAGCACATAACTTTTATTGCAATGCGTCAATGCTAACACAAAATATGCAATACAGTGAAATATACTTATAATCGTTTGAAAATATCAAACCTGACCCTAGTTTGGGTTGGGTCGGGTCGGGTTTTTTGACACCGCAACATACATCCATTTTAGTCAAACCACTATCCCTATTTTTGGACTTGACAAAGAGGGCTTGAAGTTACCGTATGAATTGCCTATTGCTTGCTCTATTTTTACTTCAAGTTATTATAGAACTTACGATAAACGATTGTGTGTTGAAGGAGATTTAGGAGAAACATGGAGATAAATCTAGAAGAACACGTCGTAGTTGGAATAATGAGAAACATTAATCACATTTATGATATAACATGTAATAATTTCCTTGTCTATTTCGTTATCAATAGAGAAAAAGGAAACATGAATTAATTAGAGGTGGGAAAATGACATGTATGTGTGGGCATTATGGGAAGTTAATGGCGATAGGGTGACCTTCGGATGGGGAAAATAATTGATGTACTTAAATTGTAGGTTTAAGGAGATGTTTGTTTGTTTGGTTGGTTAGTATGAAAATCGAAGAATGGGTTTCATTACTTTATAAAGTGTTTGGTTAGTAGGTTGGATTTTGAAAATTCAGAATCATATTCATGGATCTAGGCATATCTCAAACATAAGTGGGATGGTAAGTGTGAAAATCCATTTTCATTCCTTTAAACTCTAAAACATACATTAACTATTGTTTTCATAACCATTCTCATCCCATGAACTCTAAAAAAAAACACTCCCTAAGTTTCAAACCAGACACACCTTAAATGTATGTCTTAGTTACTCATTGGAACACATGGTAAACTTACAAGTAGAAAAAAGAATTTATGTATCATTGGAACACATGGTAAACTTACATGTTTCTAAATATATATATTCAGTTAGAAGGGCACATTTAAAATTACTCTTTGAAGGTCAAAACAAAATGAAAATTGTTGCTTCATATCAGTCTTTCAAAAGAAATTTCACCATCAACTTACATGTTGGCTAGATCATACGGTGTGTCAGGAATTTTTTTGACATGTTATGACAACTACACGGTTGTGATCATACCGACCCCAGTGTAATTGTTGATATCATGAACTCATTGCTGTAGAAATCACGGTGCATGTGATGAGCGAAATTTTTCTTTATCGTTTTAAAATTTTTAAAAAATATAAAGTAAATTTCAATTTTTACTGTTATCGTACCGTATAAAACAGAGATTGGTATAGCTATCAGCGTGGTGTTGTCATAATAAAAATGTCTAAATTTGATATGTGATCATATTTCATGCTCATGGTGGTTAGTGGTTGAATAGTGTGTTTTTATCTTATTAATTCATCTGTACTATACTTCCTTAGTTCATAAATGCGCGCGGAACAAGAAAAAACTATCTTTTTCTTTATTGGTAAGATATATTTAATAATTCTCATAATATTTATGAGAAAATACTATGCATCTAATTGGTTTAATCATAAAGTCTACCAAGATAAAAAGGGAAGTGTTAGGCTACCGATATACACATGCAATTCATGTTGTTTTCTGATATCTTCCTATCAATAAAAATAATAAGATTCGATGGATTTGAAAACATGATTCGTGAAATAGTTGTTGCATAGAGAAATGACATATTTTAGGAAAAACAACATTCCTTGAGATCGGATATATGTCATAATTAGTTGAAGGAATGGATCTAGAGTGTTAGAGAAAGGGTGTCTTAATTTCTTATTTTATTGGGTTTAGCGGTAGAAATACATATAATCTTTTAGTATAATTCAAATTCAAATGTAATTAGGTCCCTCGTAAATAATTCATATGTATAAAGAAAATATTAAAATCGTCTTATTCTTTTACATCTTTGACTTGTTTTTAATTTTTTTCTACATACGCTAAATTATAATTTTTAACTTTTAATTAGGTATTAGAGTCTTTTTATAGTATTAATATATATATTACCCCACGCGATGTAGATTCTTAGATTCCTGGATCATCATATTGGTGTAGTAAATAGTGGACTAGCACATATTTGCACTATGCTTGGTGGTGCCATACATTTCCAACCATAGTGGATGCAATCGCATATGCTCAACACAAGAATTTATCTCCCTTTAAATGAATTGGTTATGGACCATTTGATCACCCATTTTGTTCCTTTCTTACTTCATAAATCAAGTTTTTCCTAAAATTATTATTGTTAATTATTGATATAAGATAACCTATTATTATACCGATATGAATGAATGGTCAAAACTTATGACAAGGGTATTCTCACATGTGGGCGCACAGATGGTTCTTTGATATTACTTTTATCTGACTTATGATATTATTTAGTTAATTACGCAAATGATAGTAGTAACGAATAACAAAATATCAACTAATTCGGGTATCGGTTTTTCGGCTTTAGAAAGAAAAGAAAAGTATTGTACCCATGGATATATACCTTTTTGATGTGGGATATCTCACTATCGTTTTATAAAAAAAGAAATTCCCTAATGGGTTCCCTTGAAGCATAAAGCACATACAACTATAGCAACAACAAAACTCTCCCCCACTAACAAAATATTTATTTTTAAAATTAGCAATAAAGTAAATAAAGAAGCATTTGCTCATCAATATCCCACCATCACTCGTGATTTCCTTTTGAATTTACCCATTGTTTCTGTTATCATGTTACTTTTAGGAAATCATCACAAGTTTTAGGTTTATTTTTGTAGAAATAAAACATGTAATACATTTTTTGTATTTGATTCTTAGCTTGTTTATGATCAATGTCCTTAACCTTCCTTGAGCTCTCGATTAGTTTTAAGATTAACTACCTAACTATATATGTACACATATCAGAATCATATATATATATATATATAATTAGTTATAAACAAGTGTTTATTAACCTTTATTTTTTATTATAATTATGAGTTTTTTGAAACTTATAACGGTGTTGTTTTCTTGTCCATGTTTGAATTGTTGGTCGAATCCTTAATGGTTGGGCTTTATGACCAACTTAAAAAGCTAAAACAAGAAGAAAAAGGTGTGTGTATCATGGAATGGAATGAAGTGGTGGAATGGTGGTAATGATAAATAAATGACCTAGGATCCCTTTTACTACCATAACCACTCCCTTCGCTTTTCACACACATAAAAAGAATAAAAGAAAAAAAAAGTAGTCTTACATTCTAATCTTGTGAACTTGTTTCAAAACAATATCTTTCTATTAAGTCCAATATATATATTTTGATTGATTGATTGTGTAGGTACCATGTATCAACTTTAACCATGGTAACACTTGTTCATGTATTTGAGTTTTAAAGTGTGAATTTGGATTTCATATCCGATTTGAAAGTGACAGAAATGACACAAGTTCAAACTTTTTTGTCTACATATTGAAGGGGTATTTTTTAGGTCAAGTATTCATATGATTGCGGCACGTTACTTGATGCAAAATATTGATATTATTCGCTTCATTTTGTATTATTTCTCCAATTAAGGTGTGATATATTGCATTAAATTATATATCTACAAGCGTTTAGTAAGCAAAAGGAAAAAAAAAAACCCAAAAAACAAAAACAAATAAAGAAAGTACTGTTTTTGTGATCAAGAAAGGGTTACTACTTAAATATACATACAAACATGCTATTAAGTATTAACCATTTATCACTTTGTCAAAAATAGTCATAGACGATTGATTTGCTAAATCTTTCACAATCGACAAATTTTTTTTGGTAATAAACATACATCGTGCCATATCTTTGTATTGCTATTTATGATCATATTTTTGTCTTGCATGTCAAATTCATTAGTAGTATTTTTCCTCCACACTAATAAAAGTTTAATTAGGAACAAGAAATCATTCTCTCATGTTTTTAAGTAAAAAATGTACTACTATTATTAAGAAGAGTGGTATTGGTGAAAAAAAGGTAACATTTTGTTTGAGTATAAGTTTGAAGATAAATAAATGATATTTTATCATACTATTATTGTCATTGAAATCGAACAATATATTGTCAAATCAAACCCACTTGGTCATAAAACAGTTTATATTATCGAGTCATCTATCTATCTATAAGGAAAAATAAAGTTGATCACTGAAAAATTGTAACATTAAATAACATCTTTTATCTATACCAACATCTAATATATAACGTGAGAAGAGAAATAAACCACGACCCACGACCCATAATTCGTATTGCTATTTATTATTCGGTGGTGACACTGGGAGGCATAAATTTCCCCTTATCACCATAGCTTCCCCATCTCATTAATCATATCGTTAGTCCAAATCTTTATGAATAGCGTACCACACCTAACGCAAGACAGGTATTTTGGCCCGATTGAGACCCTTCTCGAATCAAATCCAAGAAAGATACTACTACTACAAAAGATAGACGCTTTACTAAACTCTAAACTCCAAACGAATATCTAACTAAACTAAGTTTTTTACACTTTTACATTATTTGCTACATACTCCGCAGTATTTATTTATGGATCTTTACAATCACAATTTTTAATAGCTATTAAAAAAACATGCATTAAAAGAGTGTAATGTACACATTGATAATGCACAATTTTTTATTTTTTTTATCAATGTGAATATTATTAAGCTTCATCTATTTACCCCGTATTTACCTGCTTTTAGTGAAGTGATTAGTGCTATTTGGGACAAATAAGTTCTAGGGTTACCATTATATAAAATATAGAAAATGAAATAACTATGAACAAATATTTACCCAAACTTAACCACTTATTATATAAAGGTTCAATTTTACCATATCTTTTCATCAAAATTAAAAAAATGCACTAAAAATGATTTTACAAATATATATCTCGTATTTTTTAAAACCTTGATTATTATATCAAGAGTTAGCTCCATTCAACTCATTTTGACTTGTACTTCAATATTATTGGCTTGACCTAAAGAATTTCGAGATATCGGACCAAAGTGTTTGGTCTCTCTTACTTAAATTAATTTTATTATCTTACGGTATATAAATTAATATTATTCTGAAATAAGAAACACATTTCAAAAATAATAATAATAAAAATAATGATAAAAAATATTGCTCGCATAAATTAATATTATCATCAAAATATATCAAAATTATATAAAAAAAAATAATAGAAAAATTAATAATAAAAAAATAGAATTGAGAGTAGGAGCAATATATGTATGTTTTTAAAATAAAGTTCAATTTCCCCCTGGGTGAAAATGTAATACTCACGTAACATATATTTCACGTTGACTTTTTTTTGTAGTCAGAAACTTTGAAGTTTACTCGTATAACCGTAACAGTTTGAATTGAATTTTACCGCTTTAACTTACTAGCATTTCGTTAAATAAATTTTCATAAATAAAAGGCAGCTCTATTTAAATTATATTGTACAAAATTTGCTACCCTTTAGAAAAAGTAAATAACTTTTTTTTTACTAACTTCAGTTTCCGGCGAACGTCAAAAATAAAAAGCTTTGCTTCAAATGCCGCTCTACGATCACCGTTACCGTCAACTCTCAACTTGCATTCCGTCATCTCCGTCAATATTACCGTTATCCTCATCTCCTTCACCGTCATCCACCCATCTTTCCGCCTGTGTACACTCCATTTTATGCCGCATCTTCCAATCTAGCGCTTGACAGGCGCGTGAACAATAATTCACACCTCCACAAACCGAACACCTTCTAAACTCATGTTGTCTCGTTTCCGGTCTACCACAACCGGCATGCGAACACAACCGCAGCCCCGGTTCAAGCACTTTATCACTAAACCAATCGGATAAAAACCGGTTTGACGGATGCGGTTCAGGCGCCGGTACGTTACATCCAAAATCACTAAGTAACGGACAACCAGGACCTACCACGTTTCCATGTCGTAAATGCGGTAACGGATTCCACGTCATCCAGTTTCCGGACATTAACGCAGACGGAGTTGTTGATAGTACGGCCGCCAGTTCACGCGCGTTTGCTTGCACTAAAAACCGCCGGCCTTCTGCTATATTCTGACGTACACCGTAACCGTCTTGTAGACAATGTCCGAGTTCCCGGAGCGCGTCGATATGGCCTAGAAACGCCGCGCGTGCACATAACGCAACTCCGGCACGTAAATCCTTGTCGGTTTTTGTTCCGCCGCTTCCGTTAAACTGAATCACGGCAAGCGAGTATAACGCCGGCGCGTGTGAATTAATCGCCGCTTTCGCCATTAACGACGCGCCACTTCCTCTGTTTTGTAAACAGTAGAATCGTATCTGTATTTAACAAAATAAATTTCATTACCTAACAGATATTATACTATTATTAATTATTTTGTAAGCACATTAATTAGAAAAATTAAATTGAGAATAAAACTAACCATGCCGAGAGTATAACAAGCTTCAACATTTCCGGCATCGGAGCAATGTTTCAAAAACCGATGAGAAGATTCCGACCAGGCTTTAGATTTAACGGCGAAAGTTTTCGGTGAAGCTTTTGATAACACAAGAGAGTGAACACCTAACACGTTTAATCTCTTACATCTGTTGAAACAAAAATCAGTTACAAAATTAGTTACAAATTGAACAAACGTTTTGCGAATAATTGTTCTCGTTTTATACGGATCCTTACGTTGACAAAACGCTGATGAAATCAGCAGGACAAGTAGCGGTAGAACCAAGTTTAGCGAGAATAAACAAAACGATGTCGTCTGGAAGCGCATCAAGGAAATCACACTGACCAGAAACCGTCGCTGTGGTTACCGGTGTTCCAGCCGACGACTTTGCTCTTTTCCGGCTGAGTATCATTTTCTCACTGGTTGATAAATTAGTATTGCTGTTACAATCTCTTCTTCTTTTATCACAACACATGCTTCTTGTTCTCATTTCCTTGTAGATACAGAAATGTGTATGTAAAGGTTCAGGTATAATAATTTGTGAATAATATTTGAGAAAAAACTGAGGCCTTATATATATATAGCACAAGAGAAAGGACGTTATCGAATTAATAAAGGGGAGAGAGGGAGAGAGGAAGGTGAAACACAACAACAAAAACGACGCCGCCGAACATTAAAATTAAAGATTTTGACGATTAAAATATTGAAAGTAACGGTTAATTACGATTATGCCCTTTCTTACCACCATCGTTTGTCCTTATCTGCTTGTAAGAAGATCGTGAAAACGTGGTCAAACGACGTTGACCAGATCCATCCGTCCGTTGTTTTCATCAGAATTGTCTTCGTATATTTTTGAAAAAGAAAAGTTTAAAAAGTAGATTTATTTACAAGACATGTGATAAAAATTTTAAATCGGCTAAATTTACACTGAGTTTTCCTTTTTTTTAGAAATATTAGTTGAAATACGTTAACTTTGTCGTTATTAAGGGAAAGTTTTTATGCTATATTTGTTTTGAATCAGGTGAAATTTGGAAAGGTAAAACATCCCAAATACTCATAATTAGGTTAATTCGTTAATAGGAGTCTGACTTTAAAAATATGACAATGGCGGTATCTATATATAGACGAGTGTTCATATGAGTTATATGCATCTTATATAGTTTATACGTGATTTTAAAGTTTATACGCGATTTTAAAGTTAACAGACTCTTTATCACTGTTTAAACTCCAAAATTGCGTAAGATTGTTTACTCTGTTGAAACATCCTGTTTCTTACGTTGACCGTATAATTCAAATTGGAATATGATAAAATTCGATCTTGATTCTATAAACTTGTAATGAAATGCAATGGTAACAAAAACTGAATGTTACAATATTGTATATGCTTGTTTGGTAATTGTGTAATGACATTTTTAAGGTGCCATAAAGATTAATATTTTTTGTTTAATTATTTAGTTCAAAAGAAGAAAATTAAAACAATAATAAATCACAATAACAATATAGAATATCGAAAGTCTAAGGTTTTATTGTAAACTTCACTATAACGATATGTTATTGGCAAAACAATAAGTAAAATCCAATTATAACACCAGAAGGAAGTCAAATTTGATATTTATTAGCATGTTCCCCTTGTTGTTTGGAGGCTTAAGAGGCTAAAAACAATTCAACCAATTAAGCTATCAAGTACTCTAAAATGCCTTGATTCATTAAGTTGAATGGTATCTAAGATAGAGAGGCATATTTGACAACTTTGTTGGACATCAACTAATAAGGTGCTTGCCACTTCCATTGACCATATAATACCATTTAGGGTATCAACTTTATGAGGATGTTATAGAAAACAACCATGAAATAGTCCAAAGTTTATACAATAGCATTAGTTCATGGGGTTTGTTCTTTTCTAAATGGCCATATGAGTAAAACAAATATCGCCCGTCTCATGATTAATATGAACATAGCTTTAGAAATAGACCAAAAGTGAACGTAACTTTAGAAATAGACTAGAAGTGTATTTGAGTCGACACAAATTATTTCATCGTTTTAACAAAGGTCACATTTTGACCACGAACTTTTAATTAGTGATCGGACTCATTGATCACGTCGACATCTTCACGTTACGGAAAACATAGCTCTGTTTCTATTATTGGTTGCTTTACTCAAACCGGATATGTGTTTAAAGAAAGCAATTAACAATATTGTCATCTATGTAAAGTACGTACTTATGGTACCATCAATATATTTGTGGGTCTGAAGTATTAGATCAAGAAAAAGTAATGTATTCTTATTAAAATAAACCAACTAAGAAAACCATAAATAATTTGAGGAAACCACATGCTGGTAGTTATAGTACCAAATTTATGTTAAGAAACCAACTAAAGCACCAATTAGGCAACCACCAACTATAATTCGTGCATTAAATGCGGACAACTTCAAGCCAAACACAAGAAAAAGCTCACAGATTTGCATGTGATTTGGATTTGTCTTTTTTAAATTTTGAAGAAAATAAATCTGGATTAAATCAAGTAGTTTTTGATTGCACGGTCAATATGCATGAACTTGACAACAGGTAGCAGGTAGAAGTTTCACCCAGCATGATTTTCCCAATATAACTGGCGATTCTAGTTTTCGAATATACAAACACATAGGGAAACGTATGAAATAGGCTTCAAACTGATCAACTTAATTTTAACTTAAACATCGCAATTGTCACATGTAATCTTATTAACATGAGCATATTAACATGAACTGTGTAAAAAGCATGTTTATTTGTATGAGATGCGTTTAATTTTCACTTTTAGTTTTGTCATTTGTTTTAATACCCTTATTCGGCACACTTATATGCATTAGTTTTAGACATATGTACTATTTTTCATTTGATTATTGCAAGTCGGTACATATACTTGTGATTAAAAGTTGATAACCGACAACTCAGGTTGACTCACAATCAGATGTCTATCCATAGTGTGAGTCATACCTAAGCTATAGGGAGTTCGGGCTTAAACTTGAGATCTTATACTATTTTTAATTAAAATATTTTTATTCATTATCAAATGAGCTACACGTCATTAAAAACCCGATACACATTATGAACTATTTAGAAACTTTGTCATAACAGTTTCACATATTATTTTCTAAATATGTCAAATGTACCAAATTCTAAGGACCGATAACAACCACTTAAAGGGCTGAACTTAATGGTATTTTATATGCCTAAATGATTATTTTATGGTTATAAAGTATGTCTGATTGATAATTAGTTAAGATACTAGCTAGCATTTTATATTATTTAAAAACGACCCTAACAATTGTTATCAACAAAATCATAAAGCGTTACACGAGTTTATGAATTTTATTTGTGGAAAAATCTGATAACCGCAATTTAAATTGGCTCATATTTTATATTTATAATATAGAAACATATTTAACTTACTCAACGTTTATAATTATGAAAGCGATTTATGAATTTTATAACAGAGTCAGAAAAGTTTGTTAAATGTATAATGTTACTCTGTTTATTTTTACACTAACCACATTTGATTTATTATATAAAATCATATAGTGGCATTCATTAACGATTCATTTTACCAACCTACACAAGAGTACTGTAATATTATTGATTCAAGTCACATACATGTTATCGGCGTACATATCAACGGATTACTAAGATTAATAGAGGATAATATGCGTGCTGTTGATATCATTTAACCTATGTGATGCTAACCAAGGAAGAACAAATAAATTTCAATCTTTTATATTTTATATCATTCAAAGTTCTTTTTAAACTAGACACAAGGCCAATGCATACAATCGATGCTTTCGAACATCTCCGGAAAATCATATAATTTCGCATATTTAGCATGTAAACGTTGAACATTTTGAAGTATTGGTTTTCTCAAGTACTCGGTTGAATATAGATGAATACACATTTACAAAAGTTGTCTAAACAATCGTATGAAATTTATTGACTCGTGTGTAACTACTTTATCAAATGCATCACGACACAATTGTACGCCAATTGACGTAAGGTGGAAGTGCACTTTTGATAAACCTTAAAATCAAGTTAACCTGAACATCATGTCCATCTCGTTTTTTCTTCGTCTTATTGAACACAAATCAACCCAATACATAATTCAAGCCGATGCGGTGCTTATACCATCGTTCTTGAAGCTCGCTGGAAGACGGAAGGCACCGCTAATAATACAAAGTTACTTCGAATATTCACCCTATACAAAAGGAGGATATAAACCAAAAATAGCTGGGTAGGATGACGTGGATAGAGGAGTGACGTGGACCAGTAATGTCAATACACGTGGACCGACATGTCTTCTGTAGCATCTCTCTACGGAGGAGTATACATAGGTTTGTTCGACGTTTGGCCCTCAAATTATATTTATTGAATAGAATAATAATTTAAGAAGTAATGATGCGAAGTGGGTGTCCCATTTTTAAACGTAATCTATCAAAGCTTTTGTTTTTTCCATCCAAACCACTTCTCAAATTCATATTCCCCACTAACATTAGCCGTACTTATCATTTTATCAATAAGATTATCGATTGATTATTTGCATTTATTAAGATTAATGAAAATGATAAAGTTATTATATACACTTTTAAGTTGGAAATATATTTTTGAATTATATTAATTTGTTCATATGGTTAATACAATTTGATAGTACGGATTCGTATCGCTTGCATTTCTAAGCATAAAACTCTTACATGTAATTATAAGGGCGTTTGAGTTAGCTTTTTAAAGGTGTTATTTTAATTGTGAAAAATTCATATTTGTTTGTCAAACATTTTTTGACTTAATAATTTATTGAAGTTAAAAAGCTCATTTTTTAAAAGTTAAGAAGTTGAAGCTTTATGCGTTAAGCTTTTTATATTCAAAAGCTCATAAAATATTAAACTTAAGCTCCAATTAATAAGCCAATTAAGTCAAACATCGCCTATATCAAATAGGAAGCATACACTAAACAATTCTCAATTATATTACGGTACTAATTAGATTAGTTATTGTCAATCAACTGATTAAGAACTAATCGTTCTTTATTTGAACAAGACAAACGACTACATATAAACAATTTGTTTTTCTTGTTCTACTTGAAAAGCCATTTATTATTGTATTAAAAATGTATTAAAAGATTATATTAATTAAATCGTAGTTTAATTAATTACATTCTGTCTGTAAATAATTCGTAAAAAGTTAGTATTCAGTTACGTTCACACATAATAATATAGTTTATGGGTTAATTCTAGAAACTTAAGCTTTGATTAAATTCACAAACTAACTACACTTAAATGAAAGCGAAAGGGTAGTAAAATAATTAATTTGTAAATGCGATATTCCTAAAATACAAATGTCACGGCCGCCCGCCGTTTCTCATGCCTAACTTGTTCCCGATTATAACTATTTTTTCAACTTAAATATAACCCTTATGTCGGGTTATGCGTGAATGATTAAAATCAAACAAAAATATTAAATATATTTAATCATCCACATTTTGACTTTAATGTTTTAACTACTGAATCTTTACGATCATTAAGCAATCAACGGATCTGTATCGTCAAAGGTTAAATAGATGAATATACGAAATCTAAGAGATTAGGTCATTTGAAAATAATATTAATTATAATAATCTAAAAGTGTCATAGACAAATGAGTGGCCAAAAATAAATATTGGTGATCTATGCAAAGCTTTTTAAGACGGAACCACATACTACTAACGTCTTATGAAAGTTACGACATTTGGGTAGATATACATGTTCTCATATACTATATTCTTAACATGTGTAGCGAGTTGCAACTAGATAGTAGTTATGTGCAATAAAAAAAGACAAGTAATAAATATAAATAGTAAAATATGAAATCATATATTCAACCCTCTTAACTTTTTAATATAACTCATTGATAAATATATCATAATTATTGCTCCCAATTATTAGAAATAGAAAATCTAAGTTTTAATTAAGGTGTTTTTGGGGTCGTCATTGATGATGATTATGTGATAATGAAGTTTTAGAATCAATTAGATTGTACGAACAATGTTTTGCCGTTTAAAATTGTAATAAGAAGTTTTGATGCGACTACTTAATGAAGATATACATAAAACTAGATTAGAACTAATGTGTATATATAAGTTTATGATATAACTTGATAATCATATTTTCGTCTAGCGAATTTTTTTTAACTCTTGTTTGATTTAATTGTAGTTAGATAGCTAAATATATGATTATAAAAAGGGTGGTATGCAAACATAAAACTGAAATCGTGATATCGATTATGTTTAAGGACTTGTCAAAGGAAAATGGTGGTTTTTGTAGACAACTTATATTGAAATGTTTATGAGTTATCTCTATATAACGAATAAATAATTTTCATGAAACCGAAAGAATAAAGTATAAAAAAGAAACAAGTTTAGATGTTGTCCGTTATTGACTAAGTACAACAAGAGAATGACATGTTAACATGAAACTCCCATCTTTCTAAGACAAGGTCTTAGTATCAAATCATTAAACCTACTTTTAATTAATTGAAAACTAATTAACAGTCAAACATCATTAGTATAATCTCAAATGGCAATGTCACTTGAGATTAAACTAGTAATTTGTGTCAAAATCATGTCTTCTATTGCTAATGTGATTATGCCGACCTATTGAGTTCTATGATTTGATGGGATGTTTGGAGTGGGTGTTCCTATTACACCTTTAATGTGATAAAACAAATTTTATTCCTCTATCATAATTGCACTTTTATTTCCTTACAAGAAATAATATATGCATAATTTTCACTGATATGTAGTAAAATGAAATATTATCTACTATAACAGTTACCAAAGGCGATTGTTCTATTCATAACTTATTATCTATTATAACAATTATCAAAGGTAATTATTCTGTTCATAACTTATTTAACTCTAAAAGTAAGTCTAGAAAGTTAACTTGTTTTGTTATTATAGGAAAAATCATGTGTTCAAGACTAGACACCTACTTTTATTTTATTTATCTACTATACTATTATTAAAGAGGATTGTTCTATTCATAACTTATTCAACTCTAAAAGTTAATCTAGATGGTTAACTTGATTGGTCATTATAAGGAGGGTCATGTGTTCAAGACTAGACACCTAAAATTTACATGGAGATACTATAACTTTTTGACCATAAAATTGGGTAAGGGCATTCCATATGACCCTATCATATATTTACTTTGTATGTATTATAAAGTGCAACAATAATATATATACTTTTTACTATATAATGGTCACCAATTTCAAAGATTTAATAATTCATATAGATATAGAAATAAAATGAAGAGTAGGATAACTCTAATTGGAAACTTGGGGTTTGCCATACAAATATTGATTTTTATGGAGTAATATTCTATGCATGTTTTTCATGTATATTTACTCGTAACTTTTGATTATTTCTTTTCGTCGTACATGTCGTTCTTTGCTTAAAATTATTTAAACCTAGCCAAATATTGTAAAGAAAAATGATCAAAGAAAACTATTGTTTGAAAATGTATGACAAAAATGTTCTTTTCTATTAGATCATTATAACATTTATCTAAGTTAAATCATCTAGAGGTTAAAGATGTACTTTGGAAAGAAATTTAATGATAATAATAAAAAATTAAATTATTAATTAATATATTAAAATGTATATCAAATTATAGATACAAGATCGACTTTACATTAACTTTAACTTACGAAGTCTATTTCATCGTTTCTCCACATCAATAGTGTTGTTAGGACATACTTTATCCAATATTCGATACATGGTAAATGTTGTATTAACTTCTATTTCATATTTGTATTCATTATTTACTTATTAAATTAGACATCTTGTACTTCATCTGTAATATATGGGATTTTGTTTCCATTTAAATTTACATGAAAAAAACATAACGAAATAAACTAAAATCCAAGCAATATCTATATATAAGTTAACTTCTACAGTTTTGTACGTATTTAACATCAACGAATCGACCTGGTTTCCTATAATTTTTAAGTTTAAAGGAAAACATGACAAACATAGGTTTGTCGGGTTTAAGCTTATAAAATAAACACTGATAAATAAATGATGTTTCTTTGGACATAACATCACATAAAATTTTTAACTCAAATTCACATTGATTCTCAAAATAATTGTTTTCTCACTGGAACTTGAGATATGCTAAACGTGTACTCGCTTGAACCTTTACAAGTAAACATGATATGTGACTTTGTATGTGTTCTATCAAATTTTTTTACAAAATCAATGTATATACACATTGACTTTCATATTTCGTTGTAAGATTGAGGTTATGACAATTGATATTTCAAGTATGTATATTGATACGTTGTATGTTATGTACATAAATTATAATATAAGATTGATATCATGATAATTGGTATTTCGAGTATGTATATAGATATGTTGTTTTTCATATCTATCACGTGCGTATAATTTATTTATCAAAAATATATATTATTCTTATGTCTCGTCGCAATGAACGAATAAAAAAAAGTTGTTGTTATGAAATCAAAACAAAATGATAATCCATAATGAATAGATCAATGAGTTAACAAATTTTTTTCCCTTTTAAATAAACCCATAAATATTACTATTATTCCAACCGTCCCAATTAATCCTGTCTTATGGTTGTATATGTACTTAAAAGCATGTTTAATGGAAGATCATATTTATAACCATTTTTATTGTTATTAAAAATAATCAAATTAAAAAGACGCCTACTCCTTGGATTTCTTAGTTATTCCATTTGACTATATGATTTTGACATGAGCTTCATTCTGGTTTAATAAATCTAGGGGCAAACGTGAGGTAACTATGATGTTATTCCTACTAATTATGTTTAAAAAATCTACGATTAGGTTAGAAAACACTTAAAATATAAAAAACGCGCATGGAGTATTTGTTGATCGACAAGATAATAAAATATGATCTAAACCAATCCTATAACTTAAAGATCGAGTTTTTTGCCCGCCCCTTTACACTTGCATATTGTAAAAATTAAAATATTATATATAGATATCCTCGCACACGTATATAACGTATGTCTATAGACATCTTGAATAATCAACACAAGAAATTAAAGAAGAAATAAACTAATTTTGTTTATTAACTTTCAAGCGTGCTTATGCTTACATAGCATTAAAATTTTGTATCTGTAAAAATTAAATGTCAACGGATGTCAAATATTTATATGCTGTAAAATCATAACTAAAACTTTAGGTCAACTAATATCTTTATGATCAATGTTTAATCGATTTAATTAACGCCCATCCGTACCTAACGGGACAGGACCAACATAATATAATATATAATCTAACGTATATAACGCATGCATGCATGCATTTGTCTATACGTATATTCATTAACACTAGGTTGTTTACGTGGCCCAATTATGTTTCAACAACAACGAGACTAATTACATAAATATTGAGCTATTATATGCATGCTTCCGTAACCTTAATGTTTAGGAGTATATTTCATCTCCTTTTCTAGAGTATATATTGCACGTAGTTGTTGTTCCAAAATAATAATAAAATAAACGGATCTACATGAAAATGGATGTAAATTTTATGTACGCATAAAAAAATATAGTTGAAAGTTGTCAATAAATCCACTATATATATATATAAGTTTTTTTAAAATAGTGGTACTTGTAGAATACAAATGTAGTTGCCCATTTTTTAAAGCAAAATCTTACCCATTTTTTATTTTCATTTCTATTAAAACCGTTATGTTATATCAACACTGCCGCTTTTGTTGAATTAATTACTGATTTGATTTCCATTACTTTACTGATAAATATTATTCGAACTAGCAAATAAGTATATTTAAAAAATAATAAATAGTAATCGGAGCGACAATAAGAAAAAGGGAAAAGTTTGGAATTAAGAAAAGTTTTGCTAGGGTACGTGCATGAATATTTGCTTGAAAAGTCGTGATCAATGGGATGATTGCTTGAGTTAGAAGATATTTTTCAACTAGAAGGATGAGGTGCCACGTGGGTAAAATAACTTTCGCCATGTCAGTATGAAAAAGACAAAAAAATAAGATTAAAAACAAGAAATAAAATAGAAGTAAGCTGGATATGGAAGCAATGGTGAAGAAGAGTGTTGATGAAATTGTGTAATATCCTTTTCTTTCACAAATGTAAAGAGTAAAGATACACCCTTTATCATCTCTCCACGACTACCTACTTCTAGTTAATTTCCTCATTTCTCTTTATTTGTTCAAAATAACGGTAGAAGAATTTACGATATATTTATTTATTAAATTTAATTAGCTTTGATCAAGTGATTTAGGGTGTGATTTAAAAGTATTATGTAGCAATGATTAAAGAAAATTAAATTGCTACAATTCATAAAATAGACCACCAGAGAGTGTCATATATGTGTGTTTCAAAGTGTGGTTGTAGTAAAATAATTTGTTTCTTTTTCACCTATATATATAAGGTTTTAACGTTATTGATTACATATGACAAATTGAATAAATATTATGAACTTCTATTTAAAACATTTTTAGCTAAAAGTCTCGAGTTCTATATACACACACACAAAAAAAACCAATAGATATATAAAGTTAATTATTTACGTACATATCAAGAGATTCTAGTTCTTCAATTCCATCATGCATGGATAACACCAAAGATTTGGGGGAATGGAAGAAGCAAGCTACAAACATTGAAACACTTGTAGTCTTCACAAGAAAAGAAACCAAGTCAAACTACATTTTTGGCAATTCCCAATATCCACTTTAAACTATTTATTTATAACCGACCTCTTTAAGATAATAGTTGATATTGTTCAACAAGTTCATATGTTTATATACGGAGTATGAAATAAAAATAAAGTTACGAAATAATATATATAGTTTGAAATGGTACATGTAACATATATATTCTATACTTAGTATTGGTCCTCTTGTATTTAAAAATTATATTATATCATACTAGCACAACGCGAGAGTAATAACTATTTTATCTATTTTTATTATGTACAATAACATGCTCGTTACATAAAATGTCATCTATGAATAATATATAACATTTTCTATTATTGTTTAATAGATAATAAATCAATTGATCAGATAATATGTCAAGTGCTTTATAAATAAGTATACATATATTCTCACAGCTTACATGTGTTTAAGTCAATGGTCTTTTTATTTCTTTTTATATACAACATAATTTTATTAATAATTTTATAAATAAATAATATAAGTTCAAAAAGGTAATCACATCAATTTCATTCTAACAAAACAAAAAATGTAGATAAGTAATTTTAAAATAAAAATATCTTATTTAAAATGATTTTTATATATAAATAGAAAAGAATAAATAAATAATTTTAATTATCATTTAAAAATTAAAACTCAACAATTTCAACCTACTTTATATATAGTATAAAATAAGTGTAGATATATAACTTCTTTCTCAATGAAGTAATATATACATCTAGTTAGCAACAAGTATCTAATCTAATATCTAATAATCTATTTAAAAGACTCGGATACTACAAGAAAAAAGGTGAAATGGCTAGTTAATTTGTTTTGGGGTTCTGAAATTGAAGAGTAAAAAAGAAGAAAAATATATGCATGGATGCATGTTAAGTAATGGCTTTGTCTCACAGTCATGAAAACTTTCAAAAGAGGGCAAAGTGAAAGTGTGTGATTCAACCAAGTAAACCTGCCCTTAACTTCAAAATTTGGTAAATTAATTTTCAATCCATCATATGTTACTTTCTTTACAATTTTCCCCCTCAACTATTACAATTACTATTACCAACACCACTATAATTTTTCTTGGAGTACATTTCAAGTGTTCTTAATTTACTTCACATGCTCACCTCAACCGTCTCCTTTTCGTAATCTTTTACTCTCATTATTAACACCCTCAAATCTCTCAATACTTTGACCCTCATCTTTCAACTGTTTTTTGATACTAAAATATAAATTACACAACCTTTTATTTTGGAAATGTTTTTTTTTAGTTATTTTGTCATGATGCTAGTAATTAATATTTCATCTAATATATAGGTTACATAAGACTATCAATCAATTACTATTACTATACCACTATATACAAGAAACTGAGAAAGTGAGGGATCTTGTACTCATTCTGAAGTTAAACTAATCTTAAAACAGGAGTCATATAAAAGTTTTATTAAATTTGTTTTGTCATAAACAGAAATTGAACATACTGGAAACTTGGAAAGGGTAGTTGGGTCTTTTTAAAGATGGTTGGTTTCACATAGATCCAAAGTATATGGTGCTTATATTTTGCTTGTTTGCTAGTTTTAAGTCAAAAGTGTGGGAGATATGTGAAATATGAACAAAAGTGGGACCAATAGAGAGAAATTGGGGTCCACATTTTGTTAGGATGTTAGGAGACAGGTGGGTTGATCCCTCTAACAGCAACACGGCTTCTATCTTGATATGACATGTGGAGAGCATTTATGCCTAGTCAGCAGCTGGGTCAAAGCTGTGGCATCCTCAAGCGCATGCCACGTCAGAAATAGTAGTGTAGTAGAGGGAAAGGCATTGGAACATGCGTACGTACGGTGTACTGTAAGTCAACTAACCGTGATGGAAGATTTGTTAGCCGGCTTTGGCTATTTCTTAATGATAATCGACTTTTTGTCTAGCGGGCAGCTGACGGTGGCGCAAACACCATCGAGTACTGCCTCATCACGTACGTAAGGGATTACAATTTTGACAATCGACATGATATGAAAATGTGGAGTTTAAATGTTTAACCGGGTTGGCGAGTCAAACGGTTGAACCGGATGATTCATATCCAACTCGCCAATCCATTTAGAAGATTTCATTGAAATTATATTTTCAAATTTAACATGTCAACATGTTTAAAAATAGGTTCTCACTTAATCCGTTCAACCAGACATTCTGTTTGACTCGTTAATTAGCTAGGGTGGATTGGCTGATTCTTAATTCTTCAACCTGCTAAGTTGAAGCTAAACAGTTAGTTTAAACTCAGAAAGTTTAACTGACCAATTTAAACCCGAGACGTGCCAACACCCAAAAGTTCATGTCAAGCATTTCTTTCAACTTCGGCAATCAACCTTTCAACAAAGTTGGAATAGTATCATTTGTCGACAAGGTCGGAAGATAGTTAACAGGCAATAACATAATAAATTATGTTTTGGATTTTTTTATTGATAGACAACACTCGAATAGCAACTTATATTTCAAATAGCTCCATTTGAAATAAATGTATTTTTGGAATGTGCGCCAAGAGTACGTAATTTCTTCGCACTTAAGAACTAGATCGACAAGGAACCAAGTTATATAATGACTTCGAATGAAAGACGAATTGCTACAAGTTCACACAATAACACCCCGTTAACAAAACTAACATATTATAATACAAAATTCAAAAAAGAAGATGTGGAGAATGCGTTCCTCCTGTGGCATAGGAACGTCCTCCACAACAAGGATGTTGGGCTTGAAAAGGGTTATAATTATCATTTGGAAATAGCTAGCCATTTTTTTAGTTTAACAGATTAGGGATGACCGGAGTAGGTTAGGAAAAAATAGCAAGGGCGAATTTCGGAGGGATGAAAACTGTTAAAATATTTACAGGACAAAAACCTGTAATTTGACGTGTACTAGTATACTAAAAATAATTAATGAGCGGACACTCTTTTAAGCGGATCATTAAATTACTATGAACATTACCTTTCACACATGCTATAATCTATTGGATTCGATTTATCCGCAATTCACTTGTCATTTGACTAATGAACTTATATTTCCGTTGTTACTATATACCATCCACTTTATATTAACCTCCTATCTCACATGGAGATGTGTATCAGGCTGAGATATATTCATTTTGTTATACTTGATTGTTCAAGATTGCTCAGGACTGCCTCCAAATAATTTATGTACGTAATCGTGTTACTCAATTTGTATGAAACGCCTGCTTATCTACTACGTACTGTATTATTTAAGTAATACTTGGTACATCGATCAGTTTCCTAACATTACTTATGATACTTTTGAAAATAACTTTCAGAAGATGTATCATGATCTTTCTATACACATGACTTTTTGTCATTTTTGTTGACAAAATGGACTGGTTTGATAGAGTTATGCAACAAGTTGAAATGAGTTATGTTTAAATACCCATTTTGTTATATGATTCATGAAGTAAAATGTTTTTAGTATGTTTATTGAACCTATCACACACCAATGTATAAATATTAGCTAGTTATCACATTAAAAAGAACAACCATAATAGTATAATACTATTTTATTACTCCATATTATATTAGGAGACAGAGGAAGAGGACAGAGGATGTTGCTTAAGGGTTATTGCATTTGCAGGGGTACCTTAGGATTAGGATTTAGGAATGTGGGATACGGGCACACGCCGGCACACGTGATTCATTTCATTTCTTCATTTCACCTGGAGCCGAGCGAATTCAAGTGTATAATCCAAGTCACCTTCCATCTTTTATATTTTTTTATCAACTTGCCGTTGACTACATTAGACTCCCCCCTCAAACCCTAGTTTCCCATTCGTTTATATTTATTAATTATTTATTTACATACAATACGTATGTATATAAATTAACCATGATGAGAAGTATTCTCCACTGGTGGTACGTAGATTTGTTTGAATCAACCGATACGCTTTTTTGAGTTTATGATCTGTGATAATACTGTTTCAATGCCTTGATTATAGCAACGTGAGATCTTGATACATTTCATCTTCGTGTGACTTGAATAAACTTTAACGCATCATTTTCAAAAATGTACTATGGCGATGGAGAACAACTTACATCATAGTAACGATCCGTGCATTACAAGAACCCCAACTCAGACAATAATAGATTTGCAATTGATTTTCTCATAAAACAAAAGATTCAGATATGAAACCAACAATATGAGTTATGTTATTAACAATGTATTATAACTTTGTATGAAAAACATTAAATATATATAAAACAACAAATGATCATAGTTTTTGATAAATCCATCGAATTTGTACATTAAAAATTTATACTGTACGTATTAGTAATGCACAATTTTAATGAATTTATTAAAAATAATGATGAATATATCAGTACCCATAAGTAAAATAGTAAAATACAGTATATAATTAATTAGAACATTGAAGTAAAACTAAAAAAGTAGGAAACACGTGAGTTAAGGAGAGTTGAAAAGCGTTGACTGGTTAAAGGTTAGTTGACCGGTCTTTGACATGCTACCATGGATGATGCATGTTATCATGCAACTTTACTTTTTTGCCTCCATCACACGCCATCCACTGCACGCCTGTTTTTATTGTAACTTATCTGTATTCTCATATCTAACTTTCGCTACAACTAACATTCAAAAGATTTTTCCTGCCCCTTAGTAACATATTTCTAGTTAACTTAAACATTGTACTTATTTAATTCAAGTAAGGTGGTGAAGTTGGTAATTGATATGAACACTTCCATAAAGTGATAAATTAAATATAATTATATTGGAAATATTCTTACTTTTGTAATTTAGTGCAAGACATGTAATATTTTCTTAAAAAATATAGCACTTTTGTCCGATTTTATTGACTACTATTGTGGACAAGGACACTAGCAAAATAACAGAAAGTTTGATAGCATATTTACAACAAGTTGTAACAAAGTTCAACCTCTATAAACAGTCCAAAGAAAAAGTGAAAGAAGATCGATCATGTAGACATAATGAACGAAACCTTAGTTTTCTGTAAAGGTTAATATCGACATACTAATAAGTACAATGTAATCATACTCGATTGATATTACTGATAAAGTTGGGACAAAAAATGCTTACAACTTTGATGTATGTCCAACTACAAAATAATTCACATTTTAGGGTCCCATATATGTTGCTTTCTCAAGTAAATTATATGATTACCTTAAACAAGATGTATAATGGAATAGGTTAAAATAGTAGTAAATTTGTAAGTGTTTGGGCGTTTAAGCAAAGAGTGATGTTGGTTTATGCCTCCTGCGTACGAGGCATCTCATGTTTATTATAATTCACCTTTACGTGCATGGCAAGTAAACTTCAAGTTAAGGTAGCAGGCCTATGATTCACCCCACCTCAAACCAATTTGACAAAGATTTTCTTGTCTAATTATGTATTTATCTCAAATTTATAAATAGTATGCATCTACTTGCACATTTCTATTTATATATTTCATCTGTCTCAATTTAATCGTTGTCTATATATTCATTTTAGTATATCTCAAAAGAATTATTCATTTTCAGTTTCATCAAATCATATATGAATGTATAAATTTATGTAAGTATATATATGCATGCAATATAACTAATGTAACTTTTGAGATAGTTTATATAGATTTTTTGTGTGGTAATAACCTAAAAACATAGCATGTATCAATTTTTGTGTGAGTTGATACGTCCTGAAATATTTAAAATTCCAAATCTAATGATCAAATGACGTGTTTCATCAACACGTGCATAAGTACATACGTAGATATATCTACATCTGTATATGTATACGTTTGCATATATGTATACATACATTTATATGTATTATGATCACTTGGAACTTGGAAAGTTGAGGATGATTTATTTGTGTTCGAGATTTGATAAATCATTCGACTTTATGAAAGGTGGATGGGAGCCCAGAAATGAGATAAGATCCAGATATACTATTAGCGAAGTGGGTGGCATCCATATCTTTAATTTCTTCGATCTTCGTATGGTAATAATATTTTAGTGGACCAAAATAAATATAAAGAAACAAATCAAATAAAAAATGATTTGAAAAACTTGGCAAGAAGTAAATTGGTAATGCACGTAATATCTCTCACACACATGTATACGAACATGTGATCGTAAATGTTCCGTATGTTAGAGAAATTAAACACATAATATATAGATTTCGTAATTGCTTTACGAAATCAAAGGAATAGTTCAGTGCTATCATGTACATTTTGTTTTATGTGTGAAGCACAATATATTAGTTATGTTTTGTTAAATAATTAATACTTCCTCTGTCCTAGTCAAAGTGTCCACTTTAACTATGTACATAGTTTTAAAAAATTTCAATAACTATACTTTTCACGAATCAAATAACATATCAACCAACTAAAATCTATTTTGATTGATTGAAACATGAAATTGGACACTTATTTGGGACAATCCAAAATAGTAATATGGACATTTAAAGTGGAACGAAGGGAGTATGTTGAGAATGACTTTTCCTTGATGTCTATAAGTGCATACGTATTTTTTCTTAGTCATATGATAATTCGTCAAATAACACTTTTACATTTACGACTTCTAAAAAGAAAAGGATAAAAAGAAAAGAAAAGAAAAGCAGGATATTATCAACTTGAAGCTGGTACTAATGTTTCTTTACAAAGCATTTACGCAACATGGATCTACTTATTTTCTCTAATTTTCTCTAATTTTCTTTCAGCAATCAAATTCTTAATTACACTTTTGAACATGTATTCTTAGACAAATTATAAAGTTTTTTTTATAAAGAAAATCTACGTACATTCCCCTTTTACCATATAGATCTATCATCTATATCAATATGTTAGCATGACTCCGTTTTTGCATTACCTGTATGTATCAACTCTCTATAACGTTGTATTTGATCCTCGTAGAATATGGCTCACCAAATTTGATGTCGAAATTACGACTATAAATAAATAAAAGCGTATGCAGCCCTATATATCATATTAATGATCTGAATGATGTGTATAGTAACTTAATGATCAGTTGAGAGCGTTTTAATCTTTTCTACTGGTAGTTAATTATTATTTTGTAGAAAAGCTGTAAGCCCGATAGTTAAAAATGACTTACTCTAGCCACTATACAACACGGTTATAAATATGAAAATACGAATAGTTATTCACTTATATCAAAATAGTCGAACCGCCCTATAAACATATGATGTTTATTTGTTGCTACCGACTTGAAATTAATTGAATGGTCAATATTGAATTCATCGGTTTTCTTTCACTTTCTTTGGTTGTGAAAGGTTGAAGGGCGGTTACTAACCTTAAGTAGAGAAATCCATGAATGCTTAAAACAATAATTGAAGATAAATTACAATTATTTTGTTCTCATTGTGATAAGAATTGCTAGTATTAGGATCAAACCGTTAAGTTGTCCCATTCTATTCAAGCCTTCTTTGTTCTAAGAAAATAAAAGTAATACGAGTAATCAACATTTTGTTGATGATTTATTAATTTAGAAAATAAGTACTACTATTAATTATATTACGTAGTGATTAGTAAAAACTAATCATGTTACTCATTTCTGTTCTTTTCCTTGAATTTCATTCTATATTAATAAAGTAAATTTTCGGGTTTTCGTTTCGAGAAAATGAATATGAGTATGAATACGAATACGAATACGAATATGAATTTATTTGAAGTGTATAGAGGGTAGGTAAAGAGTTCATGGAAATCCGAATGAAGTCACGTAAAATGAAGGGAATTAATTAATTTAATAATTAATAATTATTCCTTAAAAAAGAATGAAAGAAGGAGGTAAAAATTGAAAAGAAATGGGGATGAGTGAGAATTTAGCGTAACGAACCATGAAAGGGAATTAGGGAGAAGCAAAGGGAGCATGTCATGCATGTGATTTTGCTGTAACGTACGTACATTTCATAAATATATTATTTTATTAATTAGCATTTTTTGTCTTGCTAGTCTACAACATTTACATAAATTATAAATTGTTGCTTTTAATTATACGTGTAATTTATATATTATTTCTATCATGATCATGTATATATAGAAACGCATATCAATCCAGCATTGTGAAAAAAGTCTTGTTCTTGACCGTTTCATGATCTTTGATTATTTTGTAACTTTATCTTTTATCCAGCTGATTTAACCTTTTTACCCCCGACTATCATCATATTTTTAAAATCAGTCTATAATATACTACTAAGTGATTTTTATTATCTAAATAATATAATATGAAAAAATAGAAGAAAAACATAATAATATGTGCTATAATTGATTTTTTTTAATTAAACCGAATCAACAATATTCAAACCAATCACCGAACTAAAAAGTTATCATATTCAATTTATGTTAAAATTCAAACTAAAAATCATTTTAAAAATAAGTGTTTAACCAAATATTGCTCCATCTATGATGAGAGGCCCGATTAAAGTTCAACTTAAATTTTAGAAAGACTTAAATTACGTACAAAAGAAAAAGGGTATATATATATAGGGGAATGATTCATAAGGAAGCTCTAAAATTTGGGGAAGGAGGAAAACAAATCTTAACCCTTGATTTTTTTATTAAAAAACGTTTTTAACATTCATTGGTGATGAATGTTAAACTTCGAAATTTTTTGTAATTTTTAAATTCATTTATGATGAAATTAATGGTTGAGATTTGTTTTCCTCATTCCCTAATTTTTTTGCTTTCCTCTTGATCCCCACCCTATATATATTTATATATATATATATAGTTATAATCACATAATTGACATATTAGTTCATACAGTGAGAAGATCTCTAACGACTAACCTCAATTAAATTACCACCACCTTATTGTTAGCAAAACCATTTGAATGTTTAAACAGTATTAATCATGCATACTTTTTTTTCTTAAGTTGAGAATGGTTAATCTATTTAAGTGATAATTATATAATTTTGATTGTTTATGAAGTGGATCGAATGCATTAGATATAGGATTGTGATTCTTTTATTTTAACTTCTAATACTAGAATATTAAATTAAATGTCATGTTTCATCACAACAAAATACAGTGAGTATTATTATAATTTTAGATAAAATTAAATAATTTAAATTAATTAACTATTCTTTGTAAAAGAACATGAACTCTTGTATACGTTGAAGGCAAGATGAGAGAATCTCGATTATTGAATATACATACTAAAATGGGTCAAAGTCAATGATGTGATATATTATTGAGACCTTTTGTCTATGGAAAGTACTAGTCGATATATAATAGCGAAGGTTAATTAGTGGGTTTACACTTACTTGCCTTCTAAGTTATTCACATTTACCGCATATATATACACACACACACACGCATTTAGTATAACTTCAGTTATGAACATACTAGTCTTATAAATTAGCAATAATAAATAATAACTGCACTAATTTTGATAAACTCTCTTAAGAAACTTTCTAGCTCTGTTCCTGCATCAAATAGATATTATATCAAGACTTATGTGTGTGCGACTGTGCGCAACTGTGGGAGTACACACATATATACACAAACAAGTGTGTGAATGTGAATCCAATGCTAACTTTAGAATTCAATATTCTCTTCTCGTGAAAACTTGTATTTAATTAGTTAGTTACCTCACTCTCCATCACTAATCTAGTTTGTGCAATAAATCGACAGATGATGAGTTATATTGAAGTTATATTTGTTCATGAAATACTATTAGGAAGATAAACATGAATCGGTGGAAGTAACAAAAACAGGAGATTTATGTTATATATGCACTCAAAAGTTTGACTTTTGGATATAAAATGTAAGAAATAAATGACATAGGTTTATGCATTTGACTTAAATAAAATTGCATGATGACATCAATCTTATCTTGTTCAAAATCTTATATATAAATAGTTTCCTATATTAATAAATGAAATGAAAATTGAAGTTTCTAGGTACATTAGTACATCATAAGTACAGTTTTAAAAATTGTTAGTATATACAATTTATATTTTCTTATATAAATTATCCTAACTCATATGAATTGCTAATCATTGTATTTGGAGTTCATTTATTTTCAGTTCTTTACAGTTTTGTGCCTCAAATTGATTTAGATAGATGTGGTAATTTGTTCCTATTTTTAGTTAGAATTTAATTAATTTTATGGTAATTAAATTAAAAGTAGAATGATGTTGAAAGATCAAAAGTTATTATAGGTTTTAAACAAATATAAATAGTAGACGAAGGCCGCCCAAAAGAGCGACATGTTTGGCCTGATATATGCTAAAAGAGAGAGATTAGGTAGTTAAAAGCAAAGCATTACATGCATTATTATTCTTTATTATTCATTTTGGAAATCATTCGAGTATTATTTTTTATTTATTTCAGGAAACTAAAGTCATGATAAACCTACATCCTGATGCTTGGGCGGCATCTAACCTTAACAACATATTACCAAATCATAGGATTCTTTTATGTTTTACCTGCCCTCTCTTAAATCTAACGTATGCATACAATACAAATGGTTTCGTTATATTCAGTATAAAAAAGGCTTTATAGTTTAGGAATGTATTTAACTTTATACATTTTTTTATTCTATGCATTTAACTTTGAATTCTGTTATTGTATGTATTAAAATTTTAAATTGTTTATCATATGTTTTTTGTTTACATAAACTGACATTTTTCTTGTAAGTTCTATACATATAATAATAAGTTAAACGCATATAATAGACCGTTTTAAAAATTGAATACATTCAATATGAGATCTCAAAGTCGGATGCATACAATAGTATAAAGTGTAAAGTTTGATACACTCTCAAACTATAAACCCTATAAAACTTTTTGTATATAATAAATTTCAGGTTTATTCTTTATATACTTGAGGGGTTTTTTTTCTTTTTTCTTTTTTGAGCTTATAGAATAATTAACAGAAACATAAGAAAAAATAAATTTGAATATGTAAATTTCTTTAATCATTTAGTTTGAAATAGTGTTTCAATAGTAAAACTAACCATAACAAGTATCGCCTTTTTATCTCAGATTCTACAGAAGTATAAAGAGTATAAAATCATAACATTTCTACTAAATCTTCTCATGGAGATATATAGATATAGATAGATGTATAAAATGATCATAAAAGTGAAATAATTGTGAATAAAATGGAGTTAGATAATTATTATGTTGCCTATATGAGAAAAGGGGAGACAAGATCTAGGCAAACCATTGGTGCCGTAGCCTTTTTAATTTACATCCTTATAATTATGAAGAAACACAATCAACAGTTGGAACTGTTACTACTACTCATTTCAAAACCTCAATCATCTCGCTCATCATTTTTCACTTTACATACATGCTTTTGATTACTCCGTATATCTTATGTTAAAAGTATACAGATAAAATACACAGTAGTGAATCATGTCATAGACTTTTGATCAACTTATACATAGATTGCCATAACACTAATATATGTAGGTGTTTTTTTGTAAGTGTACGACAATAAAGACATTATCTGTATTTGCTGATGATATTTTTACAGAAGAATTCTAAAAGTATCAAATATGATACTATCATTTACTTTATATATATATATATATAATAGAGAGAGAAAGAGGGATGAATTCTAATGAAAACAACATGCTAAATTTTTTTGGTGAGAACACATACGGTTAGCATTCTTCTTTTAACTTTTACTGTGAATCATTATTTTTTTTTTCACAAAAATTTTGAAAATATGAAGTTTTCTATTTATTTATGTTTACCGTGATTAACCTTAGTTTTTTCTTGTTCACATTACATTTTCAAATGGCGAAGCTATATTTTTAAGATTTATAGTTTAAGATAACTTGTGTAAACCAATAAAAAATAAACATTCACCACTTCAAACATGTTGTTAACCAAAACTAAATAAAGCACCACCATGTAAAAACTTTTGAGAATAAGAAAAAAAAACAAAGCTTCACCCATTAACAACCTGATGTGAAGGTAACGTTAGAAGTTCACTTTATTTACTAAAATGCTACCGTCAAAATCACCTATCTGGATCTAAACGGATGAACGGTCATGACGTATTCTCGTTGTTCTTTTTTAACATTGTGTTCTCACTAGATCTCATACATATATATGAGTAAAATATTTTTACATATATTTTACGTCACCTTCTAATTTATTTGCAATATCATACTTCTAATAAAATACATAGGTAGCCTATATCTATTGACGTGACTATTTTTTTTACCCATCTCACTTTTTCAGCACGGGTCTCCGTACACATATATATATATATATATATATGTATAATCACTCTTCTATTTTATTCCGTAAACTAAACTCACTTACCTAGTAACATACATGTACTCCATGCTCATGCCCATGCGTACCTATACATTTAATCATTTTTAGGTATAACAACTTAAAGTTAAAAAACCGGCTAAATTTACTGACAGTGGTCCCAATAAACTTAAGTTATGGTTATTTTGGTTAATTACGTCTCCATCTTCTTACTAAACCGAAGCATTTGCTTTCTATTACAAGGATTGCGACTAAAAGCGGTTCCCAAAAAAGCACCTCAAAAACTATATGTAGACACATATACCTTTTTGACATTGTTGTTCATTCACTTGCACAACAATTTCACATTATCAGAAGATAAACAATTTCACCTTAAGGGTCACACAAGCTAGTAAAGTCGCGTAGTACTTATTTATTTAGAAAATGTTTAAAATATGAACTACGACATTGAGTACATCATATGATGGAACAATTTCATGTAAAGGAATACGACTACAATAATTTGTACATCTTGTGTGTAAAATAACTATGGCCTTCGTACTTTACCCAACTAAGTATACAAACATAAGTTCGCCCTCACACATACTCGGATTCAAACAAAAATATTATTAAAATCAATATAATAAAATTTAGAAAGTGGTAATGTTATAAGACTTGAAAGAATTTAATTTAAATGTTTGGGTTTGATTATATTGGGGTTAATTAACTCATTATTCACATTGGGCTGTAAATAGCCCACATATGGAACCCAAAAGGCCTATCACTATTCAATTATAGAATACGTTTTCTTATCCATGGAGATAAGCCCATTTGATTTGCCTGCATTAACTCTTTCTAAACACAAACAATACCAATCAGATTAGACCAAATGACATAAACTCTTTTGTCTCCAAGGCAAGTTTGTTCTCAATTTACACAACCATTTTACTTCTGCCATATGGGATAAACTTTCTTATGTGATACGACTCAATAATCACAGATGGTCAGTAGTCAAATTAACTAAAACATCTGTCTTATGTGATATTGTTTGATCGTATATCTATACTATGTTATTAATGATTTAACATTGTTCTCCTTAAATTAAAAATTATAAATATGAAAAATAGGTAATATCATCTAGTCTTAGTCTATTATTATTAGTTTATGCAAATATTGTTTTAAAAAATGAATAATATTAAACCCTTATAAAAAGTTTTAGGTACCATTTTTAATGTCTTAAAAGTAGATGTTGAAAATTACTCTTATATCCTTATCACTAGTTACATAGTTATAGAGACTAATAAAAATAAATCAATATATATTTACTTGTTTCTTTCGATGTATACACTATACATTTATATTCATATTTACTTAAAATTTTCAAACAAATAACAAATATAATCCAATCATTTACTAAATTCGATCAATCCAATTTTAATTTATAATATATATTCTAAAGTGTTTGCATATATATTAAAAACTTAAATAATCAATATATTAGTTGTTCTATCACTGTTATTATTCATAACTATTGTGATAATATAAATTATAAATGAACTAAAAACGTATAAAAATAAATAAATAATTGCAATATAAGTTAATACAACTATTATCTTTACGCCAATCATTATTGTAGATCATTAAATATTTTTTATTCATTACGGTCGTGTTGCGCGGATCTCTAACTAGTATATTATGATACATATAAGAATGAGTTTTGTATATAATACCTTTTGTATGTAATAAATATTTCATACTTTAAATTTGATATACTAAAAAGTAAGTTTGGGGCTCTTTTGCTTTTGACGGAATATGTAGAAGATGACAATTTGTAATTTCTTATCACCGTTTAAATTTCAAATATTATGTAAAAACAATGCTACATATATCTTTTAAAGTCAACACGAAAAACAACGAACATACGTGTTGCTATTAGACTATTTGTATTGAGTTACAATAATTCCATATTGTACAAAAATGACATGTGACTAATAATCACTAAGTATTTAATCTATTTTTATTGTATAGCTCGCATACCCTACTATAACAAAATTATAAGTATCAGAATTTAGGCTAGACCGGCGTGACCCATTTGCAACCATCATGTGCAGTCAAATGTTCACATACGACCTACAAAATACATTTTTAACTAGATTACAACATGTAACAATCGTTAACACTCCAACTTAGAAAGATACGGAGTATGGCTTACCCTCCAACGGAGTGCCGTGTTTCAGTGTTTGAATCTTGTTAGCGTAATAAGAGGTTGCAAGTGTCATGCTAATTTTTCCCAGCAAAGAACTTTATTAGTTCCGTTCTACGTGGACAAGAACCCATGACTATTCGATGGCCAAAAATCAGAATGGTGCCATCGCAAGAACATCCTATGGGCTGTTCGGATATATATAAGCCTTCAAGTTGTAATCTTGTGTTCTTAGTACTTCTATTTCAATCTATTATTATCTTTTTGGTAATCGTGGTTTTCGATCTTTGGCCCACTGATCCGTTCAGTTACAACCTATAACAAAATTAGTAATTATGACTATCTGCTTTAAACTATTAGAGACTACAATGGTCGCACCTAGTATGTCGGCTACTTTAGGTTAGCCGTTCTAAAAAAAACCTATTAGAGACTACAACAAAATGGGTTTGATTTCACAAATCTAAATACCCCTTGCAACACTTAATTGATATAGTAATAGAGATAAGATTTGAAGTCCTCAAAGTGGAGTTGTATAAATGTATAACACATCTGAAATTTTCTACAAATATATATTCATCTATATATATGCACCAAACTAGTTACCATGTTAATAAGACCGGTTCGGGGGACAAACAGATATCTGAACCGGAAGAGGTCGACCCGTGCCCGTTCCACCACAACTACTACAAACCATCCGACCCGAACCTGCACACGTCCCACATCCACGGTCACCATCCGACCATCGGTTACAAAGACAACTAACTCTGCCCGTACCGTTGCAACGAGAACACTTCTGGAACCGGTCAGAGCCCGGTCCCATCATGGTGTTTTGGTCCATGACTGACTTTAACAGTGCTGCTCCGGCTAACATGCTGATACCTGTTGCTAGCTGAGTTATTACTAACGGACCCATAATGAATATTCAAGAATTGAGATAATTGGAAGAAAGATGATATTTTATTTTTATGTAGTTGAGGGTTATTTGGTTTATGTGATACTAGAGAAATGAAGTGGTTATGAATATGTACACGTAGAACCGTGTGAACTTGGAGATGGTTTTTTATTGTGTTTGGATTTTAGTGTGTTTTTTTTGGGATCATTGTGATGGTTTTGGGTGTGACTATCTCGTCCTCTTGTTATGTTTTCATTTTCCGGTGATCCAACGGTACAGTTGGTTGGTTGTTTGGTTAAGTAATAATGTTAACCGTGAGATTTGGTGTGAATGAAATGGATGAATATGGGTTTGACTGAGAGGGTAGGAATTAGGGGTGTTCATTTGGTCTTGATATTCTCGAGTTGTTCAAATTGGGTTGTTTCTGACATATTCTTTGATCAATTCAAAAACCGAGTTGAATTCATAATTAACTTTTAATTGATTTGGGTTTGATTTCAATTTGAATTTAGTTAAACCACTTTAAACTAAGAGTGATTGACCTAAAATTACGAGTGCTCGTATAATTCCAAGCTTAAATGTTAGGACTCGAGCTTGGCTAGTCATCATCTGTATAAGGTCAAGCTCAACTGGTGATCGACTGTAACATTGATCAAGCTAAATGTTTAAAGCTCTCGGTAGAGCTCGTTTATTAAACAAACTTGACTTAAAGATTGAATTAATGTTCATGCTAGAACTTTTAATGAGTCGATCTAGAGTTTCTCGTGTCTAACTCGGTTCCCTTACACCCCTAGTCGAGATATCTTGTCAGTGAATAGGGTATATCTAGATTTTATGCCGTCCAATTAAATGACATAATTGATTAAAAAAGAAGGTAAACCTTTTAGGGAATTAACATATGGTTGGATCCATTTGAATGTTAACATTTGTCACAACCAACATGGCCGCCACAACTGTTAGCTCCAGTACCAACATGGCCGACTCACCATCACCACAATCACTGCCAAATCCACCTACAGTAACGAAAGATTAAGATCGACGTAGATTATATAAACTGCGAGTCCACAACCCATTTAGTTGGATCACATGTCAGGTTTGTATCTGCCTATTCCCCAAAGTGCATTAAAGTTACCCGACCCATCTGGTCCACCTACTTTGCCACATGTTCGTCATTTGCAACCAAAAGTAAGAAAATGAGAAACTGCCAACAACTCGAATTTATGGCAGAAGCTGCCAATATCAAGAGACCAAGATGCACTATATCATTAAACTGTTACTATATTAATCTGTTCTCACTGGTCTTATAAAAAACAACTCTTTTGACTTTTGAGCACCAAACTTCACGAACTTAACGATTTTCAATTGAATACACTAGATCATTAAATTGTTACTATAGTAATTAGAGGTAACCAATCAACAACTATAAATTAAAAAATCTTTATAATATAAGCCTTTTTTGCAATTCCAAAATTTTAACAACAAACTAATTATCGCGTAAAATTTAAGCCAAGATTAAGAATTTTGTTCTAGTACAAGAATGAGACAATGACAACAAAGCTTGAAGCTTCAACATCTTCAGGTAAAGACAACTGATCAGAATTCAGAAGACTTGTCTAATATTGATGTTAATTCTCGACGTTCTAATGTAGTCCAAGTAACAAATATCGTCTTCATCCGAGAGCTGCTTTTCTAATGCCGTGATTTCTGCATTTTCTGTATCAGTAAAAATCCGAGGAACACCTGTAAAATAACTAAAATCAAATGCTGAAGAAGGTAAAAGAACTAAAAAAATAAAAACAAATATTTTTATTTACGAACCATGAAAACGCTCCCTTGCTTCACCAGACATTAGTACGATATCACCACTACGAAGGAACATAGCTAATGGTTGATCATTTCTGGACTTCCCTCCAAGAAGGAAAATAGCTTTGCATCCCAAACTTAAACCAAAAGGAAAATAAGATTCAGTGTCAGGTCAAACATACATGAAAAGATAAAAATGATGATGTAATATACAGTATATACCGCTTTTCAAAAAAAAAAAAATATACGGCATATACCCCTAGACCAACCTCATGCTTACAATAGGTTTACTCCAATCTGCCTCCATGTCATCGAGATGACCACCCAACATATCACCTGAGAAACAAGTAGATTAATTTACTGTTTAGAGGGTGTTTGGATGCATGATTTGAAAGTGATTATGGGATATTGAATAATCAGAACCAGACGTAAAATACAGTGTTTGGATGTAGTGTTCTGTTTGAAGTTGACACATGGACCATGGATAATCAAAATATAATAACACCTGAGCCAAAGTAATTAACGATTGCCGCTTCTGGTTGAAATTCTTCTCCAACCGGCATTGCGGGAGCAGCCATTTTCTTAGCTAGTTGACAAAGTGCATCCGGGATCTTGTTCTGAGGAAGTGAAACATTATAGCTCCTCTACATAGAGATACATATTGACAGATTTGAGAATTTATTATCGATGTTGATGGTGCTTCTAGATTAATCTATAATATTTTGATTGTGTAGTTGGACAATCTTTTTTTCTTGATGAACTAGATATGCTCAGTACTGAAATTGATGTTACTTAAATGAACTAGAACTAATAGTAAACACAGAAAGACACCAAACTTATCATGTACAAGCATGCCTGAGCAGTGAGCACGAGTGCCAATGGTCGCCCATTGAAAAATGGCACATATTTTAACAAGGAAATGGGAATTAGCTCATAATACAGTCATAGTTCGTAGAAACAAAATAGATAATGTAATTTCACTCAAAAGAGTTACTCCATGTATTTAGAAACCGGGGTCATGAAATTTACCAACATGGACATAAAAATCTTTAGTTTCTGGGGATCATAACGGCTTTTCACGGGCCAAGTCTTATTGGAGGTGGGCTTGGTCCCCATGGATTAGCGACCCACCAAATGTGGAATCAAAACCACAGCTTAAAAGAAAGAGTGAAGAAAATTTTACTTCCCAGTAGGCAGTAACAATTTCCCAAGGACTATAAAGGAAGCAAATAGGATTGTAACATCTACTATTAATTTCTTTTGCAAACTCTTAATCATGCTATTAAGTTCGATTTATTTCAATAGAAGGATGTAAACAATTGTATAATCTCAAGGGTGATACATTATGTTACCTTTGACCAATCAAATTGCAGACCGAGCGTACTCCATCTCAACTTCCGTAGCAAGACAGACGCTGATATCGATTTACAAGAATTTCCATTTAATGATGAATGAAGTTCTTCGGAACAAGCCCATCTATGACTACAAACATTAACATCACCACCACTCAAATTATGTTCACCAGCTATCTTCTCATCTTCAACTAACACTTGTCTATCTTTTGCAGCATTGAACAAATCACGTACGGGTCCATAAATAGCATTGTGATTGGTTCTGTTTGGTGGCTGAGGGAAACTTACTAAACTCTCCTTAATCCATCTGCATTGTTCCTCAATACTCAATGCTGCGGGAATAAAATAAAAACCTGCACTTGAGAGCACATCATGATCACTTGCACGAATAATCACCTCAACAAAGGAACATTCATCTCAATGCAACAAAAACAACATATAATAGATTCATCGTTTATCACTTATTAGTTATTACACCAAAATGCAACGAACTTTGACCAGATTTGTCATTGTATGTGATGATCAACTTTAAGTTACTTTTTTTTATAGCAAAAATTTATCCTATTACGAATGTACGCAAGTGACATTATATGGCAAGTAATGTTTATGACTTCGCAGGCTGCCAAGGCACCTTTTTTAGCTGCTATAAAAGGTCAGTTACATACTTAGATAATAGAATAAAGTTTTGTTTTATCAAAAGATAAAACAAAATTGATCATTACATACAACTTTTGGTGATAGTTGGTTACATTTTAAGGCAATAGTAACTATATCACTATAACATTATATACATACCAGGGCAATTATCTAAGCAAAATACAGGCCTATCGAAGTTACATTGAAGCTTCGAAACACCTATTGGAAGCTCGCCATTTCTAGCAAACGATTCCGAAATAGATTTAAAATCGATAACCTCTGATAAATCTACTGATCTCGGTAGCTTCTTTCTAAAATTGAACAAATAATTACATCAAAATTAACATTAATAAATACGTAATAGTTAACAATAACTAATGAATCAGCATGGTAATATCAGAATAATTACTTAATTTCTTACTTTTTTGAAGATTTAGCATCGGTATTGTAATATAATTTGTACTGTTTCTCGGTTTTTCGAAAGGCGGTTCGCTCTGAATCGTCGTTTACACTATCGGAACCGTACATTTGGTGTATAACTGAATTTCAATTGAACAGAAAGAAGTTGGGGATAACGAAATTAGGGTTTATAAGCTTGTCTTCGCAGAGTAAATATTTTTATCTCATTTCTTAGAAGTGTATATTTCCAAAGTTACCCCTAAAATGAAGGGCAATTCTGTCTTTGTATGCCGAATATAAACCTAAAATAAATTTCCAGTAAAGTCTCTCCTCCATCCTTTGGCGCCAAAGTTTGTTATAAACTGTTAAAAAAAAACTTCTATTAGATTTTAGATTTTCAAGACAGTTTTATTAAGAATAGCTCGTAGGGCGGTCATTGAAGCTTTGATTCTAAATGAATCATTGTAATCCTTTTCGTTAATTTATAGCCAACACAAATTACGAATAGCTATTCTAAATTCGAAATGTTGATATTGAAACGTTACAAATGTTAGAGATTTCTGTTCAGGAAGACGAAATGATGAAAATATATTGTCGTCGCAGTCTCCTGTTGATCGGGATTTCAAGGAACCGCCTCAGAAAGTTAGTTTGATGATTTCGGGTCTTAATATGGTTGTGGTTATGTGTTCATTATTAATTTTGCTAATTTGCATCTTATATATACCATTAATATAATATAATATTAATTTAATTGGAATCCTTGGCTAAACAAAAAACCATAATCGTCATGCCTATGAGATGCAAAACTCTAACTCGTTACATTCAACAATTCGTCATTTTGATTAGTCAATTTAGCAAGTATATCCGAATAACATCAAGAAACTTATAATTTGATGGATAGTTGTCAGTAGCCAACATTCAAATTTTGACAATCTATTCAAATTTTAATATGACTGTAACAGTATTAGGTATGAATCCCTAATAACATGATGATACTGACTATTGAGTTTGATCTACAGATGCTTCAATTACCAAAAAGGAAGTTGGACCAACCACAAATACGGTTTTCGGAAATACTGTGATCGATAGTTCAACCGGTGAGTGGTTCACTCTTAATCAAAAGGTATTGATTGTTAACCATTTTTTGCTTCTACAAAACAGTAACAAGTCTTTTATCCCAAACCAGTTGCTGTAAGTTAAAAGGAAACCTTACAAATTAGAGCTCAACCGATTAATGTCCTTTTCAAGTTACTCAAAAAAAATAATAATTAAAAAGTTGGTTTTTATATATATACACACACTATTAGTCTTCTACTGGAGATGTTTTTTTTTATTTAAAAAATTACAATTTTACCCCTAACGTTATTACTAGTCTTTGAAAAACCAAATTAAATTTACCGACATACCATTACATTGCATAACATAATCAGTAAACCATAACTTAATAAATATAAGAGTTTTGACTCTAATTCAAAAACCTATCTATACGAATATATAAAGCGTTTGAGTGTTTTGTTAAAATAAAAAGTACTATGTTGCATCTACATTTATTACAACTTTTTTAAAAGGTCAAAAAAGAAATTACAAACATACCATACATTTATTAATTTTTAATTAATACTATTATCTTCAAATAATAAACTAACTCAAAGATATGACATGACTTTTGAGTTGCTAAGGGTTACAAGATGTGACAATTATGGACAAAAAAGTCCTGATGAAATGACGTGTTGGCAAACTGCCCAAGGCAGTTTGTCCATCTTTCAGTGTCATATTCCGCCTATAAAGGCATCCGTTTTAAGTTTCCTCCAATTTGACATATTTTAAAGGTTTTAAATATTAAGAAAGTGAACCAATAAATGTGTTTTTTTGTAGAATCATAAATTTCTCACTTTTACTTACATTTTTAAGTATATGGTTATGTTGATAATTTATATATTCGAAAACTTCAATTTTTTTTTCTATCATAAAACGATTCTAAACATTAGTGTGTATATTTAGGAATCAATATTCTCACATTGACAACTTTACGTGGCACTTTTTAGAGGGATATCAAGTTACAGTACAAAGGAGTTGGTATAGTCTTTCAAAAAGTTCAAACAACCCGGAGTTTATAGCTCAAATATGATATATACGATTTACAAAGTATATTAGTATGTGATTGTATATTTTATTTTATCCAAACATATACTACGTATATAACTTCCTAATTTACATCGAATTAACGTAACATTACTCCAAATTCACGATGGCCAATGTTGCAGACTACTAATATTTCTTATTTATAATATTTCGTTGCAACGCGCATGTATACTACTAGTATATATATATATATATAAACATGTAAACAAATGAGGTTTTCCCTGTTCATGTTTCCCGGGAAGGGCAAGTATTTTTACTCGGATGTACGTGACCTAATCGGGATATCCCCGTGACCATTTTTGACCTTTTCCCTGGCCACCCCAACATGTACAACTAGTGAGGTTTAAAACCTGAGACCATTGTGAGAATATCAGGACGTCAACCACTATATCATCTTCTTGATGGTTATATATATATATATATATATTCGGTGCTTTAAAAGTATATTTTTAGAAATAAGTTGTTTTATGTATTTACTTGACATGTAAACGCTTACCCAAGTCTTCAAAGGTTTACTGTAATCGGGATTGGAGGCGATGATTTTGTGAAATCTATTGTAGTTGTTGTGGAATCAATCATACAACATTCGATCACACAGGGATATGTGAAGCAAAAAGTGTCATCAAGAGGGAAATATGTCTCGGTGAATATTGAACATGTACGTGTGGTTTCAAGTGAATAGGTTCTATTCTTCTGTCAATCTATCTATAGTCTATACACATCTATTCATCATAAACTTTGGGAATAAGGTGTTCAAAGTGAAAGTAAAACTTGCATAGGTTTAAGATGGTCAAACAGTTGACTCTGTCAAAAGTCAAACTATATGCTTTTAGATTGTATTTGAAGGGGCATACTGACTTAATTAGTTTGCATGTTCTACGCAGTTTGCTTATCGTGTTATGAAGCATGAAGTCTTCCAGCAACGTTCTGCTCTTTTTCTAGTAAAAGATGGCTTTTGGTAGATGTGGTCAAATGGGTAAGATTAGCGAGTTAGGTAAAAGGTAGAAATGGCGTGAATTAGATGGGTTGGGTTGATGTATTTTCACTTTTGATATATGCATTAGGAATTTAAGTTTTTAAAAATCCGATTTAAGAGTCTTTTTGCTTTACAATTACACTTTTGGTTGTAGGTTCAAGTTTCGAGATTGGGACAATTGTATTTGTGGATAAATGTATTTTTTTATTATGACTCATGAGGATTTATTCCAACAAAAAGACAATTTTATTCATATATCAAAGTTTTATACCACAAGCGGAAGTGATACAAGGTTTAAACTAGTCTAAAAGATGAATAGTAATGTGCAACAACGTTTTCGGTTGTCATATGGTCCTACGATTTCCCTTCTTGATGAGCCAATTGTCCTAGAGATATATACGTACATTTATAAGCCTAAAGGCTTAGTGATTTCGCGTGTTTGTGTACAAAATATCACACACAATATGCAATGATGATGTGTAACGTGAAAACATAAAATATAGAAAGTATAGTGAAATCTCTATGCTTATCGGGGTTAACTAGATTCCTGGTCGATAAACATGCGTGAAAGTCCCTAGTATCAATTATTGATTAAGTGATACAAAGTTCATAATGTAAGAGGGAGAGAGAGGGGGGATACAATTCAACTCGTTGATTGTAGTATTTTAAAATTTTTAACAGTTATTAGTAATTTTAAAATACTTGTATAATAAGCAAGGTAATCAATTGCATTGCAAAGTATGAAAGCTGAATAAGTAAAAAGATGAACATAGATTAACTTGAATGATGAATTTATTGATAACAAATTACATCAACATATTGAATTGAGGAATAGTTAAAGTCCGTGTTAGGTATAAACTTTATTAGTTACACATTTTGTTGAAATTAAAATGTCATATTTATGATGGTTATGTGTGAGTTCTTATCTTTAAATATAAACTTTTGGTGACTTTAGACTCATTTGTTCTAGTTCTGTGTTAGCTAAAACCTTTTTGTCAACTTATTTGACCCATTCAATGGTGACTTTAATTTGGTTGAAATTTTTTCTCCTTTTGGTGAGTAGAAAATCTTATGACTTGTAAAAATTTTAATAATTCCTTACAGGTGCAGGCTGTGTATAGTGCTATGAGGAGTGATGATCGAATGAAATTCTTTCTGTAACTTACTTCACTTTGTATACAGTAAATGTATATCTTTCTCAGGCTTGTAACCTTGCTCGTTTAGAATTATATACAAGTACATATATAACTACAAAAGTATGTAACAGTGTGGAATAGATGCCATACATTAGTCCACTAGCCGTCAACTTTTGTTGTCCATTAAGTCTGTTTTTAGCAATTCATGACACTCTGCTTATTACGTCAAGGAGTTATTGGGCTGCATTCATTTTTTGTACTTTTTGTCCGAAATGGAATTAGAAACTAGGCATGTCTTGTTGTGAATGTAATTTTGTTCTAAAGTTGTACCACAAATTGCTTGATTAGGAGTCAAAAGCATTTTGCATGTGTCCAAAGGCTTACTGCGTTGTTAATCAAGTGTTCTCGTTATCATTTTGATTAGATAATGTTTGCTTGTTTGACTCATCTTTGTTTGCTTGTTTCGCATCATTTTCAAGTTTGAAAACTTTGTACTACTTATTTTTATAAAATCATTGGATGATATCTGAACAAACGTTTGTGCATCTGTACTCGCGCTGTGATATAAGACAAAAAGTAAAGGAACACTCTACTAACCCCTTGTTAATTTGTAAAAACTTTTTGAGAGTTATGGTCTTTTGAAGTTTAAAAATAAAGTAGAAGGGAATAAGAAATTAGATGCCACTGTAACAAAACTCCAAAGAAGTAACAAGTATGCACCTGCAGACTGTAGTTAACCACCAATGACCTCACCCGTTTGACTCAAATACTTTCTTCACTTTCAATGGTGTCACAATCCCGTTTAGCCCTGTTAACCCATTATTATTCTTCTAGAAATAATAATAATGACAAACTATAGGTATCTAGGTGGCCCGGTTAACCAAAAGGACGGGGTTCATATATATTAGTTCTGATGTGCGTGTATATATCAGTAATCATCATTTACCGGCTAAAAAGATTGAACAAGCTCACACACCATTATTTTTATTTCCTCGAACAAAATCAGTCCAATGTAGCATATGTCCATAATTTACATTTAGGAGATTGGGGTTAATATGCATGACGATATCTATTTGATAAGATGATGTAGATTTCTGTAGTTTTTTGCTTTGTCTTAATTGTTAATAATAGGCTTTAAGATTGTCAATAAAAATCAGTTTTTTTTTATTACCAATTATATGGTACCCTTCAAATCGTCAACGATAATATCATTTAGTAAATAAGTACAATAATTAATACATGTTTAATGACAACTTTTTATATTGTCACTAAGACCCACAAAGTCGATATGAAACACACCAAAAACATAAATGTATTGTTAGCTATAAAATTAGTATCTAGGGATCATGTAGGAAGTATTATATTTAATATATATATATATACTATATAATATAATATGTTTATCCTTTTATTATTCTGGTATTTTTCCCCACAAAATAGTTAACTAATTTTGATTATTGGGCCCGTGCTCTTTTTTAAAAGAGCAAATGGGGGACATATTTTCTAATTGACATAAAAACTTTATATCTCTTCAATATTATATCCCTAATGCTGTAATAAATAAATTAAAAATGTTGTGAGGTGTGACCATGTTTACATTTTATAATCAACATGACCCCAAGAGAAGTCATTTTCATGGCCAAAAGATTCCATTTAAATAATGTGCATACGAATTTGTTTAATTAAATCCCAAGTGGTGTTTAATGGCATTTGGTAATCACTCCATCATCCATGGATGTTCAACAATCAACATGTCACCATCTCTTCACAAATTTTAGAAAGTATGACTTTTTAAAGTACTTGGTCCATTGGTAAAAAAAGAAGAAGTTCAGTTCATATATCAATTATAGTTTTACATAAAAGCTAATCTAAATTTATATATATTTTTAGAAAAGCACAACTTACCACCTATTGACTCCAATTTCAACTTTTTAATCGCGTAATCCGTTTTTTTTTAAAGGCTAGCTAAGAGCATCAATTTCGTCTTTTATATCTTATAGAAAAGAGAAGAAGTCTAGTACCGGTCTTAAAAAAGATGTTTTGGGACATTCGGTAACTACTTAGTATGCTCTACTCTCTCCACATTTAAGGACTCACGGCAGGAGAATGACGAGACCGTTCCCTCACACCCACTAAAAGAAAACTCAAATGCAAAATTGCTCAGGACCTAGGATACCATTAGGTAAAAGGCTGTTTTATAATTAATGGTTATATGAATTACGTTCTTGAGTAAATATCCTAAACGGTCAATATATCTTCTCAAGTTTCATGAAAAAGAAATATATGGGTTTATCCGGATCATTTTATGATGTATACAAACAAGGTGTAATGATACGTCTTAGTTACCAGATAATATGTTGATTTAGGTTATATTTTGTTTTTATCGATGTGTACAGCTTAAAATTAAAGGTAGAGTTAAAACATATCAGAAGGATTGGATGAATCGAAGTGGTTAAAAAAACCATTTAAGATGCATTTAGAAACTCATACACTTTTAATTTACTTGATAAAAAAGAGGTTAGATTAATTTTTTCATATTGTAATTATTTACTAATATATGTAATACATTATTAATTTTATATTGTTGTTTCCTCTGTCAACAACTTGGACTAGAGGATTAGGCAGCCGGTTTACATCACAATAATGGCCCATTTATAATATTTTTAGTTGTCATAGTTTTAGTGAACCAAAACTTTTATAGCTCTTTTCGAAGAAAGTTATAAGTAATAGTTGTTGTAATCTTTGGGTTTTAGTAATAAAATTATTCTTTTTATTATTATTTTTTAATACGAAATTGGTCGTTACAAATCAACAAGGGTACTTATGTACTTTTACGTCGCATTAGAAGTACAACCTTTTCTTTTCTTTCTTTTTTTCGTTACAAATTACTTGCCTTTTTGTTCTTTATATGAATATAAAGGTTACATATGTATTCCAATAAAATAAATGAGAGGCCCAGCTGACGCCGTTGTCGGTATTCTTTATTTGTTGTTTCCTTGGATTATTAATATATATGTGAAAATGGTGACAAGTTTGTTGTGTTCATATGATTGACGCCAAACCTTAATCTTTGCATCCTCTTTTTTCCTCCTTAACTCAAACAGTACTAAAACATGGGAAGAAACATTGAAGAACGAGTTGTCCTGCAACCACAATCTAAGGTAATTAAACACTAATTTATTTTGTTAATATTGGATTAAAATGTTACATTTGTATACGTTTTCTTTCGTGTTTTAATCTATGAGTACATAATTGCAAGAAAGCAAAAGCTTCACTTTCTCCAAAAAATGGTTTAATTATGTGAAATGAAACTTATACGACTTAAAGTGCTTTTAGTAATTCTTTGTGCATACAAATGATTTATAACAAACATCGGTTTTATGTTTTTTTTATGCATTTAGTAATTCAAAATTCGTTTCATGGTTAAGTAATTTTTTTGTGTTATTTGTTATAACTCACGTAATAACGAACATCGGTTTTACGTTTGGTCAGGAGATGGATGAGATTGAACACGGAAAATCGTTGTTAGCTTCTTTGCCAAATTCACCAAATCAGAACAATGGTAGCAGACCAACAAGCATGGTCATGAAGGCGAGTTCTTTATTTCTTTATGCACCCTTTCTCTAAATAGTATTATTTTTACGTATAAATTAATGAACTTCGCTAACGACGGCCCTTATGACTATAATTAAGGTTAATATATTCAGATTTACATCTCACTTGAATTAATTATAAAGTGTTAATATTCCTTTTTAATTCTCGCTTTCCTTTTCGAATTTTGTTTATAGTGTTTTTTGATGGAAATTGTAAGTTTTGAATTTGAAATCAATTTAAATATAGAAGTCTTAACAATAACCCATAGAACAATAGTTAACAAAATCCGACAAAATGATCTTTACTAATTTAGGTAACATTCAAGATCATCGTCTAAAAAAGATTTGAACCTCAAACTGATCAGGATGTCATGTGTTTTTGGTATGACAAAACAGAAAGCACATACTGTATTTCCAGCACACTTGGTAGCCGAAGCAATCTCAACGCTCCATGGGCTCGATCTAAGATGGTCAGGTCCCATCACGCCACAAGAAATGGAATACGTCAAACAATATATCTTTGCAAAATACCCTGAATACTGCAACGGCCTTATAGTTGAAGAAGGCGACAAAATTGATCTGTACAATATATGTAGCAACGACGACTCATCTTTAGAAGCAAGTATGAGCGATGATAAACGAAAGTACTCCCCACGCGTTGTCACCATAAAAGACTCATCTTCACCTTCTTCTTTTAGTCCCACAAATGATCTTGATGGGACACAATTAGAGCCTTCAAAATTACTAGAAATCCTAAACAAAAAATCCTCATTTCAAGGTAATTTCATGTCAATACCTGAAATTCAAGTGCGAAACAAGGCTTTACAAAATTGTGGGCTACAAGAAGATGAGTATCTTGTATTATTTACACCAACTTTTAAAGAAGCAATGGTTATGATAGGAGAATCATACCCTTTCTTTAGAGGGAATTATTACATGAGTATTATAAGCGAAAAAGAAGACTCGATTAGAGAATTTGTGACTACTAAAGACTCTAAAGTCATAGCGGCTCCTGAATCATGGTTAGATCTACGAATCAAAGGGTCACAACTTAGTCAATATTTTAGGCGAAAGAGTAAGTATAGTCCAAAAGGACTATTTGCATATCCGGCTTACATGAATGGGACTAGTTACTCGATGCATTGGATCTCTGAGGCGCATCGAAATTCTTGGCATGTTCTTTTGGATGCAACTGAATTGGACCCAAAGAAGGAGCGATTAACGTTGGCACTTCATCGACCTGATTTTGTGATTTGCAGTGTTGTTAATACGCATGCTCAACCGTCGAAAATCAATTGTCTTTTGGTCAGGAGAAAATCGTTTGAAACTGCTCAACCTTTAATGGGTGGTTCTTGATGTTAATCTAAAGGATTTGTATGTAAAAGTTGTTTATTTCTGTATGGTTTCTGCTTTGAGATGTATTGATCAAATCATTTTACCATGTTTGTAATAATGGAAAGCTGATTTGTAATAACTGAGACTTTTATATGATTTCTAAAGTTAATATTAAAAAATTCAAGGTTATGGATTTTATATGTTAATGATGTATGGAAACATTATGTTGTTATTGTGTACCAACACATTTATTGTACATAATGTCACCTTAGTCTATAATCACTTATTGCAAAGCTAATTTGAACCGGTAACGGAAACGAGTGAAATTATAATGCGAGTAACGTTAAAATGCGTCTAGAAAGTATAATTAAACATGTTCATAATTATTCTATGACATATAGATTCTATTTATTCTTTTTTTTTCATCAATTATTTATCGGTTGCACGAGTTAAATCTTTAGGTCTAGTTTTATCCGATTTTTAATCGAACAAAACATCTAATGTTGTTGCAGTTTTAATAAGGGAAAGATTGATTATATGGTCTTACATTACAAGTTGTAAAACTTATATCGAGACTTGAGAGGAAAGTTTGAAATGATGGGAATTATTATGATAATGCTTATAATAATTTGTCTTTGACTCCGTCATTGATTTGGACACGATCATTTGACAGAAAATTCAATTGGGCCTATACGACACTCTTTTGACCCTTTTAAATTCTGCATCCATTTATATTCTCCAAGGTACTTCTACTGTTTGGCCCACAAACATGATTTTAATGTTCTGGTGTATATTGATACTGATTTGATATATAAGAGTATAAGACTAATTAATTAGTACCACTTTTATTGATTTGACCAAACATTTAAAAACAAAACATGAAAATAATGAAAACTACTTTATCGATCGTAATTACGCCGAATAACACATGAATTTTCTAATACCTGACCCAATCATAAAAAGTAACTACGATAATTACATAAGCGTATAAATTTAAATTGAGGAGTTAAAATGTACAAATAAGTGAATACAAAATATCAAAATTTGTTGTTTATGGTTTGTAATTTCTAATGTAGAATTGAGATCGTAAAAGAGTCGTTGTGTATATCAAACGGATATATTGCTGACTTATTCGTTATATGATATTGATCATAATGAATACGTTGTTCTTTGAAATAATTATTTGGTAACAATTTGAATCAATAGTATTATATAGATTAGTAGAATACCCACACAATGCAGTATGAAAAGTTTATTAGTTTTACATTAATTTGATATATAGTATTATATTTTCTGAGTTATATTAAAAATCAAAACTATATGACAATATACGAATAATATTATTTTGTAAGTGGGAAAATTACTTTTAACAGTTTTCAACAAAAAAATATTTGTAACAAAATAACTCAAAGTTAAATATATCATAGCAAACTCGATGGTCGGGTCATGAGTTGTGAGTGTCGGGTTTCGAGTTCTTAATGGACAAGTTGGCAAATGTGGAAAGTTTTTTATTTTTAAAAAACTTACAATATGTACATAATTGGTGGAAAGTTAGCTTTTAAAGGATTTAAAGGCGGAATTTAACTACGAAATATAGATAAACTGTTAAAGGCAGTTTCCTAACGCTTTCGTCTCGTACAAATTTTTCGTCCGTAATGGGCATGTCCCCTATGTCTTTTTTCGTAATTCCTCGTATGTAGTCATTTCTATCTTAAAAAAATATCTCAAATGCATCACATAATGATATATAGATATAGAGAAGTTTAATGTGAATTAAATGTCATATATTAATTATTTTATGGTTTAATAATGTTTGTATTAATAAGAATTTAATAATTAGAGGATTCTTAGTCATTCCTATGGATTTTTCAAAAAGTTCTTAATTGTATGGGTAAAATAGTCATTTCTATTTTAAAAAAACATCTCAAATGCATCATTTAATCTAAGTAAAAATTAAATGTCATATATTAATTAGTTTATAGTTTAATAATATTTGTATTAATAAGAATTTAATAATTTTAAGTATGTTCGTTAGTTATTTTTATGAATTATTAAAAGAACCGTTAATAATTGTATGAATAAAATAGTTTTTATTTTTATTTTAGAAGGAATATAATTTACTTATATTATATAATAGTATAGTATGGATAACCTCTTAGTAAAATACGTATACAATTGATTATTACTATAAACATGAAAGTGACAAATGTACATTAATGATCAAAGGCCTATATGTCTCTTTATGAACTCTAAAATGTCTTTAAGAACCTTGATCTCTCAAATGCCAGCCTTAGACGCAATACTTGAACGCCAAGCATCATGACTTCATTCTTCTTAAACCTCAACAACGGAAGTTCTTCCGTGACTTCTTAAAGTTGTCTTTCTGACCTACTTTTCCTTCTACAATGCTTGTAATATCTCCTGGTGAGGTGCAAATAAGGTGCAGTCTAACGTGGATCATTTTCGAGGACGTGTTTATTTTGTCATGTAATTGGCAAATAAAATCTGAAACGTAAACTGTGCACAAATACAGGTTAGTTGCCGGGTTAGATAAAAGATAAAGAATGTTTTTATGTAAACAAAAAGCATGTTATTACTTCTATGGGAAAATTTTAACAATGGTGGCACAATAGTTAGTCAATTTTGGTTATAATAAAAAAATGATAAGTAAGTCGCTACAAACAAAATTGGCAATTGTGGAAGTTGGCAAAATAAATATCGTTTTAGGCATAGAGGTAACATTTTGTAAAAGAAACAGCTATTAGAAAATTAAGTTATTGAAATGTTTAAAAACCTCACACCAGGCGTCCTGTTTTAACTTCCCCGGCCCCAACTGATCAACAAGACAGGCGACCGAGAAAGAAAGGCTCCGCGTTCTCCAAGTCCTTGATCTTAGCTTAGTTAAGGGCTTATCTTGGTGTTGTGCAATTCTTAATGTAAAGGAGGACATAACAAACACTTTGGAGACTTTTTTGTGCTTCTGTGAATTGCTGGAATTTTTTTCCTAAAACGAGGATCACAAGTCAATTTTACATGACCCATCTAGCCGTTCTAGGCGTACAAAAAAATTGGTGAATATAAACTGAGATCAGTCAATAATCAATTTTGTTTTATTTAAGAGTATTTATATAGATGACAATTGATCAAAACAGTTTCTTTTAATTATGTGCTAGTCAAATGTTGACTTTTTCACTAGAGAGAGCATATACATGAACATCGATCTCCAAAAACCGTGATAATTAGCTTACTAAACTCACCATATTTATTCAAGATATGTTATGTGTGCCAACCCTTCATGACTCGAAATGCAGCATCCCTCTAACTAACCAAACAGACGGTTTTGGAAATCAGTCGATTCACTGATTCCCCAACCTATCTACCTAACGCCTCATAAGAGTAAGCTTACCTCATTTTCAACAGTAGGATCCTTTGGTAAGACAATTGCAGGAGGGTTTTCAACCTCATCAGTCTAGACTTGATGCCTTTCACATTCAAGATGTGCCTACAAATAGAAAAATCACACGGAACATAGTACCAGATAATTCTTACAATGAGTGATAAAAGAACTTAATAGATTACACAAGAACCAAAATAGTAATTTTCAGTAACGTTTACTACATAAAAGTATCAAACAAATGTAGAAAGGCAATTACCTTTTCATAGAACTAACGGAATGCCCACAAAACGATTGTGCATGTCCTTCATAATACATACCATACTCGATTAGTGGCAAGATAAGAAAAAGTGACTAATGAAAACAGGTCAAGTGGGATGAACGATTTAAAGTCACTCAAAGTCTATATTTAATACCTACCACCTATCAAAATATTTTATTGAAAAGTTAACGTTGTTATTGTACAATAGAAAATTAGAGTGTTTGAATTTGAACATGTTTCGACATATTATACAATCTGCACATTTTGACACCTCTAATATTCACAATACAGTATTAAAAGTAGTTAAATAAAAAATAAATAAATAATCAATTGAAGGATTCTTCCTTCGATATATGTTGTTTGGGCAAAGTGTTTTCCACATGTGAATGACAAAATCACAACTGTGATTAACCACATTAATATATAATTTTAATATTAGTGGTGTGGACCTAATACTTGCTTTCTTTGTAACCCACTTAAAACCAAACCATTATAACCCAAACTTGACTTTTAATCAAGTTAGAATACAAATTGATGATTTTGGTTGTTAGTAAGATCAATAATTTTAAAACTTCAATGTCGATTGTTTGACTTTTGTCTAGGGTTTTTCAAGCCTACAAATTGGACCACAACAACATATGTCGATAGTCAAAATCCTTGTGACACTAAACCTTCAAAGGGTTGATTCATATATCTTCATGATTCTAACTCATTGTTAAAATCTTACACGTATAAAATAAAATTAACCACTCTAAAATCCGTGTAGTAATATTCGTCTTTTTAATATACATAATTAATCCGTGTAGTATTCCTCAGTTTATACTAGCCTTTTTTATTATTTTGTGAAAAGTGTAAAAACAATTTAAAGAGTTACAAATAATAAATTTGGACGATTGTATTCTTTACCACTAGTAAACTTAAAGTAAAGACAAATATATAACTTTTCTATTTCTTTATAACTTTCTCTAGCTTTTTATCTTTATCTTTTAATAGCAATTTTCTCTCGATAAAGAAGCAACATTAATTTGTATTATCAAATCACTTTATTTTCAAAATAAAGTTGAAAGGTAAATGGCATAATTATGATGTGAGAAAAAAGAAAATCATACATTAGAAATAAAAAAATAAAATACCAAAAAAGGGCCAAAAACACTAGCAAAACCAACCACCGTCGTTCTTGGTGGCGTTACTCGCCGGGGGTATCTCAAAATGCCACAATCGTCCAACAGAATGCTTCAAATACTTCTTACATAAAAACTCATTCGCGTATTCCCGTTCCACCTTTCGGTTAACATCGTGTAAAAACACATGTGTCACGCCCGATTTTTTCCTGTTTCTAGCCATCACGGTAGCAGAATATATCGCTGCCATTCTCCCTGGTGCCTCCGCAAAGTAACCCCTCGGTGCATCGATCATGATCATGTCCCACTCCTTTTCGTACACTTCGTCGGGTAAACTCGTAAGTGCTAACCTATAAAAATAAGTAGAATGCCATAAGTTAGGTATATTTGGGAAAATTAGTTGGAACCATAAACTGTCAGCTGCAAACTGTAGTCGTAAGCTATACACTAAAAGTTCGAGTTTATTCCCTAAATGGTAAAAGCCATTGTAAGAAACATTTCTTGTCAAAGCTTAGTTCTTTTCTAATCATCCCTGCTTATTTTTACTAGCCAAACAACACTTATTTATCTGGTTCTACTGTGGTAGCTTACTGAAACCAAACTTTTATAAGCTCTTATAAGTTATACGCTAAAAATACTCAAAATGAAAATAAATAAGAATAAAGAAATATCATCCGTGCAACAAATTGCTTGTAAACTTAAGATGCACTAAAAGTATTTTGAGTGACTAATTATGATCATTTGTGATAACTAGAGGATTTTAAATGGGGCTGTGAGTTTATACCCTGTTGTTTTAGGGTTTATACCCCTCCCTAATGATTAACTATATACATAAAAGTCACATCCTGTCATCTCATTCGATACATCTACATACAAGGGTCATGTCTAGGTGTATAAACTCCGTGACTCTAAATTATTTAAAATGAACAATTAAAAATGTCATTTTATACGTATAGTGACATAAGCATCAGTCACAATCGGTCACTAAAATGAACTTATTTACGAATTACGGTACTGCCAAAAATTGCATATAAAATGACACAGCATCCAAAGTAAAAAGTATCATATCAGTAAATTATCCGTATATCGACAAAAAGTAAAAAAATGAACATAAATATCTAAATAAATACTCCGTATATAATAAATACTACGAACCTGCATTTGATGTTCCCCTTGATGTAAGATTTATCCGGAGCACATTCGGGTTCGGATCGATATGTTCTCATCAGTTCATCAGATTGCGACAACTTGGTTCGATACTTAACAACTTGAGCATTAAGTTCAGGTGCATCTTTCAAAACGGTTCGAACCCAAGTTGGATCTTCTTCAAGAAACAACGTTTTTCCGAGACTATTAAACGAGGCCCACATCAAGGAATCATGACCGAGCCCAAAAACTAAAAAATTGCATGGAGAAATCGATCGAAGAACGTCGAAAGAAACCGAGATCTCGGAGAAAGATTGTTGAGGGACGATTCGCGAAGTTGCGTAATGAAGGATTGTTTTGAGTTGAAGTGGTGACGTCATGGAGTGAAAGGTGTCGGTTTTTGGCTGGTTGCAGAAAAATCGGGTGTTGTCGGGTCCGATGAAAGTAAATACGAGGAGACTGCCGGCGATTAGTGCGATGCCGGATAACGCGAGGAATAGTCGCCGTTCAGGGAGTAGTGGGGAGTTATTGTTGTTTTTCATGTTTGTTTGTTTTTTTTACCTTTTTTCTTTTTTTTGGTTTCTTTGGGGGGTGTTTTATATGGGCCAATGGGGAAAAGGGGATTTGGAGATCTAAAAGGACATGTGATTACGAGAGTATAGATAGATATACATTCAGTCATATATAGACGACTGTCTGAAACGGTGTGAGACGCGTGATAAACGGCGTTAAAGAGGAGTAATTGGTTTATTCATGTGAGTTTTACGTTTTGGATGTTAAGAGTTGTAACCTCATGCGAATGAATTGGTGAAAATGGAGATGAAATGTTGACGTACTTTAAAGCTCGTACATGTCCCGAGGTGTGTATATATGTCTAGTGTTATGTGAGTTTTAATGAAATGAATTATGTTTTTTAGAAAAAAGAAACATGTCACTAGGCAATAAGCATTACGTTTATTTAGAGCAATTTTAGTGAAAACCCTTTAAGAAAATATGTAAGAGTTTCTTTAAAAATAAGTTTTATGTCATAGAGAACATCTCCAATGATATAAAATATAAAAATTCTTTTTAAAAAGTTAAAAAAAAAAAAAATAACTTTTTATCTTAGTGATAAAACTTTTATAAACGTTCAACAATCATCAAAAATAGATATTGTAAATTAATAAGTCGCGTTGTTGTTGACTAAAAATAAAGATTAAAATCGTACAAAAAAATTAAAGGGTCAAAATATGAAATGAAACTTTTATTGAATATTTAATTGATTATCTGCATATTTTAAAGTGCAGCTAATTATGCAAATAACAAGTAAGAAAGAGCAGTTGGCTATTATCAAAAAGCTAAAGTTGGCTATTAATGGTTTTTCCATGGTTTATAACAAGTCAAAAGATGCTTCTCAGAAAGCTAAAGTTAAATGGAGTGTTGAAGGTGACGAAAATTCTAGCTTTCTCCATGGTATTATCAACAAGAAACGAAAGCAGTTGGCTATTAATGGTATTATGTATGAAGGAAATTGGACAACAGATCCATGCGAGGTTAAAGATGTCTTCAAAAAAAATTTCATGAAAAAGTTTGATCATTTTCACTCTCTTGGCATAAATAGACGTAGTGATCATTTCAAAGCTTTAAAACCAACCGATGCTCAGAACTTGGAAAAGTCTTTCAGGAGATTTACAAAGTCATTCAAGATTGCGGTTCAGATAAAGCTCCGGGTCCAGATGGTATTATCTTTGCTTTCTATAAAAGATATTGGACCATGTTAAAAGACGACATTTTGGCTTTTATGCAAGATTTTGATAATACGGGTATAATTCCCACCGGATGCAACTCTTCATTTTTCACTCTTATTCCGAAAGTGAATAACCTGATTACTCCTTCTGATTTTCGTCCTATTAGTTAATAGGAGCCCAATATAAAATTTTAGCTAATCGCCTAGCTAATGTCTTAGACTCGATCATCAGTATTGAACAGTCTGCTTTTGTTAAAAATCGCCAAATCTTAGAGGGCCCGTTATTGGTTAATGAGATTATCAGTTGGTGCAAAAGGCGTCATAAAAAGCTTATGATTTTCAAGGTGGATTTCGAGAAAGCCTTTAACTCTATCTCTTGGGATTTTCTGGATCGTATTATGACTTTCTTAGGCTTCGGAACTCGGTGGAGAAGTTGGATTCAGGGCTGTTTGCGATCGTCTAGAGCCTCCATTTTAATCAATGGTAGCCCGTCAAAGGAATTCCAAATCCTTATAGGGCTAAGGCAAGGAGATCATCTCTCCCTTTTTTTGTTTATAATTGTCATGGAGGCTCTTCATATTGCCATAAAAGATGCTATTGACATAGGATTGTTCACGGGTTACACAATCAATTCTACGTCTATCTCGCATCTTTTCTTTGTCGACGATGCGTTATTTATAGGTGAATGGTCTCGCAACAATATAATTGGGTTGGTGAGTATTCTAAACTGCTTTTATGAAGTTTCGGGTCTTAAAATTAATCTTTCAAAATCAAATCTCTACGGCATAGGTGTTTCTGTCAACGAGGTAGCAGACCTTGCTGCTCTTACGGGCTGCGTTCCTAAATCAGTCCCTTTCATGTACCTGGGCATCCCAATCGGATGCAATATGGGCAGGATAAATCATTGGAAGCCGATCATTGACAAATTTAAGAAACATCTTACTAATTGGAAAGCTAATATGCTTTCAATAGGAGGTCGTACCACGTTGATTACTTCGGTTCTTGGTTCCATTGGTCTTTATTACTTCTCCTTATTCAACATGCCAGCCCAAGTTAACAAAAAACTAGAATCGTTTCGGGCGAGATTTATTTGGGGCAGTCATCATGAGTCTCATAAAACTCATTGGATAGCTTGGAACTCGGCGTTAGCCTCGAAGGATAATGGTGGTTTGGGCATAGGGAGTTTATACTCTCTTAATCTTGCTCTCATGCAAAAACGGAGATGGAAGTTTTTTGATAATCAACATTCTTTATGGGCCAAAATCAAGGTTTCTATTCACGGATCGGCGGGCTCGATTGGCTCTGAATTTTTCCCTTCTATCTCCAAAACAGGTACATGGTTCTCTATCGTTAAAAGTATTAACCGTATGCATGATCAAGGGTACATTCCACATTCGAGTATAAAACGTAAGGTGCAAAATGGGCGGAGTACTAAATTTTGGAAAGACACATGGATCTCTGAAGTTCCTCTTGCTACTTTATATCCGAGGCTTTGTAGATTGGACACGGATCCAGATTGTTTGGTGTGTAACCGATGGGTTTCCAAGTGGTCATGGTCTTGGATCAGAAACATAACCAGCAACACTCTGTTATCTCAGCTTTCTGATCTAACGCATTCCTTAGATTCCAAATCTCTTAATGATAACAACGATTGTTTGATATGGCACATTTCGGGCATGGAAGGATTTACTGTTAAACAAGTGAGGCATTATATCGATTCTATTTATCTCCCTTCGTCGCACAATGAAACTAGATGGTGTAAGTTCTCCCCGAAAAAAGTTAATATTCTCATTTGGCGTGTTCTTCGTGACAGAATCCCTTGCCGGTGGAATCTAGGTCGTAATGGTTTTGATATAAATTCAATTATTTGCCCGGTTTGTAACAGATCCACGGAAACAACTATCATATCTTTGGCGACTGCCTTCTTGCAACTTCCATTTGGCGTCGAGTTTTTATTTGGCTCGATACAGGCCCATTTATCTCTTCTTCAGTCTGCGACATCTATGTTGCTATTGATAATCTTCACATTTCTGATGAAAAACGTCAAATTATTGTTGCTATTGTGGGTGCGGTTATATGGACCATTTGGAGATTTAGAAATCAATACATCTTCGGGGGATCAAAATGGAGACAAGACGACTTATGGGACTTAATTTTACATTATTCTTTTTTATGGTATAGTTCTAGAAATAGAAAATGTAAGGTTTCTCGGACTAATTGGTCCCGAAACCCTTTACTTTAATTTTCTTTGTCATTCTGTATTTTTTTCTCTAGCTCCTTGCTAGTTTTCTAAATATATTTTGCCGTTCCAAAAAAAAAAAAAGTAAGAAAGAGCACATTAAGTTTTTTTCTTCTTCTATTTATACTCTCTTATCTATTGATCTATTTATTTTTATTAGTTTTAACTGTTAAAGTTCTACCTTTTGAGTTGAAATGTTTTTTAAAAAAAAAGATATTATTTTTGGACACAAGTTTTGACGGTAAAAAAAAATGAACTCGAGTAAGGGTAAAAAAAAAAACCTACTGAAAAATTCTCTTTATTTTATACCTTTAAAGATGCCCTAATAAAGAAAATGCCATATATAAAATTGTTATAAAGTACTAAAATAACTAGGAGATGAGTTGTAAATAATAAAGATTAAAGACTCGGAAATTCTCAATCTGCTACAATATCTTTCTTTATTACTTTTAATTTATATTATAAAAATATATTAGCTACATGTAATTATAGCTCATTTGTTACATTTTTTCTTGTAAAATTATCTTTAAATACACTTTGACTTTTTCGAAAAAATTAGATCCTTCGAATTTTCATATATAGCTCAATATTTAGTGGAAATTAAAAATAAATAATATACTTTTTTTAGTTAAGTGTAATTAACTCATTTTAAATAAAAATTATAGTCATAAATTGATTGTCTTTACGATATTTTTGTAGTCAATCAAGTTATCAAGCTACATGTACTAACTATGTTAGACACTGATTTATGTAAGCTAAAAAAAGCTTTCGCAAAGAAGTGTAAGAAGATAATGTATTAAAAGTTTAGAACGCATTTCGGCATTAGGATTCTTTTATAGTTTTTCTCCTAAATTACACCCAATTATTATACACGGTAAATTTCTTATACGTGTTGAAATTTTTCTTAGCAATTTTTTGTTTTTGTTTTTTATATGATGAACTTTTTCTTTCTTAATGGTGCATCTTATTGGCATTTTGTGTATTTGTCTTTAATTAAGTGGAGCTTGTCAAACAAATAGATGATAATAACAAAAACAAGAACAACAACAATAATAATAATGTAAAGGTAAAGGTATATGTCAAAAGAAAGGATTATTCATTTAGAGGACATTAAGTATTGCATTTTATTTTTGAAGACTTTCCATTTATGAAAATGAGTTTGTAGGTTATCTGAATTTGTGTTTTGTTTAAGTTATATCTAAATATGACCAAAATCTTACAAGAAAGTGTTAAGAAAAACTACTTTTTAAGTCATCATAGATATTTTAGCTTTGAAATTATTAGTTGTACAATGAAAAATTGTAATTTGGATGACTTTTTCAATAAGGTTTTGATCGAATTTGCTAAAAGATAAACAAAATGTAAATTTAAGTGATCCAATAATCATTTTCACAGATGATGACCTTTCAAAAATAAAATACAATATTTAAATGACCTTTAAATATATTATCCAACAAGTTAACGATTAGAACTCAAACTTTTCAACTGGTTACTTACCTACGAGAATCTGATAAGATTACCCGTCAAAAAAATTATTAAATTATTGTAAAGGTTAACTGATAAATGAATGAAATAATATATTCACGTAAAAAATTACAAACAAACTTTTACAAATTGATGTGTAACAATGTCATAAGGAAATATAAAGATGAAAAAGAAAAAAGTAATGAATGTAATTAAATGATTTTTTATGCCACACTATTTTGTAAAAAAATTGCGAGTGTGAAATTCCTCGTGAAATAAAACCATTAATAGTGAAGATAACATCCCACGGCCAATAAGGAAAAAAAGTAATAATTTTATACGGTTATATAAACCGTGAACATGATATATCTTTCTTTTTTTTTCTTTTTTTTTTTCGTTTATCATATCATATTCATCACTAACATGTAACAAGAATATCTCATTGTTTTGTGTTTTTTAACGGTAAATATAGCTAACGATACATGATAAATGTATATAAGTGTGATGATAATTGATGGACGTTTAATTTAGATAACTTTGATTTTGTGAATAAAAGAAAATAAAAACTTAATAGACTAATTAAAATAAACCCGTTCGATTAAAAACTATCGATAAGAACTGCTCACCTATCAAGATAATCTCACTCGTAAACCACAAACTACACTTACAGACAACTTAAAAAGAAACGGAGCCAATGTGAGAGAGAGAAGATTCAAAATATATATTAGAATTTAGAATATGTATTTAGGAGAAGATTTTAAGAAACATGTGATTCGGAAGAGAACGATAGATAGAATGCATTTTGTTTTTGTTTTTTCTTAAAGAAAGTAAAAAAGAAAAAATAAACGGTTTTGAGAAGAAACTAGTTAAGAAAAGTATGAAAGAGAGGTGGTGACTATAATAGTAAAAATTCGCTAGCGTAAACTAACAACTAGTATACGGTAGGAACTGGTTGTAAGATAAGAGAGCTTAGTTCTTTTAATTTAACCTATGAAAATAAAAGAAGGTGTTGACAAGGAAAAGGTTTACAGAAACAGAAGACACAAAGAAATTGAGAATTTAGGTGATTCGAGAATTAAGAAGAATTAATATGCATTGGTATTAGCTATTTGGCAATAGCAATTAAGTGTATGCAAGCCGTGGACTTTATGCGAATAACACCGAAACTATTTGGATAGTGTGTTTGATGCACGAGACAGATATGCGGAAAGCTAGGAACGATGATAACGAGACATGTATTGGAAGCATCATTGGAAGAAGAAAAAAAAGAAGTCAGACGACATAATATAGTTTAGAGATAAAAAAAGAAAAAGAGTTGCGTTAAACTAAAAGCTCTTATGAGAGTGAAAAAGTGAAAGAATCGGATCCCTTGGACACCCGATGGAGGATGTCTTATGATCGATTTTTCAGTAAAACCTAGCTCTGTTATTATGTAAAATAGTGAGAGATGAATATTATCAAATGAATTAAAAGATATTGTAACGTAATGTTATATTTGTATTCATAGATTAACTAAGCTTGATACCTAAAAAGCATAATACTAATATTAATAGGATACTATACTAATACTAATTATAAGAGCATCACGGTAACAAACTATAATTACATGAAGTTTTAGGTTGGCCAATATATTACGGAGAGCAAAGTTGAAAAGAAAGAAGTGAAGAATGGTTGCAAATCCACGTATGGATGTAGGCAAATATTTAATTTGGTAGAGTCTCATGGATACTAGTGGGACACACACTCGCAATTAAATGATATCTTTTGTGAAAGAATTATTTTGGAATATATTTTGGGTATCGTGATTCAACTACGTGACACCACGTAGCTCTTCGCACATTTTAATTTATGATTTTAATATTACATTTCACGTACTCTTTTACTAATAAAAAAAGGTGTGGAGAATAATATATACCAACTCTTTGTTATTCTTAAAACAACGGTATTAAATAACATCACATGTGACATGACTAATAAATCGATTTCTATCGACCTCAAATTTGTCAAATAATACCACCAAAGGATTGCCCTGACGATCGGAGAAATTTGCCAAACATGTACATTTGTTGAAGAGGTTTCTCTTTAATGTTATAGATGAATATATAAATTGTTTTCCGGCAAAAAAAATAACTAATCAATCAAGAGCTTTGAGTTCAAATTATACTCGGACATAAATATGTAAATAACTAACTGTACAGAAAACGTACACAATTTTTTTTTTTTTTCTTTTTTTTTTCTCATACTATTTGCAACCACAATAAGTTAATACGAGCCATAACTTTCTTTTGTATTTGGATCCAATCATATAAATATAAATCTCATTAACTAAACAACAGGAAGGCTCGTCATAAACCGTATTAAAGTCTTAATAATATATTTTATACTCGTTACACATTAACTAAATTAGATAATTTTACTTGTCAACTAAATTATTATACTTCATACTTCACTCTTATATACATTACATATAACTTATAATAACTCAAATAATAATTTTTCATGATTATTATGATTGTTCAGATAGTGGGGTGATACAAATCTATCTCTTATTAAAATGCTTTTGAAATCATCTTTTCAGTTAATGAAATCCATATTTATATAATTGGATTCGGATACAAGAGAAAGTTACGGTTCGGTTACACATTAACAAAGAGATTTCGATATCTGTTTTGATAAAATAAAGAACATTGTCATGACATGAGTGTACTTAATATTTTAATAGAAACCGCATGAGCTCATTAAGCCATTAAACTTACGCATTTATTGCATATATATCAGGTTTAACGAAATAGAGTAGTTCAAAGAACTAAGTTGACTAAGAGCTTTAATGACAAGATGTCAAGAGATAGAAATTGTATATTTGTAGAGATGTTCGTGTAAAAATTGACGTTAATAATCTTTCCGATGTAATTTAACGCACCAACTAAAGTGCCATATTTCAGCTCATTCATATTTTAATTCCATAAAATTTTAATTATTTTATATTTCAATTTCTTTTAACATATTCTAATCCTTTCGAAAACATTTTGAAGGAGTTAAGTGTTACCAAGAACTAAGGGTTTGCTCCCGAGTTGTTTTCTGGGAAGAAGAGAATAGAAGTGGAAAGAAGAAAAATCAGATTGTGTTTACGAGTTTTTTCTATGGAGAGAAGAGAAGAGAAGTGGGAGGAAAATCTAGACATCTTTTCTCTCCAAAAGTGGTAAGAAATTGAAGGATGACAGATTAAACAAGTTAGAAAATGACATTTACTTTCATTTCTCTCCAACTCGGGAACACGAAACGTGTAAATTTCCTTTCTTTTCTTTTCAACTTGGAAACGCAATATGTTCTTCCTCTTCTTTTCTTTTCTATCATTTTCTGTTATTTTATCTTCTTTTCTTCCAACAAAAACTCGAGAGCGAACCCTAAATTCTATCGATACAAGATTATATTAGTTAATTAATTGGTTAAATTACAACATAAATATTGTATCCTGCAAAGAGGTTTAACATTTTATTATGATGTTAACATAGTCAATGCAATGATTAAAAATTTCAAGACACGTACTTATATCATTTGAATAGATGGATCTACCTCAGTCTCATTATTGAGAATTTGAATATTCCAATTTCAACCTCGCAACTCACGTTCTCTCTCCGATTTGTGCACAAAGACTATGCTATTATTGATTATTCAAGACGTTTATTATAAATATATTGTTTTATAAAGTTGGTTTTTGTAAACTATGCTCTTTTTTATTTCTGTTCAACAATATTTATCATTACAAAAGTATTATTGGTTTGATGCCACTAAACTTTGTATATATGATATTTTCTGAAAGAACCTAACTAAATTTCAAATGTAATTAGTTGTCATGATTAAATATAAATTTATCCTAATTAAATTTCAAATGTAATTAGTTGTCATGATTAAATATAAATTTCACAAGTCCCCTTTTAATTTTTAAATCTTTTCATTTGCATTACAGGCAACTACTATATACTTTTAATTAAATATTCACGAATACTTTAAATCATGAGCAATTTTGTAAAGAAGATATCTTTAAAATATGATTAATTGGTGATGTTCGTTCTTTTGAAACATGGTTATGATTTATAAGTGAGACCTTAGACAAATGTATTATTATTTATTACAGCACATAGTTGAAAATAATACTTAAAGTAAAGAATATAAAGAATCTTTAGAAAAGACATAATAGGGAAGGTAAGAGCACGGGAAGGTGATAAAATTGTTTTTTAGTGTTATAGACTATTTTTGAAGAACGATGTTGCTGAAAGCTAGTAGTGTCCTGAGCAATATTATATACTTTTAATTTTATCTTTTTAAAAATTCAAATAATTTAATAAATTGAAACAAATAACAAAATAAATTAAATAAAAATAAATTTATTAAAATAAAAAATACATAATTGAAATACAATAAATTAAAAGTACGTTAAACAAATTACATAAACTTAGTGACGATAAATTAAAACAAACTAATCGCGATTCCTTCAAATATGCTATACAAGATCGGATTGAAGGTTGAAAGGCCCCATTTCTTTGTATTTTCGAAAGTACACTTTTCATTTATATAATTACCACAAAGAGTTGTATTATGAGTTCATAACATAGTTATCACAAAATATGATTCACCCATTATACACCGAAAATAAAGGAAAGGAGGGCAATTTCTATCAAGTTTAATATTCATAGCTAGGGTTTAAAACAACTAGACTTGTTACAAATTAAAGCAAGATTTCACATCCACATCCCATCTAGGCCAAACCCTTGCCGCGGTCCTCCCTTTTTTCCGAATCACTAGTACCTACAAAATAAATTCAACTAACAACGTAAGCACAAGGCTTAGTGAGAATATAATTAGGTGGACAATAATACAATTACCATACTAATAACATAACATTAATACCTCAGTTGTTAATAATTAACCCTACTCAATAACAACCTAATTAGCTTTAGCCAATAACATCTTTTAACAATTAGGGTGCAAGTAACATCTGAACACCTCAACATCTGATAAGTTGTAGACCTTAAAGTAACTACATGAATCCATGTTTCTCCAATAACATCTGACATATGAACAATTAGCTTAAAGCTAATCCATATGCACATCATCATCAAACAACAAACATCTAGGGAAAGATAAACAACACAACAATATTCATCATCGAACACATGAATTCTCTTACAAGAGTATAACCCAAATTCATGTACTCAACATTAGTATTCAATCACTATATAACTCATCTATGGTTTGAGATGACGGTAAATGACTAGTTTATAGTATTACTGACAGAAATGATTAAGATGTTAAAAAGTAATTATAATATATATATTTTTCATCGTCAACTATAGTTTTAAGACAAAACTAGTAGAGATATAGATAACTGGATGACGTAGAAGTATATTTTTAGAAAGCATACTTTTTCAGTTTTGCTTATGTGAAGCTGATGGTATTAGGCCCAATAAAGCTTGCTTCATGGGCCATTGTTATAATATTATGAAAAATAAAATTGTTGGTCAAGTGGAAAAAGCCCAGCCAATAACGTGGTTTCCAGGTCTGTTAATTAAAGAGAAAATCTCATAAAAGAAAAAAAGTAAAATAATCAAAATTTCTTAACGCAAGTTATCAAAAATTGTCTCGTTACTAAAAAGTATTGTGAATCCAATTTTATACATACACATAGGTAACATAATAAATTACACATATACGATAAAAGTGTCATGACTGCCAACAATGGTGTGGGGGGGGGGGGGGGAGGAGGAGTTTCGATAAAAACATAGTTCAGATAAGTGTAATCCACCCGTGACATCTATACATGATCAACGAATTACTAATTTGAGACCACTCACCAATCATTCAAACTTATGAAATAAATTGACACACCAACCTTCTGATCACCACCATTATTTCATGCAACAACCTCTCATTAACACCATTTCACTCTCCATTCATAGATAAAAAAAAAATCTACAAACCCTACACATAATCACATACACACAAAAAAACTCATCCCCAAAATGTGGAACAAATGGTACGTTTTAGCGGCGGTATTTATGGTGATGTATGGCAGCATTATGGCGGCCGATGAGTCGTCGTTAGGACAACAATGCGCGTCAAAGTTGACGGCAGTGATGACATGTGTAGCATTTGCAACAGGAAAAGAGGCCACGCCAGAACAGAAATGTTGTGATTCTGTTCAGGAAATGAAAGATAGTAATCCTGCGTGTTTGTGTTTTCTTATACAACAAATTCATAACGGCACAAACCCGATGTTGCAAAAGATGAAGATTCAAGAAAGTAGGCTTCTTCAGTTGCCTTCAGCTTGTAAGATTGTGAATGCAAGCGTCACTGATTGTCCAAGTTAGTACTAATAAATCTCTTTTTCTTACTCTATTCTAAACAGATTGAGTTAAATCAGGGCTGCAAACGAGTCAGATTTTTATCGAATTAATTGTTTGAGCTATGCTTACATATCTAATGTTTAACTCGTATTTGTCAAATAATGAAATCTATGTGAGGATAATTGTATTATTGATGCAGCTTTTATAAATTATATAGGAACTTTAGAAAAATTCTAATTGAGCATAGCCCATTTATATAATCAGATTGGACCATACTAATTTCACATAAACTATATTATAATAATATTATATTTTTTAGGGTAATTATAAATGACATGTATGTATTATTCTAATTTTAGATTATATAGATTATTTTAGACTAGATGAAAAAAACAATAATGCTGTCAATTATAGTGACGTTGATGTAATAATTGTGCATTATAAAGACAAAAAGATATTTGGTCAAATAGTATTTAACAACTTTTGAAACATTTACAACGTAAATTAAAGTCGATCTGGTACTTTGATACATTTATTTGGTTTAGTACATTAGTATACATCAGTTTGTAGATAGAAAATAATAAACATAGCTGAACATTATAAAAATATAGAGAGGAGTTCTTGTAATTTAGTTTCTTATGTTAGTAATTTGTAAGACTGAACTTTTTACTTTTTATGTTAACATTAATTAATTTTTTTGATTAAAAAATTATATAAAAATTATTACAATTTTATGCTCTTTAAAATCAAATAATTTTTAAATATGTATATACATATATGATATACAAATTAAATATGTGTATCACAACTTTATAATTCTTTTGTGTATCACACATAAAAATTATAAAGATTGTGATACACAAATTTAATTTGTATATTATATATGTATTTCTTTTGAAAACTTTTTATTTCATATTAAAGAATATATAATTCTAATAATTTTGATATAAAATTTTTATCAAAAAAGTTAATTAATGCTAAAATAAAAAATAAAGAAAATTCAATCCTACCATGACTATCATAAGGAACTAAACTACTTGAAGATTCTCTAAATATATGTTATTTTTGATAGTACTCTTGATCACTTTTACTGATTAGCCTATGATCATGATGAATATAATAAGCTCCATGTAACCATGACAAATAGAACTATTAAATACCTTTTTTTACAATATATGTGAGATAGATCGTAGATCGGCTGTTCTGAAAAAATGTGCAGTATAATTTATTTGTTACTTGTTTGCTATTGTAGAGCTTTTGAAGTTACCATCAGATTCAGCTGATGCAGCGATATTCGCCAGCAATTCAACAATCGTCCCTCCAACATCTGGACGCGGTTTGCCATCAACAACGTCAACTACCGCTCCATTGGTATCACGTGCGCTCAATGTTAATGCACCCGAGCTTGTTGCAATTATCTTGATTCCACTAGCATTCTTGTTACCAATATCCTCGACAAGTGTTTTTCGTATCTAAATACAAGGACTATTTTATTGGCTGTTGGTTGTAGAGATGATTATGTGGTTCTCTTGACACATACTTTTTGCGTGCCATAATGTTATCTAGCTTGTGCATGGTTTGTCGTCATGCCTTAATTAAACCCGTTTATTGTTACGTACGTTTGTTACATTATGTTATAATATTGGTTTGATAAAGCTTAATTCGATCGATAATTGTTAGGAGTTTTTGTTTCATGCTAATAAATTTTGATTTAATTAATGTCTTATGTTCTCTAAAATATTGAAGTGCAAGGAGGATATTGTTTTGTCCTCAAATTTAACTCGAAACCTTGAAATATTTAGTTCCCTGTCAATTTTCTTCGCCGTTCAGGATCAAAAAGACCGTGAACCGGCGATCCGCCACTCCCCGGCAGTGATTCCGGTCGGCGTCCAGTCTCCGACGCTAAAAAATGAGGGATTTTTTTTTTCAAACGTTAATAATGATTTTAAAAAAAAATTAAGAATACTAAAAACTTAATATTCTCTACTGCTTCAATTCTCAATTTCGTTCTTCTCTTCAGAACACTTGAAACTCAGTGTTATTTTAACTTTAAAGAAAATTATGAAAAATCTGTTCTACCATTGTTTTCAAAAGTTTCTATCAATAGTAACAATAAAAAGGAAGCAGAATAAAAAACCTTATTGCTTAAAAGGCATTACCTCTGTAATAATTGTCAAAGATAATCGATACTATTCGCAATCTATTTCAAATCACATTTTACTATTGCAGCTCATAACTATTTAGCATGTGCCCAATATTTTAAAATAAAATACATACACATGCGCCTACCTATTTTTTTTATTTGGTTAAATGTAGTTAAGTGTGTTTAATTTATGCTTTGTGTTGATTATGATACATAATGGTCGACCTTCAAAATATATAGATGAATAAAAGAGTATGGATGGATATATGAAAATTAATGTCAAAATCTAAAGAAAAAAGATCCACGGACTTTTAAGTTAGAGTTAAAAAAGTGACCTTATTTACTAAGTTGGATTTGTGACACGGCCTCCGTGTGTGGGGATTTTTCTCTTATTTTGGTTATCTGTAATTGGTAAGAGTTTTTTCATCCCTTTTGTAGTCCTCGTAGTTAAAGCCTCGGAGGTTATCTAGATGGTAGTGGATCTGTACAGTTCTAGATTTGTCTGAGATTTTTTTTTTGTGACTCTAATGTCTTGTTAGAAGCCTTTTATAATATAACTCTGCCGTTCAAAAAAAATTATATATGAAATAATAATCACACTTTATAAAAGGAAATATTTATGTATATAGCAATGTTATGAATTTCGTTTAAAACGAATATTGTAAGAAAATAAAAATGTGTGCTTATCTTTCAAAGTTTTCTTAACATGTTTTATGATCAGTTTAGGCTAAAAGTGAAGATTTGTAGACACAACTACGGAAGTAAGAAATAAAATGATTATAATTATTAATTATTAATTATAATTATATTATAATTAAATGTAAAAGAATTCCTAAAATACAATATTAAAATATATCCCTGAATGGAAATTATAAATGGCTTTAAAAAATGAGGTTAACAAGCAGTGCGATAAATTCATGCGTGTTTCAGGTGAAAGAAGTAGCTACCTGGTTGTGGGTATGGGTGTAGCACGCTCATAATTTAATTACATTATATTATATTATACTCTATAGAAAATGAAAATTTGACTCACTTAGAAAACTATACAAAGTAATATGTTACACAAAAGTGTTAATATATGAAAAAGACAAAATCGACCCTCTACAAAAGTATTAATATATATAGTATGAATAGAGTTATATATCATAAAATTTTAACCATGCATTGTAAATTGGTGCATTACACCGCTCAATGTACAATTCCACAAATTATGATAAAGTTACATGGTTAAAATTGTGATTACACAAACCACCACCCCATAAAGTAATATATAATGTATTAGACAAATATAAAAATATATATATATAAATAGGGTGGGGATCAAGGGGGAAACAAAAAAATTAGGGTAGGAGAGAAGCAAATCTCAACCATTAATTTCATCATAAATATATTTTAAAAATTACATATAATTTCAAAATTTAACATTCATCACAAATGAATGTTAAAAACATTTATTTATAAAAAAGTCAAAGATTAAAATTTGCTTCTCTCTTTCCCTAAAATTTAAAGCTTCTCTTTGAATCATTTCCCTATAAAAATATATATGGTATATAAATGTTAAAATTCAACTAATATAATCATAATGTTATTTCTAACGGATGGTGAGTCGTTATATAGTCCATAGGACATTATGATTAATTATATGCGATATCAATCTTATGATAAATTCTATTTTAATTATATTAATATTAATTAATATTAATACGTACCTTTTATGTATTTGACATTTATGTATTATATTCGTATATAAAAAAGCATATGTATTTATACCTCGCTGAAACGTACATGTTAAAAATACTCGTTTGTAATCAAATACAAAAAAGGTAATACATAAATATGCAATGTAGAACTTGTAGCACGCAAATAATTTGTAATCAAATACAAAAAAGGTAATACATAAATACGTCTTGTGAACTTTAGGCGTAGTACTTGTAGTTTTTCAAAAGATCAACTTTATATTATATAGAAATGCATAGCATACTGGGTGTCATATGTTTAGTCCACCTCCAAACAAATTATTATATGAACATATAAAAGCGAATATTAAAACACAAAACTGAAAAACAAACACGCAAATAATTTTTACGTGAATATTTTTTTAAAGAGAGTAAAAATTACGGACTCTTGGTCCGCTAAAATTCCACTATATGTCAAAGATATTAAGTGGAAGAATCTTAACTTTTAATACTTTTATATATATATTCTCACATCACTCTCTCAACGGTATATTACAATAATAGAACCGCATTTGACACTATTAAATCACTTGAGACGGATGAATACTAATAATGCAACTCTCATGCGCTCTCTTCTCCTTCGATCTCCTTACTAAAAACTCCTAATATAACTAGGCAAATTTTCAACTTGTCCACTAACTTATTTGTTATCATAATAACTTGAATTTTAAATTTCACTAATTTATATAATTATAGTCAAATCCCAACAACGTTACTTATTGATTTGACAATCACTCTATTGGTCTAAAAATATTATATGTGTCCAAGAGATAGAGTAAAATACGTGCATAAAAATTAATTCGTAGATACACAATAATCATCAATCATCAATGTTATATTATAGAAAAGAATAACGCAATACATGTGTCAAACACAATGCAATTTAAACAAAATTTTAAGCTTATAATTATCTATATAACAGTTACTTACTGTTTTTAACCTGTATGAACTCACTATCCCCACTTTAATAACTCAAACACACTTTGGAAACAAGAGGTTCAATATAAAAGTCATTTCCCCCATCTAAAATGATGGCAATTCTTGATAAATGGTTAGAACTTAGAAGTATACCGAGTGATAATATCAAGTTTTTTCAATGTTTTGAGTAAAAAAGAATAATATTTTTATAAAGAGTTAATTTTGTTTTCCGTCAATTTTCAACTTCAGTATTCTCCTCGTAACACGAAAAAATCGATATTATCACTTCTCGTATTTATTTTATCTAGGTAAGAACTGGTAAGGGAGAGTAAACTAGAGACGAATAGTTGATTGATAGAGTATGATGTTGATGGATATATGCCATGATTACATGACTTGTTATTTTTGATTAGAAAATAAAAAACATGTTAACATTGAATATAATAATAATAATAATAATATAATAATAATAATAAAATAGTATAAAAGAAAATAAATATCAAAACAAGAATATAAAAGTGGAATAGCACTTATAAAGTTGGCGTTTAGTTTTCAAAATGAATATTTGATTTTATAAGGTGATTTTTTTCATTAAAATTTAAATAAAAAGTATTTAATAACAAGTATAGTTCTTATTATATCGTTAAAAGTTTTATTTTATGACATACAATTACATGGAAATCATTGTATTTAATAAATATTACTGTATACAAAACATGCACCTATACCAGATGTTAACAGGAAAAAATTAGACGAAAAAAGTTGATATAAGCCATATATTAATCGTGATTGACCTCTAACTATCGTAAGGATCAATGTTAAATATAATGACAACGAATATATACTGGAAGGAAAAAAAATAATGTCCTTAAATGGATTATGGATATTAGGGTTTATTGGGCCGATAGCTTTAATTGGGCCATGGCATTATCGGGCCGTACAACACCAACACGACCTTCTAAATTTTGTCGCTAGCTGTTTATTCACCACCAGTTCTATCTGTTATTCAAAGGAAAATTTCAGCTAAATTCTTCGACCGCAATCGGAATCGCAATTCGCCATGTCTCAGGTAATCTCCGTCTAAATCCTCAATTTAATCACTAGCTATAGGCTAGAGTCTAAAACTCGGAATGATTATCCTTTTTTGTATTCAATTTCTCATAATCTGAAGATGAACAATTAGGGTTTATATTCCTAAGTTATCGTCTTTTGTATATATGTAACATGATTCTGTTTTCATTTCTGCTGATTATGTTGTTGTAGGTTGATAACAGAAACTCATCCGCCTCTAAACGTGCTAGAACTGATGGTATGCACAAATTATTACTTTTGTTTTTTGTACATATTTAATTCTTATTTTTTAGGCTGTATTGGTTGTTTTTGAGTGATTTATAACATATATATATATATATATATATGAAAATTATCTCAATCTTATAAACATTCAGATTGTAACTATAGAGATAGGTATAGAGAGTGAGCAATTGAATTGAGAAATTAGACAATAAACAAGTAACATGAAAAATTGTTACTTTCTGTTTCCACTTTTTCATCGAAGTGTGTTTAATGAAACTTTTAGATTGAAAATTTAGACCTCAATTATAGTCCAATAGCGACCTAGCTTTTCTTACTTGATATGTATTTTTTTGAAAATTATAAAATGTAGGTACAGGTATTGAAATTATAATCCTTTATTTTAGGAGATATGTTTGTGTTCATTGGGTATGTTTATGATTTCAGGTGGTCGTAGAGAAGATGACTGGACCTGCCCAAGCTGTGGAAATGTCAATTTCTCATTTAGAACAACCTGCAATATGCGCAACTGCACACAACCTAGGCCAGCTGATCATAATTCTGTGAGTGTAGATAGGCTGACTTTCCCATGCATTGGTCTAATTTAGAGAGCTAGTCCAATTTCTCATCTCACTCATTCAGTTCACTTTGATAATGGTTCAACACACTACTTGTGGCTTTTTGGGTTAAAAAAATGATGGATTTTGTATACCAATATAGGTTTTATAATCTATAATTGATAAACTTTTTTACTTTTATACAACGGTTCAAGTTTCATATATTCAGCTTAATAGCTTTTCCAAACGTGCATGTTGCAGAAATCTGCTATAAAGCCAATGCAGAACCCACAAGGCTACTCATCTGCTGGTCCTTATGCTGGTAATGGTGCTCCGTCATCAATGTATATTGGTGTACCACCTTATGGTTCATCTCTGTTCAGTGGATCATCCATGCCTCCTTATGATGTGGGCTCTGCTTATCATTATAATTATGGAGCTCGTGGAGGCAGCCCCTTTCGCCCACTGCAGCTTTCTGCTCCATCCCCTTACTCTAGTGGATCCATGATTGGTAATCGCATGCGCAGTTAAAATATTACTACATTTCATTTTTCATCTACTTACAAATGGGAATTATTAGTGACATACTTTGTGATCTATTCCATATCTTCTCGATATACTCAAGTGCAAGAATACACTACACGTGTACTGTTTTCCTTCTGCATAGTTAAGTAGCTTATACATAAATGGATATATAGGAAGAAGTGGGCATATTTTTCTGTGTTTCGTTCTGTAATGATGAGCCAGTGACCCTTGGATTCATGTTGAATGGGCTGAAAGTCTCCGCGAAGTGCATCTATAATGCACAAAACCTCTCAAATAGTTTTGTTCAATCAAAAGTATATTGATCTTGAAATGATTAATTTATCTAATCATATTTGTCACTATAATTGCTTGTAAGTTTTGGGCATAAAGTTTGAGCCAACCCGGCCTGGCCGTAGTAAAATTATTCCTTTTGACTTGAACCATTTTTGACAACTAGACAATCTGCTTGACTTGCCCTTTTTGCCGCTGTTATCCTCTTGTTCCATCTGACCATCTACTTGTCTATGTATTACCTTTGTGAGGTTTTGATGTTTTCAATTCTATATCCTTTTTTTAATTTTGCAGGTAGTATGTATGGCATACCTCAACTGATGGAACGCTATGGGTTGGCCTTACCCATGGGCCACACTGCGATGGTATATATGAAATCTGCATTTGGCAGGAGTTTAATTTATTAACATAAGATTTCATTGTATTCCATTTCCACATTAACATCTGTCATGTCATTTGCATACAAGTTAAAAAAAGTGCTTCGTTTGCTTAGACTTACTCTTGTCATATATTGATTGTTATCAACCTTGAAACTAATAGGGACCTCGACCCGGGTTTTTCCCTGAGGACAAGGTTTCAAAGAAAGGTATGTGATATCTTGACTAATTTGTCTGCTTTTAGCCATTAGACAAACAGGCTGGATAATTATTTCCCAGTGAACTGTAATTATTATCCTCTTAATATGCACAGATGGGAAAAGTGATAACGACTGGGAATGTCCGAAATGTGGAAATGTCAATTTCTCGTTTAGAACTGTTTGTAACATGAGGAAGTGTAGCACCCCTAAGCCAGGATCTCAGGTATCAGATATTACTCATCAAGCTCACATTAAAGTATAGGGAAAAGGTAACTAACTTTGGTATGATTTCGGTTTTGTTCTAACATTTTTGTTTCCACGTGTAAAAGGTTATGAACTTCAAATTTTGGTCCAAATTGATTTGACACGGTTACCCGGTCAAAGGCATTGATGTGACTGCCGACATGTTTGTAACTTTGAGCATGTTGACTTTCTTTTTCTTCCGTGTCACCTAAACTGGTGAACCTAGAAGATTACCTTAGATGGTAATGTTTGTGAAAGTTTGGGCCTTTTTGTGAGTGCAAATAAAGTGTGTTACCTAAAACAGAAATCAGACCAAAGCTCGTTTGCTTTTTTCCTGCAATTTGCACTTAATGGTTATGTATGTCATATCAGTTTCTTTTTTGATGTTATTCATGCATTTTGTATTCATTACACCACCAATAACTGATTGTGAGAAACTTTTTTCTTTGAATATTTAGGCTCCAAATTCAGGCACGAGCTCCAGTAAGTTGATTTTTGTCTACTCCGGTAGTTATCTGGTAACATCAATTATATTCAGTATCAACATTTTATGGGTGCCCATTTTGTTTGCAGAACCAGATATGCCCGAGGGAAGCTGGAAGTGTGATCAATGTAACAACATTAATTACCCATTTAGAACCAAATGCAATAGACAGAACTGTGGCGCTGAGAAGCCAGATTCCCAAAAGTCCCCGTCAGAAGAGGGCGTAGGAAATGATCAGGTCTGTTTTGTAATGTATTTAGCTCTGTTTAACTTTTGTTGCTTGAAAATGTTTTCATTTGCTTGTAACCCTTTTGAATGTGAAGTGAAAACTTTTGGCAGCCATTTACATATGTTGACCAGGCACATATGTTTTCTCTAAAATCTTCTCTCATCATCATATGTTCACATTGATTGTTAGAGGTGGCAATTTTGGCCCATTTACTTATAAATGGGTCAGTTTGGGTCTTTTTTTTCTTCTTCTTTCTTAAACGCGTTAAAAAGGTTGAAAGTCACCCAAAGTTTATCTTTGATGCATACAACCTCCTAAATCGTTTTAGATTGCAGTGGTAGCGATGTAATTTACTGTAATTATTATAATCTACCTATTAATTATTTCATAAATTTGGACAAAAAAGCATTAACCGAACCCAACCTGATTTGACACCTACTTAAAATGACATACTCATGCCTAAAATCGTTTTTGAATCATCACTCAATTCACGCAACCTGCCCATCTTGCCAGTTGCCACCTTTACTCTTTGTGCAAAGCTAAGTATTGTTGTTTTAGGGTGCGGTCATCCTGTTATTGATTTCCATTTATCTACTGTTCCAGTGAGTACTAGGACATGTTTGAGAAGGTCCAGAGTCGTCCAGCAATTGCCCAGTATTGGTCTGAAAGTCGGTCATGTCGTGGTCGTCTCCTTCATGTTGCTGCGGTTATTGAGTTACTTTTTTATGTTTTGTGTCGTCGATTTGTATTCAAATAAAAATTGGTATTATGGTCGTTATGAATTTCTTTTATGTAGTTGCTGTTGTGTCTCTTCTCAGGATGTTCCGGTGAGATATTTCTGGTTCTGGTAACTGTTCTAGGGGGTATGTTGTGCCAATTTTTGCATCTCGTCTTATTAAGTAGGTACAATGACAATAATATGCATTCGGTGCCTGTTCCCTTTTGGCTCAACTCCTAACATGTTATCAGTGTCATGTTTTAGAGGTACTTTGTCGAGAGTAATTGTTTTGGTCTATGAAAAACACCACCTTTTTCCTGACCTCTAGATCAAATATAATGTATTGGCCGTTGTATCTTTTTGATTGTGTGCTTGAACCCATAAAAACCAGTGAAGTGGTCAGAGGTTATGTGTTAAAATGCCTCTTATTTTACGTGGTTTCACTAGAGATTCATTTGTAGGTAGGTTTGTTTGTTTTGAGTTTCCCTTTTCAGTGATTAGCATGGTCATGAATGATGACTGATTGTTGAGAGCAGACAGTACTTTTTTTTGTTGTTGCCATTTTTAATTCTGTGTGGTACCCTTCAAAAAGACTCGCTCGGTCTTTCTAGGGACTGCTCGGTCTTCGACAAAACCCATGTTTTTGGAGATTAGACCAGGCTGTACGTGAATCAGTAGGTTAATTTTCCAGCTAGGATTTACTGGTAACAAGTAGGTTACTAGTTTTCTTTCTTAGTATATGTTTGTTTGTTGGTAGTACTGGGTTGAGTGGGCCGTTAGTTTTTCGCGTTCCAGATCCTATTTCAAGTTATTGCACCTTTGTTGTCCTGTAGCGCTAGAGATAAGAGTAATGCATTCAAGTGTAGTAGTTGGTCGGTTGTTGGTTTCTGTTTGGGGCATATGCATTTTTCATCTGTCGATTAACAATAGTTGTTCAAAACTTGTAATATAATCACTTTTTCGAGGGTATGAAAGGTGGATGTGTCCCATTGTTTATGTAGATCCTGTAATAATCATGGACGGAGTTATGTTAATACCAAAGAGTGATTATATTTCTTTTGCAGTATTGAATTTCATCTTATGTGTTGAAATATATGATTATGAGTGCTCAGATTTAAAGGTTCTGTTGTCTCATTGCAATGTTCTTGGTTTTTTCCCCGCTAATGCTGAATAACATGTGTAACATTGGGTAGTTTTGGTACTTTAGAGCTCAAACCTTGAAATGGGAACAACTTGTGGGAATCATCAGTCGTTTCGGCATTAGAGTATATTTGCAAATTAGTGAATGACAAGGTAAATGGAAGAAAATTTTCATGAACATAAAAGAAGTGCTCTAAACTAATTGCTGGATGAGAGATGTACACATTTGCAAAATAAATTATGTAACCAGAACATTTTTATGATATACCTACAAGATACTATATTCCTTTGATGGATATTTCTGTATTGAATGCATGTCAATGAATGTATAGATGTGGCTGTAAATACACTCAGAAAACTTGCAACCTTTCTGTTTGCCTTTTGGGAACTAATATTGTTTCGTAGTTGGGTAATAACCAACAAAATGGCGTTTCAAAACGTGCATTCAACATTCAGTGATTATTAGAACATGTGTTGGAGTAGCATTCACATACTGTTGAGTGGTTGGGTGACTCTCATGTGTTTGCTTTCGTACATATATATGCGAAGGTCGTCATTAGCAATTCCTATATAGAATTTGTTCACGGGCGCCTGAATTGCTTAGACTATACTTTTGGGTAAGCTCATTGCTCGAGAATACAAAATGAGATGGTGGTTCAATATTCTGCCATGTTAGGCTTGCTCAATTCAGAATTCAACATATTGAACAGACAATAGGAGCAAGTACATCAATGAACACTGGTGCTCATTTGATACCAGCTTTTTCAGACATAATTGAGTACCATTTAATGTGGTGCATATGTTTGTGTCTCGGTACCTGCATTTCAGTGATCGATTCCCAGAGCATTACAAAGGCTATATGACAAGCTTCAACGAGACACAAAAACTTGGACACAATTGCCAGTTCAAACATTGTTCACTAAATGAGTAAGCACCAGAAGTTTGATCATAACTCAACATGATGTTACTAACATCTATACTGTAATAACAAATATCACAGGTTCAAGCTTAAATATGTAGACAATTGTCCACAAGTCACAACCAAAACATTGCTTAAAGCGTTAATTCTAAGAGGTGTGCTCGATTACCATGCGTTCTAACATAGTCCAAGAACATACCTTACGGGTTCACTACATCGTCCACTGGGTGGCAAAAAAACGAGTTCTCATACAGTGATTTGAAAATGTTAAACTCCTGGAATTGATTATTGGCATTTTTGGCAGCCAAGGCACGGATACGGGGATCAATCAGCTGTTGGTTAGCTTTCCAATAGTCTTGAGAAGAAAGTGGTGAATCTTCAGGAATCGCATGTTGAGGCATGCTGGTACTAGTTGAATGCACGGGTATGGAACCCGGGTCATATGAACACCAGGTATTGTTTGACAGAAGAGAGAGAGCACGCTGAAGATCAGCGGCATCTACATTGGAAACTAATGATTCCTTGAAACCTGCATAACAAAGTATTCATCTTATGATTACTCCAAATTCCATACTGTAAACTTGTGAAACCTGCAGATACTAACATGTAATCCAGAATAATGACATTAATTTTTATCATTTGTTTGGTTTATGGGTTCAGTTTTGAATGTTTGATACATAAAATTGAATATCCTCCGTACCCGCCCAAAAAGTTTTTCAGACATACATGTAGCGATTATCGACTGCAAAGCAGCATTACCAAATTTTGTACATAGAAAGTTATCAGTAATTCAAGTGATAGTAATTTTCAATCGAGTGAATGAGCTTTCACACGTGTACTAGTTTTTTTGGTTCAAACATCTATTCTTTAACAAAGCAGAGTATTTAGGCACTAACACTTGGAAAATAGAAGTTGGATAATGACTTACTTAGAAAGAAAGAAAACAAACCTTGATCGAAAATCTCGGCTTTGGGACCCTTGGATGGCACTAACCTAGTGCTAGCAAAGGTTGGCATGTTCAGAACATCTGACAACTGAACTCCAGTAGAATGAGACATCACATCAACGGATTCAGTATCATAATAAAATGAAGAATAAGGATTTGTCGAGTTAAACAGTATTGGCTCGTGTTGTTGTTTCCTACGCCGTGCATTGTGATCAGAAAGTCTTCTGCGGCAGCTTCGCTTCTCCTCATCAAATTCTGACATACCATGAAACCTATACCAGTTGCAAACAAATATAGAGAGATATATTCAGAGGTGACAATTTTCATTCATTTACTTAAATGGGTCGATTTGGGTCATCTTTTATCATTAACCGATCAAACTAGATAAAACTATAAAGTTAGCTAAAATGGAACTGTGTCAATCAGAGTCGAATATTGCCTGAAGTATACTCTTATCGTGTGAAACCCTCTTAAACCATTTTATCCAAAGAAAGATAATAATTGAAATCATAATATTCCTGTTATAGTGTCCTACACATTCAACTGTTTATAGGAATTTGCAAATTTTGAGTCAAAACTATATTGTTAACCCAACCCAGCCCAGTTTGACCCATACAAAATTACTCATTTTAACCTGAACTTGGATCAAGTCAAACAAAATTAAATGATTTTGACCCTTACAAAACATACTCTTTTTTTACCTGAACCAAGATTGACATATACAAAAAGTACTATTTTTGACCCGAACTTGGATTGCCCCATGAAAAAGTACTCATTTGACCCAAACCTTACATGACCCGTACTTATATCACCCATTGCTAAATTTTCCCCTTTTGCCACCTCCCGATATATTAAACAAATCGATGGGCAAAAGGCAGATGCAATATCCAGGGGATACAAAGGGCTAACCTGCTACATTGTTGGCAAAAACGTCGCTCAAGGCCAGCCACAATAACTTTTGGGCATTTGGAATGTCTTTCACAAACTCTATGTTTGCGATGGTACTCCTTAGCAGATGAGAGATCAAGGTTGCATCCTTCAACTTGACACCGGGACATAAGCGTACTTTGGCTAGACGATTTAGCTTTCTTCCCTGTAGAAACACACGATGCAGGAATATTCAAGCGAGGAGATGTTTTGTTATCGTTCTTACCATAATTGTTCTCAAAGTATGTTCTTTTCCCAAGTTTTAAACCAATGAATGGTTCACCCGAACAAACCGAAGCCTCTTTCTTGCTATAAGTATCAAGGAAATAACTGGATTCTTTGATAGTACTCTCTTTGAATGATGATTCAGTTGAAGCCGATAATGAGCTTTTTGTTGATGAATTGTTCCCCATATCAGAATTGAACATGTCAAGGTTTTCCCAGTCCCACTTTGTATTCCAGTCCATTCTGAACGATGATTTGCTCAAACGCTTCACTTTGTTTTCTTACACGAAATGGAAGTGTACGTGAGATTGGTCACATCTATAGGAAAACATAGAGGAAAGTTCAAATGAGATCAGCAGAACAAGTAGCAATTCAGTGTAATAATGCACGCAGTTTCATTAGGCATTTAGAGGGAGCACTAGTGAACTTTCGATCAGTGATAAGATAAGAGTAATGGATACCGATAACCTCACAAAAAAGAATCAATCTAACCCAATTAAAGTAAAGTATGGTACATGACCACTAGTTCACAAACTTCATGCAAGTTTAATAGTACATTATCGTTCACATCCTTGTGTCCACAATTATTTGAAGGAGAAAAAGGGGAAATTACACCATAATGTAACAAACTTTACAATTTTAGCAATTGTATGTATCAAAGACTAAAAGTTTAATTGTATGTATTAAACTTTTCAAAACTTGCTATTGTTTGTAACTTAACTCCTAAAACATGTAAACCGATAACATGACATTGATTATGATGACATGGCATCCTACATGGTTGTCACATCGTTCAAGAATCCAGTCTCCTAGTTAAAAGTTCACCGGATACATACAATAGCAAATTTTGAGAAGTTTATTACTTTATTAGATAAAATAGAACTTTTAATTGGATACTTATGTTATAACTGCCTAAAAAGAAAATGGAGCACCTTTACAAATTATAGCTCCATTTTATAATTATTAATAAAAGTATCAATTTTTTCTACTGTCTTGTTTTATTCTGTGTCTGACTCCAATAATTGAAAGCATTAAAATAAAAGAGAAGAGAGGGGAAGAAGTCCTACCCTTTCTTCCAAAGGAACAGCAAATGCAAAGTACAGATGGAGTAGGACTCAACAGTAGCAACCAACCATTTAATGGTAAATTTTACTTTCACACATACCAACATGTTTCCTACCAATTTTTACCATAAATCCTTATAGACGCTTTTTTGATATGGATGAGGCTATCAGGTGGTCAAGCTAGTCAAGATTTATAAAGTATTATAACTATATCAGAACACTGTTAACTACAAATCTATAATTAACAATATCAATATGAATGAGCAACCTATCAACTTAATAATATATAATACAAAGTAATAAAGAATCATTAATTAGTACAAGTAATACATAATAGTCTCTGGCCTAAAACTATTTGGCAAAAACAAAAAACACACATTTTAAAATAATTATGTAAGTAATCGATGGTGTTTTCAGCTAATAAGACGTCACTTTGACCTTAATAACTACATTTAACACATTACTAACAACGAAATTAGTAAGATAACAATAGTAATAGTTTTAAGACGTATTATCCTGTACATTTTCCTTTTTTGGAAACGCACAAACAGTAGATTTCGAAAACTAGGGTTTCCAAAACAGGAAAAGCTAATAAGCTACTCCGTAAATCAAAAACGGTAACAACAGCTAAAAGCAATAAAAAATAATGATTGAATCAGCATCAAATGCAGGTTTCATTGTACTAACATTTGAGAATGAAAAAAACTAAAAATATGAGAAGATTGATTGTTTAGGAAAAACCGGTATTTGTGTGTGTATATTATATATGTATAGATAAGATATAGGATAGGATATGATGAGAGCTTACAGATCATAAGTAAAGTGTGCAAACATTCCACGAGACGAAAATGAAGAAACAATCGGAAGATAATTTTACTAAATGAAGAAACTTAGACACAGAATATATATTTTTATTAATAAATTATAAATTAATTTAATTAATAGAGTAAATAGTAATCATAATGGCGGTGGAAGCTTTTTCTATATTTTGACTGTAGTGTGAGACTGAGAAAAGCTAAAAACTACCTCATCTTTGCACTTTGGTCCCTATAAGGAAATTGTTTTACATGTGTTGTACACGTGTAATACTCGTAGTATACTTTCTTTGTATAAACTACTCATTTGTACTAAGTTTTTAAAAAATAAATGTATACTTTCGTCAATAATGTTGTAAATAAAACCGTGTGGTTTCATTTGGTTAATAATTTTCATGTACTTTATTAAACCTATTGTTAGTAAGTCAAAACAACCAAGTTAAATCATACGGAGTAATAGGTTAGAAATACTCCGTAACCTTTTAGAACGTTCACAAAATTACTAGTAATACTGATTTATTATAGTAAGGACTCGGCATGAAGTAGAATTGTTGGAATGAGTAATAGGTAATAACTTTGCATTTCGAAAGGCTGTGACTATATATACTGAAAAAATTTCTAATTTTACTACTCTAATTTCAAAGTAATATTTTAATAATAAATATGTTGATTTGATATTGATTTGATTAAAAGTAATAATTTAATAATAATTTTACTTTAAAAATTAATTTAATAATAAAAATAATAATAATTTAATAATAAATATGTTGATTTAATAGTGATTTAATTAAAAGTAATAATAATTTAGAAGAACAGTAAATTTAGTACTACTTCAAAATGTAGTAAAATGCAATTTAACGAAAAGAATGTTGATGTAGATGGGTGAGATATAATCAGGTACAGAGGACCACATAATAATAATATCGAAATGTAGTCGCCAGATTTGGGACTTTTTTGGGTTATTATCTTGGGGTTTCATAATTTATTCGTGGGGTAAAGAGAATACTGACGGCTTTATCAAGTATGCATATTTGCCTTTTCGACTCTTTCATGAGGCAAAAAGAAAATGTGCACATCAAATTATGCAGTAATATTTTTTATTTATTTGATTTAATGTATTTACGTCAATTAGCCATAGTTAAAATACGTAATGCATACTTAATTTACGTTTAATAATCAATTAAATGTTAACCAACGTAGCTAAAGTATTCGTACACTATTAACTATATTTTATTGTATGATACAATACAATATTATAAAACATAACATGTAATATATGAATAATCTTTGATAGTATACAAATATCACCTAAATTGATTCATTTGAACTACTTTTTAATTTTTATGCGCAGATTAATGTTGGATTAGGGACCAGTTACTAAATACAGTAATACTTGCGATGCTTTGACTCATATTAAAGTCAAGATATATGCTCTCATTTAACTTTTATCACGTTAGTCTCATAAAAGATATTAATAAATTATAACATCCATAAACACGTGTGTAACTTTTGCTAGTGACTTTTGAATTTACGTGTACTTACCAAAGGATAAAAAGATAAACATTTGTTGTAAACTTGTAATCACCTTTATTGAAGAAGCCCAATACATTTTTGCTAAAACAAAGCCCATTACATAATACTAGTTGGCACGCAGTTAAAAAAAAAGAAGGCATTTATATGGTCACTCTTCCTAAGGTAGTAGTAAAAAAAGAAGTGATTATTCGTGCAGCGGAAGGTTGTATTTTATGCATAATTTATTGTTTAGCAGATTTGGTAATATTCTCCAACATCTTTTCTTTAACAAGCCTTCTCATGATCTTGCCAGAGGTTGATTTTGGTATATTGTCTACAAAATCAAGCCCCCTTATTTTCTTGTATTGTGCTACATTATTTGCCACATATTTCATTATATCCTCTTCACTTTGCATCTTACCACATTTGCCCCTGGTATTTCCCCTGCCTCTACCTCAGGCAAGCTTCATACATAGAAATAAAACCTAATAAAACAACAACGTACTTTATATTAAAAAAAAATTATAAGTGCACTTACCCCACGACAGCAGCATCCTCGACTGAGGGATGCCCTAGAAGTATTCCCTGCAGTTCGGCTGCTGCAACCTATGAGTTAAAGTTATTTATATAATTCAATTAACTAGGTTCAGAGTTTTGTTATGATCTTACTTGAAATCCTTTGTACTTAATTAACTCTAAGATCAACGATAAAGACATCACCGTCACCGTCAATGTAGCCAATGTCACCCGTGTGGAGCCATCCTTATTCGTCAATAGTTTGAGCCGTCTCTTCTTCATTCTTGTAGTGACCTTAATGAACCAATATGACAAAATCAGCTTACATAAACCAAATTTCTTGATTAAAATTTGGCAATGTGATTTTTTTAATTTTGTTGTTGTTGTTGTTGTACCTTTCATGACACATTGACTTCTAACACATATGTCTCCATGTGTGTTTGAAGGTAACGTATGACCAGTGTCAGGATCAACGAATTTCACTTCTAAATTCGGTAAAATGTAGCCAACAAAGTATTTTTTGGCCGTATGATGGCCCTTTCTTGGATCTCCATGGGTTTGCATTATATAACTATGTTCTGTCATGCCATAAGCCTACAAATTTTCCAAATGTAACGCAAACTTTTAATTAGCAAGCATTCAAATCATATGAACAACATAATAGTGTAATTGCTTGTTTTACCTCTTGAACTCAACTTGAGGAAATTTCCTTGAGGAAATTTTCCAAATGTAATACAAACTTTTACGGCTATGTATTTAGGGTTTAAAAGTGTAATTGCTTGTTTTACCTCTTGAACCTCAACTCTAGGAAATTTCCTTTGAAACTCCGCATAGATCTCAGGGGCAAGAGGTGTGGCAGCTGTCATGACCATTTAAGTTTGAGCTTTGCAAGATCTTCGAGGATCAGATGTTTAACCAATCCTAAAAGTATTGGGGGCACAATAGGTGCAAAATGCACTTCATGTTGAATCAACGTTTTCAAAACAGTAGATAAATCATACCTAGCCATCACCTCGACTTTCCCTTTGTTTCTAAGTGTAGCGCATAAGATCCCAGTGAGTCCGTATATGTGAAAGTACGGAATTAGCCCTAGTATAGTAACTTTGCCTATGAAATCAGCGCTGACACTAAAAAGGGTTGAACAAAGGTTGGCTACTGTATTTCTATGAGTTAACATCACTCCTTTTGAAAGTCCTGTTGTCCCTGAAGAAAATGGAAGGGCACAAAGGTAATTTTCATTGAAGAGGCTTTCAATCCCATTGTTGCTAGCTCACTTGGTTGTGTATAATTTATATTAAGTTATTATTATTATCTTCTAGTAAATGATTTGAACGCTTCCCGATAAAACAATAACCGAGTTGCCCTTCCAATGCACTTGTCACCGGCCCATTAATCACTAAAATGGTTCTCACAAAGGCCAGGTAAAGAGAATTTAACGGACACTCTTATTTCTCATTTCTCACAACCACAACCAAACGTGAGGGGATCTCGATGGTAGCAGAGGCCGACTTAGGCATCCTCTTCTCCCATCGTTGCTTCAGATTGTCTATTAGTAATTGGTTTATTTAATCGGGCTTAAGCCTGTGATTTTGTTTATGATTTTATTCGAGTTTTGGATGACAACTGAAGCTTGAAAGTTAAATTCTACTCAGACTATGCATTCTTTTCAAAGAGTGGTATGCACTCGTTCGACAATGGATATGCACTCCTTTGACAACGGGTATGCACTAGTGGTGTTCATTCGAAGGTTCTCATTTTCTCTACAAATCGAACACTGTGATTAATATTCACAGGTAGGCACATAAGTCCGACCCTGGTTAAGACATGATACTATATAGCTCATGCATGTTGTTACGATATAGTTTCATACTACTCATTCTTTAGCACAAGGTTTGTGTCTACACAACTTAAATCAAGAATGGGCTCCATAGGGATGTAGTTATATGGCCCATAATCTTACTAGCCCGAACACATGATATGGTGATAAATCCATATGAGCCCATTCACGTGTAGGTGTTAGATGTCCAACTTCATGAGACTTGTGTTGTGTGTATGTTATTGTTATCTCTTTACAAAGAAAAACATAGATTATGTTTATAAGATTTACAACATTTCATGATTATAAAACTGTAATTTGGAGCAATATTTTGTCAAGAAAATGGTTGTTGCATTCATTTGATACATCTCAGTACAACTAATGGACTGTTTTCACAAGTGAATCAACTTGTAAAAAAGAATATATACATTTTTTGAATTCAAAAATTAAAAGTGTATTCTTCTAAAAGTTTATAAAAGTATCTTCTTAACTCGTACCGAAATTTCCAGGAGCAATGATTCAATTTATATTATATTCTTTTGAATAAAAGTAAAGTTATTCTTATACTAGTACTATTTTATTTTATTTTATTTTAAGATACAAATAATGTTTTACTTTTCTTTTTGATAAAGTTCTATTTTAGCTTACTTTTGTCACATGTTTTAAACTTTTGTAAAATAGTCGTAATCTCATTTTTATTACTAAACTTTTACAGATATTGAAAATTAGATATTCAAATTATGTTATTTATGTTGTGTAGATTTATAGGAAGGCAAAAATGAAAGCATATAAGGGTGACATGATGAAGCTCAAGTGGAAAGCAATAATGCATAGCCAAGATGAATGGGTCAAGTTGAGAGAAATATTCAAAAGTAATTCACTTTTTGTAATATACTTATATAGTAAGATTTTATTATAACAGTATTTTTTACTTACTATCAACTTTATATTTATGATAATAGTTTTGGCTCAATAGATCTCAGACGATATTATCAATTTGACTAGCAAATTACAGGCGATATGCGATGAGAAAAATCAGTGATAGTTGACGTTGATAGCTGACAATAATATGAATAAAAAAAATAGTGATAGTTATTGACGATAACTGTCAACAATATTGTCCTACTTAGACGACCAATAGTAATATTTTGTCCTACTCAGACAATCAAATAGTGATGTTCTACCACGAGAGATTCACTTCACTTAATATTTTGTAACTTTGTCTTTATTTCTAAACAACGGTAAAACCTTAAATACGTTTATAGGGATTTCTATGTTATGTTGAATGCATTAACCCTTTTTTTTGTTAAAATAAGAATAAAACGAGAGTTTGTCTTTACAATTGAAAGATTTTATTATAAAACTAAATGTTTGGTACTATATAAAAGAAGTAAATGCGTATTATAAGTGTATAGACTTTATTTACCAATGAGAGGGAAATTAATTAGTAACTTTTCTCTCTTCGAAAATTCAAGAGAATAAGCAAGATGTACAAATATTTTATTAGTATAGCAGGATGGCACGCAAAATAGAGGGTTACCACTGTCATTGATTCCTGAAAACAGACGTTTATACATTTCGTTTCCACGTTGTTATGAATCCTCAATGTGTGTCATGTCTAATTTTTTGATATTTAAAATTAAAATAGCAAGAGGTACTAAGACGGCTCTCTATCGCATATATATTCATTCTTTGTTTTTGAAGCCACCTAGTATCCGTCTTGCAATTTTTTTTTATAGATACGGTCTCATTTTAGAGTATTCGTTCTGACGAGAACAAGATCATAACGGGCAAATTGTGTGGGTCAATGTGTGCCAACGGCTATTCTTTGGCCGGAAAAAAGAAACAAAAAAAAATCTTTTTTAAACGATCTCAAACACTATATATACACACATACAATTACCTATTTTTTCACACACAATTCTCTCTATCTTTATCTATTTCACACACAATTTATATAAAACAATTACCTACTTTTTTTCACGCCCAATTCTCACCAACTTTACTTACATTTTACTCTCAAATTATATCAAACACATCCACCTACAAATACCTATAAAACAAAACAACAATTCCCAATCACAATTTCAATCACAATCCAATGATTTTTTCAATAACTTACTTAAGAATCCAATTCTGGGTACAAATTATTCACCCACGGGTTCGTCGTCCGCACCACAATCGAGCTCAAGTCAAATGAGTTTTATGTTATATCTACCTCTCGTTAATCCATTTCAATACCAACCGAAAACCCATTATCCCAACTATATTTAAATATGTATCATCAATCACAACAACTACAATACTCATCACAACAACAACAACATTCGTATACCCACAAACACCACAATCACAAAATCAATTCGAAAACGTCCACACACCACTATGAGAGTAAGCCGAATTCGTACCCCAAGTCGGAGTCGAAGTCGAATTGGCCAAAAGGAAAAAGTGGTCGAACCAAACAAACGACGAAAAGGCCAAAAAGTGTCGTGATCCGCCGAAGAAAACAAGATTTTGACGGAACGGTGGGTCGATGCTTCTCAAAAAGGAGCGATCGGGAATTCACAAACGGGTGAGTCATTTTAGAGAGTGATATAAGAAAATTACAACCGTTGTGCTGATACGAAACGTAATATTGACCAAATAATGGCAAATGGTCAAAACTTCAACGAGACGTCAAGATTTTTCAAAGAGTCTACCAAAAATATAAAAATGAGTGGCAAAGTGGTATGACCGACATAGACATTATGTTGGTGGCCCGTGAAGGATTCAAATATAGAACAAAAAGGAACTTCCTTTACGAGTCAGCATGGGATGTTTTACAGGATATCTTGAAGTTTTTTTTTACCGAAGGGCGTTATGAACAACAAACGACCCATGCAAGACGAAGAATACGAGCGGTCAATTTTAACGAAGAAGACAACGATCCGATCCAAGCGAAGACCCATAACCCGAACTTTGTTTGTTTAATAATTTGAGATTATTGCCTATAAATGATAAAAGGTTAGTTTTTAGAAATGATTTGAATTAATGTAATTATAGAGAACAAGGTGATTGCTAAGACCACTCCCTATTAGACATAAAGAATGGAAAGTTAACAGTTAATGTGAGAACAATGTGATTGCTAAGACATAGAATGGTGTTTTCTATGTCACCATTTGGATGATTTGGAGTTGGGAAAACACGATTTTACATGCTTTGAACCAATAAAGAAACAAGTTGCAATATGTGGATATATTTTCTCGAATTCAACGTCTTGCACTCTTATTAATGGATAACAGATGTGCAAAAAAGATTTTGAAGTAGAGTTCGTGGATTCTTAACCCTCGTGAAATTGATCCGGGTAAAATCATATTGTCATCTTAATATGGTTGTGGTATTGGTTCTTTTTATGTAAATATTTGTAGTGAGTAGATAACCATCTCCTTTGAGTTTTAATGTTGTAAGGAATTAAATAGAAAGGTTTCCTCAATAACTGTTTTCATTTTTGTATCTTTAGAGACAAGCGTGTAATTTTTCATCTTGAAAATTATAAGACGGAAAAGACTAAACACTTTACAATATAGAATAGATAGATATATTTTTATTATTCAAGGGAGTAGTTTATAAGTATTAATGAAATGATATTTTTACTATATATTAGTTTCACTGATGGTTAATTTAGCTATTGGCCAGATGTGAATGTGACATTTCAACTACATATTATCAACCAGTTTACTTAAAAAATATCAGTTTCATGATGTTATACTGTAGTTTCGCAATCATATTCGATATATCATTTATGAGATCTATAAAAAAATCTCATGAAATATATGAACATAGAAAGAAAAATTATTGAGAGGCCTATTGAAGGACTTGTGTTGACCTACATTTGTAAACAGCAATTCTGATACAGTTAAAAGTGTCCACTTCATTTAGTGTTAAAATACTACCAATCTCAATCGCCTCATCAAATCGTCTAAACTCAACCAACTTATCTAACAGTAACAAGGATTCTTTTAATAAATGAGATTCCTTATTGTCGCTGATCGAACTTAAATCTGCGATACTTCCGAATATAACCCATATACGTAAGCAAATAGCCTACACGTTAATGACTACTTTATTTATTGTTTTACATGTATTTTCTTTCTATCAATCCTGATCATCTATTTACTATATCGACCTTTTACTCATAGAGATTAAGCGTACCATAAATTCGTTACTAAAATCATGGGAGATTTACTTATGTGAATTTGAGGAATCTGAAACTTGTGAGGTGATGAAGTGGAAAGGGATAATGAGTTTGACTGCACACGTAAAAGAATTATAATTTCATTCAGCATAATGATGGTCATAATGACTCATGATTCTTATTTTACCCACCCCCTAATTATTATTACCTCAAATCCCAACTCCTTTGTAACATAAAAGATCATGAGTAGCCCCACAACATCCATTTCACATTATGCTTACTCATTTATGATTTGTCCTGTTGTAAAATTATCAAAGATATTGTTAGTTCAAATGTAGTTTAGGATTCATCGATCCAAAACATCCTTGATAGAGCTGAGATTTGACTATTCGATTGTTATCAAATACAAGGCTATATGGGCGTTTAAAATCTATGTATAACTTTTTTTAGTAAAATCATATGACACTAACATTAAGATTGAATTTTTAACCATTTAATACGACTGAAATGATAAAAATACAAAAGTTAGAGGCAAGAGATCTTTAATGTGTAGTCGTGCTCAAGTTGAGTCCATCATTTGTTGTCACATCAATACCACGTCTGCACGACTTATACAAAACTAAGTATGTACCACTTACCTATAACTGAGTCGTGCAATCACTTGAAATTTAAACGTACCCTTTTTTATTTATAATGTTAAAAGTAAAAAAAGTAATCGAAAACACAAAAAACAAAATGACAATCATGTACACCACAAGAGAGCCAATCTATCATTTACGACACAAGACATTTACCCACATAGCTGCGCAACTCTATATAGAAGTAATAAATAAGTTGAATTAAAACATAATTAGATACCGAATACACAAGCCACAAAAACATTAAGCACTAGTGATCATATTGAAACAATATGAAACAATAAACATCATCAAATTTCTAAGTAATTGGATAGAAAGTATATCACAAAGAACCAACAAAATACTAATTGGAATCGTTTGTACAATACAGTTAATATACTACCGTTTCTATTAAAGTTTACCACAGAATTTGAGAAAACTGTATGATATAAACTTGTAAGTGGTTGGGACAATCATATGATTAGAGCCGCACATATACAAAAATGTCTAATACATACATGAGTAGAGATATTAAAGTCGATGATTTTTCATGTATAAATTTATTGCTCTTGCTTCTCTATTCATTTCAATCGATGATTGTGGGTTGGCTGTGGATAGATTGTGGGGTTGGTGGGGTTTATTTATAGTTTCTATATCAAGTAAATTACAACATAAAAATCATATTTATTGTTTTCTTTTTGGTATTAAAACGGCATTAGAATTTAGGTTGAGTAAACGTAAGGTTTTGAATCTATCATCTTACATATTTAAAATGAATAAAACTAGTTAATGAGAAATTGATGGATCTAGGATGATATATCAACTTAACAAATAAAACCTTAATTTCGTTGAATTTGTTTGTTAATCTTAATGGTGAATTAATCATTATATAATATTAATTTGGTTATGTCAGTTAAACAGATAAACGAATGTGATTTTATTTGTTCAGGTTATTTGGAAAGGACAAGCATTTTTATTTAGATGTATGCAGTCTAATCAAGAACTTCTGTGATCATTTTCGACCCTTTCTTTGGTCATTCATGTTCAGGTTATTTAGATGTATGCGATCTAATTGAGTATTTTTATGATGATTTTTAATTTTTCTTTGATCATCTCAAAATATACAGCTAATAAGATTTAAATATAAAACATTTTATAAAATATTATGAAGCTAATTACTACGCGACGTCCACCTGGTAATGTTAGTTATCACCGTAAAAATGATATTTATTTAAAGATGAAAGTCGGTGATCCTACTCCACTACATAATTGACTCCACCTGTTCACCAAACCATTCTTGGCTTAAGTGGCAATGCAGAATACCTTTGAAGTAAGCATTCACATTTTAAAATTGTTTATAATCGATTTACATATTTAATTCTTTCTTAAGTGTTAATATTATTATTTTTTTAATTAATTTACGGATATCATTAATTCATTTTAACTTATAAATTTATAAATACTTGATATCATTGACAAGTTTTACTTGCAGGTTACAAGCTAAAACCATGGAGGTTAATGAACTCGTTAACTTTTCGATACAATGATACTATGGTTGCTATAAAATATATGTACAGCTGTAAAATTACAACTGGGTCAATAACAATATAAAAAATATAGTTTTGTTTCAACTTTCAATTTATAGCTCTAATCATTCATGATGTGGTCAATAACTCGTGGGACTATATCACTTGACATTTGGTCTTAAATGTGGGTCTTCCTTGTTTTTTTGGATCGAGCTAGCTACTAGTCTACTACATGATTAAAGTTAAATTGCGTAAATCACTTTTCTTTTTTGATATGTTAGAATTTTATTTCATTTAATTATCAGTAATCATCCGTAATCATCCTACTAAACATTGTTTATATTAAATATTACCATGTTATCAAATAAATTTTTAGACAAAATAACTCTTCAAAATCAAGCTAGGTCATGCGGTGAATTAGCATTGGATGTACAATACAAAATCAAGTTCTAGAAAATGCCTTACAACAAATAGCATGTTAATCTAAACGGTAATGATAAATTTATCAATGTTTTTGATAAATTCATCAAAATTATGCATTATTTGTGTGTAAAGTACTACCTGTTAATGCACAGTTGTGATGAATATATCAAAATTGATAGTGAAAATATCATTAGCATAATCTAAAACCTTTTAGCTTAACTACAAATACGATAGAAAGTTAAATTTCATAACACTCAATAAATGTTTAGCTACAACTAGTTACAGTTAAAGTTTGTAGTTATAAATAAAGCTAGTGGTTGAAACTTATCTTTGGAGATCGTGACTCAATATTTTTTTAAATGATGCTTAAACAAGCTTCTATGAAAAGAAATTCTAAAGAATTATTTTTTAAAATAATCTCTATTATCTTTGTTATCAATCAAGGACTATTTATTATAGATGATTGAGTTTCAATAAGCTGTATTTCAACATACTCATGATTTCTTGCATATTTATTCAACATCCCAACTATTTTATTTTATGGAATATATACATAAACATTTTTGTACATAAATAATTGTTTCGATAAGTCAATATAACAATATGGGTACGATTAACTTGGACCTGCCTATGTTAGAAGGGCAAACTGGGAAATACATAAAACAAGTTTGGAGAAAAATTGAAAAGGGACAAACTTACAAAAGTAATGTACTGGTCAATACTACTCATGATCCATGGGCCTGCCTATGTGGAAATCAAATTACTGGTACTACTTAACCAAAAACTCAATAATATGTTATGTACTCGATGTGGTGTGGAGGCAGTAAAAAGTGAATGTAGAATGTAACGATGAGTAGAAACGTAATAATATGTTATTACTTTTATTACTTTTTTATCTAATGCGGAGTAGAAACGTAATAATTGATATTAAGAAGTGAAATATGCATTGTACAATATATTAAGAAGTTAAATTTAGAACAAATTACTAAAATAAAAATATTAAATTATCAATACGAAAATGTGAAGTAAAAAGTATGAAATTAGAATATTAAGTTACATTCATTTTCTCTTTTCTTCAGAAAAATAAATAAATAATAAATAACTAACAGACACCCTGTTAAACGATAAAAAGTAAAATTTATTATAAAATAATATTAATATTTTGTCGATTATAATATGCTTCTCTAACAATTTTATTAATAGTAAAATAATTCAATAATAATTAATGTATGATAGTAGAAAAATAAAACTATTTAAAACTCCTACAAAATATGTTTTATATTTAAGTTTATACGCATTGTTATGTATTATATGGAATTTAGTTTTCCGTTTTTTATGTTTTTAAATTTGTGATTTATCCGATCACTTATTATTTATTAAAATTTAAATATTGACATATAATTATATATAAATTAGAAGAGTTATAAATATTTTAGTTACTAATTTATGTGGGATCACATTATTTATTTATGTTTTATGATTTGATAAAAAGAATAATATTAAAATTTTGTATTTTTAAATTTTAAATTTTATAAAGAAGTTGTTTAAGCCATAAAGGTGTTGGATAAATAAAATGAAACAAGAAACCCTCCTTACACACAAACACAGATAGATACAACCAATAGATACAGAGAGAGAAAGGGGTGGGGTATTATTATGATTATGATGATGGCAAAGAGATGATGATGATTATGAAATATGATGATGAAGAAGAAAGAGGAGTTGGTGATATTATTATTATTATTATGTAAATGTTGTTTCTAATATCAAACCCTGGCCATGTTGAGGCAACTCATCAGTCAAGTTCAAGACATCTTAGACCTCGCCGGTACTCCTCCGCCGTTGATTCCCACCGTTGCTCCGCCGTATATCTTCCATCATCAACCCCCGACGATTATCGAACAACTGCCGGAGCTTTCTAATAACAGGTGATTGATTGATTGATAATTGATTCCTTTTGTTCAGTTGTTAACCCTAGCTATTTTGGATCGGTTATCATATATATATACATATGTATTATTTGTATATCTATAAGTTTTCGAGTAATTCGTTGTTATTCGTGTTGATTTGAGCTCAAATTTGTTCCTTTTCGGAAATTGTTGCTATGAATTGTGATGAATTTGTATATGATTGTGAATTTATAGTCATCTGTGTTATTTGACATCAAATTAATCGTAGTTGCTTTTGTTGAGCTACTAATTACCAAGTAATGAAACATCGATTTTATTAGTTAGGGTTGTGTGTAATTCACCTGTTTTGTATTGAACTTACGTGTGTCTGCTGACTTTGTAATACATATAAGGTTTAAGTGTCTAAAGATGTATCAAAGTTTATTTGAAATTCTATCATATGAATTATTGCGATGGTGTGTATCTGATGACTTCTTAATCAGTTAACCTGTATTTCTTGCTCACATGGCAGGCATTTAAACTGCCATGTCAATGTTTTACGACTAATAAGAAGTTGGATACAGACTAATAATATTCTAGAGTGTTATACGTACATAGAAGCTTTCATAGTTGGATATGTATGATAGAATTATAGTATTTAAAGTTTGGGACATTTTCAGACACTTCACCCTACATAAAAAGGGAAAATTAGTTTGTATTCGTGTGAAATGAGTGGAAGTGTTATCTTATTAACTTGTTTTCTTGTTATGTTTTATGTTTTTGTGTGCTTAAATCTATTGAATGTAAACTTTTTTCATAGGGTATATGTTGCAATTTACAAAACTTAGTTCTTTTGAGCCTCAAGCCACATGCATGTGAATTTAAGATTTGCCACAAGGAGGGCTGATGATATCTGCTGAATCTACTTTGTATGTGAAGAACAAATGTCTTTTGTGTGCATCATCACAACTGTTGTGTACGTGGTGTATTATGACAGCTTGAAGCTGTAACCTGCGAAAATTGTTTATGCTTTTTTGTGTCAAATGAGGATGTGAGGACGTGTCAGGGTTCCTTAAATAAGTAAATGTGTTTCAAGAATATTTCTATATGTTTACATATATATCTGTTTTGTATTAAATTTGGTGACTTGCAAAGGTCGTCTACTGTAAAATATGCTGAAACCGATGGTAGTTTCTTACTTTGTGAACTGGACTGCTTTCATTTGTGAATAAAGGTTCTCTGGTACTCCTATGTTTGTATGTTCTTTCCTTTTTCGTTTTGAATGCCTTGTTAGTAGCAGTAGTAGCATAAATTATTTAATTTTCAACCGTATATTACTCTGTGGGAGGCTAAGAAACATCAATCCTCTATAAAATTGCATTTTGTAGCATAAGAATTCAACAAGTTTGCTAGAATGTTTGGGAGCTGCCAATTTTAGTCAACCAGGAAATGCCATACAAGAAATACGAGTTTGAAATGACTTTGGATGTTCATGCTTAAAGTTTTTAAATTTTGATTTGAGGAAGATGGTATCCTTAATAATTTAAACATATATAAAAAAATTTATGTTAATTTCCTAAGAATATTGAGAAATGGTTAATTTATTGAAGGTAATCTAGTTACCTATCGACAACGTACCACCCACACTGCTTACACATCGCTACCTACTATACGTGGATATACAACCCGATAAAAGCTGCCTAGTATTGGTTTCATTTATCACATGTCTCCGCCTTTGTTCTCTCTTTAGGTGTGTGTTTTTTTTTCTTCAAGTGCAATTTTTCTTATGCTTTGTAGCCTTCCAATGACAAAAGGTAAGGAACTATAATAAATCATGCGAGTTTTGAGAATTGACCTGATAAAACTCTTTCATGGATATTTTGATTTCGAATGTTTTTTTCTTTGTAGATGGTGTCTTGTAAACCTTGAAGATAACCCTTCAGAAGATGATTGCTACAATCTCATGATGCGGGGCGGAAAGTTCAAAGTGTTGGAGCTTGGCAAGGCTCCACCTTCGAAGAGAGCTCGAAAGGACCGGACCCGAGGAAAATTACCAGAAACATCTAATTCAACAGCGACTATGGAACCAGAAATATGGAAAGACTTCCCAGAAGACTTATATGAAGCTGTCATTGCAAGACTTCCTGTTGCCACCTTCTTCCGTTTCCGGTCTGTTTGCCAGAAATGGAATTCGTTGCTGACTTCTAATAGCTTCTCGTCTCAATGTAGTCAACTCCCTCGATACCAACCCTGGTTCTATACCCGAACTCATGAAAATGTTAACACAGGAGCCTTGTATGACCCGGTTTTAAGAAAATGGCACCACCCCAGGGTTCCTGCAGTACCTACCAAAATGATCATATTACCCGTGGCTTCTGCTGGTGGACTCGTGTGTTTTCTCGACATTGGACATAGAAGCTTCTATGTGTGTAATCCACTCACCCGATCATTTAGAGAGTTACAAGCTAGATCGGTCAAAGTCTGGTCAAGAGTGGCTGTTGGGATGACACTAAATGAGAAATTGGGCAGTGGGGCCTATCAGATCATGTGGGTTGGTTCCGATGGTGAGTATGAAGTTTACGACTCTACAAAAAACACATGGACATGCCCGGGTGTCATGCCGGCATGTATCAAGCTTCCACTGTCATTGAACTTTAGGTCACAACCTGTCACTGTTGACGGGTCGATGTATTTTTTAAGGTCAGATCCAGATGGGATCATGTCGTACAATATGGAAACCGGAATTTGGAAGCAATTTACAGTTCCGGCCCCTCTCCACCTGAGCGATCACACGCTGGCGGAGTGTGGTGGCAGGATAATGTTGGTGGGATTGCTAACAAAAAATGCTGCCACTTGTGTGTGTATATGGGAGCTTCAGAAGATGACTCTCTTGTGGAAGGAGGTTGACAGAATGCCAAATATATGGTGCTTAGAGTTCTATGGAAAGCACATTAAGATGTCGTGTTTGGGTAACAGAGGTTTGCTCATGTTATCGCTTAGGTCTAAAATGATGAACCGATTAGTTACTTACGATATCTTGAGAAAGGAATGGTTGAAAGTTCCTAACTGTGTGCTCCCACACAGTCGAAAACGCCAATGGATTGCTTGTGGGACGGCCTTTCATCCGTGTCTGACAGCTAAAGCTTAGTGTTTCATTTCCCACGTAGTTTAGTTGCGTCGTTCGGAAATTCTGAAAAAACAATCTGTACGTGTAATGTTCAATATGTTACATTTCTCTAATCATCTTTGTATTGACACGAACGTGTGATATTAGTGACATTTTACTTCTTTAGCCCTGAGAGATGTCTTATAAATAGAACTGTCTTCTGTCGATAAGTTTAATCCCAAAAAATAAAAGAAGTAATAGATGCAAACAATGGCTCCCTAAGAACTTTGACCTATATGATTTGCATAAAACAGTTGTATCCAAAATGTGAGATCCTACGAATGTTGAAATGATCTTGTGATTTTGATCTTGCAAAAACAAAAAAGATCATCGAAAGTTATTTCTTCTTGCCGACCTTGTTCTAGCATGCTGGAACTACGATTACACAAGGCTAATACAACACTTTCATCTCTATTACTCCATCCCTAAATTTGTTCACTTGTTAGTCTCAAAATAAATAATTATCCACTAACAAAAATGAACAATGAAACTTAATAAAATTTATTATAATTGTCCACTAACAAAATATGAACAAGAAAATTTAATAAGATTTACCATATTATTTCTACTTATGAAAATTACATAGTAAAAAGTATCTCTAATTTATTAGTCGGTCACCAAAATTGTCATTCTGTAAAAAGTAAAACTAGTGAGTATGTTTTCAATTGTGTATTGTTTATCGGTGAAATAATTAATGGACAATTAATGTAGGGCGAATAGAGTACTGTTTTATCAAAAGGGTAAAAATAGATTAATTTATTTTAATGAATCAACCAAAATAAAAACTCAAAGAAACCCAAGTGTAATTAAATAGGTCGACTGAAGTTATATTTTATCAGAAAATGGAGCACATAAGAGTAGCTAAAATAAAACATGGTAATCAAGTCGATCAGGAGCAGCCGAAATAAATTGCACAATATCTCATAACCCATTTTTGTTATATAGTTAAAATCAAAACAGTTTCTGTATCATTTCCATTCCAAAACATAATTATTATAAAATTTTATTAAAAATCGGAAAAAAAAATTTGGTCATTCCTATTTAACCGAACCCTCTTTATATTTCCATTTGGGCATCTTTCGAAGAAACTATCAGATCACAAAAACAATCACTGTGAATAGAAGGAACCAAAAAACAATAAATAAATGTCATAATTAGATTTGATATACCTATAAATTCTAAACATCCATCCGAGTATCTGACGATCTCCCTGTATCCATTTGTGTTATTTTGACCCCGAGTCACGTTGTCAAAACTAGCAATGTTACAGTTCAGGCACAATAATAAATGGAAATAGAACATGTAAGTACTCTAATAACGACTATATCCAGTATAAACGAGCCGCTTGACAAACTATTATGCACAGTGTCCAGCTGCAATAATGCACACTCAACTCTCACATCCTTATTATACTCTCAACTAGACCAATTTCTTAGTCCATCAATCACTGCAAATCTCGGGTCAAGAAAGTCAACTCACCAACAAAAAACTGCAACCCCGTTATTGTTCATCGTCCAGGTTCACTACTTCCTCTGCATCTACTACAACTGTTGACTCTTGATTACTGGTCAAATCAAAATCTTTGACCAACACATCATCATCATCATCATCTATGTTTTCCAGTTCCTGTACATCTGCTATAACTTGAAGAAATTCATCAGGGGTGGCTGCTGGATCCAGCTCACAACATCCCTTTGGGGCATTGGGAGATTCTTGACCGGTCAACATATATGATGGTATTTGATGAGAAAACCGAAATATTTCACGTTCTGGAATCACCCTCACTTCTTTCGGATTTATATGCCTGTGAAAAACTGTTTTAAAACCCGCGACTTTCACAAGTTGGGTAATGGTAAAACCTGCTTCTTCATCAGACTCATCGACTTCCACGATTTCATACTTATGTTTTACTTCATTTGGAGTTTCTTCATTCCATTCGGGAGACCAATGTCTATATAAAGCCCACACTTCTCCTTTCTGAGGGTAAACTTGTAAAATCCCATTTTCCAATTTTGTAAATCTAACTTTGTGCGAAAAACAATTAATGTTGGAAACACTCTCGTGTTTTCCTGTTCTAAACTCACCAAATGCTGCTGAAAATCCGGAATACATATTTAAATCGTCGTTCGTTAGGGAATTAAGCCAGCATACCATTATCTTAAAAGGGTCAACTGAATTGACCTTGCGGATCATGGCATAATGACGTGGCATCCCATCATCATCATCGTATGCAGCCCATACTTGCCCTTCTTTAAAACACGTTTCGCATCTTCCCCGATCAAAACTATGAAAATCCGGATCCTGGACATCGATCACAAGTGGCTCGATGGATTTCTTTACCAACTCTTCATCTACCGAGTCATCTTGTATTTCTTTTTCTTTTTTACAGCTAACCACAGTTCCCGAGCTCAATTCATGCAATTTCTTCCTGATTTCGCTTCTTGCCTTTTTAACTAACTGAGTGTGGATATCAGTACTTGAGACGTTCTTCATGGCATCATATTCTTCCTGTTTTCTTCTCATGGAATTGAGGCGTCCAGATGATGAAACATTATGTGATCTTTTTGAGTTCTTTTTCCTTCTTAAAGCTTCTTCTCGTTTAAGAGCTGCCTGAGCTTCTTCTCTCTCTCTTTTGACTTTTGCATATGTCTGTTGCACCACAGTTGCAGCATTCGAGAATGCACCCCATTGGAATGACGAATCACCGACATCAGTTGATTCCCCTTTTTGACTTGTTGACCTGTGCCTTCCCGTATTTTTCATCTTTTGACTTTTGAAACCTTTAGTAGAAACCTTGGTGTTTGGTGCTGCAGTCTCCATTGCCAAAAAGGGTTCATGGCAATTAGGGCACAAAAGATTCTGATGTAAATACATTCTCAGATACTCGTACTGCATCTTGCATCCATGACACACAGTCCAAAAAGTCTTCTGGGTCTTTGGTTTATCTGAGACGGGACCCGTGCTTGTGGTACCCCTATCCTTTGCTGCACCTTTTGTACTTCTTGTGAAATTGTAAAAACCGTTCTGCCCGGGTGTTCCACCATTTTGGGCGGTGGTATTTGGTTTATAAACTTTGGAATCCCGCCTCTTGTCATAGGCTGATCTTTTGGTTTTGTCAGATAATAAACTCCATGCTTCTGAGATATACTTAAACGCTCCATCTGCCCCTACAGATTTATTCTTGTCAGGATGAAGAAATAAAGCTAGTTTTCGGTAATGTTTCCTCACAGTATCATCATCAGCCAATGGGCTTACACCAAGTATCCCGTAAAAATCCGATTCACCGTTCATTTTATTTTCTGCAGCAATATAAATATCCAAAGTTGCTAGCATTTGAGAAATACCATCAAGATCGGGATATAAACTTTGGGCCTTCATGGCAAACTTTTTTGCCCCTGCGATGTCTTTTGTAGAAAACATACTCTCGGCTATTTCTTTCGCCCTTTTAGCTTCATCTCTATTGCACTCCATTTTATGTTAATTAGACTTCTTTACCACTTACTTAAAAAGTAATATCTTTTTAGCTAAATCAGCAAAAAGAATAAGTACTTAATTGGGTCGGTCCATTTTGCGCTTCTCCATTCAAACTACAAATAAATATAATTTGTGCTAATTCAGAAACATGACGTTCATAAATAAGATTAAACCAAAGATTCTAAAAATCCAGTTCTAGATATTATGTTGAAACAAACAAAAAGAGCGGATCATATTATCCATAACAAGAAACATTTACCATATCGAAGTTGAGAGTCGTTACAACTGAAATTTAAAAACTAGATCATATGTCATACACAAATCTATAAGTGATCTACGGACTGCAGTAAAGACGATCTATTAACTGTACTTTAAACGTAGAACATTGTCCAGTTAATGAACTAAATGTTTATTTTGATACAAATGTTTAATGAACTAATTAAATTCTACTATCAACAAAAATTTCTATCTAGCACCCAATTCACTGGCTTACATCAGTGTTCATGCTGATTTAAAACCTAACTGCAAAAAATATTATTAAACATAACACTGTTCTATAATGCGTATAAGCATCTCAAACTAAACCTTAATAATGTATTACAAAGGTGTTTCAATCAAATATTATCAAACGAAAATATTCTAAGAACAGAAGCAAGTTCAATTTCAATAAACCAAATATATATCGTATTTTATACTTCAACTCAATGCACTCAAAAGCTTGATATATATATATATATTTATATATATACACACATACAAACGTATACACACACAGTCTGGCAGCATTCAAAAAATCACCGCCAAATCTAAGAGTAAGTTTGAGGATTAATCATAAACCATCACAAAACTAGAGCATTGTCCAGTTAATGAACTACTTTTTAACTAAATTCTACTATCATCAAAAATTTCCATCTAGCACCCAATTCACTGGCTTACCTCGAGTTTATGCTTATTTAAAACCTTACGGCAAAACTATAATGAAACATAACACTGTTCTGTATCGCGTATAAAAATCTCAAAACTAAACATTGATAATGTATTACAAAATTCAAATATTATCAAATGACAATATATTCTCAAAAGAAAGCAAGTTCAAATTAAATACATATCATATCTAAAGGTTCAATTCAATGCACTTACAAACATATACACAACACAGTCTGGCAGCATTCAATAAATCAACACCAAATCTAAGACAAGCCTGAGGTTTAATCACAAACCAGTACAACTCTAGATGAAACTAGGGTTTAATCCTTGATCTAGAAAGATATATAGCATCGAATTCAACAAGCGAATCATCGATCATAGCCGCATATAAGATCATAGAAACCCTAATTACTAGCAATTGATCGAAACTAGCAAACTAATTGACATGCATATAGTAAAAATGAGAGTAAGAAACGAACCGAAAGAGGAAAACTGGGTTGATTTTGAATTATCAGCAACAAGCCTGCATCACTAGAATGAAATATTTTGCGTTTTAGCCCCTTTCTATTTTTTCACTCGAACCTAAAAATATTGCCCAATTGCTACAGCATAATACATCTATATCTATATCTATATATATATATACATTTATTTATGTTTACACTTGTAAAATTCTATACCCTTAAGCCTTTTAACTCATCTCAAATTAAAATATTTCTTCTATACTAACCATGGTTAAATTTTACTCGAAGTTCGATGCCAAGTAACTTTGACCCTAGAGCGTGATTAGCTCATTACAAAGAAAAATCGTCCCGTTTCATTATAAGTAAGAATTTCATAATATCATATCGTGTTAATGTACTGCAATAATGTTCAATTTTTAGTTCTTGTGGAAAGTTTTTAAATTTTATGAAACATTATGTCTTGTAAAACATATATATATATATATATATATTTCACAAGAACTAAAAGTTGAATAATATTACAGTACATTAACATGATATGATATTATGAAATTTATTTATAATAAATATCGGATGATCTTTCTTCATAATAAGCTAATCATGTTCTAGGGTTAAAGTTATCAGACATTGAACTTCGAGTAAAATTTAATCATGGTTGGTATCACATAAAGATTTTAACTTGAGTTGAGTTAAGGGCTAGGGGTTTAAAATTTTAGAAGTGTAAACATATATATATATATATATATATGGGAGTGATCAATGGAGAAGGGATGATCTTGAGAGAAGGGGAAAGTAATTCTGGGCCGTCCGTTAACATTATTTAAGAATGTTAATTAACATTCTATAAATGAATGTTAACTGCGCGTAAAGAATATTAACGGACGGTCCAGATTTACTTCCCCCTTCCCCCAAGATTGAAGCTTCTCTATGGATCATTCCCCTATATATATATATATATACATAAAAGGCATGAAATGAGCTTGATTAACGTATAATAAGTGAGCCATGAAGTTTTGCCTATAAATTATAATCATTACATAGACTTGTATTTTAGTTTGAATTTAGATTGATACGATTGATAAGTTTATATTTTAGGGATTCTAATTCATAGGTGGTAGTCGTACTATGCTATCGACACTTTTACTTTCCATACCCTAATGTAAACTCAACTTTCGATGTTAACTATCCATGGTTAACTTTGACGTGAAGTTCAACTGGAACTAATTTTTAAATCTAGGTATGGCTAGCTCGCACGGAAAAAAGTACATTCGATTTTATTTAGATTTTCTGTTATATCACAATAAAATTCTATAGACTCTTACGTACTTTTGTTTAATTTTTATTCTAGTAATGTCTATGTTTTTATTAATATATAATAAAAAAAATTATTATTTAGTTTTAAACCTGTAAATGTGTTTAGAGTTTTATGATTTTCACTAATGTTTAAATTTGGCCCAGCAAAATGAGAACTAAAGGTTAGTCGTGTACAAAAAAATCGAAACCGAAAAAAAAACCGAAATCGAACCCGGTCAAAACCGGTTATTGACCAAAACCGGTTTCGGTTAGTCAATAACCGCCGGTTACAAACCGGTTTGGGAGATAGCCGTTTGAACCGGTTATCGGTTCCGGTTAACCAGACCGGTTATAAAAACCGGTTATTAAAAACCGGTTACTAACCGGTTTTTCCTAGTTACCGTTTCTAGCCTTTTTTTGCCCCTTTTTTTCATTTTTTTTTACCATTTTGCCATTCCAAAACTAGTATAAATAGATACCTTGAGTTTGGTTTAGTCACAACTCTCAAACTCTCTCAAATAGCTTACAAAGTGCAAAAAACGCATACAAAATTCTCATTTCTCAAATGGCAACTCAAAGTTCTTCAACTTCCGCCGGTGTTGGTTCTTCAAATGCAGCTACTATAGTTGAAATTTTAGAAACAAAACGAAACCAAGAGGTGTGGTGTAATTTCGACAAAGTGTGGTTGTCGGATGGGTCGATTAAGGCTCATTGTAAACGTTGTGGAAATTTTTTGAAAGCCAAATCCAACTCAACGTTGAGGCAACATACAGATAAGTTTTGCGGTGCACTAAAATCTAATCCGGAAGTGAGGCAAGCATCTATGTCACGGGATGGGAGTCTATTTACATACTAGGTGGAGCGGTGTCGAGAACAATTTGCAAGTTATGTGATTCAAGAAGGTTTGCCGTTCAACCACTTCGACAACCCTCAGGTTACTAAGGTGATTCAAAATACTCTTCAACCTAGATATAATCAAGTAAGTCGTGTTACTCTTAGACGTGATTGTATTAAACTATGGAAAAAGGCTAAAATACAACTAATAAATGGTTTTGAAAACTTATCTACAAATGTAAACTTAACAACCGATGTTTGGTCGGCTCCTCATGGTTTGCCTGGTTCGTACATTTGTGTTATCTACAAATGTAAATTAAGCGAAATGGAATTTTATGGTGATTTATATGCAACCATGGTTTCTCCCATGAAAGAAAAACTAAAAAAAATATTTTCAAGAATTGCCACCGGTAATTACTTGTGTCGCCGCATTGAACTCATCTTTAAACGTATGTGGGGTGGAACTACTTATCGATTCCATTAGTAATAATTTGGAGTTGAATGCGGTGGACCCATGGTTTGCAACAAATGCAAAAAAAGACTTTAAGTCACATTTTATCGATTTATTTAATGTTTATTTTCAAAAATATGGTTCAAAAAATGTTTATTCAACTTCGGCTAGCGAATCGTTTAGTACATCTAGTTCAAGGGATCCGATGATTAACTTAAATAATAGTTTAAGACAAGAAAACACTAAATGGGCTAGGGGTGAGGGTGGCCAACCATCGACTACCGAATTTGGGAGATAAACGGGAACCGATTTTTTAGCCACTATGGGACTGAATGAATTCGTTGACTTTGATATTTTGGCTTGGTGGAAATGAAGGGGTTCTCAATATCCCGTTCTAACATTCATGGCCCGAGATTTACTAACCGTCCAAGCTTCTACGGTAGCTTCAGAATCCGCTTTTTCTATTAGTGGCAGGGTATTATCTATACGAAGAACAAGACTCACACCGGCCTCGTTAGAGATGTGTATTTGCTTGAAGGATCACTTAGATGCCGCGGAACGTATACAACACATTTCAAGTCTTGAAGGTGAACCAGAATACGAACAAGATTTACATGATGTCGAGGTGGAAACGGGTATGGCATTCTCACTTTCCGATGAAGAAATCGCTCTCGATGAAGCTTCGCGCGAGGCTAGCTCCGAAAAAGATGTCAATCTCAAAGAATTAACGAATTATACGAATTAAGTTTTATGTTCGTATATTAATAAAAGTTGAAGTATGAAGAGTTTATTAAGTTTATGTTTCCATTTATAGTGTTTACGAACAATGTCTGATGAATTTATTAAAAAAAGTTGAAGTTTACGTTTTCATAAGTTATAACGCTCAAAATCCAAAAATGTGAATTATATAGAAAAAATAAGAATTAATTAAGTTTTATGTAATTATATTAATAAAATTTGAAGTAATAGTAGTATATTAAGTTTATGTTTTCATTCCTAGTGTTTTCGAACAATGTATGACGTATTTATTTAATAAAACTTGAAGTTTACGTTTTTTCACAAGTTATAACGAGCAAAAACCAAAAACCTTGAATTATATAGAAAAAACCGGTTATAACCGGTTTTTCCTAACCGAACCGGTTTGTAACTGGTAGTAACCGGTTATGATCGGTTTCGGTTTTTCCCAACCGGTTTCGGTTCGGTTACTAACCGGTTTTTCACAATAACCGGTTTTTGACCTTTAACCAATAAGCGGTTCGATTATTGAACCCGAACCGGTTTTCGAAAAAAACCGCAAACGTACATACTTATACGTGGATACGGCATTTGAGGTGCGGTTAAGAAGGCGGTTAATGGTAGGTTTCAGTGGCATAGGGTCGGGGCCGCTAACTGTGGCATTTGTGGTGGTTACTGGTGTTTGGTATTGTTTGCCACAACTATTGATCGTTCGATATGGATGTTAAGGTTATAAGTATTCATCAGTTTTACTAATAAATATTGTTAGGTGTTAATAGGGACTCGTTGTATCACTATTACAATAATAAACTTCTGTTTAAACTTGTTTATACAAGTTGTATAGGATAAAATTGTATGTTTCAATCAGTTAATGTGAATCATGGACTACTATGATAAGTTTAAACTGGTATGCATACAATTACTATCATCCAAGTAAAAATAATATTTTTCAATACAATTAATATGTAGGTGAATATGATATACAATGTATTTGATTATTGGTCTGTGTAGTAAGAAAATGGAGTATTAGACTTTATAATTAATGAAATTATGTACTCGTAATTATTATTACTTTAAAAACAAAAAGATACGTGATGTGTTCGATTGATTCACAAATAAAAAACTTATATAAGTACCGAAAAAAGCCCCAAACAACATCTTTGTTACTTTAATTTCCTCAAATAATCATCAATCTACATAACACAACACTAATTGTAACTCACATACATCATGGAAACCATAGCTAAAAGCTTCATAATCTACATATCAACAATCATCACATCACTTTCATATAGCTACTTCATATCATCAAAATTCCCTAGAGGCATATACAGATTCATATCCTTAATCCCAATCTTCTACATCTTTACAATCCTCCCTCTTTATTGCTCATTCGTCTTCACAACTGCTATCGCCTTTTCATTCACCACATGGCTCACAAACTTCAAACTTATTCGTTTCGCTTTTGATCTCGATCAATCTCCATATCACCCTTCCATTTCCCTTCTCAAATTCATTATCATCACTTCCTTACCAATCAAATCAAAAAACACAAATCCAATATCTTCCCCAAACAAATCTCGATTTAAACTAGTATACCAAACCCTAATTTTCTCCATACTTGTAAGAACTGTCCTGCATTGCAAAGGCCGAGTTCATCCCATATTTATATCATTCATCTACGGTTGGCTACTTTTTTTCCAAATAGACATTGTTGTCTCTATGGTCAGCGTTGTACTCCTTTTGTTGACCGGATTAGAACTCCAACCACCCTCCAATGAACCATATCTCGCCACATCACTACAAGACTTTTGGAGCAGATGGAACCTTTTGGTAAATCACGCAATGCGTTACACTGTATACAAACCCATGGTCTATGTACTGTCTAATTACAACTGGGCCCCACTCGCGGGTATATTAGCATCCTTTTTTGTTTCAGGATTAATGCACGAGTTGTACGTGTACCAATTGTCTGGTGTGGCGCCAACGTGGCATATGACATCATTTTTCATCCTACATGGAATTTGTGTTGTGGTGGAAATGATTATTAAAAGAGCTCTACGTGGTAAAGGTTGGCAAGTGCCAGATATTGTGGCTACATTGTTGACGAATGCGTTCGTCGTTGTTACTGGTGTTTTGTTGTTCATTCCGCCGTTTGTTAATGGTCGTATTGACGTGGAATTTCTTAAGAATTATACTTCGGTTGCTAATTTTATCAAGACAACTGTTAATAGCTCAATACGTATGAAGTTTGATTAGTTAGTTGCAACATATTTTATGTTCTTTTAAAAAAAAAATGTAAGATATAAAAATGTAATATACAATGAAATAACAGAATAGTTGTTTGAGAGACATTATAGAGTTATTTGTTACGCAATGTGTTCACGTTGTTTACACTTACATTAGTTATTCCAACATTTAATATATTCCCATCCGGACATGATGACAAACTTCTAAACGTTGTGCTAACATCTCAATAGAAAATTTTTTAGTGAGGATGAAAGAATGAATTCTAACCATCCATTTTGCAATACTCAATTTTCCCCTAAAGTTAAATATCTCACAAACGGCTAATCAAAAAATTATAAAAATTGCATCATAAAAATCAGCGTTATTTTCTTTACGATTAGACATCCCTCATGATATACTTTCGATGAAATTTTTTTTTTATTTTTTTGGGTTGAAAAACAGTAACACATGTGTTACTAGCGACTAACACATGTGTTACCAGAGACTGACACATGTATTATCAACAGCTAACACATGTATTACCGCAACTAACACATGTGATACCAGTGTTCGAAATCCACCAAAAAATGAAGAAAAAAAAAGTTCGTCGAAAGTATACCTTGTAAGATGTCTAATTGAAGAGAAAAAAAATGCTGATTTTTATGGTGCAATTTTCATATTTTTTTCACTAGTCGCTTGTGAGATATTCAATTTTTAATAATGTTGCGGGTATTATTATCTTGATGAAATAGATGATTGAGATTGATTCCTTCATTCTCACCAAAAATTTCATTCTCATTTGAATTTAATTCAATAATTGTGATATTAAAATGAGCAATTTTAAAAAGGGTAACGAAATTTAAAAAAATAATAGGAGTAATAAAATAAAATAGATGGTAACCCATGCGATGCGATGAAACACGGTAAAAAAGTAGTGAATAACCGTTGAAAAATTGAATCGAAATATACGTTTTAATTCACATTACAACAAAAACGTTTTTTAACTTTTCTTAAGTTGATTTTTCTGAATTCACATTTAATACCCGACTCCTTACCCGATTTAGCAATATATTCATTCCAATATTCTTAAGTTGACTTTTAAGGGCATAATAGGTTTTTCCCATCTTCCCTTTTTAAGTTTTAAGGTAAAAATGATAAATGCTTAATAAGAGATTAAGATAAAAAGTCGACGTAGTTATTATAAGTTCATTTCAATTTTATTCTTATCAAATTAAATTCTTAAGTAGGTAACAAAATTTTTATTTTAAATTTTTATTGATAAAATTGAATGTCCACTTATAATTATTTCATGTATAAAAAATAATAATAGGTCTCGTTTATCGTTACTAGAGTTATGGTTACGTATAGTAACGAAAGAAGATTTAAAATGTTGACGTTGAATGAAATTTTTTAAATTGTTAAGTATTTTATATTCGAATTGATTTGGAGATTTAATTCGGTTGGTGAATCATTACTACCTATTGACATAATAGAATATTTAAATTGTTATATTGATTTTCAATTCTAAAGTATGTTATTTTTTTACAAAGTATTATTATAATTATAGTGTAGATATGTATTCATAGTTGATTTAAATTAGTATTATCATTTAGTTGGCCTTTGACTATTTACTCATTAGTGAAATTAATATTTTATTTTTAATTAGTATTATCATTATCATTTAGTCGGGTATTCGGAAGGTAGTTGATAAGTTAAAAATGTGTTCCGAATTTGCTCCAAGATTCAGAGCCCAATAGTCTTGAACCCTGAATCCAAAATTTTAAGCCCAATATGCCTGTAAATGAGTTCAAGATTTGCCACCAACATTATCTTCAATAGTTTTCTATTTTTTATTTTTGAAATTGTGAAATCCGAAAATATATTGGTTTTGGAAGTGTTATTCGTATAAACTGGAACGGATTTAGTTAACACAAAATTGTTGAAGTCATGAATTAGACATAAATAGTTAACACAAAATGGATTCGTATCAATTTTTTTAATTTTTATGAAACATTATGGGTATGTTTGGTAAAGTAGCTGTAGGCTGTAGCTGTAACTGTAGGTTGTAGTTGTAGGTTGTAGTTGTAGCTTTAGGTTTGGAGTTTTTCGCGAAAAGCTACTAGAGAATTTGAGCTTTTCGTTGGATTCTAAAGCTAAAGCTTGTACATGACAAACAAGACTTTTACTTTCATAGGAGCTTTTCGTTTAAAAACTAAAAACTAAATCTCCGAAAAGCTCCTAAACAGGCCCTATGTCTAGTTCTTGTGAAATACACACACACACATATATATATATATATATATAACAAGAAACATATACATGATATTATACATGTATATGTATATATTTTTCACAAGAACTAAAAATTGAATAATATTACAGTACATTAACATGATATGACATTATGAAATTCTACTTATAATAAATAATCGGATGATTTTTCTTCATAACGAGCTAACCACGCCCTAGGGTCAAAGTTATCAGACATTGAACTTCAAGTAAAATTTAATCATGATTGGTATCACATAAAGATTTTAACTTGAGTTGAGTTAAGAGTTAGGGTATAGAATTTTAGAAGTGTAAACAATATATATATATATATATATATATACATAAAAGGCATGAAACGAGCTTGATTAACGTATAATAAGTGAGCCATGGAGTTTTGCCTATAATCGTTACATGGACTTGTATTTTAGTTTGAATTTAGATTGATACGAGTGATAGGTTTATATTTTAGGGATTTCAATCCATAGGTGGTAGTTGTTCTATGCTATCGACACTTTTACTTGCCATACCCTTATGTAAACTTAACTTTAGATATTAACTATCCATGGTTAACTTTGACGTGAAGTTCAACTGGGGCTAATTTTTAACTCTAGGTATGGCTAGCGCGTCACGAAAAAAAGGTATGGCTAGCCCAAGGTTCAGAGCCCAATAGTCTTGTACCCTGAATCCAAAATTTTAAGCCCAATATGCCTGTAAATGAGTTCAAGATTTGCCACCTACAGTATCTTCAATAGTTTGTGTGATTGATTGTTGATCACATAGCTATGTTTTCTATTTTTTTTTTTGAAAATTGTGAAATCCGAAAATATATTGGGTTTGGAAGTGTTATTCGTATAAACCGTAATAGATTTAGTTAACACAAAATTGTTAAAGTCATGAATTAGACATAAAACATTATTATTATTATATATCTAATTTGAATCAGATGACACACAACGTTCAACCAACCCGCACAGCTTTCTTCAAACATTCATCGAATCACCATATAATGGAATCCAATGGTATCGACTCAAAATCGAGCTATTTAGTGATTGGAACGTGACCATATTTTAGCTCAAATGTCTTGTGTCGAATACATTATTGGACGGAATTTGTGATGTGATTATGTTTGCGTGTTCAAATTCAAGTTATACGACACAAGATCTTATTCTAGCACACGTAACTAATAATTTATCGATATTTCTTATAACATTTGAAATTAATTATTTAAGAACTCAAACAATACACACATGAGATAAATATAAATTATTTATATTATTTTAATACCATTCCACACATAAACTTTGTTTTTTATTGTTTTTGCACCGCTTAAAAGCCCATGACCAATAATTTGAAAATGACAAATTTAGCGTTTTTGTCATATTGATGATGCTACAAGTAATCCCCCCTTTATTTAAAGCAAGATGTACTTAGCTTGAAGATGGGCAGTTGCTTTCATGTTTGGCCCTATATATAAAATTTAATAACAAAATAAAAATCACTACTTACCCTTTTCCATTATTGCCCCCATCACTAGAATTGACATCCTGTCTTTTTTCCATGTCCATTTTCGTCATTTTCCACTTTTGTTAATTATTTTTGTCGTATATGTATTGTTTCAAACAACACGTAATTAATAGGCAAAACAATGTCACATAAATATATATTATTATTTCTATACGGCTGACATATTTACCGACGCAATGTGTATAGAACATTAGAACGAAATTTTAAGTGTTCACGTTATTGGGGTAGATAGAGCTCGAGACTCTTGACTTTTGTTCTTGTTTATATTTTACTCAATAATTTTTATAATAACCATGACTTTGCTCCGATTTATTAATGATAAAAAACCGTAACATAAAACATGGAAAACGATATTATATTTTTAAGCGCCTGCTAAAACTTATAAAAATGTGTTTTTATTATAAAATGTAAAGTACCTTTCTACTATAGTCGTTTGCTATTATTGATTCGATTAAAATCTTCTTAAGTTCTTTCAAGTTGTTAAGTTGCGAGGGTAAATAAAACGGTGAACTTTTTAATAAGGTCCTAAATAGTACTCCCTCTATTTTATAATAAGAGTTCATCTTTTCTTTTTAGTTTGTTTCAAAATAAATGTCAACTTTCAAAAGTAGTAAATTAAGTTTACCATTTTATTATTTCTCAAAATTGATACATGAGAGTCTGTGCAAAAATCAAAGGTAAAAGAGTCATCTTCACTATCAGACAAAACAATTTCTTAAATTGTGTGCAAACTGATACTGAACACTTAATTTAAGACAGATGGAATAACATGTTTTAATTGGATGAACTTGAACAACTTGATAAATTAGAACTTGAGAGAGGATCTTCATCCTACCAGTACAAGAAATAGACCGTTTATCAAATGTTTAATTATCAGTTAACGAAATAATAAGATATATAACATTTGGTAATCCCAAAACTTAATCATCTTAGTCACTGTTCATAGTATTTCATTTATATCATATAAATTAAAATTATATTATATAGATATTATTAATCTTTTATATCGATTTTTCTTTAGAATGACAATTGTATCCTACAAACTAACCTAGCTGATATATGTACATTGTATATATATATATATATATCTTTCACGAAGCTTGAACTCACTATTTTTTCAATAATAATAACATATCACAGTATTTTTGAATGGGAATTAGATTAGTGATGTAATCAAACATTAACTACAAGATTCTTGTTAATCATTTACAAAGTGGGGTTAGGGGGGAATCATAAATTGTAGCAAGTGCTTCTCCCTCCCACCACTTGCCATGTTCACAACTGTCCAATATTACAACACTTTCATTCTTTTCAGAACATCAAGCTTTGATTCGAAATAAACAAGTTCATTCTAAATTTCTAATCATCTCATTTCTCCATTTTACATATGCATAAAAAATACTACGTAACATTTTAAAAGAATAAAAAGTTTTCGCCTTTCATAATCTACTTCAAAAAACCTTCAACTCTATAACTTTTAACACTAAATTTACTATCTCTCATCCACATATTAATTTAATATTAATTAAATTATTTATATGATGCTATAAAATTAGTTTACAACAATTTATTTAGACTCGATATGAACTAGAAGTAAAATTATTTTTTTTAAAAAAAAGAAAAAAAGATAGACATGACAAAACATTTTTTAAATGAATGAATTATGTTGTTCTATATTATCTTATGAATTGATTACGTTAAAATAGGCAACAAAGATAAAAAAATAAAGTGCATTTAGTCGGCATTCCCATATACTATTAGGTTCCAATTCCAATATTATAAACATACATAAACACATGCAATAAGTGACTACCTAGATACGGTTTACCAATAACGAGCATATTGCAACTTAAGACATGTGATATCGTTATCAATTTTTTTTAAAAGAAAAGATTCATTAAAACCGAAAGCAACGAGAGATAAAATAGAGAGCAAAACAAAATTTGAGCGAAAATAACAAAAAAAATATTCAAAATACTAGCAGAATGCTCACAAAGGTAAAAAATACAGTCATTCCAAATCAAATCATTACACGTGCATCTACTCTTCAATCAAAAAGAGACCATTTTTGGACCCAAGGAAAAATATCTTCCTTGTGAACTTGATCAATGTTATTTTCAAAGTATGAAGTATCTTGTTTCTTCATTTCCAAATTGCTCAAATAACCACGTAAGAGACATGAAGAACAACTTAAAATCATACCACGTCAAGTCAAATTGGCCCGAGTTGGAGACGATCAAAATGAGCACGCGATATGCAAATATTTTATCTTATTTAGCACCCATTTTTTCCACTTGAAATTTTGATCAACAGATGTTCAAGTAATAAGCTTACCTCGAATTAAAACAGATGTTATTTAAATTAAAACATGTCTTTCATCATTTTGAAATTCCCAAAAAACATTCTCCTTATAAATTCAATGCGATTAATTAACCCTGAAAGGCACTTTAAAGATCGAAAAATAATATAATGGAAGACTACCTAAAACAGATTTCACCATTCCAACTTTCAATACTTTTCGTGTTTCTACTAATCGGAAGTCCCAACGATAAGAAAGATAACAAATCAGGGAAACATTTAACAATGTTGGCCACCCGAATAACTTCTTGTTCATTAACACCCACACCACATATTCTATTTTTTGACAAATTAACCTTAATCATGTAATAGATAAGATGTATCAGTAATAATGTTATCATTAATAAACTTATTTTTTCCTTGTTAATAATGTAATAGGCAAGATGCATATTGAAATGAACGACTACGAAAGATGATATGATAAGATAAATATAAGGGAAAATGATAACAATAACGTAAGATTGTCGTTAAGTCCTTCGTACATGCATTAGTACTTATTCAAATTAAAATTAATTCAATGTCCCCTTTAGATATTGGCTCACCCTTAAATTAATATTTGTTGGAATATAATAATTTATGAACGTATTCATTCAGTAATTTTACCCCTTCTTCATTCTTGAACCCCGTTTCTGAATATTGTGATTCTTTCATGTTGTGTCTCACGAACCTTTCAATACGATCCGGATTGCTAGCTCCTATTTATCATTTTAAAAAAAATTAATGACAATATTGAAACTTATCATCAACAAAAGTTTACATATAACTTCCGTAACATAACACTCGATGTAATTGAATATTAACAAGGATTTTGTTGCCTGCACTTTGCATCAAGTAAAAATCATTAATAAATCACGTATAATTATTAGAGTTAAAACTATTTAATTATGTATGATTTTTATATAAGCCAACATTATCAAATTTATCACTAATGTCACATATAGTCAAACTATATTGATATAGGTTTTTATACTATATGATTATTCTAATTTTGGCATTACTTAAAATAAATAAAAAATTACTTAATTTTTTTAAAAATAGAGTCAAAATATGATATATTCTTCATATTGTTGTAGCAACTGAAATCTTTTATTATTATTATTATAAAAAAATTGATTTGATTATAAGTTGGCAAAACCAAGAAATATAGGTTTGTCTGCCATCCCCACTAGAATAAATAGAGTTTTTCGAATGCACGTATTTAATTTATTCAGAGCTATTAGAGTGGGATTCACTTTTTGAGGAATATGAGTCAAAGCAATAACAAGAATATTTCTAGTTTCATAATCCCTAGAGAGAATGTTCACTAATAGACCTATGGAGAAGTAATTTGACTAATTCACATCCAGATTATGCATGTTTGGAATTCATATTATGCAAGGAGATATTGCTTTTGCTAATTCGAATTGAAGGGTGATATAAAGTTGTTCTTCATCTTCAGGGGCACGAATTTTAGCAATGATTTGTTCTGATTCTACATATTGATCGTTTTGAACTAAGAGAAAACTTTTGGGAATTAAAAGTGTAACATTCTCTCCCGCGGTCTGGTAATTTCTATTATTTTAATTGATTATCTAATTGTTTTAGAAATTATTTAATATTATGTGTTTCATTGTGAAACGTAGATAAATAAGCCCTTTGACTTATTGTGACTAGTGAAATATTAGTCGTTTTAAAATTTGAAATTTTGATTTTCTGCGACATAAGGTTTGTGTCGCAGGTGGTGTCTGTGCGACACAACGGTTGTGTCGCAGGACTGTGTCGCAAAACGGGCTGAACTGAAATTAATCAAGGAGCTTAAGTGTAATTCGATGTTATATATATTAATACGCCGCCCAAACATTTCCAGATAGTTTCCATAAGTTCTAATCTAGTTTTAAAGTGTAAAATAGAGAGAAAAGAGAAAAAGAAGTGAGAAATTGTATTTTTGACCAAATTCGAGCTAATTAGCTGTGAATTCGAGGTAAGGTTCCAATTATATTGTGTTATAGTTGTTTATATATGAATTGCACGGATTGGTATAAGTTAATTTGAGTATTACATGTATGAATTCAAGAATTTCGAATCGGGGAACTGGTCTGTTCATCTTTGCGACACAAGGTTTGTGTCGCAGGTTGTGTCGCATGGATGTTCTGCGACACAGTTGTTATGTCGCTTAAGGCGGCCATATTGGGTATTGCGACACAATGTTAGTGTCGCAGGATTCTGTCGTGCGACACAGTGGTAGTGTCGCAAGGGTTTGTGGTGCGACACAATGGTTATGTCGCTAAGTTTATAAAAGAGTTTTGTTTTGCAAATTTTGAAAATGCGTGTTTCTGAGACGTGGTTTTGTGAAAATATCACTAACTCGGATTTAGTTGAAAATTGCATGGTCACTTGGAAACGACCTAGTAATCAAGGCTATATGTTATTAGCCTAGGCTGTTTTTGGCCATTCGGGGTCATCTAGGACCCGAAAATGGCATTTTTCAGTTTTAAACGTTATTGCAAGATTTTCCAAGTTCATTTCTGATTGAACTTTTGTTTGCCTAGACTTCAGGGATTACCTGATTGGATAAATAGACTATAATGATATTTATGGAACGAACTTCTGACTTGTATTTGATTTTCTGTTTCAGATCAACGTAAGACTCAGTGATATAAACATCCTGAGTGTGGAGACGTCAGAGGTATCGGTGAGTGGATTCAGAACTTACCATTTGATTTAGTTGTAACTATTTGGTTACAACAAGTAAACGTATATGTGTATTAGACTGTTTAGTCTTGATTATTGATTATTGATCTACGTGATATGTGAACTATGTGTATTATGTTATTGAGGTCAACGTGTAGTTGGACTTTTGGTTATTATGTGTTTTACACAGGTTTTGATTCATTTGTTGTGTTTGAAACCTGTGTATGAGTTTAATAACCATTAGTTATCGGTCTATTCTGTATTGGCCATATGGATTGACGGTAAGTGTTCTTGGGGGAATCCCCGGGTATTATGATATCCCCAGAGCCACCGATCCTCATTGAATTATGTGTGTTTACGGTTATTTGGTGTAAACTGCTGGTTATGCTAAGTTGAATGGAGTGTAATGAATCTATTCACTTAGCTTCGTGCTAACCCCTCATTTTACTTCATGTAGGATATGTTTTGATTGATTGTGGGTGCAGGAGGTGAATGGTTGATCAGGGAATGTTTGACTGCGCTCTTGGTCTCTGATATGGTTTTTGTAATAAACCTTGTTTGGAGAATTTTATAATACCCCGTCTTTTAGTAGTTTTAAACAGTTTAAATATTGTGTAAATATTGAAAAAAAAAATGTAAACTGTTTATGTATAATGTTTAATATATACTAAGGTAATGTATTTTTATATTCATGCTTCTGAGTTTATTAATATTATATTCTTAAATAGGATGAGGGGTGTTATAAAAAGAATGACATTGGCTGATATTATGACGATACTAGGTAGTATAGATATCATTATGGGAGAAGTTGATTGTTAAAATGATAATTGAGACAACATAAGTACAAACTATCAATTTTTTTTCTAGATTGAAATCCTTAAAAGAGGTCTATGGGATCATATGAATGCTTATCCCTATTTTTACTCTTGTATTAGGAATCACAATAGGTGTATTAGTAATTGTTTGGGTTAAATATAATTATCCTAATTTTATCATTACTAAATATAAATTAAATTTTGCTTAACTTTTTCTATAGATACATTTATAAAAGCTATGAATTAATCGAAACACATTAAAATATTAAAATGGACGGACTCCAATTAGTAAGTATAAAAGTAAAAATTTAATATGCATACTTTGAGGGTTTATATTATAAAATACTTTTAATTAAAGAGGTATATAACGAAAATTTGATAAAGACAAAAAAATAAAAAGACCATACCCGTAAGTCACTATTCAATAGTAAGTTAGTTTGTTAATTGTAATAAAAGATAATTATATATAACTACTCTAATTTTGTTATTACTAAAAATAAATAAAAATCTATTTAACTTTTTTATAAATATATTAATAAAAGTTACATATTAATCGTAACACAGCACATTAAGGTACTAAAATGCATAAACTTCAGTATAAAATAATTTTAATTAAGGAAATATATAATAATATTTGATAAAAACGATTTGAAAAAGACAATTCTACCTCTAAGTCACACTAATTAGTATTTACTAACAAGTTTTGCTAATTGAGACAAAGGATAATAAAAATATGAGGAGTAGATAGGGATGATTACTAACCCTATTTTATTCCTCAAATCATCATATTCATGTTCACGGCATTAATTAATATCATATAATAATAATAATCATCATAATTGAGCTTCGAACACGTAACCTAAAGGTATTCACAGATCAGGTTAAATAATAACTCAAAAAGACAAAGCAAAATAAGATTAAATTCTAAAATAACATTTTCCCACGTGGATTAATCGCCATCATAAACGCTTTTAGTGGCTTCATGGACCCTACCATCAAATATTCAACCAAGTTAACGAAGTAAAAATGTTCGAAAATAAATAAAAATAATCATGCTTTAAGAATGATTAAAAATTGGAAAAATATGTAACAAAAAGGATTTGAGTAGGACAGAAATGTATGTCAAAAAGTAACAAGTAATTGGAGTTCAATGGTGAAGGTAGAAGTTGGTGTTTATGAAGTTATAATTGAAGTTAATAGTTGAATCGATTGTTTTTACAATTAGTGTTTAGCAGAATAAATGTAAGTGTATTTGTTAAATGTAAATTGACGTATGATAAAATCTGTTGTAATAAATAAACTAGAGGCCTAATAAGTAATTGTGATACCTTTTATAATATTGCAAAGTATAATAGTTTATTTGTTTTACTAAAGCTTCAAGCTTTTTTCAAATCTATTTTCATAAGATTTTGTTTGTAAATTTTTATTAAAACTAAAAGTTAAAAAGTTGTTTATCTTTTGAAACCTTAAATATGTAAACTCCTTGATATTTATGTCTCTAGATATGCTACAAGCCTACAAAGCCTTAATATTTATGTCTTAAACTACAAATAAAATTATTGTCTAGGAATAAAATTATGTTAACATTATTAGGTGTAATGTTTCTCTTACATATTGATATATTCTTTTTAATTTCAATTTAATTGTATATATTTTTATTTTAATTAGCTTAAAAATAACTTAAAATTTTAATTTTAACCGATCATAATTTTTAAGTGGGTTTAAATATACCGATGATATTATATATAATATTAGATTTTACACACGTGTCATTTAGAAAAATACAAAATAATACTAGTTGAATGTTTTGAAAATAATTGCAAGTTTAATTCGTAAAATATGATTAGTAAATTTAAATTCGAAACACTTAAGATAACAAACAATAAAACTATAAAAAAAAATTAAGCAACTAAAAAATATGAAGAAAAAAAAAATAATAGAAGATGGTGTATTGCATATAGTGTGGAGTGATTTAAACATATTTTTTTCGTAAATTAAATAAAAAATCACCTATTAGACTATTAACATAAGAAGATGGCTACATATAAACAATTAATTTATAATATATATCTTCTTTAATATCTTAAGGGTTAATAAGTTTTTCAAAAACTAATAAAATATGTTACGTCTTTTTCTTAAATTAAAATAAGTACTTATAATACATTAATTAAAATGTCCAATTTTCATAATTTTTAAAAAGAATTTATGATTATAATTTAAAGTTGTTGAAAACTTACAGTAAAATTATGATATAATTTAGATAATGTTAGTAGTATTATTTACTAATTACCTTATTTACTATGATTATTTTTAAAATATTTATTTGAATTAATTTTATAACTATAATTTATAATGTCATTATTTACTTAATTTTAATCAATTTAAAAAATTATTTCAAACAATTAAAATTTTAATAATATTATCGTCTGATTTTAATAATATATTTAACAAAAAAAGTTTCACTTTTTATTCTAAATTTCTCGTGAGTGTATCATTTTTCTGAAGTTTAAATGTATTTGAATAATAAGTTGGTCCAACTAAATACCTCCACATGGCAATTATTGGACGGCGAGTGTCAACGAACCATGGTCAAGAGGCCAATTGGGATGACATCAACAAACAAATATTTTAAGTCTCCTGAATTATTTAAATATAATAAAAATAATAAATTGTGATAGCGATTTTGACATTAAACGGAAAAATATTTAGAGAGAATAATGTATTTTAATACGATTTAATGGGAGGAAGATTGTATTTTTAAATTTTTTAAACTTTATTGTTGACATCTCCTTATGAACTAGTGTAATTATTTTAAAATATTTTATTTCTTTTGTATGATTAACTAGTATTTAAATCCGTATATATATATATCAGATAAAGTAACAATGTTTATTTATATATAAAAGTAAATCAAGTGTGGATATTATTGTTAAAAGCATAAAAACTTGCTAAATTGTTAACGTATAAATACATGTTAAATACACTTCTCTAAATCATCTTTTATGAGTGTTCACATTATTAATACATGTATATATATATATATATATATTATTGTTCTGACTAAAACTTTAGATTATCCGGTCTAAAATAATAAGATGTGCCTCTATACATTAACTTTTGTTTAACCGTCGTTTACATCCTACCCGTGTTTTAACATGAGTAATAGAATAATGTAGAAACATCCTAAAATTTCATCATCGATATTGACAATTAGAAACAAAATTTGCTTTATGGCGTAATCCCAAGTTTATGTAAAAGTAAAAGAGTTTTAATATCTATCATACCATACATCTAAAAAATCTAATTGCATGCATATCAACATAAGATTTGTATGTAAAATAATTATATTTTTCATAAAAATTATGATCTCACATTTATCTTTTTAATTGAATTAAATATTAAAAAATGACATTATATACTTGATTTTTATATTATATTTAAGATATTTAAGAAGATTTAAAAATACTATATTCTTTGAAATAGTATATATTAATTAATTATTATTGCTCGGCTTCTTTGCTTTTTATAAAGCTACACTATAGTAACATATGCATGGTTAAACGATCTTCGCGCCGTGGAAAATGTATAAAAATCCTTTTAATAAAAAAAATAAACTTTATTAAATATCGAGTTAATATTAAGGACATTAATTATTGATTTGTGTATTAGTATTGATTGTTATTATTATTACTACTAGTTTTTACGTCCGTGTATACACACAAGTCATTTTGAAAAATACGAAATAAAACTATTTGAACATTTTTGAAAATAATTGCAAGTGTAATTCGTGAAATATGATTAGTATTTTTAAATTCAAAGCACTTCATATGAGAAACAATATAAAACTATTTAAAACCTCAAAAAAAACGTTACGCAACCAAAAATGTGAAGAAAAAAAAAAGATAAATAGTGGAAAAATGTGTGTTACATACAGTTTAGGGTGATTTTAAACATAAACTTATTGTAAGTGAAATAATAATCACTTATGACATTATTAACATAAATGTAAACAATTAATTTATAATCATATATCTTTTTTATATATCTTAAGGGCTAATAATTTTTTCAAAAAATAATAGAGTACTTAAAATACCCGCTATACACACTGATATTGAATAAATAACCGTCTTTTATTTATTTGAATGTTAATTAAGTTTTATCTTCTTCCACTTGAATCTTATTATTATTAGATGATTCTTAAACTATGTTTTTCAAAATGAAACTACCTAAAAACAATATTCATTACATAAGGTTATGATAATAGAGCCTTTAATCACAATGAAAATCATTTATCCATCTTACTGCACAAAATATGTCTTAGCCCATCCTAAATTGAAACCTACTCCATACATTCATTAAAATACAAAAATTTGTAATATTATATTATATGTTAGTCATAGATATGCTCATGAAACGTTAAAACCTTATTAATTAACTTGAAACTCAAAGTTACGTACCTAAATAAGTAATACATAAATTAGACGGTAGTTTTTTATCGGATTCCTTTTATTTGAATATACGTTTTTAATAAATATAAAAAAATATTAATTCATTAATTAATTAATAGTATATGATTTATATAATGTCAGTAGTATTATTTACTAATTATCTTGTTTACTATGTTTATCCTTAAAATAATTATTTGTTTTATTTTTTAAAATCATAATTTATGATTTCATCAAATTCCTAATTTTACTCAATTTAAAAATAAATTATTCATAATTTTCTGATTGGTTAATTAGATTTCAAATTAAAATGATAATGTTACAAATATGAATCTTATATATTATTTAAGATAATTATTTTATTATAAATATATTAGTTATCAAATAATTACACAAAGATGCGAAGAAAATATAATTCTAACGAATAATAAAATAACATGTTGTTGATATCTGATTACGTAAGTAATAATAATATAGAAAGTTCGAGCAACTAAATGTAATCGTAGTGAGTCTAGACAAACAAAAATTGAAATTTTTATATATATTTTTACTATTATCATTATTTTATAATAAATTTCCGACCATAAGACGTAAATTTGCTAAAATTATAACCAATGAAAAGGGAGATAATTAAAATAGTTCAAAAGATAACGAGGGAATTTTTAAAAGAAAATGCGTGTTTTGTTGAATAGGTATGAGCAAACTTTTGACAATGGGGTTTGCAAGCTTAATTAAATACGTATGATGTTTGACATTTGGAAGCTTGTGTTCCCAAAAGTAGGTTTTGATTACAAAAATAACTATATGGTGGTCTGTATTTAAAAATTTAAATAATAACGACTCGATGTCAAAAATCAATTTCAAAGGATCAATTATTTTAAAAATGGGATAGCCTTTTTTTGTGTAGTAATAAGTGCATAACATACGAATTGACAATTGGGATTTAAAATAAGTCGTTACTATTGAGATTTAAAATACATTATTAGTTATGATTGTTAGACTCTTATATGTTATAAGTTGATTTTTAAAAGTTGGGTTAAATATTTAAAAAATGAGACTATTCGAATTTTGATTTTTAAATGACTTTAATTTTTATCAGTCATTTATCAACTCTTTCGAGTTGTGTGTGACTCTTTCAAATCTTGTGCGACTCTTAACAGTCAGAAGACAAACTTTTAGTGTAATGTAATACAAAAAATAAAATGAAAAAATAAAAATTAAATGACTATAATATTTTAAATTAAGTCTTTGGGTTAATTGCCGGTTAAGGACTTAACTATCGACTTTCACTATATTTTGTTTATCTTATGAACAAAAATCTTATAAAATAATATACATATACACACACACATATATATATATGTGTTTATATATATATATATATATGTTTTTTGTACAATAATAATTCTTACGAGTTGAGTAACGAATTAAAATTGAAATTTCAAATTACAAATTAACAGATATGTCGTTAATAGACTTTATAGGTAATTTACTCATTACATATATTTTTGTCTTATAAAATACTATGTACTAGTCACAAATATTATGATACGAGTAGTAGGTTACAATTACAACGGGTTAAGTTGTGCCAAGTTTTTTAACAAAAATCGTCAAAATTGAACTTTCATAAATTATTGGTAAAGATTAATCGTGATTTTCTTAACAAAACTTAAATCTTGTACTTTTTTAAATAGCAAGAAAGAAAACTTGTTTTATACTTACAGTGATAAATTTTATATTCTTTTAAGAGCTTACGGAGTAAAGAAAGAACGCGCATGTTTCTTTTTCGAAATGTTGTCGGGAACGACATTTAGGCGGCGTTCAGGCAGCAACGTCCCCCCCACCCCCGCGGGACGCTGTCTCATGCGATTTGTTTTTTTTTTTTTTTCATTTTTTGATTCTAACGACTAACTTTTAAAAAATATAAAAAAAAGGGTCACATGATTGTTTTTTTTTTTTTTTTTTTTTTCAAAAAATTAATTTTAAAAAAATGCTATTATCTATCTATAAATACAACACTTTCAACACAATTATAAACGCATCAAAACACTTTTTCTCATCTACAAATACACTCTCAAAAACTTTATAATTCTATATAATTCACCGTGTTGAACAACCCAAACAATCCATACAACCTACACTCCCAATGGAACCCACTTCAACAATATTCATCATCTCCAACCCCGCAATTGGACATACCCATTTTGGCACTCCATATCAACCTTCCTATCAACCACCATCCTTTCAAACACCCAAATTCTCACCCAATCAATATAAAGTTTTCCTAATGTGGCAAGCGTCACATAACACCCAACAAACAGTTACCCAACCATCCGGACAATGATCGGTGGAAGACGAGGTACCGACACCAACATCCCGTAGAAATAAGACCAAAAAAGGCAAACAACCTGCAATGGAACCATCACAACCGAAACCAAAAAAGCAAGACGGTACACCTGGACGACTTGGATTTGGAGGAGGAACCGCAGGATGACGAGGAGAACCCGAACGTCGCGCTATTTAGTGATGATGTGTTCCAATGTCCAAGGGGAAAAACAAGAAAAGAAAATTCCCAAAAGACGACCTCCGATTTCAACGCTTCGTCTCGCGCTTCCTTTGACGACTCGATCACCAATACTTTCCAAGGCATCCATTTCGACAAGCAAAACTACTATTCGAGTAAGGATCTGGAAACCCAATTTGAAATTTTGGCGATGCCGACGGATTACTTGATGGGACGAGATAGAGCGATAATAAAAATGCAAAAGAAGAATATTCGCAAAAATATGGGATTTGGAATGGATTCAGGTTTCGAATGAGAGGCTTGATTGTATTTTTATATTTTAGGACTTGTTATCTTTATATTTTTTAGGAGTTATGAAATTTGAACTGTAGGTTCATAAGATGTGGTTCTAAGATCTGACTGCTGGGATGATCGATTAAATGTTTCTGTGGGGAGATATAACTGTCGAATTTGCTACAGAATATTCGCCGGGTTTTAGCACAGTTGTGGGAAAACCAACATTGCGAGGTTGTCAACCGTTGGATCATCGTATTTTTTTTACATGGGGTTGAAGACAAGAATATATACATTTTGACCGAATTTGGTAGCAATTGGAAATCCAGAGAGGGAGATATTAATTATCGAAGTTGATGCCGAAATCAAATGATGTGCCCAAGTTGTTTTGTGTGTAAGCTTCCTGGTTGGAGGAACATGATCGAGTTTATGAGGTTTATTGAGTGACATAGATGTGGTGTGGTTAAAGAATGATGATTAATTAGTGGAGTAAGTTGATCATGGAAGTTCCTTGTGTCGAAAGTCTTTTTGACATTGAGTATGGTCAAGCGATGTGACCCGGTAAAGAGAAGGGTGGTACGAGATGATTAGATCAATGCATTGTCATTGAAGAGAAGATCCACGTCATATATGAAGTTGATTCAATGATGTGGATGATGTGATGTTCAAAGATGATGAGGCTCATATAACTATGTTGATCGTAAAGGTTCCTTGTGTCAAAAGTCTACCTAATAATGAGGTTGTTGGGCGGCGTGTCCGGGTAGAGATAAAGCAACAGTACCATATGAAATCATACTTATTATCATTGAAAAGAAAATCCATATTGTTGATGTTCATTTAGGGAATTTGACTCATGGGAGGATTTGTTAAGATTTGAGTCAATTGCCTAATATAATGAGATTTGGTGAATCAAAGTAATTTGGGTAACAAAACACTTGGAGAGAAAGTTTCAATTGAGAGTTTGATTTGTAGTGAAATTAGACAACAATTGAGTTTTGCCTATATAAATATGGGAGTTACATTAGGATTTTGGCGAGAAAGTTGAGAAAACGAAAGAGTCTATGAAAGTCGTCTCCATCTGTCCCGTGCGGTGATTCTTCATTGATTCAATAAGGTTGATAGTTCCGTTATTGTAATCTAACATGTGGGTGGTGTGAGGATATCCAAGAATTTTGAGAGTTGAGCATCTCCAATTTGTAATATCTTCCATTATAGTGGAGGTTAGGTGGCTTACGGGTCTCGTGGTTTTTACTCTCACTTGAAATGTTTTCCATATAAAATATTGTGTGTCGTGTTTTTTCTATTTTGCACGTATTTATTATTGACTTATACATTATTATGTGATTTGTTGCGATAATGATCGATCATAACAAGTAATATCAAACGGGATTGATCACAACAGGAGGCTCAACTCTGACCTTTAACGTCAGGGTTAACCTCGACTAAGTCTAACACTAAAGGCCTTTTAACCTTGATCACCTCTGCCACACTCCCTTACTCTAACATAATATCTTGTATCTCACTTTCATAACACTTGGCTATAAATTTTAATTCAAAGCTTTTTCGATATCGCTATATATGTAATCCAACTTTAGTACAGTTGAAAATGTTTTTTAATCATATCTCTTGATAGCAAGTAGAATGAAGTAAGGCAAGGAAATGTTTATGTCTTTTTATATTGAAAAAAACAAAATTGACCAACGTCATACCGACACACGTGCGCATCACATGGCGCAAAGCAACGAGTTGGGCATCATCGCTATTATTTAATAATAGTATTGTTCTATAGGTCAAATGTAGTGCGTCTTAAGATTTACAAATCTTGTTTAAGTAGAAAAAGATAATTAAATTCAAACAATGAAAACGTAGCATAAACAATATTTTATCTTAATGTAGTTGCATAATTTCGTTTATGGACAAGTGGTTAAAAATGTAAAAGGATAATTAATTTGATATTAGATGTATTAAAAATAAAAATAAATGTAAAAGGATTTGATTTACATAACTTTATTGACAAGTGGTGAGCTACATGGGTCCCTCCCTTTACTATCGTGTTTGAACGAAACATGTGTTGGTTTCCACCTAATTGTTACGATTAAACCCAACAAAGTAATTCCCATTTTGTTGGCTGGTCCAATTCATACTAACCACCTACTCTATATCTTTTCTTTTTGGAACTATAAATTCAACTATTTATATTTGGTTTTAGGTTGTATGAACCGGGTTATATTATTAAACTCACAAATAAAATATATTTTCGTTTTATTCAATGAATATTTTTTTAATTATGGTATAAATATTTTAACGGGTAATTAACTTTTATAAAGAAATTAAGTTGGACATCTATAATATTGTTTTTAGACATTTCGATGTACTTAATCTTATAAATAACGAGGTCATATAGACATATTAAAACGATATTTTTAAGTTTATGAAAGTAGGAATTTGGTAGTTTTTATTATAATCAATTAATAACAAGAGTTCATATTGATCAAAAGCAAAAAAGACTAATGTTATACAAGTACCAAACACATACAAATAAAATTAACTTCAAATACTTATGCAAAAAACCATTTGCTTTTTATTTTCAAAAACATAATTACTTAGGGTCGAACTCATGACGTACCAAACTTTGGGGACTCGATAATTGCCGCCAACAATAAACTTCACTCGGAGAACATAACACCTTGCAACGTACGATGCTTGATGTTGTATATTTTGTCGTCTTTTGTATTTTTAAAACAAATTTTATAAGTTGTATTTAATGTATAAACTTTTTTAATAGTATCATGATAATATTTTTTTATGTGTATATGGTTTACAAGTTAATTTGTTTTGACCGAATTAGTTTGATTATAGTATAGTAATAATATAAGAATGTCATGTTGCAAACTTAGATACGAAAAAAATAAATTAATTAAATACGTATTTTAGTCTTGTTAAATGGACAAATGAATGAATTGTTTAAAAAGGACAAATTATGAGCTATTTATACGTGTTTCTATTTTATACTCGTAAAATTCGTCGAGAACGTTGTGAATGCAAACATAAAAGGGTGTGAAATGATAATATCTTAAAGTTAAGGACTATTTTTGAAATAAAAAAGAGGATAGGGGAGCGTCCCATGATGTCACGTGTATATGTCCAGGTGCTTAGGGGTGACACATAGCAAAAAGTAAAGATGGAAGAGAGCTAAATTCTCATTGGATAATGGTTGAGAAGAGAACCGGTGCGCTGACGTGGCCTGTCACTGTCAGCCAATTTTAAATTTTTAGAAGGTGAGGGATGACGATGAAGAAAGAAGCAATTGAAGGAAAGAGTAGAGAGATGGGGTAGTCACTTTGTGACATTTCTTTCCATGTTTTTTACATTTCATAAGAATATTTACAATCGTGCCACTCCAAGTGTTCAATTACCAAAATACCCTCTCCTTTTAGAGCTACCATTAGAAAAGCCTTTTATAATGAGTTTTTTATTGGAGTTTGAAAGTTATTTTTACACTAAAAACTTAAAAAATGTCAAGTCTTTGGTTCAATGTTATCTAATTTTCTTATCTTGTTCATTAAGTGTAAAGCTTTTTTGAACATACATTTTGGTTGCTTTAGGTTGCTACCCGCGTTGTCAGGCTACAATCACATTTAATTGGCGTCGCGCTAGGCTGATCAATGATCCGCAAGTTCTACATTTATCAATAATCGCTTTATAACTTCCTAAACTTATATTCGGACAGTTTTAATCGACAATAACTTTCATATATTTATATGTGCTATACCACAATATATATTGTACTACAAACACAAATTAAGAGGGCATTTACATTTTTATGAATGGTTTAATGGTCTCTTTAAGTTGTTCTAAAGTAAATGTCATATTACACAAGCATTTCATATAATTGGAATATATGCTTTCAAAAAGTGATCTCCATAAAAGCATCTCATATAATTTCATGTTACACAAGCATCGGGAGTGGGAACCCAATTACACCGGCTCCCTCTTCCATGTCAGATTTTTCACTATATATAGACGTTGATATATACATCAACGTCAAACGAAAGAATTATTTTTTATTTTTATTTCTTTTAATCTCACTGTTTAATCTTCTGCACCGGTACATATAGACTATTCCTCTTAATTTGAAATTCAATGTTGTTTATAGTATAAAACTCCACACTATGACACTCTTTGTGCTCCTATCGATACCCTATTCACAAACCCAATTTCCTACCACCATTTTCTTCTTGAATTGAACACTTACATTGACTAGTATCGAAGATGGACGACCACACGTGGTAATGTTGCGTGCATGTACATATGATATTGTTTGTATTGATGAGGTTACAAATAATTTGTTTGTGCGTGTGGAACTGAAATCAAATGGAGTGATAATGAGAAAGTGTGAGGCAGTTATCATATAAGCCTTTTTGTTGTGTTCTATTACATACATAGAAGAAGGCAAATAAATACAACTTTTTTGAGAAGTAACAATCATCATGCATGGGGCCTCATCTTCAACTACTCATTCATTCACACACTCATCATCTGCTCATGGCTCTTTTCTTATTTTGTCCTAAGGTTACGTTAGTAATTTCATATGAATACAATACCCTTTTGTACGGTGGAATTTTAATTATATAATGTCCAACATAAAATTTCTGTTCCGTTTGTTATATGTGTAAGGTGTTAAGTTTTCTAATTATGTCTTTTATGTTTTTAGTAGGCTTTGTTGGATTTATAACATTTTTGGTTCAAAAAAGCCTATTTAAAATGCTAGTCAACGGCGATCCTTCATGGATTCACCTATTTACCCGCAACAAACTTGATTAATGTCGTAAAAAATATACATTTTTTTTAAGAAGGAACAATAAATACTTAATCTTTCTATGCTACCATAGTTGTTAATCTATTGGAAAAATACTGATTAATAATATTTTGATTAATCATTAAATCAAATGATTAATGATAGACACAATCTAAATAAACCTAATTTTATAAAAGAGAATATGAATTCTTTATGTTTATGTAATAAATGAAACAATATACTTTTACCTAATTCATTTCATTCCAACCAAAGTTGAGGTGAGCCTTGATTTTATTTAGTACGGTTATGACCACGTATGATATTATAGAAAAACCCATAAATCATCAAATTCACACACATACACATATAAAAACACATAAATCATCAAATCCTTGTTAATAATAGAATATTACTAGCTTATAATAATTCAAATAACATTATAGAGTTTCTTGTTCATATACGATTAAATGACATTTTAACCCTCTAAACTTCATATATTTACCTTATATACATCACCGGTTGGCTAGATATCGTTTTGGAGATAATTTTGCCATTTTCTACTGTTGACAAGGGTCATATGTCTTTTGTTAAAATATAAGTTAAATATATATTTATGGGTCAATCACAAATTTGATCTATTGACCAACTACAATTAACAGACTAATCCTTTGATCAAATGTTTTAACAAACTAATCTACCTTTGATCGCCAAAACCTTCGATCTGTTCGATCATTAACTAATTTTTGAAATCTATCCGTTAATTACAAAGTCAAATACTAATTAATTCATTTTTAACACACGGTCAACATTAAACAATTAAGAAGAAGAAAAAAAAATAGATCGAAGTGGCCAGGGTTCCATCACCAACCATATTGTGTCACGTCGCCATCCAGATCGAAGTTCGATCAACATATTTAATTTGTTTATATGTGCTTCATATATTAAAATATCAAATTAAATATGCTTGATTTGAGGATCGAACTTCATATGTTAAATATGCTTGATTTGATGATCGAATTTCGATCGATATATTTAATTTGTTTATTTTCGATCATCAATATAATTATGTGAATTTCGATCATATGTCGGTTCAAGTTTTTTTCCTTTTAAATATCAAATGCGATCATAAATGATCACACTTTTTTAGAAAAAATTTCTATAATTTCGATCATGGATGATCGAACTTCGATTTAGATGGCGACATGTCACAATTTGATTGGTGATCAAACCCTGGCCCACTTCGATCTATTATTATATATTTTTTTCTTCTCAATTGTTTAATGTTAATCGTGTGTTAAAAATGAATTAATTAGTATTTGACTTTGTAATTAACGTATACATTTCAAAAATTAGTTGATGATCGAACAAATAGAAGGTTTTGGCGATCAAAGGTGCATTAGTTTGTTAAAACACTAAGTCAAATGATTAATCTGTTAATTGTAGTTGGTCAATGGGTCAAATTTGTGATTGATCCAATATAGTGTGGTAAACCAATTTAAATTGTTGGTGTAGCTAAAGTGGTGAAGCACCTTCTTAGTACATAGATTACGCGAGTTCGATCCTCTTGCTCACCTACAATCTTTTTTTCTGTCTTCTTTTTTCTACTTACCAAAAAGTCTATTGATACATATATTCCAACAATCAATATTAGCATTAAAAATTAAGAGTGTTTAATATTTGTTTTGAACTAAAGTGTAACTAAAAACCAGTTTAAACTATGAAGTTTGTTATATTTCTTGCTTTCCAATATCACTTTCTACATGAAATTAAATATTTGTAATTGGTTGAATGTTACCTCAATTTAGTGTAAGGTGAATAATTTATATATTTACATTAAATCTTTTTATTCTGATTAGATTTTTTTGAACTTTCTCATAAAGTTTTTTCTTTTACTTTTGTTGTAGTGTAAATTTAAACATTCCGTATTGAATTATCTAACTATTCGTAATATATATATATATATATATATTACCACTCTCTATATCATCGTTAAGGCTCTTACATTCTATAAAATGAAATAAAATTATGCTTTAACAATGCGCTCGCGATGAAGCACGTTAGATACCCTGGTTATGTACGTTCATTAAATAATATACGAAACATTGAATTTGAGACATACAAATACAAGGAATGATTTTGTAACGTTTTATTTACAACTTTAAATACAGTACATATTGTTCTCATAACTTTTTATGCCCCTCGATATAAAATATAAAATATGACTCTATATAATAAATAAAGGAGGCGGTTAATTTTAATAAAAAAGAGTAAAATTTAACTGTAATCCAACTTTTAAAAAATCTAGTTTTTCATATAAATATTGTATTTCACTTATACATTTCTATTTTAACTATTATAGTGCCAATTATAAAGATTTATAATTCATATCAAAATTAAACTCATATAATTATAATTATAATTAATAATAATAATATTAATCAGAGAAATAAGAACAATAACCTTAAAGAGCTGTGATTAAAAGGTTATTACATGCATAATTATTTGTACATAAAGATAATAGCCTTTAGATAATTATAATAGATGATCGATATATAATTATTCAGTGCATGTAATAACTTCTGATGATAGCATGTCGTTAACAAAATCATATTATGAGTACTTAATAAAATATTGTTCATCGTCACCATAAGAGTTTTCTTTATTAAAGATGATTTATTTATTATATGATCATACAAATAGTTCATACAAAACAGATAACCATATTAAAAATAGTTTTTATCTTTGATTTAAACATGGACATCTTTATCAAACATATCCACTTGTTTAATAATTTAGTATTAGTATATATGTATAAAATATTTGGAATTATTTAGAGGATAATGGGGTTGTGCTTGGTATGCTAGAGGACATTTTTACAACCATATTCTTCTCATCTCCACTTTAACAGATGCTTTGCAACTCTTTTTCTAATCTACACCAATTACAATCACATTTCTCTCTCTTTCTTTTATCCATTTCTTTCATCATTTCCCTTCTACATTCATTGATTATTCTCACTTAACATCTTAAGTCAAACCCATCAAATAATTAGTTTTTATCAAAGAATTATCAACCCCAATTCATTAATTAGTCCTAAACCCTCTTTTATCTAGGTTGTCTTTATTACTTTTAATTTTCTTGATTTTGATTAAGTAGACTTCAAAGAATCTATCTTTTTGCTGAAATAATTGATTCCCCATCTGGGTTTTTTATTATTTAGCTAAACAAGTTAACATAATCCATATTCTCCAAAAAATTCGAGATTTAGGGTTTTGCTAAGTTACAATTATCACTTGAAATATGAATTTGGAAACTGTTGGATCCCTTGATTAGACAGTTTGACAAACAGTTTTTATTTTTCTTTTTTAATAATTTCTTTTATATATGTATATAAAAAATAAATATAAATATAAATATATATTCTTTAGAAACCAGCTGTTATAAGTGGAACCCTGTTCATATACATATCTACATATATATACACACTGTTTGAGAAGTTAAAATTTTTCCTTCTGTGAAGAGTTTTACTAGTTTGGATGAGTTTTATCCATCTGATTGGATTTGGCTTAAAAGTGGGACACCTTGTTTTGATGCTATGTTACTCTTTTGTATCAGTGATCTCAATGAATTCATTCATTATTAGTGATAATGATACAACACAACAAATGAAGAAAAGTGGAAACGTTTGGGGGAAATTTGCTGAGATCTTATCAGGGAATTTATCAAACATCCATCATCATTATTATCAATATATTGCTTCAAGGAAAGTTAAAAAAACATGGTGGAGAAAGCTTTTGATCTTATGGATTGCATTTGGTACAATAATTTCTTTAGGGTCTTTTTGGTATCTGAGATCTCAAGCTTTGGAAAAAAGGACAGAAATATTAGCAAATATGTGTGATGAAAGAGCTAGAATGCTTCAAGATCAGTTTAATGTTAGTATGAATCATGTTCAAGCTATGTCCATTTTGATCTCAACTTTTCATCATGGTAAAAACCCTTCTGCAATTGATCAGGTACTATTCTATTGTATTCATCACTTAAATTTTCTAAAAATGGAAACTTTTTGTTAGTAGTGGTTAATTTTGTTGTTAATCCAGCTGGGGTTTTCCAGTTGCTCATTCTTGGGAGTTCTTTTTGTTGTTTTTTTGATGGAAATTTAGGCAATCGATAAGTTAATCTATTAAAATTGGGAACTTTTTGTTTGTAGTGGCTAATTGTGTCGTAATCTGAATTGGGAATTTTCAGTTACCCAATCTTTTGACTCCCTTTTGTTGTTTTTGGAAAGGGAAATGAACAATTTGGTTAATTAGGGTTCTTAATCAGATAATTTAGTTTCTTAATCAGAGATCAAATGGTAATTAAGCAATTGATTAGGTATTCTGTTTTTCTATAAAATGGAAACTTTTTGTGCAGTGGTTAATTTTTTTCTAATCTGAATCGGGAATTGTCAGTTGCTCAATCTTTTGACTACTTTTTGCTGTATTGGAAAGAGAAATGAACAATTTGGTTAACTTTGTTGAATTAGGGTTCTTAATAAGACAATTTAGAGTCTTAATCAATGATCAGATGGCAATAAGCAATTGATCAAGTCTTATTTGTAAAAATGGAAACTTTTTGTTTGAAGTGTTCTTAATCCAATTGGGGCTAATCTTTTGTTGTCTTTGAAAAAGGAAACAAACAATTTGGATGATTTAGTTAAAGTAGGTTTCATAATTGGACAAATTAGTGTCTTAATCGAGATGGTTAATTTTCTCTAATTAACAGGAGACGTTTGCCGCGTACACGGAAAGAACTGCTTTTGAGAGACCATTAACAAGTGGGGTGGCATATGCAGTAAGAGTACTTCATTCAGAAAGAGAACAATTTGAAAAACAACAAGGATGGACTATAAAGAAGATGACCCCATTGGATAAAGACGAGTATAACCCCGAACAATTGGAGCCATCGCCAATTCAAGAAGAATATGCTCCTGTTATCTTTGCACAAGATACTGTTGCTCATGTCATTTCTCTCGACATGTTGACCGGCAAGGTATTTTCATATTACAAAATAAAAATAAAAAATAGAAATAGAAATGAAAAGAAATAATGAAATGTTTAGGGGCATGTGTTGAAAGTGATTATGTGATATGAAAAAAAAAAGAATTTGATAGTCAGGTACAACAAAAGGAAAATCAGTTTCAATTTACCTCAAAACTAGAAACTGATTACCTTTTGTTTCTTTGTTTATTAATAGGAGGACCGCGAAAACGTGTTGCGTGCAAGAGCATTAGGAAAAGGGGTACTCACAGCCCCGCTGGAGCTAATAAAGTCAAACCGTCTTGGAGTTATTTTGACATTTGCGGTTTATAAGCGAGAATTACCCTCTAATGCTACACCAGAGGAAAGAATCGAAGCAACTGACGGGTAAAATTTTCATTGATTATACAACAACAATGGCCATACTTTAAGTGCTTACATGATTTTTATTGTTCGACTTTTGTTCAAAATCAGATATCTTGGTGGAGTGTTTGATATTGAATCATTGGTGGAGAAGTTACTTCAACAACTTGCAAGCAAGCAAACCATTTATGTGAATGTGTTTGATACAACTAATATATCAAACCCTATTAGTATGTATGGTACCAATGTGTTGGACACTGGTTTGCAGCATGTTAGTCCTCTTAACTTCGGTGACCCATCAAGAAAGCACGAAATGCGTTGCAGGTGATTGTTACCTCTCTTTACACGCTTCATTCCTATAAAGTTGAACCTTTTTCTAGAATGTAATGGTTGACTAAATCCCTACATGTACTTGTGTATTTATATGTATCCATGATTGAAATTGGTATGACTGTTTCTTTGAATGCTTGCTAAATATTGTATATAGATGCTATGATGACATAGAAAGATGAATCCTTCTTCATAATCTAGTGCTGAATAATTTTGTTTTATCAAAATTACCCTTAAGCTTAGAATCACCGACTTATACATATTATTTATTTAGAAGCTGGAGACAGTCTTGTGCCATTTGGAACATCCTTTCATTTGTATCATTTTTTATAACTGTAAGATATGCGTGTGCAAATTTGGAGACCTTATAGGGCTGTTTTTTCCCCCCATGTGTATATATATAATATTGTTTTTTTGGGTAATGCAGATTCACACAAAAACAACCATGGCAAATCTTGGCGATATCAACTTCTTTTGGTATTTTTGTAATTACTATGCTTGTTGGGCATATCTTTCATGCAACTGCAAATAGAATAGCCAAAGTTGAAGATGATTATCAAAAGATGTCAGAGCTCAAAATACGCGCAGAGGCTGCTGATGTGGCAAAATCTCAAGTATATTTCATTCAGCCAGTTTTAAATCCTTTTCTCAAGTTTAATATTTATGATTAATAAGTGTCCTAAATATTGGTTATATTTCAACTTTATGTAGTTCCTCGCTACTGTTTCCCATGAAATTAGGACCCCAATGAACGGTGTTCTTGGTAAGTGTTTGAAATTTTCTCAGGTTTTCATGGGTACAAGGAGAACCCCTTAGATATTTAATTCACATTTTTTTTTTTTTGAATTTTAGGGATGCTGGATATGCTTATGGACACTGTTCTTGATGTCACACAACAAGATTATGTTAGAACAGCTCAAGCTAGTGGAAAAGCTCTTGTTTCCCTCATAAATGCGGTTCTTGATCAAGCTAAAATTGAATCTGGAAAACTCGAGCTCGAGGCTCTTCGTTTTGATCTTCGGGCTATTTTGGATGACGTGTTGTCGTTATTTTCGGGGAAGTCTCAAGAAAAAGGAATTGAGGTAGGCATTTTATCCCATGATATTGCACTATTTAATATGAGTTTAGTTGATTGAAATTTGACTCGACTTCTTTTGTTATTTTGGATGATGACAGTTGGCAGTTTACATATCCGAGAAGGTCCCGGAAACGTTAATCGGTGACCCAGGGCGATTTCGACAAATAATTACAAACCTCATGGGCAACTCTATTAAGGTAGGTTTCCTTTTTGTAGTGTATAGGTGGAAAAATGGGAGGGTTTGGTTACGGTCAAATCGGGTTAGGTTGACTTGCTAAGAGTTTCGGAACTTCGACATTTTTTTTAGGCTAAATAAATAAATTTACCAGTTTGACATCTAAGAACCCATTTGCACATGAACGGGCTCAAAAGCTGTATTTTGGTACAAGTTGAAACAGGCCGGCTTGACCTGAAACATTTTCCAATTTCTTCTTGAATTTTTTGTAAATAATTAGCATGTTAGATATGATTACAACACTAATCTCGATTTTGCAGAAAGCAATTTAGGATGTTGTATGCATTGAAAATACATTGTGGTAACTAGTTTTTCTAATTTGACCCGTTATAGATAAACCCAATCCAAATTGATTCATTATAAGTAAATGGGTCAAAAATGCCACATCTACGTTATATTATAAAGTTATTATAATGCTAATAAGAGTTGACTTAGATTGTTGTTTTAATGGCCAGTTCACTGACAAAGGTCACATCTTTGTAACGGTGCACCTTCTTGAGGAAGTCATGGAGTCAATAGGTGTAGAAACCGATCCATCTTCAAAAGACACATTAAGTGGACTGCCTGTAGCTGATAGAAACCGAAGCTGGGAAGGGTTTAGAAACGCGGGTCAAATAGTGGGCTCGTCTGAATCTATAACTTTAATCATATCAGTAGAGGATACGGGTTGTGGGATCCCTCTAGAAGCACAATCTAGAATCTTCACACCTTTTATGCAAGTGGGTCCCTCCATTTCTCGTATACATGGAGGAACAGGTATTGGTCTAAGCATCAGCAAATGTTTAGTCAACTTAATGAATGGTGAGATTGGGTTCAACAGTGTCCCGAAAATCGGGTCAACTTTTACTTTCACCGCAGTTTTTTCAAATCCCAACGATAAAAAAATCAATGGTCAGTCAAAGTCAAAATCAAAGTCACAGTTTTGTGACATGCAAGCAATTATTGTCGATCCGAGACCCGTACGAGCCGAGGTATCAAGATATCACATTCAACGATTAGGAATGAATGTGGAAATTGTCCCGAGTTTGAACAACACATGCGCTATGTTGACTAACGAAGGTAAAACTATCCATGTTATCTTAATCGAAGAGGAAGTTTGGGATAAAGATTTAAGCTTTTCAACCGTTATATCTTATAAATTAAGAACTTTAGATCACAAGATTCCTCCAAAGTTGTTTATTTTAACGAATTCGATTGGTGGTTCCCGCCAAAACAATGGCCTTTCTTCGCCACCTGTCATAACAAAACCTTTAAGGGTAAGCATGTTGGCAGCCGCTTTACAACGAGCAATGGGGGGTAATAAAAATAATGTTAGAAATGGGGATATCCCGAAACTATCTTTATCGAAGTTATTGGTCGGGAGGAAAATTTTGGTGGTGGATGATAATAATGTGAATCTTCGGGTGGCTGCGGGTGCGCTAAAGAAATATGGAGCGGAAGTGGTGTGTGCCGATAGTGGGAAGAAAGCTATTTCATTGTTAAAGCCTCCTCACTCGTTTGATGCTTGTTTTATGGATATACAAATGCCGGAAATGGACGGGTAAGTTTTATATATAATTTAGTGTTATTTTGACATTCTCAATTATGAAGAAGAGATACTTTAGGACTTTTAGGTCAAAATCCAAGTTTTTTTCTTGAGTGAATTGAAGAAGTTTTTTTTTGGAGCACTAGATTTATCATAATAATTGGAGAATATGGTTGGTTTGACCTTAAGTCAAGACTCTCAAGACTTGGCTCACTTGATGAACAATATTATTCAATAATTGAATTCGGGACACATTTTGTTTTCTTTGGTTGAATCCATGACTTCCATATCTTAATGGAAGGAGTTCATTGGAGCATAAATTTGTTCATGGAAGTTGGAGAATCCGGTTATTTTGACCTGAAATGTCAAACCGTTTATACATTAAAATAAATGAATTTTTTTTTGGGAACAGTATAATTAAATTACTACATTATTTGTCCACTGATAGTACTTAAGAAGATGTTCCTGTCATCTATTTTGTCTTTATTAAAGGCTATTCTAGGTATTTGACAAACAGTTGAACACGTGCAGGTTTGAAGCAACACGAACGATTCGTGAGATCGAATACAATGTCAATGATAATATCCAACATGGGAAACTATTGTTGCATGATTATGGAAATATTTCAAACTGGCATGTTCCGATTTTGGCCATGACTGCTGATGTTATTCAAGCTACGCATGAACAATGTCTTAAATCCGGAATGGATGGCTATGTATCTAAACCATTTGAAGCTAATCAACTTTATCAAGAAGTTTCTCGATTTTTCTTATAGGTCATTGAACCTCGACCCTACAAAACTAACCACGTGTGCCTGTTTTTTGAGGCGTTTTGATAACGGGGTTCAAATTCTTCGCTTGAGTAAGTTTTCTATTCATTATCAATATGTCATCTTGCTATATCTTAGCAGAGGTGACAAAATGGTCTGGTTGGGTTGTTTTGGAACATTTTTATCCAAATTTAAGTTTAAGGTTTAAATATGATTACACAAGCTAGAACATTAGGATATTTACATAACATTTGAACCAAGTGGTTTACGAGGTTATAATATATTTAAAATGCACTTCCAGCAACTTTTTAGCTAGTTTTCTACCAAAATAGCTTATTTTGCAAAAGGTAGGTTTTTCGTTTATTTTATTTATGTGGTGTCTCCCGTTGCATTTTTGTGTGGTGAATGCACGTTTATCTACTTCTCATTTTTCGGGGCTAATTTTTCAACGAACTTTATGTTTCAGGAAACTAGCTACGGTGACGATATAGTGTACATACGAAAATCATTTATTGATGGAGATTTGTTCGTTTTGTAGAGTGAGTTAGATGCGTAAGCCAATTCATTTGCCTCTGTGTTCCAAGTTGTCAACAGATGACACGAACTCAACGGTTGACTTTTTGTGGTCAATTCTAGCCTTTTTCTTCTGTTTCTGCTCCTTTCTCGGGAGAAGTCAGTCAGATTGTGTAGTAGAGTTTGAACTAGCTGATGGGATCCCCACAAGCCGGTGAAAGAATGTATTTTATGGTATATATATCTTTGTAACGCCAAAATAAATATGGTTACATGTATGTAGAAATATACGAATCAAGTACAATATTCAGGTTACATGTCATATACTCGTTAGATTTGTGTATATAATTAGATATATGTGAGCTCACTTTTGACTTATGAATGATCTGCTGTCTCTTCAATCTATCAGTTATGCTATATACTTTATGAAACAATGCACACCTTTCTATTCTTTTCATTTATTAAATTGTTAATTCAAGAATTTAGCAAAATATGTTCCTGCCTGTTTTGCGAAATATGTGATAAGTTTGCACGCAGGATATTGGTTTTGGGACTTTTGAAGTTGAAGCTTACGTCTTAGCCATTGATATGATTTGTTTTCTACGATTTATTGTCATATGTTCCATCTAGCAAAACAATGCTAGAGGCTGGTAAATGCAACGTGGCAAGCGTTTGAAGAGGTCAAACGGGTCAAAGATCAGCCAATACTGTTTTATTAATGCAGTCATACAGTTTGTGTTCATATATAACTAACTGATTGCAGGTCGACCCAATTCGATAGCCTAAGCAACCCATTTTTTATAGCTCTACCATTTATCTTCAGACTCCACTCGCTCGCATAGTAAGAACAAAATTTAGGATGGAGCAAGGCCAAAACAATTGAACAGGGGCTTAACTAACCAAACATTTAAGCAATGAAACTTAAAGAAGGGAAAAACCATTTACCCTACTTACAGTTGTATAACAACCCAAATCAAAGCAAACTAAGCTTCACGTGTTTATATATACAAGCATGATCAGAACACCTTTGATAACCTACCACATAAACACTCAACTTTAGTTAGGCAGTTGTTAATTTCTACCGCATAAACTGATTTGAAGTATCATTTTCTGTATTCATTGCATCACTTTGAGAAGTTGAGGCGGCTTCACTCTCCAGGCTTTCGTGTTCAGCCTGCGTCATAAACCAACATGGCTGATGAATGTCATAAAAATAAAAAAATTAAGGACACAAAATGCTGTACATTATTAAAATGTAGCAGATCTAGAAGATGCATAGAGGACAACTTAAACCCACATACCTAAAATGGGTTGGTTAGGTTACAATTCAATAATTCATCACCAATGACCAATGAGTAAAATTTTAGCCAAAAACGCCACTGGTCAAATAGATTGAATATCGCACCAAACTGGACCAATGAGTAAATTGTTTTATAAAGATTTTTGATAAATTATGTTAACAATGTAATTTAATACTTATTTTTACTTATAGTATATGGATAGGATATTTCCCATTTGATCCGCCTCATCTTTCTTTAATTTATTAAAAGTTAACCGTTTAATCCAGCTTGACCTCCCCACTCATTATGCCACCTCTAAACATACATAATGAATCTTATATAATGCATTACTATAATTTATCATCTCTCTACATGATGACTTAATAATAGAGGACTAGAAACTATGGATATTACACGTGACAGTTACTATACTTATGAATGTTTTGGTACAGGTTATGTTTGATCTAATGGATAAAATAAAATAAACTTGCTTAAAAGGAAACATGTCAAAATGATCGAATAGGTAATTAGTAGCCCAAGGTGTATTCATAATGCGAAAAAACCCCTACATCATATTATTCAAAAACTTAGATTACCTTCCATTTTTTAACCATATCTGAAACAGAACTTAAATCTTAAAAATTGGACAAAAAGCTTTCTCCGGTCAACCCAACCTTGAACATACCAAAAATTACCCCTTTTGACCCGAAACCCTTTTGAAATGTTACCCAGCCTACCCATCACCCATTTCACCACCTAAAATGGATAGTACTGTTATATGAAGAGGGCCCACCTTGGCTTGTCGGTATTTTTGAAGCATGCGGCGGTATTGCTGACGTGCCGGTTGAGAGTCCATCATGGAGAGCACTCTTGAAACAGCTTCATCAATAGAAACATCAACTTTCTCCTTCCGGAATACCTTAACAATGTCTTCATCTTCATTTTCATCAAGGGCTCCCAATTCTTGCTTGAATCCACGCAAGCCTACTCCCTTCCGACGCCACCTCAGCACAACCTTTTCAACTACACCAACAGCCCAACAGAAAACCCTATAACTCTTCCGTACCTGATGACCTCTTACATGAGCCTGCCAAAGACAACATTTAAAAAGGAATTGAAAAACACAGACGAGTTTTTAGAGCATTTATGTGGTCATGGATATGGAGGCCAATTTGAATTTGAATTATAATTTATAAGACAGTATGCGACTTTGCGGATCTGATGTTGTGGGAAATAGTTGCTTAAGTTATAAGTGTTAGGCAGAGGGTGTCTGGATGTGCATTTCGAAAGTGAGTGTCATTGTGAATATTAAAGTCGATACAAAAGTAAAAAAAGAAAGAAAAAGGGAGATAGGAAATAGTGTTGGATGTGCCTTTTCTGTTTGAAGTTGAAATTATCAGATAATACTATGAAGGGCAGTTCTGATTTTTTTAAAGATTAATAAATAGACCAAAAGTGAAATGCTTTGTGAAACACGGAAGTAGAGAAATTAGAATTTCCCTTCATACTACTGTAGCCGGTACAATATAATTATTTCGTCCTTCCATAATCAGTTTTGTTGTAGCCGGTACGAAATAATTATTTGACCATTACATAATCAGATAAGATAATCAGAAGTAGATACTTTTCAGGTTTCCTAACGTGGTTATTACTTTTTTTATTTGGTTATAACTTACAATACTCAAACGCAGGTCTGATAGGTAATGAAATACGGAGTATGAAAGAAGAAAGAAGAAAGAAGAAATATATCAAAGGGAAGAAACTGTACCATCTTTACGAGAAAAAACCAATAGTTGCTTAAAGGTAGACATGACAATCTTGACTCATTTATGCCTGAATGGGCCAATTATATATTTATCTCTAGTAAAACCAAATTATCCAGCTAAAAAGGAAATCTGAAGTGCTGGTTTGATACTCGAAAGTACCACAAAATGTATTTTTAAGGCATAAAACCTCCTAACTTGTTCTATTACAAAAATAGAAAAATTATTGACAAAATGAAGTTTTTTGTGATTGAACTTAACACATTCCTTATTTATAAGGGGTTTAAATTTTTTGGACCAAGCGTGTTTTGGGTCAACCCTGACCCCACCAGTTCTGATCTGCATAGACTGCCCGTTTTGACCTGATTCCCATCCTACCAGACATACTCATTGGCTATTTGCCAACCTTCACTTGGAGGTTTGGTGATCTCAACATATATGTGAATATGAATAAAGAGAGAAGCGCGATACCTGTATTTTCACTACTTTCTGGCGAAGCGCAAGGAAGTCCTTACGGCCTTTCCATCCTCGGTATTTCTTCTGAATAGACAAAGCAGCATTATGATCGTTTCCATTTCTAAAAGTCAACTTTGATGCTGCCGAGAGTCCCTCAATGTCACTTGGTAGTATGCCATACTCGTCTCCACTACCATATGCATCAGATTCCTTTTGCTGCCTTTTCCTAAAAGAATGTGCCCTAAAAGCAGATTGTATGCGAGCAGCAGCCTGAGTTACATTCCTAACAGCAGCTAAAGTGTCCTTAAGAGAAAGATCCTCGTTTGAAACAATATTTAGCTTTGAGATACTATCTACTACAGCTCTTTCTGCTTCTATATCAGCAGAAGTTCTACAAAGTTCTGTTTGTTGTAGCTGGAGGGTTGGATGGCTGGTGAGTGACACCTCTGAAAGATAACCTGCAAGCCCCTTGTGTCCATATGTGGCAGCTATAGAAGCTGGTGTCTGGCCAGAAGGGTCTTGTTGACTGGGATCTGTAACTGCTCTAGCAGAAGCACCAGACGCTAGGAGTTCAGCTACCATCTTTTCCCTATTATGATACACATCAAGAACAATCAAATTCAAAATTTTGAAGTTATTGAACACGCGCACGGGCACACATATAAAAAACACATAGTGATGACCGTAAACACAAATTGATTCATTTATACTTACACGGGTCAAAAATTTAATCTTTACTATTATGCCTTTTATCTCTTTTAATTATCACCAAAGATTGGTAAACCACATATATAAAGATAATGGCTCACCTTCCAAATCGAGCAGCCCAGTGAAGGGCAGTCCAGCCATTAATGTCACGGAAGTTAACACCAACTCCAGCATTAAGAATTGGGGATAAGGCCCACCAGAAGCCCAACCCAGAAATCATATGTATTATCCCTTGTTCTCTTCTGGACAAGGCTGACACATCACGCTTAGCCTGCAATCTAGTAGAGAGCCACTGTTGCAACTTGTCTTTCAAAAGTTCTTCCAGAAGCCAATCTGTTGCATTAGATGATGCCAAACTCCCAACTAATAGAGCCTCAATGATTTGAGCCCATGAGTCTTCACCAGCCATAGAACTAGTCAAAAGGTCAATGCTGGGATTGCCGACCCTTCCTTCTTTTTGTCTTGGTTGATCAGATAGTAACATTTGCACGAATCTTACAAGCAACAACGATTGTTCAGAATTTCTAGATTTATTCTGTGTTGAGTTATCATTCATGTAACTGTTTGGCTTATCACGGTATTCAAACTCCCTGATTTCACTACAAGACTCTCTATTGCCAGAAGTGATACAAAGATTAACTTTTCCAGGTAAGGAAGGAGGAGAATAACAACAGAGGACTCCATCTTGAATAATCTCAATGGGAACTTCAGTGTCACCAAACATACAGTACCAATCTTTTCTGGAATGAACATGTGTGAAAGTCCCAATCAAAAATACCTGCATCATGAAATATTTAAGAAGCATATCCCATAAGCATGATGTTGACCTTTTAACAGCGGTCAAATACGAAAATCAAATTAAATAACAATTGAAATTCCATAGCATCACAAAATAATTTACAAAACAAAACAAGATTATTTGAGTATTTATTTTTTTAATAGAAAACTAACAGTGTTTGTAAAGTCAAGTTAAGCTTATATTTCCTAAGGGAAAAACACATAAAACTCTTTAATTGTCAACTATCTGTTCAAGATATTCAATAGAAATTTCTCAGACTGTATATTGACATGATTCTAAACCACGTTATGACTTGCTTGGCCAGTAGTCATCTTTTCAACCGTTAGTTAATTTTGTTTAGCTCACCGCAACCCATCTATAAACAGCATGGTATAAGGCTTGAATTTGTATCATATGGTCTAGGTTTGCCAACCATCAAAAAGGAGCAAACACAGATAACTCAGGAGTAAATCTTCATATAAAATCAATGAATATACCTTTGTTGGTTCAGACGCATAGCCCCATTCAGGGGATATCTCACAAATAATAAATTTCTGTTCCTGTGCAATGGTCAAGCTTGAATCTGATTCGAGCGGCATTCCACTTTGTCCTTCGTCAAATAACGCCGAATAAAAGTCTGGGTGGCTTTCAGACAAATATCTTGCAGGGGTATATGCAGGAAATTTAGAATCTTCAAGTTCATGAGGCAGCAATACAGATGCTGGAGAACGAATTGAGTTGTCACAGGTTTCATCTCCATGGTTGTGAAAATGGAACTTAGAATATTGAAATCAACAAACAGGATAATATACCAGACTTACAGTTAGTATTTGCATCAGTATATCCAGAACTGTATTTCTCTTGCTCTTTCACTGGATCTTTTCTTGGTTGAGGTAGAAGGATTCCCTGCTCCAATAGTACAATTTAAAATACCTCAAATAAGTAAATCTAGAAGAATATTAGCAACAAGGTGACAAGTGATGGTATTATAATGATTATTTAGGCCATGGCATGATAGAATGTAAGATTAAAGGTGGTAGATAATCGCCAAAGAAGATTGATCACTATAAGCTTACATTACTGTCTGAAGGGTACACAAGATTCTTTTGCGAACCATCACTTACTGCATTCCCATTATATTCGAGCAAATCATTCCAAACTGAATCTTGTTGACTTGTGATAGAAAATTGACCTCCCGATTGTTGCTGGTTTTGATGCATTCTCACGTACCCACCTAAACATTCTTTTCACAATTAGTTTGTGTATAGCTTTATCGAAATCCATCACTTTGACAAAGAATCCAGACGATGAATCGGCATAGATCAACGGAGAAAAGCTAGCAGCAGAGTTGTGAAATCACACATGATAAAAGACGTGGAAATAGAAATGGATCATTGTATGGAAGATATCTTAAAATTAGAGGTGGCAATTTCAACCCATGTACTTACCGATGGGTTAAATAGGGTTGTATTTTATCTTAAACGTGTCAAGTAAAGCCAAAAGGGGAACGGGTCAAACAAGTTGAAAGCCTTACCAAGTCTAGTTTAATTGCATAGAACCTCCTATATCATTTAAGTCAGATATTTAGATAGATCATGTAATAGTACTTTGTAATCATAGTTTATGCATTGATCATTTATTAAAAAAAGGTGCTTGCGGGTCAAGGCAATCCAGCCCGTTTCTACCCTTACTAAAAGATGACCTGTGTCAACTTGAACCCATTTTGACCATTTACTTAACCTGCCCTCTACTTAAGACCACTGTAAATGAGTTCAGGACCTTACACACAGGCGCTGGTCAGTTAGCTTTAAGATTGACACAGAGATAACATGGTACATTTACATGCTATGACGGCTATGAGCACCACACAAAGGAAATAAACCTGGATATTGCTGAGATGCATAATTGTTTGAATCCTCTTGCATCCCTCCAGATCCACCGTAATTTTGCTCGTTAGCTGAAAAACCTGATTCATTTGAAATCCCGTTCACACTATAGACACCAAGTTCTTTCAAGTTGTCCTCATCCAAACTCAACTGCTCCTCTAACCTACGCAATGCCTGGTCAAATTCAAAATTAGGTGAACCGCCAATTTCCTCTGTTCTTTCTGTAAGGCTGTAGGGACTAGTTCCGTTGGACTTAGTAATTACATCCGAACTAACTTCTATAGAACTGGGACTAGAGGTGCTGTCATAAGGCTCACGAAACTGACTGAAAGCAGCAGCAGATTGGGTGAACTGAGAAGCATAGGAGCTGGAACCCTGAATAAGAGTAGATGATCCTGTAGACAATGTTGGGATGGACCCAGGAGCATGTCCACTCTGCAAATATCAGTTACATACACTGTTATGTATATGAGTGTGTGCATATACATATATAATATCTATGTATGTATTTATGGTAAAACAACTTTTTGCCTATATAGTTTACATTATAATTAAGGTTGGAACATATTCAGATGGGCATGTACAATTTTATTAAGGTATTGTGTGCAGAGCAACCCTAATGGGTAAGTGAAAATAGAAAGACACACCAGTTTAACCTAAGTGCACCAACATGCAAGTGGATACAGCCATAATTTCTGCTATTTATATGAGATCACAAGACTTACCATGGTTATATCTCTGTAATGAACAAGTACAATATGATCCATTCCCCTGTCACCGCAAGATCAAGAACTGTAAGTCTATCAGCACATTAATTATTACAAATTTAGATATATGCTTCAGTTAAGATAGAACATTGAGTACCAAATAGTTCATATAACTAAGTTGCCAGCCATAACTTCAGGAGAAGTATGTCTATAGGAAATAATTTAACCCACAAATAGATGAAAGATACTCACGGATCCAACATCCAATAACTACGCCTCTGGAAGTTCTGATTCAGTTCACCATGTGCATAATAACAATTCAGAGCTTCAATATTTCCAACCTATACGAAATTGATGCTAAAAGGGTAAATGACGTAACTGAATTAGAATAAAAGAAAATTAAAACTGCACTCACATACGGGAAACAGGAGTATATATACAAATCAGCCGGTCATTATATTTCAAACTTTCAATCAACTCTCTCATGATTCATACAAATGTAGCATTGCATCAATAGGTAGACTGATATCAAAACAGTGAACTGGAAGGCATTTTGTTTATGTGGAAAACATCATGCACCTCAAACATGTCATTTTAAAATAACTATAAAAATAAAATAAATGGTACAGAGGCTGTATAAAGGTATATTCTACTGAAAGATCCAACCCTTAAGCATATCTGTCTGATACTCTATTAGAACACCAACAGTATCTGCCTAGACAAAGCAAACTTGAAGATTAGCTAGTTTACGAAGTCCTGAAAGCATTGATATTCTTAATGAAGTTACTTTTGGCTGGAGAAATTCAACAAAATTGTAGACTATTTACAGTGGAGCTCGAGGGATAGTCTAACCTCAACCATATCCATGTTTGACTACTAGGTAAATGAATTATAATCAAGATCAATAGGTAGAATGGAAAAACCTTGAGACGTTCATGTGCTTCCCCAACAGTTCTTCCATCCTTTTTTCTCCTCCAACTATGACCGTCCTTACGGAAAAACCGAAGGACCCTCTTGTTAAACAAAAACAAAGATCCACCTAAAATGGCAATCAATTAACAAGATAACAGATATATCAGCAAACTACTGTTAGAGACACGTATCTTCCTAATAAAATAACCACCAAAGAAAAAATGAAGAACTTTACTGGGTGGCTTTTGAGCAGGCTCATGGGTAAGCTGGTTTTCCTCATAATTCTGCAGTATGAAGAGCACCTCCCCCGGCTTTAACCACCGGACTTGTGCTTCTCGAACAAGATCCGTGATGTTATACCCTGAGAATTAAAACAACAAAAACAAGATATACTATAGGACCTCAGAGTCAGCAATGTGGTCTCGTACACCCTTTGGTACAAACAGAGTAATGACACACATGCCTAATACATTCAATGATTGATATATGACTAAGACATTTTCTCTTTCCTCATATTCACCTTTGATTTTGCCATGTGTCTCAATCTCCTTGTTAGGTATACGTTTTAGGCATGTCAATCATTTTTCGTGCAAATAATATTGACAACTGTCAGTACAGAAAAATATACGCTGTTCAGTGTTCACGTTATTATCGCGGAACTTACATGTGTAACAATGCTACATACAACGCATAACCTAAATACAAACCCATCTTTAGACTGTGATAATTATGCAACTGCTTGTGCTAGACACACACACACGAGACAGTACAACTAGCATAAGTATCGATCAAGTGTTAATGAAAGTGGATCTAAATCCCTCATCTCCTAATTCAACATGGAACACACTTCTAATAGTAGGCTAGTTAAGAACCGACAGCTAATCCCTTAACCGTTGCATCTTTGAACATTTATCTATTAGCAATTGATGACTACCATATATCACAAGCACGGTTATTAAGTTCTACACTACTAACACCATGCTAATATCTTACGAAACACAACAGAACTTCTAAGGTCAACAGGAACAACCTCCAACAGAACTTCTAAGATTAACTGTTCTAAAGTATTCCTAATTAAAAATACTTGAATAGAAAATAGACTAAATGATTATATCCACAAAATTATCAATAACTCAGCAATACAAACGTAATTATCAACAACTCAGCTATATAAACGTAAGCTACATACATGAAAGCTATAGCTACAATAGATGAAAGCAGCATTCAACAGCTTACGAAGAATAATAACTCCAACTAAATTAGGAAAATCAAAATCTCACCTGACGTCATCATTTGTATAGTCGGCACACGACTGAAATGAGCACTGAGCGATTCCGATCAATTCGGAGCTTCGAAATAAGTTCCGAAATGTAAAATACGCCAGAAATAGATCTGACGTTGCCGGAGAAACTAAGATCGCTGATTCCAGTAAAGTAATTAAGTTACGGACTCCGACGTATAAATAAATATAATAAAATTAAATAAATACAATAATTAAACTATAATCATATGAGTGTTTGTGGATTGTTAAGAGGTGGGGTAGGTGGTTTCACGGAAGGTCCGGCGAAGGAGTTCCGAAGGAACGCCGGAACGGAATTAACGGTCGCCCAAAACAAACTATAAAACATAAATGAATGTTTTTGTATGGTTTTTGTGTACTTCAATTACGTTTTTGTATTTTTTAGTTGACTTCGTGAGGTAGCGGTAGAGTATAGCTCGTAGTTTTTGAGTTTCACTAGAAATCATTTTAACTACTTTAGAAATTTTAAGTTTTATATTGAATCAGGATTTTAACCCGTGTAATTCACGACTGTTTAAAAAATACAGTTTCAAATAATTTAATAGATAATTAATGTGTCAAATATGATTTCAACATGTTAAAATCGATAATGATTTAGGTGGTTTTAAGCATTATAATATCATGTAAACATACAAACTTTATACATTCACAACTTTTAAACTTCAAAAATCACAATTAATCTAACATGCTAAGATAATGCAATATTCGTATTGTTACTACTAAAACTAATAATTTACGTTTCTTAAAGAAATTGCAAAAAAGAAGAATCACTTAATATTGAAATAGTTTAACAATGTGGAACTTATACGTTACAATCAAACAAAATTTTGCCTAAATCAAAATCACATGTGATTTTCAACTAAAAAATGATCTTTGATAATTAACTTACCGATATATGATAATTCATATACTTCAAATCACATGTGATTGGAGATATAATCGTGCGCGATTATTATTTAGTGTTTAAATCATATGTGATTTAATATTACGAACTTTTAAAACCCATTAAAAATTAGGAAGAATTTTTTTTGTCGAAAGTATATTATGTGAGATCTTTAATTAAAGATAAAATGACGCTTATTCTAATGATGTAATTTTTATAATTTATTGATGTATAATTTATAAGATATTTAAATTTAAAAATAAAAAAAATAGGTATTTAAAATTAATATGAGAATAAGTTGAGGTGACATGGAGGATTAGATGATAAATAATCACTTAATTAGTAAGAGATTACCACATCAACTTAATTACTAATAAATTACCACATAAGCTTATTAAAACTTTGTTTTATATATATATATATAGAGAGAGAGAGATAGAGATAGATAGATTATAAAATTACAGCTTGTATATTTATAAGAGTTTTTTATTTAAAAATTAAAAGATAAATTTTATAAATTTCTATGCATATTGGTAATTATCAACTAGTAATTAAAAGTTAAAATTTTTAAAAGTTTTATACTAAAAAGGTCAATTGTACCAAGTCAAGTCGATAATTATTGACTGGTTACTAATACGTTCTGAAAAAAATATACCAAAGTTACATATCTATTTAATAAATGTTAAAATATGTTTCACGGGTACTTGGTTGAGAGCATAAGAGGTCGGGGAACGAGAAATATAACGAATGGTGATTGTAATTCTATAATAATAATAATAATAATAATAGTTTTTTATATTATTAGTGATGAGTTATTTTTTCCATTTAGTAGTAGACACTATTAAATATGATTATCTTGGAATACAAAATTTATATTTATATATATATATATATATATTTATCTTGTTAAACCGTTTAATTCTCAAGTCAGATTTGAATTAAGGTTCGACTTATCAAGTTAACCTATCAACTCAAAAGTAACCTATTAAATTGATCATTTTGATGCGAAATCAACCTACTAATCGATAATAACTCGAAACTCATCAACCTGTTTAATTTTTTAGATTGGGCTTAGGTTAAGGTTAAGGTAAGCCATTAAATTTGACTTGTTTGACGCGAAACTAACCCACCAACCGATATTAATCTAAAACCAAAATACCAATCCATTAACCAGTTTATCTAAACGGGTTATGAAGATCGTGTCCGTGTCGGATACCTTCGACCCACCAATCCATTTATCAAAATTATGTCATGTTCAGTTTGGTGCTTTAGACCTGTTAACTTGACTCGACTTAATTTTTTATTATTACTTGTGATAATTAATTGTATGAATTAAGTATTATCAATAATAAAAATATTCTTAAAATACTCATTACATTAGTTAGTATTTCATTTCTCCTTTTCATTCCCATTTTACTATACGTGGTATACTAAAAGTATAGAATATTTAATAATAAAGAAGAAAATCATTATATTGAAATTGAAAGGTAAAAGTAAGGATAATAAATGAAGTTTGTCAAGATTCAAGCTTTGAGTCTACACCTACCAAACTTCAATTGAAATCGATATGTATTTTGACTTATCTTAATATTTACTGATTTAATTCTTGAAGTCAAGTTGGTGGCCGGGTTTGATGTGCTTCGAAGTTCGAATGTCTTTAAATGAACTATTTTACAATAAAGTATACTAAAGTCTCTCTAATGCATCATACAAATTACATAATTTGATGTAATATAATGTTATTTATCACATTAACTTTATTAAAGTTTTAGGTCAAGATATTTATTTATAAAACAGAGATTTTTATTAAATTAAATAAAGCAAAACAGCATTTGCTTTTCTAATTATTAATTGACATACATAATTTGTATCGACACTTTGTGGAAAGCGATTCATATTATATATATATATATATCCAAACCTAAAAGAGGTCACTTTTATTTAGAGCTATATATTATGACTTTTTGTTGACCATAAACATTTTGTCAAGAAAAGGCAAAGGAAAACGTTAACATTTTTTAGTGCCAATTGCCAAGTATAATCGATTTTTTAATTCAAAAGGTTAATGTTTATCCAGAGTGGCATTCTTGCTAATCATAACATGTAATGAAAACTTTATATAAATGATGGTTAATTCATCGTATGTGTGGGAAGAATGAAATAAAAAGGTAAACAAGTATGTCACGAAGAAGAAGAAACATACTATATTTTTTTACGAGAGTGAACTTGATCGAATTAAAACTACAATTTAATATTTTTAACAAAAAGTTTTATTAATTTTTTTAATGCGCACATCATAATATTAATATTAAATTATTAAGGCACAAGATATAACATTTGATAAATGTTTATGTACAGAGATTAACGAATAAAGTATACAAATTACCTCACTTTTTCTAAAACTATACAAAATAGGAAATATTATATCTTTCTTAAATCGAGATAAAGTTCATTATAAAATACAAAACGTGCATAGTATGTATATTAAAGAACAAATTGATTACTTGGTAGTCATCACTTCTATAAAGTTGACACTGACTGCAGATCTGAAGTCACCCATTGATGCTTATTTTCTTGTCCTCTTATTGAATTGTTTATATACATGTTTTAATCTCACCCCCTTCCAGTCGACATATTTCTTTTCATTTGTCTTTATCGGATGATGTGGGGTTGTGGGTGATGATGATGGTTATCGTTAAGTTATGAGCATTAGGTAAACGTCAAATATATATTATATTAACATATCGAAAAATAATTAAAGTCGTTAGAATTTATAATGGATCTATTACAAGTGTGTACCATTTGGTTATGGTTAAGACTTAAGACCGGAGAGTTCAGAAGAGTTCTTTTTTATAATTACTTTTTTATATATAATTTATATTTATATTATATTATCATAGTGTATGTTTCTATATTAAAAATATTTGTTATGACAATGAATTTCGTGAACGAAAATCATGGACTCATTAGTAGACACATTAGAGTTAATTACAACCGATACAATCATTTCAGTTTAAGCTTCAATTATCGATAAGTTTCTTCAATTATCAAGCAAAGAGTAAACTTATACATGTTTATTGGATATTTGTCTAAAATACATCATTTTTTTGTAAAAGCTTGTTGGCTTTGGCGTGCAATTAATCGGTCTCAGTTAATCTATAGAAAGTAATTCATTCACATGATTAAGACGACTTTCGTGTAACTTGATCAAGAGACATGACTTTGAAGAAATTTATATACTAAAGTAATAATTATAAGATCGAAATATTAAATTCCCAATGAACAATGCTCTTATATTGATAGGCTTTTGCTCTTCGGAGCACGTAATTTTGTTTGTTGCTTCACTTATCTAGATATAAGCTTTATTTTGGAAGAAATATTTGAATATACGTACGTGTGAACCGTTTGTTAACGATTCGAATAACTGTATCACGTATTTTGATACTACATATGTAACATCCTTGATACTATACTAATAAATATTTTATTTACATGAGAACTAAAATATGTATTTAAAGAAATTAAGACTTTGAACTAACTTTAAAATATATATATATATATATATAGATTAGCTTTTAAATGTGTAATCAATAAATAATAAAATTATTATTCTTGCTTATTATCCTTGGTGACTAACGTTAGATAAGCATTACAAAATTGATGAGTATGAAAACTTACTAATTAAGGAAAGAAGTAAATATTGCCACATACATACTAATCATTCATCTAGCATGTAGACTACATTACAAGGAGCTTAAACTTTGAGTATAAATACGAAGACAGTAGTTACTGAAAATCTCACAATTACAAACATTTTCACCATATATATACGTATGCTCACGTGATAGCACATTCTACAACTCAAAATAAGTTTGTTTATTTTATTTTATTTTTATTATTTGTTTAATTATTGAATTTCTTTAAATAAATATTATAAATACTTAATTAATGTACGTATGGATAAATAAAATTGTGCACATTTATGATCAATAGGTTCTATCAACAAAACAGAAATAACTGTAACCTAAACTATCGAGGTGAGTTCTTTTTATTTTTAAAAACTGAGATATATGCGATATACCACGTGATTAACTGTTTACTTGTTAATCTGTTTAATTGCATTTAATATCACGCACATTGACTTTTTAAATATATTATGTCACGTTAGTCATCGGGTAACCAGGAGCTGAAACGTAATGGTCGTTGGTCCACATATATATTGGTACGATTAGTACACAAGCGGCCACTTGTTTGTACTAAGTCGATACTAGCAGATACCTGTCACTCTGTGTAGTGCTGATATAGATAGTCGTGACACAGATAGCCCTTATGCTAAATCGATGTCTGAGACGACTTGAGATTTGATTAACCTTGACGGACACACAGATCTCATCATACTTTGTATATTTTACATTTTTACATTTTGTGTAATCACTACATATCGTGTGTGATGTTTTGTACACAAACACACGAAATCACTAAGCCTTTAGGAAACATCAAGTAGGCTCTTCAAGATGGGAACCGTAGGACCAGATGATACCCGAAGATGTTTAAGTTTATTTATAGTTTTCTCTTTGTATAGCTTGTAATATATTTTTACTTCCGCTCTCAATGTAAAATTTTGATAAATAAATAAGATTATCGTTTTAGTTCAATAAATCTCCGAGTATCATAACATTAGTAGACACATTAGAGCTAATTACAACCAATACAATCATTTCAGTTTAAGCTTCAATTATCGATAAGTTTCTTCAATTATCAAGCAAAGATTGGATATTTGTCTAAAATACATTATTTTTTTGTAAAAGCTTGTTGGCTTTGGCGTGCAATTAATCGGTCTTAGTTAATCTATAGAAAGTAATTCATTCACATTATTAAGACGATTTTCGTGTAACTTGATCAAGAGACATGACTTTGAAGGAATTTATATACTAAAGTAATAATTATAAGATCGAAATCTGAAATTCTCAATGAACAATGCCCTTATATTGATAGGCTTTTGCTCTTCGGAGCACGTAATTTTGTTTGTTGCTTCACTTATCTAGATATAAGCTTTATTTTGGAAGAAATATTTGAATATACGTACGTGTGAACCGTTTGTTAACGATTCGACTAACTGTATCACGTATTTTGATACTACATAAAAGTGTGATAATAAAATGAAATATGAGATTGTTCTAAAGAACGTGTTAGGAAATAATAATTAAACGAAAATTACCTTCTATATTAAAAATACAATTAGTCAAGGTAGTTATGTTTTTTTATGTTCAATTTTTCAACAAAAAGGACAGGTTCAAATTCATTTAATTTACCCTGAATTGAAAAACTAAAACAAACAAAAAGCCCACTTTGATCTGGATCTCCCTGTCTTAACGAAGCCTATATATAAGATGTTGGGCCGAACCTTTCTTATGTCTCATGAAATAATTCCTTGACAAGTTCTGAATTTTAGTTGAATTATTGCATTTTATTTCATTAGACGTGTTAATAAAAGTGAAATAAACTAGTACCCATTCCAAAAACACAAGCCAATAAGGTCAAGATAACTGAAGGTAACAGTAATGCTAAATCTAGACCTTAGACCTAATACACGTAGTGCATAACATATGTATCTTATTTTATCTTATTTTAAACTCTTATAAAGTATTTAAATACAGGGTTTAATGTTTAAAAATTGAAAGATAAAAAATTACATTTATACCCCTTTTAATAATACATAAATATAGAAATTAAAAATCAAATCAATTTAAACTTACTTCTTTTAATCTATACACTTCATAATTATCTTTATTTAAAATTATAAAATAAATAATAATTGAAATACAATTATTGTGATAACATAAAGTATACATGAAATTAAAATAAAAGTTGACACTATCATTAAAATAACTATAATTATCGACTATTATCATAATTTTATTTATAACTGTCGTATTATGCGAGATCCCGACCAGTTTTACTTATTCTCTCATTTATTTTTTACCTTACATCCACTAATAAAAATTTTAAACCCAGATTTATGCATCCAATAAGCATTTTTTCCTTTAGTAAACAACTTAGTGCTATGTACGCCCAAAGTATGACTACTTGTTGTAAAGTTTGCATTTACTAGTTAAATTATTTACCGAATAATAAAAATTGTCTAATAAATAGGTAACACTAGTTACATTCTACAATTTCAGTTCACAGGTGTAAAAAACACACTTACATATTTTCAAGTTCAAAAATCTAATGTTTTACTTGATTCTTTGTTATTAAACATCTCTATATAATAGGTAAGTAACAATTGTGAAATCTCCTTACCACCCAAATTTTCACTAGTTTTAGGCTCCAAAAATTATATAATTGTTATCTTAAACAATGAATTAGATTAATTTTATTTTACCTCTGACAATTAGATATGTAACCCTGGCTAATTAGTGATAATTTGAAAGAATAACTCTCTTATGTTTAAAGAGCTTCAATGTTTATATTTTACCTAGAGCATCTTTAATGCATTAAAATATGTGAAGTTCAAAGCACTGTCACATCGATTTTTAATTTTTTAACATAAATGTTTTACAGTACATTGAACTTTTCAAATTCTTTAGACGAACACATCATTGCCTTATTTTTAAAAGTTTTAAATATAAATATTGTATAAAGATAGATTTTACATTTTAATATAGTTAAAACTTATAATAAATATTTATATATATATATCTTATCATAAATGCTTGGTATCATATGTAGTAAAAGTCTTGAATCAAGATATTATAACTTATAAAAAGGGACTGACTATGCGTTTGGCTAATGGTATTTTTAGACAAATGTTAAAAAGAAACTGTAAATAAATTAAAGCATTAGGATTGAATAAACAAATAATTAAAAAGAATCAAATATAAACTTCTCTTGGTTGTGCGAGGATGAATTATGTATATCTGAGTTTTTATCAAGGTAGTGGAAAGGATTTCAAGAATGTTGTTGGTAATAAAATGATGATAAACTATTGGGTGGGCCATCATATCAGATTTAATTCTCGTCCAAGCAGGTTGAGCTCAATTTAAATGCACAACAGCTACAATGGCATTTGCCTTTCCACCTCGTCGTCTAACACTCCTTTGCACTTTGTCAAATGGATGCTCTTAGTACAAACAACTTCTAGGGCTACGTCACTCTTCTTAGATAATAATTTACCTAGACCTAGTACCCATGAACTAATGCCCCACTTTAATCTCACAAAACACGGTAAAAAAGACAGATACGTGATCAGAATACTTTTGATATATAGAAGTATAAAATAGTGAAGCATAGGTGTGAAAACAAAATATTGTCACATGTAAAGACTTTGTGAGTGAATCCCAAGTAACTTGGTTCACTAGGTTCCCTCCCACATATCCCAACCCTTGCTTCTCACCAAAGTCTATGCCTTTTTTCACTATATATCAAGCTCAAATCATTCAACATAATATAACATATACAAATAAAGTTATTAGAAAACCTTTTGCTTTCTTTTAGGAAAAAAATATTCAAGATGTTGGATTGGGGGCCGGTTTTTGTGTCGGTGGTGCTATTCGTATTGTTCACCCCCGGGTTATTATTTCAACTCCCGGGACAAAGGCGTTGTGTTGAGTTTGGCAGTTTTCAGACCAGTGGAGCAGCCGTCTTGATGCACACATTGCTTTTCTTCGGTTTCATCTGCCTCTTCTTGTTCGCCGTTAAGATCCATCTCTATGTTAGCTGATTAAAACTGAAAGTAACACAATTCGGACTGATTTTCTCAATTTTCTTAAACAGTGTTTTGAATATATTTGTTTTCATGCTTGTTCACTTACATTTTTTTCGAAGGAAAATTTAGAAGGATGTTCGTAGTTGTTATCTTGGCGATTTTATGAAAATCTGTTATCTTCGACGAATGTGATTTACCTTCACTTGGATTTGCTCTTGAAGCATAATTATTTTATCAATGTATGTGTTTGGTAATAATCTTAAAGTAATACTAAAATATATGTACGTATGAATACCATATTACCATATATGCATCATGTGTGTGTATTGTGAATGCATAGATATTATATGTATATGTTTATATATGTATCTTATATATAAGCTCAAAGAAGTTGCAATAAAATATTAAACACACATTGGCTGTTTATGAGTTATAAAACAAGATTCAACTCCACAAATTAATTTTGTTTGGATTATTTTTAATTATGATCACTGAAACCATCCTTGCATGTAGTTATTTGAACTTGGCCCTGCTGCTGCCGTTAATGCGTCCTGCTGATACCTAAAAAACCATTTCAAAACAATTCACAAGATTAATTCATATATTTTTCTCTTGAATAATAAAATAAAGAGTTGGGAAAGATTATTATCAAATCAATCTGACCAACACGATCCAATTTGACCTGTGTTAAAATGACCGATTATGACCTGTTCCCGCCTATTAATTTGGTTAAGAAATAGAGATGAATTGGATATTTGGAGCCTTACCCCATTTGTAAAGTGGGTCCACAATCGAGGGGATGAAAAAAGGCTTCATCGTTTTGATGTTGATGTTCATGATGTCTATCGTAAATCATTTCTTGTTGAGCATGTGGTTGCCAATGGAGTGAGCTTACTTGATTTCCTTCCATCAACTGCAACGTGGTTACAACAAGTATATATACCATTAAATCGTTAACACCAATCGATCCAAACGATTTAAACTAGCATTAGATATATATAGCATAAATACCCTTTGCTTCAAGGTTCTATTTGCTTCGTTTAGTGCATGCTCCTGCGAAAGCAAGAAACTTGAAGAATTTGAAGTAGAAAGAAAAAATAAAAAGAAATAGACAAAGAAAATGCATATTGTTGAACATTCAAAATGTTATGTTACCTTTTTCTGAAGGTCTGTAAGGGTATCCAACATGAACTGAGTCTATAGATACATAAAACTTGGTGTCAAATATATATCATTGACAATTTCGATAGTTCTACTTATAAATAATAAATCGGGTTATGATATAAGACAATTAGTTAGGTAAGAAAGTTTAACTAAAAAGTAACCAGGTCAACTGAGTCACACGAGTCAAACTAATTAAAAATCATAAGAAACATATTCGAATGTATAAAACCGTTGAGAGTATTGTTATTTGATTGATTAGTGAATAGAAAAACAGATAAAAATTTGTTTGTGGGTGCTTCAATCAACGCGTGTAACTCTTACACAACCCACCCAAACTGCCCAATTTGACACCATTCATATTGTCTTAAAATATAAAAACAGTTTATCATATTGTAGAATCGTATATACCCGGGCTGATCTGATCTGCTTTAGAGATGTATCGAGTTGTCTTTCTAGTGACTCAAGCTCTTTGCAGCTCAAAGGGCCAAGATCTTCACCCAACAGGTTCCTAGTATTCACATAACAGCCATATCAACTAGTTTAAAAAAAAAATACACACACAGAACTATAAATCCCATTCTGGTTTAGATGTTTACTTTTGAGATCGTTGTAGCTCTTCGTAACGTGCTTTAAGTTTCAAATACTCCTGCTGACTACTTAACTCCTGCAAACACAAGTGAAGAGTTACGGTAATGGTAAATGCTCTCAAATATTTATTACTACTACGTATATGTTATAGAGTATATGGACAAATAAGAATGAATAAATTAATCCAATGCACTAATGAACCCTAAACCTAACCCTCACTCTAACCCTGACCCTAATTTTGATTCCCTAACACTTCCTAAAGGATAATTAGGTCTTAAGGTGACAATAATAAAAAATTCAATCCATGATTTGCATAATTGCATGCATGCATTAAGGGTACAAAATTAATTAGGGATATGAATCTTCCATCAGGCAAAAAGAAGCTAATATAAAATAAAATATATTTTATCTAATTTAAGAGGTGATTTCATAATTTAGACGCTAAATTTATTTCATGATTTGTATACTATTTTTCTTATTGCTTACGTCATTAGAGGATGATTTGTACATCAATACTTTTGTTCTACAACGAAAATAAATTTATATAACATGCCATTTTATCTGGGTAACAAAAATAAAATAAAACTCCTTCCGAGCCAACTTCATGGACCTGCAGACAATTAACCGAAGGTTTCACGAGCACCCCCCCAAACTCGTGAAGTAGGGTATAACACCATTTTTGGATTATCATGCATGCATCGTTTAGGACTTTAGGCCGAGTCCGGTGGCCTCAAAGGAATTGCACTTACAGAACAAAAAGCTAATGAGAGGCCGAATTGGGCTGGTCATGTAACTTCGACGGTTCATTGAATTATATTCCTTTCTAAAACATGTGCTTATTATACACTGTATTTCATTTTCGTTCTATGAGAAAGTCCAAAATCATGGTGTCAAAAGACATGTCAAATACTTTAAGGATGAAAAGATGGTGTCAAAAGACATGTAAAAACCAAAAGATCAAACATATATTTGGTGTTTAAATAGTTGCCACCTGACAAAATGAGTCCTTTAATTTTATATCAAAGCTTCCTAATGTTCAAGGGATTATAAATGGTATGGTATATCTATCTATCCCAGGGTCCTTTGAATGTATTGAACTTTTTCCTTTTTGTTAGCAAACTCCACAAAATTCTAATTAATCTCTTACTACTTGCTCACTTTTTCCAATTATTGGATGTTCTAATAAGTAAAAACTCTTTAACAAATGGAAAATACAGTAGATATCGTAATTTAACGTCTATGAGTGTAACTTATATTTTAGGTGATACTTTCTGTTATACAATGCACATTCAATTGTTAGATTTGACAATCATCCACCCAGAAAGGTGAAGCTAATAGTATATCATATTGTCAGGCATGCATCAAATACTAAACTCAAGTATTGATCTGTTAGTCAAAAACATAATTTTATCTTCTGTTGAGTATTCCTGCAAACTAATAATGGTTTTGATTATTTGTGGGTTGAATAATATAAGATTTGGAAAAGCATGCAAGAATATTGTTATTAATTAGGATCTATATAAAATACATAACTAGCGTATAATTTAAATCACATTATCTGTTTACGAATGTTAGAAAATTCAACAGTTACTTACAAATGCGTATCCAAACACTTCTGATAAGAATTGGGCTGAATTTTAACGCTTTCAAATATGAAATACTCACCAGTGCCTCCCTCGCAGACACATTTGTCTCAGGTGCTCCATAGTTGCATTTTTGATACCTCTCAAGTGTCTTCAGCATGCTGCTAGAAAAACATATATACACACACAAAAATTTGAAGTACACTTATTAATAGTAAGTAAAGAACTTACAACTAGAAACAACAAGCATCGATCTTTCCCAAAACAAGATGATAACTATACTATCGATTACTAGTTATGTTTAGTAAGTTCTAGATTAGGTGATAAGATACCTAATTTTATGACAACATATGGCTGCAGTATATTTAAAGCCACATGTCAAACATATACACATGTTTATCTTATTAAACAGAAGAGAAAACTCGATTTATGATCATAACTTGCTTATCTGACTGGGTATCAAAAAGATACGATGCTACATGTCTTCATGGTAAGGGGCAAAAGCAATTAGAAACCTAAGTAAAAGTTATGATGAAATATGCAATCCTACAATGTATAATAAAACAAGAATTAACTAACAACTTTAGTTGATTCTAGGGCTAATCCTTCTGTCAACCTAATTAAAGGTATTTGGTATTAGACTTACCAAAAAATTATACAATGTATGACTATAACACGTAATTTCAACATAACGACGTAGATTTGGTGCTAGATCATTTCCTAAGAAGCATGTTCTGCCTCAAATAAGATAAGCAAAAAATTAGCTAAAGATTCAACTACTAAACAAAGACTAGTTGTTTATCAGTTAATCTTCCTAATCAATACAACATCTTTGATGACACTTTTTAAACCATTTTTCATATTAATTTCCGCGGTTATGTGAAACACCTAAAGAAAATTAATTCCGGTAGTGTTGGATGGTAACTACGCTATTTAGCATAAAATGCTTACAACAGTGAGACTACAAAATTTTGCTGGAAGTACAGCCCTCGTTTCTATAAAGTCGACTAGACTTCAAAAATGCCAAAATTAAAACTTAGGTGAATGCAATTGAGATCAGATCGGAAGATTTACTCGAAGAAACTAAGATATTAACATCTAATTAAACATGATGAGAATAAAAACAAAAAGCAGATGGGATCTAGAAATTGCAAGAAGCAATCACGAGCGTATTAGTTAGTTAACCGGTACCGATCCGGTTTAGCCGGAGCTTCAGATCCTCTTGACTCTTCGAATTGTCATCGATAAAGCTATAAAAAATTCTTTCAGAAATGTTCAATTTTTCTAAATTTATAAAAAAAATCAGCTGACCTAGAAAACCCTAGATTTAACATATGGAAAACAAAAATAAAAATATCTTCATTTTTTCTGTAAGAAAAGCAATTTCAACACAAGTGAGCTATTAAAAAACTAGATCAACTTCAACAGCTCCTAATTGAACACAATTCAGGAACTTGAAGAATAGAAATCAAATAGAAAAGAAGGATGAGAGAGAGAGAGAGAGAGCAAGAGAAATATATATTCTGCAACATAAAGAAAACACAAAAAACTGGAAACCATTGATGAGAGCACAAAGTTGATTTTACTCAAACTAATCAAAGAGAAGGAAAGCTAGAAAAAGCTGATCAAAAACAATAACATGTATATATAGCAAAAATGTTATATTATTTGTTTCATGGTTTTCCACTTGCAGATCTACCAAACAAAACAAGCACGGAGTTCCATAAACGCCAAGACATTCACGAAAACAGCAAATCAAACTCACCAACAACAAACAACAATTTCACTTTTTCCTTTATTTTCTCTATTTTATTTTATTTTTTATTTCATTTTTTCTCATTTCAGATCTACAACAAAAAGCACATTCAAAAACACATACTTATAAATAATATATCTATACCTTGAGCTACTACAAAACTCATAAAGTTTTCCCCTATTAGAGAAGATGATCAGAGCAACTTCAGCATCACAAAGAACAGAAAGCTCATAAGCTTTTTTCAATAATCCATTTCTTCGTTTCGCAAACGTAACTTGCCTGTTGATTTTGTTTTCAATTCTTTTTAATTCAACTCTACCTCTTCCCATTTTATTTTATTTTTATTTTCTCACAGAATTAAACAGTAGCTAGTTATAAGTTAGTTAGATTAAGATCTCTCTCAGAAACACACAAAAAGTGTAGGAAACTGAATCTCTCTCATTTATGAATTATCCTACCTTGTATCACTCTCTATATGTTTATACAAAAACATTGTTACTTTATAGATACAGTTGCATACAATTATTTAAATAGATACAGTTTATGTTTATACGTGTGCGTTATGAAGTAAGAGAAAGTGAAAATACACATACAAATTAGTTGTTAAATCATGTATTTAGATGTTGTATGTAATAAGACATAGATATGTTAGGTATGTATTTAATTCTCTCAAAATAAATATTATTTTTTGATTTGATATAATCATAAGAAACGTTAATAAGTGTGAATGTTGATCTTCACATGAATTGTCCTTGGTAGAATATGTGGTAGTCAAAGTTGTGCTTAGGATCTTGACTAATTTCTTGTAAAATATTGATAACTGAAAACTTTGACAAGTACACGTATATCGCCTGAGGGGCAATATGTGGAAGAAATAGTTCAACATACGTTCTAGATTAACTTGACGATATACTAAGTAGAATATCTGCTAATATTGAAAAACGTAATTGTATTGATAAAGTTTTTCATTTTAGAGTTAATTAAAATACGAAACTAGAGAGTTAACCACAAAGTTGCGGTACATAATATTTGATATAATAAGTTGATTTTATTGTCATCATTAAGTTGCATTTTATATGTTCCCTTAAATGGTCGTGACTTAAAATTACCTAAAACAAATTTAAGTAAACATAAGCGTTCACATAAGGTGTCAAGTGTACATACGTTAACTTTGAAGACAGATTTGTAAAGTTAAGAGGCATACAACGAATTTACTCATTTTTCATAGGTTTAGCTAAAAACTTGAAATCAAACCCAATATAACTAAATTCCAATGCTTGCTCGATAGTAGGGATGGAGTCTATGTCATGGCAAAAATTCCAAATATCACACGTTTTATAAATTCGAAAAAATAAAAAATATCTTGATATTTTTGGAATACTTTGAATTCAAAGTCCAACTTTAGATGATGGATTTTGGGCTACTGCCGTACGAAGTATTACACGTATATTAAGTTTGTCCGTTATGTCACACTTATATCAAATATTTATTGGCCGTAGACAAGTTGATAGGTTGGACCATTTTTTGTGATTTGTACATCATTGGTCATCATGTTGTGGGGTGCAAGAGTTGTATGCAAAAGGACGTGTACCGTAGTAGACATATGTATTTCATGATATTAGGTAGTTTTATGCGTATTTGTAAAAATAAACATTGAAGATATTAGGTAGTTTAATAAAAATCTTACAAATGCAGCATTTCTCTTAAATAAATAATTTATTTTATATGACACGTTTTGTATTATTGTGAAATTGTAGGAGTAAAGTGGATGGATTAGATTGATCGGACGGAAGATGCTAGAGGTGGAAACCTTAAAACCGATGAGATAATTGGTGCTACGGTGCTACGTGTCAACATATTAACACATCACCCCCTTCATTATTCTCAACTCTAAAGTCTCTGACCAATCATGCTATAGTCTTGTTTTTTACTTTTGCTTTGATAGTTCACATATACATATATATTTTATCTACTTAAAATAAAATAATTGTACAGCATATGCACAGATAAAACTAAAAAAAGAAAGTAATTGACTTTGACCTTGATCGATCTAACATTTAATACGAGAAACGTAACTCACTATAAGAAGTACATGTAGACAAGATTTTACTTCATGTAATATGCAATTTAAGCCGACTATATTTACATGTTTTGAGTTGGGGTTGGTCACATTTTGGACCAAATTGTCAAACCCAACTTTCTAACGTCAATTATAAGTTCGGCTTTGAATCATACTTAATCGACTCATGCTTACTCCAAAATTAAAGTTATTCAATAGACATCAGTTTAGTATTGTTGAAAACTACTTCTCGATTTGACTTGATTGCCTTCTATATATTGGTCACGTTTCTTCTATCTTGAGCTCTACAATCCGCCTTTTGTTTCTTCATTAAGAGCTTTCCATTATTTTCTTCTTCTTTTTTTTTGTTTACTGTTCACTTAACTTTTAGCATATTATTCGGATTGAATTTGACCAAAACTTTGTATGAATTCCCATTGCTATCTCTTCACTTGATGTTTTAATATGGAAATATTTCTCTTTTAGAGTTCTAGTGGTTTCATTTATTTAGTGGGCTTCGAGTGCTTGTGGTATATTCTTGTTCGATTGGGTAAGCACTCGGTTAGAACATTGATGTAGTTGTTAACATCATAAAGCCATGATTTTTTTTCCTTTAGACTATGCCTTTTGAAACCTTCATGGAACTCTAGAGTCGATGTATACTTCTTTGGCTTTTATTCTTATTGGTGGGCCATCAATAAAGTCAAGACCAAAGTGATCTATTGGTCTTCAATAATTGACCTTTTCTTTCACTATCATTTTTTTTCGTAAAATAAAAAATTGTTAGATAAAATTGATTGTAAACCATTATTATTAAAAAGTAACTACTAGTGTTCAATGAGACGGCACCTATATGCACATAGATGATTGAACCTTTTATGTCTGTGCTATTGTGGTGCACCATTATTGACCTCAAGTAAATAATAATTATAATCATTTTACAATTCTCATATTGGGGGAAAATGGTAAATAATAAGATAACCAAACCGTTTATAATTCGAGCAAAAATACGTCTGTTGACCTAACTGAGAATGTTTGCTTTCTCAAATATCATAAAACAAGCTTCGTTTATTTAGTAACTATTAGTTCACCTAACAAAACGCATCATTATGAAACATTCCATAACGCTAGCTTCTGATGCGACAATATATATCCTTCTACGTACCGTATAAACCTCTAATTGATTTCGATATGTAAACACTGCCATTAAAATTTAAGTCAATCACATGACATGCTTTTTTTGTCGTTCCATATTTGAAATTGCTTTTAGAATATATAAATGATTTGAAATATTTAACGTCATTCATGTATGTAACTATGTATTCATGTTCAATCTTTGTCTTTAAGTTGATATATTTGTTATAGATTATAAGAATTGGAACGAAAGCCTGATTACCCCTATCAATATCATGAACTCGAACTAAAACTTAATCATATATAGCTTGTTATTATAGGATGTCTCCATCTCAAGTTTTTAACTATTTTCTTGTATTTTGATAAGATATTACTCCTAATACAAAATGATAATGTTGATGCACTTAGTAATACTTAAGTGTTCTTTTAAAACGGTAACAGTAGACGTTTAAAGTGATAAATAACATATATTATTTTACAGTCTCCGGTTCAAAGCGATTTAATAAAACGGTTTGAGATACTAAGAAAACTTGAGCAGTCATCAAACCGCTCCAAATACATTATTTGAAGCGGTTTGATGCAAGTCCTTGAGCCTTATTTGGAGTGAACTTTGTAACGGCTTGTTAATTATTTGGAGCTATCTTTTATTTTTATCGTAACTCTAAGAAAATTATTTATTTATGGTTGAGTAATGAGTTATTATATGTACATATAATTTCTTGTAACAACTCTTTTATATATATTTCACCATAATATCAAACTAATAAGAAACAAATTAACTTTTTAACTACGATCCTCTTAGTAATTGCCGTCTCAAGTCCACTGTAGAATAGCATCATCTTGCACTCAATGCATTTTCCTTAAATGTCGATTAATCATCTAACATTTTGTGCATACACACCAAAACATTTGTTGGAAAATCAAGATTACTCTAAGTTGCACTTAAGAAAGAATCTTACCAAATTAATCAGTTTTCTTATATGTTGTACCAAATTAATCAGTTTTCTAAATGCCCCGTTTTATAACAGTGTTGACTGCCGTGTAGCATCTCAAATAAATTTGATACTTGGAGAAAAAATTAATAAAAAGTCTTCGTCCAAATAAATAAATGAGCTTTCAACTTGAAATATTAGTTCACACACTCTTAAAATATTAATCTCATTATCACACATTGATATCATCATTAAGTCATTTAAACATAACTTGAATGTTGTTTGATGATTGGATATATACTTAAATAACTATATGAGATTTCATTTAATTTTACTTGAGCATTCGATCAAACCGTAAACCTTTCTGATGTATTAACATACGCTACCGATCAGTATTATTAGCTTTAACTTAACATGTATCTTTAGCTTTCTTTAGTATTCAATGCTTCACAAGATTACTCTTTTCAAATTAGCCAATTTTTAGCGATTGGCAAGCAAGTATTGCGAAGAAGAAAAGTAGAAAGTGATTTTTCAAATTATACCCTTATTTTGTTTTTCCTTTTTCAAATTAATTAACAGGTTTTTCTATTGATACGATGAATTAGATGGTAAGAGTATTTGAAAACATTCGTATTTAAACAAGTAATATATAATAATTATTTGATAATCATAAAATACGATGATAATTTTTTCTATAATTATGTGTGAACATTATTGGGTCATATCGGAACATTCGAATATCTTACAGGGGGTGTATGTAAATATAAAAGTAAGATTTGGCGGGGACTGATTGGGTGAGGGAGGGACCAGTGAAAGATGGATGGGTGGTAGTAAGTAGTTGTGGGTCCCATGATGTCTGATATTTAACCTTAAAAATTGAAACAAGGTCAGCGTCACATATATTAGCACGTGGGCCACTCTTTCTAATTTAGGAAAGGACTTAACTTCTATAATGGCCTTCTTCCATTGCCCGGCTGTCTCTACAGGACACCTTCTTCAACCTTGACTTCAACTTTATTTCTTTCCGGTTAAATTCCATTAAAAAAACTAACGTGGTGTATGTTATATAGATGTAAATATAGTATGAATTTTTATTCATACAACAAAGTTGTGCGTTAATAAGTTGTATTGTATATATTCTGTGTGAAATTTAAGTGTACAAAACTACAAATTAAAAATTATATTGTATCTATTACTACCTATATGTAAATTTGTTAGTGACCTATGATAAATGAACGTAAAGTATCAGTGCTAGTCCTATTATTTTGATTGAGTTACGGGACGTAATAAATTTGGTTGTAATATTTCGGCTTGAGTACACATTATGAGGGATTAACTTGTTACTCTCTGATTGAGAATAATCCGCAGGCAAATATAGTAATCTAGCCACGGGTGGTAAGAGTCGATTTTTGGAATCATGAGCATGATTCTGGGTTATGTGAGCACCATCAGAGAAGATGGAGTTTGTTGTGAGAGAATGGCGGTTTTTTAGAGCATGAAAGTTATGTTATGATCATGTATGTGTGAAGATGATAACGTGAATGTGATCATGTTGCTAGGCTTTTTCCTATTAATAAAGATTAAAAGATCAAACCCAACATAGAAGTCTATGAGCCTAACTATCCGGAATCCAAATTATAAAGTACACCATATATAAGTACGATTTTTTGACATGATTTTTTGAGGATCGGATATATACGGAATAATTCAATATATTAAAGAAGGTCATTACTAAAAATACCAATTTAATAAATGGATACTCCATTGGAAATTATGATAATGTATTGAAAATTGTGTCATGTAAGTGGTTGACTTGGTAGATTGAGTAAATCAATTGATACGTTGAACCTAAGCTATTAAAAAAATCATTTTCTCTAATGTCTAAATCACCATATATTATAAGTACACCACCTACCTAGACCCTTTTCTTCTTGATATGATATTTCCCTAACTTAGCTTCCACTTCCTCACTCGTGTCACTATCATGGTAACATGGTTTTTATAATTACAATTTTTTAATTTTTACAATCCAAAATTATAATCATCCTCTATAGATCCAAATAAGCCTTAAATATATAAGTTTTTGTTAATCGAAATCATGTCAACTGATATATACTTGGATTGATTGATGGGGAGGAAGACGTATCAGGTAAAAGAAAAATCAAAAACGCGGTCCAAATCAAGTAGAAAACATGTTTATGTGTCTATGTTTTATTCTTGTTTTCACTTTTGTTATTGTTCTAGTGAACGTGTTCTTTCCCATGTGTATGCACGAGCATATGAGCTTATGCTTGTTTGTAAAGGTGGGGGATGAAAAGGAGGAGCGAAAAAGAAGCCAAAAGAGGTAACCGCAAAAGGGAGAGGAAGAAGGGGGTGATTTTTCTCTTAATAAAGGCTAGGTATAAAGTTGCAACTCCTACTTTATACTGTGCACCATTTCATCATTTCAAATACACATAAACTTTGAATCATTGTATCCTCTTTGTCTAAAGAAAGGTTTGAGAAAACTATGTTTGGTAATAGCAAATACTAGCTAAAGGGGGGTATCTTGCTTCTCAATTTCTCAAATCATTTAGTCTCTCTAGAAAGAGCAAAGAATAAAAAATGTACATTTCATATCTCGCAAGAACCAAAAGTTCACTTGTACTATTGAGCAATTGACTCGTAGTTAGATGAAACTAAAATGTAAGTACATGCCTTTATATACTCTTAACGGCGAAAAAAGACTTGGATTATAACTATATCGTAATTTGTTTAGTGACGATAGCATTCGATCCTTTGGTCAATTACTCAATCAGTCTATCAAGTATGCAATTTTTATATCATACTATCATTTTGTCTTACAAATTATGCTATCTTTAGGCTTGACAAACGTAATGCAACTCTAATGTCAAATGGTGTAGGTAAGATATATGGAATCTGATTACTTTCCATATGGAGATAATATAACCATTTGACACTCATTAGTTATCAAGGTATGAACTATGAACTCTCGCAATCGCATACTAGTTTTCGAGGGGTTTTGAGAAGTTTAAGGACAAAGATTAGATATGATGACTAGCCATAATAGGAGTATACAGTAAATAGGAATGTTGTTTGATGTGTCTACATCAATATCTTGTATAGATGTCAAAATATATAGGGATGAAGATTTAATGTTAGTTGTAATGTGTATGAAGATAGAAAGTTTTGTGAACATACGAAAATTACACAAAAAAGAAAGAGGTGTTGAATCCTTATTTTCTTCACATATCCAACATACCTACTCTCCCTCCCTTTGTTCATAACCTAATTGAGTCTTGCAAGATACGACCTCTTTTTTTTTTTGTCTCTCATGAGTCATGAGTTACTTAAATGTTGGTACTTTCTAATTTCAAAATTTGTTGCTTAAAGTCTAGTAAAAATGATATCAATAAATAGTTTTGTACACAAAATTATGTGATTCATATATGTGGGTCTCGCCACAATTACAGGTACTCTGTCCATACATTGAATAGTTGAATATATATAAATATAGATGCTCCCTACATAAATGGATGAATAGTTTTACTTGCCCTTAAACGTGTTTCTGTGGCGTGCATTGCTCAACCGTTTGCCATCTAGGTGCAACCTTCTAGTTCGTGGGATTGACATGGACTCACTGCTATGTCCGGTTTGTCAAATGGAACAAGAAGATATTACTCATGTATTTTTTCGGTGTCACGTTGCGAGAGCTGTTTGGAACCGGGTGGAGTTTTGGATCGATAAAATCATCCCGGAGTTCAATTCGATAGAAGAGATGGTGTCATGGATCGATGCATGCCCGATGGTCAGAATGGAGAGAGTGATTATCGAATCAATTCTTACCACCACCATTTGGATGCTTTGGGTGCATAGGAACGCGATCATTTATCGAGACAAAAAGATTAGGAAACAAACTCTGTTTGATAATGTTGTTGCTTGTTCTTTTTAAGTGGTTTTCCTTTATAAACACTAAGGCATGTAAGAATTGGAACGCTTGGATACAAGGGCCAATTACGCCTTAATTTGTACTTCTGCTAGTTTTTGCTAGCCTCGTTTTAAATATATAGCTGCCGTTAAAAAAAAAAGAATTTTAAAAAATTCAAGTAAAGTATTATTATTATTATTATTATTATTGTTGGCTCTTAGTAGATACTAGTAGAGTACTTAGAACTTTGTAATGGGATTTACACTTCATCATAAGAGAAGCTATTGTAATTATATTCAACAATCCGACATTGAAATATAGAACAAACACTAACAATATATAAACAAAAAGTGTTATGAAAAATCTAAACTTAACCTGTAGCAAAAAGTTATTCACCTATTATCATCAGAAAAATGAAGTATTATAATCAAATCCAAAATACTATTTCAAGTAGGTTATTAAACATCATACTAAAATCCTGAATGTCATACATTTACCAAGCATAAAATAAAATCTTTTTAATAAAATGAAAGCAATAATATTGTAAACTTATGAATAATGTAGAGAAACAATAATTTATACTAAAATTTTATCTTCATTTAATAATAAAAGAATCAATAAGTCATCACCGTATAAAATGCTCTGGTGGTTGTAGTGGGCATGATTATCTCTAATATATTATTACATAGGTAACTGAAAAATTACATTTATCATTCATCCATTCAAAATTGACATATCTTGATGTTTAAAAATAAACATTCACATGAAAAATGGGACAGTAATAGTTAATTGAAAACGTTACATATTAACATTTTTTATAACAATTTCATTTTACAAATATCAGCCCAAGTTTTTATAATGTTAAAGGATAAACATTAAGAATTATATACTTTTCATAACTTGAAGGTTAAATTAGAGATTTCGTATCTTGAAAATTGTAAGTTTGACGATGACAGATTAAACGCTTCGTAATGGTCATAGATGTAGATAATCATAAGAAACATTATCTCCAGCTCCTTAGATCTAAAAGACTAAAATGATCAGTCTTTTGAAAAGAGTCCAAGGATGACGTTTGTTTCCAACTTGACAGTTTGAATAATGATAAATTAGACACAACATTAAATTTAAAATACGTCTATTTTTCTCAGTATATTTGGTTATATGGCTTATCCAAATTCTCTCTCGTATCTTTTATTTAATTTTGTTATGTTATGTTATGTGTCTTCATTTTATATCAGTTATTATACTTATAGCAGTTTTAACGCGATAAGGGTTTCATTCGGTTGAAACTTACTTAAACCGACAACAACCAATCTTTCATACTTGATTGATTACTATTTTTACATAATTACATTAGTTTGATATGCTATAATCGCTCCCTTCACACACAAAGATAAAAAGATCCTAAACGAACACCATAGAGCATAGACTATTGAATGTTTGGGGCTTAATTAGAGCTCATTAAAACTGGCCCATTAACGATAGAGATCTATTTACGCTAGGAAACCGGTCTGGCCCAAATACGACGATACAAATTATTAGTACGTTACAATTCACAAGCTTATAGAGGGTTTAAAAATTTTAAAACTTGGTATATGAGATATCATTATTTGATATTAGTTGCGTAAAATACACTAAAAGAGCGCGCATCTTGTACAAACAAGATTTGTCATCCTTTACATGAATTCAAAGGGTAGGATATGATCATTAGTATACGAAAAAATTTTAAAAGCAAAGTTTTTACTTGAAGCATGAAAGAGATTGAACTATTTATGTCACTTGAAGAACAGTGTATGTTGTCGATTTCCAACTAAAACTCTATTAGTCTTGATCCTCATGAAAAACTCCCTCGAGCCCCTTAGAATCGCATAAAGCATATTTGATGTCCATCTCTTGCACGAAAGCATAGTAGTCAAGACCACAAGGAACCGGTTGCATGGTTACCCTAGTTTGTTGACTTAGTGGAGGCAGTGACGACAGAAGAGAGAAAGCACTGTTAATGTTGGTGGTTGCTAATGATGCTCACACTCAAAACCCTGAAAATGGTTAGAGCCTCCATGATTAGTCATCGTGGAATATGACGATGACTCCAGATACACGTTGGGCCTGCCAATGTAGTTTACTGGCTGGTTTTCAAATGATGCGATTGGGTTCTCGGGCTTGACCCAATTGGACTCCATGGTGGCACTTGGATGTAATTGTGGGCTATAGTGTGACATGATCTTGGTTCCTACAATTAGAAACATAAAACCTTGGTTATACAGGTACTGGAATGATTGTTTGAATTATACGCTTATTAATAGAATTTTATTACGCCAAATATGATTCATTGTCTAGCCCAAATTAATACAATATGCAAAGAAAAAATTAAATGGTCGAGCATATAAATTGAGACAAGAAAAACAACCTTGTTGACTTGAAACCACAGTTCCCGCGGCTCGAGTCGACGAGCCCAATTGAGACTTCCTTCGACGTTGGTTATGTACGTCCAAACGCTTTCTACAACTTCGTTTTACCTCGTCAAACTCCACTAATGTGTGAGACCTGACCGCATGAAGTGATTATCAGAAAAGAAAAAAAAAATGAAGTATCAAACACGACTATTATATCATCTGATCATTTTCATATCATATTATTTTAACCTTCTTTTGTTTTGGTAACACGTAGTCTCAATTTATGCTTGTTTAAAAATATGTACAAACTAAACAAACACAAATTACTTAACGATACAAAAACATGTCTTTATATATAAAGTCCACTAAAAAAACAAAAGCAGTACTATAAAACATATAACATCACAGTGATGGCGTTTAAATATGCTTAAAGAAAAGTTATACCTGCTGCACTGCTGACAGAATCGTTGGTCCAAACCACCAATAACAACCTTGGGTACCTTCGAGTGTTGTTCACAAACTTTATGCCGACGGTGGTACTCGCGACAGTGACTAAGGTCAGCGGTACACTCGTCAACCAAACATGAGGCACTTGTAAATATATTATTACTGCTGCCTTTGGACTTCTTCGCAGGCGACAACTCCATCACGCTAGAAATTTTGTAATAGTTTGCTAACTAATCAACCTTTGTAGGTTTTGAGTAGTTGCTAATCAACACTTTACCTTTGATTACTTTGTTAAAATAACTAGTATTTTATGAAAAATTGTCAAAACAAAAATATGGCAGTATGGTGAATGGTGAATGGTGATGCTAGATATGGTATGCTACATAAAAGAGAGATAAAAATCAGGTGGTTTGATAACGGGTCAAACAATGGGTGTTTGTTTGATGGTATGAGTACCTAACACTTTGTTTGGTTAACGGGCCTCTGGTTGTAATAAATAAGAATGAAACCTATGATTTAAGATATATTTTTAAGAACGGAAGCGAATTAATTGAGATATGATTTCATTACTTTGGAATGAAAACGATTGCAAGCTATATACATCTAATTATGTTCTAACAAACTGATAACAAACTAAACGGCCTAGTTAATAACTAATTTTACCGCCAAACAGTGTTTAACAAATAAGTTAGAGTTTACTACCCTCTAGTTTCTGTATATACACAAAACACCCAAACTTAAATATAATTCTATATCCGCCTCCCCTCAACTTGGAAGGTCAGTGAAACCCAACTTAGCGGTTAGAAATGAGTGTTGTACATGACCCAATGCCTTGTCATTATGTCTCGTAATTGAAGATGAGTAGAAATATATGTTGTTTGGAGAAATCCATCTTGCATCTTATTTCTTGTAAAGTGACAATCAATATTCAAGTGTTCTGTATTTTTCATGGAAACATTAGCTACTATTTGTTGGGCGGTCTTAATGTCATAAAATAAAGTGATGGGAATTTGAACAGGAATATGAAGATCCTTTAACAGATAAGCAAGCTACACTAATTCACAAGTGGTGCTCGCCATGCTCTTGCACTTTGATTAAGTAGAGGACCTTAAAATTGTAAATTGCTTATTGGTCTTCCAAGATGAGTAGTAAGGAGTGACCCAAGAAAATATCTAGCCAAGCCCAAATCCTTAATGGTAAAGTTATCATTCAAAGCAGTTTTGCTAATCTCATTTTCTATAATTCCAGTTATGAAAATGTTGTCTACATACACTAAGGAAGTTGTAAAGGTACTGCCTCGTGCCTTGACAAATAGAGAATAGTCATGATTTGATTGGATAAAACCCAAGGAAACAATATGATTCCATTGTTTGGATGCTTGTTTAAGGTAATACAATGACTTATTTAGCTTGCATACTAGACCTGGTAATGCTTTGGTATATCTCCCTGGTGGCTTCATGCAGATTTCTTCTTCCAAAAATTCATGAAGGAAGGCATTGTTGACATCCAATTAGTGCAGGGGTAATTCTTTTGCAGTGGCAATTGCAATGATTACTCTAATAGTTGGTGCCTTAGGAAAAGGAGAAATTGCCTTATGTATTTTAGGAAAATTAGTAAGTTTCTGTGTTTCATTGTTTTCTAAAGTTGTTAGCTCTTTATTCATAGCTTTTACCCAACTATGATGCAAGAGTGCTTGTGAGTAGTTAGTGGGTTCAACAAAAGCTAATACATAAGATAAAGAAGCTACATAGTAAGTTGGATAAGAATTAAAATCATATTGATGAAACAACAGTATGGAGTCTTTCGTATGTAGCAAATAGGTCTAAGTACTTCTAGTGTAATCATCCACTATTGTAAAGAAGTAATGTGTACCATTTAATGCAGGTGTCTCTTATGGACCCATAGATCAACATGAATCAATTCCAAAGGAATGTTTGATCTAGTTTGACTAAGAGGGAAAGGCAATCTATGCAACTTTGCAAGTATACAAGTATCGCAAAAAATTGAGATGTATTTACTTGTTTGCAATCATTCAGATGGATTATTTTGATACAGAAGAGTGGCAAAGTCTAGAATGAAACAACTCAATGGACACATCAGATGAATTATTATATACTACATTATTGAATAAAGAAGATAAAGCACTATAAGAAGATTTTTGAGACATTGTTAAACAAGGTTTGCATATGTAGAGATTGTTGAACCCTTTTCCAGCAACTACCAATTGCTTAATTGAGGGCCCTGGAACACAAACCAGGTAGGAAAGAATATGACTATGAGGTATTCGGATTTAAGCAATTTACGATCAGACAAAAGGTTTATTTTGAATTCTGGTTCATGGATGATCAGAACTATCAAAGTGAAGACGATCATTCAAATCAACGTTAGCATTATTATTTGAATTAGGTTATGGAATTGTTATAATTTCATGATTGAAAACCCTAAAGTTTCGAATATAACCACATGAACACAAATTACGGATCAATTTTGTGATTACAAAAACAATTGATGATTACGATAAATTGTACAGAAAACTAGGGCATGAAATTGGTGAGAATTTAGGAATGAAGCACGATGTACTCTGATACCATTAGAATGGAAGCGATTCGAGAAATGATTTCATTACTTTTAATTGAAAACGATTACAAGCTATATACATGTAATTATGTTCTAACAAGCTAATAACAAACTAAACGACCTAGTTAATAACTAATTTTGCCGCCTAACAGTGTTTAACAAATAAGTTATAGTTTACTACCCTCTAGTTTTTGTATGTACACAAAACACTCAAACTTAAATATAATTCTATAAATCTAAACCTAAGTGGGAGAAACGGTTAGGAAATTTTCTTGCACTTTCATCATAAACCCATATCTATTGTGATTCCAAGTTTCATACCAAACACACACTAACATTTATGTGTGGTCAAACTCGAACCCGTTAATTATATGATGATTTTCTCATTATTCAATAAATTTTAAGTTACTAGGTTTTTATACTCAGTTCTTGAATTCAATACAAATATATTATTTTAGGGTAAACTGTTAGAAAATACAGGGGTTAAACTATGATGATCACTGGATTATTTGAGGATCGTGTAATTCACTTTCCGAATTGATATTTCTCCCCTATGCCTGGGTTACAAGAAATTCAATCTTGGATAATCCTCAAACGGACAATCGAAATTCTTGGCACAGAAAATTCGATCAAAACTAGTATGAATTTGGAGAGTAAATGGTGTGTTTCAAATTGTCTGTAATTTCGTGAATGACAAAGACCAAAGCGGTTATGGTTGATAACCAACCAATTTTACATTAGAAACCCACCAAATTCTAACAATTTCCATTGCGGCGCTGCCCCTTGGAACCCCGCAAGGGGGCGTGACCCCCTTGACCCCGCCTTTTGGTCACACCGAGATCAAATATAAAATAATACAAGTGTGCACCTCGCACCTCCTAACTTGTAATAAAACTATAATATAATTTCCTTTAAAACACGTATAAATTCCATTACATAAAATGAAATGGTGACACTAAAATTACCAACATAAACATGATTTCAAATTTTCTTCACAATTATCAACCAGTTAATTAAGAAAAATGATCAAAACCTTAAATGAGGTTCATACTTTATTTATGTAAGATTTTAAATATTTCTCTTGGTGTGGGGATTCATTTAAAGATGAAAAGGACTTGAGGTGAGCAGATGGAGCCATAGAGGTATGGGTCTCATCATGAATTCCCTGACATGGACCTAGTTAATATTAATATCATCAACTAAATATGGACCACCTCGTTCATTTCGTTTGAAACGTGAATCGCATAAATTTCACATCTTTTTATCTCGAGGCCATCATATGTAGGTTTTGAACTATATTGGAATATATTTTATTTTCTTCATATTATAATTTTACTTATTTATATACTGTAATATATATATATCGGGAAAGGATTCGTAGGGAAGCTTCAAATTTTGGGCAAGGAGGGAAGCAACTTTTAGCCCTTGATTTTTTCATAAATAAATGTTTTTAACATTCATTTGTGATGAATATTAAATTTTAAAATTATTTGTAATTTTTAAAATTCATTTATGATGAAATCAAGGATTGAAATTTGCTTCCCTCATTTTCTAATTTTTTTGCTTCCTTCTTGATCAATTTTTATATATATTTTATTCGTAGATAGAATAACCTATGCATGTTGTAATTATGAATGAAAAATTCCAAATGTCAAAGTCGTCGATTAATCCTTGATGCAAAAGGGTAGAGACACATGCAACCTTTAAAATCCGGGCCCCCATAGAAAACCTTAATTGTTCCAATGACACCAGAAAAAAACAAATGAGATAATAAGATCTACTATAATATGTGCTCCCACAAGCAAACAAATATTTGTAATCTATTATTGTGTTCATTGTATATCATCTTACAACATACATTTCATGGTTCACTTGGGTTGGTCCTCAATACAACAACACACCGAAATTAGGTTAAATAAACTAGGACCACTACATTAGGGACCGAGTCGATATGCCTTTAATTGTGTCAACTGAACTCTAGTATAACTTTACTTATGAACTCACTGATTTTAATACATATATAGTTAGATTATAAGCTTTTGACATAAAATAAGAAAATGTCTTTTTGAACGTTCTATCTTAGTGATGATCAAATGTGTAATCAATCATTGTATACAACCATATGGAAATTGATTGAGAAATGCGAGTGAAGAGCATAAGATATCAGTAATCGCCTAAATATATTATAATAAAACAACTTGTTCACAGATAAGATACATGTTTCTAGATCCTACACTGACCACCAAAAGTAGATAACAGTCATAATTATATAATTCTTTCCTTTTCTACTACACTTGAATATGTGCGTAGTTTACAAATACTGATGCCCAACCTGCAACTCCATCGAACGACTCCATTGTACAGCAGATCATTGGTATAAAATAATAATATAACTTGTATAAGTCATGCTGACGGTGGTTTCTGCAACAAAGTGTGGAAATAAGTTACAAAACTGTAACAAACCAAAAGAAGCAAGTACCTGAGTACCATAAGAAAACTCTGTAGTTTATGTATGATACTATGATAAACTACTACTTTACTAAAAATGTTAATGTGATATTCTCTATAGTGGCATGCCTCCTAAGTCAACTAAGAATTAACATTAGAGTATATATTTGATCAAAAGTAAAATATGGTTAATCAAAACTACAATCGATAGATAAACCATACGCACAAATTCATCAACGCCCAACCTATTTATAGGGGTGATAATACCCATTTGCTTAAGCATGGGCCAGTTTGAGTTATTTTTAATCTCGGAAGGGGTACAATAAATATGGCTACAAAAGAAACGGTTCAAAAATCACCCAAAGAGTATTTTTAAGTTTTAATGCATAAAACCTTATAAAACTGTTTTACTAAAAGAAGAGCAAACTGCAAGAATGCAATGTACTAACCACTTTTTTTCAATTTATGCAAGGTACTTAATGCATCACGCATACCATTTCTTACCAAAACACACAATTTGAAACCTGATCACAAAAACAAATAGAAACTACAATAGTCTTGTAATAATATACTCCGTACTACGTTTGTTGGCCATTATTATCAAACAACTATTTATGGAAGTTTTGGACATAAAATAGGTCAACCCAACACAACCCGATAACCCATTTCAACTTACACCAAATTATCCAATTTGATCCATTACCCAACCCTCCCATATCATCACCTCTTCGATTTACCTTTTCTTCCAAATACTTTTGGCTTTCACTGAAGTATTGATTTGGATGATTGATTCCAACATCAAGAGATGTGCGATGAAGAGCTTCAAAAGTCAAGGTGCACGCCAACTGTAAACATATTATTCAAAAATATGCCTCAGAAACCCAGGAGATAATTAATCAAAACCAATTATTAAACGGAATTAATGAGTTTTTGACCTGATAATCTCTACTTTTTGCTTTTCCTATCACATCATCCAATGCCTTACCGCTTACTCCCAATTTACCAAGGGCTGCCCTTAAATTTTCTTCACTGTAGAGAGCATTGAAAGCAAAAGCATTTAACACATAAGGACAAAGATAAAACGGTAAAGTAAACGTAATAAATACATAACAAAGATATAAAAATGAGCAAAAACAGTTTAGAGTACATGGAACCTAAACAATTAAGGTCACCAGTTAGAAACATATAATTTATATCAATAAAGACGCTTATAGACAAACAAAAACAAACAAAGATAACAGTAGTTAGTTTTTACTTTTGACTTACGAATGTGCCGATTAAGGTTTTTATCTTTATAGGGCCAAATGGGTCAAAGGGACCTGAAAGTCGCTCAAAGAGTGTTTTAAATCCACAAAACATTGTAAGTCAATTTATTCTGATACTTTGATTTATTATTGAAACAATAAATTTGAAACACTACTTATTTATACATAACTAAAAGAAAAACTTGACATAAAGTGTTTCAAGTCAAAAAAGACCTATGCTGTACTGTATAAAAGTGATAACTTCTCCAAAACCTAACTTCTTGAGAAGTAGGAATGTCTAATATATACATTTCCTAATAGCAAGGGACTTCGCTGATACATATTAGTTGACTTAAAAATTTTGTAAGTACCTAAAATGACGATAAGGGCAACCATGATGGTCTCCAACTCCTGGAGTCGATAGTTGCAAAAGATAAAAAGAAAATGTTAACGTGTTTAACAAAAGATAGAAAAGAAATACAGACCAATTTGTACGTTTGTATCTCACCGTTCTCTTTCCTTCTTTACCGTAATTGTGGCGTATGCTGTATGCATATTCTTTGTCAAATCTCTCAGAACCAACCTACAAGTAACATTTTAATGCATAGACATGAGACTTAGTTACAAATAATTACAAAGAGTACAGTAAATATTATTCGTATAACTGAAGTATAGCCACTATGCATCATGCTTACCTTCTGGGAGAACTCTGCCTTCCAAAATGCAAGTGCATCATCCAACTTCAAACCAACACCCTAAGTGTTGAAAGGTTACAATTACAATCAAGTTTGGCATGAAAATAGACTCAAAATAAGCTACATGATCCTGAAGTTTGAGTAGAAATTGAGTTGCTGCTTGGTACAATCCTTAAAATAACTAACTTAGAGGTGGCAATTTTGACCCATATACTTTCGAACGGGTCAAAATTGCCCAATATAGATCATTTGCTAAAACCTCCAGAATCATTTTATTAAAGAAGTTAGATAATTTCCCAAATCAAAGAAAACCTTTATAATCATTACTTACAAGTTAAAATTATGTCAAACAAAGATGTGGGTCCCATGTTCCAGAATCAGGATCTCTAACAAAATAGAGAGCTGGTACCTTGAGAAATAAGCCCAGCTGCATTCTCCCTCCATGTTTCAAATGATGATCCTCCCTTGACTGGTCATATTTGGTAACACACAAATTGTAAGCAAATTCTGGATAAGTAACTGCCATGCAACAATGAAGAATGAACTACCCGATGTATCAAATCACTTACTGACTTGAACAGGTGCTGCATACACAAAGGAAATGAAGTTCTGGCTACTTGATCGATGTCTTTTAAAGATATTTCACCAAATTCTTTGCCCTATCAAGATAGTAAACATAAAAATTAAATATCAAATAGAATTTTCATAATTCATAAGTAACATACAATAAAGTTGGGCTGTATACCTGAGTATAATCAGGACCCAGATAACTGGTAGATAGGGCTTCTACTATCTAATCAATACCAAGTTAAAATCAGGAAAAAATTATATTAAAAAATTAGATATGTGCAGAAAGAAAATATAAATAAATTCAAGTAAAATTAGAACTCACAGGAGTTAGTCGGTCCTTCTCTTGTTCTCTAATCATTGATGCCCATTTTCTGGGAAGTAAAAGTTGGGCACTCAGTAAACTTCATAAATACCATGAACATAGGTGGCAATATCGACCCAATTCTTCTTTTTTAAAGAAAGCAGGGCAGTTTTTATTACTTTAATTATTATTTTTTAAAGCTGACCCAATACTTGTGAATCGTCAGCTCGGTTTATGTTAATTATACTAAGGGGTCAAACAGATAAAATAAATATTTTTAGACTAAAAGATGAAGGGTTAAAAGGTCTAAAACATCATATGGGTTAGAAGTTGCCCAAAACGTACTTTTAATCCACAAAATCTCCTAAATTATTAAAGTTAATGATAGAAATTTTTTGGCAATATGTTTTTTACCTTGTCATTCAAATAAAAAACATAATTTTGTAATAATACGTGACAGAGTAACAAGTTAGAGAGAAAATTACATTTTATGAAAAAGTGTCTGAGTTCAAGCCGACCAAAATAAAAAGCTACCTCTGTTGAACCATTACCCGGCCCACCTGGGTGCCCACTTTTTCCAGCTCTAACAATAACAAGACATTCAAAATCGAAAGATGAGCATCTATTTTTAGACAGGTTCCAGAGTTACCTGTTTGTGAGAATAGGGGCTTTTGAAAGATGGCTACGGAAGTGTGGAATTACGAATGAGACAACCTAATTGCATGAAATTAGAAACAATTATTAATAAATAATATACCAAGCTACATTAATGCAACAAAAAAACGATTAGAAATACTTCATTCACCTGACCAAAGCAACATACGCAAATCCTTTCCGAATGAGCACTCTGCGGCTTGCTACAAGTTCAGGAACTTCTTCAAATGGAACCTACATCAATTGAAATGACACCAACATTGAAAAGGACAAATCAGACTAACTGCACATAATAAGAACCAAAACTCAACACAAAACATGGTCATAAAAGACAAAATTACACGATATGATCATAATGACAAATATGTGATGCATGAGGTTCAATTAGTCAATGTACCTTGTATAACATTACATCAGCTGCAGTAAAACAAAACGCAAACAAAAAATAAAATAATAAACAAATAAACTATTTATAGCACTTAAACTAAATAACAATAACAAAAACTTCAGGTCATTAAAGGTAATGCACTTATAACATACATGTGGGTGCAGGTTGGTTAATTGAGCGTGCAACTTGAGACAAATTATCCTTCAATCGCTGAAAAAAATCACAAAACGGGAATATGTTTGCTTCGTCAATATAATAACCAGTATCGAACAACCAGTGAGCTACTAAGAAAAATAGGCAGTGACGCAAAAATACCATTAAGTCTGCAGAGTTGACAACTTCGTACGGAATGCCAAGTTCAGTCATCAATGCTTTCTGTAGCAAGAAACCAAAAATTTAATAATTAGTGTAAGTATAATAAAGCTTGTACCTTGTCTTAAATATGCATCAACAGAAAGCATGATATATGTCATACATGTACATCAGAAGTTTCACGCTGAAATCGATAGCGAAAAAGAACACTTTCCATCTGAAGAAACCATTTCCGCAATTCCTCTCTAGTATTTAAAAGAGATAATAATAACAGTTAATATCTTCATAAGATATCAAATCACGGACAAAGCTGAAATAATAGTAATAATCCAATGAGCTTACCTTCTACAATACACAAGGCGCAAGACAAAGTGGGATATGATATCCTTATTGATCTCCTCTGATGACTGTGGATGCTTCATGTTGGCATTCCATTTTTCCTACAAATATAAATCACCGCTTCTGAGTAAAAATATAGAGCATACAAATATAGAACATAAAAAACTACTACGAACCAACTTTTCTATTTCATCAAGTTTCTTTCCTCTAGCTAATCCATCAGAAATTTTTCTGAGAACTGCATACATACTTTAAACAATATTACTTCCTTGATGCTAAGACTAAAACTCTAAGAGACGGAAAGACAGTGACCACGTATGTGTTGAAATCAAACCATAATCAGGTTAGCAAAAAGTTAGTGCAACTTTTAATCAAGTTCCTAAAATATCCCAAAAACTATCAAAGTCACATTGAGCGTGTTCAAGGTGTGCAATCAAAGGGCTCAAATTTACCCCAAAGTATGTGATATGCTTGATAAATCATATATACGATGACACATGAAGTTGGAATGCACTCAGGGGCGGAGCTAGGATGTTCTTCTTTCATTTTTGAGGGGGTAAAAGTCATAAAATATCAGTAATACCCTTAAAAAAGTTTCATTTTTATATAATTCGAAATTTCTAGAGGGCCCTGCCCCACTTCTAGATCCACCCTTGAATGCACTTAATTTTTATTATGACGAAACTTTTGTTAGTAAATTGTGGCATAACAGATATATATTTATAAAAAAAAGGTCCTAAACTAGATGATCATTAGTTACTATATTTTAACTAACAGTAGGAATGGTGATGGAAATTGACTTGTTATTCCAAAAATCTTAAAAAACTATGGTGCTTTTGTAATCATTAATCATTAATCATTAGAAAAACAAAATCTAGGCAATTTCTTATCGAATAACATAGCAATTGGAAATATATGTGCTTATGATCACAAAACGATCAAACAATTAATTATCACAAATAATATTACAGCAAGTTACCAAAGTAATATATTACAGCAAATTGACCTAATTGCCAAAACCTAACCCTCGAAATATGTAAAGATAATGCAATAACATACACGAATGGATTCGAATTAAAGAGAAGCAATTCAACCTATGAGACGTTCTATTGCGAATCGCTCGAAATCTTCGAGGCGGACTTCGAGAGTGGGAGGTGACCGGTAAAGTTGGAGTTTGGAAACACTGACGTCAGCGGATGCTGGCTTCTTTGAACTAAAGACTTCCATTTGCAATTAATTAATCAATCAACGATTGATCACTTTTGCGTTTGCTGGTTTGAAGAACAACACTTGCTGGCTACAAGATTTGGGAGTAAATGAGAAAAATAGCGGGAAATGGTTCTGAATTCCCACAAAAATAGACGTGTACGCCTTATTGGGCTTAAAGTACATGAAGGCCCAACATGTGTTGGATTAGAAAACTATTTTATTGTGGACTTTTGTGGTTTACAACTCCACAAGAGTTAGGTTTACGATTCTTTCGGTTTAATTTAGAGTCAGGTTTACAATTTCTTCGGTTTAATTTGCTCAATGTATTCGATTTTGAAATTTTGCAACCAAATGGAAAATCACACCGAAAACTGAATTCATAAGTCAAAAATAAATCGAAACTGAACAAAAAATCGAATTTGAATTCGGTTCGGTTTTTATTAAACCGAAAAACAAACAAACTTAAAATTTAATCAAAAAACACCCTTCAGCATACAAAGTTACGAAAAATGCACAACTATACCTACAAACTATATAGATATAACCATTAATAAGTATTACTTCTTACCAAATTCAAGTTTAGAAAGCATGAAACTATCAAAGTACATGAACGTCAAAAGTCAAAACAAAACATTCATTCTTAAACACATGATAGCTAAAAAATTTTAGGTTTTCAGAACGTTGAACTCTTCAAGTCTTCAACCGAATTTTTCAAATTGAAAAATCCCATTTATTTCAACCAAACTCTTCAAGTCTCAAATTGAATTCCATTTTTATTTTAACCGAATTTGAAAAATTCAAAACTGAAAATCGATTATTGAATTCGGTTTCAGTTTTAATTTATCAGAAATCATTTTTCAAATTCAGTTTGGTTTAAATCGATTTTGACTAGATTCTTTATTCAGATTAAACGATTTCAAATCAAATATTGAACACCATTACAAGAGTTGATATGAAAAAATAGACAACTTTTTTGTTTAAATAATGTGATCTATTCCAGATTCTTTACGGAAAATGAAGGAAATGAGAAATAGGACGTACATTTATCCAACAAAAAAATAAAATTATATATCTAGAAGTATCAAAATAGTGTAGAGTCGTACAAGACCGATACGTTTTCTCGGATTTACGTTAAAATGATGATTGTCACTTTTCCTTGTAACACCTGATATCGGGTAATTTAGCAAAAGTAAGGTTACGTCTAATTATAAAAAGCTCTTCTTGTTTTTCAAGTAATTTTATACGAGTATTAAACTTGAAAAAGATGAAGATGCATTTAATTAAGTTCATAGGTTTTTTTTCTATGTGTGTGTAAAACTACATCAATATCAATTCAATAATTGTTAAACGTTAAAAAACAAAAAGAATAATAAGTACGTGATGTAACGGACATGACAAGTAATCATACACTGCTCGTAGTATTTTATGCACAAACTATAACTCACAATTAAAACTTAAGAACCCTTAGATTGGTAGGTACAAAAATGATTTTCTTAGAAAGAAAATGTTTGATCTTCTATTAATCTATTCATAACTGTGAATAAAACATGATGTGAACGGGTGCTTGAGAAAAGAGCACAGATGCTAGAAAATGTTCGAGCAAATATACTAGAGCTTGAACTTGTATCTTGTATTGAGTTCAACCTGTTTGGTATACTTCAGTATTTTCTTGAAGAACTTGTAACATATTGCCACAAAAATAATTTAAATTTCTAGTGTAGCTTATGTTAGAATACAGAATGATGAAAACATTTCACGAATAACGTAAGAATTAGAAATAACCTGTAAGATGGATGAGGAGGAAGAACTTCCCATAAGCCTTCTAACCTGAATACACAATGTAGGTTGTAGAATACAATGCCAAGTTAGAGAAACACAACTAGTTCGTCTTAGATATAACTAGCACCACATTTAAATTTTGGAAACGAAAAACGAGCTCGATATTATTTTGCGGAACCAAAGGTGTCAACATGGGTGGGTAAGGTAATGGGTCAAAATGGGTTCAGGTTGAAATGGGTTATTATCTAATACGGTAGGTATATCCAGATTGTATTAGGTTCAGGGATTGTTACACATGCTAATTAATGTGTGGGTTTTTATTGCTTTGTTATGCATCATTTATTCACAATTCATATAGATAAATATATATATTGGACCTTACCTGAATGTGCCCCGTAGATGGCTGATTTTCCAAAGTTGATTCGCCATGTACGAACCTCATAACTCCTGCATTTATGTTAACCTGCACATATGCCATGAAGAAAGTTTGGCAAGTTGCATAAAAATTATATAGCACAATTTGATATTTGAGAGAATCAGTACCTGCTTCCGTTTAAGCCTATCCAAATTGGTCTCCCGTTCCAAAAACTTTTGAGCAGGAAATAAAACAAAATAGTTGAAACACAAAAAAAATATCAAAATGAATCATCCAGGTCAGAAAACTCGATGGTGTACAGATTGAACATCAATCTCAATCATTTTCGCCCACATAGAAGAAGTCCACAGAGTTTGATATAAAAAGATATATAATAATAATAATAATGATTAAAAAAACAAAAACAAAAACTAGTAAGCTACATTAATCAAACATAAAATTTAGTTTTAGTACATCAAATGCACTTAAACTATCTCCGGTTGTTTGTTATATAATCGTCTCTTAAATTTGTATATTTATATTATAAGAAATATAGTTGGTGGTGTGTGAAAGGTCTAAATTTGTATATTTCTATTATAAGAAATATAGTTGGTGGTGTGTGAAAGGACGTTGGAAAAAGTTGGTCGAACCTTTGTAACTTATGCTTGTCAACTTGTTAATCATTTGCCATCGACTAATATTGATGGAAAAACACCGAATGGTTTGGGAAACTCGCTACTGATTATGATTCTTTAGATGTGCTTGGTTCCACTACATATTATCATGTAAAGGAGTCAAAATTAGATCCCAGAGCAAAGAAAGCATTGTTCATTGGGATCACATATGGAATCAAATGCTATCGTTTGTGGTTTCCAGAGAGAGAAAGATGATCTTTAGCAGGATTGTCACCTTCGATGAATCTGTTAGATATAAATAGGATTTGGATTAGTGTAGTTTAAGTGTTAGGCAACACTACAAGTGTCACTTGAGTTGTAAACGACACTACAAGTGTCGCTATAGGCGACACTAGGAGTGTCGCTTGAGCTGAACAACACTTGTTAATAAGTTGACATAGTTCAGTTTGAAAGTACGAATTCAGAAGTTAAGTGTGTGTTTCATTATTCTGAAAAGAGCATTATGAGAGAGTAATTGTAGCAAAGTGATTAAATCAATACATGAACCATTGACAATACATTGTTCATACACACACACACACACACACATATACTCACGGATACAAACATAGTTCATCCAAAATACTGAAAATACGATCCAACAGAATCTGCCATGTTGAAGAAGGTGAACGTTGAACAACCAAATGGAACCACCAATAAGGTGGAGTTCGAAAGAACAAACACACTAGCAGATATGGATATGGTAGAAGGAGATTTTAATGAAGAGGAGGTTCAGGCTCTGGAACTTCCGATGCAACATGAATCAAGTGTAACCAGCAAGTTAAAGAGAGTAATTGTAAGGCTTGCTCGCTACAAAGATATAATAGCTTGTGCATCTTCAATTGCAGCTGATGATGTTCTTACTACTTACTTTGAAGCTATTCGAAATTCAGAGAATGAGATGTGCAGGATTGTCATGAGTGAAGAAGTGCAGTCCCTTGAAAAGAATCATACATGGGAGTTGATCAACCTCCCAAATGGAAAGAAAGCAAGTAAATGCAAATGGGTGTTTGCAAAGAAAGATGAGTTTTCCGGCCAAGATGATGTTCGCTACAAAGCAAGATTGGTAACTAAAGGCTACGCTTAGAAAGATTTGACTACAATGAAGTGTTTTCTCCATTCGTAAAACATTCCTCTATTAGAATTTTATTGGCTTTGGTAGCACAGTTGGATCTTGAACTAGTTCAAACGGATGTAAAGATTGCAAATATGACCATTGTGTCTATTTGAAAAAGCTACAAGACGGGTCCTTCATATATCTTCTTTTATATGTAGGTGATATGTTGATAGCTTCTTAGATTTCAGTGGAGAATGAGAACTTGAAGACTTTACTGAAAGGGAATTTGAAATGACGGATCTTGGTGAAGCAAAGAAGATTCTTGGCATGGAGATAGTCGGAGATAGAAAATCGAGGAAGCTTTGTTTGACTCGGAAAGATGCTAAAGCGTTTTGGGATCAACGAACAAACAAAACCAGTTAGCACTCCATTTGCTTTTCATTTTAAGCTTTGTATTGCTATGTCGCCAAAGAATGATGTTGAGAGTACATGGAAAGTATACCCTCTGCAAATGTTGTTGGTCGTTTCATGTATGCTATGGTGTGTACTAGACCAGATATTTTCCAGGCAGTTGGAGTGGTGAGCAGAAATATGCACGATTCGGGAAAGGAGCATTAGCAAGCTGTTAGATGGATTTTATGATACATCCATAATACAGCAGATGTTGGATTGGGTTTCGAACAAGATGATAAGTAGTGGGTGGTTGGATATTGTGATTCAAATTATGGCGGTGATTTAGAATAATGTAGGTCAACTATATGCTACGTCTTTACTCTCACAAAAGCAACTGTCAGTTGGAAGTCTACCTTGCAGTCTATTGTTGCTCCGTCGACAATTGAAGCAGAGTATATGGTGATCACAGAGGCTGTGAAGGAAGCGTATGGCTTCAAGGGTTGATTGGTGAACTTGTTATCAATAAGAAGTTTGTGACATTGAACTGTGATAGTCAAGTTCAATTCACTTAGCAAATAACCAAGTTGATCACACTAGGACGAAGCACATCGATGTTCGGTATCACTTCATACGAGAGATACTGGAAGAAGGTGGAGCTAGAATCCAGAAGATCCATACCACAAAGAATCCTGGTAATATCCTGGCAAATTTTTTTGCAGCAATCAAGTTCAACTTTTGTTTCAACTTGATCAATATCATCAAAATTTGAAGATTTGTTTGAAAACACCATCAACGATGGTTGAGAGGGAGATTTGAGACTTAGTATTCGCCAAGGTGGAGATTTGTTGAATTGTTGGCTCTTACCAACTTGAAAAGGGCAGATGGTTTCCTATTGGTTGAATGATTAGCAACTTCCTATGGGTTGTTGAAGTGTAGATGGCAAGAAGCCACGTAGTGAACTCTTGCAATTTGCAAATGACTTGAAGGCTATAAATATCCCTTGTTTCTATAAGTTCTAGTACACCAAAAGCACTCAACTCTCTCTAGTTGTTTATTATATAATCTTCTCTCTAAATTTGTATATTTCTATTATAAGAAATACAGTTGGTGGTGTGTGGGAGGACGTAGCAAAAATTGGCCGAACCTTGATAAACCTCTGGTGTTTTTGTGTGATGTTTATTTTCAATAGCTTAATTTGGAGTATCGTTATTGTGGACAATTGTGCTAGTAAATTATTGGAATAATTCATTTCCACTTATAATTTATTAGTTCAATCTTTCACGAGCTTTACCCATTCGGTGGAGTAATTAGCGCGATTATTTCCACAATTTGTATCTGACCCGAGGTTATTCTTAGTATGCTCTCTGGTCGCAATTGATTTGGACGTCCACCTTAGAAAAGATATCCGTTGGGTTATTTGGGAAGCTATTGAAAATTATTTTTATCCAAAGTGGTTGAGGGAGAAGTTGTCAAACGTTCCACATCGGGTGAACCAATTTCACCAAGTTGGACAAGACCATTATTGTCAAATGCAAGATTGGTGGTGGAGGTTTTTAACGGTACCAGGCATTTTGGTATGTGCAAAATGAGGTTCTAGACGTGCTTTTTCAGCATGATCTAGACATTACCATTGAAGAACATAAACCATAAGATGTTGAAGAGAATAACTTTTGGACAATCAATCAGTTAGCTTGTGATACTATTCGATCATGCCTCTCTAGAGAACAGTGATATGCTTTCTCTAAAGAAGCATATGCACACAAATTGTGGAGAGCATTGGAAGAGAAGTTTCTGAAGAACATTTGTCAGAAGAAACTGTAAATGAAGAAGAGATTGTTTCTCTTCACATATGTACAAGGTAGCACAATGAACGATCATATAACCAGTTTTAATCAACTGGTTACCGGTTTATGCATATGGATGAGGTGTTCAAAGACTAAGATCTGGATTTAATATTGTTGGGGTCACTTCCTAATGAGTCTGAGTTACTTGAAACAACTATACTCAATGGGAAAGACAACGTATCTCTAAGTGAAGTGTGTGCTGCCTTACACAGTCAAGAACTGAAAAAGAAGGACAAAGGTTTTGTTAGTCAAAGGTTGTTCGCAGAAGAAGAACACTGAAAGAATGTGGAGTCCAAGTCTAGGAATACACCAAGCAAAGATGAATGTGCCTTTTGTCATTGGAAGAGAGATTGTTTAGAAGTTGACAAACTATGAAAAATGGGGTTATGAAGATTGTCTCTGGTGTGCTTATAGTACTCAAGGGTAGACGTAAAAACCATGACACATACCACTACGAGGGTCGAATTGTTGGAACTGTCACATCTGTTACAACTGGTGATAGAAATTCTGAAGCGGTTGGGCTATGGCATATGTGCTTGCGACATGCACGTGAAAAATCCTTGAATTTGCTCACGAGTCAAGGATTTTTGAAAGGAGTACGCTCTTGTAAGTTGGGTCTCTGTGAGTAATTTATTCATGAGAAGAAGACCATGGTCAAATTTGGAATAAGCGTTCATAATACTCAGGGTATTGTGGAGTATGTCCACTCTGATGTGTGGGGATCCTCAAAAACAAGTTCTTTAGGAGGGAAGCATTACTATGTGACCTTTGTTAATGACTTTTCCTAAAGAGTGTGGGTGTAAATATTGAAGACCAATGAAGAAGTATTAGGAGTATTTCTTAAATGGAAAAAGATGATGGAAACTCAGACAAGCAGAAAGATTAAGTGTCTCCGTATAGAAAATGGCGGACAATACAATAATGATCAGTTTATAAAGATATGTGAAGATGAAGGCATCGTTAGACACTTCATTATCAGACATACACCACAACAGAATGAGGTGGTAGAACGCATGAACCGAACATTGTTGGAGAAAGTTCGGTGTAAGTTATCCAATGTTGGGTTGGGTAAAGAGTTTTAGGTTGAAGTTGTAAGTTATGCTTGTCACCTCGTTAATTGTTTATCGTCGACTGATATTGATGGAAAAACACAGTTGGATAAATGGTTTGAGAAACCCGCTACTAATTATGATTTTTTACATGTATTTGGTTCCACTACATATTACCATGTAAAGGAGTCAAGTTTAGATTCCAGAGCAAAGAAAACTTTATTATGGGGATCACCTCTGGCATCAAATGTTATCGTTTGTGGTGTCGAGAGACGAGAAACATGATCTTTAGCATGGATTCACCTTTGATGAATCTACCTTGTTGAAGAAGGTGAATGTCGAGCAGTATGATGGAACCACCAAAAAGGTGGAGATCGAAAGAACAAAAGCAGCAACAGATCTGGAAATGGGTGTTGATTCTCCTATGGTTGAAGGAGATTTTGATGAAGAGGAGGTTCAGACTCTTGAACCTCGAATGCAACATGAATCAAGTGTATCCAACAAGTCAAAGAGAATAATTGCAAGGCCTCCTCGCTACAAACATACAATGGCTTGTGCATCTTCAATTGCAATTGATGATGTTCCTACTACTTACTCTAAGCTGTTCAAAATTAAGAAAATGAGAAATGAAGGATTGCCTGTAGCGAAGAAATGCAGTCCCTTGAAAAGAATCAGATAGAGAAGTTGAAATAAGTTACTATAATGCACTTTTAATGACACCAAAATTGATCACACTAACATTCAAGCCCTACTATATCTCAACTTTATGCTAAAACTCAAACTAAGCTAAAAACCCTGAAAATAGCCGATTGATCAATATTTATAACATCTTGTTTTACCATAAATAACTAACTTTTGTATAATATCAGCTTACAAAATATATAACGTAATGACATGATGATGAGCAATAAACAAGTAACGATTAATCACCTGCGCCATGATTAGTGTGAGATTCCCGAAAGCCATCGTCGGGCGTAGACGGTTTTACCAACTTTTACAGAGAAATTTTAATTATAATTGTTTTTTAAAAAAAAAAAAACAAGACCACCTTACAAAATACTATAAACTCCAATCCGTAGCCAAGTAGAAAACAGGGTCAGTCATAACTACATTTGGTAGTTGACCTTAACCTCATGTAAACTCGTTTCTTCAAATCCTATTAGTTATAGTACTATCTAAAGTTTTGAGACACAAAATCTTTATATAAAGACTTGTTCGACTAGTGAAACTTGATTAACTTCTTGGACTGAAAAAACGAAAGGAATTTTAGATAAGACGAGTCAAATATATACTAATTTTTCTAAGTTCGAATAGCAAATTTTGTTTCATTAAATTGAATTCGATCTCAAATAGCTTCAACTATTTAACACCTGATAGTTGCATCTATTCTTTGTTATGGTTAACATCCAGTCCGCAAGCATTAACGAATTGAAGTTGATGTTGGCAACATTCGAATCTCAACCATAATGTATGGCGATATTTATTTACATCAATTAAGATTTACGCCCTCATCTTAGCTTATCAGGCCGCAAGTGAGTTTGGTTCAATTCACTACCTAGTAGCTCACCTATGCCTGGCCCAGTCTCGCCTTAGGTGTAACTTTTTAGTTGTAGATGCATCCAATTGAATGTTTATAGATCTCCATAAACAGAAAACCTATGTTTGTTTTCAATGTACATATATTTAATTAATTAGTTAGCTATCATATTATATTTTATCGTTTCTTTTTTTTAAAAAACAAACAAACACACATACAACATATTTCACAAACATATACAATACAATTAAATATACTAGATATGTATTGTGTCAAATGATACTTAAGTTAATATCCTATGTAAAATATGTTGAAGGGGCAACATCTAGGACTCGGTAAAAATGAAATCAGATCAATTAGTTTGGAACTTACACGAACGTATTCAAATGCGTGTAGAATTTTGAATCATTCTATTTGAAGAATTAGATCATTATTTGATTAACTTAATTTTGTAACATAATTAATACCTTAATCTTATAATAGTTTAAGAAATTGGATCACGTGGATTCTTATGTCTAACCTAACCCGTTTGAATTATTATTTGTTTTGAATTTAATCTATTCATTTTGACATCTATACATAAGAATTGTTATTTACTTTAAAAACATCTCAATGAATTAAACAAATACGAATGAACGTACAACAGATAAATTAAAGTAAAAAAACTTAATTGGATATTAAAGTAAATCAGTTGATCTTTGTAACAATTACCATTACCGTCACAGTCGTGTTACGCACGATCCAACTGAAAATAATTTTTCAAGGAAATTAATATTAATATATTTTGTTTAAAAGTGGGGAATTAAATGAGTTAAGATTAAATGAGAATGAATTTTTCTAGAAAATAGAGGAATCAATTTCAATCATTCATTTTGTCAAGATAATATTTTTAAAAATTGAATATTTCACAAACGGCTAGTTAAAAAATTATAAAAATTGCACCATAAAAATCAACATTTTTTTCTCTTCAATTAGACATCTCATAAGGTATACTTTCGACGCCTTTTTCTTTTCATTTTTTGTTGGATTTTGAAAACTAGTAACACATGTTTTAATTGATGGTAACACATGTGTTACCGGTTTTCAACCCCATAAAAAACAAATAAAAAAAATCGTCGAAAATATATCATGAGAGATGTCTAATGGTAGAGAAAAAAACACTGATTTTTGTGATGTAATTTTTATAATTTTTTTACTAGCCGTTTTTGAGATATTTAACTTAAGAGGAAAATTGAATTTTTCTAAACGGATAGTTAGAATACATTTATTTATTCTTATTTGAACTCAACCCGAACACAAATAAATATCTAAAGTGAGAATGTCCATAATCAAATCGATAAACTATAAAACACCTATAATAATAAATTTTAAATTAAAAACCTTCTTATATAACAAGCAAGATAAAGTGATAACATATTTGTACCTAAAAAGGTAATAATTAATGGAAAATTAAATTGAAATTTGAATGTTTGTCTCAATAAACTATTTTTTTAGAAAAAAATATATATATTACTCCCGTTTATAATGTTTTATTTATAAATTTACGATTAGTATTTTAAAAATACTAAATATAACGTTTGTTATTATATTTATAAAAAACTTAATAAATTCTATAAAACTTTCATTTATAGTTTTTGAAATTATTGAATATAATTATTGTTATTACATTTATTACAACAATTTAATGATTATATAAAAATTATGATATTATATTGTTACATTATGTATTTTAAATCAATTAAAAAGAATTAGTTTCAAGATTTAGTACGACACATTGGATTAACTTTTTTTCTAGTTAGAGTATATTCTCTACCGACTCTATTTTTGCACTAAAATAGTGCAAATTATCGCACCATTTTAGTGAGTACATTGGATATGTTCTTACTGAATGTTATCAAAGTCAAGTGCTAATTAAAATAAAGTTATGTAAATACAATATATTTCTATCTATAAATTTAAGATTAATATATATATATAGGGAAATGATTTATAGGGAAGCTTCAAATTTTGAAGAAGAAGGGAATCAAATTTTAACATTTGATTTTTTCATAAATAAATGTTTTTAACATTCATTTATAATGAATGTTAAATTTTGAAATTAATTGTGATTTTTAAAATTTATTTATGATGAAATCACGGGTTGAGATTTGTTTCCCTCATTCTCTAATTTTTTTGTTTCCCTCTTGATCCTCACCCTATATATATATATATTAGAGTAAAAATAAAATCTCAAGAACAATATTAATATCAATATATATATATATATACTAATATACAAAGCATTTTGGTGTTTTATATATATAGGGAAGAATCCAGAAGGAAACTTCAAATTTTGAGGAAAGAGAAAAGCAAATCTCGGTCATTAATTTCATCATAAGTGAATGCATTTCATCATAAATTAACGTTAAGTTGTAATTTTAAGTGACATTCATCACATATGAATGTTAACATTCTGATAATAGAGGGCTGATGATAACTTTTTTATTTCTCTCATTTTTTTTTTCTTCCTGATTTCCACCGTATATATCTATATAAATATGTGTCATCATTAGGAGGAGGTAACCTTTTATTATAAGGATAAATTTGATTTTCTTTATACACAAACTAAATAATTACATATTATTTCTGGTTCAACGACAACTACCCATTGATAAATACAATACAAATTGTCGGTATCAAATTAATTCATTCATCATTAATTGATTGAATTTTATGGATAACGAACTATTGTTTACGTGTATAATCTTAACATGCATATATAGTCACATCATACCTAGTAATCTCGTAACAAAAAGGTTTGAAACAATAAGTATTTATAGATACGTCATATATGTATGTATACGAACTTTTAATTACTTAATTGGTCCCATGCAAACAAACATAAGATTGTATATCATCCATCTTTCTTGTTAGGGTATTTCGTAATCTGTTTGAAATTAAATAAGGCAATCATATTAATTAATGGAAAAATTGACATTTACACGGAAAAAGTAATATAATGTGCACATAAACTGAAGCATCATCGTTGTTAAATGTTTGTACCTTATCTTGTATGTACCAACGTTTACGTACGTTACGCTTCGTTACCTCTCATATCAAATAATTTATGTCTATAAATTAATGCTATTTGAATACACGCTCGAAGGTACGTTTGATTGGCATACAACTCATCTATTACTAATATATAATACATTTGAGTGTTTTTTTTAAGATAGATTTTACTATTTTGCCCTTACAATTACTAAAAGCCTATTTAAAAAGTCATAGAAATGACTAACATACCCTTGATTATTAATTATTAAATTCTCATTAATACAAACATTAAAAAACTATAAACTAATTAATTTATGACATTTAATTAACATACCCCTAATTATTAATTATTAAGTTCTCATTAATACAAACATTATTAAACTATAAACTAATTGATATTTGACTTTTAATTTTAACTTAAACTTCTCTATATTTATAGACTATTATATTATATGATGCATTTGAGATGGTTTTAGAATTATCATTTAATGTAGATAATGTTTATATCTAAATATAAAAAGAAAAACAAACTAAAAATAAAAAATTAGTGAAACTTAAACCTCTAGACTCAACAAACGACTCCATAACTCGTAACCGTCCATTAAAACTCGAAACCCGGCACTCGCAACTCGTAATCCAACCATCGAGTTTGTAATGACATATTATGATATATTTAATTTTTGATTATTTTGTTACAAATTTTTTATTTTTTTTAATTTGTTAAAAAGTAATTTTCTCACTTACAAAACAGTATTGTTCGTGAATTATAATATAGTTTTTGATTTTTAAAATATTTCATAAAACATAATACTACATATCGAATTAATGTGAAGCTAAAAAACCTTTCTGCTGCATTGCGCGGGTCTCCTTCTAGTATAAGCTTATGCAAGGAGCGGCTCAATATACATGTTACCATATCTAAAGCGAACTTAAAATACGAGTTGTTTTATACACGATGTAATGACTTCTTTTGCGGCCTCTGTTAATTTCAGTTTCTCTCTAACTTAGTTTGACGTAGTATCTATATTTTCAATAAAAATATCAATATACCTATTTAATGTTCTTTGTGATATTGTTAATTTTCATAATTTACTACTGATTATAATTTTAGTTTTAGAACAGTTTTTTATGGTATACTTCATTTTCATCTTCAACAACATTCGTCTTATCACACTTACCTAAAAACAAGTGTTAGTCTTTTCGAACCTAAATAAAAATTTCAGATAGCAACTACACATTTGTCATTTACAATTGTGATTAACAGCTACTTCTTTCGTTTCAAAATATGTGTTTACTAAATAAGTAGCACGTAGTCATTTCAGAAAAAATACAACTATTTCACTTTTAACAGTCGAATGTTTATTTTGTCCTTTCTAAATATCTATAGATTTGTTAACAGTGCAATTAAGGATAGTACTGAAAACTTATATTCTACTTTTGATAATATATATTGGAAGATCTCAAAATAAAAAAATAAACACTTACTTTGAACATACGATTTGCTATATATTATTGTCAAACATATCTTAGAGATGGGAGAACAATGAGACAAGTAACAACTTCCAAATGAGAATAAGTAGATAGAAAATATATAATAATACACATAGTTGTAAAGTCGGCTGACTAGGTCGACTAGTCGCTTTTTTGGAGGGTGCTGACCTGACTAGGACCAAGTTGGTCAAACTAGTCGGTCAACCGTGGTCAATGATCAAACGTGGTCAAAATCCGATGACTTGAGGAATTTCGACGAGGTGTGTGAGTTATTCCAATGTTGGGTAGTTAAAAAGAGACGAAAAGGAGTAGATGGGATGTAGAAGATTAATTAGTGAAATTGAAATGGGATAGAGAAGGTAAAGATGAAGAAGATCTGAATTTCAGATCTGTAAAAACGGAGAAAATTGTATTATTTTCAAGAAAAAGTACTAAATTTTATATTTTAGTTCTTTATTTTCTATTATATTACCTATTTATCGTTCATTGATTTTTCAAATTACTTCTAAGTCCCTTATTTTTTTAAAGATTACAAAATTTTATATCTTATATAGATATTATATGTAAAAAAATCAAAGAAAGTCAAATCCAACTAGTCCTCAACTTGGTCGACTAATTCTTACAAAGTCCCAACCGACCCGACTTTGACTAGCAATTTTTTCAACCCTGATAATACATATATCTATCAATAAATAAAACTAGAAAATATGTACATTATCAAAGTCAAAAGATAAAACTAGAACCAACATATTTCATGATAATATGTTTGGTTTTGAATTAACTAAACTGATCATATACTTAAGCCGTTAAATAAAGATATAAATGTATGCAAAATGAAACATAAACCATTACAAGTTTACAACCGAAACATTATGAAATTAATCATCTAAAAAGCTAGCTGCTCGAGTTTATTTATTTAGTTTCCTATAACTTTAGCTTAATTAGCAAGAAGAATAGATTTGCATTTGAGTTAAGATATGCTCAAAGTTATCCGTAGATTTCTCAATCGGATGCGAATGTGTTCCTTCGTAAGTTGTCACAACGACTCCCTCATCTTTCGATAGCCTTTGAACTTGTTTCTTTACGTTACATCCTTGGTATGTACAACGATAGTAGCTCCTGTACGTATTGCATGTACATTCTTCGTTAGTTTAATAAATTCTATCGATCATTTCTCACAAAAACCTATAACTTCAAGAGAATACAAGTTCGATTATAAATCAAAATTGAACTTTTAATAGAATAAAGACAAACAAATGAATATATATTGGAATTTGTTTCCAACTACATGTAAACTTGATGTTGTACATGATTAAATGTAGTACATAAGTACTATTTAAAGACCAAGAGACAAGTTATAGTAACTCGAATTCTACACCATCGTACAACAATAACCCTGCGACAATGATCAATTCGACTAGGTTTATGCAAAGGTTGCGGAAAATTACACAATAGTTTGTAAAACATATAGTTTAGAAAGAAAAAAACCATCGTAAATCTAAGAAAGTAGTATACAGGTTCCGTTCTTAAAGTAGTTGCTAGAATGAAGAAAAACAATAGTTGATAACTAATAATACTTTGTAAATCTGATATAGTTATTTATTATATAGAGAGGATAGCAAACAAAATGTTAGTTAGAAAGTTAGAACACAAATTGTTACTACTTTGCCGAACATTCTGCACAGTTGAGCAGGTGAATTTATATAACTTGTGTCGGAAAAATTTGACGGAGATTCATGTACCTAACTTGAATATTTTTCATAATTTATAGAAAATTATATTAAAATATAATATAATCATGAATGCCTTTGCAAAACTTTGTTAACCAGCAATATTGACTGGTTGATTATGATCCTACAGAATTGTGATAATAATGTTTTGAGCAGAATAAACTGTATTCTAGTCGATTCATTTTCTTTCTTTTCTTCTTTGAAAAAGCAATAATACATTGAAATTGAAAATAAACTTTATACGATCGTCGAAGAAGGATTATTAACAACTAGAACAAAAAACATCTAAATATATATAACTCTCGAAATTTAAGTCAAGAGATCGAACCTGGGGAACTTGTTGTTCTTGACGGCTTTTTGACCGTATTTTCTCCATCTATAACCATCATCGAGTATATCAACTTGACTCCTCGTTTGAAATGCACACTTAGGTTTCCTAATCTTCTTCTCGCCTTTCTTAACATAATTCTTTCCGGATCCAGACGCTGAATTCAATTCATTACCATCACTATTTCCTAATCCACTACTAGTTGGTGAAACACGATCCACCACAACTTCATCCGAGCTACAATTAGGGTTGTTGTTTTTTCCAAGTAAACCATGATCATCCTCTAATTGATCGTAACTATTATTGTGATCGTTACTATAAGCGTCATGCGAGTAATTGTTCATTAAATTGAGTGAAAGATGTGAAGAAACCGCGGTTGGTGAAGTTGAAGATGATGAATTGTAAGGAAATACTGATGCAAAATTCTCCATTTTTAGAGATAGAGAATATTGAAGCTTGATTTTGTAGCTTGATTTTGTAGTTGTGAACTTGTGATATGGGAGAAGAAAAAATGCAAAGAAGAAAGGTGTTATAAAGGTGAGTGAATTAATTATTGTTATTAATTTTTTGTTGAATAAAAGAGAGGCGGCTGTCATAATCCATTAATGTAACTCTTTTTCCAAGTAATTACCTTTAATTTGTTAATAACTTTTTGAGCAGTAATATTTAGACACCCATGGTTAATAACTTAACTACTTAATATAATGGAATTAATAATAAATTAATTACCTATTTAGTTAATAAGTTGTATATACTAGAGTAAATTGTGATTACTTGGATATGATTTGTCAATAAAACTCGATGAATATATATAGTTTTGTGATGTGTGATTGTTTAACTAGTACTAAATAAATACATTTTTTTAGCTGAAGTTATTTAATTAAAAGTTACAAGTACAAGTCATATTGATTGAACACGTTTAGTGATGAAATTGAAATAAATGGAAGATAAAAAAGTAATAATGACAGGTCAAATAAGAACTTCTTAGCTGATCATATCTGTATAATGAATTATAGTTATTGAATTGTCACGTCTAAGAAGAGGTACAAAGACTTTTAAACATTAGGGTTTTCTTTTCTTTTCTCTTTTTTTTTTTTTTTTTGCGCTACAAAATAGGAATTGGATTAAATAACTTCTTCAACAATGTTAGAAGAATAAGACAATTACATAAACTTATCGATATAGTCCACAAATAATAATTTGGATTAGCAACAAACTACAGAGAGCATATTATATTATGAAACTACTAGAGAGTCTTGAAAAAATGTATATTAAGAATCTTCCGTAAGCACCTTGAATAAGAGACCAGGGTTGGTAAGGTTATACATAGATCTGATGGGTGTACGTAGCATAACTTGGATGTCAAAGCCCAAAGAAAACCTACAACTTAATATTATGAACCATTAATTCCAAACATAAATAATTTCATTGGAAATCGCCTCATTTCTGACTAACCATATTGATCATATAGTAAAAAGATTAATAACATAATAATATATATGATACTATTGGACTTTTATGAGTGGGTAAAAATTTTAAGCATAACTTAGGTACGTTGTACGTTATTTTAATGACATCTTGACTTTTAGTTTCATCCTTGAATCCTAATAATTTTTAAGCAAATAACTCTAATGTCATCTAATTAACTTGTAACAATTATACCATCAAGAGGAATATGAAATATATTTACATTAACTTATAATGATTATGGTAACCGTACTACATTACTTAAAATCCTTTGAAATATATTTTCGGGGTTTTTTTTATTTTTTTAAAAAAGTACAATGATTTGCTTATGACGAAAATTGTAAAAGCAAAAACTAGATTATGGTTTTCTCCATAAACCTTTGAGACAAGATAAAAACATATCAAATTGTTTAGTTGGAAAGTAGGGAACGTGGAGAATATAAGATATAGAATTAAGAAGCAGTTGATTTACCACATGCATATATAGTATTTTGAAGAAGGAAACATGTAGGGAGATTCCACCTATATATTTCGGAGATTAATTAAAGTGGGTTTGTATGCTATGGACTACACTTGTTGTTTAATAAATATAAGTTTTCTGCCAATTTTGACTCACTTTATGATTTTTGCACTAACAAAGAAAGGCACACTCAATATTCAAAAGATAAACAAGATTGTGTTAGTTTTAAATTGAATAGGACTAATACACGAATTTGTTACTCCTAACTTTATTAAAAAGTTTAATTTTGTTATTAAACTCTTAATTTGTTTAATTGAATTACTTTATATTTAAATAGGTGATTAAAATGTTAGTTAAACTTCTAATCATATTCATATCATTAATTTGTTCACCTCACTCATTTATATCATGTCGCGTAATTAAATGAATGTCACGTCAATACACAAATTAGTTATTGTACTTTACAAAAAAAATGTTTAATTTCACTACGAAACTTTCTATGTTTTCAATCATCACTTTATTGTAGAATAATATCATATTTTTTTATTTCACTGGATGACTTATCTTATCTTGAGCATTTCTCTAATTCGAATGGAGCTAATACATACATTTTGATACCATCCATTTGGTAAATAAACATCCACACACCTAAAAAATTGTAATTGGTTATTAGATCCTACATAATAAACAAACAATTAAAAAAAATATGAGGTCTACCAAACAGATTTAACCACATTACCTTTCAATTGTAAATCTTACGATGAAATTCGGGCATCAAAGAAAACGTCTGCCTGGGTTGTTATATGTCTAAGAAATGCAACATCTAGCCAATTGACCACACATATAAGGAGTTCAGTAATTTTTTAGCTATAGAAATTCATTTATTTCTGCTTGATGTTGAATTACCAAATCGATTGTATCAACAAAATATGTATTATATATATTCAAATTTGAGGAATGCTCAAGAGAAGATAAGTTATCTGATGAAATTAAAAAATAGGATATCATTCTACAACAAAGTGATAATTGACCAAAAAAGTTTCGTAACGAAATTGAACATTTTCATAAAGTACAACAACTAATTTGTATATTTACGTGACTTTCGTTAAATTACATGGCATGACGTGGACGAGTAGGTGGACAAACTTGTGACGTGGATATGATTAGAAACTTAAATAACATTTTAATCAACTATTTAAATGTCATTAATTAAATTAAATAAAATAAAAAAGTTCGATAACAAACTTGAACTTTTTAATAAGGTACAATAGTTATTTGTGTATCACCCATTTACTTAAGCATAAGTTGATAAGTTAACTTTATTTTACAAGGTAAAATTACTACACATAACGAAAAATGGAGAGTTATTGCATATTTAGCTACAGAAAAATATCCTTTTTTTTTCTAAATTAAGTTAAATCATCTTGACATGTTTAGTTAACTTTTGTTTTGAAAAATAAGTGTTAGGCAACATTATATGTTTTGTATCATACTAGATTAATAGATGTTATTTTATATTACGGTATATGATATACTGGATGTGTTAATTCGTAAAACTGGATGGTTTATTGTGACGTAGCTAAAATGAAAAATGTAAGCTACTGCCTAATAATTCTTCTACAAAATTAACCATTAATACTCTGTTTCTGTAACACTTATTGAACCACATTTATTTGGCACGAGATATTAAAATAGAACAACCGAAAGATAGATGCTAGAAACTGTATTTTAATGAGTATTTGGTCATAGCTGATTGAAACTATTGTTCCTTTCTGATTTATATTTCTTATAAAAAAATATAACTTTTAGATTTGTTGATCATTCACGACTCCCTAAATATATTATCTTTAAAAGGAAAAAGTGTACTGACGAATGATAGGTTATGATTCTTTTAGCGTAGATAAATGAAGAAAAAGGACAATTATAAAAGAAACAAAGAACTTAAGCGTGTGTTTGGATTGTGGTGGGTGAGGAGATGAATGAGAATGAGAAGGAATGATATTAGATGTTTGTTTAAAGAGTGTAGATTTTGAAAATTGGGAATGAAACTTTTAAAATGAAGATTTTTTAAACATAAGAAAGGAGGTGGGCTCGGAGATAATTTTCATTCTACGTCACTATTAATTTCAAACGTATAGTAATTCCATTAAACAAATCAAATGCACCCTAAGGTGGTGTTTGATTTTGTAGATGGAAATGACAATGGATATAGGTTTTAATAAAGTTAATTAAAGATAAGGTATAATTATTCTAAATTATTTCCTTATTTTATAAATTATAAATTGTATTATATTAAAATAAGAATGAAAGATAATGAAGTTGAAAAGGAATACACTTAATAAGGTAAGAGAGATAAAGAGAGAAAATAAGTATGATTCTTAAAACCTTTCAATCTTGATAGGTTTGTGTAAACCTTCATTTAATAGATTTTGTTATACCCATACCTACTAAACAAACAACAACAATAACTTCAATCCCAAAACCCTTATAATTATAAAGGTTATGTTTTACTTATAACACATATTTATGTATATATTATGCAATAAATTTCTGTCATTTTTATATGGAAAAATCATATGCGCTCCAAACTGCACAAATTATTATGTACATCGGTATAATGGAGGGGTTGACACTGTATATTTCCAAAACCTTCAAGGACTGAATATATAAATATTTATCTAGCTTTAAGGTGGCGTTTAGTTTTAATGTGGATTTGGTAATTGGTATAGGTTTGAAAGGAAAGTACGGAGGAAAAAAATTTAATTTTAATATTTTAATTTTGTTAAATATAAGTTTTGAGAGCTATGTTTAAGAGTGCAATTGTCATAAAAAATTGTCAATTTATAGAAAAATTCGTCAATCTTCATAAAACCGTCAATCATATATAATTAAATAGTAAACTTAAACGAATTAAGTTAGTTATATACCCATAATTTACTAACCAATCGTGAATCAAAGTAGCAAAAATTTTATAAAATCGAAACTAAAGAAAGAAAATAATATGAGTTTATGTGTGTAAAAAAGAAAGCGAGAGATAATGGTAATATATGTGAAAGAATGTAAAACCCACCATTTTAGTATAGTATAAATTATTGGTCCTATTTTTATTCCCCATTTCCAATCTCTTATATCAAACACACTCTAATACTTTCATATTCATTTCTCATTCAAAACTTTCATAACAAATCCTAATTTTAAATAATATAAGAAACCAGTTTATGATGTCATCAATTTAATTAAACTTTCATTTCAACAATTAAGTCCCTATATTTTATTATTATTATTATTATTATTATTATTTACCTTAATTTAATATATATATATATGTATTGTATTTGAGTTTTTAATGACTATGTACAAAGGGTAACTAATATTTTTGGAACTCTAAATAGTACTTTGTTCGTTTGATCACGTAGATTAGATTATTATTATTATTACAAATATATAAAATCATTTAGTTCAAATATAAATTCACTTATTATTAGTTACTCCGTATTGAAAAAGATATATGAATTAATTACTTTTACATAAAATTATAAACAATGTATGTGTGCAGTTCATAGAAAAATTTGACTCGAGTGTATAAACAGGTATTAGACATTATCATCTCAAAATTCAATCAATTAAAATTTTCATTTTTAACATATCATATTAATATATAAAGGGAAAATCTTAGGTGAAGATAAGAGTACTTTAACGCTAGATGCTATTAGTATATTAAGAGGAATAAATTGTGAAAATATTGAATTTTGATGGACCAAAACTATAAATATTTATAAAATGTCTACTCTCTGTAATATTTAATATTTATGTTGTTAACTACACATACAATATCTTAAAATTTAATTATTAAACTAACAATTCATAAATGAACAATTTATCAAAAAAAATTAATTGAATCTTATAATTCATATAAGTTGAATAACCATAATAAACAAGACAACTTCACAGAATATATGCTATTGGTATTTAATTAAAGGGTTTTTTCTTCCTTCTAAAATTACAGCTTATTCTTTTATTTTGTCATTTTGAATTATTGTATTGTTTTTATCCTATGAAGCCATCCATAATTGGCTTTTATATAAGTTTCGAACAGTATTCGCATGATCTATCAATAGAGCTAATAAATTATTGATGATATGATCAATTTTACAAATATGATTTTATGATATCGAACCGTATTTTAGAAACGTAAAAAATATTAGGATATACACATGAAATGACATTATTTTACGTAAGCAAAATACATTTTATTCGTACGAGCTTCAAATTACGTATAAGTTTTAACACGTAAAACCATGTTATTTCATGTATATTTATATATAAGTTTTTACGTTTTTAAAATACGATTCGATATCATTATATCATATTTATGAAATTAATCACATTACCAATAATTATTGATTTTCTTGATTGATCATACGAATAATGACACAAGCTTGTATAGACATAAATTTTTATCGTTCTTGTAGGACATAAAATTAATACACTTGTTCAAAAACTGTAAAGTATACGATTATTTTAGAAAAAAGAAAAAAACTTAATTAAATAATGTCACAAATTTAAGGTACGTTTAAACCACTTCAAGTTTCAATATTAAATTGTCTTTAAATAGTACTAGAATAAGACATTTTAGTCAAATTAATTTCTAAATACTTATTTAACTTTAAGAAAATTAATATAACATAGTCTATTGTTTGTTATTAACCCTTAAAATATAAAAAATAAATTAATTACTTACATATAATCACCTTCTCGTGTTAGGAGTCCGAAAATTTGATCGTATAGTGATAATTATAATTATAATAATTTACAAATAATTATAGATGTACTCACTCTAACAATAAAAATAACTTCGGTCATCATCTTCGATTATGTATCTTTCTTTCCTTTTCTTTTTTCCTTCTTAAAAGTTGCTTTATTATTTTTGGTGTCTTTTTTAGACTTTTATATTATTTGTTATTTTAAATTGCTTCAATTTATTTAAGTTGCTTTAGGATATATTGAAGTTCTTTCTATATACTTTTATATTAATTGTTATAATAAGTGTTTCAATTTTGTAACCAATTATATTTTGTGAAATAAACTTATAACTATTTGAAATAATATTATTTCATATTTTTTAAACGGGCGTATATGTGTGGGTTTAAAAACTAATACTCCATATTTCTTTAAGTCTTTGCTACACCTATCATATATATTCTCGATAGCATATAATGTATCCCTCTTTATAAGAACATATATATCAAGATGATCGAGTACTTGTACATAATTTAGCTTGCAATTTGCGTACATTTTTTTTATTTTACTTTTTTGCCAAAGTATTGAATTTGTTGATCGTAAAAGTAAATGTTTACTCGTACTAAATTAAATATGAAGTCTTTCTTTTAATGTATTGGAGGCTGACTTCAAATAAGTTGGGCGATGAAGTCTTGTTTCAATATATTAAGCTACTAGACTTATAAATGTAGTTGTCTATAGAAACTTGACTATTTTGGCTGTGATAAAGTTCGAGATAGTTGAACACATATATATGGTCAATAACACGTGTAATTGTGCGAACATGCATCTCGTTTCTTTCCACCCATTGCTGACCAATGACGCAAGTTATCAAATTCTTTTCCACGATCTAAACAACTTTTATTGTTTGTTTTTAACACACTAGAGTATAGACAACATTCATGCTCTATATTTGACTAAATCTTTCGATTGATTCCTGTTCGTTAAAGTAACATTAGTTTTTCGAGTTTTAAATATAATTCTAGTTTTATACCTTAAGAAATAGAAACTACATGACCACTCCACGTCATGACGGTTCAGAACTGAAAACTGGATGTCACATTAGCACGAGGACTAAAAAACTGATTCATAACTGAACCCCTCTATAATGACTGAGTAATTGAACTTTTCAACGCCACGTTATTTCTTAAATATTAATACAAATACATTTATATTAATAATAAAAATTACAATAATTAAAAAAATGTGACATTAATAATAAAAATTACAATAACTAAAAAAGTATGTTACATTAATAATAAAACTTACAATAATTAAATAGTGGGTGAATAATTTGTATTTGGAATTGGATTGTTAAGTAAGTTGCTGAAAAAATCATTTGATCGTGATTGGGAATTATTGTGGTGTTGCTTAGACATTTTTAAGTGAATGTGTTTGATATAATTTGTGAGTAAAATATAAGTAGAGTTGGTGAGATTGTGTGTGAAAAATAGTGGTAATTGTTTTATATAATTTGTGTGTAAAATAGGTAGAGATAGTATAAATTGTGTGTAAAGAAAATGATAATTTTATGTATTATATATAAGGTGTTTGAGCGGTTTGGTCACTTGGTCCACCTCCCATCATTCTTATTCGGTGTTGCCTAAAACGTAACACTCAAATTAATCCTTCAAAATGAGACCGCACCTATGAAAAGACGAAGAATGCAAATGCTACGGAGGATCAGGACGGAAGAAACCACTCCAACAGGAGTGGTCTAACTGTTCGATTGATTCATGATGATTACCTTAAAAAAATTGTTTGACTTTTTGAAAGTTTGACTTGAATTTGCATACTACTACAACAATGCATTCATGCTATAATATAACACTTTCCATTAGTATAATGAGATAGATGGAAAATAAAAAGTTGAATGACACAATTTAATTTTTTTTAAAGACTACAATGACGTTACAGTGTATTAATCCTATTTAATTTGACATGTATACATTTTAACGGAGAAAATCTATGATCGTAAGACCGCCACCTGAAGCCACTACTTAAAACCCCAAAAACTACCTGAAACGTCCAACAACCATCAACTAAAAACCACCCCTTGAAACCATCAAAAACCACCTAACACCACTACCTAACAGGTTAAAAGCCTCTGAACCACTTGAAACCACCGACAAACATCGACCAGAACCCACCTGAAACCCATTGACCCACCTAAAACCACTAGCAACACCGTCGACCTGAAACCACCAGAAATGTACCCCGGAAAAGAACCAACGAGAAACCACATAATGTAAGACGACCGGAATCACCTGAAAACCGCCTTAAATTACCTGCTGGATTCACCTAAATTCACCTGAAACCATGGACACTAAACCAAGACCGGAACCACTTGCTGAGACCAACTACATGTCTAAGTCCACCGATTGGACCACTTGAAAATACGACCTGTAAACGAACCCTAAAAACTTGTTGGAAAGAACAAAGACCTGAACGAAATGGAGAAACATTTATCTGAAATTTTTCATTCCATATGCTCGATATGTTTGTGTTTTTTTTTTCTTTTCTTTTTCTTTTTCTCTAAAAGCGACTCCTTTTCATTATTTACTTCTGATCAACTTCAATTACTTTTCATTTTTTAGAATTCCATGCTTTCCATACAATACACAACAACATATTTCTATATCCTCCAACTCCTAACTCAGGTAATGTTTTTGATTTTATCTTACAAAACTAACAACATGATTAAGTTATACATTATGTCTTTAGAGTGTAGATATTATAAATATTTATATAATACTTTTTCTCTTTGTCGGTATTAGTAAAATAATTGATCGATTAATAGTTTGTGAAAACATGAAAAATGCTTGTTACCGAGTAAAATAATTTATACAAGTAGCTGTTACAATAATGATCACGCTTAATTATATAAACATGGTAAATTAAGTTGGTTGGTCTCAAAAGTCAAAACTACGGCGCAGCCCAAATCCTCAAATTAGAATCCGATCCAACTGAATAATTCATTACTGAAAGTAAAAATATAATTAAAATAGTTCATTTTTATATTTTACTTTTAAAAAGCACATCTTAAAAGTTGGTATATAATTGTATCCACGAGTGCTTTTTAAATGCAAGAAACGTATCCATCTATTTATATCTATCTTTATCTATTTATATATACTTATTTAGCCCGTGCAATGCACAATAATTTAAATTAAATAATTTTATATTTGAAATTTTATAGATTTAATAATCTAATATTATTTTTTAAGTAGTTTTGATTGAGACTCATAAATTTTTTTATTAATTAATATTACATTCAAATATTATCTAACTCTATTTAAATATATTTTTTAAATTTAAATAATTATTTATTTTTAGATTATGATAAGTCGTCACGTGTCATTTTGCTTATGTGGCAAAATATGAAGCAATCTCTTAATTTAAAATGACACAAGGCGGCCTCTCATAATTTAAAAATAAATAATTATTTAAACTTAAAAGATAAACTAAAAAATAAATTTAAATAGAGTTAGATAATATTTGAATATAATAATAATGAATTAAAAAATCTATCAATCATACTTAAACACTAATTGAAAAATAATATTAAACTATTAAATCTATAATAATTGTGAATATAATAATTTATTAACTTAAATTTCCGTACATCGCACAGTTTAAATCTAGTATATACTAAAGAAGTATAGAAAGTTGCTCTAGAATTTGCCACGTAGGTAAAGATGACACGTGACAAACTCTCATATTTTTTAAATTAATTTAATTAATTAATTAGAATAAATTATGTAAATATTTATAAATAAGAATTTTAAATCCAATACAATTTATTGATTGATAAACCTATAAATTAAATTAAATAATAATTCAATATAATAATAAATATATATATATATATGTTAAACTATTTCCTACTGTAATCCTAAAGCATATTAACATTCGGGTTCGTACCCTTTCTTGGTAACAAATTAGCATTATAAGGAGACTTCATTAAGAGTCTTGGATGAATAGGAAACATACATTTATAAATTATTATATTATAACGAGATAAAAACAATCGGATGTTTTAGTTTTTCAAGAATTGCTACTTTAAAAGCAATCTCTTGTGTACAGACTATAATCGTTTTCATTCATTCGTTCATGGTTGTTTTATATATTAAAAAATTACCTCCTCAACTTTAATCATCATCATTAATCAATAGCATCCTATTTTTCTATTTTAGCCATGTTTAACAATTGTAACATCATATAATATTCAAATTCATTTGTGCTATTTTTGTATTCACATTGTGTTTACTTTTCATTTTTCATTTGAACTCAACCGGCATCAAATGTATTTTCGATTATGGAATCGTTAACAGACATATTGCAAGTAATCACTCGACAAGAATAAGATTAAACTTATTAAAACCTTACAGATTATTCAGATTCTATTCAATAGAAAAATGGTACAAATTACAAGAGTTTCCTAAATAAATCAATAAAATTAATTTAACTATCCTATGGAAAGTCTCTTCTAACTAATTTAAGTTCAGACGCATATAGGTGGAGATTTATTTCTATAAGAATAATGAGACCAAAAAAGAAAAAGAAAAAAAAAACATTGCTTCTGATCTTTATAAAGGCTTATTCGAACTTGGCTTCAAATTCAAATTCAAATTCCCCATCTGATTTTGCTTTATGCATTAATTACTGAAGAAGTTCTTCCATTCTTCTCGTACCAAACTGCCTTCAAACACCTGTGTGATTACCATGAGAATGTTAATCAAGTGCACCAAGTTTGTACATAATATTACCTGTTCAAGGCCATGGAGTCTCATAAACTGCTTGATTGTGTCTTCGTCATCAGTAAAGTTTTGAACAGCGTAAACTTAATTGTTAAACCTCACATTGTAGGATGACATGGATACCTTGACATACTTTGACCAACAACTTATTACCGATCAGCTGGTTAAAATAATCGGGAAAGGCAAACTCATCATCTATGTATTTCTTTTATTTTGAGCAATTTCATGACATCTCGATCTATAAGGGTCAAAGAGGTTCATCCTGTATCATTCATAACACGAACCTGCACCTTGTAATTAATATAAATAAATAGGCATATGTAAAAGTTAGTCCAAGTACAAATATTTACTGATTATGAATCACAATCATATAAGTGTGGGTCAGTTACTTGTGAATGGGTCGAGTTGGAATATACGTTGTCTGTTTAATGGGTCAAGCAAGTATATTCAAAGCAATAGCCAAAAAAGATCAACTGGGTTGAGAGTTGCCCAAATTATCGGAGTAAATTTTACGCATAAAAGCTCCCGATCAGTTTATTCAAAAAACTAAATTATACTGAAATATTCTAGTTTTTTCTGATCAAATTTTAAACACAATAATTGTTCATTAGAAATTTAAAGTCTCCACAAAAAGTGTTTATGGACAACCCAACCCGTCCGAACCACCACCTTCCAACTTAATATTTGACATGGGCTGTATTTTATAGGTTGCAATTTTGCCGCTACCGAACCCGCCCGAACCACCACCTTCCAACTTAATAAATCTTTGAATACACACAATTGCATATTCAAGTGAAAAGAACGGCAAATCTGATCACACTAGCGATATGCACACAAGCCAAACATGTATATTATACCATAAAACGTCTAAATTACCAACCAACAACTTGAAGAATTTTTTTTGTAGAAGTTTGTCCCGATTCCAAGGGTTTACTATCATATAGAGTTGACAGGGGAAGAAGTTATCTCCAAACCCAGATGACGGGTGCCTGCTATAAAACAACATCGAAGGTCATGTCAAACTAATGTTCCAATTTCATTCAGTACATAGACTCTCTACCTCAACAATGTCAATTTGTGAGTACAACATAAAAACAAAATCATTGATATCGAAGATTCATCACACTCTTTACCTAGCAAACTAAGTCACCCACCCAAATTCAGATTGATGCAGCTCCTTCCCCTGGTCAAAGGCTCTCCCCTGGTGTACCTAACCAGTGCAACAACTCCAAGGTAGAATATGATCACTGAGAAAATGAACATATACCCAACAGCAAAGAGTTGTGCTATCAGATAGTCTCAATCCTCCAGTAGTTGCCCTTTTAGAGTTTTAGAAAATCAACTGAAACAATTGTAGCACAATCTCAAATCAGATAAAAATAAATGGTAAGATACTACGATGATACTCACATTTGACATCATAAGAGATTTGAAGCCATGAATGTTAAATTTGAACTCGATCCAACCATGATTTCTGTAATCCCGTCACTTTACAATAAAATTTGCTTTACACCTGAACATAAATAAAAGAATCAACAACAAAATTACTAACAAACCCAGAGTCAATAACCGAACCATAAGTCGCAACACGGTTAGCCACAGGCCATGCTGCACTCTTATTCTCCCAAACAATCATCTGCAAGCAAAACTTCAAGTTTTAATCTCTTTTTCAAAAATAATCATATTATCTTTAAACTGTGAATGCTGATAAATAGGATTTTCAAAAACAATTTATCATACCTCAGCTTGGAATCTAATATCAACTGAGAATGTCTTTTAACTTATCATCTGTAACAAAACCACACAGATAGCAAACCCAACTTCTCATTAACCATAAAAACCCCCCAATAAAAATAGATGGGGCTAAAGTATGCACCTTGATATGGGGAACGCAATAAATTCGCAGAGACAGAAATCAGAAATTTAATTGAATTGCAAAACCATATAAAATTGAAAAAGCATGTTCCAAACGCATAGAGATAGCAGCAACTTATCTTAATCACAGATGGTTTCAGCAGCTTCAAACCCTAAAATCAAAAATCAAAATTTTGCAGAAGGAAAAACTACGAATAAAATCGAAATTACCAAAAAAATTCGATACTAAAAAAATTTACCGGGTGTGCGAGTAGTTAACTGTATACCATATAATATAACTAAATAATTAAAGATATATCATAATTAAGTTTGAATTTAAAAAAAAAAATCTACACGACAGAACCCTCGTCATCGGATGAGATTTCCATTAAGACTTATACCGAATGCACTCAGCTTGTATGTACGGGGATCTATACTAGAAAAGGAAAAAGGAAGGTCGTTACACCCTTCATTAATGTTGATCTAATCGTGTTTATCTGATGACATCATATGTATTACACTCTTCAATACTAGTAGTAATCTATTTTATTCCTTAAACCTTTGTATTTCTAACATACACTAATAATGAAAGACTAATGTACCTTTATACTCTATCTAATAAAATTAACTAAATCACCTATTTAGTTGTAATCGGTATAACTAATGTTTTAAAAATCGGTTTTTAAGTCGGACCGATTGACTTTTCCGGTTCCGGTCGAACCGGCCGGTTGGACCTGTCTTTGACCTTTCTTGACTTTTTGAGTTTTTACAAATTTTTATCTTTTTATGACTTTTTATAATTATTTTTTTTTTACTTTTCTTAACTTTTTATAACTTTATTAGAACAAACCCCCTTTGAAAGTTTGTCAACAAATAGATCTTGAAAAAAATACACTAGTTAAAAGAAAAAACGGTGATTTAATCCGAATTACGAGTGAAATTATATGACATTTCAAAATTCATACCTCAAACTTTTAAAACTACAATTATAAATTATTATATTTTCAAATGAAACATATAATGACTATGAACTTATTATAGGGTTGTCAAAATAATCATTAAAAATACTTTTTAAAAATTATTAAAATAACCATTTACAAACTAGTAAGAAAATAGTAATAATTACAACAATATCACAAAGTAATGGCTAGATTAGTTGGCAATCAAATCATTCAACAAGCATAAGGTTAAAGGTTTAAAACATAAAGTAGACATTTTTGTTGTGTTTATTTTCCTTTAGTGTTGAACGTTGACCAATGTGGTTTCGGTTTAGAAAAATAAATAAATAAAAAAAAATCAAAAATCGGTCCGAACCGGTTCCGGTCCAACCGGCCGGTTCCCGGTCCGACCGCCAGTCATTGACCAAGTCAACTTTAGTCAAAAACCGGTTAATTATGGGCCGCTTTTCTTCCAAAATCCGGTTCGACCGGTCGAACGGGACCGGTCAGACTGGTTTTCAAAACATTGGGTATAACAGGTCAATTGATCTAATTTGTTATTTGACTTTGACAAAATCAACGTTCTCCTTTTACCAACATTTACTAAATTGGCAAACTTACCCTACTTACTAGTTGATTTAAAATAAAATGATGGAAGCTGAATACTATATTTGAATATTTAAAAAGATATTTAAATGTTAATGTATGTAGTCAATACAATCAATAGTGGTACGGAGTATATATAGAGTATTGAGATTGAGATGATACGGCTCCAAAGGTATGTCTCCGATGTTGAGCATTCTGATCCATCGTATAATTATAGGGTCGAAAGTTATATAATATATTGTTTCTTAAGTTTAAAAATATTTCAGGGCATCTTAATGAATAATACTGCGAGGGAGTTCAAGCTCTTCTGGTCATCAAATTTGTTTCTTCTCCCTTGCATCCTCTTAAATTTTCACATTTATCCATTAAGTGGTGGGGAGAAAATATATGGTCGTACTTTGTAAATTATTATCTGATTGACTATCTTTGTTTTCTCTTAATTTATGTTATATATTTCCAATGTTTTATCTTCAATGACTGGAAGCAGGGGAGTTTACCACTTGCCGAGTAAGGGGTCACAATCTTATTTTGTTATGAGAATTTCTATTATATCTGCATTTGATTAATTGATTCCTAAAATAGCAACCATTTTAACTTTGTTGGTTTTGTAACCTTTGGCTGGTTTAAGATTTTGAAAGACAATATCATCAATTTTGGAAAGGATAAGACATATGACGCTTTAGGTATCAAAGAAGTGAGTATATATTGATCTTGGTTTGTTATCGTTTGCTACATGTGACCTATGGTTGTAGTTTTATTCATTTTATTTGTACATTTTGCAGGTTTTCTCAGGCATATAGCTATGATTCGGCCAAGGATTGCATAAAGTAACCGCATGTCAAAATAACCACATCCATGATTGAAGCAATTCAAATATCATGAGTTTTGGAGTGGTAAATAGTATTGCTTGATCCTACTGTTATAGTATTATTAGTGGGCTCTCTTAAATTTTTGCTTGCAGTAAGTTTCATTGGAAAATTCACCCTAACAAAATGGTAGAACTGGTAGTGTTATATAATAACAGTTGTATGCATTGTAGTTATTTTTAAAACTAATTTTATTGTTTGTTTGTTTAACTTATATGGTTGTATATATATTATTTGTATTGTATGTAAATAGAAGATTAAATTGTTTTCACAACTTGAAAGATGCTGGTAAAATATAAAGGAGGTCAGTAAACCACCGAATATACAACGATTAGTAACTTTGCATATGAAAAGAGCAAGAATCGCAGACAAAAATTGGGAAAATACCATGTGAAATCTGAGGGTGCTCATGCAAAGTACCAGAAGCTTCTTGCTTCATGATTGAAGGAGATAAGAGAGAAACGTAGTGTGTGTTTGGCGAAGAAAGATTGAGGCTTTATCCTGCCTCTAAACCATATATTGCGGCATATTGTAAGAAACTAACTATGCATTTAAGTGTTTTTATCAAAGATGTCTTCGAATTTTTATGGGAGATAAAAATCTATGCGAAGATGGATGATTTTGTTATGGGTTTTTGTTTTTTTCCTTTTTTATTTTGTAATCTTAATGTTGGATTCAGTTCAGTCGGTTACTACTTTCGAACTTGTATTACATTCCTTTTAGTTATCATTATGTTAAATTTTCTTAGGTGGTCTTTGTGTGACGGCTTTATGCTCTCTGGCTATTGGTCTAATGTACTCATCTCAAGCATTCGACTAGGTAACCATGCTATCTTTTTTCCTTACACAACCAGGAAATGAATGCTAAGTAATCTATGACCAAGCTAATTAATATTCTTGAATTATAGGAGCTTAAACTATTCATTCAGTTAATCTATGTTACTGAGACCTAGATATTCTTCAAGTGAAAGAAAAATGTACTTTCCAGTTATATAAAGATCATTTATACTTTCAAGTCAGATTACACACGTGGACGAGGAACCATTTATACATTTTTTTAGTATGCACTGTTACAAAGCATGATTTGTAGTAACGGTCTTTTAGCTTTGTGGTAAGCGTTGCTTTCTTTCGCTGTGTACTTTTTTCCAATGTAAATAAAGGTATTTACAAGTTTTTAGAAGATTGGTATTTTTACCTATATATCAAAAGTTTATATACTTTAGCTTAACTCTATCATTATAATAGGATAAAGTGTAATAATGATATCTATATTATTGATTATTGTATTATTAACTCTATCATCATATTATTGATTATCGCATAAATATGTACCGAAAAATCATAATGATGTTGCGTTAATGAACATAATAATATTGGAGACGATTAGAAAGCATGTCAATCAAATTTAAAATTAATACAGAAGCAACTCTACCTCGTCATAACCACATTTTATACTCTGTATACATGAACACATATCGATCTATCCTTACAATAAAATTATGCCTTCACAAAGCTTAATTTAAATGAAAAACATCAAATCAATATACACAAACCACTAAACAACTTATTTACACATTTTACAACATTGTCTTTTGACAACACTGACATCACAGTGAATATTATAAAATGAATCATGCTACAACAGTTTTAAAGATATAGAGAACAACACTATAATCAATATCTTGGAAAACAAATACACAACGATCTCTAATTAAACATTATACAAATATTCTTAATAACACAAAAAGTTCATATAGTTCGTTAAATAACATACACCTTTATTACATATTTTTATGTATAATTGCATGAAGTCGCTTGTTACAGACTAGTTTAAATATATAAACTATAATATTATAATAAATAAATATGTTTCCATATCTCTACTACTCTAGTATTATACTTCAGTTATATATATATATATATATTTTTAAATCCTATATGTAGCAGTTATATAGCTACAACCATATAATGTAATATGTTTTCATTTTTGTATATGTTTGGTTAAAAAATAAAATAAATACGGGTAAGGGATAAAGTTATTCACATATAAAATATATCATTATCAGATATAACTAAGTATCATGTAATATGAAAAGAAATCTTTTAATAAAATAAAAGGTAAATTAAATATATGTGCCACACTTATCCTCATCCATGACGTAGAGTAATGAAAAGTAGTATCTACAAGGAATGGAGAGAAGGAAAGTTGAGACAAAGGATAAAGGAAGGAAAATAAGGAAGGGAAAACAATGAAAGGAAAAAGGAAGGAAGCATGACAAGAACGGAAGGAAATAAGAAAGTCATGATGGTAACAAAGGAAGGATGACAAGGAAGGCATCATGCAGGATGGCAAGGATCAACAACAAAATTACTCACAAACCCAGAGTCCGTAATCGATCACAAGTCACAACAGCAATAGCCACATGCCATGTTGCACTCTTGTTCTCCTAAACATTCATATGCAACCAAATCATTCAATTTTTAATCTTTTTCCAAAATTAATCATATTATATTAAATTATGAATGCTAATAAATAGAAAATTTAAAATAAAACTGATCATACCTTTTTTGAGAATCTAATATCAATGGAGAATGTCTTTTAACTTATAGTATGTAACAAAACCACACATATAGCAAATCAAATTTCTCATTAACCAACAAAAAAACTAAATAAAACAGATAGGTTAAAGTACCTTGAAATGGGGAACGCAATGAATTCAAAGAGAGAAAAATAAGAAATTAATTGAATGACAAAAACATAGGAAATTGAAATTGCATGTTCTAAACCTAGAGAGATAACAACACCCCTTATCTTAATCACATATGATTTCAGTAGCTTCAAACCTTAAAATCAAATATCAAAAATTTCATAAGAAAAAATTAGCATAAAATTGAAATTAGAAAAAAATTCGATACTATATCGCTACTAGATCAATTTGTTGTTGAGTTGTGGCCGGAAGTCTGAAGTTTATTTTTCTAGGTATCCAGAGGTGATGGGGTGAAATCACGTAGTCAAAACATAGAAGAGAAAAGAGTGAAATGGACTTAACAATTGATATGATGGGTTTAATAAGAATGGCTTCCTGGAAAAGCGAAGGTTCTGGAACGTGGGAGCGGTTGGTAGAACCCTCCCAGAAAACCAACTCTGCGCAAAATGACTCAAAGTATGAAATAAAAGAGTGCTAAAATTTAAAGTCAACGCGATCCAACGTTTCAGATTACAAGTCAATGAGAAAAATAACTGTCAGAACAGTTAGACTTGCCGGCAACCTCATACATGTACAATTCGTTCAATGTCTTTTTCATTTCGGTTCATAAGTCAGTTTCGGTTTCAATTCAACTCTTGACCGCTCGTCCATTTTACTAGATGGGAAAGATACAGGACCTTGTTGTTATCGACACACAACCAAATCTGTTTTATATATACGCAATATATATACAATTAAATAAAAATATATATATATATATTCATCATTTTTGCTTAATATATTTAATAGTTTAATAACATAATAATTTATACTCGTAACTGTTGCTTGCACATGTAATCCACCTTCTAATTAAGCTTTCTCATTGCGACAAACAAAAAAAGAAAAAAAACCCGTTAAGACCACGTCTTTACACTCTAATCCATGTATTAGTATGAAAACCACTTATAAATCCGTATAATTATCAAAGTGTTTCTTACGAAACACAAAATAAAAAAAAATGGAATCAACGATTCTTCCTACAATGATTCGATTACGAGTTTCTGCTAATTCGTTTTTATCACAATTTGAACCGCTGGCAATCGTTGTTGCTTCTGTATTATCGTTTTTCATCGCTAGGATTTTGCAATCGAGTATTGAAGTAATTCAGGAAAAAGGATTTAAAGCAACTTCTATTGGATTCTTCATGATACTTTTCAAGTAAGTATGTTAATTATTTGAATTATGCAATCTAATTTTTATTATTTGTTAACTTCTTTTTGTATCGGTTTATTGAATATTTAACGATTTACGAGCTTATCAGTTTCATCTCATGGTTTAATGAAGCTCGTAAGTGGTGTACTTTATCAGTTCTTTAAAATTTTGTTATAATAAATTTTGATAAGTTGATAAGCACAGAAGATACGTTATATACATATGTGTTTGTGATTGTATTGTGATATTGATATGCTTAATGATTTTTTTGTTTGTTGAAAAATGAATAATAGGTTGGTTCCTGGGGTGAAGAAGTATATTGATGCCGAGAAACAAAAGGTATGATATATGATTGTATGTTATGTCATTAAAATTTTGTATGATTAAAGAATTTAGGTTAATTACTGAGGTCACACCGTTTGAGTGATTGGTTAGTCATACTGTAGTGTAACTGAATAACTGATGCATATGAACATAACAAAGTGTAATGTTATAAATATATAGAACTGATCAGAAAAGTTATGAATGTATAGATAAAGTTAGAGCTGTTCATATTAAATCTATGATACTGCAAAAAAAGATTAATTTTGGTTTTTTCTGCTAATTAATTAATGTGGATAATATCTTTTGAATTTTGATATCTAGTAGTTGTAGAGTTCGATAAAGATCTCGGAATCCTCATTGATTTCTCATTTGGCAAGTACTTAAACTTAGTTTGACATAAAGAATAGTTGAAAAAACTTTTTTTTCAATGATAATGCATACCTTAGTTAATTTCAATAGAAGATGATCAAAGTCATCCTTAGAATGTTACCCAAAAATAAGAATTGTTGTTTCTGCAATATGGAACTTTAAATAATTTGCTATTAAGAAAAGGAGACCTGTTTTTCTACTAAACACAGGTTGTTGACAAATTACAATCATCTGGTAAATCTCAAAGGGATGGTTGGAAAACCGAGCTACCGAGAACAGGATTGGGAGGTGAGGTTATAGAGCAAATGAAGGACGAGAAACAAAAGGATCCAGCTTGGCAGGGAAAATGTTCTGGTACAGTGTATGTTCTCAACCTTGTTCTGCAATATCATTAGTTTCTTTTGTAATGATCTGGGATTTCAATAGGCAGAAATCATTAGAGGTAGCAAAGTGGACATGGCGGGTGGGTTATGTAATGGATCAAAAATGGGTTTGGGTCATAACATGTAACTTCTGTACACATTGGGTTGCATTGACTTGAAATAGTTTTTTTGTCTTGAAGTTCTTAAATTTTTATTTATTATTACATGATTAGTTTGTCCAGTATGATTACAGAAATACTTTATAACACTACTAATCTAATTACTGAGTATAATGATGGTTTAGGAGGCTGCATGCATCAGTAGTACACTTTGGGTCTTTGGAAAACTAATTACCTGTTTGACTTGTTTTCCATTTTAGCTGTTTTTAATTAAAAAGTTTATACTTTTTTGGCAGATATATTGGAGGAAATGAATCTGAGGGTCACTTTTCTTTGATAAACGAAGCATGTTCAATGTTAGTAAGATGCATGCTTTCATGTCTCACCTTTTATTCTATGTTCTGTAAACCATAGAATACTTTACGTATTTAATAATTGCCTTTTAGGTTTGCACATACCAATCCTTTGCATTTAGATGTATTCCGAAGTGTTGTGAAATTTGAGACAGAAGTAGTTGCCATGACGGGTGCTCTTTTTGGAAGTAAAGAGAAGGCATCTGGAGGAAGAGTATGTGGCAACATGACTTCAGGAGGAACAGAGAGTATATTGCTAGCTGTGAAATCATCACGTGATTATATGAAGGCAAAAAAGAACATCACATGTCCGGAAATGTGAGTTTGATCTTTTTATTCTATTTTACCTTTTACAGTGGTTTGGATCTATGAATCTGTATTCTGTAATAGTGGTGGCAAATTGGCCGGGGTGGGGGTGAAATGGATAGTTTTTATGTGAGGTTCAGAATTGGTCCGGGTCTGACCCACCAACATATCTGTGTGGGTAAAACTCGCAGTTTTTTGTTTCTTTGTCAGTAATTGATGTATTAAATATGGTTTCAAAACTAAAAAAACTTTCTTTTATAAAACGATTTAGCACATCGTAAGTACAATATACCTTAGGTGACTTTTGACCATTTAACCCGTCTGACAAATGTGACTTAATTCTTTTTCACTAGTTTTCTCAGTTTGACATATTTGACCTGTTATCAATAAAATACAACCAGAATTGACCACCTTTTATCTTTCTGTAAGTGCTTTGTTTTTTGTGGTTGCAGGATAATCCCTGAATCTGCACACTCGGCTTATGACAAGGCTGCTCAATATTTCAAAATTAAGTTATGGCGTGTTCCTGTGAATAAGGAATTCCAAGCAGATGTGAAAGCTATCAAAAAATATATCAACAAAAACACCATAATGGTATGAAGTTGTTGAACTGCTCTACTGATTGTCATTTTCCGTTCTCTTATATACTTTTACGGTTCTTACTTGCTCAAACTTATATCACGAATCAGATTGTTGGATCAGCACCAGGGTATCCACATGGAATCATTGACCCAATCGAGGTAATGAGTCTGACCTAGCAAAGTTTTCCAATCATTAACTTATCGACATATTTCTGAATTGGCAATGATTTTGGCTTTCTGTCTTGCAGGAACTCGGTGAATTGGCATTCAGTTACAGGATCTGTCTGCATGTAGACCTTTGTCTTGGTGGTTTTGTGTTGCCTTTTGCACGTAAACTTGGGTGTGATTACCTTTGCTTTCCCTTCACGACACTGTTGCTTGCATGGTCACAGTTATATTTCTATGCCACTATGCACTTTGCTAAGTGCCCAAATCTAATTAAAAAAAGTTACCGTCATTATTATTGTAGGTATCCTATTCCACCATTTGATTTTTGTGTACAAGGAGTGACGTCTATATCAGCAGATGTGCATAAGTATGGATTGGCACCTAAAGGGACTAGTGTAGTTTTATACCGGAATCATGACATTCGGAAGGTAACAAGTCTAATTTTGGTTTTCGGTGTGACTTTTTCCTTATCTATGTGTGTGTGTGCGTGCGTGCTTGTGGAGGCACGTCCAATGAACATCTATGCAAGTCTATATGGTGCTTAAGTTTGAGTATGGATGCTTATTAAATTTTCCTTGCTTTTCTGATTGTCGTGGTGTATTTGGTTGTGGCTGGCCTGCTGGAAATTCACTGACCTTTATATCCTTCTGTCTTAAACAGCATCAATTTGTTGCTGGTAAGTTTGGTTATTCAAGTGCATGTTTTTGCATTATAAATGAGTGCATTACATGGTAGATTAAAGTCATCAATTTTGCTCAAAACCATTGTATGTATACCATGTCGGCATGTCTTCTTGTTTGACATGGTGCAAAAACTAGTGGCAAAATGGGTGGGTTGGATGGGTTGTGTAGTGGGTCAAAACTGGTTGGGTTAAAACATGTAATTTTGGGTGTTGGTCAAAATGAAATGGATCAGTTCGGGTCAACCCACCTAGATTTTTCCCTGTATCAAATGATCATAAAAGAATTATACAATTAAAATTCGATTAATGTCTACATTCTTTGAATATATCAATTTACGAGGTTAAAGTATTACACATTGGATGCCTTTCAATCCACTTGACCTGTTTCATTTTTAGGTAATTTTGTAAGTTTCACCCAATTCGACCCATCAGAGATAATATCCAACCCAACCCAACCTAAATCGATCCAATAAAAGGAAATTGGGCCTCTACAAAAAACCAATAACTAGCTCAAAAAGGATTTCATCCTCTCTCAGACACAAATTATGTAATACTTTTGTGTTTTTTGTCAATATTTTAGTTACCGAGTGGTCTGGTGGTCTGTATGTGTCTCCAACAATTGCTGGTAGCCGACCTGGAAGCGTTATTGCAGGGGCTTGGGCAGCCATGATTTCCTTAGGTCAAGAAGGTGACATATTTACTCTTTGATCTTATAGTTTTTGGCCGTCTTTTTGCCACATTCTTTAAAGTAGAAGTAACTTTTTGTTGGTTAAGGTTACCTTGAGCACACAAGAGAAATAATGGAAGCATCAAAGAGGATACAAAATGGGTACTTCGCTTAGTCCTAATAATAACATTTATCTTTTATTCCATCCATCCCATAAACATTGCAACATTTATCATTCCATACTTTTTTTTTTATGTAGAATTAACTATTTGCCATTGTCATAATAAAGATCATTAAAATGTTTTGTAGAATAAAGGAGATCCCTGAGTTGTTTATCATTGGAAGGCCAGATATGACCATTGTGGCTTTTGGCTCGAACGTTATCGACATATTTGAAGTCAATGACCAACTTTCCTCTAAAGGCTGGCATTTAAATCCTTTGCAGAGACCCAATGGGTAAACTATCTGAATCTCGTTCTTTTACCCACTTCTTAATTATCGTTCTTGTTATCCAACCTGCCCACCTCATCAATATTGGCACGACTTAATTTGTTCCGTGAAGTTTTGAAAATGAAAATTTGAAACTGTTGTCTATATTCAGCATTCATATCTGTGTGACCCTTCAACACGTACCTATAGTTGACGACTTCTTGAAAGATCTTAAGGATTCAGTACAAACTGTAAGTGACGAAACATAATTTTCTTGTACGTAACAACAATTCTATTCTTTTCATCTCATGAGCTAATTGTTCCATTTTAAATTTATTTATTTAGGTGAAAGCAAATCCGGGGCCAGTAAACGGTGGACTGGCACCTATATATGGAGCAGCTGGAAAGATCCCCGATAGAGGTATGGTTAACGAGTTACTAGTAGACTACATGGACAATACATGCTGATATTCGTTGTTTGCAATCATTCTTTGTCAAAGGAAAGGGTAGGAAAGTAAATTCTGTGCCGATGATTTGTAAACTATCATATACAAAGATTGTTGATGTATTAGTATAACAACTTAAAATCATTTTATTTTATACAAACTAATTTCGGATGACGGGATCCAAGGTCTTGCTTTTGACAATGTGAAAGTTCAGTTTCAGGTTTGTTTCTGTTTTCTGTAAGGCAAGACTCACACACCAATTACACCTGTTATAACTTCACATCACTTATATGTCTAATGATACTTGGACTTTTGATACAATCTATCTATTAATAATTAAAAAGGGATATTAGTTTGCTTATGTGACTCCAATCATAACTTGTCACATATGTAAAAATTTGAGGTGTCAATCAAACAATTTTTTTGATTTTTTTCCATGTATATACTGTTGGTGTGTCTTTGTATATAAATAAAAGCGAATTAATTGCAATCATTGAGTGTATTAATTAGTAAAATTAAGACTATTATTAAATAAATTTATGACCATAATTAATTGTTATTGTTTTTTTTTTCATTTTTTGAATTAATTGTATTAATACCTTTAGTATATTGATTAACTGTTCAGTCCATTTTTTTATATGTTATACTTACCACATATTAATACACTGTTGATGTGTTTTTGTATATCATAAAAGTTGAATTAATTGCAAGAATTGACTGCATTGATTAGTAAAATTAATGACCATAATTAATTGTTATTGTTTTATTTTTTATTTTTTGATTTAATTGTATTAATACTTTTAGTATATTGATTAACTGCTCAATCTATTTTTTCATATGTTATACTTACCACATATAAATACACTGTTGATGTGTCTTTGTATATCATTAAAGCTGAATTAATTGCAAGTGTTGACTGCATTAATTAGTAAATTAATGATCATTATTAAATAAATTTATGACCATAATTAATTTTTATGTTTTTTTTTTCAGTTTTTGAATTAATAGTGTTAATACCTTTAGTATATTGATTAACTATTCAATCCATTTTTTCATATGTTATACTTACCACATAGTTAACTGTTAATTAGTTAAGTACATGATCAAATTGTAACTTGATTAACATATAAACTTTACTAACTGCATACATTTCACCAAATAAATAAACAACATCACACTGTCATGTATCACATGAGTTTTAACACTAATATAACAAATATAAAATGCATCCATTCGTATAAAATGATTGCTATGCATGTGTAGAATGGGCAAGGTTTAATGTAAAATGTTAAATTCAAACCAGCTTACAGTAAAATTGTTGAAGTTTTTACCGTGAAACATATGACAATTGAATTTCATGCTGTGCAATCCGTGATTTGGGTCGTCCAATCATTATGTCGGGTTTAAAGTCATTATATTTGGTAAGGTGATGATATTTTTTTCATAAATTTTGATAAATTCACCATAATTATACATCAATGAGTTGTATTGTACACATAAACAATGCATAATTATGATAAATTTATCAGAATTTATAATAATGATGCATAGTTATGATGAATTTATCAAAATTTGTAGTATAAATATGACAAACCCATTTGGTAAACAATGATGAAATATTATAAGTTTTCGCGTAACATTTATTGCTAATTGATTGCTTCTACGGATAGCAAAATTTGATTTTTGTAAATCCCTCTTATTTAAGTCGTTTCTTATTCATACTAGTTTGTTTAATAAAAAAGTTTTACATATCGTACCACCAAAACTAATATTTACATTCAATATAAGCATATTTATAGCAGAATTTGTTTACTATTATGCAAAAACATATATCCAAAACTAAATTACTCTGTATCTTTTAAGGAACAATTATATCTTTCCTATATATTAACAAAATTTATTTACTACAGATTTAAGAGTTAAAAGATACGAATCGATAACAAACTTTTATTTTTGTACAAGTTAGGTAATTAACTCATTTTATTACTAATGTAGATAACGAGCTTGTTGATTTTGTGTTGAGTTAGATAATATGTCATCAGGTGAATGATACAACTAGTCATTTTGGATATGTAAGCTCTTTATATTTTTTTAATGACACGGTGAAAATTGATGATGCATGATTTATCGACAGAATATGATGTGTAATCTAATATGGATTTTACATTAAAAAAATGCGTTTATTAAAAATAAAAATAAAACATATCAGTTAGACATCCCTTCTAATAGTAATAAAATGAGTTTGTTATCTAAGTCGGTATAAAAGTAAAGAATTATTGTAAATCTGATCCTAGTTTTAAACGTATATTAAAAAATAACTAACTTGGATCATTAACTCAAATACATGGTAACACTTTTACTATTTCTTACTATAACAAAACTTATTTACCAAATAGAATTTGTCAATTTACCATGAATTACTTGATTATTCAGTCAAAAATACATACTCGCCCCCGAGCTTTTGATGCTTTAACATAAAAAGTTATACTTCTTTTTAATGCGTAATTTCTAAGATTAAAGTAAAAATATATATGTCGAAAGACACTATTTTTCACAGACCAAAATTCTGTCAGTTAGCAAAAAAAAAAATGAAAAAGAAAAAAAACCTCAAAAGAAAAACCCACGTCATATTGCTGGGCCCAAAAGTCCATCTTCGTAACTTAGTGGGCACCGCTTGGCCCACATGTTTTTGTATATAAATCTCGAAATATTTCAAAAGCAGTAAAGCACCCGGCAAAGTGTTTCTAATACACAAATAGTCAAACCATATAGACGAATTTACGCTATGAAGTCAAAGGCAAGTCAAAATCCCTATCTCACTCAAACTTAGATGAATGGTGCATCTATATATCTATTTATAATAATAATAATGTTGATGTATATGTATATATATACATTTACTGAACGTGTGTATATATCTCTAGGTATAGAATCTCACTCCGATTTCACAAATGTGTGTACACTCACGCATCGTGTGAAATTATAGCGTCAATGAGATAATGACACGTGTTATCGCTTTCCAATCTTCGTTCATCTACAACGATTTTGCTAAGGTATAACTCATAAATTGTGATATTAATTTGTTATAGTCTTTTATAGCCAAATTTAGTTGCTAATTCTGTTGTATGAAGCGTGAATTTAGTATCTTCTTTCGGTAACTCGTTATGTGTAAATTTAAATTTATATCATACGGATTTGATTAGTTGTGGTACAGATAGATTGAATATTAAATAACGATATCATTTTGTATTCGTCATATATCTACATATGGTCACGATTATATATGCGCGACTGCTTTGTTGTAGCTATTCTTGCTATTATTAATATTAATATTTGATTATAGTTGAATTCGTATCATTCATTTCCATTGGTACTACACTAATCAGTTGGTTTTTGTTACAGATTAATCAAATTTTCTATATGCATAAATTATACATACATATACATAGATACTGAGATACATGTATCAGTTTGTAAAGTGTAGACTGGAGGTGTTTACCTTTTCTTCCATAGCTTTGACAGATAATCATCTACTAGTGTCTTAATATGTCATTACCAAGATGGAATGTTGCCTACAATTTCTAAAACATATTTGACAGCTTTCACTCACGATGTTTCTGATATGGCACCTTAAGTTGAAATTGTTCAGTAGCTTGAATTTCATTTGAACATATTAGTCTCACTAGTAGACCCGTGTGAAACATGCTATGAACCCTATTGAATAACATCAAAGTACAACACGATCTATGGATAACGTATAAGTTTTGATGTCACAAGTATGTGATGTGAAGAGTATTTTCTAAACATTGGTTTAGCATAGTACAGATCTATAGATGTAATTGCATATCAGACAGTTGCTCCAATGTTCTTTAAAAAATATATCTTTATCTGGAAGGTAAAGGACTTAAGTATACTGACATAAAACAATACTCAAGAGACGAGAGCAAATATATTGATCATTACTAAAGAAATTCTGAAGGCATGCAAGCTAAGTTTTATGCACGTCTCATGCATTGGATTACAAGGTGCCATTTTATTCTCTTTACATCACAAACTTGATATGAAACAGCAATCATATATATCATTAGTACTAGAGTTTACACGATAACATTTGTATAACATGCTTCTTCCATCCCAAATTCAATCAGATCAAAACATTGCATGCCACTTTTAATTTCCATCTAGAGTTCCAGTTCCAGGTCTACACAGGAAATAGTAATAATGAGTTAGGTATGGATCACATATGAGTTTTCAAGATTGCACATCAAAGTGAAAACCTTTTCCATCATAATTAGTGTTGACCTTATTATGGCATTTTGTTGCTTTACATGATGGTCCATACACTGCTATAACTATTTTATATGCTAACGAACGGGTTAATAGCTCTGATTATATCAAAATATTTCCTATGGCACAAACATGAAAACAGTGTTTGCTTGAGTAAGGTTTGGACACACTTATAAGCCCAAAGAAAGGATGATTTAGTTACAATACTAATAAATTTATACAGGATAAAAGTATGTGGTGGAATAGTGTATGTTTGCATACTTACACTCTACATCTGATTTGATCCAGCATTCTCTGTTTCCATCTGAATCACTCAAACAACATGCAGAATGTGGCATGTAGCTGTTAATGCACTCTGCACCCTTTTTAGAAGTTTGTGCCATAGGAATTAGTGTCATATATTCAGATGACATTTGGTTCCTGTTTTGATACTCCTCGTTGGAGTGGTTTTCAGACTTAGATGCAACAAGCAGACCTTCAGGGTGAACTTTCCTGTGTAACATTTGTAGGATCTGTATGCCCCATTAGATGTTAGTAAACTCAACTAATCATTTAAAGTGTTTTTTCTCCGTGGTCTAAGCATAAAAAGATTGAAAACACATACCTTGTGAGGTTTCTTATTAGTTGTGGGGCACCGAGAGGAAGAATAAAGCGTTCTTCCTTTTAATATCTTTTTCATCAAGTGGACTGCAGAGCTTCAGTTTCTTTTTCCTTTTCCTTTTCCTTTTGCTTTTCAAGTTTGTTTCTCTTAGCTCCAGTAATTTCTTCTACCATTTTTGTTCTCTGGACCAGTTCTCCTAGTGATGTTCTATCTTCCTTCTTTGTCGTTGCAGTTTTTGGCAATCCAATTACTGAACCAAATAGATAATCCTGGAGTGGACAGACAACTGATTCATTTTCGTTGTTTTCAGCTCCATCTTTTTCTTCAGGTTCTAGAACCTTCGCTAAATCACCATCGTTGAGTTTCAGTTCATTCTATGTTGCATCACTTTGTTTCCCCATAATGTTTTCAACAGGTATGCCAAATGTTGGTGTCACTGGTTCAGTAGTGACAGTTTCCGTAGCTAGAGTCCCTATTGCCAGGTATCCTTGAAAAAGTTCAGAAAAGGCAACGGCTAATTCTTCTTCTGTCTGCTCATGATCCGCTCTTGCAGTCTCTATCCATGCAAACGATTTATGAAACTGCCTGTCTCTTTGTGTGTTGCTTCGAGCCTTCGCATAATAGATTGATTTAGGAGAGTGTTGTAGGTTGTCAAGTGATGCCTGTCAAGTAAGACAAGCACACGAGTTTCCTGCTCATCAATCATAAAACATTGTCTCCTTGAGCCAAGGAATAAGCAATAGATGGTCCAGTCACGGGTCAAACACAGCTTCTGGTTGATACATGCCATTTTTATTATGGGGTGAAATGGGGCAGGGCAGGTTGACCTGCAAACACTTTTTTGGTCCATTGTTATTTTTCTTAATGCTTTGGATATGATTAAGTTAGACTCATTTGTGGGCCTTAACCCTATCCATTGTGATTAGGGTTTAACAACAAAACTATTATTAAAATGTTAAGCGTTTATAGAGTAGTAAATGGTTTATTCCCTATTTTCAGGAAATTAACTAAATCGTGTGGAGGGGGCAAAAATTATTACTTGTTATCACTATTAGTTCTCTAGGGTTTTGGGACAGACAGCAGGCTTCTCGAAAGATAGACAACCTTTTTCTTTTGTTTTCTTGTATATTTTATTCATTAAATAGTAATATATTGGTTTTTTTCAGTTTACCAAACAATGTTATCATTCTATTACAATAATAATTTGGATTTGAATAAAAATGATATAGTAGGTCGTATGCATTAAAGGTAGACTCCAAGGAACTTTCAACCTGTTTGACCAGTTTTCCTTATAGCTAAATTTGTAGTTTGACCCGTTCATCAGTAACTGAATTCCACTATTAAAAGATGCATATAGAAAAGGTTGACAGAGAATTGGAGAAGCATGACTTACTTGAAGCAAATTCTTTTAGTGGCTCATTGTTCGTCTGCCATAACTTGAGCTGCATCCAATCTAGTAACTGTAATGAAGATAGTCAACAGTCAAGCATGTATCACTGAAAGTGCGTTGAAATGTCACAAGATTATTATAAAGTTCAAACTTTACCTTCATTTTCTGTCCAGTTAGAGAACTGAGTATCTGTGCTATGGAGAAAGAAGATGAAAGGTTCTTATTCTATCGTGATGTTCAATAATCCCATTAAGAATAGTCCAGGAGGTGTTGGAGTTCCAATTTATGGCAGGGGACAAGAACATAGAGAAAATAACAAACCTTTGGGGCTGGATACATGTGCAAAGATAAATAATATTGACCATTTGATTAATAATTTCTGAACCAACAAATTGCTACTTGTAAACTTGTTTGCCATGTGCTAGGATCACATTTACGTAGTTGTCAGTCTTGTAATATGGTCTGGCCTTAGCTTCACAATTTTTTTACACATTCTGCGACGTGTTTTAGATGTATGCATTCTCTAGCTGTTCATAGGTTATACATAGTAGACTGCCTTTTGCACTCTGCTGTGTTCTTCCACATGCTTTCTTTACTTCATGGGCTAAAGTACATTATTATCCTTGTAGCTCAGATCATTTAGTAAAGTGACTAAAGTCTTAGTTAGTGATGACTAAATCATATGGCGTGATTTTAGGAGCTACGTTTTACCCTTAAAGAATTATAGTTCGATTACATAATTATCATGTGAACCTAATATCTGTTATTTTCAGAAGAATGTTTGTCACTGTCTATACTTTTGCCCTGGGTTATAGAAATGATGCTTGCAACTAAAGGTGGCCAAAAGGGTGGGTTAGGCAGGTTAGCTAACAGGTCAAAGCGGATTCGGGTTGAAATGGGTAACTTTTAATTCGGGTCAGAAGTTTTTATTAATGCGTCAATATTTTATTACGATGATAATCGAAATCTTTGATAAAATGATTTTAGGTGTTGTATCATTAGATATGACTTTGGGCAAATTCCCGACCTACTTGACTTGTACTCCTTTGTCCTTTAGCAAATCCTTTGGTTTGTTTGGCCCATTTTACCCATGTATGAGCAAATTGTTAGAAATTGGCACCTCTACCCATTTTACCCATGTATTATGTTGTCCTTGATAACAATGAATGGGGCAACTGTTAATGTACTTGTAGCATATAGAAGATTCATTTTCACTTAGATAATGTATATGCACTTCATGTTCTCCAATAGATTCCTACTTTTGAGGGAAAACTATATGATTCTTGAACTTGAACAATATGATTTCATATGCACAAACATAACATCAATATCTTCCTATTTCCTAAATCTTATATTTTAATGCTAAAAGAAAGTGTTTTTATCACATTATGGTTACTCTCAAGAGTCAAAAGTTCTCCATTTATGACGGAGAGCATAGCCAGTGTGCAAGTTTCTAAAGATTTAGGTTGCTGGTGAATGTTGTACAAGATCTGGGGATATATCTAATATACATCTTAGTGAGCACTTGCTTTCATCTCATTTTTAGAAACCTACATTGCTATTTGATTATGAGTTCATCTCTATTATAAAAACCTGTCTAAAGGTGGCAACTTTCACCCATTAACTTCCAAATGAGTTGATTTGGGTTGTTTATCTAATGGGTCAAATAAAAAACTTGCTTTTAAAAGAAAACAGGTCAAACGGGTCCGGTGGGACAAAAATCTCCCTAAGGGTAATCTTTAGGGCTTACGACCTATTAAATTGCCATTTTAAAAAAGGTCATGAGTCATCCTTAGCAAACTGATTATTTGGATTGTTCAAAGTGTTTTGGGCCAACCATGCCCCTTTTGACAGTACAAAATTTACTCGCTTTGACCCAGACCCAAATGTCTCACTACCCGTCCTTTTTACCCTCTTCTAAACCTGTCTACCAGTTATACAAAAGTAAAAAAAAAAAAAATACCAAAACTTTTTGTGGAAGCGTATTTCCAAGCTAAGGGGGCCCTTGGATGTGAAAAAGGTTGACTAGTGATTTTTGACCTAGTGCTACTTTTGCTGGTTTCCCTATGGAATATATGTATGATGATAGTACATATGTTACTTACCTACTAATATGGCCTCCTCAACTACTAGACCTCTATTTGTGACCACCCTATAAACGAAAGGCTTGTGAAACCCCTTAACTGGGATCAGAGGCTGCGTGACCACTCCTTTATACCTGATGCAGTTTAAAACGTTTTTTTTTCCATCGAAGTCACAAGACATGTATCCTCTCATTTCATCGTGCTATTTGATGTTATGGATAAGGTTAAACATCTGTGATTATATCTTCTCTTTTCGTTTTTGTACTTTGCGTAAAAATCCATTAGATAATTGCCACTTCTGTTTTTCACTGTCAAACCAACTTCATCAGTGGTTAAATATTGTTGGATGGGGTCAAAGGTTTGACATGATAATATTCATCATTAGTTATACACTTATACCGGTGTAGAGTTTATTGATAGAGTCTTCCTCTTGAAATTACGGTAGTTTTTTGAGTTAAATACATGCATCAAGGTTTCTTTACAGCTTATGAATAATTGTACCCGCTGAAATAGCAAGGATACATCAATATTATAGTTGATTGATTGATACTCATAAGCTGGGAAATATTAGCGTCGGCAGGTAGAAAAAGGTAAATATTTGGGCAAATTTTTATCTCGCAAGGCATATGTACCTAATGTCTGTATGTTAGTTCACCTCTTTGCGGTTGAAATGTTAAGATATCTGTATTAAACCACAAGGGCTGGTCTAGCCGGCGATCTTGTAAATTGCTATCAAGTTTGTGTTTGACTATTTATTTGCTGACAACTAGCCAAACATCTCCAAGTCAGGATTATAAGTTATAACCTAAAGTGGTTAAATAGGACTTAAGGGAGTCAGATGACCTATTAAATATCATTTCAACTCCAATTTGGTATAAATTTCACATATGTTATCAACTTAGAAATCACATGTCAATCCAAATGCCTAAAGTTTGTCCAGTTGATATGAAGGAGAGGTATCTATGAAATTTAATAGCTAGTTTATTTTAAAATGTCCTACATCTTGTCTAATTACAAAACTACTTGTTTTGCATTGAACATTCTTTCATCTCCTTTTACCAACGAATCATTTTATTACTTTTTAACCTTCAATATCACCTGGGATGTTTGGTTTATCAAATTAAGTCACTATTGTTACGGGTTTAGTAGTGGGGTCGGTGGGTTTAGAGTATTCCTGTATTTCTGGGTTAAACTACATCTTAACTGAATGCTACAAGTTAAAATGTAAAATATTAGAAAAACTAACCTCTTCACTCATTAATGCTAGGTCAAGCCGCAAGCACCATGATGAAAACTCATTTGTTTGAATATCAGCCTTTGTGTTATCATGCCACATTATTTAAATTGATCAGTTTAATTTCTTTTTATCAATTGCGTTGCTATTATATATTATTTTAAATCTGTTTGAACACTTTGGATTCATTTTATCCCCATGGCCCATACAGAGAGAAGACTAACAATATGTACAAAACCTAAAAAGTTCAGAATAATCTCCACATGTAGCTAATTAGGCTTTCGTAAATTGGAAAATGGAAAGTTAAGCAATAGGCTTACATCAATTTGGTCTAAAGTTAACATGTCACATTTGTTGTCCCCATTTTCCGAATACCACCCACCTACCCAACTTACCTTCAGTAAAATTACAAAACAAATTCACAATTTAGGATAACCCCAACATTTATTAACAGTCATTATCTTCTATTTTTCCATATTTTTATATATGTATGATATGATATGTCACCGGAGAACCGCCCGATGTCAGCTGCGCAGCAAAAAGTTGGGAACAAAAGGAACAAAGACCAATGCCATAGTGCACAGAGACAGACAATAGGTAGTATATTGATATAACAAAAAAACATCGAGATTTTAAAAAAATATCACTACACATTCGGACTCCAAAGACTCCATAAACGCCAATTAAACAACCCTATCACGTCCGGTAACATTTTTCTAGCCATCCCTTTATGTTGGATCGCCGCAACATCTCTGAGTACCACCGCCGTCTCCGGTGACTGCTCCTCCGCCACGTCATCATCCAAAACTTGTTCCTCTACACTTTCTTCATCTTTCCCTTCAACCAATGCCACGTCATACTCCGGCAACACTTGAACACCCTGAACCTTTTCAGGAAGGTAACCTTTTCCGGCTAAACGGCGATGACCCATTTTCTCTTTTTTTTTACCTTTCTTGTTCGACTGCTCATTGTTGGTCAAACTTTCTTCAAATGCTTCAATAGCTTGGTGTATTAGCTCACGGTTAGGACTTGAATCCCATTTGAACCAATAACTCGTGTAACAATCAAAACAATCACAATCAAAAAGTGGTGGTTTATGAGTGCTTAAAGTTCTCTTCTTGTTATCAAAAGTAGTAGACTTTATAGACCTAGTTATCATATAAGCCAAAACTTCACGGTCTTCAAGTGATAAAACAACAACAGCTAAGCTAAGAATGGCCGCCGGTAAAAGGTTTAGAACGGAAAGAGAGTCTCCGGCCGGTGAGGTGACCGGAGTGGAGGAAGATGAAGGGTATACTTTACCTTTGTTTCTCATCTTCATATTGTGGGTTTTTTTGTTGCTATTGTTTTGAGAATTGTGAGTGAGTAGGACATAAAGAGGGTGGGATTATCTTTTACAACGAAAAAAAAGTAAAAGAAAAAATGGACACAAAATATGAGAAAAAAATATTGATTTTCTAGGTTGTATGGAGGTGGGGAGTCTAGCAACTAGGGCCACCCACCTTATACTAGGTCACTTTAGTATTTCGTATCGAGGTAGTGATTTATTACAACTAGGTAGATAGATTATATGGAACATAATTGTCTAAATGCAATTAATATATTATGGGATTTGCTCTTAACGTCCAAAAAGTGTGACACATTTGAAAAGGAAAAATGCACACTTTTTTGTTATCAAATAACCCAAAAGAATATTAGGGCAACAGACGCCACATAGTCTATGCCACCACTCCGCTCAAGAAGAAATGTTGTTTGAAGCAATTATAATGCTTTTTGTTGTTCTATAGAATATAAATAAATAACTAACTTAGTTTGACGACTGATTAAATAATAAATTCTATATTGTTGGATTTGGATGTCTAAATATATCTGTTATGTAAATCACTAATATCGGTTAATTATTTATTAATAACCAGTCAAACAAATTAAGGTTGAAAATTTGTTGAAATCAGATGTTACGTAGTTTTATTCAGTACTAATTCAGAAATAATCGTTAACGTAGAGTTATTGTTAACCTGTGTTAAATAGTACAAATTTTAAGTTCTTTTTCTCTAGCATGGAATTCTTGGTCGGTAACAAATGATCTGATACCGTCAACTGTTGAACGCTTTCGGCCCTAACTTTGATTCATTAAATATTAATAGAAGGAAACAAAACTCAAATTGTCGCTTGACTTGTGTAAATTAGTTATTAAATCTTTTGAGATCAAAATGTCTAGCTGTAGCTTGTAGATTTAAAGCTTGTTTCAATCATTCACAAAGTTGCACTTTCCTTTCAAATGTCGATTCTTTGAATTTGGGCACGAATATTCTTTCTTATGTATCTTTACCAACGTAAGGTGTGTTCCATTTGTTTTCCATAGTGCTTCATGACGTTACATTTCAATTATAAGAAGGCGTTCATCATATTACTCCGTATTATAATCATTTGACATTACTTGTTTTCAGATTCCAGAATTGACATAAAGCTATGATAAAATTACAAGGCCTTAAATACGATAAAAGTTATTGTCAGACGAAAATGAGACACCAAGCTTCATATCATTAAGATATCTCATTAATCAAGTGATTATCACGACTTTAGATTCATACAGAGATAAAAGATTAGTGGACTTACATTCTAGTTAGTGATGATAGCATGGACTACTGGTCAGTTAAAAAGAGAGTGTAGAATTTTTGACAGTGCTATTAATCATTTTTAAGCGGTACATTTCACTATTTATATAGATTCAATTTGTCACACACTTGTCTTTCAAGTTGAAGGTGCATCTTTAATATTTGCTAGATTAACATTTTTTAGTATTTCGTCCAGATAACACTTAAATTAATATCATGTTTCTGATTCAATTGTGTGCTAGCTTTTCTTGTTTGATTAAAAGCTTCATAACATCGATCGTTATTAAGTTTTTCAGCTAAAGCAATCAACATCACTTATTTTATCGGGTGTTAATTTTGATTTTAATTCAAATTTTGTCTAACAACTACGAAGTGAGACGAGCTTAGTACCTTTTGTGCTATCAATGGTCAAATTTTTTGAATGCACGTTTAAAAGTAATGCTTTATGACTTCACCATTAAAAGTTACATCAAAATATCTTTGCTTTATAATTCTATTGTAAATTTGTCAACATTCTATCCGATTAATGTCACGTATTGATAGTTTAAATATTGCCTATATTACAAGTTATCCTTATAATATAACTAAAGTATATAGTAAGTATGCTAATGCTAATGGATTATGAATTGGCGAAAAGGTTGATGCAAAATATACATTATAAACAAACAGATATGACAAGTTAACTTGAAATGATATGAATAAGAAGTTAATTGCTTAATTAACATGAGTTAATCGGATTTCTTATCTCTGGTTTCATATTGATGTTTGTCATCAGCCAATTTTGCTTCTGTCTCGTATCTTTCCTTGAAATGTAACTCAAAAGCTCTTGGGAGAAAACATGGAATCAAAAATGCAAATATGTTGATCGAAAAGTATGCTAAATTTGCCACTGCTAGGCTTACTCCAAACCAATACCATACAAAATCCTGTTCCAAAACAAACATCAACTTATCCACGTCAGCATCATACTTTTTCATTTTTATCATTTTATATATTTATTGTACGATGTAATATTATGCACTTTTTGAAAGAATAACAATGGTATATTGGTTCTCTCCAATCAACAAACTTTATGCAATGCATTCTTCATAGGAACCGACAAATTTCCTTCTTTATTACCATTTGTATGGCCTGTAGTAGACAAGTTTACACATTTCATGTCATTTGAAGCTTTTTTTTTCTAGTTTAATTCCAAACAATGTTGTTGAATTGTTTTATTAGAAAAAAAAAATCAGATATTCGGTGTAACGATATCACTTTTCATAAAAGAAATATGTATTCGCTGATCAAATCAACCCGATTCAACTCTGCTCATTTTCCACCTGGCATTTTTAACAAGATTTGTTTTTATTTAATTTCATTAAGACATCTCAGAAATTGAGATATCTAAGTTAAATTTGTTGAGGCTGTTTACCTGAATATGAGCATTTGGATCAAGGGACTTATTAAACCACACATTTTGTATCCAATCCAATATAACAAACAATCTTCTAACCGTATACAACATCGGTACCAAAGCTCTAACCGGAGCCGAAAACAATGACAGCCCACTAATCACATTTTCCGTCAATATTTGAAATGAAAGCAAGAACAACTGCGGTGTAGCTGATCTAACCGCTTCATTATCCCCTCTCGCAAACCCTCCCAATACATAAGCCAATGGCAAAAACAACCCAATAATTGTCCCCATGATCGAATAAACACGTAACATTCCTGTTGCATGCACAATTTTCTTCCTTTTCGCAGCACCAGGAAACGCTAAACGTGATAAAAGGAGAAGGTACCCTGTGATTAAAGCGGGAAAAACTAAATCGAATAATGGGACAAGACCAATGGCTGAGAAAACCATAATGAATGCTACCAACTGGAGTTCTATCCACCGTAATGATCCCATCATGCCACCACCGCTGGCGGCAGTGGTGATGGAGGTGGCGGTGGATGGTTTTTCTGGCTCTAAGGCATGAGCCGCCGCGAGTTGTACACCGGACATGTTTTTTTGTAACGAAGAGATTGTATAGTTTTGCATGAAGGGAAATGGTCAAGAGTTAATAAGAAAAAAAGATGGTAAGAGAAAATTATGGATCTACTTTTTTCTTAGTGGGGTATGTTTGTACACGTGACATAACTAGTGTTTCACCACGTGTTATTGGATTTCAAAAGGTGTAGATGACTTTTTGGTCTTTATGAGTTATGACCTAACAGGCTAACAGCATATAGGCCATATGACCCAATTCTCGTCACGTAAAAGAATAAACTATATAAAATGCTTGTTACTAAATTTCTCCATACAGTGTTTAAGAGTTTTATTGCAAAAGATATCCGGTTATAGATCCAAAACAGTTTATTCAGTGTACATATATCAAATTAATTGCTTAAAAACGACACAGTCGTACTTTAAGATAAAACTTTAGCTTATGATTCATTATTTATTCAGTGAATGTATAGCATATTAATTGCTTAGGAACGACATTCATTCATTTTACTGTTTAAAAAAAGACGGGGTAATACCAATTTTTAAATAAACACATCAAATATCACTGAGCCTGCAATATTTATTCGTGTAAACAGTTGAGTAATGGAACTTATAAGAACTATAGAACAAGAATACATATTGGCAAATTAATGGATCTTATAAGGACTTCTAACAAACTGTGTGTAGAAATCCTATCACAAGTTCACAATAAGTATCTGTAAGATAAAAACCATAAACAGACAAATACAAGATTGTAGACCCAAAAAATATCACAGAAATATTAGTAGTCACGCTCATTTAGTTAATATTAAGAATCCTATACAACCTTCTAAGCCAAAATATGCATAATTAAGAATTATAGTCTATGTAAAATTCTCCCCAAAAACATGCTGCAACCAAAAATGCAACTTCGAAAGTACGTTTTTGCAGCATAGTGATATCTATCTACATGATGGAGCAAGCATTAGGATTCTCGTCACTAAATATCTGTGGTGCGTAAACAAGTCCTGGAGGAACGTTCGGGTATGACAATCCAATGTTCTTGCCATCTTTGTCCTTTTCTTTCTTCTCCCCATCTTGCTTTTCTTCCCCATTGTTTTTGTTCTTGTTCTGTTTGTTCTTCAGATTCACAATCTCCGCATACCTACCTGCCCTCTTGCTGATGAATGTCACCAAATTCTTAGGATCAAAAGCACCCTTTACGGTCACATGTGATGTGTTCATATCAACATTGACAGTTTGTACACCTGTTAAGTAATTATCATTCAAGTTAACATTCAATCTCATGAAAATGAATCCGATTATTGTCCAGTGGTTGAAAACTAAGCAAAATCATTCAATGATCAAGTAGTAGAAATTATATTTCATTTATGCTTATAATCTAATCCAATTATTTTATACATGATACATAGCCTAACTGTCGTCATCTAACACACCATGGATGCACCACAAAAGCCCTACAAAATCACAAATACTCAAATAGCAAAACAGGTACAGCAAAATTGCTTAGATGACCATAAATAGACCTCATGGTGATATCAGCCAAACATCAGGGCTCATTCAATGAATAATCCAAACCACAGTGACATACAGATTTCTGAAAACCAATCAGACACTTTTAACACTTTTTAGCTGATCTCAATTTACAGTTTCATATCGGCTTATCTTCTTGAATCAAAACTTTGGTATGATTTAATCTGTATGTAGGAGGCATGCTCCAGTTGGTTTTTATCTATATATGATTATTCCTTTTGGTTATATGCCAACAATATGCACAAATGGAGGTAGATAAAAATAGAACAGTTCTACTGATTTTAAATCATAATCTTGGAATTAAATTAATCAGTAACCAACATTTGTAGGCCAAATGAAAATCAGATTATGCCATAATAGAAGAAATCATATGTTCTACCACCAAAAGATAAGATAATTGTGATGGAATTAAATTAAGGAGAATGAAAAAGTACCTTCCATCTTGAGGATACAATGCTTAACATCCTTGGTACAACCCTCACAGTGCAAGTGCATTTTCAACACAGTCTCAATCACCTTAGGTGCCTACATCATACATCATGTTCTAATAAGTCAGCAATAAACATAAGTAAAAGCTACCAATATCATATAGAACAAGCAAACACTAAATTTGAAAATCATAAACACACATCAATACCAAACTGAAACAACAACTATTAATGTCATAGATATATACATATATAGAATTCATTGTACAAGTATTTCAAACATTTCCCTTTCATGATATTCTTTCTTCTTTTGTCCTATAACTTATAATTGAACATATTAATTTAATACCTCTGGCTTCTTTTCAACTTTCTTTTCCTGTTGTTTCTTCTGTACAGGAGAAATAATCTCCACGTGCTTGCCTGATTTTCGCCTCACACGCTCCGCAACTCTCACAGGATCCGCCCCTTTGCCTTTCACAGTCACTCGGTTATCCTTTGTATTAGGTTCAACTTCTTCAACACCTAATAAAATAATCATCATTTAATAACAGTTAAAACTAAATAATCACAATAATTAATTTCTGCAAATAGCATTAATGATTGGAATACTAATAGTTATTATTTAATAATTAGAACATTAATTACCATCAAATCCTCTGAGTGATTTCACAACCGTTTCAACACAACCTTGACAATGAAGGTAAACACCTAACACTATCACTCCAGCATTTTGTTTGTTGTTGTTTTTGTTGTTGTTGTTGTTGTTTTCGGAGTTCGATTCGTTTGAGTTGTTTTCATCTGCTGCTCCATCCATGTTGTTACTTTCCAGATTTTGAGTAGGTTCTGCTGCTGCTGTGTTCATATTTTTCTTGTTCTTCAAGTTTCAAATTCCAAACAAAAAATATTAGTAATATATCATACAATTAGTAACCTATACTTATACGCGCACATAGCAGCATATATACAAAAATTTTAAGATATTGCACTAGAAGCTAGTAAAACAAAACCAAACCATGATAATAAAACTGAACCACGGATTCACTCAATAAAACATTCAATCGAACATAATTATCTATAGCATTGCGGAATAAAATTTGTACTAGATGCTAGTAAAATTTATACGAATCACTATTTAATCAATTAATAGTTCAACTGAACGTACTGATATATAATTTTATACTTGTACACACAGTATCGCACACACACATTTGTTTGCGACTAGAAAAAGTTGTGATAGGACTGCGGGAGAAAAAAAACCGTTCCAATTAAACTAACGGAAAAACGCCGGAGATCGATCGAAAAGTTCAATCCGTACATAAACTAGGTACAATGAAGAATTTAATCAAACTTTTTTCGTTTTATTAATTTATTTACACGAGTCTGTTCGTCGTATTCCTCTGTTTGCTTGTTCTTCCATTTTTATGTTCCGTACAGTTAATACATTACTAGAAGCAAGCAATAGAGCCCAATCATGATTCACCAATCACTCAATCAAATATTCAACTAAACATATGATATATGTATGATTTATATACAGTTTTACACACAGTATCACACACGCATATATCTATGTGCTACTAGAGAACTTGTAAGTCAAAATGACGTAATAAAATCAGAAAAACAACAAATATGGATTAATAAGTATGATTCATACATGAAATTTGTATAATATTAACGGATTTAATCAAAAAAATTCGTGAAGAAAACAAATGAAAACAGAGTGTATAGAGTAGTACCTTCCCCATGCTCGTCGTCCAAAAAATTGCAGCAGAATAATGTGGCGGAAGGGCAACTATAGTGTAACTGACATGCTTATGAGTGAGTGGCTAATGCATGTTATATATATATATGTATACACCGTTGTTTTTTCTCTTTCTGTAAAAAGTGTTTTCTGTTGGTACGGTAATGGCATGGCATGAAATTGTAGAAGAGAGGCTGCTTTTTTTTGTCCTGTAACGAAGTAATATTGTGGTTTTACATTTTTACCCTGCTAATAAGTTAAGAAATGAATACATTCTCATGTGGTAAATGATATAAGTTGGATGTGACGTATTGGTTATTAAAAAATATTTAGGCATTGATTAGTTATTTAAACTGGTATTATTATTGATTAATGGTGTAGTAAAGAGAATTTGTATATATCAATAGATAATTTAATGTAAAGGAGTAAAGGTTCATGTTATTAGGAAAGGAAAAAAAAAATTATTCAAATGTATGCGATTTAATCGAAATATTTCTGAGTCGTTTTAGAATCTAATTTCTATTTATAAATATATTTGATATATGTTAAAATTAATTCTTAGTTTTAGGAAATGGTTTACAAACTCCTTTAACGAGTTAAACTACTCTTTATTAGATTATATTATTACTCTAATTTAAATTTAACTAGCAAAACTGGCAATATGTTTCCAATCATAGACTAGAATGTGTTTAAGCATTTGAATACTTTTATTTACTCATTTTATATGGTTTGATAACCTTCAGTTTTACCTAACTATTTGTTAAAAACTCATCACAATCTTGTAGTTTACCAACCATTATCAATTATTATCATTAATCAAATTTATCAATATAACAAAATACATCTCTAAATAGCACTATTGATCAAGTTAGAGTTAGGGTTAGTCAATTTGAACTAGTTAAATTTGAAAAAATAAATATTTACTCATACCTTGACCCTAGTAAACAATGTTTTTTGGGTTTGGGTTAAATGGATTGCGAGATGATTGGGTATTAAGCTAACCCGTAATTTTACAATAGTTTCTCTAATGATTAAAAAAATATAATTGTCTTTGAATGTTTGGTTAAAAGATTAAAAAATATAGTTGCCTTTGAATGTTTGGTTAAAATATAATTGCCTTTGACTGTTGAACTCGACGTAGTACCCAACATTGAAAAACCTATGGAGATGTATTGTGACAGTTATGGTATTTTAATACTTTCTAACGAACCAATGGTACATAAAGGCAGTCGACACATTCTTCAGAAATTTCATTACATTCGTGAAGTTGTCACAATGAATGAAATTAATATTCTTAAGGTTGATGCATATCATAATGTAGCAGATCCATTTACAAAACTCATGTCTCACACTAAGTATAATTGTAACATCCCAAAATTTAAAAAAAAAAAAAAAAAAAAAAAAAAAAAAAAAAATTATTATTATTATTATAGTGTTTTTGCGACATAAGGGTAGTGTCGCAGGTATTGGTTGTGCGACACAAGGGTTGTGTCGCAGCTTGTGTCGCAGATCGTGCTGAAATGAAATTATTGAGGTGCTTAAGTGTAATTAGTGGGGTATATATATACATAATTATTTTCTAAACATTTCCAGATACCAAAAATCAAGTTTTAAGAGAGGTTTAGAGAGAGAAATAGGAGATTTAGAGAAAGAAAGTGAGAAGCAAGCTTTAATCCGAAATTAGAGTGTTTGAATCGTGAAATCAAGGTAAAACTCTTGTTATTTGATGCTATAATTGTTAATACTTGTTTTGAATACATTCATATGTGTTAATTTGTGTATTACATGTTGAAATTCGTGAATTTCGGACTTGGGGTCTGCTGTGTTCATCTTTGCGACACAAGGGTGTTCATCTTTGCGACACAGAGGTTATGTCGCAGGTTATGTCGCATTGTTATGCTGCGACACAAGTGGCTATGTCGCACATGCTTATGTTGCGACACAGGGTTTATGTCGCATATGTTTTAGTTGCGACACAATGTTAATGTCGCATACACTTGTTTAGCGACACAAGGTTTGTGTCGCAAGTTGTGTCGCCAGTTTATGTCGCAGGCTAATTTCATTTAGGTTTCGGGGCGCTGCCCCGAGCCCCGCAAGGGCGTTGCCCCTTGACCCCACCCGCTGACCTGCCAGCGGGACCGCAGCCAGGGGCCAGCTCCTTGGACCCCGTCAGTCGACCCCGAGTGGGTTATTGAGAATGATTTGTATGTGTGATTATTATATAAGTATTAATCACTGAATTATGTAACAGACTACTGACTTGTACTCTGTTTATTCTCAGAAACGCAGAAGACTCAGTGATATAAGATTACTGAGCTTGTAAGCTGGTATCCTCAGGTGAGTGGATCTGCAACTCATAATTTAAGTTAGTTGTAATGGTGTGATTACAACAAGTAACGTAAACCTTGATTGACTATTTAGTCTGAGTTATGATTGAATATATCTGCTTGTTATGCATATGTGGCCTTCGGGCATCTGTGTTATTCAGAGGTCAATTGCGATTGGACTTGGTTACTACTGTGTTCAACACACGTTCCAGATACATGTGTTGTCGCTGGAAAGTGTGTTGTGGTGTTGTAGTGCCAAGTTATCGGCCTATTCTGTATGGGCCTTTACAGATTGTGGTAAGTGTTACTGAGGGCCACCGCGGCTGTAGGGTTCCTCAATAACCGCCGATCCTCTTGAGTTTATGTGTTTATTGTGCTTAGTGTAACCAGATTATTAAGCTAAGTTGAATTGTCAGTTGTACATTCATTCACTTAGCTTTGTGCTAATCCCACCATTTTCCTTCCTGCAGGTTATGCATGTCTTTTGTGGGTTGGGCAGGAAGGTGATTTTGAAGAATGTTTGATACGTGCCATAACTCTGATATATTTATGAATGTTTTGTTAATTAACATGTATGGGGATTTGTATAACAATTATATGTTTTGTTTCAACAACATTTTAATATTGTAAACTCGCGAAAAATCTATGGTCATTTTGTAAGATAATTTATAATATTATCTTTTATCCATCGCTTCCGAATCAAATTACTATTTTAACCCTGAGGTAATTTAAGGGGTGTTATAATAATGATCACGATAAAGGCATTGGACTTAATTTTGCTAGTAGTTTGTTTGAGTTGTAATTTTAGTATTTGGATATTTGGAACATATAAGCAATTTTATTTATGTAATGAATTGATATACTTGGTATGATCGTTTTCATCAATATTATTGTATTTTATGTTAGCATGTTTAAATTCATATATAACAAAATTATTTTAAATTTTCATAGTCGATCATGTTATGGGAATAACAATGAATTAAGACGAATGTGAATGTTAGTTAATATTCATTGTTGGTGAATATGTGACTTGCTCCAATCAAATTCACATGTATTCATTATCTGTGAATACCAGATTGACCCAACCCTCGAGATGTCACTTCATGGATTGATGTCATTGATGAATCTCGAAAATGATTGTATCTTTATATTCTTAAACCTGAGATACATGTTGGTTCTATAGTGTATGGATCGTTGCGTGTTAATATAGTCAAACATTGTTTTGAATAAGACAGTTATAAAGTCTATCATTAGACAAGGTGTGAAATGCGTAATAAACGTCTGTAGTCAAGATGTAATTTTTTCCTCTACTAGCTGAGAGATTGATATCATCGGGGCCCTCGATGAATCAAATAGATAGGACTGTATAGCCATACCCGAATGACATTAATTGTTGTTCAATTTAGTTTGATGATCTTATTCGGCATCTGGATCGAGAAATCAATTATTGAACTAATATGAGAATGATTTGATCCATGTCTCAAGTTCATTTATATCAATAACAAAGGGACGTTAGACAACAAGTCATCATTGCATTACAAGTTAATGGATGATTTGTAGAGACAAACATTCATATATAGCTAGGGGTAATGACGTGTTGCTAGACGCTAACCACTATATGTATAATTACTTGACGTTGTATCATGCACAAGTGAAAGTTTGTTGAAATTATGTGCACTGTACGACGGTTTATAAATATACTACTAATTATGTAGTGAACCTACAAGGTCATACACAAAAAGTATTGAGATAACAATTAAAAATTTATGTGATGTATTTATTATTTAAATAATTAAAAAAAAATGGTTAACTTTTTCAAATTGTGCTTCAAATGGACTAAAGGAATTAAAGTAGTTAATGAGCCCATTGTTCATTGATTGACGGTAGTGGTGGCAAAATAAGGTCAAATACTTAATTCTGGGCTATTCGGACAATTAAAATAGATTTATGGGTAATTATGAGCTTAAAATTTTTTTAAAGTGGGTCTTAGTGGGCTTGATTAAAAAGATTAATAGGTCTATATGGGTAGAGGTAGACTCAACATTGAATACCCATTGGGCAATATCCATTTCTTCAAAATAAAACTTATATAATATTTTTTAATCTTGTTTTTTTTTTTAATTCTTTTTTTCTTTTTTTTTTCGTTTTTAAACGTTTTTTTTTTGTCATTTTTTTGTTTTTTTCGATTTTTAAACGTTTTGTTTTTCATTTTTTTTTGTTTCTAAATGTTTTTTCGTTTTTAAAATTTTGTCGTATTTTTATTATTAAACGTTTTTGTCGTTTTTAAACGTTTTTGTTGTTTTTATACGTTTTTTCGATTTAACCTTTTTTCCATTTTTTCGTTTTTGTCATTTTTTATTCGTTTTTTCCGTTTTCCGTTTTTAAACAATTTTCGTTTTTGTCTTTTTTTCGTTCTTTTGATTTTTTTCGTTTTTAAACGTTTTTTCGTTTTTGTTTTTTTTTTTTTGTCTTTTTTTTTTTGTTTTCTTCTTTTTCTCATACTTTTATTATTTTTTAAACATTTTTTTTCGTTTTTAAACGTTTTTTTTTTTTGTTTTTTTATTCGTTTTTCCGTTTTTTGTTTTCAAACGTTTTTTCGATTTTAAACATTTTTCATTTTTGTTTTTTTTCGTTCTTTTGGCTTTTTTGCCTTTAATGTTTTTCGTATTTGTCTTCTTTTTTTGTTTGTCAATTTTACGTTTTTATCGTTTTTTTCATTTTTTTCATTTTTAAACGGGTTCTTCATTTTTTTATTCTTTTCATTTGTCCATTTAAACTCGAGCCCGTTTAGATCCAAACCCGTTTATATCCGAACCCGTTTTAATCCGGCTGTCCAAAATCTATCCATCCGCCTATTTTACCACCCTTAATTGACGAATTCTTAATTTATTTAGATATTGATCAACGGATTGTTACTTGTATTAATATATAATGTATATTTTAATATTCTTTTTCGTTTACGTCATGAACAAGGGAAGACATGCTTTCAATATATAAATATTAGTCTTTTTTCGGTTGAGATGAACGTACGAATGATAAAAACCCTTTTCTTGTTTTTGCGACGAACGAACCAATTAATTTAAACCCTTGGCATTCTCATGCCACGAACGAAACAATTAAAACCTTTTTCTAGTTTTTCTTTTTCGGCCAAAGATTTTATACAGAAAAGCTTGTGGTTTTGTCATTAAATAATTAATTGTGATTCTTTATTGTTATTTGTTTAATTGGAACTAGTATCTTATTGATAATCTTTAAAGTATTCATTTGTGGATCAACTTTAGAGGTGTTTTAATTTAGATACTCATTTTTACAATTACGTTAATCTATCTTACTTGCTAAAGATATATTTAACTTCATCTTTATTTATCGTTTCAGCTAATCTAATAGATTCAATTGAATTCAAAATCTTTTGATATAATTATGTTTGATTATTTACGCTGTTTTTCTATCATATTATATATTTAAAATCATTTTAAAGGTAATCAATTTTCATCCATTGAGACGATCAGTAGAACGATTAGGGGTATGTCTAGCGACACGTAGCAGTAGCAGTAAGCAGTAACAGTAAGCAGTAAACAGTAGCAATTAGCAATAGCAGTTAGCAATAGCTTTATGTTTAAAAAAAGTGTTTGGTAGCAAGCATTTGAAAGTATTTTGGAGTAAATATAAGTGTAAACGCTAGTTGCTAGTTGAAATGCTTCATCATCAAGCATTTAGCAGGAATCGGTTAGACAATATGCAAACTCTAGTTGCTTTGTTGCCAAACAAATTTTTCAACCAAATCGCTAACTGCTAGTTGTTTGTCGCTCTAAAATACTTTCAAATGTTTGCTATTAAACACGACCTAAATATGAGGATTTTTTTAAGGGATTTTTGCTTATCTAAAATTCTTTTATGTGACACTTTAATTAAGGGCTCTTTGCATTAATTGTTTAGCATATACCCCTCCATACTGATTTATTAATTAGGCTAGTTCTAAGTTATCAGTTACACGTTTACAAAATACACGTATATCTAGTGCATGCTATAATTCAATTTTCACGTTTTTATATATATGTGAACATATATATACAAAGAAATTATACTATAAGCCATAAGGGATGAAATAGGATTATCCTAATGAAGATATTTTCTGCTAAAAGTAGTACGTGACACTGTGATATGATCAAATAAACTTATACGGAGTAACTTTTAGAAACTTACGAATTGTTTTTTTTTTTCCTTCTAAACCAGCACACAAGAATACTACCTGTTGGGGAAGCTAATTTTGGAAATGGCTGGCCTTTACATATATGGCCATATGCCCATATGGGGAAACAGATTGTCGGGTGTGCAGGGAGGGTCAATGGAAGGGTTTGATAATAATGATAATAATAGTAGTGGTAATAATAATAAATTAGAATTGGATTATTGGGAATAATTAATGAAAAATGGGTAATTTTAGAGAAAGGGGAAAAACAAATATGGACTGTTCATTAACATTTATCATCGAGACTGTTAATTAACATTCATCACAGTGAATGTTAATTAACATTTATCGTGACCAAATTAATATTTATCGTGATTAAAATTAACATTCACTGTGGTGAATGTTAACGGACGACCTAGATTTACTTCTCCCCTTCCCCCAAGATTAGGTCTTCCTCTGGATTATCCTTCTTAGATTATTAATGATATTATCATTATAATTATAATAAAAAATAAATAAATAAAGTAGTACTTAGTTATTTACTATTTTGCTTAGTTTAAGAAAATAGTTGCTCATATAATATATGTATATGATATGAGATGAGATGATTATCAAAATAAGAAAACAAATATTAAAATAGAAGAAAAAGTTAGTATTGTGAAAATGGTGTTGTTTGATTTGTAAAAGGTACATAAATATATGAAAAAATCTAATGTGTTGTGAAAAACATGTAACTTATATGTTATTAGGTGAAATGGTAGAACTGAATCTATACATATATGAAATTTGATTGAGTGACAATGTAAAATAATTTATGCTTATTGATTGGTCAACAGCATACACTTAATGTGTTATTAACATTACCAATATATGTCATCTAAATAAATATTCCGTAAATAAGTAACACATATAACAAGAGATAAACGAAGTATAACTGTAGAAGATACATGAACGGCAAGGTATAACGAGTGGTAAATAAGAGTATATTCGAAGATAAAGAATCAGCCATGTTATGAATGATATTTCATTCCTAATTCTCATAATAGCCGGTACGGTAGCAACAAATACTATAGTTATCCACATTCGGTAAGATGTCAGTTAATAACATGTCATTCTCATAAAATATAATTTCATTTTCTACATAGTTGTATTAATCAAGTTTATGAATAGGTAATTAACTAAAACAAAGATCAAACATTAAGGTTCTATTTATATAGGTAAATATATTGTGATTAGTTTGAAAAAAAGACAAGCATTAAAGGGCTTAGCTGTTAATATAAGTACAAGACACTTATATGGGATTTCTTAATTATAAATAAAGGTTTAAGTAAAAGAATGAAATTTTTTTTGTTCAGGTTACAGGGGTGAATGAGTTTTTTATCAGTTATGTGTAGCCTAAATGAGATATTATTATAACCGTTTTCAGCCCTTTTACGTCACCCCTAAAATGTTTATCTATTGAGGTTCGAATTTGAAAGCTCTTATAAGAAATTATGACATCTTATCACTATGCCTTCTTGGTGATGAATACAAATAAGGGCGTATCAAAATTTTATTGATTTTAGATATATAATTTCATATGCGTATAGATATAAATTGTTGTGTTTTCACTCCTTCATAATATAGACTTAAAATTAGTACTAGTATTATTGATTTTATAAATAAGGGTTATAATGTTTTTATTACCTACAGTATCAACATCTTCACTCGTTGTTCTTCGAGATCAATATAGCATATAAATGATAAAAATAGAGCATAAGATATTTTATGATATAATAATATTAATAAAAATAACAACATGCAAGCTTTATAGGTTAAATTCTATATTGTAAATAAATCCGTATAAATTCATATATGAATAAGAGTTATTTAAAAGAGTACACGAATTAAAAGGGTTAATTATAAAATATATATATATATATATCCTAAAATGACATATTGAACAAACATAAATGAGTATCATGTAAGTGAGAATGACTATTTTTGTTAAATATGAATAATTATTGGCACACTTATAAAATTAAAAATATTTAATTATAACTTAATCTTCAACATTGAATCAACATGGAAGGAACTTAATGAATAGCCATATTACTCCATAATATTTTGTTTTAATTATATATAAAGATAAGAATAAAAATAAAGATTTATCAGGATCTCGACATTAAAAGGTTTTTTATTGATGTGATTAATCCATTTTAAATGTTTTTACATTTTTATAGCTTATTAATCCTTTAATAAAGATTTATATATATATATATATATATAAATATTATGAGGGATAATCCAGAGGGAAGGGTTGGGGGAAGGGAGAAGTTAATCTGGGCCGTCCGTTAACATTCTTTGTGATGAATGATAATTAACATGCTTCACAAAAAATGTTAAATCAAACTCTTACCTACTATTTTTAACATTCCTATTCTAACATTCTTCACGAAGAATGTTTACGGACGACCTATATTAGCTTCCCCCTTCCTCCAAGATTACCATTTCCCTGTAGATTAGCCCCCTATTATATATATAGGTCTCGATGGGTAAACCCATACAAATTTATTTGTATGAATTAGAAATAATACCCTTTAAAAGGTGGTGTGCAAGTCACGAGTACATATAATTCGCTACTTCAAAAGTATGAGTGTTTAAAAAAACTGGAAAACTGTAAAGCATATTCGAGCCGTTTGATCTGAATTTAGAAAAACTATAATCATAAAAATCCAAAAATTGAACCCGTAAAACCCAATTTAGTATGAACCATTCGTACCATACTATAATTTTTCAAGTCGTATGGCTATCATCATTTGACTGTGATTGTATATTGAGAACGTTGATAGTTCTTATAGTACAATTGTTATGTCTATATATTTTTAGTTTACTTGTTGTCTTGAGACAAATTTAGTATAATTTGAGCTTTACAAATCATACATATATTTAAAAATATTATGTCAAGGATATAAGTTTGATCATCTTCCTTTAGAAATGGATTATTCGCAACTCGAACTATAGGTAACTGTAACATCCTAATTTTCGGTTAAAATAGTGGTTAAGGTTCTTGCATTGAATAAGTGTTTAATTATGTAATTGGATAATTAGTGTACTTGTGAAATATAGAAAATTGTGTTCAGTCCTCTATGTTTGCAACCTCATAACTCAAAATATGTAGGGATTTGAATCAAATGTTGAACATGAGGGTTGTAGCTCATGTTTCAAGCTTTCTAAGGATATAAGATTCGCCTAAAATGGATGTCGTATGAGTAAGTTATAATGGTCTAAAGTTGACTGCAGACCCATTTTGAGTGCTGTCAAAATATTGACCCAAATTAAATTATGTCCAACCCCTTCTGTTTGCAGCCCTATAACTCATGGCCCGTTGAGATTCAGACCAAACGTAAAACATGAAAGTTGTAGTCCATGGTCCAAGGTTTACAAGCATATAAGATTCATCGAAAACGGATGTGGTATGAGAAAGTTACAGCGGTTTAAAGTGAGCTGCATTATCAACAATTTTGGATAATTTATGGGTTAAAGTCTGAAAAAGTCCATTTAGAGACTATAACTCCTCTTCTTAGTCATATTTCAGCTGTTTTGGTACTTAAAGTCTGAAAAGTCTATTTAGAGACTATAACTCGTCTTCTTAGTCATATTTCAGCTGTTTTGGTACTTAAAGTCTGAAAAGTCCGTTTAGAGACTATAACACCTCTTCTTAGTCATTTTTTCATCTGTTTTGGTAGGCAATAAAACAGTTGACCAGTTTGACTTTCGTTGACTTTTGTTGACCACGAATTTAAAAGGGGACCATCTACATTTCCACCTCATTTGAAAAAGAAAAAAACTCAGCAAGTGTGTGTGTGTGTGTGTGTGTGTGTGTGTGAGACTATAGGAGAACTAAGAGTGTGTGAGCAATTGCAAGCAAGAATCAAGAAGAATTGAAGCATTTTCACCATCCAAATTGTGAATCAAAGGTAATAACTTGAAACCCTTCTTCTTGCAACTAATTTTCTGGGTTTTGAACACCCTCCCTTAAGCACTAATTTCACCTAAAGGCTTGCATGTTTGGAGATTAGGGTTATGTGAGTGAATTGAGATTGTATATGTTGATAACTAGTGATAATTGTTGATATTTCATAGCCCTTGAATGTTGATGATGAAATTTAGCTTGATTAAGGTTATGTGAGTGAATTGAGATTGTATATGTTGATAACTAGTGATAATTGTTGATATTTCATAGCCCTTGAATGTTGATGATGAAATTTAGCTTGATTAGGGTTATGTGAGTGAATTGAGATTGTATATGTTGATAACTAGTGATAATTGTTGATATTTCTTAGCCCTTGAAAGTTGATGATGAAATTTAGCTGATACAAACAAAGTGTAAGGGAATGTTAGCTAAAAATCTGCACATGTGAAAGTGAGTAAAATAATGACCATAGACCCTGATTGTGGCTTGTTTAGAGTATGATTGGGTCAATAAGACCCACACGAGTCTAAGAGTCAATTTAGACCCAAATGTTTCAAAGTATGAGCCTAAAAAGGATTAGAATTAACATTTAGACATTAAAACCGTGTTGTTGGACATATTTGGAGACTAAGAGGGCTAGTGAGCAAAGGTGAAGCTATCTAACCGAAATATCGAGGTGAGTACATGAGGATTTTTTACAATTATGGGTACATGGCTTATATGAAAACTTTATGTTTCGTCTAATTCTTTGCTGGATTAGAAGTATGTATATAATTCTTATGTGTAAATGTTTTCATGAACATGTTAGCTAAATCCAAGTAGTAAGTGGATGATGAGGTATGTTGATTGCTAACCTAATTGTGTAAATCTTATGTTAACTTCATATGCATCTCATGACACCATGGTAAATTGATAAGAAAGTAATGTTCATGCATATATGATTTTGGGTTGCATAAAGGTCTAGACCAAATAAGGTTCCTCCATTGGAACCAAGGCACTACTGGGATTGGTACCATCCTGTCGCGAAGTAGTGGCCAAGCTTCCATACCGGATGGGATGGAAAATGACGAGTGGCGGCCGTAAGCAGCTATGATAATGACGAGTAGCGGCCGTAAGCAGCTCGGTTGTGGTACATAACCACTTATGGTATGGAATTGACGGTTAATGAGTCGGAATGGTCCGACATAGTTAGAAATGGAAATGTTATCATGCCTTGCATTTGTATTGCATTTATATGAACTATGATTGTGACCCGTTTTAATAATAAAATCTGAAACTTTTGGGTCTAAAAACCCATGTAACTCACGAGACGTTTTCGTCTTACGTTTTATTGTTTAATGCCATGTATTCCAGGGTCCGGATCGAGAGTTCAGAAAGAGTGACTGGGAAGATGATCTTTTGCATGATTGAGAAGACTTTGTATGCTAGTTGACCTCGTTTACTATGGTGAATTGATATGAATTATGTAACACCCAAACGATGTATTTTGTACTCGAAAGACAAGTGTTTTGTGTGCAATTATCTTTTGTAAATATGGCTTAAATCATGCAAATATTTGGAAAAACCATAGTAATTAAATCATGTTTTGAATGGGGTGTTACAGTAACCGCTTAGTTTTGCCGTTTTAAGTATCTGTGGTTAACAATCTAGTGCTGGTCGGTTACTAGTAGTGAAATGAAGTATCTGATCGCAAAGTACGAGTTAAAATTTAGTTACTATCGAATCGATTCGACTCGTGAATACCCTGATCAAAAGTATTTTGTATATTTTCCTGACTCTTCATAATTCCCGTGTAAATATTGAGAGATGTTCTGATTTCTTGTTAGGTCCAAATATTATCGTGCAGACTCGCACACTCGCACACTATGCTTGAATATCATTTAACATTAAGTAAGCTATTTTACTCATATGCTTCCAACCAAGCTACACAAACACCCCTCAATCTCAATTAGTAATCAAAGAGTTAACAAAATCGTTTACTAGTAAAATCTATCTATTACTAGTATAGTAGTTCCTAATTTATACGTCTAGAAAGAAGAGAATTATGCTGATTTCTCAGTCGATTCAAAATACGAGCACCCCGTCCACTCTGTTTCTCTCTCTCTATATCTCTCTCCATTATAGATTACACATACGAAATATGTGCCTTATCTCTCTCTAAGCATTAGATTGGATCTCTCCATTCCAAATTTATATATATATTTACATACGCACAAGATATATTATTATATCTATAAATCTCCCGGATTCTTATAGATCCGCCGGACTAAAAATGATGAATGAAGAGATTGAAAGCTCTGACGACAACGAATTACATTCTTCGGCGCCACGTGTCGGCCGGAAATACGGTCCCGTCGTTGCTCACGATAATGATCCCGTCGTCGTTGAGATGTCGTCATTCGATCGTGGATCTTCCTCTAATAAGTTAGTTACTTTCAAATCTTCTTCATTCATTTGAACTGCTCTCACTTGTTTTTGATCAATTTGATAGTAATTGGAAATTTTGTATAGTTAATTGTAGTTTTTATATACTACGTAATTAATAGTTGTCTATAATAGTTGCTAATGCTGCACTTTTGATTTTTGCAAATTAGGGATTCTATGGATAGCTTTGTACTTGCCCTAGACCAACTGTTAAGTGAAATTTTGCTTTTGTAATGTCATTTCTAATAGGTGAATTTGCTTGAAGAAAAGTGATGAGGTTTCAGTGTTGCTTATATTCCTATTAATGAGGGTTATGATTTTTTGTTAAATTAGTTTAAATTGAGAAGAATAGTATACTTGAAACAGAACTTCGTTTGATTTTCTCTAGTCAAAGACTTAGCTCATCTTTTGGCATTGGAGGAGTAGTATAGGAGTACGGTTCTGTTGTAATAGATTGTAACATAGATTAGCTAGCATAAATGGATTCATATCATACTGGTTGCTGAAACTGAGCATGGGTATACATTTATGCCTAGTGTTACTCTATTGAGCTTGAGGTTATAGTGTATATTGATGAAATGAAATGTGAACGTCCTAAGTTAGAAGATCGACGAATGGATATGTGTTGCCTATATACATTGTAGATCGGTAGATCCTCAACCACACCCAATCATTAGTTTCATAGAAGTGTGCAATTTCATGGCAGTTATTATCTTCAGAATGGAATAATATGTTAAGATAGGTTTTTCTTGTAAAACATCTCGGGATCTTTGATTTACCAGTTGGCTACCTTTGTTGATGTTTTTAAGACTGAGACTGTTGATAGGAATATATTATCCTTTTATGTAGGTGCTTACTGCTTAGTGAGTTTGGAAAATGATTTGGTTATGAGTGTGGTATGCCACTAAACGTTTATGAAAGAGTTGAGAGTATGCTGCACATTTAAGGGGTAACAAAAGTGAGAGTTGGTACCAATGCAACTAGCAGCTCTTCTGCACAAATAGATCCAATACAGGTTATAGTATGGTTCTATTCTGAGTTGTCGATTAATAAGGACGGAAATCATAGAAACAAAAAAGAAAATATTAGGAGCATTATCCTTACATTGTGGTGTGGAAAAATAAGAATGTAGTGTCGCTGGAATACGAGAGGTCTTTTCGCTGTCTGTCGAGTACGTGCTGTTTCAGTCCCAACTCGCAACCTCTCTATATATGTATGTATATTTGTATTGGTTCTAGGGTTTTGTGATAGATTTTTATTTATTTATTATTATTTTTTTCCAGGCTGTTTTAAAGCAGTTCACTCTCTGGAGGTTCAATGACTTATTGCTACACTATTGACTTATTGAGTTCTAAGTTGCTTGTAGTAGTTTCTTCTTTCCCATGTCCTCCCTTTGGATTTCTATAATAGTTTCCCATGCAAATTTGTGTGTTCAAGTATCCAAAGGTTTTTTCTTTGTATCGTAATTCGTAACTACCATCTACCCATTCGTTTGTACGCTGATCAAATGTTTCTAAATTCTGCATTCTGCAAAAATGCTTGAACCCCCCCCTCCCTTTTTGTTTTGTTTCACATTTAATGCTTTTCTTTGTATTGATCTGTTCTTTTACCCCCAACAAAATGTTATAAGGCACTTCATATGGAGCTTTCATTCCCTTATCGAAATGTTATTGTTTACAAGCACAATATCTTCCTTACAAAACACCTAGAATTTCACTCAATAACATGTTATTAGGGTATTAGGTTCTGACTTCTTATTGCCGCTAATATCGTGAAAATTGATTTGCATGTATCAGCAAAGTAAAATCATCCACAGGTGCAGGAGAAGAGTCAATACCAATTGATCGAGAAGTCAATGGTGACCACAGAGAATCCAAATTGGAATTATTTGGCTTTGATTCTCTTGTTAACATTCTTGGTCTCAAAAGGTAACATTCTTTCATCTTTGCTCTTTTCTAACCTTTTCACTATGGTATGAACAAGGCATCTTATATGTGTGTGTGTGTGTGTGTTTAATATAGAGCAGATCAGGTTCACATACTCGCCCATGACCTACGTCGGTCATAGTTTATGGTTATAAATCTCTTGAAAAGTTATACCCATGCTGGGTCTTTTCCTTCATTAAAGTTTTGTTAGTTTTCTATTTTGAGTGCTGTCGCTGTTAAAACTGCTTCTCCTTGTAGTCCTTTCTATGTTATTGTCTTTTGCAGTTGTAAGTTACAAAAGTGGTGATTGACTTTCCAATATTAATTAGTATGACAGGAGAGCAGATCCCTGTGCCTACAAGTCCTAGAGGTCGTGAAGATAGTTCTGCTGCACACCATCCAACGGTACTCACTTTTTACTAAAAGTATCCTATTTCTAGTGACTTCAGTGCCCTGCTATATTGCCTTTTAATTGTGCAAAAACTTGTACATGTTTTAATTCATGCTTTTGAGAAAAAAAAAAGAGTGAAAGTAAGTTTGTCTATCATAACCATTTTGGATTTACCCTATAAGCATGAGTTTGTGCCAGCCTGCTCCCTTCACTATGACTTTGATATTCATATTACTGTATCTTCAAGGTACTCCTATAACAGTATGACTATATGATTGAAGACGTTTATAGATAAATCATAATTTAGATGAACATCAACAAGCGGTAATTCAAATTTTTGAATGAGATAATCTTGTATTGTATATAAATGTTTTCTTCTTTCTGTTATTTTTCTTCCCCGGCATACATACTTGTCTCTAAAGATTAAAGAAATAAGCAACATCCTTGTATCGGCCCATTTAAGAAAAAATGAGTTTATGCCAGGATTTTTCTGAATAAATTGCCATTTCCAGATACAGACTAGCAGTGTTGTCAAATCAGGGACGATGATGGGAGTTTTTATCCCATGCTTACAGAACATACTGGGAATTATCTACTACATTAGATTTTCATGGTATGTTTTCTTTCATGGTGGCTTATGCTTACTGTAACTGTTAATCCAATAATCGTTTTAATAAGGTTCAAAGGTGCTCACGAAGCTTGAATGTAATTGTTATCCTATGAGCTGATTTTTATCCAATGATCTTTGTGGCTTATGTTTGAAGGACTTCTTACTATACTGAGAATTGAAATGTAGGATTGTTGGCATGGCGGGCATAGGTGGTTCCCTAGCGGTAGTCGCCTTGTGTGGCTTGTGTACGTTCTTGACTGCAGTATCATTGAGTGCAATTGCAACTAATGGTGCAATGAAGGTGGGGTCTATTCAGTATATATATAATTTGTGTACAATTACCATGAAAAATATACTAATGTTTGCTGTTTGACAGGGTGGGGGACCTTACTATCTCATTGGTCGTGCTTTGGGTCCTGAAGTTGGAGTCAGCATAGGACTATGTTTCTTCCTGGGGAATGCTGTTGCTGGATCTATGTGAGTATACTGTAGTTTGAGGTTTTAACTAAAGGTTCCAAGATGGGCAGGTTGGAATGGACATTGGGCTAAAACGGGCCAGATTGAGTTGGTTGACCTGGAAGGACGTTTTTGTAGATCTTTTTATATAGATAAATTACTGCCTTAATTATGATTATAACATTTCAGGAAGGTCTATTTGACCTGTTTGAGCCTTTGACGCTTGGCTTCTTATCCGCAATAATAAAAATGCACATATGCTATCTGTAGGTATGTCTTGGGAGCAGTGGAGACCTTTTTGAATGCTGTACCACAGGCTGGACTTTTTAGAGGTAAAAACTATAATTACCGTGTAAATTAAGCGCAGTTCATGCCACATGTAATATTTCGTATGATCGTGTTCCATGTGTATTGCGCAGAGACGATCACACAAGTCAATGTCACGGCAGTAGCAGAACCTATAACAACTCCAAGTTTACATGACCTGCAAGTCTATGGGATTATTGTTACTATAATTTTGGTTTTTATAGTTTTTGGAGGCGTGAAAATGATAAACAAGGTTGCACCGGCCTTTCTTATACCTGTTTTATTTTCGCTGCTCTGCATATTCATTGGGATATTTGCTGCAAGAAAGGATCACCCAGCAGGTATGGCCTCATTGTGAATCTTTTTAGCTTATGTTTTCTGTTGGAAACAAAACTAACCATTTTTATTGTTTATATGTTTACAATAGTTGGAGTTACGGGGTTGAGTTTGAAATCCTTTAAAGACAATTGGGGTTCTGATTATCAAACAACAAACAATGCTGGAATACCTGATCCTAATGGAGAAATATATTGGCATTTCAAGTAAGGAAACATCAAATATATCAGCTTAGCTATAATGTGCTTATTTCCTGAATATTTAAAGTACCATGCCAGCAGCTTATGATTCTGAGTTTGTTATGGTGCCAATCTCATTTGGCATATCATTCTAAGGTTTTAAGTGTATCAAATGGACCCCCTTATGTAGCTAATATTAATTATATATGACTTATAATAGGTATACAATTCCATTTTCAGTGCATTAGTAGGTCTTTTCTTCCCTGCTGTAACTGGAATTATGGCTGGCTCAAATCGCTCTTCGTCATTGAAAGACACCCAGCGTTCTATTCCTATTGGGACGTTGGCCGCAACACTAACGACTACTGCCATGTACTTCATTTCTGTGTTCCTTTTGGGATCTGTAGCTACCAGAGAGAAGCTTTTTACAGACAGGTAACCGTTCTATACACTTGATTATACTTTTTATCTCATTCAGAGAAGGCTCCTTACATAATTTAAAGTACGCTATTTCATGTAACTATGCAAGCTCCCTTTATTATGACCACAACGTAGATGTAATGGTCTAAACTCTTGTTTAAGTACTTCCATCCGTTATTAATAAGGCGAATTGCATAAGAAGGAAAACAAATTTTTTATAGGCAAGAGTAAACCATTAAAGTTTGAAAAAAGGTAATCTGATGTGCTTCCAAAAATTTCAATTTAAGGCGATCTAATTCGGTTACGCGGTCCAAAAAGATGAGGTTTTAGTAACTTTGACCTAGTTTGACTTACTTTTTACGTGGGCATGTGGCACTGGCAGTGTTTAAAAAATTTAATCCAAGTTAACCAACTTTTGAAAACTTTCAATTGAAGATTATCTAAACCCGTTTAGTTGTAAAAAGTGAAGTGGCAGTTAATTTGTCATAAACTTTGACTAGTTCAATCTTTTTCTGATGGGATGTGGTAGTTGGAAAACTGGTTGACTTGGAAGGTTACCTTAAACACTTGAACCGTAAATTTGGAATTTTGATGGTTTTTTTCTGGGAAGTTGGTTACCCATTTATCCAAATTTACCCTTATTTGTTGCTAAACCTACTTAAAGTGCTCAGTAAATAAATATTAACATCCTGGAGATTACTTTATCCAACTGAATTAACGGAACATCTCTTTCAGATTATTAACAGCAACCATTGCTTGGCCTTCTCCCGCAATCATATACATAGGAATTATTCTTTCAACCTTAGGTGCTGCTCTACAGAGTTTGACCGGTGCACCACGTTTGCTTGCAGCTATAGCCAATGATGACATTCTACCTGTTCTTAATTATTTCAAGGTTGCTGATGGCACTGAACCTCATATTGCAACTTTCTTCACCGCATTCCTCTGTATTGCATGTGTTGTAATTGGGAATCTCGATCTTATCTCCCCAACCATAACTATGTTTTATCTACTGTGTTACGCGGGTGTCAACTTGTCCTGCTTTCTTTTGGATCTTCTTGATGCACCTAGCTGGCGTCCCCGCTGGAAGTTTCATCATTGGAGTCTCTCTCTTCTTGGAGCAACTCTTTGTATTGGTAAGCTAGCAGGATATATACAACTTTAGAGGTGGCGATGTTGACCCATTTACATATGAATGGATCAATTGGGTTATGTTTTATCTCTAACGGGTCAAATGGATAAAATTAAAAATTGCTGAAAAGGGTAGCGGATCAAATGGATTGAACGTAGCCCAAGGTGTATTTTTAATGCATAAAATTTCCATAATCATTTTATATTAAAATTTAGATTATTATGAAGTTAATATACTTCTTATATTCAATTTGACACACTAATTAGTTACTTAAAATATAAATTTGGACATAGGCTTTCGGGTCAAGCCGGTCCATTTTAACCCTACTGGAAAAGTACCCGTTTTGACTCATTATCCAACCCTCCCAATTTGCCAATTAGTGGTTATCGAGTGCGTTCTTTGTACTATTTATGCTATTACATAGTAGTCGAAGTTAGATACTGATATCTGACTTTGAGAAGTTGGTTGTGGTTATGTTTGGTTCATTATCTGATTTTCCAATTATGCTATCCTGATGGAATATGGATTCATCCTTCCCACAAACTAAATTTTAAAATAAATGTAAAACATTTAGTCTCGTGATTAATGGAAAAATATCACATTCTTGAGTTTCCAATCATGTGCCTTATTAATCATCCAAATGGTGAAACTTAGGTTCTGTTAGCAATAAATGATTAAAACCCAATTCAGTAGTTCACACCAGTTTACATGCCTATAGTGACATTTTATATGCGTATTTCATTTTCTGTGTGTTGGTATATCATTTTAATGCTTATAACTATTTGGTTTTCCTGCAGTGATTATGTTTTTGATATCTTGGTCATTCACTGTGGTGTCCCTTGCTCTTGCTAGCCTCATATACTATTATGTCAGTATCAAGGGAAAAGCCGGGGACTGGGGAGATGGTTTCAAAAGTGCTTATTTTCAACTTGCTCTTCGCAGTCTTCGATCTTTGGGCGGTAAGTCCTGTAGATTAGCTACTATCAGTTGGACAAATTGCATAAAATTGTAATCTGCTTTGGTCTGATTTCTGTTTTGGGTAAACACACTTTAATGCATTCGCAAAAAGGCTCCGAACTTTAAAAAATTCTCATTTAATGTAATGTTTTAGTTTAACCGGTTTTCAACCGTCACAACAGAAAAGGTCAACATGATCGAAGTTACTGCCATGTCAACGTTTTAATCTTGACCAACTGACTCGGTCAAATTACCTTAAATAATTTTTTTGTTTCTTCCAAGTTGGTTATGTTTTTTAATGGTGAAACCGAAGATGGTTAGTATTGGTTACCCATAACATAAGTACACCAAAGTTGGTTACCCTTTTCAATTTAGTTTTAATACAGGTCATCAGATTCTGTAGGCTTTCGGTTTGTTTCTGGCTTGAAATAACATTTTCATTTAAAATTTATTAAAGATTCAAAACTTAACCTGTCTGTCTGTATTGTTATTTATTTCTCCTTTTGTTTTGCAGCAAGCAACGTTCATCCCAAAAACTGGTACCCCATCCCCCTCATTTTCTGCCGGCCGTGGGGTAAATTACCCGAAAATGTCCCCTGTCATCCAAAGCTTGCTGATTTTGCCAATTGCATGAAGAAGAAGGGTCGGGGTATGTCCATATTTGTAGACATTTTAGATGGAGACTACCATGAATGTGCTGAAGATGCCAAAACCGCTTGCAGAAATCTCGCCACCTACATCGAGTACAAACGATGTGAAGGTGTAGCTGAAATAGTAGTGGCCCCCACCATGTCAGATGGCTTCCGAGGTATTGTCCAAACAATGGGACTCGGTAATCTCAAACCCAACATTGTGGTACTACGTTACCCTGAGATATGGCGTCGGGAAAACTTAACTGAGATTCCTGCCACTTTTGTTGGCATAATTAACGACTGTATCGTCGCCAATAAAGCGGTTGTGATTGTAAAAGGACTTGATGAATGGCCGAATGAGTATCAGCGACAGTACGGGACAATTGATTTGTATTGGATTGTCAGAGATGGTGGGCTGATGTTGCTTTTATCTCAGCTTCTTCTTACAAAAGAGATGTTTGAGAGTTGCAAAATTCAAGTTTTTTGCATTGCTGAAGAGGATTCTGATGCAGAGGAACTTAAAGCTGATGTAAAGAAGTTTCTTTATGATCTTCGGATGCAAGCCGAAGTTATTGTCATTTCAATGAAGACGTGGGACCATAGTAGTAACGGTGGTGGTGGGACCCACACACAAGATGATTCAGTTGAGGCGTTTAGTGCAGCCCAAGGACGGATTAAGAATTACTTAACAGAAATGAAGGAACGGTCTGAAAAGGACGGGAAATCGCTAATGGCGGATGGGAAGAATGTAGTGGTGAATGAACAACAGGTTGAGAAGTTTTTATACACAACTCTGAAATTAAACTCTACGATTATGAATTACTCAAGAATGGCGGCAGTAGTGTTGGTGAGCCTCCCACCACCACCAGTGAACCACCCATCATATTTTTACATGGAATATATGGATTTGTTGGTGGAGAATATACCCAGGCTTTTAATGGTTCGAGGTTATCGGAAAGACGTTGTCACTTTGTTCACGTAGTTGATTACCATAAGGTGTTTTTATTTTCTTTTCCTACACTTTCACCTATATAGAGTTAACGATGGCGGTTTGTAGATTAAACGTTCGATTCATTCTTTGCACCATAATTCAGTTTTGTTCTATGGAAACATAGCTTCCTTAATTCTGAAGAATACTGGAGTCTGCTTGTTATAACTGATAATAGAATACTCTAACTTACACTGAACAATGTTTAGTGGCAAATAGCACGGACCAAGTATAGTTCTGTTACCATTAACATGTAGAAAATTCTTTTACCAAAAAACTTGGTTTTGAGGACCACTTTTGGCACGATTGGTGCCATAGTTATATGTTCGTGTATCACTACAACGGCCTGTTTGTTTTTAATTTAATGGACTTAATGAGTATATAGCTTAATTGGATAAGTCAATTAGGTGATGTTTGTTATTAACTATAAAAAATATGTCTTAATGATTAGAGTTCTAAAAATGTGAATGTTCATATGAAGTTACAAATTTTCCAAAGTATGCTATAACATTTGACATAATTACCCTTTTAACTATCTGCGTAAGACTGATAATTTTCAGTTGTTGAGACAGTTCATTCAACAGATAAAACAAAACGTATACTTGTGCAGAACACACTTTAACTTAACGAGAAATAAAACAAACAGCAGGCTCTAATACAAATACAAATAGTTAATAATCTGGATATGTATTATCAGGATCGTTTCATTGTAGTAGTTAACTAGTTATTAAACAACATTAGGTGATGATTTGTCTCTCTTAAACTATACATCATGCAATATACAGGATAGGTTGATTGTCAGGAGGAAATGCACTTTTCTCAATGTGTTTGACTGTTACTAAGAGCCTACGGAATGAGAGGACGCACCACCGTTATTTATCAAGAACGCCGTCTGATGGCGTTCCGCTACTCCCGGGCGGTTTTCGGAAGCGGTGTTTCCCTCAGACGTTGTTTTGCCTTTTCTTTTCTTTTTTCTCCTGTTTTCTCCTTGTTTTTCTTCCTTTTTTTTTCTTTTTGATTTGAAGAACAAAATAGCTTGTGTGTATAATTTATGTGCAGGAGGAAAAAGAAAATGATGACAAGAAAGGAGAAGATGAGCGGTAAAAATTAAGTTTTTAAAGAGGTTCATTTTTTGAAAATGAGATAATTCTTTAAAATGTGCTTATTTTTTTTAAATGGTTTATTTTGTTGGCTATTTTTTTTTAAATGGGCTAATATTTTAAAATTATTTTAATTAGATAAAAAATATTGAAATCAAAGTAGATTAAATTAAAATGAGTTATGTATTTTTTAGTACTTGCAATATATATATATATATTAATATATTTATTTATTTCAATTTATTAAATTATTTGAATTTTATAAAGAAAAATCAATCAAAACGAATCCAGAACCTATTCTCACTCTTTTATTTTAGAAACACTTTTTTCATAGAACAATGTCTAGAACACTGTAAATTAGAGGTCATCACTCCATATACTCTAAAATACCTCTACGTGTTCACCTTTTCATTGATATATGTAATTTTTATTTTTTATTTTATTTTTATTTTTTTTAGTGTGAAATGCATGCAATTGGAATATATACCAACACAAATTTAGTATTTAAAAGTATCTCCAAATGCTCTTCCATATAAAACAATTTTCATAATGGTGTCTGAGATCAAGAGATAACAAAATACTCCATAGTATTTGAAGTTTAAGCTAACGTTTCATTGGCCCAAACAATATATAATTATTATAATAAAGTTTAAACGCTTGATAATCGAGACAGATTTAGATTGTGTTTGGTAGCAAACATTTGAAAGCATTTTAGAGCGACAAGCGACTAGCAGTTAGCGATTTGGTTGAAAATCTTGTTTGGCAACAAAGCAACTAGAGTTTGCATATTGTCTAACCGCTTCCTGCTAAATGCTTGATGATGAAGCATTTCAACTAGCAACTAGCATTTTGGTTCTGAAATTACCTATATACCCTCAAAAATAACATGAGTACATTATAAATAATGTATATATGTCCTTTTTCGTAATTTTACACTTTATAATTACTAATACTGCTACGTTACCAAACAGTTTTTTAAACAAACAACTACTGCTAACTGCTACTGCTAACCACTACTGCTTATTGCTTACTGCTTACTGCTACTGCTTACTGCTTACTGCTACTGCTACGTGTCGTCAAACATACCCTTATTATATCCTTTTGTGAAAAAGGTTCGTTAATAAATTTCGAATGTCTTGCGATATGCTTTTTCCTTTCTTTCCTACGTTTGTGCACTGATGTGCTATATATTCCTACAGTCAATTAACTTATATATGGTAAAAAGGCTAAAAGCTTAATAATACCAACTCACCGTTCATCGATTTGTCAATTTATTATATATAAATATAACTATGAGCTAATACTACTAATATTAATTGATACTTATATCGTTGCATTATATTAACAGTACAGTTTACTACAAACTGCCTCTTCTTTAAAGGTATTTTATATAGATTCATAGAGAAAACGCCTTCTAAGGTAAGTGTAAAATTTCTGGTGTACGTACGTTTGTAAGATTTATTTTGGCAAACGTGAATCGTATATAGTGATTTATATTTATATTTTATTTATATATATAATATAATTAGTACACTTACAAAAATGAGAAAGGGGTGATGTATGTTATGAGAAATACTAACAAATAGAGCACATTGATCACATGTGTAATGTTTTTTGAACTATTTGGGGCTAAATTTGGCGTCTCTCCCAACTTCATATATGTAGGTTTGAAGAATCATTCTTTATAAGAAATAAGACGGAAAACAAAAAATATTCGCTCATCTTTAAAGGTATAAAAAAATTCGTCGCACACAAAAATTATAACATTTTGCCTCTACTAGGCGCAAGTCGCAATCACGACATGAAATTTGTGAGTTGCGAGTCACAAATTGCAAGTTGTGTGGCTGCGCTGTGATTTGCATGTCCGGGTACAACGACTTGTGGCCTGATTTACGGTTTGGATCACATTTTTGTTAAAATGACTTATTTTTTATTCGTTTTGAATAAGATTTTCGGGATTTTTTAAAATTTCTATAAATAATATGATCCTAAAGTAACATTACTATGAGTTTTTTTTTTTTTACAATTTCTCATAAAAACACTATCAGCTTTTTTTTCACAATTTCTTTCCGAATTGGTTCACACTAATCATTTTTGGCAGTTTCAATCTCCAAGCAAGGTTTATTATCGTTTATTGACTGCCTAGATGTTGACGACTTTTCAACAAAAATTTTGAATTACACTTTAGAAGAGCTAAGTTATTTAAGTGGTATTGCTACTTTAAAGAACATGAGAAAGACCTACATACTAGTTTACAATCAATAACGAATGATGTCAAGCAAATGAACCAAATTACTACCTATGAAAAAATACATAGAGAAATTGAGGTCTATGAAACATGCAGAGATATGACACATCCATCAAATTCTGAAACGATGATGTCGGTAGCCATTTCTAAGATTAAGATTGGCTCTTCAAATGCAAGACGATTGTTCGATTAGTTATTGTCAATTATTCTAATATGTATTTGTTTTTCAATCAATTGGATAGTGTCAAATTATGTATTTTACTTACTGTTGTATTGTTTAAGTAATGTTTATAATCCAACCCTATCTAATAAAATGTTTTAGTGTCCGTCAAACACAACAAAGTGAACATCAAGGAAAGTTATCGAATCAAATAAATGACAAGTAATAAAACATGGATAATATTGTTAATCTCCTTAATAATACTCATATGGTTATTCATAGTCATAGAAGCTTAGAAAACCTCTTGAAAATTCATCAGTTACACCATTAGTACAAAAGAGTCAAATATATTGAATAAAGTAAAAATAAAAATAAAAAAAATCCACATTACTCCACAATAGTCAAACATAGTCAAAATAGATCAACGAGAGTCAACAATATTCCACAAAAATCAAACATTGTCATTAAAAGTCATAAATAGTCAAAAAGAAGTCAAACACGTTCAAATAAATTCAAACTATATCAAACATAAGTTCAAGGAATCAACACAAGCCAAAATCATCAAACGAAGTCAAAATCATTCAATAATATTCCACAAAAGTCAAAACTAATCTACTTAAGTACACAAAAGTCATAAGTAGTCGAACATAGTCAACAGAAGTCGAACAACGTAAGTTCAAGTCAAATAATTTCAAATAAGGTCAAACACAAAGCGAAAATGGTCAAATGGGTCAAACTAAGTCAAATGGGTCGTGTCCGAGATCATTTTCGGTTACGAGCTACAAATTCTCGGTCATGGTCGAGATTTGCTACTCACGACCAATAAAATCTCGGTCAGAGATTTGCGGCTCGGGAAACACAATTTGCTAGTCGTTAGCCACACATCTCGGCTATGACCGAGATTTTGCCGATCACAAGCTACAAATCTCATCCATGACTGAAAATTACGATTCGTGATCGAGAACGATCTCGATCACGAAACATTTTAGTGTCCGTGATCTTTTTTGCTCAATTCCTAAGAACAAACTTACATCAACAATACACATACATCGAATACTAACATAAACCCTAACAATTTCATACAAAAAACATGCACACCAAGTGTTCGATGAAATGACTCATCTTAGACCTAAGATTCGAACTCTAAATGTGTTGGTACCTAATAATTAGTCATTGTTAACATTATATTTTGAGAAAACACAAAGGATCTTGCACATTGGTGGTGATGGTCTTGCGGTTGCGGTGGTGGTGGTTGCAGGTGGAGGGTGACAACGGATGAGGGTGGCGGAGGTTGAAGGTGGTGGTTGAGGGGAAAGATTTGAACATAAATATTTTTTTTCCTTTATGTGCCCAAACTGACCTGAATTATTGCGTCGAAGCCGACCTTATGTCCAACCAATTCGTTCAACCCTGTTACCGGTCACGTGTCCAAGTAACCTCGGTCACGTAAGTCAAATAACGAGATCGCAAGTCGTAATTTGCGACTTTCGATGGGATGATGTATATCTTTTATAGTGTTTTTAGCACAATCTTGTATATATGTTGAAAACCGGGGGAAATTATTTGGTTTTCTGAAATAAAAATGTCAAGTAGTATTTATGAAAAAGAAGTTTTAACCTTCACTTAGATTTTACGTTTGCACGTGAAAATAGTTGTAAAAATGGTGATAGTATATTACCTATACTTTTTATTTTGAAAAGATAATAGAGGAGAGATTTAATGGTAGAATCGTGGAAATCGAAATGTTTTTTCTTAAATGAAAGAGTATGAATGAAAGATTGAAAACAAAAATTAAATTAAATAGTTGGGGATAAACGAGTGTGACTATCGTTTAAGTTTATTTTCTACAGTTGTTTTTCGCACTACATTTTTTAGGTGCATTATTTTATTAAACTTTCCTGTTGGAGTTAAATTTTATATTTTATTAATAAGACGGAATCCAAACATCGATCACCTACTTTGTGTAGGACACTCTTTATTTATTTATTTTTCTCGAAAAACATTAGAAAGCTTTTATCAAGTAATAGTTGAAAAAAGCAAGAGGTGCATCAAAGAACAATGATTTGAAATCCAACCACTAAACAAAAAGAATATTGTGTAAGCAAACATTGTTGTCGTACCGATCTTCCTCATTTATTTATTTAATAAAACAATGTCTTCCAAGGAAACATACTGATCATTAATTAATTATTAAACACTAATTATTACATGCTTAAAGTACTACTGTACTATACTCAACTAATCGTAAGCGTAGATCTTCTATTCACAAGGATGTAACGAGTCCAACTATTAACAAAGCTATTCAAGTTAAAAACATTATTAAACTTTATGTCTTGTAACATAGTTTCTGTGATATACTAGTTATGTCATTTTTTAAAACTCTATATAATTTAACTATAAACACGTATCATGAAACGAATATAGTATTTATAACAACACTTTATGATGACATGACCTTAAAATAAAGGACAACGTTCAAATAAAGAAAGGGTAGACACCCATACACCAAAATTTGTGTAATAAGCAACCAAATGCTTCGGAAAGTTGCAAAATCCATTTTTAGGAAGTAACAATTAAGTAGGTTAATTGTGTATATTCAATCCAAAGTGCGTTTGTTAGCAATTTCATTTCATTTTTTGATAGAAAGATTATCAAGCTCTCAAAATAGGCTTTATCATATAATGAAGAAAGAATATAAATCAAATTTCAACAACAAAGAGAATGTCAACTTTCTTTTTAACTTTTTCTTTTTTGTTAATGCAACTTTACTACACATGATATATATATATATATTACATTCTTTATGAAGAATAATAACTAACATTCTTCACGAAAAATGTTAACGAAAGATCCAGATTAACTTTCCCCTTTCTCTCAGAATTATTAATTCTCTTTAGATCATCCCTATATATATATATATATATATACACATCTACTAAAATGTTCAACCTTCATGAGATTAGAAAAACAAAAATTCTTAAGATATCCGCAGGTTGATATGTTTTAACAAAGTTATATTATAAATAAATAGATATAAAATGTTGTATCTAGTTTTAGATGTGTGTACTTATGTATGTACATTTGTTATGAAATAAGATGAGATGATGGGTTGGGGCCTGGGGCAATGCAAGTGCATGAGGGGGATCCGGTCCCATGATGAGACAAACGGAGTTTTACAGCTATCATACATTTAGATTTGATACGATCTGATTTCATTAAAACAACATAGCCATCTCAATACCCCATCTTATACTTATAAAATCTAATATATCTATCTATCTATATATATATTAGAAGAGCATAAACGAAAGTTTCATAATTTGCCACCTAGACAAAGATGACACATGACAAAATCTAAATTTTTTAAATTAAATAAAATAAAATAAATAATTACAGTTAGATAATATTTGAATATTATATTAATTAATTTAAAAATTCATGAATCATACTCAAACACTAATTAAAAAGTTATATTAAATTATTAATCGATTAAAAAGCTTATTTTCAGATCACATTATATTATGATTATAATTAAACTAATAATAAAACCCGTATGCATTATTTTCCTCTTAACAAATGTGGCCTATTATAACTAGGATAGTTATAGAAATAAATATAAATGATATAATAATAATGAATTAATATTCTCTACCATTAAATATAAACTAACATCATTAATATAATATCATGTTCATCGAATAATATTAATGCCCCAAACCACTCAATCTTCTTCATCTAATTTATTCACTTTTACCTTCTTCTTTTTAGTTGTGCATCGTCTGCCAAAGGCATTTTAATTAATAAAGATTATATAATTGATAAGTTAGTGTTAAGTGAAGCTTTATAATATGAGATTATTGGGTTTTGTAAGTTATAACCCATAAGTTTATTGATTTGTGTTTATTGTTTTCAGTTTCTATTGTATTCAAGCAATCATCATTCACTATCGAAATCATTGGTTCTATTGTTAAAGTTAATATGATGCAAATTAAATAAGTGTGTGCATGAGCATACGTCAACGTCTTCAACTGTGTTATTTGAGTAAACTTATCTCACTTTTGAGATTGGCACCAAGTTTTTATCACGTAGGTATAAGGTTAGTAACACGATATATTATTATTATTATTATTATTATTATTATTATTATTATTATTATTTTATTATTTTTTTCTGAATTGGCTTTAAGTAGCTCCACATGATCAGGTTGTTTCTCTATGATTTTAATTTCAATTATGCCTTGGGATAACTTTGGTCTTTTGTTGTATGTTTGGGTTGATGACCCGTCAACAAATTGTCCTCCTTTTCTTTATACATATTTGACCTTATGTTTATTAGAGCACAGGGTGTGGTAACCGATATTTTGAAGAGTGTTCTAGAGAATGTTGAAAGTGAGGATTCTGTGATGTGGTAAAACTGAATTTACAGTGTTCTTGACAGTGTTCTGAAGTTTTTTATTATTTATTTTATTTGATTTTCTAATAAAGAAAATTGTATAAATTAATATATAAAAAACAAATTGGGTGTACTCATCGGGTGACAATTGTGGCGGTTGCGTTGGTTGTGGTTGCATCGGGTATGGTGGTTGGTTGTAAGCGTACCGCGCGAAACTTTGCATTTGTGGGTTGGAAGATGGTTGAATTTGTTGCGGTTGCGAAGTTTGCCATTCGCCCGCGAACGGGTTCCAAGTGGATTGTAAATGGTACGGGTTGTTTGGGTTGTTTGAATTGTTTGACATGATGAAGAAAATAGATGGAAGTATGTTGAACTTTTGATGTTGATCTTGTGGCAAATTATCCGATTGTTTATATATAGGAAAGAAAGAATATATGATAGTTTATACATAGGAAAGAAGAAGTTTGCATTCAAACATTTTTTTAGTCAAAAGATACTTGCATACGTGACATTTGCATGCAACAAGAAAACAAGTCTTTAAAGTAAAAGACTACTGCATGAAAAAGAAAGAAACAAACAAATGAAGAAGAAAACAAATTAACAAAACAACTCGTGATTTTTGCCTGAAAAAAGAAAACAAAACAAAAGCTGGGAACATCGAACTCGTCTGCGTCTTTATGTAGACGGTGAACACAAAAGTTGAAAAGAACACCACGAAGAACACTGACAAAGAAATGGTAGAACATTGTGGCACGGTGTTCTCATTGTAGAACATCGTTGCCACGTACTTGCACACCCTCTGCTCTTAAGAGAATTATTTAGATTGTTTAGGAAGTTATTTGCAACTCTAATTATTCTCAAATAGTAATAAATAGATGAGTAGATAACCATATAATTAGTTGGTTTATAAGTCTACTTCTAGATTAAACATGGTAAATCATTATAAAAATTTTTTATATTAATAATCTTTATACAATACGGTGATTATTATGTAAGTTTAACATTTTTTATGTTTTTTATTTTTCTTTCGGAAAAAATAGTTTTGTACGTTGATAACCAATTATATGTAATTTCTCTCATCAAAATAATATTATGAGTTAAATGGTTAACATTACCGTAAATGTTTTTTATTAAAAAAATAAATTTAATTTAAATAGTTTAGATTTTGATTAAAAAGAATAAATTTAATTTAAATAGTTTAGATAATTATTCAAATTAAAATATAACAATTATTTATATAAGATGTGTCCCACTAAAACACTAATTAGTAATATTTAACACTAAGTAGTAATATTTTTATTAATTTTGTATTAAAAAATATATAACAAATTGCGTTGCATTGCACGAGTATAAATCTAGTATATATACTAAAGGAGAATAAATAGTTGCTCCATATTTTGCCACGTAGGCAAAGTGCCACGTGGCAACTTCTCATAATTTTAAATTAAATTAAATAAACAATTAAAGTTATATAATATTTAAATATATAATATTAATTAATAATTAATAAAATAATCTACGAATCTTGCTCAAACACTAATTATTAAATTTAAAAGATAAACTAAAAAATAAATTTAGATAGAGTTATATAATATTTGAACATAATATTAATTACTTAAAAAATCTATGAATCCTACTTAAACAATCATTGAAAAATAATATTAAACTATTAAACCTATAAAATTTGTTTAAATTAAATTACCGTGTATCGCACATATTTGAATCTAATATATATATATATATATATTCATTTTTCCTAAGATTCCTTATTTATACTCGCTCCTAATTTTATTTCTATTTATTATATGATGATATAAACCAATTTAATTAATAAACTTAATTTTCCTTAATATCCTAAAACGCTTGTAATTATTTTTTCTTCAAAAGTATTGGTTTTAAAAGGAGTGGAGTTTGACAAATTGGATTACATATCGAAATAGGTTTAAGTTTAAAAAGACTATAATTTCCTTTACGTATTACTCGTACTTTTTACTTATCACATTAATTTTGTATTTTTAAAATTAAGGTAACATAAAACTGAAAATAACCTCTGAGAGAGAGAGAGACTTGGGAATGATTTTGTATGGGTCATGGGCTTGTATATTTCTGATGTGATCATTGTGTGTGGATGAATATAATGATTGAAGTGATACGAACGTGACACTTATATGTATAAATGTAATGATTAGGGAGTATAAATCCTAAATTGGTGAGGTATAAACTCACAAACCCTTTTGTATTCAATTAGTTGAAGTAATATAAGCTACTGCTATAATTTATATACATAAATTGAATAAGTGTTATAAACGACCTAACTAACTATATAACATAATTAACAGCATAATTAGCTATATTTACAAGAATAGCCTTCCACTTCTATGCTTCTCTTTTCACCTTCCAAAAAGCTTATAATACATTCACAACCATTCTCATATATGTAGATGATACAGTCTTCTCAGTTAACAACCACCCTCACATTCAAACCATAAAAATCCAACTTCATGATAAATTCAGCATCAATGATTTGGACGCTCTCAATTACTACCTTGGCATTGAAATACTCAAAAATAACTCAAGGACAACAATGTCACAAAGAAAGTATACTCTTGAATTATAAAAGCATAAACTTTTCATTTTCTAGCAACTTCAATGTAATCCTAACTATATAACTCCTAGGGCGTTTCAATCTCATTTGAAAAGTATGAAATCTGATTTGGTGTAACTTATAAACCTGTAAAACAATTATTAAAAACTTAAGAATGTACAGTATCACATGTGTTGTTACTATCAGATATCACTCTTGATCATAACTTCTATATACAAAATAACAATATCACATGTGTTACTATTTTTAGTTACATGTTATATTTTAAAAAAATCACATGACACTTCTATTTTTTTAGTATATAACATGGGATATTGATATTATGGACTAGCCGCAAAGAAATCAAATATTATCACATCTGATATAAATAGTTTTTTTCAATTTATTAAATTTCCTCTAATCTATTGTTACATATCATTGTTTGACATTCTTTTCTTTTAACCATGTCTATGTTGATGAAGAGTTCTACATCACAATTGTTTTCTATAATAAGTTATCAGATGTGATACACATATGCTATTCTTGAATTGAAGAATTTTCAATTGTGATGTTGATTTTAACAACTGGGTCACATGAATTCACTAGTATTACATGTGATACCGCACGAGTTTTGTTAATCAATTTCCACAGTCATGAAGGTCCTCATGTTCCATTTTTTTTCTTTTCAAATCGAATAAAATTGATTGAAGAATCAGTATTAACATGAGTTTTTGGTAAATCATAGTACAAATACGAAATCATAGAAACGAGAAAATCATATTGATACGCAAATTAAGATCAATAAAAATCGCCAAAGCCAAAACCCGATTGAATCACATCAAATCTGTAGAAATTGGTTGTTTGATTTGTACTACCGATCGTGTGTGTTTCAATTGACTTGGTGTATCGATTTATGTAAGTCGTACATTTCGAATTGTTGTAATTTGAGAGTGAATTGCAGATCTAATAAACCATAGAAATCAAGTTTGAACGATGTTGAACTGTATATATTTTTTTATTCTTTTTAATTAGTGAAAATGTTGAATTACCATATTTTCATTCCACCTTTAATGAAAAATAGATGGTTGAGATTCATTCATTTATTCTCACTAGATCTCTCATTCTCATTTGAACTTAATTTTATGTATATAATATAGATATATATATATATATATATATATGGACCAATTCAAATAAAATAAATCTTAACGTAAAATAAATATGACACTATACACATGCTCCCCGTGTCCTTTTTGTTGTAAGCTGGTCAAAGGGTAGCTTGGTAATTTTGTTTGCCTAATTATAGTCATTAAATAAAAATTCAAGACTCCTTTCCTCCCTTTATCTTCAATCGACACCCCAACTGCATCAAAACCCTAATTTATCTTTCTCTCTCATAAATTTCCTATAGCTCCCTTTCCTCCCCTCATCTTCAGTTGAAGCATTGGGTTCTAGTTTGATTTATTTTGACGTTGGTGTTGTTTCAAAACAGTTCTCTTTTATCATCTTTTGAAAGCCCAAGAGAGTGTTCGGCTTCTTCAGTGCCTAAGGTAATTAAACTTTAAAGTTTTTTATTGGTTTAACTTTTTTAAGTTGTTAATTTGACTTTATATATGCGCGTTTTTGCTATTGTGTTCATAAATATAGATGCTGATCTTAAATGTGTTACGTCATTTTGTCAATTTGAAATGAAGTTGCTTTAATTTCTTGTTAAACCCTATTGATAAACAGTTGAGCTTCAATATGTTCATATGCTTGAATTTTTTTTTATTTGTTGATTTTAAATTACCTTGAATTCATATTTTTAAGGTTTATGTTGTTGACTCCATTAAATCGAATATTGATCTAATATGGGTTTCATTAATTTGAATTTAAAGTGTAAAACTTTAGTCAATTGGAAGTGTATCCCTCATAGGCAAAAGGTTAATCAATTGATTATTATAATTCATAAATGATGATTTCCTCGTTTTCCAACAAGTTTATGCAGTTGTGAACCGGTAACCGTGCATCAATCTTCTCAAATTCGTGCACCAGCTTAGTTGTCGTGAATTATGCAGTTGTGAATCTCTATTTCATTCGTGCACCATCTTAGTTGTTGTTACCGGTTCTTCCATATAATCAAGAATAAAGATTATGTGAGTCTACCTTACCGGGATGTGCATCAACTTGTTAACTCTATGAATTAGTGTTGTCGTTTGTTTATGTTAATAACTAGTCGATCGATGTACTTATTTTGTGTCCGTAAAATCACTATTGATGTACTGCTCTTATGTGCATCAAGTCACCACCATTTGATGTCTTACTTTTATGTGCATTAAGTCACTATTCATGTACTGGTCTTGTTATTGCTAATTGTAAATTGATAATTGAACTTGTCATCATTGTGCAACAACGTGTGTTCAAATGTGTTGCAACTTTGACCGGTTGAAACTTGTTGTCTCTGATTTTAATACAAAGTGTGCATAAACTAAATCATGTTGTTTTAACACATTTTTGTCTTTGTGTATCAGAGATATTTTAAGCACATAAATATAAGGTTAATTTTTTATTCCTCATTTTTATATTTACGTTGTTGAATAATTTTGGTGCATCTTGTTAAAATTCTACCCGAAAATCACTTCACTCTTTCTAGCAAGGAGCTAAAGAGCTGACCTAAAAGCGAAATATTATAAGACAGATTGTAACTTAAACAATATTTAATAGATAAATGATGCAAAAGGACATGTTTACCCCTTTTTCATCTTCAAATAATTAGATAATAGCTATCAATTATCAAAGTAACTAATACGATCAAAATCAAATCAAATAGTCCACAATTTATTTTATTTATTTTACATTACGATTTGTGTTATAATAACTAATCATATAATATATATATATATATGTTTTTTTAATTAATTTGCTAGAATTTCAAAATTATATGACCGAAAAGTTCAGATCAATCGACATCAAATTAAAACTACACAATTAGACATGAGAATATAGATTCACATAATATTACAGAAAGCAAACAATCACATTTTTCTTTTTTCTTATCTTTATGATTTTATAATTTCTTTAATCCAATAAAACATATAAACAACAATTGATTGTAAAGAGTCGATTCAAGACACATATAAGTCATATAGATATGATCATGCAATACAGTAATACAAGATTGACACGTATTTTTCTAGATCAAATTGATTATGGAGTTGAATATAATAAGGGATTACGTGAATGTACTCTTTCATATATATGTACGAAAAAGTAGGTTGAGAGAGAGAAATAATACTTACATTAATATCTTATAATAAATAGATAAAATAAGATGACCAAACATTAAGTACGTAGTCCGTACTTCATGATTAATTGTTGTAGACTAACTTGAAATTTTCTTTTTAGGTTAAAGACCCACGTTAATGATGTGTCGTAAATAATAATGAGAAAAAGAAAAAAAAGATAATTATTCATAGAACTAAATATATTATTATATTATATATTATATATATAGTGTATATAACAGAGTATTCTCTAAATAATATTAATCTAATAAGACTCTAGTTTTTATAGTCTATCACTTATGAACATGAACTATATTTATCTATAAAACAACGCACCTTCATCTCCCACCTCTATTTATTTCTATTTCTATTTCTATTTCTATTTTATTTTATTAGAATATTTCTCTCTCTGTAGGAATCCCATATATACATACAGACGCATCACGCTCGGAAAAATAAAAATAAAAAAAAATGCTTTCAAGATTCACCTTAAAAAAATCTTAAATCTAGAAAAATAAAATAAAAAAAGCTTCAATTTTGTTTGTGGGAATTCTGCATTTTTCTTAGAAGATTGAAGAAAATGCATTATTGGTCTCCTTCATTAGATGTTGATCATGAATTTGAGAAGCTTGTTAATCGTATGCATCCACCCAGGTAAAAATTCGTTTAATTTTGTTGCTAGTAACCTGAATTTGTTGAATTTTCGTTTCGAATTAATTATTTCGCTGAATTGTTTTTGAATTTGCATTAACTTTTATTATGAGAAACAGGTGAATTTCAAAAGTTTAGGATTTTATTGTGTTCTCTTTTGGATTAATTGATTAATAAATTATTGATGTATTTTTCTATATGTGTTCTTTTTCATTTTTAGGGTTACGGTTGATCATGTCACTGACAAAAAATCAACTCTGATCAAGGTATGTGGAAATGACACCAACAGGTTATTTATTGAATTAATTTTATTAGAAAGAAAAACAATCATTTTTGATTAATAATATTAATTTAATTTTTTGGTGCAGGTTGATAGTGCTAATAAACGAGGGAGTTTATTAGAAGTGGTTCAGGTTTTGACTGATTTGAATTTGTCGATTAAACGAGCTTACATTTCTTCTGATGGTGGATGGTTCATGGATGGTATAATTTGATAGAAATATATACATATGTTTAATTACTCAACATTTTTTTGTACTAATTTTGAACAATATTGTAGCTAATTATTTGATTATTTTTTTGCTTCTGATTACAGTGTTTCATGTTACTGATCAATATGGGCATAAACTCTCCGAAGATAATGTGGCAGATCGCATTCAGCAGGTATTCATATGATTTTTAGTTGCGTTTTGAAAGTGATTATGTAAATAATTAGGCGTAGTTAATAAAGTTGGTTGTCAAAAATAGTGTTTGGATGTGCTTTTGCTATTTGAAGTTGTAATGATAAGGTAAATCATACATCGCGCGAGTATTATTTATGGAATTTTAATTAACGTTACGCTTTGTGTAATGAGAGTAAAAGTGTATCGGGTTAGGTTAACGCGCAACATTATTAGGTAATTTATTTTCTACTTTTATACGATTAGTTTTGTTGCATCTGGTATGAAACTGATTATTCACTGACCCTCTAGTGTTGGGTTGCAGTCACTTGGACCACGCGGGTGTAGCTTTCGATCCCTGAGAGGTTCAGTTGGGGTTCAATACGCGTCAGAAAACACCACAATCGAGCTCACGGGGCGTGACCGGCCCGGCTTACTTTCTGAGGTTTTTGCAATTCTCACCGACCTTAAATGCAACGTGGTTGCTTCAGAAATATGGACTCACAATTCAAGAATGGCATCGATTGTCTACATCACTGATGACGAAACGGGCCTTCCAATCAACGACCCTGAGCGACTTGCTAAAATCAAACAGCTTCTACTTTACGTTCTAAAAGGTGATCTAGATAGACGTGGTGCACAAACTACGGTGTCTGTGGGGTCCACTCACACACAAAGGAGACTGCATCAGTTGATGTATGCAGATCGTGATTATGACACCGATGAATTTGATAACTCTGAAGGGTCTAGCAGTCAGAAACCGCGTGTGACTGTAGAGAATTGTATTGAAAAAGGGTACACTGTGGTGAATTTAAGGTGCCCTGATCGACCGAAGTTACTGTTTGATACGGTTTGCACATTAACAGATATGCAGTATGTCGTTTTTCATGCCACCATCATTGCTGAAGGCGCGGAGGCTTTTCAGGTACATCGTTGTAACGCATTTGTTAAGAGTTGAAACATGTGATTTCGTATACACTGTCTTGTGATCATTTTTACTTATATTTTAGGAATTTTACATCCGGCATATGGACGGATGCCCGATTAGTTCAGAAGCGGAGAGACAACGAGTAATTCATTGTTTGGAGGCAGCTATTAAAAGACGAGTATCTGAGGTATCAAATTGATATTGTGTCTTACTTATGAATGGGTCAATTAGGTTATTTTTCTCGATGACGGGTAAACGGAGACCGTTTACCTGTTCAGCTTACTCGGGGAGGACGAGTGTTTTTACTCATATGTACGTGGTCTAACTGGGTATCCCCGTGACCGTTACCGACCCTTTCCGTGCCACCCTAAGATATGCAGCTAATGAGGTTTGAACCTGAGCCTCTTGTGAGGGTATCAGGATGCCAACCATTAGGTGATCTTGACGATGGTTAAAAGTAGAATAGCTTAAAAGGAAACATGTTAAATGAAATGGGTTCAAAAGTGCATTTTGAATGCATAAAATCATCTAAATCATTTAATTAAAAAAATTAGAATATTATGGAAACAACATATCTTTTTGTTATCATATCTTGCACACCCATTATGGTATAAAAATAAAAATCGGATAAAAGGGGTGTCTGGCCGATCTGACCTGATCCGTTTCATTTTTTACCTGTTTACCTCACATGCTCAACCTGTTCATTTTGTGACCAATATATTTGATAAAAGAGGTTTTGGGCCAACCTGACCTGACCTGACCCGTTTCATTGTGCCAAGTTTGAATATAGATTGTCACCTTAGTATTTCACTATTTCTCATAAGTTACTTGCGATATACAGGGGTTAAGACTAGAATTATGTGGTGAAGACAGGCTCGGGCTGTTATCTGATGTGACTAGGATTTTTAGAGAGAACGGGCTCTCAGTGACTCGGGCTGAAGTGACAACAAGAGGATCTAAAGCTGTAAATGCTTTTTATGTGATTGATTCATCGGGCGGTCAAGTTAAAGGTGAAACAATTGACACAGTTAGAAATGCAATTGGTGAGACCATACTTAATATGAAGGACGATGAAATGTTGACAAATACAAAATTGCCCCGACAACAAACAGGCGGGTTTTCGTTGGGTAATCTGCTTAGGAATCGATCAGAGAAGTTTCTATATAATTTGGGTCTGATTAGATCTTGTTCAGAAGTCGCTTGAATTAGTTAGAAAAGAAGTTAGGTTTGTTAGTTAAGCATGTTTCTGTTTTTAAACCCTGAAGTGTAGATTCTTGGTTCTGCGGGCCTCATATGTGTACATTAGTCGATGTAAATACATACATCAATGAATGGCTGTTGACGAAAATAAATTCCCAATGAGCTAGCAAGTTATGAATCATTGCAACTTTTCTAATTATATGAGCATCCTTTTTATAATTGTCTTGTTGTTAAGGGTCAAGTCAAATGGTAATAAGTATTCCTTCTGTTCATTTATTAAATTAGTCTTTAGAATGTTAAATTAGATAAGCATTCAAACCGCAGATAATCTAGATATCTTACCATCAAATAATAAAATTTTAATCATCATTTTCTAACATATTTTACTACAACTAATGATTACTTTTTTATATTAATTTATACGGATGGTTCTCGTGCTTTACTCGAAATTTCATGTACCGTCCTTTAAACTATATTTTTCACATTTGCAGTCTCCATGGTTGCAAATTTTTTTCCTAACCGAGATTTACATTAACGACCGTCATTGTCAACCGTTAAATATGATCATCTAACTTGTACGTCAGGGTAAAATGATCGTTTCATTCCATTAAAAGACCACGAGTGTAATATATATTAAATTAGGTATTGAGCCCGTGCGATGCACGACCGTTTAAAAAATACAGTTTCAAACAGTTTAATAAATAACTAATGTGTCAAATATAGTTTCAACATATTAAGGTTGATAATGATTTAGGTGGTTTTAAACATTATAATATCATGTAAACATACAAACTTTATACATTTACAACCTTTAAACTTCAAAAATCACAATTAATCTAACATGCTAAGATAATGCAACATTGGTACTGTTACTATTAAAACTAATAATTTACATTTCTTAAAGAAATTGTGAAAAAGAAGAATCACTTAGTATTGAAATAGTTCAAAAATGTGGAACTTATACTTTAAGATTAACCAAAATTTTGCCTAAATCAAAATATATAAAATTTCATCTCAAAACTGATTTTCTCATTTTCAATAAAAACGATTACTCGTTCTCAACGGTATACAACAAGTATGTCAATAAAAGTAGGTGTTTGTGACCATGCCAAGAAAGATAATCAAAAGGTTAATCATATTACCAATAGATTGTATCCAACATCAACATAAAAATATGATGGGATTGCATAGCTACTGATAGTAAAACCCATGCTTTGAAATTATTACGTAGTAAATTAACATAGGTTGCAAGAGTTCAAAAGCCACATGTAGACAATGGCTGGCAACATTTAAAAAACCAAATAACCAAAATTATTCAAAACTCTTCATCATCAGTTTGGGTTAACCCATAAGGGGTGAGTTCAAATAAGAATGATAAAAAATCTCATGAATCGTATGCGAATAAATTATAAAAATTACATATTCGGAATCAGCGTTAAAAATAGGAAGAAAAAATATTCGTCGAAAGTATATCATGTGAGATCTCTAATTAAAGATAAAATGACGTTGATTCTAATGATGTAATTTTTATAATTTATTGATGTACAATTTATAAGATATTTAAATTTAAAGAAAAAAATGAAAATGGGTAAGGTGAGGTGGCATGAGGATTAAATGACAAATAAGCTTAGTTCCTAAGAAATTGACACATAAGCTCAAATTAATAGGAGATTGACACATAAGCAATCCAAAACTTTGTTTTATATATATAGATAGATCACGTAGGCGATTCGTGTAATATATTTTTTTCAAATTTTAAATTCATATAGTATTTTTTTAATTGTGTTTAAGTAATTTATTTTTTATTAATTAGTTTTTCAATTCAATTTAATTATCTATTTTTTACAAATATATCTTATTTGACGAATGAAATGCTCAATTTAAATATTTATTTATTCTACGTTCATTTTGATGAGAGAAAATTTATAAATAACTAATTCACAAATTGTGTATCTTAGTTTGAATTTGGAAAATTTGCTAACCTCCAAAACTTTGGAAAATTTAATTAGTAATTTCATGCATCAAATCAAACGCACTCTTAGTGATGTAAACTGTGATGGTCCAAAGACGTGGGAAATTGAAAGGGACAAACAACAGACATGTGATTTAATCTAAAAAATAAATAAATAAATGATATGAGCCATCTATGCATCAGTGGTATCCAGTCTTGAAATTCTGTCAAAATCGGCTCCTAATTAATATGGACAGCCGACTCCAAAACCTTATATCGTAATTACCTACCCATGACCCAATACTCCAATACGCCAATAGTGCTTCTCAAGGGTTTATTTTTTTAGTTTTAATTTATTAAATATTATAAGTTAATCAATTTATATATCAATCTTGATGACTTAGTTTTTGGTTACAGCACTATCCATTGAATCTTATAATGCTAAGAGACAAATGTACCAAGAGAGGAAATAGTCTTTTAAGATCATTCTTTAAGTTGACAAAAGGTTTATTCACATGATGCTTGTATATTTAGGTACGTTTGATAAAGTAATTGTAGATTGTAGTTATAAGTGTAAAATGTAAGTTGTAATTTAAAATTTTGAGATTTTGAGTTTTTCGACAAACAAGACTTTCATTTTTATAGAAGTTTTTGTTCAAAAATTAAAAGTTAAAACTTCTAAAAGCTCCTAAAAGATTTGCTAAAAACATTAACTTTAAGTTTAGCTCAATTCTATAATTGTTGTATTTAGATCTAGTTAGACATAATCCTAATTTAAGTAGATTACAAAACCTTGATAAAGTTCAAATTGGATGAACCTAAGTGCTAATTCGAGCTCAAATAATTTGATAAAGAGTTCGACATATTACAAATTATAATTACACTATGGTATATCCAATCCACCAAAAATATTTTGGATTGATTCATATTTAATTATTTATCATCACTCGCTCATTACAATAACAAGGATTATTAGACTATCAATTAACTAATACCAATTAATAACTAAGTCCAAATAATTAGAGTTGTTTTTGGATCAGAGAAAGGAGGAAAAAAACAGTTGTTTGCTAAAAGAGGAGTAAATGTAGGAATAAAGAAAGTCAACAGACAAAGAATGACAGAGCAGATGGTGGTGTACCACCATGAACCATCGCTTTCCGCCACCCTAATAATTAACACAACAAAAATTCAGGCCACCATTACAAAAAGAAGCAGAAGCAGCCTCCTATTCTGCAGATGTTGGACCACAAAAAACAAATCCTGCACCAAATCGTCTTCCAGTATTTATAGATAATTCTGAACCAACTAAATAAATAATGTCCACCCACCAATGTGCATGTTTTCATCTTCTTATCATCAATTATTACACCTTTTTTATTTATTATTTAAATCAATCAATCTGAGGACTTACTCAATTTAACACTCGTTATCAATTTATCATTCATACTTTGCTTTCCAATACTATATCTTCTCAACCATATGTTATATAATTAAACTCTAAGATGCATTTACTTTACGCCTCAATATATAATGATAATGAATCTTAAAAAAATATTCTATAAATGACACAAATATTTTGACAAAGATTTATAACAACTACTATTGAAAATTCTATTTGCTTAAAACTTTACCAATTTGTTAACTAGTGTAAATTTACACTTCTTCATGATTCATACAAAGTTACAAACGTATCATACCGAGTAATTACTATTTGTCATATTAATATAGATCTAAGATATAAAGACAACCCACATTGATAAAAATTGGTATCCAAATTTCTCTACGAGCCTAGTAAATTAACGAAATCTTCTCTATATAAAAGTTTTATTTAAAACGAACTTCTATTAAGTTTAGAGCATCCACAATGCTCAGACCCTTTAAAAAACTTTTTTTTTGACAAACAATCTTTTCATCAATTTTACATTCACAAAAACCGTTTTAGTCCAGTAGAAAACTCTTTTGGAAAGCTTTTCTATCAAAAAAACTACACATATCATATACAATTGATTCATTTGAGCTTTCAACTCTAATGGAATTGAGCTTTTTAAACGGTGCTTTTAGGGAAAAAAAATCTTCCACCGGAGATGTCTTTGGTATAAAAAGATCGTCTAGAAGAAAACAAAATCTTGTTTTCAGTAACACATTAATATCACACATAGTATTTGTGTAGTCAATTATACAGATTTTAGATGCTACTAGGCGTGAATATTATATAGAATAAATTCACACTTCTAGTAATCTGAAACTTTATGATCTATATAATTTGTTTTTATTTTAACATAACTGCATGTAAAGTTAGATACTGCGAGAATAACCATTTCCCATTTATGTTTGATAAAACCGTCCAAAAGTTACTGTGATAGATATATAGATAGACAGTATATGAATATTTGGGCTTTGTTGGATCAAAGTATAGAAAGCTCGCCCAAAAATGGGCCTTCTTTCAACAATCCACTCTCTCAATTTCTTTCATCTATCTCTTATTAAAGATAGAAGAATACTTAGACGTGTATAAAAATGTATCCAACCAAAAATTTGAGATGCCTGATAAAATCAAAAATGAAGATTAGAAGAGAAAAAAAAATATAACCTAGGTGTCAAACTTGAATGATATAACACTCGAAGATTTATTGAATTAAAACGACAATCTTATTTATTTATCAAAGTTTTACATTGAGAGCGGAAGCGAAAATATATTACAAGCTATACAAAGAGAAGACTATAAATAAACTTAAACATCTTCGGGTATCATCTGGTCCTACGGTTCCCATCTTGAAGAGCTTACTTGATGTTTCCTGAGATATACACGTACATGCATAAGCCTAAAAGCTTAGTGATTTCGTGTGTTTGTGTACAAAATATCACACACAATATGTAGTGATGACACAAAATGTAAAAGTGTAAAATATACAAACTATGATGAGATCTCTGTGTCCGTCAGGGTTAACCAGATCTCAAGTCGTCTCAGACATCGATTTAGCATAAGGGCTATCTGTGTCATGACTATCTATACCAGTACTACACAGAGTGACATGTATCTGCTAGTATCGACTTAGTACAAACAAGTAGCCGCTTGTGTACTAATCGTACCAATATATATGTGGGCCAACGACCATTACTTTTCAGCTCTTGCTACCCGATGACTAACGTGACATAATATATTTAAAAGTCAATGTGCGTGATATTAAATGCAATTAAACAGATAAACAAGTAAGCAGTTAATCACGTGGTATATCGCATATATCCCAGTTTTTAAAAATAACAAGAAATTCACCTCATTAGTTTAGATTTCAATTGTAGGTTTCAACCTATTAATCATATACATGTACACAATTAGTCATTATATATACAGGCATTATTAATATTATTAAAAACATAGAACAATGTTGCTACGTACTTCCTTTTGTCATGTTATCATATTATATAATCATTATTTTAGACTCTAAAGATTTAGTCTACGTAAACATAATAATAATTATTATCATTAAATGAAAATACTTAAACAATTGAGAATGAGTAGTACCTTAGTAGTCACGTAAATGTGTACTGCATGAGTTGTAAGTTTTACTTCTTCATTTAAGGATTTATTTATACTTGAATTGTAAGCACCTTGTCATTTAGTCTACGGTTATAGATAATTATGTGGCGTTATTATATCAATTCTTGGTTAGTAAGTATTGTAACTCATCAAAGTTAGGATGTCATCTTTTCTTAGTCAGCAAGGATACTAGGAAATCTATCAAACAGGAAAACGTTATTTAAAACATTCTTGTTTATTACTAATTAGTTGTCGATTGTAATAATAATATGACATATTTTGAATTATATTCAGTTATTATTGTATAAACTTATTATAGTAATTGTTAATCAAATTAATTAATTAAGTTTGTAACTTAATTAAAAGTTAAACTATATTTTACTCTTCACATAATATTATAATATTTATTAGTATTTTCTAAGGATGTTACATAAAGAAATGTTTATGGACACAACAATTTGATACATATAGCATTACTTTTTACAATACCATAGACATTCGACAAATAGTCAAGCAATCTCTTAAGTCCCTAAACTATTTACCCAAACAATCTAGCGTGTAAATTATAATACAGTGGGCACCCAAGTATGCGGCAGTAGATATATGGGAATCATACTAAAAACGTCATTAGTTAGTTATCTATCACAAACTAAAGTAACAACTCTCACATAAAGCAACTCCATGTTTGATAAGTTTGTTAACTTATATATGTTGTATCATGTGTCACGGATGTATCTAATCAATAAATTGAAATCCTAAGGGAATATAGAGAAAGTATCAATGATGCCACAAGAATATGTTGTAAACAAATTGGCAAAAGGTCCCATAAATAAGAAGACATACATTGACCATCATCAAGTCAAATCACCCACAAACCCAATTAATAATGTCACATTATCAGCTTACAAAATAATATTAGACAACCAAGTAACAAAGTAATGGAGTAAGCTAGGTGCCTTAATATCAACTGCAGCATTTTCTATTAACTGAAATTTTACAAAATAACAGTTAAGTTGAGTCGTTAAGATCTTGACCACGTTTTCACACTTGAGTTGCAACTAATGATACTGTGAAATCCAAATAACTTGCTAGATTGAATTCCTTTAAAGCATCAAATTTTAAAGTGAACTGCGACATAAAGTGCAAGATTTCACGATTTAGATAAAGTAATAAATAATGGCTTCGCCCGGGTTCGAACCGGAGACCTTCAGTGTGTTAGACTGACGTGATAACCAACTACACCACGAAACCTTTCTGTATTTATTTCATCCTAAATTATTTATAAAGTAATATTTTTACTATCACTATTCTCACAAATCTTGAAGTCGAATCCAGCTTCCATCGAAGATATTAAATAATGGCGATAGTGAGATTAGTGGATTCACTCTCAATTACGCCATTAATTTCCACTTCTCGCAATTTACTCATTAATTCAAAATCTATTTTTTGTAAAGCTTCAACAGCTGCTGCTGCTGCTGACATGGCAACAACCACAAAAATCATCGATTCACATTTACACGTTTGGGCATCTCCACAAGAGGTTTATTATATTTTAATTCAATTATTTCCTGTAAATGTTGTCTGAAAGAATTATATATGTATTCAAAATTAAATATTGTTATTGATTTTGCAGGCTATGAATAAATACCCTTACTTTCCTGGTCAAGAACCATCGTTACGTGGTAATTTTGATTTTTTACTTGATGTAAGTTCATTACAGTATTATTTTTGTTGTCAATTTAATGTATTTATTTAAGTCCAAAAGTCATTTTCTTTGTGCAATTATGTCCACTTGCTATTTCATATTCTGTTTGTAATTGGTATTATGTTAAACAGTGTATGGGAGAAGCAGGTGTAGATGGTGCATTAATCGTGCAACCGATTAATCACAAGTTTGATCATTCATATGTAACAAGGTCAGAAAAACATAACATTATTATAAACATTTTTCATTTCATAAGAACGTAGATCATCACGTGAATTCAATTGTGGACAGCGTGTTAAAGAAGTATCCATCCAAATTTGTTGGTTGTTGTCTTGCAAATCCAGCAGAAGATGGCAGTGGAATCCAACAGATTGAACATCTTATTTTAGAGGTCTTGTTTAGAATTCTCTAAACCATATGTCACGAATATTTTCTAGCGAAACTGACATTTACACTAAGATATTTATTTTTTGCATAGGATGGTTATCGTGCTGTTCGCTTTAATCCGTACTTATGGCCATCTGGTCAGCAGGTAGACAGTGAAAACATTTTCTTGCTCTGCTTTTTTAATAGGGTTAACTTTCTGAAAGTGTGTTGAACTTTATCCAAAATTATGTTATATGTATCAAACTTCAGTTGTTCCTTTTGTATGTATCCAATTAATATTTCATCAGAATGCAACCGGTATTTTTGCTAACGTGATAGCAATATAAGGTGCGATGTCCCCAAAACTGGTGTCGTGTCATTGGTTACAAGTTATAAAAGGTTAAGATACATACAATAGCAATTATTAAAGTTTAATGTGTACAATAGAAACTTTTTAAAGTTTGATTCATATAATTAACTTTTGTGGTCAAAGTTTGATATATTTTCATACACTCTACCCTTTTTATTAAATGTAAAATATGACCAAGTATTTATATAAGCAACTATTATTGCAGATGACAAACGAAATTGGGAAAGCATTGTTTGCAAAAGCGGGGGAGCTTGGAGTGCCAGTAGGCTTTATGTGCTTTAAGGGTCTTAGTTTGCATATTTCAGAAATCGAGAAGTTATGCAGTGAATTTCCCAAAACAGTAGTACTACTTGATCATTTAGCTTTCTGCAGACCTCCTGTGTGAGCTCACTGTTCTTTTGAAGTTTTTAACTTTCACCCCCTAAGATCTCCTGGCTTGTATAAAGGTCTAATGGCCCAAATTTGCTTCTTTTATTTATGTTATCGTGTAGAAATGATGAAGAAGCGAAAACCTTCTCAGAGCTCTTGGGTCTATCAAGATTCCCACAGGTACTTATTGAACAGCCTCATACAAATTAAGGTGATGTTTGGTTTGTAGTCGGGGTATCGTTATGGGTATGGATTTAGAGCCCATACTCTTAGACCAAACCCTCAATCACGGGTAAACATGTTCCTTCTAATTAATATGACTTACGGGAATAAAACTATAATTTGACAGGTTTATGTAAAATTTAGTGCCCTCTTTCGAGTTTCAAGGAAGCCATTTCCATATGAAGATTTATCTTCGCTTCTTTCTCAAGTCGTTTCCACCTTTGGCGCCAATCGTGTGATGTGGGGAAGGTAACCAAGCATTTTTCATCGGATTTAATATTTTTCCGAATGCTAACTACTTGTACTGTTCATATTGATGCAGTGATTTCCCTTATGTTGTTGAAGAGTGTGGTTACAAAGAAGCAAAAGAAGCGGTGTCTCTAATTGCCAATCAAGTATCTTTATCGTCTTCCGACTTAGAGTGGATTATGGGGAAGACTGTTATGCAGCTCTTCAAAGGACACTGGGTTTCTTCTTGAGTTTCTATATTTGGTTTTCTAGACAAATAATATTCCGTGCTGCTTCTGTTAGACATGAATATTGGAACCATTACAAGAGTTATCATGCTCTGGAGTCTAGACCTCGATGAATTGCTACAAGCATATTAATTTTCACCATCTGAATAGAGGATTCAATTTCAGGTTGATTCGATTTATGCTAGCTAAAATAGAAAAAAGCTAAATGGAAAACTGAAAATGTGTTGTCAATGTATACATCTTGCTAAATCACTTTATTTAAAAATATCATATTATTGATGTACAAACATTTGGCAAGTTGCATTTAATAAGATAGCAAACATCCGTGCAATGCGACAATCTATGTGGTGATGATAGGTGGTGGTAATGATGAAGTGATGAGAAATTGAGAGTGTATATATTTTGAAGGTTTATTATATTTTTTGTTTATATATATATATATATATTGTTGAGGTGATTAAAATGTAATAATTATGTAGGAGTAAATGGTCATTTCCTGTAATTGAATTGAAAATAAAGCCAATAGCTCAATTTCATTGTAAGTAGTTATTATATTTATTATAGATTATATCAAAAATACAACCCAAGTGAGACCGTAGAAGTTAAAACATTTGGATTAAAAGGTCTGCACAACCAAAGAGATGATATACAATCGACAAAGAGAACTCAACTCCTAAGAAATATTTGGCAAAATACGATCATCAAGAATATGTTCAACTTAATTTCAGCATGTAAACTACATATTAGATTAAAAGGTATGTACAAGCTATACGAGAAAACTCTATGCAACCTGCCTAAGGTCACCCCCCAACATCACAAACTTTGGATGCAAAATGAGAGGTAAAAAATCTATCTAAAGAAGCTTTGCACAAAACAGTAATATCCGTACAAGCTAATAAACAACAAATGATTTTTAAAATAAAAAAACTCAGCTGCGGGTTGGGCTAATCTTCTATACGTTGAATCTCACCCATCATGATTCGGTTGCTGGTAACCTTAAATCCCAGTAGAGCTGGGTCAATTTGCCTTCCCTTTTTTCCTTTCTTCTTTCCAGTTTTACCCCCTTGTCCATCTACTCTTTCTAAAGCTGCAGCTGCTACATGATTATCTGCCTTCTTAGCATTGCTTTTAAGCATGTCACTAAAAGATGCCGTCTCTGACAAGTCAACATCGCTATAAGATGACGTTCTCCTAGAATGAACATCCTTGCCAGCTGTCATGTTTTCGGTGGCTTGATTTGCTACAATGCCTCCCGCTTCCCGTCTACCGCCTATTAATAAATACACATTTGAGAAAAAGATTAATAACAGGAACAATTGGACAAACAAATTGCAGGCCAAAATCCTCAAGAAGAATCATTCTCTGTTCTAACCAGAGTCCAGAGGTGGCTAAACGAGCGGGTTGGGTTATAAGTTTAGAACAAATCAGGTAACTCACTGTGTGTGTAAGATGGGACGGGCCGGGCCAACCCACCAACATTTTTTTGTACTTTGTTAGAAATAAAGGTCATAAGTACAACTACAAAAACTAACTGGATAAATAATAGAAAAGAAAACAATGAATAGGTGACTTTTGACCTGTTACCACCAAATTACAACCCAAAATGATCTTTCATGTAAACAAGTTGAAATGCCACCTCTAGTTCTGACTATTTTTAATGTGATAAAAACATATATTGACAGCAACCATCAAACAAACTGGTGAATACTATGTTAAGATATGTAATAGTCAATGCACAATGATGTTTGAACATTTGCAACATATACCTTCAGATGATATCATAGTAGGGACAATCCTCCCTCTGACATCTGGATTTGATGCCAGCTCAGATAACCCTTCGTGTGATAAGGCTGCACGTGCAACGGGTGGATGTTTCAACAAAATGTTTTCAGGCCTCTTGGATGTAGCTGCCACCCTGTAAACAAAGATGTTGCTTAAACTAATGCTTAAAAACAAAGTCTCAAAGGTTATCTATTTAGTTATGTAGGTGTCCATGAAAGTATATGGATACATTTATAATAATACATATATACGACCCACAGATAATAAAAGCTTCGGGAACTTTCACTTTTTTAGAATCCATTGTTGGGCAAGCTAATGAAATGACTTTCTACTAAAAGTTTAAAAGTAAAACTACTTTTCCTTACCGTTCTTTAGCCTCAAATGTAAAAGATTCGGTAAGTCCTTCCTTGTCAACGTATAAACCTGCGTTCCCAAGTGGATTTATGTCAGAAACAATATATATATTAAAGATTAAAGCTTGAATGATCATAAAGATAATATGTAGATATTACCACCACCCTGTTGAGCCATACTTTCTTGAGTTTCAGCACCTGCACCCTCCATTATTTCTAATGGTGACGTGCCTGCCATAGAATGTGTATAATCTGCCTGAGACGACCCATTAACACCAAATAACGGGCTCTCTTCATTGCCTTTGAAACCAACTACTGTCTCATCCAAGGATGCACCTGGACTTGACCCATAAGATCCAACAGCAAACTGGTGGTTCTGGTTCAGTCCAACTTGTTGATTGGAGTGGTTAAAGGAAGGTGGCCTTCTTTCAAAATGTATCCCACTATTAATATCTAACGGTTCCGTAAGTTGATTGGTTGGTTTTTGGTGTAGTAGTTCCATGAGCAATCTTTTCGAAGTTTCATCACTAGCTCCACCAGACATCCAATGATTTTGATCTTCCAAGCTCCTTCTCGCTTCCATTTCTCTTTTCTGCCTCTCATTTCTCTCATTTATATGCAGTTGTTGAATCCTCGATTCCACCCACTCATTCGACATTTGACCATTGTGGCCTTCCATCACGTCCAAATGGGAAGGATGGAAATTAGTAGATGATAAAGGACGGTTAGATTGATGAGAGATGACACTTGATGGAAAACGGGCTACTTGATTAGGATGGTGTATCTGAGCTTTCGTATCTTGAAATTCTATGCTTTGGGCTCGAGCTAAGGAATTCACAACATCAAGGTTCATTCCTGGACCACCACCGGGCATTGACAGTGATCTCTCGTATGGTAGCAGGTTAGGGTTATAGAGGCCCCGCTGAACCCGTTCCTGCACCGATAGATTCCGTTCCAGATGACTAAAATCTTCCGGCGATTGTCTTTGTTGCCGCTGATAGAAATCTGAAGGATCGAGTCCAGCTGAGTTAGCTCGGTGAAACCAGTCAGAACTGAGTTGCCTTTCTTCTTCCATTTCAACCCTCTGCCTCAACCCCATAGGCAACTGCCTCCCGGTAAACTGGTCACGTTGAAGCATCTGATGTTCCAAAGACCCACGCACCATCATCTCCAAGAGATCGTCTTGGTGACCATACTTTGCTCGAATCAAATTTTCTATTGATGGATCAACATGTCTTTGCTGATGCGGTGAACGCTGTTGCATTTCACTTAAAATCTGATGCTTTAAAAGAATTTGATCGAGCGCGTTATTTGATCTCGCAGCATCATTATGTGACCTCACACGTCCATCTTGCATCTGATTTTGTACCAATTGTTCAAGTAGCATTTGCTGTCTAGTTTGCTGCTCCTTGAGATGCATCTGCTGCTGTAGCTGAAGCTGAATCTGCCTCTGTTGCTGTTGCTGTTGCTGTTGCTGTTGATGTTGATGTTTCTGTTGCAACTGAAGTGCCAAAAAGTGGTCAACATCTTGACCAATTTGGCCAGTCAATTGTTGTTGGTTTATGAGATTTCGACCCGAAAGTTGATCAAGCATCGGTTCATTCAAGCGGGAAGCAGACAACAGATTATGCTGTTGGAGCAGCTGCTGTTGGATGTGTTGAGCCCTGAGTTTCTCTGCTAAATCAAAGTGATTAACGTCTTGATCCATGTGTGAAAACTGGTCAGCCACCCCACCAACAGGATTCATACCACCACTAAAAGATGGCTTAGACGACTGATCTATCCTTAAACTAGACCCCTCAAGCTCAGACCACAGCAACCCAAATGGGTGCATCTTGTTTTCATTCTGACTCAGTGCACCAGGATCAGTCAACTCGGTAGGAACTGAGTGGTTGTTCACATAATTTCCAGATGGCATGCCTCTTAGAGCATTCCCCATCACATCATGACTGCTACCAGGCCTACCTGGGAACACAATATCTGCACAAAGGGACAAAGAATGGAATGATAGTCATTATCCAAAATTGGTTAACTGACCCCTAAATAATCAATAATCAGAAGCAGAATGTGTTAACTTAAAGCTTAAAACTGATTATTGAGACAATCAGTTTCAAAATGCAGATCAAAACATCCCCATCAACCAAGGGGTTGTGGGTTCAAGTCTCACTTGAGACGTGTATATATATGTGTGTGGCTGTATATAATAGGTTGGATAGGCTGTGCAAGTGTTGCCATTCTAAAAATAACAAAATATTTTTATTAAATGGGAATTTCACCTTCATCATGAAAACCTTGACCCTCAGAATATGATTTTGTAGATAAACCATTATTACCAGCCAACTGCCAATAAGAAACATCTGTCAAAACACCCATGTCAGAAGCAAGTGCAGGCACCGATACGTCAGCATCCAAATTTTCTTCCAAGCTATCGGATTGGTCCATGCTGGTGTAATTATGTGCTACTTTTAAGTGTGGCATAACATCACCTAATTCCTCAAAAGGAGTTCCTTCAGGTGCATCTGCCACGCGAACCGGTAAATCTGCCCCAAAAAACCCTTGTTCATACCACGAAATGATATCGACCCCAAGAAACGGTCCCTGGATCTCCCCCTGTGGGTCACAATAGAAAAGGCTTAACTCCTCAAATGGGATGCTACTCGCCAAATGTTTATTTATACTACTCTTTAAGGGCTGCATATTTTCCGTCCAATATTGCTCAGAAGATGGCACAGAAAAGAGGGAGTTTGAATCATTAGGAAGCTCGGTATTCATGTCTAATGCAGAAGATGACTGGACACCATCAAACAGATGATGCTTAACATAAGCTGCATCAGTAACTTTAAGATTAGAAGCATCGTCAAGATTGATGCCTTTAATTCCACTAAAGTTTGGCCCTGTAACAATAAATAATTCCGTTATCATTGATGTGCTAACAAATGTTACATTCACGTGTATGCTACCAAATCTGTAACTCACCAGCTGTCAAGTCAGTTTTAGGACCATTACAATGTACAACACTCTCAGCATCTATTTGATAAGTTTCTTTATTTGGATCGACCAATTCCTCCTCCATTAGTGGAAAAAGATTACCATCTTGTCCATCATCTTTTACCATTACACTGTCGGTGACTTTTCCCTTCCATATATCACCAAGAATAGCCTGTGACCAGAAGATTAACTTGTCAAATCTAGATAACAATAAAGTTTGCAAAAGAACTGTGAGAATACTTTAGCATACCTCTTCCTCTTTATCGGGAACAACAAAAGCAAGTGGTTCAGCATAAGTTACTTGTGAGATAGGAGGTACTTGAAAGATTTTGTCAGGCATATTAGTAAAAGATGGGTCAAGCTTCTGACTACGGTATATATCAAGAAGCTTTCCCCTTGGATAGAAAAACATGCCATCAGAAAGACCAGGCTTGCCAGGAACACTATCGTTGTTCTCAATGGACCCCGTAGATGAAGGCCTTGCACTTGTCCCACTAGACCTGCCACGTCCAATGGTAAAGCCCGTGTTTGAACCCTCGGCCCGCCCTTTCTCTACCCCAAATCCAGGGGCAGCCCGGAGAGAACCAGGTGCGGTAGAATTTGTCTCCATCCTGTGGCGTGGCCTCCACTTATCACGAGCATCTGGATCACGCTCGGAAGTTAATCTACTGCTAATTGAATGCGTCTGAGTGTCTCCATGAACATCTTCCTTTTCAATATCTGTCTTCTTCTCATTTCGGGATTCCTTCTCTTTTTCATCAGGACCCCATCTAGATGACCATTTGCTATCACGACGGGGCTCGGACCCGGGATTACGGTTACCAGCATCGTTCCACCTGTCAGAGGGAGGTGGAGCTCTAGTATCGGTGGTCTCTCTACCAACATCCACACGGCGATCGGTTTTCCTACGGTCTCGTCTACCAAGTAAGCCTGTTTCTCTTTCTTCTTCACGCCAACGGCGAGCGCTTTCTGTTTCACTTGCAACTTTCCTCCAGTCCTTTTTGTCATCAGTTTCATCCGGACGCAACTCCTTCACATTGAAATCAGCAGAACTTCCAAGAGAGAGAGAACTTGGTGCACGATCCTGACATCATATCAAGAAAAGAAAAATTGAGATCCTCTAATATTTTTACTATGTTACATGTATAGGTAGTTCTTAAGTGATAACCAATCACTTGCCATCTTATTCTCGTTTGGTTTAGCGTAAAGCCACTGAGGAGACAAGGGGATGCTGCTGTCCAGAGCTGGATGATCTTTAATAAACCAAGCAAATTACATAAGAGCTTAAAAGGATTAATTGACGATGTATAATAGTAAGGAAGAAAACTACCAATTCTAAGTCGTTAATTTACTAATCAAATATATACAACTACAATCCATTCAATAAAACGCACCTTTAGTATCATCTAAGAAACCCATCATCTTATCATCATCATTCCCTCCGGGAGCTTCCACTATCATGAAACCAATAGATTGAAAAACATAATAATCAGATGCTCGTCGGTTATGTAATGCCAGTGAACCAAATACAAACAAGCTACTAAAAAATATGCAAAGCCTCTTTAATATTTAACTATAAGTAACAGCACTTAGAGATGGTAAAATTCACATACTTAAACATGGTTACTGACCCTTTAAACCCCATTGTTGAATGTCAAATGGTAAACGAAAGTTAACAGAAACTTCTCAAGGGCTGAAACAGGCTACACTCACAAGCTTTAAGGCAACTAAAAATCAAATCCATAAAGCAATTTCATGTTTTGATCTAAGTAGTAGATCCAAAGTAGTACTGAGATAAAACTAAAGCTCATTTGCTTTAAATTCATCTGTGACATAGACCCGGAAACTAATCATTTGGTTTCTCTTAAGAGTATCCTTTTCGAACTTATTGAAGTAAACGTCAGCTGTTATAAGCTAAACATGAACATCAAATTCACAATCAGCAATGCAGTTAAACAAACAGGAACTAAAACTCTATACAGATTAACAAACTACATTCTCTACAAATCAATACATTAAAATAATCAATCCTAAACCTAACCTAACACAGTTGCAATTAAATTAAAGTAGCATGGCGTAATCAACGAATTGCAGATCAGTAAACCCTAACCAATAACAATAAACCTGAATAGTCATAAGAAAAATAACAATTATAATTAATATATTATTAATTAAAAAATGTAAAAGGATTGATTAAGTAATTATTAATACCTTTAAAAGTCCAGGAATTATCAGTAAGTTTAGAAGATATTAGATCGTCGGCCATCGGAAGTTTCTAGAAGAAAAAGATCCGGCGAGAAATTGAATTACAAAAAACTTAAATAAAACGGAAATGAATTGAGAGATAGATTTGAAATTAGGGCGTATGACAATAGCAGAAGATTAGAGAGAGAGAGAGGGAGAGAGAGAGAGGAGGGGTTTGTGTTTGGGTGGTAACGAGAAAGGACAGACCCAATCAACAAGCGAGAGATTTGATGTGTTGCGGTTATAAGTTATGACTTATGACTATGCGTTATAACCTGACTCATGTGTCAATATATCGTAACCAAACCGATCCCAAACCCTGACCGATACCGATTCACCGGACCCAATCGTCTAAGGTTTATCATAAGGTGAAGGGTAAATTACAGTTTCTTCCACGCGATTTTAGTAATTTTCATTTCATATTTTTAATAAACTTTATATTTTACGGTGTCTATTCTTATAACTTATTTTTCGTAACTTCATCATTTTACGCTAAGCGTAATAATTAATTTTTTTCTTCCATCTACGTGAAGCCACGGGCAAATAAGGTGACGGTAATTACAAGGTCTCTTTTAATTACCGAGTCAATGTCTCCAAAGATGAGATGTTGGATGAACCATAGGTAAAAGATAAATAATATAGTACTGAACTCGGGTCCTATATGGCGGATTGTGGTCCAGCAAGTATGCGAAGGTGTATCGAGTTTAAAGAGAGTGGATATGGCTTAAAGAGTACGTGGTGTTGTTTAGGTGGAGTTAATGCTTCGTTAATATTGATTCGTGTTAGTGATGAGTTGAAATTGAATTCAAGGTCAACACAAATGTAATCAATCCACCATGCATAATGAAGTTTAGGGATGCGAAGTAAAAACCATTCTTGGATGTGTGAATCAAAACATAAAAATGATGTAAAATTCAACGCAAATGATCTCCAAACAAGACATAAAAGTTGACTTGAATCTCCACTTGTTCGAGGTTGATTCTTATAAAGCTTTTGATACTGTTAATTAGGGTTTTTTGTTGGACTCGTTAGAACAAATAGGCCCTAAGCGGCAATCCCAGATAAAAGGTTGTCTTTGGTCGGCCTCCATTTCCATTATACTTAATGGTTCTTCAATGCAATAATTTCTCATTGATATGGGTCTTCAACATGGAGACCCAACAAGGAGACCCGCTCATTTTCTTTTTATTATTATTATTATTGTGATGGAAGCATAATAAGCATTGGCTATTGACGTTTGGAATCAATGATCCTTCGTGATATTTCTTTAACTAACGAAAGCCCTAATATATCCCTCATTTCAATACGCATAGTGTAACATCTTGCCTACTACAACCACAATATTGTTTGCTTTGCCGTGGATGCACGACTTTGTTTTTGGTGGCAGAGTGAGGACTTCCCAAGAGGTCACCCATCTTGGTACTACTCTCACCCAAGCACACGCTTAACTATAGAGTTCTCATGGGATCTGCAGGACTTGTAGCTGCAAAATGTGTTGTGTCTGGTAAAGCCAAGATTTTACATATGAAAGCAACATCCCTTGTGTACACGGCTGTTGTGGAATATGTTTATGGTGCTACAAACACCAGTCTTTGAGACTCATCGTCCTCGATGAGGTTTGCCCCACATCCTGAACGTCATATGAGTTGCTCTGATACCACTTGTAACATACCACCTACCACGACCACAATATTATCCATTTTTCCCGGAGGCGCATGGCTTTGTTTTTGGTGGTGTGGCGAGGACTTCCCAGGAGGTTACACATCCTAATACTACTCTCGCCCAAGCACGCTTAACTACAAAGTTCTCATGGAATATGTTGTGCTTGTAGCCCAAAACACATTATTTCTGGTAAGGCCAATATATTACTTATGAACCCAGCATCTCTCATGTCCACGGCCATGGAATATTCCTAAGGTGTTACAAATATGATGCACTTTCTTCTTCTTCTTTTTTTTTTTTTTTTTTTTTTTGGGGGGGGGGGGGGGATGGTTCGTCTATGATATCCAAAATTTGGTGCATGTTTTTAAATATTTTGATTATATTGGGTATTCTAATCAATTTATCTATAAGTCGTTTTTATAACACCCCTCTTTCTATATAAGAATATTATATTAATAAACACGGAAGCATGAATTTAAAATACATTAAACAGTTTACAATTCCCAAAAATACACTAATTTCAAACTTTTAAACTACAAAAGTCGGGGTATTATAAAAATTCTCCAAACAAGGTTTATTACAAAAACCATATCAGAGTCCTCAAGCTCAGTCAAACATTCCCTTGATCAACCAATCACCTCCCGCACCCACAATAATCAAAACATATCCTGCAGGAAGTAAAATGAGGGGTTAGCACAAAGCTAAGTGAATAGATTCATCACACTCCATTCAACTTAGCATAACTAGCTAATTACACCAATAAAACGTAAACACACATAATTCAATGAGGATCGGTGGCTCTGGGGATATCATAATACCCGGGGATTCCCCCAAGAACACTTACCGTCAATCCGTATGGCCAATACAGAATAGACCGATAACTACTGGTTATTAAACACATACACAGGTCTCAAACACAACAAATGAATCAAAACCTGTGTAAAACACATAATAACCAGAAGTCCAACTACACGTTGACCTCAATAACATAGTACACATAGTTCACATATCACGTAGATCAATAATCAATAACCAAGACTAAACAGTCTAATACACATCTACGTTTACTTGTTGTAACCAAATAGTTACAACTAAATCAAATGATGAGTTCCGAATCCACTCACCGATACCTCTGACGTCTCTACACTCAGGATTCTAATATCACTGAGTCTTACGTTGATCTGAAACAGAAAATCATACACAAGTCAGAAGTTCGTTCCATAAATATCATTATAGTCTAATTATCCAATCAGGTAATCCCTGAAGTCTAGGCAAACAAAAGTTCAATCAGAAATGAACTTAGAAAAATCCCGCAATGATGTTTAAAACTGAAAAATGCTATTTTCGGGTCCTAGATGACCCCGGATGGCCAAAAACTGCCTAGGCTATTAGAATATAGCCTTGATTACTAGGTCGTTTCCAATTGACTATGCGAATTTCAACTAAATCTGAGTTAGTGATATTTTCACAAAACCGCGTCTCAAAAACACTTACGCATTTTCAAAATTTGCAAAACAAAAATCTCTTTTATAAACTTAGCGACACAACCATTGTGTCGCACCACAAACCCTTGCGACATAACCACTGTGTCGCACAACAGAATCCTGCGACACTAACATTGTGTCGCAATACTCAAAATGGCCGCCTTTAGCGACATAACCACTGTGTCGCATACCATTTAAGCGACACAACCTGCGACACAAGCCTTGTGTCGCAATGATGAACAGCCCAGTTCCCAGATTCGAAATTCACAAATTCGAACATGTAATAATCAAATTAACCTATATCAAACCGTGTAAATCACTTATAAACAATAACAACACATAATAATCAAACCCTTACCTCGAAATCACGGATTAAAAGCTTCAATTAAGTGATTTAAAGCCAAATCTTACTTTCTCTCTAAATTCTCTCACTAGAAACGATTTTAAGAGTTTAGAAATGACTGGAAATGGTCAGGAAGTACTAGGGCGATGTATATATATTTTTATCATCGAATTACACTTAAGCTCCTTACTTAATTTCAGTTCAGCCCGTTTTGCGACACAGTCCTGCGACACAACCCTTGTGTCGCACAGACAACCTGCGACACAACCCTTGTGTCGCAGAAAATCAAAAACTTACAATTTTAAATCTACTAATATTTCACAATAAAACACATAATATTAAATAGTTCTAAAACAATTAAATAATCAATTAAAATAATGGAAATTACCAAACTGCAAAGTAGGATGTTACAGTTTTAAAACATGATTGACATAAAAATATAGAAGAAGTTGAAAAATCTACTAGGTAAATCCTCCAGTATCCCTTTTCTCGTACATAGGGATTACCGACGGGTAAAACCATGGCCAAGGTGAATAGTTTAAATGTGGCGATTGATAGATTCTTTTCAAAGCTCTCTGCTTGAAAGTCTAATGCGTTATCAATTAGCAATAGATTGATTTTTTGTAAGACGATTGTTAAGAACTTATTCTTTACTTAGTATATCTATTTCAGGCGGCTATCAAAATCATTGAAAGATTAGATAACATTTTTAAGTATAAAATCAATCAACCGTATGATAATTGTGTATGAACGATAAGAGAATTTTCTTTGAATGTGTTTTCCAATTAAGCACAATTATGATTTTATAATGTATGTGTTACATAACTAACCCTAGCTAGCCCTATTTATATTCTAAGTGTTAATCACATGATTAGTTATTAAAGCAACGTTTACACTTTATCTTTTTATCCGTACAAACTCCCTCTGATTGTAAACGTTACTCGGATTGTCTTCAATTCAGATATTAACTTTTTAAGTTTGAATTCTGAGAATCTTATGTAAGCTGAGTACAAAGTTTAAGCACATTTTCCTTTTTATAATCACGACTCAACCTTTATCTTTGATGTTAATTATCGGAGACATTCTTGAAGATAAATTATTTTATTGTTATTTAACAGTAGCTTGTAGTCGTGAACGTGTTGTTCGAATATTTTTCTTTGAAGCTCACACTTTGAAAGCACCTTTTAATCATCTTAATCCTGAAAGTAAATTTCAAATGTTTGTTGTTGAATTATCCTCATCACTATTTGATATTGATGTATGAAAGATTATGATTAGTCTTTGAAATCTTGATATTTCGTTGATAACATTTAATCTTCTTTTATCTCTGGCTCCCCACACTCGAACAGTTTATTCTGCTCATGTAATGAGAGCTTGTCTTCATCTTCGATATCAGTGACTAGGTTGACTAACGACCACTGACCTAACTTAGGAGTTTTGACTTCATATTTTCTAATGATAGTTTCTCCGGTGACTAAGTTGGTCAGTGACCATGAACCCAATACTATCAAACATTCATCATAAGTTATTTTACAAAAAAAAATAAAAAACTCAAGGTTAGAGGCAGCAAACTGGAGTGATTGGACACATTGGCTAACAGGACAAAACACGTTGACCCATAACATATTTTGTCCAATAGTTATTAATCGTCTACAAATAAATAGTCTCGAATATGATTATAGAAAGTATATTACTTCAATAACTAAGGTTTTACTTATTTATAATATGTAGTGGGAGACTTTTTACCCGTCCAACCATTTGACCCTCATTTTTACTATTTTATATTTGGGAAATTTGCAATTTTGTCCTATGGTAGTTCAGTTTCTCCCGTTTTATCCTTTTTCGGATTTGGACGCAATGTTTGTCCCCATTGTTCTCAATTTTGTCCAAATTTTCCGTTTTACTAACTTTTGTTAAGTCTTGTAAAATGACACCAATGCCCTTATTCTTCCCTCTAACCCTAAAAACCCTTACCTTCTTCTCAAATCATAATTTACTTTTCTTGCCAATTTCTCTTTATTTATCTTTAATTCCAGACACACAAAAATTGAAAATCAAACCCAAAATCAATTAATTTTTTTTTCATAATCGTCGTCACAAACATAACACAAAAAAGCCACAACCCAGATTCAAAAGATCAACAATTTGCACATCAAAAACCCAAAATCCATCTTCAAATGTTGGTCATGATCTATTTTCTTTAACTTAACCAACACTATCAATAATTTAAATATGAAACCCGGCCAGATCCAGTTACAACGGTAGAGGAAATAACATCGTCGCCATCATCGGATGGAACATCCGATCGTCGGAGATCTAGATTTGTAAGTGAAGAAACATGGCGGGGCACCGCTCCGTCGGACTCAACATCGCTGGAGTCGACAACGTACAACATATGTATCCCTGCTCTCCGCCGCCTTGGGACCTGCTTCCACCGAACATGCTAGGTAAGGCGCTCAGATCTGGTAGTCGTTGTTAGTGTTCATCACCTTAGTTCTTCTCTCTAATTGTCGAAGAAATCACTTGCGCCATTGGCAGCAAGCAAGGCTCCCTATCTAATCGTCAGATATATCTGCAAAATTTTTTGTCCAATTTTGATATGTTTATAGGTGACGTTTTTGTTTGATTTCGATTTCGTTTTCGAAGTGTTGTTGGGTTTGGTTTGTTTGAGTAGTGTTAAAACAAAAAAATAGAAAATAGAAAAAAAGGAAAAAAAGAAGAGGAAGGGTTCCCAGAATTTGCAGGTTCATAGAGGTATGGTGGTGGATGTTTAATCAAAAAGAAGGACCACCAATAGTTGTAGGTGATAGTAGTTGGACCAATGAGCCTACTTAATTGATTAGTGGGAAGAATCAGAAAATGACAATGATTATTGATTCTTGCCAATTAGAAAAAATGAATAAAAAAAAGATAAAACGACACAAGGTGTAGGTGAAAAGGAGTTCTGAAAGAGAAATATTTTAACAGAGATCATGGTGGTGGTGTTTAATGTTAGACGAAGGTTATTTTGGTCATTTAATACAATTTAACGGAGAAACTTAACAAAAGTTAGTGAAAAGGACAATTTTAATTGAGAACCACAGAGATAAATATTGCGACCAAATCCGGAAAAGGATAAAACCGGCGAAACGCAAGTACCACAGGGACAAAAATGACAAATTTTTCTTTATATTTTGTTTTACTATTTTCAGTTACCCAAATATGCTTGTTCATAATTATATGTAATTCTTATTTCTTTTTATAAAAATCGTAAGGTTGGATTTGATTGAAACAATTCTAGAATAAAATAAAATTGTCTTGTGTTTGAAGTCAAATTGTACTTTTGGTTTCACTAGATAGCTCGTACTGTTTGTATGACTTTTATATTTGTGCATAGTTATCTTTGTAACCGAGTGCATTTTGATGGTACCTATATAGAATGATGTATACTACTAGTACCAAAGTAATACCTGGCATTAGCGCTCTCTTTTATAAGTTTATATTCGGGACAAATATACAACATTTGTGACACTTAAAGTTAAGAATTACACGCAGGTTGAACATGATCATTAGTGAAGATTCTGGAAAATGTGTAGATATGCATTTCTTGCTAAGTAGTTGATAGGAATTCATTGGATATCATGGTTCTTATTAATGGTAACTGATGGTTTTATTTTAGATAACAAATAAATTACTAATTTTGATTTTCTAACTTAATTAGTTGGCAACTGCTTAATTCATTATATCAGTAATGAAGTTTTAAAATTTGTTCATTTTCAATTTCACTTGTTGCATAATAATGCAGTTTTAACGGATAAATTTGGATGGTTGATTACACATGGTGCGAGCCTTCTCCTATTTATAGGTCGGTGCTGGATATGGTTTGACTCCTTACTCAGTTTATACTTTATTTAGTTATTATTAATGATTAATGATTTGGCGAGTTTCATGACAACCATTTTTGCAGGTTTGATGTTTTTGTATAGCTCTTTATGGGTTAATGAGATTTTGTTGAGCTTGAATGATAAAAACCGTTTCTGCTACGTACTGAATCAACTCTACAATTCCTTCCTACACTATATAAACAGTAACATGAATTTAAGTGCCTCAAAAGTCCAACATTGTGTAATGTAGCTGATTAAACAAATAAAGATAAAGATGCAAAAATATAACAAACGTTTAATAACATGAAGATGATATAACTCTAATAATAAAATGACAAATGGTTGGGATACTAAGGTACTCTATATGCTAAAAAAACCTAATTATCAAATATAATATTATTCTTTAATTCTACTTATGGATAAGTTTGGCGACACGTAGCAGTAGCAGTAAGCAGTAGCAGTTAGCAGTTAGCAGTAGCTGTTTGTTTAAAGAAAGTGTTTGGTAACGTAGTAGTAACAGTAATTATAAAGTGTAAATTACGAAAAAGGGCATATACACATTATTTATAATGTACTCATGTTATTGTTGAGGGTATATAGGTAATTTCAGAACCAAAATGCTAATTGCTAGTTGAAATTTTTCCTCATCAAGCGTTTAGCAGGAAGCGGTTAAGAAAAATATGCAAACTCTAGTTGCTTTGTTGCTAAACAAGCTTTTCAATCAAATCGCTAACTGCTAGTCGCTTGTCGCTCCAAAATGCTTTCAAATACTTGCTACCAAACACAACCTATATCAACAAGCCTTGTGATATAAAAATGGCAAGGCTGCATTTCTTGTAGATGATATCTTTCAAGCACTTCTTGTTGTGTTGATTCAAATACCTCATTGTTAGCTAGCTAACCAAACATGTTTGAATGGATACCTCATAAACAGTCAGGCAACCAAACATCTAATATCTAATATCCAAATATATAAAAGATTTAGATGGACATAATTAATTCATATTCTTTATCTTTCGTAGTTTAAGGAGATCTTGAAAATTATACCGTTTTTGTAAATATTATAAACTAATTATATGTCTCACCAATTTGACATCATTAACTTATCAAATCAAGATTCGATTGTAGTGAATTTTAATTTTTAAAGAAATATAGTCCTTATAATTACCTTCACAATGTGAATATGAAGTTCTTTATTGTCGATTCTACAAATAATTTATATGTATATTTATTTCTCATGCTTCTACCGTTGCCGTCTAACCGTCTATCGGACGAGTAAAAAACTATGTAAATTGTGCATCTAGATTTAATAAGAAACGATTCGAAAAAAATGTATACCAAAATTGCGCCCGTATATTACACCATCTAATTCAAGTTAAATTTGAGAACAAACTAACCGAGTTCAATCTCATGATATTTGGGTCCGGTCAGGGTTTGGGTTCGGTTTGGTTATGTTGTAGGCACATGGGTCGTAACTCAAACGAAACACAAATTTACAATCAAATCTCTCGCTTGTTGATTGGGTCTTCCTTTCTCGCTACCACCCAAACACAAACTCTCTCTCTTTCTAATCTGCTACTGTCATACAAAATCATCTAGCCCTTATTTCAAATCATCTAAGTCCCTAATATCAAATCTCTAGCTCAATTGATTTCCGTTCAATTTAAATTCTCTATACATCTTCTCATCAATTTCTCTCCGGATCTTTTCTTCTACAAACTTTCGATGGCTGACGATTTAATTTCTTCTAAACTGACTGATAACACATGGACTCCTAAAGGTATTATCCAATCGCGTGTTTTTATTTACTTTTATCTTTTTAATTGTTATTATTATTGTTGTTATGACTAATTGACTATTTAGTTTTATTGTTATAGGTTAGGGTTTACTGATCTGCAAATCGTTGATTACGTCACGCTGATTCAAATTAATTGCAACTGTGTTAAGTTAGGGTTTATGAATTGATATATTTGAAATTATTGATTATTGATTATAGAAAATGTAATTTGTTAATCTGTATAGCAATCAAGTTAATTTCAGCTAATCTCCGTTTAGTTGCATTGCTGTGAGAAATTGATATTCGTGAGACATGGTTCATCTTATATCAGTTGATTTTTCCTTCGATTAGTTTTGACATTTATGTCACCCGTGGATTCAAAGCAAAAGTTTAGTTTTATCTCAGTTCTACTCTGGATCTACTTATTAGATCTATACATTGTAATGCTTTATGGATTTGATATTTAGATGTGTCAAAGCATGTGGTTGTAGGCTATTTCAGCACCTGAGAAGGTTCTTTGATATTTCATTAACTATGTGTGTGTCTCTGTGTGTGTGTATATTCACTAGAAAGCGTTTGAGACGTGTTAAGAGAAATGATAGGGGTTGTAATTATGGGTCAAAAGGGTATGTTAAACATTGTCAGTTATACCATCTCTAATTGCTGTTTTATGGTTTACTAGTTAGTGTTTAAGATGCTTTGCAAAATCACTGCTCGTTTGATGATTATTTTCTAATAACATGTATTGGTTTCATGATAGTGGAAACTTCAGGAGGAAATGATGACGATAAGGTGATGGGCTTCTTTGATGATTCTAAAGGTAGGTTTAATGAATGGTTTGTAGTTGTATAGTATTTGCTTACCCTATTGAACTGTTAAGAAGTGGTATTTTTCTTCCTTTACGATCTTATTCTGTTAATTATTCGTTTTATGCTCTCATGGTTTTTGCTTGGTTTATTAAAGATCATCCAGCTTTGGACAGCAGCATTCCCTTGTCTCCTCAATGGCTTTATGCTAAACCAAACGAGAATAAGATGGTAAGTGATCGGTTATTATAGAAGAACTGCCTATAAATGTAACATGGTTTCTCCTAATAAAAGAACTAGATGGTCTGAAAGATTGTGTTTCTTTCTTACTATGATCACAGGAGCGTGCACCCAGTTCTCTCTCTCTTGGAACTTCTGCTGATTCCAATGTGAAGGACTTGCGCCCGGATGGAACTGATGACAAAAAAGACTGGAGGAAAGTTGCAAGTGAAACAGAAAGCGCTCGCCGTTGGCGTGAAGAAGAAAGAGAAACAGGCTTACTTGGTAGAAGAGAGCGCAGGAAAACTGACCGCCGTGCAGATGTCGGTAGAGAGACAACTGATACTAGAGCTCCACCTCCATCTGACAGGTGGAATGATGCTGGTAACCGTAATTCTGGGTCTGAGCCGCGTCGTGATAGCAAATGGTCATCTAGATGGGGTCCTGATGAAAAAGAAAAGGAAGCTCGAATGGAGAAGAAGACGGATGTTGAAAAGGAAGATGTTCATGGAGACACTCAAACTCATTCAGTTAGCACTAGATTAACTTCCGAGCGTGATCCAGAGGCTCGTGATAAGTGGAGGCCACGCCACAGGATGGAGACAAATTCTACCACACCTGGTTCTTTCCGGGCTGCACCTGGATTCGGTCTAGAGAAAGGACGGGCTGAGGGTTCAAACACGGGCTTTACCATTGGACGTGGCAGGTCTAGTGGGACAAGTGCAAGGCCTTCATCTGCGGGGTCCATTGGGAACAACGATAGTGTTCCTGGCAAGCCTGGTCTTTCTGATGGCATGTTTTTCTATCCAAGGGGAAAGCTTCTTGATATATACCGTAGTCAGAAGCTTGACCCATCTTTTACTAATATGCCTGACAAAATCTTGCAAGTATCTCCTATCACACAATTAACCTATGTTGAACCACTTGCTTTTGTTGTTCCTGACAAAGAGGAAGAGGTATTTTAACGTATCTTCGCAGTTCTTTCTGGCACTTCATTGTTATCTAGATTTGACAAGTTAATCTGTTGGTTACAGGCTATTCTTGGTGATATATGGAAGGGAAAAGTCACTGATAGTGTAATGGTAAAAGATGGTAATCTTTCCTTGGTGGAGGAGTTGGTTGATCCAAGTAAAGAAATGTATCAAATAGATGCTGATAGTGTTGTACAATGTAATGGTCCTAATACTGACTTGACAGCTGGTGAGTTACAGATTTGTTATATCTGAAAATAACATTTGTTAGCACTTAATAACAGAATTATATACTTTGCAACAGGGCAATACTTTACTGGAGTTAAAGGCATCAATCATGATGATGCCTCTAATCCTGAAGTTACTGATGCAACTTATGGGAAGCATCATCTGTTTGATGATGTCCAGGCATCTTCCGCATTTGACATCAATACCGAGCTTCCTAATGATTCAAACTCACTCTTTGCCATGCCTTCTTCTGACCAACATTGGATGGAAAATATGCACCCTTCAAAGAGTAGTATAAACAAACATTTGGCCGTTGGTGTACCTTCTGAGGAATTAAGTTTGTTCTATTGTGATCCACAAGGGGAGATTCAGGGACCGTTTCTTGGAGTCGACATCATTTCCTGGTTTGAACAAGGGTTTTTTGGGGCAGATTTACCAGTACGCGTGGCGGATGCACCTGAAGGAACTCCTTTTGAGGAATTAGGAGATGTTTTGCCACACTTGATAGTTGCAAATAATTACACCAACATGGACCAATCTGGTAGTTTTGAAGAGAATTTGGATGCTGAGATCTCGGTGCGTGCTCCTGTTTCTGAAATGGGTGTTTTGACAGATGATTCTTGTTGGCAGTTGGCTGGTAATAATGGTTTATCTACAAAACCATATTCTGAGGGTCAAGGCTTTCATGATGAAGGTGAGATTTCCTTTGAATCAAATTTGTTAAGTTAGCATCGTAATTGATCACATCTTAGGGGATGCTTAGTCGTAGTAATCAGTTTTCAACTTAAAGTATACAAATTCTGCTCCTAAATATTTGATTATATTGGGGTAAGATAACTAATTTTGGATAATCACTATCATTTCATTCTTTCCTTTTTTTTTTGCAGAAATTTTGTTCCCAGGTAGGCCTGGTAGCAGTCATGATATTATGGGGAATGCTCTAAGAGGCATGCCATCCGGTAATTATGTGAACAACCACACGGTTCCTACCGAGTTGACCAATCCTGGTGCCCCGTGTCAGAATGAAAACAAGATGCACCCGTTTGGGTTGTTGTGGTCTGAGCTTGAGGAGTCTAGTTTAAGAAAAGAACAGTCATCTAAGCCACCTTTTAGTGGTGGTATTCACCAGCAACTTATGAATCCCGTTGATGGGGTGACTGACCAGTTTTTACACATGGATCAAGAAGTTAATCACTTTGATTTAGCAGAGAAACTTAGGGCTCAACACATCCAACAGCAGCTGCTCCAACAGCATAATCTATTGTCTGCTTCCCACTTGAATGAACCCATACTTGATCAACTTTCGGGTCGAAATCTCATAAACCAACAACAATTGGCTGGTCAAAGTGGTCAAGATCTTGACCACTTTTTGGCACTTCAGTTGCAACAGCAACATCAACAGCAACAGCAACAGCATCAGAGGCAGATTCAGCTTCAGCTTCAACAACAGATGCATCTCAAGGAGCAGCAAACTAGACAGCAAATGATGCTTGAACAATTGGTACAAAATCAGATGCAAGATGGACGTTTGAGGTCACGTAACGATGCTGTGAGATCCAATAATGCGCTCGATCAAGTTCTTTTAAAGCATCAGATTTTAAGTGAAATGCAACAACGTTCACCGCATCAGCAAAGACATGTTGATCCCTCAATAGAACATTTGATTCGAGCAAAGTATGGTCACCAAGGGCACCAAGACGATCTCTTGGAGATGATGGTGCGCGCTAAGCATGGACAGATGTCATCGTTGGAACATCAGATGCTTCAACGTGACCAGTTTCACGGGAGGCAGTTGCCTATGGGGTTGAGGCAAAGGGTCGAAATGGAGGAAGAAAGGCAACTCGGTTCTGACTGGTTTCACCGAGTTAACTCAGCTGGACTTGATCCTTCAGATTTCTATCAGCAGCAACGAAGACAATCTCCGGAAGATTTCAGTCATCTGGAAAGGAATCTGTCAGTTCAGGAACGGGTTCAGCGGGGCCTCTATGACCCTAACCTGCTACAATATGAGAGATCATTGTCAATGCCAGGTGGTGGTCCAGGAATGAACCATGATATTGTAAATTCTTTAGCCCGAGCCCAAAGCATAGAATTTCAAGATTCGAATGCTCAGTTACACCATTCTAGTCAAGTTGCTCGTTTTCCTTCAAGTGTTATTTCTCATCAATCTACCCATCCTTTATCCTCAAATAATTTCCATCCATCCCATTTGGATGTGATGGAAGGCCACAACGGTCAAATACCAAATGAGTGGATGGAATCGAGGATTCAACAACTGCATATGAATGAGAGAAATGAGAGGCAGAAAAGAGAAATGGAAGCAAGAAGGAGCTTGGAAGATCAAAATCATTGGATGTCTGGTGGAGCTAGTGACGACAGCTCAAAAAGATTGCTTATGGAACTACTACACCAGAAACCAACCAATCAACTTGAGGAGCCCTTAGATATTAATAGTGGAATACATTTTGAAAGAAGGCCACCTTCCTTTAACCACTCCGATCAACTAGTTGGACTTAACCAGAACCACCCATTTGCTGTCGGATCTTATGGGTCTAGTCCAGGTGCATCGATGGATGAGACAATAGTTGGGTTCAAAGGCAATGAAGAAAACCCGTTATATGGTGTTAATGGCTCATCTCAGGCAGTTTATACACATTCTCTGGTAGGCTCGTCACCGTTAGAAATAATGAAGGGTGCAGGTGCAGAAACTCAACAAAGTATGGCTCAACTGGGTGGTGGTAATTTCTATATATTAGCCTTCTGTTATCATTTAAGCTTCATTCTTTAATGTTAATTATTGTTTCTGACATGGTTCCAGTTGGGAACACAGGTTTATACGTTGACAAGATGGGACCTAATGAATCCTTTTCTGTTGAGGCTAAAGAACGGTAAGGAAAAGTTGTTGTAGTATTGAACTTGTAGTAGAAAGTCATTCCATAATTATATCTGACAACGGATTATAAAGAAGTGAAACTCCCTGAAGCTTTTATTACATTACTATTACTTATTGTGGGTCATATGTGTGTATTATAATTGTATCCGTGTACTCCCGTGCATACCTACATAACTAAATAGACCTGTAATAATTTGTTTTTTTAGCATCAGCTTAAGCAATAAGTTTGTTTACAGGGTGACAGCTACGTCCAAGAGGCCTGAAAATATTCTTTTGAAACGTCCACCGGTTGCACGTGCAGCCTCATCACATGAAGGGTTATCTGAGCTGGCATCAAACCCTGATGTCAGAGGGAGGAGCGTCCCTACGATGATATCTCCTGAAGGTATGTGTTGCAAATGTTTAAACCTCATTATGCATTGACCGTTACGAATCTTAATGAAGTATCCACCAGTTTGCTTAAGAAGCTCAACTTAAAAGTACTGAATTATTTAAACATCTCTATTGGTTTACTCCAATGAACATATTGTCGCTGTTAATATATATTTTTATTGCATAAAATAAAAGTCTGACTTAGAGGTGGCATTTGTAATGCGTTTACATTGAAACGATTCATTTTGGTTTGTATCTTGTAGGTAACAGGTCAAAAGTAGAATTTTGCGTATTCAGATGCCTATAATTTTCTAAATCATATATGCATTATATATATAATTTTGTATTATTATGAATTATGGTTTTTGTAGTTGTACTTAACATCCTTCTTTCTAACAAAATACAAGAAAAAAAAAACGTTGGTGGGTTGGTGTGGCCCATTTTGACACAGACAGTGAATTACCTGATTTGTTCTAAACCCATTACCCAACCTGATTTTGCCACCTCTGGTTAGAACAGAGAATGAGTCTTCTCGAGGATTCTTGTCCTGCATTTTGTTTGTCCCGTTGAACCTTTTACCAAAGCTTTTTTCTCACCTCGTGGATTTTATTATTAGGTGGGAGACAGGAAGCAGGAGACAGTTTAGCAAATCAAACCACTGAAAACATGATTGCTGTCAAGGACATTCGCTTTAGGAGAACATCATCTTATAGTGATGCTGACGTGTCAGAGACGGCATCTTTTAGTGACATGCTTAAAAGCAATGCTAAGAAGACAGATAATCATGCAGCAGCTGCTACTTTAGAAAGTGGAGATGGACAAGGAGGTAAAATGGGAAAGAAGAAAGGAAAAAAGGGAAGGCAGATTGACCCAGCCCTACTGGGGTTTAAGGTTACCAGCAACCGAATAATGATGGGTGAGATTCAACGTATAGAAGATTAATCCAACCCGCGAGTCTTTTTTTTTTTTTTTTTTAAAATCATTTGCTGTTTATTAGCTTGTACGGATATCACAGTTTTGTGCAGAGCTTTTTAGATAGAATTTTTTTACCCCTAATTTTACATCAATTTTTTTTGATGTTGGGGGTGATGAGATTAGGTTGCACAGAGTTCGCTTGTAAAGCTTGTACAGACCTTTTCCTTTTGAAGATCTAATACATAGTTTACTTGTTAAAGCTTGTACAGACGTTTTCTTTTTGAAGATCTAATACGTAGATAACTTGTTGATGCTTGATGTACAGTATACCATTTCTTCGGGCGGGAAGCTAAATGTTTTAACTTGTATTTTTATATGACCATATACACCTCGTTTCCTGGTGTTAATAACAAGTTGCCAAAGGTTTGTACACTCGTAAGCAATCAAGTTGAAGGTGGATTGCAAGAGTTAAACGAGTTGGCTAATGAATTAAAATGAGTTTGGGTCAAAATGGATACTTTTTTGGTAGATAATTGGTTTAGCTGACTAGATCATTTTTTCTTGAACTTTTTATTCCACTTGACTCCAATTTGAATCTTGACCGGCCTTTTGGGCATTTATATATATATATATATAGGGAGGGTTCAAGGAGAAAGAAAAAATTGGTGGAGAAAATAGAGAAATGTTCCTTTAACCATTTGATTCAACAAATTAACTCTTTGATTTATCAAATTAACCATTTGATTCAAGAAAAATGTTTATTAATGAAAATATTTTTTGAATCATATATAAGTATTTATTGAATCAAATAAAGCATTTTTTGAAATGATATTTTTTTTTTTGAATCATATTTGTTTTTTATTTAAAATTTTTCTTTCTTTCCTTTCTCTCTCAAAATTTTCTTTTTTCAGATCCTGTTACTATATATATATATATATATATATAAAATTGGGTTAAATAAATGCAATAAAGTATATTAAGATAATAACGTAGCTTTTAAAATAAACTAATAAAGTGAATTATCAAGATATGTACGTTCAGAATACACTTTTGATTTTCCTTTTAGCTTCTTTCTATTTTTAGGTAACTTGAATCGACCTTAAACTGGGGAACCTCTCGTTGATTTTTGGAATTCAACACCGGGAAGTGTTTTCACACCATTCTCTATTCAGATAGTAAGCAATATGCTTCTTTCGCTAGCGATGCATAGATGTCTAGAACATTATAGTTCTTGTAGCCGGTTCACTAGTCATTCACTCATTCTTAATAGCAAGTAGTATAATTGGACTAAAATCAACTATAGAAACTCAAAAAGCAACCAATTGTCCTTTGAAAAGCTTCAGAAGACGATATAACCTGACTGGCAATAGAGACACCCCTCTGCTTCCTTATACCACTCACTTCAACAATATAGATGAAATCACTGCATCAAAAATATGATTTTAGCAACTCTAGGAGACATTGTACCCACAAGCGGTTGGCATTTGCAACAATTGCAAAGCCTATGAAACATGAATGATTATTTTCCTCAAATAGCACAATTAGTGTCAAAGCTGGAAACTAGTTGAGAAAGAAGCAGTGACAGCCCAGGAAAGCTCGGAAAATTCTCGAACGGTTTATAATCAGATTTAGTAATATTTGTATATGAAATAAGTGGGTTTATAACGGAAGTTATACTAATATACTACACTAGAATTTAAAATAACGTTGTGATTGAGTGGGTTCAGTTTTGACCCGACCCCATTGCAGGCACATTGGCTCCATCACTGGAAAGAAGCTGGTAGAAATCTTTCATATGGAAATGCTTTTTTGAAAATCTTAAGAGGGAGCCAAATTTTACAACCTTTTCATATTATAAAATTTATACCCATAAGTCATACAAGTAAGTTGGAAGGAACCCGTAATTGTGGTAGATGAACATTGACAATTACTGATAAATGATTAGCGTACATATAACAACACAAGTTTATAAAAAGTTTAACATAAACCAAACACAATAGGATCGGATGTTAGTTGCAATAAGAATCAATGAAGTACATATCTCATGATAATCACATCTATTTACCAAAACCTAGTTAGTAACTAAAATATGAGTGAGCTGGATTTGGTAGAGGTTTCATGACTCTGAGATCGCATTAACCAAAGTAACAACAGTCTGCGCTCTGAATTAAATTCAAACCGTCTAGAATGAGTACAGGATGGTGATGTGTAACAGTTCATGGGCATAAGATTTGTCATTTGCAGTACCATTTTCAAATGTTAAATGTTCTCTCAATTTTCATTTTCTTCTAAACGGTTAAGTGTCTGAAAATGTATCATACATTACCCAGAATTCCATTGTATTCAAATTTAAAGTTTCTTATTTATCAAACTTTCAGTTAACTCTATTGTACAGACTACGGATGTGATGACTTCTTCATCAAGTCTATGGTGTATTTTGCTGATGTGGGCATGTGGCAACCAAATAAATTTCCAAATCATTAGCCTTTTTTCAAATACACACATTGTCATATAAGCCTAATGTTCTTCCTAACTACAGTACGTGTTCAGAACTCAAATGAGGTTCATCGTGTTTGGAATCTGAATTCCAGCCCTCTTCAAAAGTTCTCCAGAAGCATATTTTGCCATTGAAATAATCTCGGCCTGCCATAAACAGATTTCATGCTTTGCATTGGTGAAATTTTTATCGGAAAATAATATTATTCACGCAAATGTTAGAATAAGGTATACATAATTGTTGCTAATGTGATAATGATACCTCATCAACATTCATGACTTTCTGATTCTTCATGATCCAACGGCCGTTGCACATTACAGATTCAATATTTTCACTACGCAAGCAATACACAAGGCTAGAGATGCTGCATGTATAAAGCAATTAACAAATAAAATATATCCAAATCTAAGATAACATTTGAATAGACAACGAAGAAATTCAAGTTAAAGTTCGAAAGAATCCAAAAAGCATTTTAGTGTTTGGATATACCAGTCATGAATTGGCACCATAGACCAGGATGAAGGATTGATTACAATCAAGTCAGCCTGCAGGAACATGGATAAACACAAATTAAGAATCATACGTGGCATTATGGCTAAACAAATACTTTTTACATTTTTAATTATACCAGAATGGAAGCATACATCTTTTATTCGTGAACAGACACATTCAGGTTACGCTCTTTATTTATAATTGGTCAAATAGGTAGAATGAAAATTTTAGTTAAGAAGGAAAAGGGTCTTAAACATACGAAAGTTGCCTGAAGTGTACTGTCAGTGTATACAACCTAAATCCCTTCATTCAAAATTGGATTAGTATTGTTATAGTATATCGTTGTAATCAGATGCAACACACGAACCATATAAAACATATTTTTTAAAAATTAGACAGAATGGTTTTCGGTCAACCTGACCCAAACCCATTTTGAACTGATACCCAACCAGACGGACCCCCCAATTCTTCTAAGTCTAAGGTATGTCAATATTCACCCGTAGCACAAGGGAGGAAAAAAAAAAAAAGAGACTGGAAAGTATTGGCCGGTTTAGAGAAAAACAAAAAGAAACCTTTTTTCCGACTTCCAGAGATCCTATATCGTTCTCCCAGAGTACTGTTTTTGCACCGTATATAGTTGGCATTTTCAGAATCGATTCCGCAGGTAGAGCTGTTGGGTCGCTAGTGCCATTTGAATAAACTTCCCGCCCTTTGTTAATCAGAGAAGCCAAGTACATCTCATCAACTGTAAAAGATGATAAAGGATTCATAAACTACCAACACTAGAGGTGATAAAACGAGCGGGTCAGGTCAGGTCAGGCTGGGCCGACCTGCCAAAACTTTTTTTATCCTCTTTGTTTCGAAACAGTTAGGCAATTAGAAACTCCTAGTATCCGACCTCTTATAATGTAAGTTGGTAACGTGACAGCAGTTTTGATGACGTGGCAACTTACATGGTTGCCAAGTCAGCAAAAACTACCGGTTAACTGATGAAATCATCGGATACATACAATAGCAATAATTGACAGTCTGGTAATTTGAACAGATACTTTTAAAGTTGGAGACATACAATAGGACTTTGGGTAAAATTTGATACATTTTCAGACACTTAACCCTTAATTTTATTTTATTTTAAAATAAGTGAGGGGGAAGAGAGAGTCACCATGACAACAAGTCTAAAGCTCTGTGGTTAGCACAAATCAGGAGGGTCTTCCACTGTGTGGGAAATAAGAGAAGTCCCATATGCATCCAAGCCTTCCCTTATATGATAGTTGTGGCCATGGCCCGAAGGAGCCTTAAGCACTTGTGGTTTCCAGTTTTCAGTTCTTTCGCTGTATCTCTTGTCTCAATAAGTAATCGATACGTTGAATTCATAACCTGTCATATCCCAAGCCACATTCTAAGTATTCACAGATGCATAACAAAAAACATCGAAGGCCATTAAATTCAACGACAGCAAGTTAATATATTTGTATAAAGGGTAAATCTCCATACCAAATTTCACATAATTCAAAATTTTCAAAGTTCACGGTGATGGAAATTATACCTGAATACATTCATCAGCAGTCTTAATGCTCCATGAAGATGGTAAACCGTTGCCAGAATCCATGATTGACTCGGGTAAACATGCGCGTAAACCTAGTAATTCTACTGCCCTTGCCATTCCTGATACATGTTGTCTGCCTGCTTCAGCAAAGCATGTGACCTGTATAACATTTTGCAAAAAGAAAAAAAAATTATATTGTGAAAACCAAAGTTTTTGTGTGTTATTTTGTTAAATGACTTTTCAAAGTATGCTAATTGAGTAATTAACGCTTCTAAAGTTGAATAAGGAACTTGTTTGATTCACTCAAATATGTAACTAATAAAGCTTACTCCAGAGTGAACGAGTTCAATTTCACAAAGTAAAGTAGAGATGTATGAATCCTGTTCAGTCATATTAGATTCATACGGCCAAATGCGATGATACAACCATGTAAGAAAATCAACATCATCAGCAATTCCTCTAGCTAATTGTTGAGATGTATGGACGTTTGTATCAATCAATCCTAATAAACATAATGCATTGAATAAATCATCATTGCTCACAGAGTACTTAAACGGTTTCTAAGAGCCATACATCTAGGAAACAAAGAAGCACATACAATATGCAAGTAATTTAAATTTTAAGCACGTATAATATGAAACTAATTTAATTTTTAAACCCATACCCTGCCTTTGGCACGATTGGATATTGTTGTTGTTGTCAAACTGTAAAACAGTTATATATATTATACTTGGTTATTAAAACCAGCAAATAGGAAGTCAAAACCTAACTCAACTTGGCAAACACTAAATCATAGTAGAGGTGGCAAAACTGAAACAAACTATAAAACACAGAACCTGTCCATATTGGGCTGGACATTTTTAGGACCAGGGTCGGTCCGGACGAAAGACCAGGCTCAGGCTTTTCTTGTTTTGCCCATCTCTACTAAAACTTTCTACTTAATCTCATAAAATTAAGAAACTTAAAATCTTCTAATCATGTTGCTCAAAAAAACCAAAACACTCATTAATCGAAGTACTTAACTGATATCCAAGTCAAGCCTATCTAATTACAGATTTACAACGATAAAATTACATGTAAACTGTGAACAAATATAATATATTGATGATGTATAGAAAGTAACCAGGAAGTATAAACTGGCCATGAAGATAAATGACATCCTTTGAATTTGAAGAGAAATCACTAACTATATCCAAAGATTGACCAATGGCTATAACTCTATTGTTTTCGATAAGGATTCTACCGTTACGAAAAACTCGAAGTTCATCATCCAAGTGACTATCAGAGCATTGTGTAGAATTATAAAGCATGAATTGTTCATTTCAATAGTAGCATTCAAACTGTATGTTTGTTCTGTTGTTTTCTCATAATATTAAAGTCAATGATTGATCTTATATCATGTTTCTGTTACAACATGATCCTACCCCTTAAGCTTTTTTCTATTGACACTTCTGATTCCTCAAGTTTTTTCTATCCTCTTAAATCAGTAAAATAATTTTATTGAAATTTTTGTATTTTTGATGTCTAGACGTTACTTGTTTGGCAAAATGTTATATGCAATTGTAAAAAGGTGAAAATTACATAAATAACTAAATTTCCTTTCTAACTAAAGAATGAATGTACAAACTTAAATCTGTTACATTAATCCCACATTTTTATAAGTTTTCAGAAGATTCTTGAAGGCCCCTGTAGTTTGCTTCACAGTTGATACAGCTTGTACACCATTCAATTGAGTCTCCACCTTCTCAGTACCTTATTAAAACAAGAATTAGTAAAATCAAAGAAAAAAAAAGTAACGAGTGAAGACGAGTTTGGGTCAATTTGCAACTGAAATATACAATTTACCTTCGAATAACATTTCGATCAATGACTCGATATCTTCAGGTTGATACTTTATATACTTATCGATACTCTTAGCCCCTTTGAACTGCAGTTTATACCGCCCGACAAATGACCTATACGCTGGAGTCACGACTGCAGTTATCAGTACTCGAATCTCCGATAACAGTTGATCGTCACTCACTGCCCAAGCGCTTTGCATCTTATGTATCTCATCAAACATCGCGTTAAAATTCTTAAACCTTTCTTTTAGTATTTTTCTTCTCGGTTTTCCGTTTACTTGAACTCCTTCTTGTGTAACCCATTGTAACAATTGGGTCCGTGTTTCGCGTTGGTAACTCTTGTGGTAGTTTCTAACATCTGATGACTTACGACTCCACCAGTTATCTCTGATAACTTGTTTCATTTCATTTGTCGCTTTAACTATTTGTATAATGTACCGAAAGTTGTTCATAAGAAATATGTAGCGCAACGATAGATCTTTGTAGAGTGCCGATTTTGTTTCTAGATTAGCTTCTAACAAGTCGATCACCGACAATGATTGTATCGATAAAGATGAGTTATTTACGTAGGATAAAGGTTCATTTTCGACTTTAATATATTGTTGAAAATTATGTTCCAATGTGTTTTGGTCTGATAAAGGTTCATTTTCGACTTTAACATATTGTCGAAAAATATGTTCCAATGTGTTTTGGTACCCTTCGACCGCACACTTTATGTAGTTCATAACGTACCGTTCTGATACTGTAGTTTTATTAGTGTCGAGTGGTGATTTTTAAATTGAAAAAAATGTTTACCACGGCCTTGCCAATTCTATCTCCTGCCGATGATATTTCGGATTTAAAAGTACTCGATTCTTCTAGTTTTGCATCACTCGAGACTGAATCTTTGAGTATGGCTCCAAGACAACGAATTGCATCATATATATTGATAAACTTGAAAAAGCGTTTTCCCTTTGGTTTTTCCATTGGAACCGCGGTTGCAAATTCAAGAAGTGGCATGGTGATACCACAAATTAGGTTGATGAATATGCCTGGAAAGTGATCGGGGAAAATTGTCTCTCCGAGCTTCTTTTCAGCCAGGAAAAGGACGTTAGAGCAATGATTTGTTAATTTAACCCATCTGCTTACATCGGGCTAGAGTGAAGCGCATTTTGATTTATGAACATCTTCAACATTCAGTTTTTTTTCTTATCTCTTGATTTGGTCCATCAATTCATCTTTTCTTATCGTAGTATACCCTTGACAACATTCGTATTGGTACCCTTCATTGATCATTATTACGGCGATTTTGTTCATTAAAAGTATGTTTTCTTTCCAATAACCAGGAAAATCATCTTCGCTATTGAATTCTAATGAAGCCCCTTTGGTTATTGCCTCAAAAGGAGCATTTGAATCTAATAATAGAGCTCGAAACTCTTCTTCCATTAACACCATTGCTTGTTGTAAAATCTTACTAATGTTATTAAAAGACGACCTATTTTGGAACTAGCTTAAAACAACTTTAAGTTTGGATAAGCGTCAAATGTCCTCTATGAAATACTCGTCATCTTCCATCATGTTGCCAAATCTTGTACCCGATTTTAAGACATTGTACGCTTTAATTTTTTATTCGATTATCCTAACAACAGTGTCCACCGTATCAGGAACTTTCAGTTGAATTAAATTTTTCATTGTTATTTGATAATTCGTCGATCAAATTATCAATATCAGCCGAGATGTGATCATGATTGATGTCTAACAAAGATTCATCTTGATCGTCCACAGCCTCAGCGTTGGATTTCTTGTGATTTTTAGAGTTACCATTACACTTTTTTCCATTGAAGAATTGGATAAATTCTAAAAGATGAATGAATAAAAATGTGGATGATTGAGGGTTGTCAAGCATGTCGTTTTTTCGATTTTTAGGGAATTAATTTTGTATGGACAATGTTAATTGATACTGTTTTTCAGACCGATTAAGGAGGAGGGTCAAGCATTTGGGGAAAAAAATTACAAGGCTCATTCTTGGATTATTTAGAAGATAATATATAAGTGAAGATTCTAATAAAGTTTGTAAAAAGAAGTTTAAAAATAAAAAACAATCCTCTACACAAAAGTACCAAGTAGTCCTTTCACCACTCTTATTATTTACATCAGTACGAGGATTGAAGAACAAATTTAGAATTGAACCCTGTCTATCATGACTGAAGAACAGAACTTTTCAGTGTCACATCAGCGCTACGTCATTTCTAAATATTAATATAAATATATTTATATCTTTTAAAAAAATTACAAAACTAAAAAACTACGTTACATTAATCATAAAAATTACAATATTTAAAAAAGTACGTTAGATTAATAATAAAAAATACAATAATTAAAAAAAGTACATTCCATTACTACAAAATTAAAACTACGAAATCAATCATTATTCCGAACACGAAAATTTGACGGAAAGGCTCCAAATGTGTTCAATAAGATTAATTCGAAGTGAATGATGCGTTCGCCTATCGCTTAATTCTTTGTCCATACGATCATGAATTGCCACCATCTCCGACCAAGAACACCGCGGAAGATTATTTGGGTTTCGAAGGCAGTCTTCCTCAAGTTGACATATATTGCGTCTGTTGTCTTCGATTATCATGTTGTGTAAAATCACACAAGTGTACATGATTCTCCTTATCTTGTTGATGCTATATGGTCTTGCCAGATTTTTAAATATTGCCCGACGATCTTGAAGCACACCGAATGCTCGTCTCACGTCCTTTCTTGCAGCTCTTGGAATCTCTAGTATTTGATATTATTTTTCTCAAATGGACATTTAAACGATTTAACAAGAGTTGTCCATTCCGGATAAGTTCCGTCAGCAAGGTAATATCTTTTCTTGTATTCAACTCCATTCATAGTAAACCTTACCTCGGGAGCTCGATCTTGGAGTAAATCGTTGAACAAATTTGATTCATTAAGAACATTGATGTCGTTGTTCGAACCTGAAGGACCAAAGTAAGGTGTCAAATCCACATATCGTATGAGGCCACCACTTCGAGCATGATAGTTGGATGCTCGTGATCACCTCGTGTGTATTGACTTATCTATGCTCCTAGACAATTTTTCCAATGATGCATACGATCAATGCTTCCGAGCATCCCCGGAAAACCATGCAACTACGCATGTTTAGCATGTAAACGTTGAACATCTTGTAGTGTAGGTTTTCTTAAGTACTCGGTCGAGTATAAATGAAACACACATTTAAAAAAGTTGTCCAAACAATCGTATGTAGTTTGTTGAATTGTGTGTAAGCATTCATTAAACGCATCGCCGGCACAACCGTATGCTAATTTTCATATGGCGGAAGCACACTTTTAGTAAATGTTAAAACCAAGTGTATCGGTACAATCACGCGCTTGATGAAAAAAATAAAAATATGGAGGTAGCGGTAGTTGAGAGTAAGAAGATATACCTTAACATATACAGAGAAATAATGACTTGCTTATCCGAAATCGTCTTCGAAAGTAATCTTCCGAAAATTTTAGATTTTCTAAAAAGTAGTCGCGCCAAAAACGTTCGCTGGCACCCAGACGAGCTCTATGTAATCTCCTTCTACATAATTTTGGCCGACAACTTTCAGCTTCATATTCTTCATTTTCTTCTAACGTTTCAAGAATATCAAGCATAACATTTGGATCGTAACAACCAATACTTGCTTTGAGATCTTCTAGGTCGCAATCTTCGTTCAAAAATTTTAAGGGATCCATTTAACGATTTGATAAAAAAAAAGTGTTTGAATTATATAGGTTGTAAAATAATTAGAAATTGTGAGAATTGTGTGTGATAAGTGTTTGATATAATTTGTGAGTAAATAAGTAAGAATGGTGAGAATGTGTATGAAAAAGAGTGGTATAATTATATGTATATTTATAAGTTGTTTGAGATTTTCAAAAAGTATGAATATTTTTTTTGTTTGGAGTCGTTGTTGCATGTAGCCGTTGCCCTGGTCCCACCATCACCTTCATTCTCCTTTCGTTCGTACTAGCACGAAGCACAAGGACAGTCCCCCAGAATGGGACTATGCCTATGGTGAGGGCGGAGGACGGTTGCCAGGTGGACGCCAAGACGGAGAACGGGAACACGATAGGGAATGGCCTTATCTTTACCTTTTCTAATACCATAACTCAATAATGTTTTTACTTGAATTTTTGTTTTTATTTTTAAGGTTGTGTTTCATAACAAAATGAGACTTAATGAAAATAACATAAAACTTAAAGCTAAATAATATGAAATTTAGGGGCTGAAAAAATGGAGGCTAAACGGGTAAATGGACGCTATTTTTTATGCTTTGAATAAAATCTGGAAAGGACGAGTCTTTTTTGACTCGGATATAAGTAGTCTAATTGGATAGTATGTGACCGTTTTCGAACCTGCCACCCGAGATGTTTACCTGAACCTAAGACCTCACAAATATCAAACGCCTTACCATTAAACTGCATCGATGATGGTTAGAAAATAGAGTCTATGATTAGTAATTTGTGACTAGACCCGGTCGATACATTTTTGTTACAAAAATGAAACATATGGATTTATAGCCATAAATAAACCAAATGAAATTAAGTTGCACATAGAACTAGTAACACATGAAATTAATTTGCACACACGACTAGTATAGGCTTCACATCCACCATTTCCACTTTACAAGGTTCATCGCCGTCCATCGTAGCTATCACCACACAGTTATTTTGCTCCATAGCCTCTAAACCATCATCGTTTCCGCCTTCTTCGACCTGATTTTCCTCTACTTTGACCTCGCTACCGCTGCTTTGACTAGAATCGACTGTAAATACTTCTAAGTTGGATACCTTTATTTCTGGGATAATTGGCACTTTGCTTTTATGTTTGTAATATTGATATAATGCCATTTGAATTATACCCAAAACAATTCCCAGTACATTTGGCACCTAAAATTTATTTAACTCATTTAATAGTTAAATTTAAGTTAAATATAAAAAGTAAAGGAAATAAATAGGCGACATACCGTTACACACATGTCTTTACTGAACATGCCATACGCGAACCACATCATTGCGCTCAATGTGAGGAAGAAGGACAGGGTGAATGGCATGAATTCAACGCTTTTAGTCTTTACAACTTTAAACTGTTATATTCGGCAAAAATACGTAAAAAGGAATTAGAACTTTTTAAATGCTATGAATCGCGATTTTGCATAAGTGACAAAATAAGATATCTTATGAAAAATCACGAAAACCACAACTTAACAGCAATTCTATTAACGCGTTACAACTTTCTTTAGAGGGGCACTGGAGACATTTTTTCATAGTTCAAAGATATTGTTTTATTATTTTTTAAATTTTCACATAAATGCGGTGTCATAGCTCATTTTCTATTCAGTGCGAATTTTAATCGATAATGGAAATTATTTATGAAATACTAACCACGATAGTAAGCGGTGCTGCAAAAACACACACAGAAATTGCAACACAAAACCAACCAACGACAAGAGCCCGCATGGATCCATCCAATAAGAGAAACGACCCGAGAAAAATCAAAAGGCATAACACCATCGTCGCACCCAGAATCTTAAATGTCTGCTTCTGCGAATAACAACGTTGATTTAGTTACATGAATTAGCCTTTAAAAGTAAAATTTAACTATGACAGTTATTCAAAAAAAGTTGGTGAAAATAAGAAAGTGTCACATGGTTTCAATTTGTTAAAAGTTGCCCAAACTGTTACCAATCTATGGTAAATCAATTTATTTAGTTAAACATTACCAAATCAATTTGATATAAATATTTAACAAACTTGAACAAAAAGGATTTAAGGTAAACCCAATATGGCCCAACCTCGCTATGACCCGTACCGAAAAGTACATGTTTCAACTTGTTACCCAACTATTTTTCACCTATAACTTTTTGAGCAACTTACCTTGCCATGGGATGTAGCGTATACGATGTAAATGATGACATAGACCAATTCAATAAGTGAACCGAGAGCGTTGATTGTGATGAGTAGAAATGTGTCTCCTTCTTTAATAAGTGAATAATACAACCATAATATCGCACTAAATAATGACACCACATATGGCAACGCTTGGAATCCCATCGTAGATTTTTTCTTGCATATTTCAATAAATGTAGGCCTGTGACCATCAATCACCAAAGATTAGATTAATCAATCTACATTTGCTTTTGTATATGAACATGTGTTTCAAAAATTAGTTAATTTCATTCTAAAATTGGCTAGGGGTGATAAAAAAATGCAGTTGACTTACAATGGAGCAAAGTAAACACCGGTGGAGACGATGTTACCTGTTACATCAAATACAACAAAAATCATTAATTCGTGATGATCATTAATCGAACAGTAAAATCCTATGTCATTTTAAGGTTTAGAAAATTATATAGTAATGTGAGCTCATACATATTGTTTTTAAGAGGAAGGTTGATCACGCGTTTCAAACCTCATAATACATTTCAATATTTATAAAATAACTAAAAACAATTTTTGTGTATCAAAGGGTAAATGGTATTTGAACTTTTAACTTTGATACACTTTAAAGTACCATTACATTTTCACTCATAGTAGATCGATATTTATGTTAAACTATAAACAAGAAGATCAATAAAGAGTATATAAGATAACATTATGTACCTAGGATACCAAAAACTAGAATCAACGGATGGTGAACATCAAAAAGCGCCATTTTTATTATCTAGCTATATATGTATTGAGATAACTATATAATGTAAGATAACTGATGGGGTGGAGGTAGAGATAGCTTTATATGAACGAGTTATCGAAAAATCCCAAAGCTTGTCTCCTCACCAATCTTACAAAATGTGAAGTTGTAAGATGGATCTCATGAACGATAAGGGAACGCGGACATATTTATACGAGTAACGTATGCAAAGTGTGTGTGTATAACCATCCTTGTTGCGTGACGAATGAAGGAGTGAATAGTAGGTAGCATCCGATGAAATCATTTTTCCTTCTTCTTTTTTCTGTTACTGAATTATTTTGCTTTTCGTATCACATGATCCTTTTGGTCCCGTGCTCGATGTTCTTTTTCCTTTATTTACAAATGATTAACCGTAGGCGTTGTTTTTACCTTAAATGGGGTGTAAGAATGTACGACAACTTGATTAACTCTAATAGAATGTTTACAAGTTTAACAAGTTTCTAGTTGGCTTATAACAATTGAGTTTGAAGATTTACCATAATCATTACCTTAATGATTTTAATAGGTGTTACGTATTCTAATGATTATGTACTTCATTTATTCCATTACTAGTTAACTTGGAGTAGTCTTTTGACTTTTATGAAAATTGGTTATTTGAATATGAAGATAAAACCTATGTATAATGATGTTTCATTACAGTGACAAAAAAGACATACCATGTATATTATAAATAGCAAGATTGATATTATTTCATTACACATGTTGTAAATAGAAGCTAGCTTTGTTTAAGATTTAAGACATACCATTTTATGATTTTAAACGGTAAAAGCATGTATTTTACATTACGATTAAAAAGAATGTATGTTCAACTGCATCTTTTCCCTTTACAGATTGTTTTTCTAGCGTAAAGAATGTATGTTCAATCACATTTTTCTCCGTATAAAACATTAAAGTAGTTTGAAACAGGATGATGTACATAGTATAAATCGTATTTGTCATATGATTATGCATACTATTAGTAGCTGTTCACAGCGTGCGTGTCACACTTTGAGTTCACGCGATAATAGTCTTCTTGAAACTTTTGTTGTGATTTTGTTCTAACTACAACCCCATAACTAACATGCAACTTGCATTTCAATATGTCCCTCTTCATTCTTCTCTTTCTCAAAGAAATGCTAAAAGAATTGTGAGTTAAAATAAAAGTAATTATACTAGGATTATCTTTAATATCTCATGAATGATTACAAGATATAGACTCATATGATTCTAATGGGTTGTTTGTCATATGATTGTACATAGTATTTAAATGTGTGTCGACGGACATAACTAGCAGTTTTAAGGGTTAGATTTAACTACAAATTCAATCATTAATTGATAGCTTAAAGGTAAAATTGATAGTTACTATTATAGGATTATTATGGAAAATACGATATGAGTAGAGATTTAATATTTGTTGGGGTAGATTATGATCCAAAGCATGTTATGGTTCATAGATTTGTTCGTTAATTTTTTAGGTACCAATTGTGAAAGTTTTGCTTTCTATCATATATTTTAAAGATGTAGTGACTAGTGAGAAGCATTAATGGATCATCAACGTGATGTGAGCCGAAGTTATACACATAGGTTAAGCCTTGGAGCCCAATCAAAACCAGGTAGAGGTTATAAGGCCCTTAATTTACACTAGGGGAATAAGAGAACTCTCCAGCCCAATAGATAACTTGGTATTCTCCCCATTTTTATGAGTCCGAGCACCTGCAAATTTATAATCTACAAATTGGACCCAAAAGTAGAAAAATGTAAAAGTAAGATAATTATTTTCTGATGCAACTACTCTTTGAGTGTTGAAAACATAACAAATTGCATCAATATCAATCTTGAAAGTTAGGACGCGTTTGGTCGATGAATTCTGATAGAACTGAAATTAGATTTCATTCTATTCTTAAGTTTGGTTGGTAAAACACGAAGGAATGAAATTCAATTTCATTCCATTGTTTGTTTGGTTGACACACAGAATAAAATTTGAATTTGAATTTCCATCAAATTCCATAAAACGAAGGAATTTAATACCTTGATATTTTAGATGTAATCTCATGTCATCAACTAAAGACTTATGTTCGTTTACGTTATATGATATTATACTACGTTATATTTATATTTAATACAAATATAACGTAGTATAATATCATATAACGTAATTGAACAAAATTATTTAGTTGATGAAATGAGATTGCATCCAAATATCAAGGAATTGAATTCCATTATGTCTGTCTAAGAAATAGAGAAAGGAATGGAATGGAATTTCATTCCTTCATGTTTTGCCAACCAAATAGAAGAATATAATGAAATCTGATTCCATTTTCATTGGATTCCATAAGAATCCGCCAACCAAACATGCCGTAAGACTCATGTTTGAAACATTTTTTCTTATGAAGTAATAGAAATTCATTAGTGTTGAACCGAAACATAAGAATGTTGAGGGTATAGGGTTATTTGTTTCATTTACGGTGAAAGAGATGCATTATGTCACAAAATACCGTACATGACATACATATATGTATAGAAGTATTAGCTCCTTATAAATCAATTGACCATATATTCGTTTACATTTACATGTATAATATAATATTAACATATATTATTGTAACAACAATGTTATTTGTTACTTTGTAATAAAGTTACAAACTATATACATCCCTTAGACTTCGGAATCCAATAACGGAAAGGTAAAAAACTCTTCAACATTACTCTTTCATAACAATCCCTAAAAAGGGTAAACTTTAATATAACATTCATCCAACCTGTTTAAGAATATTACTTTATTCTCAAGGTTAATAACTAAATCATCACAACAAAAATATGTAAATGTCATATTTTCACAACCTATTTCTATCACATACGTTTAAACTTTTGACACATAGTGTGTATCTTTTACCCCAAATGCAAAACACAAACATGAAAATCAATTGAGTGCATACAACATACTATTTCAAGTACAAAAAACACTTAGAAAAAGAGTATAGAATCTTGGTAAAATTAAAATAAAGTTGGTTAAATAGAGAATCAAGATGAAAAGGAAGGTGCATAGAGATACAAACACTAAACGAATCCCTTTTCTTCACCATGCCAATACGTTTCTTTTTCTTTTATTTCCTTTTTTATTTTAAACTTCTTTCTACCTTACAAAATGTTAATTTTCACGAAACCTATTTGTCCCCACCACAACTTTATTTTGCTTACACTACACCGTATAAAAGTACACCCCATGTACCTTGTTTACATTAAAATACACAAACATTTGTTTCACAAAAATGTGCATAAACTAGTAAAGTAGATAACGGGATTTCATATTTAAAGATTGTATATAGAAATCCAACATTATAATATTCGTACATAATATAAGTTTGTCTCTTTGAAACAAACAAATATAGTACCAAAATAATTCACTAGCTATTGATATTGAGAACATGATAGTTTTATTATTATTTAGTTGGTTTGAAGACATTGAATGTTACATATTACATGTCTAATCATGAATGTATTTGAGATGCCTAAAAATGATTAAAAAATAGATGAGAATAAAAAAGGGGCAACCAAATCCATTAAAGAGAGGGGTATAATTCTAGTTAATGGCACAAGCTTGCGGTGGGGAGTGTAATTAATTCAAGTTTACGTATCTATGTTTGCTTGTTTGTAGGAGGACTTCAGTGGTGTATTATGTTACTGTATTTGTTTAATACTGATTATTATCTAATCTATTTACTTATGATTAAATTAAATATTTAATGGAATTAAGTTACCTACAAATGAAGCAAACTACCATTATTTTATCTGATTTCTTCTTCATCTCGTTTAAACATTTTATGTTTCACACTTTTATTTTAAGAGAGTTTTATGTTGCTTAAGTAAGATACCTAAAAACACAAGCATCATAGGTATGGGGTCTAAATCTACAGAAATTAGATAATAGATAATATGTGTAGTAAACAAGTTAGGGTTGAGCTCAACTTATAAAATGTTTTACTACTCGAGTTCGCCTCGAACTTTTATGTATAATACTTAGAATGATTTTAGCTAACTTGAATATCTGAAGTTAAACGAGTGCAGTTTGAATTCATCTCATTTACGTCAACGACGAACACACGTGACTTATAGAGTGATTTCATGTTAGGGTATGTTTGATGAAATAGATGTAGGTTGTAGCTGTAGCTTTAGGTTTGGAGCTTTTTACGAAAAGCTACTTCCTAAACCTACAGCTTGTACATATCAAATAAAACTTTTATTTTTATAAGAATTTTTTGTTAAAAACTAAAAACTAAAATTTCTAAAAGCTCCGTGTCAAAGAGAGTCTTAATATAATAATTTGTCAATAAAACAATAATGATTAGGTTACATGTACATAGCCAATCCTAAAACCTTAATGCTTTTAGAATCTTAAAAGAAACGAACATTTAAATCACTCAAAAAATTAAAACCAAACAAAACACTTTACTTGTATACTTCAGTTAACTTAACCAACTGAAATATATTTCGATTAATCAATAATACGAGTTTTAGTATTAAAATAAAAGCTAGCGTATATTTGGCAAAGTTTTGTATTAAAAAAGTGTTTACAGACATAATTAGAAATTAAAATATTGAAAAGACACTAAAATGTGAGTTGAAACAGAGCCATTAGCCATTATCAAATGATAACCTGAAGGAAGAAGGCCATTATATTTGAATGATTGAAACTGAAATAAACTATTATTTATAATTGTTATTATATTTGAATGATTGAAATAAACTATTATAATATTTATAATATAATGTATGTCTTCCAATTATTATTTTCTTCATTTTATTAACATTTTCTAGCTTGTGCAACTCCCTTTTGCTTTAATTAGTCTTCGCTGAATATGTAAGCCCATCATTGCATACCCCTAATGTATAATTTATAATTTAATCTATTGGACGTGTGTAAGAATCATTATATTATAATTTATTTAAATTTATATTATAAAAAGTATTGTTATTGGTCTTATAAAGTTCTTTTTTAGAGCAAATTGATAAGTACGTACGTTTAATAATACTGCTTTATTAATAACTTTTTTCTTAATATAGTAAAGGCATTTTATTTATTTAATTTTCACTTTGGAACATGCTAATTTACATCTTAACAATAAAAGTTGGCATTATAGAAGCTGATAATATCTTACTCAAGGATATTGACTAAGAAACCATAATTTACCAGAGCACACGAATTACATAACATAAGTAATTAAGTGTAGTAGATGTTTGCCTGTTTGGTAGTATACTTGTACATCAAAAATGATTTGTCTAACAATTATGTATATTAGTCATAGACATAGTCATATCATCTTTTTATATACATATATATATATATTATAAAAAAGAAAGAGGTAACATACTTGCAAAATTAAGACCATATATTATAATTAGAATGTTATTACTGATATTTAGTTTAAAATCATGTTCGACATATATTTTCAGTTGATGTTTTACTCTAAAATCAATTAGTGATAGGAAGTAACTTATATATTTATATATAAACATTATTTTCTATTAATTTTAGATATGCAACGTAAGTTTGCACCCGACACATAATTTATATAATTAAAATAATATATGTGAAGAAAAATTTGATTCTTTGTGACTTTTTTTTCTTCTTTTTCTTGTGACCTTTTTTGTAGAACATGTGAGTCTTTATATGTATGCTTTAGTATAAAAAGGGATGAAGGTCAATATGGTATGCTTCAAAGGAGGGCAACCTCTTTAAAGAGTTGAATTTAACCACTTCCTTTTATTAAACTATAAACTAAAACCATTACTCCACCACCACCATCACCTTCGAATCAATACACCCCCTTTTCCCTTTAAACATGGACACACACACACACACTCCGTATTAAAAGTCACACTAATTAAAGCGCATAATCAATTAGAAAAAACACAATAAAAAAATCGTAATATTTAGGTCAATTATAAAGTTGCAATATTGTGAAATATTATGTGCACCTAATTTTACATACAACAAAGACTAACTTGAGAGTTAATTTTGTACATATGATGGCATTTTTATCATTGTACCCCTTTTTCTTCTTAGACATCTACACATTCACAACGAATTTGATGAATTTAGTTAACTTATTTAAATGTAAACACCATTAAACGTTGGAATATATATATATATATATTATATCAAATTAGATCTTTAATAAGTCATTCTTTTAGGGAGGATATATATGAATTAACATAAAAGGTGTTAATTATACATCGTTTAGTATTAACTTGTCAATTATAAATTTATAATATAGTTTATTATATTTAATAATAATAATAATAATAATAATAATAATAATAATAATAATATAATTAGTAAAGTTGAGAACCTTATGAAAAATGAATTTGATTATTATACGTATATTTTATGAAAAAGAAAAAAAGAGAGGGTAAATTATTAATTGGAAATGCAATGGTTTAGTCGAAAGAGGAATAATTGCAGGCTTTGACGTTTCTATCTTTTCTCCTTCACTTCAACTCCCGCACGCAAACTTCTCCTAAAACAATTTCTTTTTTGTTTTATTTTTCTACTTTTCTATACTCCAATTTTAGTATTTATTTTTAAAATAATTAAAACAAAAATAAGAAAGTGGGAAAATTTCAGCCGCAATTCGCATCCATTACTTTACTTTTACATAAACACTAACTTCTGGTTCTAGAATTATTTTTGTTTTCTAGTAATTAAAAACAAATTTCTGAGATGAGTAGATTTCAACTCACATATTTGTACATGTCATTCTAATATTCAAGTTTATATTCCTTTTTAAATAAACCCGATATGTAAAATAATAAACAACATGAACCAAATTAAAGGTTTAGTTACCACTATTCAACAATAGCTTGCCTATCTACACTACTTTCAGCACCTCGATTTTTGCCCTGAAACTACTTTTTATCATTTTTACTCGATTACCAATTACTACCAATAACTTTCTATCACTTTTAATTATCTTCCGTATAAAATTATACATTATGCACTAATAGTAGTACTTAAAACATTAAAACAAAACACAAATCCAATAAGTGAGCCAACCACTTTTCAACCTTTTTTGACACGGACTAAAATCCTCCTACTAGAGAAATGTCTATGGACCAAGATCAATATCGACGCCAAATCACCGCATCAAACATTCTTACAAGTTTACGACATACAAAGTGTACGACATATATAGTTAAATGAAACCGTGTGAAAAGTTAGTAATTGAATCATCTCAATACGAATCATTGATGATTAAAATATAACTTCACGAGCAATAATTTATTTGTTTGGACCTAAAAGTTGAACTAATAACACAAGACATTCGTCGATTATAATGAATTCACTATACCATAACACCATAGCTGAAGACTATGTAACATTAGGTCAATTTTTAAATCTCTATGTTATCGTTTTTTACTCATGTCATCTTAATTTATAGTACTCCGTATTTTAGAGTAGAGTATATCTATAAGAGTCTCGACAGATTTCTCTCGTTGAGAAAATAATAAGTTAATAACGTGGTATATTATTATCATGTACTTTTAAGAAAAAAATAACATAGCTAGTGGTCATAAATATATTGGAGTGCTTGTATTGAAGAGGCGTGTGGACTAAATAGTAAAGAAAAATAGATGGAATTGTTAGAATACAGAAATGCAAAATTGGAGATATTAGATGTTCCCCAGCTGGTTACGGAATGCATTCTATTATATAGACAGGGAAGATGTTAGTGTAGGAAAGTTTATTACGGTGTTTAATAATAGGAATAAATTTTTTACGTTTTATTTTAATATTGATTATTTTTTTTATTAAAAAATTATATTAGAATTATTAGAATTTTATGCTCTTTAATATTTTCTTAAATATATATATGATATAAAAATTAAATTTGTGTATCACAACCTTTATAATTTTTATATGTGATATACAGATTTAATTTGTATATCATATATGTATTTTTGTAAAAACTTATTATTTTACATTAAAGAATGTAAGATTTTAATAATTTTGATATAATTTTTAAAATTTAATTAAAAACAAAAGGTGTGTTTGATTTATAAGAATGAAAATGAATCTACGAGTTTTATTCCCATTTAAAGTGTTTGAATTATGGGATTAGAGTTAAAATTTAGATATTAAACCTATAAAATTAGGCAAACTTTAAACCCATCTAACAGGGGTAAGTTTATTTTTGATTCCCATTCTTGTTTCTATACTCATACTCATTATGATTCTCAAGTCACAGATTCGAGACTTGGGACATCTCTTTTAAAATATAAAAAATCTAAGATCGCTTGGACCTTATGGTTACAAAAGCTAACATTGTCTTTATAATTTCTTTCTAACTCCTTGCTAATTTTTTAATTGAAATTTCAGCCGTTCAAAAAAAAAAAAAAAACCAAACACTCTTACAAAAGATAAACCAAGAAAGATATAATTAAACAATATATATGTTATTGTGTTTCTATTAGAAAACAATAAAATAAAATAAAAAGAACACAAAATCAATATGATGATCACAATAACAATTAAAGCATGTATCAAAAACTATCAAATTTTCAGAAACATTAATACAGTAAAAAGAACTCACCACAAAGATTAGATGATTATACCAAAATCAAAACAAAGAACCCATGTTTCTTAACATACAATGAATATGCATATAACATAAAGCAACGCTAGATAGTTATATAAGTAGAAGATTAGAAGAACACAAACAAAAGAAAATTACAATAATAATCTCATCCATCAAAATAGAGATAGTTAGCGACAAAAGGAAGAATAAGAGATACTATGTTTTATTTATTTAATTGTGATTTTATGATAATCATCATAATCTTGATTTATAGTGTTATTATTCCAATCGGAACAGATTTCAATATAAAGATAAGGATGTATCTAAAATATCTATCTATCAAATAGATATTTGATGATTTTAAGGAGTATAAGTTTTTTACATCCGGACAGTAGTACAAATAATTAATTAATTAATTAATTAATTAACATAATACTTAATTGTCTAATATTATATTTAAATATTATTTATTTAATATAACTTAAAATTTTTAGAAGTTGTCACATTACAACTTTTTACTTACATCTTTTTACTTACATGACAAATTCTAAAACAATTTATTATACTCCTGTAATGTAATAAAATTGTATGAAAATGAATGAGATAACATGAAAAGATTGAATGGAATGATTTTTAGAATTGTATGAATAAAATTAATATTTATAATTAAGAATTTGACTTTTTATATGTTTAGGATACGTTTCAATATAAAGACTCTTAAAATCTTCTATAGCAATGTAAAAGGTTTCATACTATTTTGCAGACCTGTATTCGTATAATTACTACCGGAAGTTATTGTTTATTATTTTCTTATGTTATATATCTTCTGTCCGTTGATATATTAGAAGTAGATAAATTACTATGAAATCTAAATAATAGTTTTAAGTATGAGTAATTATTTTTTAAGAATTAGGATTAGATTTAAGTTGTAGGATTATCTCAATTATCTAAGTTCGAATATAATTATTTTTAGTTGAAAATTATGAAAATATAATAAATTACTACGTTATATTTTTACTTACGTGACAAATACTAAAATATTTTTTTATATTTCTATATAATATATGTGTGTATTGTATATAATACTTGCAACATAATAATTAATACAAATAATATACGGAGCGAGACTTAAATTTATATTTATCATTTCTTCTGTCAATGTCATAAGGTCTGATTCTAACCAATAATCCAGCCGTTGATCCCAGTCGATCTTTCACCGCTTTTTTTTTATCTTCCAAAATGCCACCGTGTTACATTCTTTTTACCAACATTCAACAACACCCCACTAAACAATCACATCTTTAATTTACAAACAAATGATATTTATTTTAAAGGATAAGTAGAAATATGTACTAGAATTTTATTTTATGTATCTAATTTTATTTTTGTTTTATTGTGATATCAATTTTTTTGTTATTGTCATTGTATATATTCAATAACTTGTTTATTTGATAGTCAGGTTTTTGATGATGTAGTCAATTGTATAAGTCGTCATGTCACCTGACGCGTTATAACCATGTCATCAGAAATAATTGTCACGCAAACGATTACAAGTAATAAAATGTTTGATACATACAACACACAACTCATGATGATATATCATGAAAAAATTGTTATGATAGTGTATTAACCGCGTCGAAAGTTTGGACCACCGCTGTTGGAAAAAGGTTATTATACATGGTCGAAATCAACAAATAGATTTCATTATATATTGATGTTTGTGGTATTTGAAACACATGAGATTACTCAAAAAGCATGGACCTTAATAAATGTGTTAATTGGAAGTAATATTAGTAATGATTAGCTATGGATGAGAAAATAAGGCATAAAGGGGGAAATGAGTTATTAATTTACTTTTATAGACAAAATAGCTTAAAAGGTGGTTTTTGACGAACTTTGAACTCTAGGGATGACTTGTTTTGATGTGTTCCTTTAAATCTTGAGTTAATTATTATTTTTTTATCAGTTTGATCCGTTAATCATATACTTTAAACCTAATTGATATGTTCATAAAAATACGTCAAAATTGTCACTTTAATTTTACCTTAAGTTACATTATAAAATGACAAAACTACACTTTTGGTACTAATCAAAAATAACTATTTGCGGGGATAAAAAGTGAAGCATGTTAACCGTAATAAACTTCTTTGTCTTCAAGTGATACATTAATTTAATTTTTAATTAAATAATTATACGATAAACATATTTAATTAATTAAATTAAAGATAGAACAAGTTATAAAACGCAATGAGATGCCTTTAATGGCTTGTCAACTTGAAAAGAAGGAATCTCATCCCGCTCAAAGAAGGCCCCAACCATCTCACCCACAGTATCAAAGTTAGTTAAACATACGTGCACCCTATGTTATAAACTATTTTCTTATTTATTTACTTTTTTGTTCAAAGTTTTCGGCACCCATTAAAATTCTAAGTTATGTAAAGTTATTGTACATGTTTATACAACAACTTGTGTTAAACCAATTTGATCCAAATTTGTGGCTTTGATTTCGAGTTTCCACATCAATTGCGAACGACAATTCATACTTTATCTTAACGACTTTTTGTAATTAAAATGTTTAGTCGAAAATAACAATATTCTTTAAAGTGTGCGTATCATTTTCGTACACTTCCATCTTATGATGACAAATACATGTATGGTGAAAATTGAGGTTTTTCTTTTAAGATTTATGGGCATTTAGGATTATTGAAGGGGAAATGGACACTAATTGGTGAAATACATGAACTAAGTTGATGGTTGAAATGTTATATGATTTGTCTAGTGTCATATGATGTTTTTGTGGAATCCTATAATTTCGTTTTCGGAGTTTGACTCTCCCACCAATCATCTCATGGCATGATTGTTTCTTAATTTTGATTATGTATAACATGATTGGTATTCTTATTTATACTATAATACGACTATTTTTTATTTTATTATTTAATTAACTAATTAACTATTTTTATACACGTATAAGCATTCTCGCACGTAATGTAAGTATACTTTCAACATTTGCAGCCAGATTCGATCATCTTTCGGGTAATATCGCTTTCAGTTGTAAAGAAACAATAAAAAGATAATTGTAATTCTAAATCTAAATTATTAATTAATTAATTTAAAAAAGGATTAAGGGCTCAAAATGTTGTTTATAGCATATAAATAAATTCTTTTGTTTCCTTCTATTTCTTAAATGCCCACAAATTTAGGACACATTCATATCTAGCAACATGATTAGTCATTCTGATGTCAAATTGAAAGAAACTCAATTGATATTGTAAAGTTGTAACTAATAAATTTGTTCATTTTTGATTTTATTTTTTCTTTTAAAGAATAAAATGAAATGATGGAGTAATAATTATGTTGGAAAATGTAAGGTTAAGTTTTTAAGAGTTAATATGTAAACTAAAAGTTCCAAGGTGCTATTTGAGCTAGTTGATCCAAAAGTGTGTAAAACGAATGATTTGAATTATATTATTTAGTGGACATTTGATTGGAGTTGGAAAATGGTAAATGGTTACGTATGGGATATCATATTTTTGAAACGGAACGATTAACCATGAGGTTGGACATTTTTATTTTACTTTAGCTCCAAATAAGTGTTGACTTCCAAAAATAGTATACCAACTTTACTAATTTATTTATAATTTGCTTTTTGACAAACTAATTTATAAAAAGCTGTACAAAAAGTAAATATGAGATTGTAATTTTTCTCTTATACAATATCCAAATTAATATTTTTTAAAAACTTTGTATAATTTGACCGTGAACACTTATATAGAACATATTTCGGTTTTAACAAAAGGATACTATAGATTGCTTATAATCTATGCAACAGCGACCTCACCAAGTTTTATACTTAATTCAAACAATATGGGTCTTTGATGGAAAAGAATTAAAAAACAGCAGTTGGCTCTATTCAAAGAGTTGATAATGACAAGCCTCATATAAAGGTACAACTAGAAAAGAATGAAGTACAAGTCGCGATAGGAGGTTTGGTTTTGGGAAGTGTTTCTCCGGAGAAAAGAATTTACCAAAGAAAATATCGGTGGCCGGTAGGACCCGGATATTTGTCGGGTATCACGAGCCCATTATCACCAACCTGTCACATGCATCTTTATTAAACTACAACTACCATTATTCACCCATTTTCTCCTTAGTAAATATTTTCCTATTAAAGAGTACTTATTTCAACCGGATAAAAAAAATGAGCTTATAACGGATGAATCAAGACTATAATTATATAAAAGATTTTAAATAAATGAACAAAAATATGTTTGCATGCCAAAAAAAACAGAGGTAAAAGGAGATCGAGTCTAATAGGAGGGGGATTAACAAGATAAAGTGATAAGGTGGTTGAAAATCACCAAAAGTATAAATTTGTAATCGTCTTATTTATAAATTATCGATTTTGTAATCATTATAAGTGCATCAATTATTTATTAAAAGTCGGATAATGAAAGTAAAGTGTTTGTGGGTCAAACTAGCCCGCTATAATTTTTTTTTCATTCTTTTTTTTAATCTCACCGTGTTTGACCGGTATATCTTGCCTCCTATACGATCTATGTACAAAACTTCATGTCTTAAAATTAGAAAACATGCACACAAGCGAGTGACAACCAAACGATATAGTCAACAAACCGGCTAGCTATTATTAGTTCGAAATTTCCAACAAGTAGCTAGTTAGCATTGGACAATTTGATCACGTAAAGTTTGTGCCAATTAACAATTTTTTTTTTTTGTTGGAGGGGGGGGGACCTTACTCTCCCACTTGGGAGGCATAGAAGCAAAAACAATTAAGGAATAATAGTGTGCTAAAAGACTCCCAACTTTACAAGTATTTGATTACTTCATTTCGACTTTAACACAAAAGAGATCGTAAAGGCTATGTTATATCATTCTTATTTACTTGATATATCAATATCAACGTCGAATTTGGTCTCATAAGTCTTTTCAGGAGGGAGAGTTGATGGAAGTTTCACCTTTCGGCAACTAATCTTGTCCATACTTGTTGTGCTATTATCCAACAAATTTTAAAGACTCGACGGATCTTCATTAGTTATCTTATTTTGAAGATTCAGAATCACATCCTCTTTGTATTTGTATACAACCTGACCCTGATTTATCTGTAAAGAGTGGTATTCAATGAATATAAAGACGTGCCACCCAATCAACAACTTACACACCATCCAACCGGCCTCATAACATTCAAAAGCAATATATGAACAATGACATATATGAATATGACCTGCATATAACAAATTTTCACTATTTATTAGTGGCAGGGTTACGTACTAAATATAAAGTTAAAAATGGTTATTTTCTAATGATCACATTTTCCCAGCCTCCTAAATAGGCTTTTTTTTCCTTCCAAAAGTATGTTTGAGGGTCAACCCGTCCACCTGCTTCGACCCACATTAACCCGTGTTGACCCTTTACCTGATACGCTTGTTTATCCTTCTTAGGAGTTTTTGTTCAATTTTAGCTATTTTTGCATTCTTGCAACCCAACCCATTCAGCATTTAGTCATAAACGTTGTGAAGATGGTGTTTGAGTATGCATTCAATACAATTAGTTGAGTTCTGTAAGCTGCTATCATTAGAAAAGTTGTAAGATATATTATACTGTAATAAATGATATAGTATTATTTCCAAACAGTATCAAAGATGACAGCAATAATGTTGGAGAAGCAAAATCAAACTTAAAAGCTATCAAAAATCATGCATTATGTGGGGTATATCAGTATTAAAACTGAAAGTGACTAATATATCGTTCTTGATCCTACAAACAAAATTTGGGAAATTTCTGCCATTTTAATACTTGGATAGACATAAGTAAACGGTGTACCTTTATTGAACGCAAACATACACGTAAAACATGATCACGATACACAAAACATTAGCTAGATAGTCTTGGTGTTAAGGCCTACAATTACAAAGACGACATTTAGATGTCCTTAAGCTGCTTTGTGGATTAACATTTCCCCTCATCATATTTTTGTATATCAGCCTAAAAAATGACTGCTGCATTGTGTATGGTAGTCTGTTGATTGCGTAGATGAACAAGTTATTGTCCACATAACCACGTTAACTGGAATGTATTATGCCTGTAACTGTATCCGGTTAGGATTAGTATTGTGTGTTCTCTATATAAACAACCCTACTACCCTAATGTAATTGTAAACATGTATCAAAATCTATAAAATTCAAAGTTCGGCCTGCCAACCAGGTAAGTCTAAGAGTTCTTTTCTTTTCGTGCAAGACTGCTCTGTGTGTGTTTAAACTACGATTTGAATGTCGTTATGCCTAATATAGCACTGTTTATGTCAAGTGGAGATTCAAGACAAAATTGAAGTCAAATTCCAAAGTCAAAGGTACAAACCAAGCTGACTGCAAAGGGCTACCTCAAATTATTATGCAAACGGTAGATTCTAATTAATCAACTACAAAGTCCAGGTGACAAGTATGGCTTCTATTCTCCTTCTTAGGGGTGTGGTCAAGATGTTAGAGACAAAAAAGAAAAGCCTTGACTTCCACTTTCAGTTGTTTAAATTGATTTCGGATTAAGCATAAGCATTACTTGTACCTTCATGACATTCAAGTTTAGAATCAAATTGTCGAAGGTCGGATTGGAGCTGCTTTGCTCTCTTTTTCTGCGACACTTTCTTGTTATAGGCTTTATTGTTTCATCCCGGATACTGATTTATATATATATATATATATGTGTGTGTGTATATATGCTAGAGGTGGAAATTTCATGTCATTGCTAATTCGGTTTGTATTTATTGTAATTAGCCAAATGGGTCAATTGAAGAAAACTAGATTGAAATGTAACAGTTGAACAGGTTGTAAATATTCAAAAGTTTAGCGTGTCCAAGATTATCCACAATAATAATTTACACAAGTACATAAGACATAGAAATGCACACAAAGGTGTTGCCTGCTCAGCGCAGCCCAACCGTTTTGCCTTGTCACCCAATTTGCATGTTTGGCCTCCTCGTATATACAACTTACAAGCGGTATATACTATTTGGTGAACACATGTTAATAGTGGATTTAACCTTATTTAGAGATTCTAAAAGTGCTATTCTTAGAGCTAGATAATCTGTGAAATCCACTTTGGTCGACTCTTCTGATAACTGGGGTTAACCTTTGCTATCGTTATTTCATATTTTAGAGAAGTATTAAGTCTGATCAAAAGTATTTTATCTTGAGTGCAAAATAATGAGGGTACGTTTATGGGTAATTAATCCTTGAAACTCCGATGTACGTGCAAACCCAGTTCGAGTTTAACTCAATCGAGGGTGGCCAAGGGATTAATCATCAAAATCACACAGTAAGGTAATTTTGAGTGTATGGCGTGCTTGAATGATTAATGAGAGCAAGCACTAGTTTGTTTATATAGTGAAACCCTGGCTTCTAGAAGGTTTTAGAAAGATGTCAATTATGATGTGAAAATGTAGACATTCTCTGAGATTCGTACTAATGTGGACCAATCATATGGGTCAACTAAGTTAGTTGGGTGGCCATGCAAATAACAACCTGCATGAATATTCTCTTTTGTACTGTTGTCAGATATTGTCGGGAGATTATACAAAGTGTGTGTTGGCCGAGCTCAGAAATGATGAATTTTGAGCTTAGATGGCGCTAAGTGGAACCCACTTTTGGCCGGAAGGGGAATTATAATGCCAATGTAAACCCGTTCTGAAAAGTGACTTTCTAGATCCGAACCTTGTAATAATGTGACAAAACCCGAATCGGCTCGGTGCAATTATATGCTTGAGGTCGGCTCATAGGAGCATGATATTATACACATTATTAATGCTCATGATTGTAGTCTAACAAAAATGCATGATTGAAGTAGTTTACCAAACAAGCGAGTGACAGGCATATTAAACTAAGGAAATGATGTGTGTGATACACAACATCTGTGATGTTAAATGTAAATTAAAAGTCATTTATCTATACTAATATATAAACATTTTAGTATTTCATTTTTAGAAAGTTCTTAAATTAAGACTAAACATTTTCTTATTTAGGTATTCAATTCCCACTTTACAATATAACCCTATTATTTTAACATATTTTTCATTTTCCATCAATGGTATCTCAAATCTCGAGCTTTACATATGAGCAAACTACTATTATCAACTCACAGTGACGGGGAATTCTCCGGTAAGTAACAAAAATAATATATGGTTATCGTTGAGTTATTATTTATAGTAAAAATACTAAATTCCATTGTATAGTGCAAGTATTATGTTAGTATATATATAAAGAGTTCATAATAAAAAGTGTAAATGTTTTTTTTTATAGCTTACTAAATCTCAACATCATTCCAACTTATATATATGTCAATGTCATACATACTTTAAATGGACCGTGAATTAGTAGTTATCTAACGGGCTTGACAAATAGGGATTGATAAGTGGGCTATAATTCACTAATTCTAGAACCGGATTGATTTCTCCGGCCCAAACTGAAACTCCCAATTTTTTTCAAATACTGTACTAATGTACCATATAAGGATTCTCTCCGATGTTTACATACATTATAATTCAATGAATATTTTGTGACTATGTATAAAAAAGAATTCGTGGTATGAGTGTTATATTAAAATAAATGTTTAATTTTTTTATTTAAATGCTACAATAGTAGATGATAAAAGTTATATTTTAATAAGTTAGTTTTTAGTTTTTACTACGTTAAACATGGTGAAAGTATAAATTTTAAACTATTTCACCAAGATTCGTTTTCTTAGCTAATAACTACTCGTATTTTATTTTATAAATAAATAAAAAAATGGTATTTTGGCTTACAAAATGAATATCTTTTTAATACATCGGTGAAGTACTGTCGACTAGACTTTACAAAAAAGATGTTGGGACAATTTCATGATAAATTTTAATAGCTTTCAAGTTGTATACATTAGCATGAATAGTTATATTGAATTAATAAGTCATGAGTGATTCACTAAATATATGATTAGATGTTGCCCGGTGTACCCAATTGAATTTGTGTAAAGAAAATGCATTGGTGGTTCGTGGTTGGTATTGGTGGATAATTAGGAGTTGGCTTTTGGAACAAGTGAAGGGGTGGTCTACGTTTGAAAAATACATAAATAAGCTATTCGGAACTTTATTATTAGACACCACTGGAAACAATTAGTATATTGTTACGGTTAAACAGTTGCGCTACATATTGTTACTGATTATACTATAATGTGAGTTTTCACATTTTGATGTATTTTTGTTCAAATGATACCGAAAACATGTATGCATGAAAAATAACGAATCTTAAGAGAACAGTTATCAAGTAATGGGTATCCGAAATAAAGGTTCTTGTTTTTCGGTATGTATTGAAATTAATTGCCAGAGGAAAAAAGGTTCACCCCCTTAAATGACGATATTAGTAGCTTGCCTAAGTCATAAGTCATAACTGGATACTTGTACTTATTTGCATTCCAACTTGGACTTGCAAGTCCGTAGTTTCAATTTTCAGAGGCTTTTTGTTGTTCGCATATTAGTATTATTATCATTATTATGGTGTATAGGCCGGCGGATGCATAAAGGGGCGGAGGAGGTAGCTATCAACTCAGGAAATTCAAAATTACGTAAAAAGAGAATTGTAAATGTTATTAATGATATTTCTAGGTTTTTGCACTCTCAGACTATAAAAGAGAGAAAATTAAAATAAAAAGTTGTCCCTTCCATTTAGTTTTCCTAGTTCCGACCCTTATTGTAGAGATGTTTAAAAAAAATCAAAAAATTGTAAAATCGAGTTGACCCACTTAATCCGAATTCTAAAAATCCGTAGCCCGATAAACCAAAAAAATATGAATTGCAGTAGCTTTACTATGCAATGTTGTCGATTAATGCTTTTTTGAATTTGATAAACTTGATAACATGATGCAGATAATATGATGCAGCTAACCGACGAATATAACCGAAGCTATGTGTTCCATCTTTGGAGGGAAACAGCCTAATGAAGCTACAATAAAAAAATCCTGAAGGAGTAAGAACTAAACGGTCGTAAAAGACTCAAATCTAAAGCGGGAGTTGCAATTAAGAAAGTTGCCAAGCTTGGAAGGCAATGTAAAAATTGTGAGGGGTATGGACATAAATATAGGTGCTGTAAAGAAAATCTATCATCATCCGCTGCAAACAAAACTGGTGAATCAATCAATCCAAACACATCAGTGGAACCAACAAATCCAAATATACATGTCGATTCAAGCAACCCATCTGCTTAGAAGAATCATACTTCATCCTAATATTTGATCATTCTTTAGTTTTGGGGAAATAGATATATATTTTAAATTTTTGAATATATGAGTTTATGTTTTAAAAATGAGTTATTTAGTGTTTTAATATGATTGGACAAGAATATATGTCAAAATAAGTTTTTTTTTACAAGAAGAGTGACATTCACAAAAAACTAAGATGCAGTAACTTTATAATAATAGTGAACTTCAACCTGCATAACGCAATTGGAACATCGGTAACTTCGCAATGAAGTTTGTTTTAATATGATTGGGTCAGAACTTACATCAACTATGTTCATTGTTTTAACAAAATGCAGTAACTTTATATACGAAAGGATGCAGTGACTTTATATAATGCATGATAGTGACTTTATAAATAAATATTGAACTTGAAGTTTACAAAGAAATATGACCGTCAGCAACAACTGATTTGGTAACTTGATTATCATATTTATATTTATATTTATTTAACAAAAGAACTATGCTTTCAATATGTGTTTACAAAAACTTACCTTGACGCAACAAACTATAGTGATGTTAATTATCAAAAAATAATCATTCATTCTATCAAACAAATAAAACCCGAAAGTACTAATTTTACCAATCATAAACCACAAGTAATAATTGTTCAAAACTCACAAACATACAGAACAACAGTAAATTTTACCAAACCTACTTACCAAATTGTTTACCCATAACCAACCATCACAACACAAATAGTAAATTTTTCACATAAACTTTGTACTAGTAAGACAACCTACTTTCTATAGTAGATTGTATCAAACACCACACACACACACACACAAATAAAAAAAATAAAAACTACAATCAAGCTCATTAACTGCCAATCTTCTTCGCCAAACACTTGCTGATATTAACCTTCGCAACCCTTTTATACTTGGCCCTCACCTCCTCATTAAGTCAATCGTATGCCTTCACTTCAACTTGAATATGCTCCACATCATCATTATAAATCATGTAGCAAAACCTTTGTCACATATATACTTCCTCCTCAAATCCTTTGCTGTGAAAACATATGATGTAGTATTAAAACATAAGTGTATGATGCAGACACAAAAATGTAAAATGCAGGACACACAACAAACGCGTGCAAATTTCTTCACTTGATCACTTAAACTCTTTTCATTGGTAAGAACTTGACACAAAATTCAATCATCCCTGATGCTACTGGAAGACCGAGATACAAACTTTCCAACACATACAACTCAAGATCAATAGAGTGTGTCTTAAAGTAAACAAACATGCATATATTTATTACAACAATCGGAAAAATTGATGGTTCGTACAGTAAAATAACATTGATAAAATGAAAATAGAACTATGATGCAACCGAATTTGGATATTATGCAATATAAAAAAATGATTCGAAATTATATGTAATCTTAAGCTAGACTAATGACTAAGCTTAGCAATTGCCATTTAATTAGCCTGGTTGGGAGTGTTGTCAAGTGGCATGTCTAATGTAGGCTAGACTAATGATAAAACTTACCACTGTAACAAGACACCTAGACACCTGAGTTCTACAAAATTCATTTTTTAATTTCCTTTTCTTCTTTCCCCGATTTTTGCCCTAGCCCTATTATCAAGTTAGAACTTAGTATAAATGAGAGCCTTGATTTTCACTTAATTCATGTTTTTGTTTTCATGCTACTACGTAAAATAAGGGTTGAGAAAATACGTTAAAAGTTTTAAGGTCACAAACTACATGCTTAAAAAGTTGGAGAACTAAAGTGGTGAAGAATCAAGAAAGAGCGTGCACGTAGGAATTTACTATTGTGCTTCATAGTTGACATTCGGGATATTGAAAGCACACACGTTTAGTTTAAACCCAATATGACTACATGTTGTTTACAAAAACTGAAATATATACTACGTACGTGCTTTATGTGTTACTTGTTACACTAAAATTGTTAGAATTGTATGACTACATATATTGTCATGTTACGTTCACATTTAACCATGCAATTTTATATATGTATTATTTGTGGTTAATGTGTAAAGAGACTGAAATTCGGTTCTTCGAACTATTCAAAGTTTAAAACGTGTTAGTGCGAGGCTATTGTTATTCAGAGAATAGGATCTATATCTGTAAGATTGGATCTAAAGATTATTGTATGGCTTGGTTACTCTGAACAAAATGATCTCAATATGTTTTTTTGATACAAAGAGCATTGTCATTACATATTGTATGTTGATATTCTAATAGAAAATGTTGGTACTTATTAAGTCGTTAGAGTTACACAATTATTGCATATAAATCAGGTTTAATGAAATAGACTTGTTCAAGGAAAGTAAATCATTGCAGAGCTTTAATGATGAGAAAGAGGAGATAACTTTCAATACGATATTCTTTTTATTAAATTAGTATATTTAATAATACCCTTAATCAAAAGAATAGTCACGATCTCCTACCCTCCCTTTTCTCCGTAAAACATCATCCCCTTTGATCCTTTATCAAAAAATAAATTGTTGAAAGAAAAATTTGTTTAAGTAGTTTTTATTTTATAGATAAGTTCTAATTTGGAGTTTCAATCGATTTGAACAAATCGTACTTTAAGATAATTATTATATAAAAAGTTACATTTTAAACCCTTTAACTTCTTAATATATACGCACTTCTATTATGTTTTAACTTCAACTGTACGTAACATTTATGTCATTAACGTACAAATGAAATTTTTATTAATTGACTGAAATGAGAAACAAGTATGTTATTTAATTTCTATTTCTACAGTTAATATATCGTTACTTATATTATATGGATCATCACATTTACATGCATAAAGAATTGTTTCCGAAAATATGTGGTCGATAATAGTATTATTACAAGTTTGGTGAGACTTCTTATAATTTTTAGAAACTTAAGCTTCTTTAGTATTAAGATATACTCCGTTTTCATTATTTTATTGGTTTTGTATTTGTAAATGGTGATTTTATTTATATAAATTTTTTTAATAAATTCAAAAAATCGATGGTATATTTATCAAAAAGTTATTCCCAGTTGTAAAAGACGTAGAATGGCGACCAAGAAGTTGAATTATATTTTTACAGTGATATTGATGTTGGCAGTAAAGTATATTGATACTGAAAAAGTATTAATTTTTTTTTGTTTTGGAGTCATTGCCCATTTAACCGTTGTTGTTGGTCCCACTTACCCTCGTTCTTGTTCTGTTCTGCAAAACACGGAGACACTAGGACGATCCTCGAAAACGAAACCTTGCCTATGGAGGGCGAAGGACAAGTATCCAGGTAGACGAAGACACAGAACTGAAATTTCCAAAAAGAGTAGTCTAAATCATAGAGATGATTATGATTATAACAGTTGTCGTATACGGAGTATTAAAATTTTAAAATGGCATCTACATTTTGACTAGTGTTTGTAAAAATAAAAATAAAATGATTTTGAATATGTTGTTAGGGGTCATCATTCAATTTATCTAAAAGTTTGTTGGTGGGTATACATCTTAAAATTGAATGGCCCATCATATCAAACATTGAGTTATAAACAGGCTAGCAGAATAACTAACATAACAGAAAACACTGAAAGAAAATAAAGTAATGGTTGTAAGTTGAAACTATTGTCGAATATAGTTATTTCAAACAATAAAATGTAATTTGATAACATTTACGAGTTATTTCAATGGAAAGAAATTAAATGTAATATATTTTCTTTTTATAAGAAAAAAATGGAAAAATTAGTGAGAGGTGGACTTAAGAGATGAGTTGATCGTCTTCAGTTAAAGTTCCCTCATTTTTACTTAGCATGCTCTAATAAGAAAGGGAAACTTGCAGAGTTTTGGAGTACCAAATATGATGTTAATGGTTGGTCTATATCGTTCTTTAGGCCTCTTGTTGCTTAGGTACCATACATCGTTTCAATTTGAATAAAGACAAGGACGAGTTAGTTTGGTTGGGCAATAATGATGATGTGTTTAAAGTTAAGGATGCTACTAAGACATCTCACTATGGTCTTGTGTTCCTTGTGTTCTCATCCTACGTGGCTCGGTCCTCCCAAGGAAGTCATAGGCACCGCCTAGTTCTCATGGCTACTTCTTGGTATTTTGTTCTTCGAGCGACGAAAAGAGAACGTTCAATGTGGGCCCAAATGTTTAAACATTCACATTTAATTAAAACAAATAATTTTTTTAACACTTTTTTTCAATTTCAAATACCTTGTATATACATACAATTACTACTTTTTTCATACACAATTTACACTTTCTTTATAATTACTACATCAACTATATATACATACAACCTATATAATTCAAAAACTTTATTTTTATCAAATTGTAAATGGGGCCCTTCCAAAATTCGGACAATGATGTTTAGAATACAAAATATAAATGTAACATGCTTTTTTATTAATGTAATTTTTATTATTTGTGTAACGTATTTTTATCATTATTGTGTTTTTAAAAATATAAGTGTATTTGTATTAATAGTTAATAAATGACGTGTCGCTGACGTGATGCTGAAAAGTTCAGTTCTTCAGTCATTATAGGCAAGGTTCAGTTTTGATTGAGTTATTCAATTCTTGTACTGATGTGGCGGTCAATTCTCCAGTTCTGAGCTGCATTATAGGGAATGGTATAATTGTCTCTATCTCTTAATTGGTTCGTCCTCAAGGTAGCTGGATTAATTTTGTTTGGAGGTCGTTTGCCTCCCATAGGTCAAAATTTTTATGTGGTACCTAAAGATGAATGGTATTCTAACTTTTAAGTTTTTTTTTTCAAAAAAGGTATGTCTTTCGAGTCTCATTAAGACGGTTGTGTTTGGTGTGGAGATTCTAAATTTCTAGACCACCTTTTCTTCCATTGTTAATGGTCTTGGTCCCTTTTGGCAAGCTACTTTTGATTGTCTTCATTGTTTTTAGGTCATGTCTAAAAAATTCTCTGTTTTTAGTAGAATTTCAAGTGCTCATCTCAAGCTACTTTTGATTGGCTTCATTGTTTTTAGGTCATGTCTAAAAAATTCTCTATTTTTAGTAGAATTTCAAGTGCTCATCTCGGATTTTCCTTGAAGTTTTGGTGGCCTACTATTGCTTCCTCGGTCTTATGGGCGATCTGGAAAGCAAGAAACAAAGTCGTTTTCGGGGGTTCTTTTATTTGCTGAAAGTCGGTAGTCTTCTCAGTGAAGTTGAACAATTTTAAATGGTTGTTGAGCGCTAAAAGCTAATTCAATCAAGTAGTTCTAATTGGCTTCAAGACCCAATTTTGAATGCTTGAAAAACACATTAATAAGCGCTGATGTAGTAACAGTGAGTATCTTGATATGGAGTCATATGACTATTAGCCTGATCTTTGTTCTTCTTCAGAACTTTTTCTCACTCCGATAGTATCCTAAATTGCGTCAATAAATAGATAATGAATGCATTTGTATACTATCAACTTCAATTCAATTTGAAGTTACGTTAACTAGATCTGACGGAGCAAGTATTATGTGTGTTTTTATATTTCTATTTGTCTTACTTGCTTACAACATTACCACTTTTTAATAGTGTCCATGCTCAGCTTCGGAGCTACCTTATAGATAAGGGTAGCCCTGACTACATGTTCATTTGATTTTCGTAGTGTAATAATATTTATAAAAAGTTATGTTCTTTGTAAGAGTGAAGAGAGTGGGAGGAGGTGACACAAAGTGATCAAAAATCACTTTGATGTGACCACTCCCCCTTCAACTTGGTTATAAAATGGTAGCTTTCAAAAAGGTGGCAACCACTTTGAGTGGTAATTACTTTTATTATGTTTTTATTTACATTGTGTGTGTATAATTTATTTAAAGGTAAAAAGTGTTTAAATGTAGGTTCAATTTTAGTGTGAAAATAATGCGATGAATACATATAAAAATGAATGTAATTGTGATTTTAGTGTGAAAATAATGTGGCACTGAAGTGTCAAACTTAAGTAATTACAGAGTAATCACTCACTTTACTCTGAATCTTATAGGTTAAAGGAACCTGAATACTAGTCACTATCACTCCTATATCTGTCAATGTATATGCTATGGTAATGATGTGTGTAACAATTCTAGATTTCTAGCAACTAGCAAGGGAATAAATATGCGTACGAAGACCTTGAGTACGAAGACCTTGAGGCGAGCATGCAAATGAGCGAATATGAAGGCAAATGGCAATAGGGAGTAATACTACACCTTGACTGTTAAGGTGTTTAGGATTACTTGTTTCATAGCGTTTAAATTTTTAAAATGTAAGTATATATCACTTTACTAATTTTCACACCCTTATCTCTTTAAAGTTATTAGAGGTAAAGTTTTTAAAATAACATTTGAAATAGTTTATCTATAAACATAAAGAAAAGAGTATTGTTATAGACTGCTAATTTTTCATCCTAATTATAATCCTAATATATGATACACAACAAAAACAACTAATCATAAAGAGTGAGGGAATAAGTGCATGAAACATCACATCACATAAGTTTAGGATATTAAGATGATTAGTAAAAAGATTAGATAGGATAATAAATAGTTCTTCTTACAAAGTTGGTAGATAAACCTTTGAAAAGCGATTTCACTCCCTACATGACAATCATGTGGGTATTTTGGTATTCACTCTAATGTACACCAAATTATTTAATGGTTGGATGAATATCTTGGAGCAAGTTTTTCTTGACTAGGAACGAAGTCATCAAAATTATAGAATCTCTATAATTAAAAGTCGAAGGTGCCACTTTTGACTTTTGTTCTACACGACTACACCAAATTAATTTAGATTTTGATGCCCTCGTGGCCTTAACTGTGGATGAGAATAGACTGGATATAAATTGAATGGAACTATATCGAAGTTTATAATTATTATTTTTTCATCATTATTCAATTTAATTTGAAATTACAGTCTACCTCTAAATTATTTTGGACAATAGTGGGTGATTTTATTGGTGAAAATTTGCAATTCACATTTAATTCAATAATCATTTATTCAAATTTATATTCATATTCACTATATATACATTTAGATAATTCACATTCACTATTAGAGGATCGAATCAGGTGAATATTTACAGGATGAGACGATGATATTCATCGTTACCTCTAACGAGTTAAATGGAATTAGATGAGTTCATGAGTATTAAAAAGTTATTTTCAACTAAATATTAAATCAAATATTTCTTAAAAAGAAATAAAAAAGACTTAATACAGGAAAATGCACCCAACTATAGTGCGAAATTTATTGTGTATAAAGATTTGCTCTATTTTGTGTACTCAATCTGGGAAAAGGTGCATTTGATGTGAGGTACCGGTTAGCAACTCCATGTCACCGGTTTCATGCCACGTAAGCATACGCATGGCGCAACACGTCAGCGGTATATATAATAGATTTCGAACAATAGTTTAGTACATACAATATCTTCGAACACGTGAACAAACCTTCACTGAAAACCTGCAACTTCTGACCGACCATTATAAACCACCACCATCTACTCCCATTTTCCAAGTTCATAGGTATATGCGTTGACCCCAAGTATTGGTTGGTCAACTTGTAATTTACAATCACATCACATTTACAGCTTCTGGCCGGTATTCCATGACGATGGTTTCTGCAAATACCTACATATATTCCATGGTACATATATTTATTTCATCAAAACCCATTAGATGAATAAAGATACCCATGCTTTATATTTATGTTTTACTTTGTTTTTTTATCATTGAAGGCTAGCGACATCATAGGATTGCCGATGTATTAGCATGTGCAGCTCCTATCTGATGACGCAAGAACAAAAGCATTCCGATGAGGTCAAGATAAGAGGTTCAGTTCTAACATTATATATATGTTCATGAAAGCAAGATCCATAGAGATATTAAATGTTTGAATTAATAATATACTTGATACATAGTTTTTTTCTCCATCCTTATCAATATTCAGTGTATTATATAGAATTTCAAAAGATTTTGATCGTAATTTAATAATTTTGTTTTTCCAAACTTTCTAGTAGGAGATAAAGAACGAGAAACTAAAGTTGGAACATGTTCAGGTTCTAATGGAGAACAGTAGATTGTGGTGCAAAAACATAAACTGAGTGAAGAAGTACCTTATGCAAAAGAATTGATATATGATGCTGTTGTTGAACTAAAGAATGAAAAAAATTGACACTTTGATGAATCTTTCCTGGGTTGTTACTGATTACATGACTTAAATCATCAAGAAGCCGATTAGAGTGTTTAGGTTTGTATAGGTTCAAGAATGGTAAAAATTGACACTTTGATGAATGTTTTTGTATCCATACAGAAGGCTTAACCCTTTTCATTTTTATAAACTACCGGTTATAGTTACTCATTTTCACGTCTTTGTCGAAATGCTCCAGTGAGTTATTATGATATCATCCGTTTCAATATGAAAGACAAAACTTAAATGTTTAAACTCATTTGATTATTCTGTTATTAAACTATTTTGAAATTAAAGTGAATACCTCATATTTCAATTCTATAATTCCAATTAATATCTCAAAATCATCTTCGTCTAACATAAATGATTTTTTGTTCAAAAGAAAGGTTAATCTTTTCTTGTTCTTGGTTTGGGGTTTTCAGGGCACGACTTGGTGCTCTTAACATGGCCTATAAGGCAGTTGGTAGGCCCGGAGATTAGGGGGTGTCTAATGGGCAGCTGCATAGGGACCTTATTTGGGTTGGGCATCCAAATTTATACGTATATAGTTTATATACGTAGGTTCTAATTATAAGCTATTTTTACTAAATATTTAAATCAAATAACTTGGACTATCTCATTAGTTAAACTTTGAGAAAAATGGCCCAACAATGTCATTATCTGTACAAAAATTGGTTCCTATTTTTTAACTACGTAATGTCGTAATACATACTTAAATAATTAAATTTCATGTAAACAAAATTTGTTCCTGTTTTTTCACTACGTAATGTTGTAATACATAATTAATTTATTTATTATACTTCTTTTGATTTTTTATGTTTATACAATTTTTTAATATTATATATAAAAAAATCATTTAAAAATGCCTCATTTTGTCGTGACACCGGACCACCAAATTCCAAGCTCCTGACTCGGCAATTGGGAGACTAGCAAGAACATAAGCAAAACGTCCACTTTTTCTACTTGATGAAAAATGTCTATTGTTACTAGTCCAATATATCATTTTTGCTCTTCCCGATGTGTGTCTGAATCAATTGATGTGTGTATTTCTGAATCTCGAGTATAGCTACTATCTCTCTCTCTCTCTCTCTCTCTCTCTCTCTATCTTTATGGTTTATTTAGCTTGTTACTAGATATGATCTTGATGTGTTACTTATTAATTTTAGGTATGAGCAAGCATACGGTATGAGTAAAATGGTATTGGTTTATGATTGCCGGTCGGAAGTTGTAGGTTTTCGGCGAAGATTGTGGTTTACAACAGACAACTATTGTTCGAATCTTTTGTATGTATCTCACTATTGTTCGAATATATTGTATGTACCCGACTATTATTCGAAGTCTATTATATATACTACTGACGTATTGCAGTATGTGTATGATAGGTAATATAAAACCAGATACTAACCGGTACATTATATCAAACACAGATTTTTAGAGTTGAATACACAGATGGAATATTGCAAATTTTAGTCGAGTACCACGCAATAAATATCCCCCGTAATAAACCAGAAAAAAAACATATAATTGACCCGTGATACACAAAACAATGAAACATTAATGAAGTAAAATAAAAATTCCCCTTGTTCACCGACTAAACATAATAATAACAATAAAATAATTTTATATTATTTTAATTTCTATATATCACTGAAGAGACAATCAACCAAAAGAGATGCTCTTTCTGTGGTAGCCTACCTGCTTACAACTCCTTACAGCCGGTGATCGGAAAATATAAAGTAAGCACCTTAAGTCACTATATGTAAAATCATATTAATTTAATTGGATACATACATATTTATATATACATCAACGTCCTTTCATTATTTATATGTATCATATTCTCCGTATTTCATCTATAATAATTAGGTTTTCTACTCTCGTTTTAGCTTCCGATTTATTTATAACTTTTACAGATCTGATTTTGTAACTTCCATTTTTTATATACTTTTTGTATCTATAGTTTTCGACCTAAAAGGAGATAGAAAGATGTTAGGGATTATAAGGCAAAAAGCTGTTGCTGCTAGAGGCTTGCCTTCTCAGGTAAACGAAATGATGTATTTTAATAATTTGAAGTCTTATTGGTTTGAAATATGAATTGCGATGGTAAATGATACTCGTAATATGTTGTGTATATCTAGGGTTTGGGGAATAATATGATGAGGTTAAGGACTGTAGCATCAGCCATGAGGCATTATTCATCTGGAACTAAAGAGGTGATTCAAGTTCTGCTTTTTGTGATTTGTTTATCATCATTATATTAAGTTCTTATTTATTTACGCTACGCAACTAATTTGGATGAATTAGGATCCTAGACTGTTGGTTATCTAACGAGCTAAGATTGATTTGACCAGCAGTTTAGAATCGTAGTTTCATTTCAAATTAAATGTGGATGAAATGAATTTACAAAAGCACTTTTGGTTAAATAATGTTAGGGTTTACAACTTTATCTTTTTGTGATAAATATTTTTATATATCTAGGAGTCACTTGGATTTTGTAATTAGTATCATTGGTATATTTTAGAGTAAAGCCTTATGCATTAGGATTCACACACTTCAACTTGCGATAGCTCATTTAGCGACTGAGATTCAAAAGAATGAAAGTTTTGTTAAAGATGAATTTAATCTATCGAAAATTCGAGCTGTCAGCTGAGTGTGGATTAGCTTAGCTTCTGCATTTGTATTAGTCAAGTGCCATGTCAGTTATACAGTAGAATTTGTTTAAAAGTTGCTTGGCATTGTGAAATTCGGTTTCAATATATGGTTTTTAATTTGTTGCAGATGACAGTACGAGATGCTTTGAACTCTGCTCTTGATGAGGAGATGGCTGCTGATCCTAATGTTTTTGTGATGGGCGAAGAGGTAAAATTGTTCTTTCAAAGCTAAGAGCTTTTTATTTCTTTCGTGCTCATCTTTCTTTTCCGTTTCTTTTGTAGGTAGGAGAATACCAAGGTGCATACAAGGTTAGAATTTTATGCTTCTTTCTGATATTCACATGGCAAATAACATATATCTTTGTCTGTGTTTTGGTCTCTATAATCAATTTGTTTTTGCTTTTCTATAGATCACCAAGGGATTATTGGACAAATACGGTCCTGAAAGGGTTGTTGATACCCCGATCACAGAGGTTTGACAGTGATTTTTACCAATGTTAGTGGATACTTTAACCTTTTTAGAGCTTTCAAATCTAAGAATATATCTTCATATTTGCAGGCTGGATTTGCGGGTATTGGAGTTGGTTCTGCATATCATGGTCTGAGGCCCGTGATAGAGTTTATGACTTTCAACTTCTCTATGCAGGTAAGCTTCCCATTTCAATATAATGAGTACTCTGGTTTGTAGGTTTTCTGTTTGCTATTACTATAATGTGTGAATGTGATTTTATAAGGATTACCCAGGTTTTGAATATCAAACTAAGCAGAAATTTGTGTGTTTTCTCGTTGATGAACTGACCAATGTTAGTGTGGAGACACTTAATAATAAGCAGATGTTTATAAGGACTACCCGAATTTTATTGTAATCTGTAACATCAGACTCCTGTACTACACTAGCAAAAGTCTGCATTGTCATGGTTCTCTTTCTGTCTAGTAATTAGGCAGTGTTTCTTGGCGCTTCAGGAGAAACAATGGCGGTTGTTCTACCAGTGTCCAGTTATGAGACTTAGGGAGATATATGTTTGGTGAGAAGATGTCATATGATGCGAATATTATTATACAAATCTCTAGTAGAAAATGGTGCTTATGTTATCACTTCTTTTGCTACTACTTATAGATATGCAATTTGTACTAAAGGACTACTGATGTTAAAATATTCAAAATAATCTTAATATATACTCAAACAATCTTATTTTCCCGTGTTTGCAATACTAATTACATTGGGATATTGAACTGTTACATCTTGAATTATTTCTTGTTGCAGTTACTAGCAAAGTGAATATAATTTCGAACTCCACTATTCTTTTGCAGGCAATTGATCATATCATCAATTCTGCAGCAAAATCAAACTACATGTCCGCTGGGCAGATTAATGTCCCTATTGTTTTCAGGGGACCAAATGGGCCTGCTGCTGGTGTTGGAGCTCAACATTCTCAGGTCAGGTTCCTTGTCTCTTCTTTTTCTTGATTTCTTTTCAATTACCACATGCATAATGAAGTATATTGGGAGTCATCGTAACAAACATCAAGTATAGAGTATTTATTGGTATCCTATATCCGCAATCATGTTTTCTGTCATATAATTCTCTTTTGAATTAAAAGGATAACCAAACACTTCATAGAAATGATTTATATATAAAATTGAATTGCTCTTCATGTATTTAGTGTTTACTGATTAAATCACCATAATGCCACTTGATTTTGAGAAAGGTTGTCTTTTTGTTGGTGTTTTGGAAATTTAGTGATTTTCTAGGTTTTATAGTTAACTAATCTGCAGAAGACATCGACAGAAATTTCAAAATCTTATTAGGAACTATTCCAATATGTGATATGATGGAAAAATTGTATTAAAATCTTTAGCATAAATTAATCAGGGCTGAAAATCTCAGTTTAAAGACCCTTTTGGTGATTAATACTGTTTAAGAAATAATGGATTAATTGTTTTATAAAAGAAAGTATTTTTGTTACCAACATATATGTTAGGTTCTTCAATCACCTTTCTGCATCAAAAGCTCTGCTAATAACCAAATTTAACATTGAAGTGTCTCATATAAGAATTAAAGCTCATATACTTTTACGATGCGGTGCAGTGTTATGGCGCGTGGTATGGTTCAGTTCCTGGTTTGAAGGTGCTTGTGCCATACTCCTCTGAAGATGCGCGTGGACTTCTGAAAGCTGCAATCAGAGACCCTGACCCTGTTGTTTTTCTTGAAAATGAGTTGTTGTGAGTATAAGGTTACTTGTTAATTTAGAGGTGGCAATTTGGACCCATGTAAGGTTTATAGTTATGTTTTAACGTGTAACTAGTGAAAGGCGTTAAAGAACTAAAGTTGGCTAAAAGGAATCAGGCCAAACAGTTGGAAGGTTGCGCAAAGTAAATTTTTAGCGCATTGAACCTCTTATACCTTTTGATATTAGAAGTTAGATAAATTATTAAAGAATCCAATTTTTAGTGCATTAAACCTCATTTTATAATTTTTCAAAACCAATTTTACCCAACCTGTGTGAAGTTACTCGATTTGATTATTTACCCGGTTCACCCGAGATACTCATTATTGCCATCTCTATTTACCAGTTATTGCACATCAATTTTATTACAGGTCACCTGAGACCTTTTGTTTTACTCTATAGATATGGTGAATCTTTCCCAGTTTCTGCAGAAGCCCTTGATTCAAGTTTCTGCGTCCCAATAGGAAAAGCAAAGGTTTTCACCAAAAACAGTAACTCTTCATGAAATTTCATTGCGAGTCTATTGGATCTAGCTCATTGTGCTTGTCTTGTGTTCACTTGTCACAGATTGAAAGAGAAGGGAAAGACATTACAATCACAGCTTTCTCCAAGATGGTTGGCTATGCTCTGAAGGTTTGTTCGAATAATCACTCTACAGTCTAGCCTTATGAGGGTTTTTTTTTCTTTCTTAATACTCCAAATTTGATGATCTATTTGCACAATTAGTAAAAATAAAAACTTATAGCTGGCAAATTGAAAAATGAAGTTTTGAATATTGTGTATGGAATCAATTCTATACCAGGTGAGCCTGTTATCAAATAACAAGTTTTTCGCTAAAGTTAAATGGCACGGGTTGGATAACGATTCCAAATGGGCTCAGTGCAAGACCAACAATTATTGATTAAATAGGGTTAACCCATTACCACTTTTTTCCATTTATTGAATTTTGTAAATATTTAGTGTAATATTTAGAATAATCTTTTGAATACAACTTTATGTGACTTTCAGTCCATTCAAAGTGTTCTAATCTAACTTGGTTATGAATAGTTACTCGGTTTGACAAGTTTGAGATAAAATCTAAGCCAAGTCGACCCATTTTTAGTTATGGATCAAAATTGCCACGTGACTCTTTTCTTAAAAGCTAGTACGATCAACTCTATGGTCCGAGGTTCTTAGATATATGAGCTCACCAGTGTCACTATGACCGAGTTTACTTCTATATAATTGCATTTTACTCATGGATCTACTCCTAATTAGATAAATGCTAGTAGTGTTTTTCAACCGTCAATTAGATTGTTTGAATTTGGAACATCATTTTCTGCGAATCTGATATGATGATTTTCTGCAATTTTAGGCAGCTGAAATACTTGAAAAGGATGGGATAAGTGCTGAGGTGAGTTGTATATGGCCAAAGAGCCATAATTAATGTTCTTAAAAGGAATATATCTTGCTTATCTAAATGTCAGTATAACCGAACCTCTTTTTACAGGTTATCAACCTGCGATCCATTCGACCCCTAGATAGAGCTACAATCAACGCTTCAGTCAGGAAAACTAACCGCCTGGTCACTGTTGAGGAAGGGTTTCCTCAACATGGCATTGGTGCTGAGATCTGGTATCAGCTACTTTCTAATTGCATATCTTTCTGAGCTTTACTAAGGACTAGAGGTTGCAAAATCGGCGGGTTAGGGTATGTTTTGGGTCAATACAAGTAATACTTTGGTACAGTTCTAAGTGGCTCAGGTTGGGTTGAATAGAAACTCTTTTTGTCTTTGATAAACAATTACTCTATTAAGTATGGTTACAGAAATTAAGCTATGTCCATAAGAATATAAATTTTGAAGGTTTTATTCATCAAAAGTACTGTCATGACGACTTTTGACCCGTTTGATCCCGTTGATTCGTTGTCTTTAAAGCAACTGTTTTTTCTTTTTTAATTATATCGACTATTTGACCTGTTTTTTCTTTTTTAATTATATTGACTATTTGACCTCTGTAAAATCAGTATAACCTGAATTGATCCATTCATTCATAAATAAGTGGGTTGAAATTGTCACCTCTAGCTAAGGTCGGATTTTCTTTACATCGCAAGGAATGTTATTACTTAGCAACATATTTGAATTCTACCATTTTATACTAAAATCAACAAATACGTTTTTTATGGGGATTCTTTTTTTTTGCAGTGCTTCCGTTGTTGAAGATAGCTTTGGTTATCTCGATGCCCCAGTGGAGAGGATTGCTGGGGCTGATGTTCCCACACCGTATGCTGCCAATCTTGAGAGAATGGCTTTTCCTCAGGTGAATTTTATAAACTAGCTTTTTGTATCTGATTAGATATTTTCTTTTATTTCTGAATTGTTGGGCTATGGCTAATTGTTTCATTTTGCATACACTATTTTTCCTTTTCAGATAGAGGATATTGTTCGTGCTTGTAAGAGAGTATGCTACAGGAAATCGTCTATAGCTGCAAGTGCTTAAGTTTACATTCGAAGAGTATCAAAATGCCGACTCTTTTTCTTTGGGATGTTTTGAGAATGCATCTCCTGATTTTCGAGGGGTAAATGTCAAAGTTGGGAAGCTCCAATTTTTTGCTTGTGTATTGTGTGAATTAACTTTGTGAGTCGGACAAAGGCAGTAGGATTCTCTCTTTACACATGATTTTTTTTATATATATTTAATAAGGTTGGATGCAATACAAGAGATCTCAAGTTTTGTTTTCTTTTGCGATGCATTTTCTTATCGAAGAAAATTTACTTTTATTAGTATATACACCTCGCTCAAAACGTCAAACTGGAAGAACCAATTCGTTTAGCCAGTTCTCAGAGATCAACAATCCTACGGGTGTTGTTGGGAAGAATGTTATAACGAAGTGATTTAAAAAGGATTCCACGTATTAAATTTGTCAAGGTGGACTGTGAATACTTGCATTTGAATACGATGTTCTACGTTAATTTTTGTTTAAGATATGTTTCTTTTATGAAGAGTACGGTAGAATCTGATCCAACCTAGATCCAGATGTTGGTTCTATCTCAATGTACAAGATAAAAGGCGCATAGCATCTTGATGTTGGTTCTACCTTAACATAGCCTTTAAAACTGAATATGTAGTAGCCTATGCTTTAAAACCGAAAGAGGATAATCAATTAATGAAACATTGCCAAAAGTCTCTCATAAGCTCAAGATCCTTCTGCTAGAAGAGGTTTTCTCCACCGAAAGGAGTAGCAGAAAGAATTTTAGAGTGACTTTAGCGAAAGTAATTGGTCCAACTACAAAAGAAGTATAAAATTTGGTAATTTGGACTATCAAGAGTAATATCACCTGTAACAATCGACTTGTTTTAGGTATTATAACGGCAATTAATAAAGCAGGGAGTCCCTGACAGAAACACAACAAAATGCACGTGAGCGAATCTGTTAGGTGGAAGGAAAGGGTACCAAAATAGCTTGATTTAGAGCACAACAATGCTTTCTCAACAGCATGTGGTTTCTAGATATTGCATAATCAATATACTTTACCTGAGACAACTAACGTAAATTGGATGCATGTTTGCCCCTTTTAACAAGAGGATCTACCTTACACTTTGCAATGATTTTCACATGAACTGAGGAAGAACAAGTATTTAAGGTTCATAACTTCTGTCCCATCCGAAAAAAGGTATCATACTTTAGAAAAAATGATGATGACTATTTATAGTTGAGTGGTTGACGGTTTTGGTAACACCTGGTATAACTAAAAAGTGTAAATAACTAAATAAGTTTGTTCTAGCTTGGATTTGGTTGTTGACTCGTGCCAGGATAGATGTCAAGTATTTTTGTATATATATATTTGTGGAAGTAGTTAGAGGAAGAAACAAAAAATTAGAGGACAAAAACTATAAGAGTTTCTTTAGCTTAATAACAACTTTTCGAGTTGTAAATAAGTGTTTGTTAAATCACATAATACATTTTTTGAAATCATATTTATTTTTTGCTGAATCACACTTGCGTTTTGTTTTTAGTATTTATTTCTCCGCATCTCTCCAAAAATTTTATTCTTTTAAAATCCAGTATTATATATATATATTTCTATTTTTTCTAATACTATTAAAAATACAAAAGATAAACATATTATAATTTAATTATTGAATATTAATTAAAGATATTATGTGGTTTAATCTTTTTGTATTTTCAATATATAAATAACTTAAGATTTGGTTACATAATATGATATTTTGATATATTTAAAAATTAGTTTTTATGATTTTTGAATATACGAATTCGGATATTCAAAATTTCAAATTCTTATAGCAAAATCTAGTACCCAAAATTTCAAATATCTGACTTTAAACATCCCTAATCACTGATAATGAACATAATTGTTGACTTTTGAATCTGCAACATATTATCCCTTCCCTTTGCACCTCCTGCGATAAAAAAATTTACAAACATTTGATAAGAGAAGTCATATATAAATCCTTTAAACATTTTTAAGTTGATCATTACAATAAGTATGATTAACTTCTTCATCTACCATTTTTCTTAGGCATCCTAACTTAGTTAGCGAAAATGGAGCTATGAGTATGAATATACTAAAGCACAATTGCACTGCAGCAATGACTCTAGAATCTATTTTGACGTTATTACAAGCTATTGTGTGTACTAGATCTTAAAGAGCCATATGATGTTATGGTGGCTTCACAGGTTTCACTCCTCACACAATCATTCATTATCTTTTTGTATGTGATAGTGGTTAAGATTTTACTTTTTGTGATAGTAGTATCTTAATGAACAATCCAAATTCACCCTTAAAGCTGGAAGTTGGACTCAAAAATATGCTACAAACCTTACTCAGTTGCCTCAGTAATCTACCTGGACTAGCGATAAAAGAATATCAACAATGCCGACACATTTGAGTGACTTTTGATTTTAAATGTGTAACAGTGAAAATGGAGGTGTCTATTTTTATTATTCTCTCCGTCTCAAAATAAATATTTATATTTCTATTTTAATTTTTTTTTTCAAAAATAAGGGTACGTTTGGTGAAGTAGTTGTAGTTGTAGGCTATAAGTTGTAAGCTGTAACTTTATTTGTATAGAATTGTTTAGCAAACTAGCTGTAGCTGTAGTTTAAAATGTAAATGACATAAAAGGGCATCAATATAATAATAGATAAATACTATCTGATTAAAGAAGATCATCTAGGTAATTCTCTTCTCTAAAAGCTCCCCAATTTTGTAAAAAGCTACTTCCAAAAGCTTTTTGATTTTGAGTATTTCATTGGATTCTAAAGCTACAACTTGTGCATGTTAAACAAGACTTTTATTTTCTAAAGAGCTTTCTGATCAAAATTAAATGGTTAAAGCTCCTCGTCAAACATGTCCTAATTGTTCATTTTCAAAAATAGTTAATCAATTTTACCTTTTTATCTTTGCTTACATTTTTTTTATAAAAAGTTTATTTCTAAAGTAAAAGGTAAAAGTGACATTTGACTCTTAAAATGAGAAATCTTTGTAGTTCACTTAAAAATGTGTATCACTTACCAATGAGACACTTATTTTGAAACGGATGTAGTGTTTCTTTTCCAAAATTGTATAAACCGATAGTGAGTAAGGTCAGATCTGTACATCGTCTCATCAGGTTGGGGAATTTATGTAAATATTACTTTCAGTTAGTGAAAATAATGAATTAATACCTTCTTAACTTTGAGGTGAATTAAGATTAAGATGTTTCATAATCCTGTGGATCTCTCCATTTCATATGATACAATTAACTTTTAGAACGACACATAAGGTACCAATTACTGGTATATAGTCAGGGGCGATTCTATAGTTATAGAAGTGGGGTCCATGGACACTCTTAAAAAATCAATATTTTTTTACAAAATGTTTTACGTTGAACGCCACTAAAAAGTCAACTTGGACTCCATATACATTTGCAAGAAAAAAAATAAGCCTACTATTACAAGCCCGATCCTAGATTCAGCCCAATTTTCACTCTCAGACCTCTAATACGTTCGATCCTTTCTTGTAACTTACGGTTAGAACTTTAGAAACTGAGAACAAAGAAGAAAAGCGACAAATACTGATCTTCTCATCTTTCAGTTATAGTTCATTCATTTTTATGTTCTTTTTTAATTTACTCTATAAATTATAGTCACTCATGTAATTGTTTATAATATAATTTAGGATTTTTTTTGAATTGTTAGATAATTGATTGTCTATAACACTATTGTTATTTTACTTTATAGATTACAATATAGTGTTATTCGTATTTTTTTACTATTGATATTAGTTGTTATTTTGATTGGGTTTAATTAGTATATTGAAAGTTTCAAATGTTTGATTTTGACAACTATCGTGATGGCGATAATACTGAATTTCTTTAGAAAAAAAAGTATCTATTTCTCTACTAGTATTCCTAAAACTACAAGCGGAGCAACAACCACATATTCAACAAATTACACTTCAAAACAATTAAAAAAGAGCTCCTTCCACAAAATGATGAATTTATGAATAATTGGATGCTAACATACATCGAGAAAGAGGTGCTAGATGGTATAGGAAACAATGTAATTATAAAGAATTTTCACAGTTTAGAAGCAATTGTATTAATTATAATGGTTATTTTGAACTATTATGTTTTATTATCAATGATACATTTATGCTAAATGATGTTTGTAACGGTTCGACCTGTACCAAAAAATACACCATTTTTGATTTGTTTTTCAACCCCACATGAATTAAAGAAGGTTGGATCTCTGTACTTACAAATCCTAGCTTCACCACTGTATATAGTTCACTTCTTAAACTACTTTTTAGATATTCGATTTTAACATAACACTTGAAAATGTATTTGATCAACTTCACCCATGCTCATAAATTAGTTAAAAAATGTTCTCCGACTTTTGAAACTTCAAAGCAAGAGCTGGAGCAACTAAAGGGATAATTGAGAGTTAGTTTGATACGAAGAGTGTTTTTCATTGGCGATATACAATCACCCATGGGGCCAGTTTTATTAATTTTCATAATTTTCTTAATAGTTAAAACAATGAAATTGACTAATATCATGACGATACTAGGTAGTATAGAAATCATTATAGGAGAAGTTGATCTTTAAAATTACATATAACTTGCGGTGTTTCCCTAAATCTAGTCACGGGATATTTAAAAAATCAACAATTTAATATCTTCTATCATCATTACATTGACCGGATATATTACAAACTTGGAGAACGGATTAGATCCTTCTATGTCGAATTTTATCACTGCTATTTCGGTTGACATGAGCTTTAGTGAAACAATGACTTGGGATCAATGATTGCAGTTACGTATAAACGTTCTTATAGCAGTTGTTTATTGTAAAAGATAATTTATTATCGAACAAATAACAAATAAGATACATCGTGGATTGTTAAATCAAATATTTATTAAATTATTAGATAATTAGTTTCTTTTTTCACTAAATGATCTTTAGGGGTATATTAGACACTCATATCTATTTTTTCTGTCTAATAAGAAGTGTTTGCAGTAAGATTTTACAGAGTTTAAGAAAATATATAATTATTACATTGTGTAGTAGAAAAATGAAACTTTTACCCTTATAAATAATAATTTTAAGGACGTAATTATAAATAATAATTTTAGAAAATAATTAAATTCAACCATTCTAAATATAATAAAAAATAAAAAACCATGTTTGTGATGTTGAGAGTTTTGGTTGTAAGTGAGATTGTGTCTTTACAGAGTATCTTAAAATCCTAACATAGGTTTCCCATCAAATCACCTATTTCCATAAGTAAAGATTATATAGAATTTCATAAATATTACAAGAGACAAAGATTATATAGTATCACAACACACCACACCACACTGTTACATTACACAGATACTAGTACTACTTCCTTCACTTCACCATCATTCATTATTCTTTGCAATCAAACAAAGAGCTATTTTCACCCTAATTCCAATCTCCCATTTTCGCTCAGAATATCATCAGTTTCCATCACTATGATCGTATGTCACGGAACCTATAAGTTCCGGTCCTTCTAGTCTTGGGTTATTCATGAAACTGTATGAAATCAAATGATTGTATAACAGGTCACCTTTTTTATACTTTCCAAAAATAAATGGGACTAATACGAATCGTATCAAGAAAACTCACCTTTCTTCTGTCAACTTAGAGAAGGAACCCCAAGTAGGAAATGTGCCACTTAAATCATTATCGGATACATCTCTGTAAAAATTGAAATTATAATTATAAACAAGAATTTAATAAAACCGATTAGAAGCTTAACAGAACGAGGAGAAAGTGAGCTCACAGAATCTTGAGGTTACCAAGCTTGGTAAGATCTCTTGGAATTCTTCCTTTCAATTTGTTGCCGTTGAGTCGCCTGCATTTATAATTAACAATTTTGTTTGTAATACTTGTCTTCAACAATGCATTAGAATACATTAGACCTCTCCCAACGCATGTGTCGGTTGGGAAGTGATGCCCGTCACTTTGGGGATGCCATTGGCACCATTGTGTCACTTGGTGTGTCAGTTTCAATTGTGTCGGTTTGGCAATGCAAAAATCGTTTGTCGGTTTTCTTTTTCTGTTTTTTATTTTTTGTTAGTGTATATAAACAAAGGTATATTTGTAAATGTGGGGCCCAAAAATTAAAGTGACATAGTCACTGTTGGCACCGATGTGTCGGTTTTGTGTTTGGGAAGTGTTGAGGTGGCACAACTGACATACCCAGGGTTGGTAGTGGTCTTAGAGGTGACAAAATTGACAGGTTAGGCTGTTGGTAATGGGTAAATTTACCCAAAATTTCCAAATTTTGTATAAGTAAGGACTGTTAAATATGATTACAAATCAATATTATTATAGACACAACAGTAATAGTTTAAATCAAAAGGTTTAGGGGATTGTACAGGTTCAAAATTGCCTCCTCTATAACATATTACTGAAATTGAATTATATTAAAAAAAGAATGAGGAAGCACAAGGAGTGAGAAAACATACAAGAATCTAAGATTAGAAAGCTTGGAAATAGAAGGGGGAATGAAACCAGTAAAATTATTATGAAAGAGATCTAAGCTTATAAGATTCTTTAGTCCACCAAGTTCAGCTGGTATTGTCCCCACAAAATTGTTCATGTACAATTCCCTGCAACATTATGCAAACAAACACACCATCTGTCATATTTATTACTAGTTATTGATCAAAGCATTATAACTATACTACTATAGTATAGTACAAAACTACAGATGCATGTTTCAACGGTGTAGTACTAAGTATTTAAAGATCTGTATATGGGACTTTAATATTGTCAATAGTGTTTCTAGTAAATTAAGGGGACCACATAGGGGGTATCTTGTGATGAGAAGCACAATAAGCACTTGACATATACATTAATAGAGCAACTGGAGCATAGAAAGTGCATAAGAAAATGTGCATACTTCAAACGGGTCTAAATGGGTCAGGCTTTATGGCCCGCATAATGAGTGCCTAACATAAACATTAACGGTGTTTTTGGTTCGCGTAATATTTTCAATGGAATGAATTTCAAGGAATGTAAATTTCTTGAAGTGAAAGAATTTAGTGACTTTCAATTCAATTCATTTTTAAACCAAACACCCTTGTGAACGGAATTGGGATTCCAATAATTCTACGAATCAAACGCAACCTTAGATCTTTCCAAGGAAAAGGTCTAGAACGGTTTGGGTGTCCACAATTCTTTCGAAAAACTTATTTCCAGAGAAAAAAAGACGACTTTCAGTATTGAGGAATGCTACACTTACAAAAACTTTACAAATAAATGTTTACAAAAATATATAGTAAGAGAGTTGGACCAATAGAATAAATTATGTTTCTTTGTATCATTGGTCCAGATATTCTTGTATACATTCTTTTTGTAATTCTCGCATTGGCCGTAGGTTATTAATTTTTGCATTATTACGGAACATTATAAACTTCTGTATACTTTCAAAAAGTGTGTATCGAACACTCCTGTGACTTATAAATGAGTTTAAGCATAGCTAATAGCTACAAGATGACAGCTACTTAAATAGTCCATTTTTCATTAGCAAATATTCGCAAATCAAATGGTCTGAATAACAATACAAATTCATTTAAACTAGTTAATTATATACGGGTAAATTCATAAAATTTTCTTACAGGTACTCAAGATGCTCAAGCTTCCCCAACTCAGAAACAAGCTTGCCCGACAGCTTCGCGTTTCCAAGATCCCTACACCCAATATTTTAAATAAAATAAAAACAAATTATATAATTAACATTATTCATGATAAATATCATATTAAATTAGAAAAAAACACTTTGCACCACACACTGATCCTTAAAAATGTACTAGTAGTCTAGTACATATGAGATCATGAACCATTCACAGTGCAAAGTGTAGATGCACACAAGTTCTGTTAGCCATACGCATCATTTTCCCATAAAATTAATTTGTTTTCAAATAAATTTTGTTTTTAGTTCAAAATACGAATTATTTGGTTTCCCAGTGCAATTAAATTTGAATTCTCTATAATTAATACTCCAACAAAAGCATTAAATAAAAATTAAAGAAGCATTAAAATAAAACGGGTATATAGTGTACTTACAGTCGGGTGACCCGGTTTTGAGAATCACAAGTAACATGAAACCAAGTACATGGATCAACCAAAGTCGGATCCCAGCTTTGTAACACATTTTTCGGGTCTTTCACGGACCTTCTAAATGCATACAAAGCATCTCCTGTACATATTCAATTATATTAGTAACTGTAGATTATAGATAGATCTAACTGAATTAAAATGGGATATGAAAGATTTACCTTCAATGTTTGCATATGCAGATTTTGATAGAAGATTAGAAAGAAAAACAAGGTGAAAGAGAGAAGAAAGAAGAACGTGAGTTGCCATTTTTAGAAAGTTTGAAGAGTTACTACTACTAATTGTTGTGACTTGTGAAGTGTGTGTACTTGAAGGAGGCTAAAGTGAAGTGTGAAATGGGGAATCTTTGAGGGTGTGTTTTGAGTTGTCTTGGGTGCGGTGGGAATTTATGGAGACCAAAACCAATAAGAATATTTAAATTGAATTAAAATGGAATTTTGCTCTTTTTTTCTTATACCCAACATACTGACCGTCCAAAAATTGATTAGTATATAAAAACTAGTTTTAAGATAATATTAAGGGTTTAGTAGTGATGTTACTTTGTTTAGTAAGTTCGATTAATGTTTTCTTAGTGGCATGTGAGAGGGAATTCTCAGAATCTGTCTTTTATAACATATTCAGTGTACATATATAATTTTTTTTTGTCGAATTATAACGAGTGTACATCGTATCAGCGATTCAATGATGATCAACATCAAGTTATGTCATATTGGTTGTATGCTTATTACGGGTATATTTGGCGACACGTAGCAGTAGCAGCAGTAGTAATAAGCGGTAACAGTAAGCAGTTAGCAGTAGTTGTTTGTTTAAAAAAAGTGTTTGGTAACGTAGCAGTGTCAGTAATTATAAAGTGTAAAATTACAAAAAAATAGCATATACACATTATTTATAATGTATTCATGTTATTTTTGAGGGTATATAGGTAATTTCAGAACCAAAATGCTAGTTGCTAGTTGAAATGCTTCCTCATCAAGCATTTAGCAGGAAGCGGTTAGAAAATATGCAAACGCTAGTTGCTTTGTTACCAAACAAGCTTTTCAATTAAATTGCTAATTGCTAATCGTTTGTCGCTCCAAAATGCTTCCAAATGCTTGCTACCAAACACAACCTACACTATGTACAAGTATTAGTTTGACATGGGATTATGTAAGTGTTTTCGTTTGTCACTAAACTAGTGTTTGGAAAAATATCGAAACTTTCATCCTCTTAAATATGGTTTTCCAAAGAGTTTTTAGTTGGTGTTTGATATTGGAAATACGAATGTCATTTCAAATGCATTAAGGGTGGAAAATTTAGAAAATATAAATATTAGTGTTAAAATAATATATTTTCACGTGATTTCAAATTTTTTGAGGGGACGCTGCCCACTTTGCCCCCTTTAGATCCACGACTCAACACAAAAATATCGAAATTATATGTTTGTAATTATGCAAGTATGCAAAGCTTTGGTTTCAAGTTTCAAAAGATTGTCTCATTCAAACCTTGAGCTTTGGATTTAAGTCATCGTGAAGATTTGTGTTTACGTTTACTCTGATATATTTTTCTACCAAATTTAATGATCCAAATATATTTCTCAATTAATCTACCAACTAACACATGATACTCTAATATGATGTTTTAATGGATTTGCTATGACTAGTTGATTGATTAGCAACAAGTGTGTTAATTATTTAAGTTTCTTTTTCTTTATATGAAAAAAGCTAATCGACATAATTAAAGAGCAAGATATATCTCAAGAAAAAAATTGGATTCTAGTACAAAGTTCAAAAGCTGAAGACACAGAATCAAAAATTTTGGTGGCAAACGCGACACATTAAGGAATGATGATCAACTTCTCCTAAAAAGAAACCATGTTTTTTTCTGTCATCATGGTCGACTTCATCTCTCACTGCTGCATTTTGCTTTTGAAAGAGAGTATAAAAAAGAAAAAGATTGGTTTATAATGTTAAAAAGCTGAGCATTGACCTTCTTTATTGTTGGGCTAGGGTCCAGGAGCACCATCATGTAAAGGTCTACTTATGCTAAACGTGCATCATTAAGACATATTTACCTCATATTTATATCCATTTACAAATTTGGTCAATAAAGGGACAAGATGGTATGGACCTCTTGTGAATCCAACACTTCAGAAAAAAACAAGAAAAAGGAATTGTGTAACACAAAACACATTGTTAATGCACAGTATACATCATCAATGAAGTAATCTGCAATGGTCTAATGTTATAAGCAAAGTTGTAGAATTCACTAATTCACTAGACGAGGTGTACTTGACCGGTACCTTGTAATGAATACTCGACCGAGTCGGGAGTACTCGAATTGGACTTTTTGACATTTAAATATATAGAATACAAATATCGTTGTCTAGACACGTAAATATTACCGTTCAATTTATTAAATGGACTCAAAACTCTAATTTTAATCATAAGCGGTTCAAGGTTTTACGGGGCCTGAAGCGAATTTAAAATATGAAGCCTTACTGATTTGATATAATTACGATTTTTCTATCATATTTTTTTTGCAAATTCAATAAAATTTATTCGATAATATGAAATCTATTTTTCAAAAAGTTAGTCCATCCATTTCTTTGTGATATAATACGTAGACTTTATAAGTTTATCACTAATTTAGTATGTATATATAACAAAAAGGGAAAAGAAATTCTACCAAAACTGAATGTTATTTAAAAAAAATCGTATCTAATCTTTTACTTATATAAATATAAAGTTTTGGATTTTTGAAGGGAATTATTGATTTAGGGATTTACATTTTTCCACTCTTAATTTATATAAAGGTTTGATCGAACTTTTTAGCTTGTAATAGAAAATTGCAACAATATTTTCATGTGTAACCTATGAATAGTTTACTAAATTTAGTTGTATTGATATCATATATGTATTGCTTTCATCTTCAAAAACATTACTTGATATACTTAATACTGAGTTTTATGTAACACTTAACAACTATATACTAAGTAAAAGATTAGATTAAACTCACTATGCAATTCAAAATAAGTCATCCACTAAATCAAGTCATATTTGAAATCATTAGGTTGATTATCTGAGCAATACGATGAATGATCATGTGTGAAATATGATTGGGGAATTTGATCGCGGAACACAAAGATTATGAGAAAATCACTTTACTGATAGCTAATTTAAAACATATATTGAAATTAAAGACACGCAAAATAGAACATCGAAAACTTTTAGACGAAATCACTTAGAACTAAGTGATAAAAAGTAAGACTAGTCACTTTTTTCACATAAAATTGGTTTAATATAATAGACTTGAAATCTTTTGAGGCCTTCTAATGTCGTTTTTTTCACATATAGTGGGTCTAATCTCTTTGACATTAAATTATTTTTGGCCTTGAAGGCTAAAATATCTTGAAGATCGTTGTAGTTTTTTTATATTAAATACATGACATCAAAAATTTAAGGCCTTATGAAATCGGGGCCCTAAAGCGCTTGCTTTACTGGCTTTACCCTTGAGTCACCCCTAATTTTAATTCATAATAAAAAGTTGACCAAACTTGACTCACAAGCGGTCCTCACGCCACCCCCCGACTCCCGATTACATTCCAAGTCATCGTCCGACTAGGCTGGTTTTTACTACCCTGGTTATGAGTACTTGAATGTTGTATTTAGTTCTGTTTTTAGAACTATACAAAAAGAAATGACGTTGACATAAGTGAATCATGGAGCACAAAGATCACTCCAAATGCCATATACCACAAACAATATAAGATCAACTAAATAAGAAAAACATAAGCTTTTAACAGACTTAACACTTCTTTTCTGAACAACCTTTCTTGTAAAATTTGATTTGAATTTTATTTTTCACTAGACACAAATCAAAGGGTCAAAATTCTTCAGGTTGACCCATGGCTACTAGAATCACATTCAAAGGGGACACAAAAGAATACAAATTTAGTACATAGTTGAGGGAGGACCTTGAGCTTGTAACCGTTACTCAATTACACTGATTTAAACAATGAAGACCACTCTCTAAATCCTCTATCGTACCTCTAAATGTCATGCCAAACACCTACAACACTACAACATCTACATCTACTCGTCACTTGATTAAACGCTACACAAATACACAAGGAGGAATCCTCACGACCGTATTTTAACCATCACCAACTTCGTTATTAGCCTTCACAAATCGACCCTTCACACGTTTTCTAGTATCAGCTCTTGCTTTCCTTGACTCGTACCGAATGTGTTTGTCATATCTACACACATATTTTCATCATGTAAAGCTACTCAAACATTTACTACAAGTACAAAATTGGAGGTTACAATTTCGACCAGTGTATTGCCATATTGCTTTCTATAATAGATTAATCTAGGTTAAGTTTTATATGAAACGGGTGAAACCAGACACATAAAATTATTGCCAAAAATATAATGTGTCAAAAAGCATCCCAAAGTATATTTTCATGCATAAGACATCCCAAATCATTTGATTTAGTAAAATTAGATTATTATTTGATTGCAGTGCAACTTTTGAAATCACATTTGACATGAATTTTCATTTAAAGATATTATACTTTTCGGACATAAAGTTTATTGGGTCAACCAAACCCGGCCAAAAAGGCAAAAAATAAGTAGCCGTGTTTTGACCTTAACCCATAAATCCTTACCTAACATGGCCATTTTGTCACATTTAAACAAAACATAATTTAAATTATATTGGATACACACACTAACTACTTATAATTAATTTAGGACAAAATGTGTTTCAAGTCGACCCAAACCAACCCGACACATACCAACAAATTACCGATTTCTACCCTAGCATATTTTGACTCGCCGACCAACCAATTTTACCACCACTACACACAACATAAACAGTCGTAAGAATACCTTCGTGTTTTCTTCTTCTCCTTGTAACGAAGCATTGCATCACCTCTATTCTTTGCCAAAAGCTCTAAATCAGCTTTAGTTAATGGCGTGGCAAGTTTTTCGCCTCCCATAACATTTTGCTCGATGAACTGGATATCATTTGAAGCACCACTATATCCATTCTGTGTTCCAAAACTTGCCGTTGCCTTTCGGTCATTCAAGTTGGTCTGAATATTGAGCTACACAAGTCAATATTTGGTAAGTATATTTATGAAGAACATACGTTCACGACAAATAACAACATAAGAGTAGAAAATGGTTTACATTTAAAGCTGCAAGATCGGTATGTGATGTGGAGTAATTAATCGCGTATATATCTTCTAACCCAGCTTTATTTGGCAATGATGCTTCACTTAAAATTTCGTTAAATGTTTTCATCATAAATCCGTCATTGTTTGTCCCGTATCCTGTTGAGTCTACTGCATCAGATTCTTCTGGACTAGCCAACCGACCCATATTAAAATCCCATATCTGCAATAAAGAGACACCGAATACTAAAGCATGTGAATACAGTGAAAAAGGCATATATGTTGCTAATAAATTAACCCATTCTATGCACAGAATATCCCCGGTCAATTTTTGCCATCTAAATAATTGAAACTTCCTACCTATATGGCACGTGATAGAAAGAAATTCCCAGTTTCGCACAACTTACATTGATAACAAAATGGAACAGAAACAGAAAAACATCAAAAATTCAAAATCAGAGCGTCAAACAATGGAATTAGGGTCATCGTATAGATTTATAAATATACTACATTTGCAATGCTCACTAAAATAATGAATACAATACCGCCATGATTTCAAAATAACTTACTAAAGACCACTTAACGAAGTTTTTACCAAGTACGAAACACCATATCTTCACGTAAGGAACTAAAAGGCTATTTCAATCAACCATTTTGTGGCTTTGGAGTATCAATTATCATCATACAAACATCACCATTAGTATTAATCTATCTACCACATTCTCTGGGACAAACAATATTTATCAAATGACTAAATCTCTACCACAAACAAAAAGATCTAACCTTACACTCAATCTAGTTCAGTTATAGATTAAACTAAACCCGAAAGCTTCAAAAGGTAATACAATTAAGGGATAATTACATCAAAATGTATCCAACTTTACCATTTCTGCTGTTGTATGTATACTATATGCATTTAACTTTCCAATACTTGTTATTGTAATTTGCCAATCTTATACATCAAATAAAAAAGTCCAATCTTTAATCTAAATCGAGTTCTAAACTATCGATAAATCTAAATTTAATCAAGAATTATAACCTGAGTTCCTCTATGACCTCTAGGTTTAGTTTCCCAAACCATATTCTGTTCCAAATTTCCATCTTTCACCGGATTGATACTCAACGGACCCTGCATCATCAACAAAGATGTAAACGGTTGATGCTCATGTTGAACCTCATCATCTTCCACATCTTCATCATCATGCTGACGGGGCTCATCTCTTCCACCATCACCACCACCACCACCATCATCAGATACCAATAAACTTCTTTTACAAAGCTCACTTAATTGTTTCAAAATCACATTTTTTTGCTTCCCACATTTAGAAGTCAAGGTCAAAGTCAACTTCTCTGATGACACATAATTCTCTGCACAGGAATTATTATACTCATCAGGTACCATGAGATCTTGCATCCAAGAATTCGGGTCGGAAAACGGGTTACCCCAAATACCCGAATCATGACCCGGATCATTGATGGGTTTTTTCCGGTGGTTGTTTAAATCCAAACCCCATGTGGTTGCTAGATCTAACGGCGACGGACAACCGGTGAAACCATCAATTGGTGTACGATCGTGTGCGGCGGACACAGAGCAACTACCGTGGGCATCCCAGTCACATTCACGACAGAGTACGAGGTTGTCTGTGGAGCAACGGACAGAAACAGGTGCAGAACGACAGCCGTCACAGATCTGTGAACGGAGATGTTTACCGGAAAGAGCATTGGCGGCGTGCACGTGCTGGTCACAGAATAAACAGAGTTTTGCGGAGTCAGCACGGCAGAAGATGACGGCGATCTGATGGTTGCAATAATCACAAGGAAGAGTAGGTGGTTGCTGATCTTCTCCGGGATTGTTGGGTGCCGCCATGAATACGCAATTTAGAAAGTCAAAGAGACTTGAAAGTAAACAAAGGGATGATAAGGGTTTCCTCTTTGGGAAGGGTTTTGATTTGTTTTTATTTTTGTTTTTCTTTTTCGTTGGAGAATATATCTAATCAATCTTTATTTCATCTTTTTACGTAATAATATTTCTTTTGAGTTAATTTTGTTCATCACTTTACGTAACAAGTATATTGCGAACTAATAAATCGAATAAAAGCCCAATTTCTTTGCCATTTTGGAGGTCTATTAGAGTGGTGCGGATAACTTTGAAACTTTAAAATCATCAATTTTATAAACTCATAATATTCATAAAATGTTAATGATCGGTAATGATATAAAATGTTAATGATCGGTAATGATAGTATATACATCATGTAAAAAAAGATAAATTTTTAAGTGATTCGACGGTCAGCATCCTTAGTTAGAAACACTTTCGTAGAGTTTTCACATAAAACCAATCAAATCACATGCGTTAAACCTAGCCTCAAAGTTGATACTGATCATCATCGTTAGTCATAAACACTTTCGTAGAGTTTTCACATAAAACCAATCAAATCACATGCAGTAAAACTAGCCTCAAAGTTGATACTGAACTAAGGTAAATTTTTAACTCTAACCACAACCTGCCCCTATAATATCATTTTTAACTAATCACATTATTTGAGGTATATCAAGCACATGCTATAGTTTAAAAACCCTCGGTGAGATTTTTTAAAAAATCAACTTGACATTTGTTAAATAAATAAAATTTTGAATTATGACAAACTTTTTTATGCTTTCTCATGATTTTTTGCTTATAAAATTCACTTGTTGTGTAAAATCTATAACGATCAAGAGAAACAAGAATAAGTATATTGTCCATTTATTTAAGTATTGATCATGAAATAACGGTGGGAGTATTTTAATTGATAAAATCAGCGGTCGACCAGGAACCGATATAACTTTTGGTTGGAAAGGGAATATAATAAAAGAATATATGTGTTTGGTATCAATCAATGAATATAATATCTTATTAAGAACAAACATAATATATTAAGAGTAGGCCACTAGTTGAATCATAAGGTTTGTTGGATAAAAGAAGAGGAAAGAATCTTGTAGAAAGGTAATTTGTGATATTAAATTCAATCAATGGCTTAATTACTTAGCTAATACTCCTTGCTTACTCATAAATTACTCCACGGTTTGTTAGTTACGACATGGCTGTGTAAACTACTTATAAAACGCATTCCCCATTTATTAAAATATTTCGTAGCATAAAATTAGTAATATCCAATTGAAATTAGTGATATTCGATTGAAATTATCATAACACTAACTTTTCACTAAATGACTAGGATAATAATCAAAAAATGAAAGATAAGTCCAATAACTCTTAGATGGACATTACTATTTTTGTATATTCTTATAGCAACATCAACCCATTCTAGTTTTATCTTCTTTTGGTTTTTACAGTAACTCAGTAACATATAGATGACATTTTCACTATCTAACTTATTGTTACTGTGATACGAGTATACTTCCTTATAGTTCGGTCTTCTCTATAAACTCTCAAACAACAACCATTATTTCGGACGAAATCATGCTAAGGTTCACGGATTGTGCATCACATTCTAAAGAGTGAGAGACATACACTTGTACTTGTACAACTGTAGATGTAGCACTTATAGTTTATATATTTATCCTATAGATAAATGAGTAAATGCTTAAAATATGACAACTTGGGCTCAACTTGCTGGGCCTTGACTTTTTTGTTGTGGGCTAGATTCCAATGTTATTTCTTGTTTATCTTTTAGGAATCATTATGTCATATTGGCATGCACACAAATTAGCTGGAAAGTCTATTTTTCTTCCAATTAGGTTAGAAGCTAGAGTTTTAAAAACACTTTTATCTTATTCTACTATCAAAGTTCATAATATATTGTAAATAAAGGTGGCAAAATGGACGGGTACGGACTACAGGTCAAAACGGTCTCGATTCATAACGGGCACGGGGTTGTAACGGATACGGATCATAGCAGGCTCGGGTCACAACTGACTATTTTAAAATTTAGTCAAAAAAGTGTTTTAATTGACAAAAATATCTCTAAACAAAAAATACATCTTTTAATTTCCTTATAAATCTTTTATTTATATTTTATACATATATTATTGGAGCCCATAAAATAATTTATTACAAATTAAATAACCATTAGAGCCCATAAATTGTTTGAAACTTGTCCATTTCAACCCTAATGAACAATCTATGCCGCCCAAAATAACCCAAACTTTATGAAATAAATATTTAAATTCATTCAACTTTAATTCATGCATGGCTATACAACTTTATTCCGATAATAAACATATAATATATGTATTATATGTTTATTATCGGAATAAAGTTGCATATTCATGCCTAAACTACTAATTATTATATGTTTATTATTGGGATTAAGTTTCATATCCATACATGAACTAAAATCCCAACTCTCAATAATAATTTGTATACATTGCTAACTCAACTAACTAGAGAACAAACAACTACATACAAAAATCGAACTTAACAAGGTCCTAAAGGGTTATGCCTATACAAGGTCCTAAAGCAGCCATATCTTTGATAAAATCGGCCCATGACTTTGGATCTTTTTTACTCGTTCCATCCTCATGAAGCGTTATGCCTATACAAGGTCCTAAAGCAGCCATTATAGCTTCCATTTAAATCAACCATAAAGAGATTTAAAAGATAGCTCATTTTAACATTTATATGTCACTTACCAAAGATTGTTGTCAAAGGTAACCCTAAAGTTACTATAATATTGTATACTCCGTATACTGATATCATCTAGCATCAAAATGTTTAATCTATAAGTGGCGGCCTCAATCACGAATTGTAAGATAGTTATCGGAGAGAAATTGTACATGGATGATTGGATAGTTGGCTGGCATCCCCTTGTCAACTACATAAGCATGTTGTGAAAGTCAACTTATTTTTTATTTTAAAAATATATAATGTCATCTACGTCGTATTTCTTAGACAATTGAGTATCATCACCGGACCACTTGAGAAAACCCGCCACGTTAGTAGCACACCAAGAATCAAACTTGAATTCACTTTTACATGTTTATAAGTACATCGAAAATTGAGACTCATTTTAGATACTTAATCAAAAAAACCACCGTGGTACAGGCCACCTCGACTTGCACTTGGCAGTACGAGATATTTGACCCTAAAATATTTTGACGTTAAACTAAATTTATACACTTGAAACAATAAGAAATGATGTTTTCAGAAGTACATATCAGTAGAAACAAACCTACTTTTTTCGTTATTGATTTTTATCACGTAACACACGTAGCTAGAACAGAACTTCAAGTGTTTACACTTGGCATTTATGCAATATTTTCCTCTTTAATTAGTTAGTTTTAGCTTTTAGGTAATGGTAAAACTATTTACTACTCTAGTAAAAAACAAAAGTAACTACCCAACTATGGCCAGAGCCATAGTTTAACATCAAATTGTCGTAAAACTCATCAATTATGTCACACCAAGATAAAGAAATAATAACCTTCAACTTAGTTTGAAACACAAAATATCTTGAATCTTGAATAAAAGTCTATATAACTTGAGGGTTACCTTGGTAACTGGCAAGTCTTATTTAATAACCTTCACTCGAGGGAATACTTTTTTTTCCTTTTTTGTTTATAACAAAATAGAATAAAAAGTGGTGTGTGACAATTTTAGTGTCATCATTTAAAACAAAATATATGTTTAGAAAAATACTTTTAGTTAGAGATAAAAATTGTAATTAATAGTTGAAGATTATTTTTTTAAAGTAACTTTATAGTTTTTAAAAAAAATGATTCAGAGTATTAAAATTACTGATTCGTTAAGAATTACGATTGTTAAAATTAAAAGTTCAAACTCTTATATTTTTTTACAATTTCTTCACCAAATATACCATGTCTAACGTATAAATAATATCTCTATATATTGGTCCGATTTCACTCACCATAGTGCTGTTTTTCGTATTTTTCACTGTGATTTCACTTTAGCAGTGTATTTTTTCGATTTATTCAAAACTTTAATTATTTTTTCGAGTATCCATGTAAGAAAAGTGTTTGTGTATGTCAAATATATATAAAGGGTGAGAGAAAGAAAAAGAGAATATGGAAACTGGGAGCAAGTAGTCAGATGAGATTCCCACAAAGAAAGAGAGAGAGAGAGAGAGACAACACCAATCGTCTTCCATACTTTTCTCATCTCCCTCGTGAACCTTTCTGCCCTCCGAATATATAACCTCTATCTCTCTCATAACATAATTATACATACATCCTTCTGTATCTATATATTCCTGTCAGTGCCTACACCCTCCCCTATCGTCTTGTCCAATTACTTACCCTGGCCTCCCCCACTTTTTATTATTCCCTTTTCTGTTTCTTTTTCTTTTTTTTTCTTATCAGCAAAATAAATAAATCCATCCAAATTTTTTCATTTACAAAATGATAGTGACGATTGAATAAAAAAATTAAAAGTTTAGAAAATAAGAGAATTTGATTGCATGGGCAGTCACAATCTATCTATATATCGACCTGTTGCCAATTAATTAAAGATTAATATAAACTATGAATTAAATTTATATATTTTATTACTGTATATAATATAATAAGTGGTGGGAGAGAGAATGTATTGAAGGTTCCGCCATCAAAGGATTTTCTGAAGACCTCACATCGCTTCAAATATTCAACCCACGCCACACCTTTATACCTTTTTACTTTGTAAAATCAAGAAAAATATAATAAATTATTTCAATCCTAACAGTTAACTTTTTAAATCTTAGTGAGAGTAGTTTAAAGCTTACTCTTTATAAAAAAATAAAGTATAATGGACCTCTTAACACACAAATATATATAATTCACACGTTATATACATATTATTTCTTTTAAAATTTGAACCTCTAAATTGATAAGTTGTTCAAAACTTACTAAACCATCTTTTTTCCTATCTTGATTGATTTTGTTAATAAATGAAGTTGTATGACAAAAACTCAAAAATAAATATTTTAACGTATGATCATCTGCTGCTAGACGCACGTATCATAAATTTACACGTTTTATCCTTCATCCTCTACACTAAAAATACCTTTTTTCAACCATCGACAATACATATCTTACATGCCATTTTTTAAAAACTTAGTACCAAGATAACTAATAATCTCTGTTAAAAACAAACAACGTTCATTTGATGCATTTGATTCATGTATATGATATTGTTAACAAATGATTAGTTATCATTTTATTAAACATTCCTCGAGTATGTTATCATCCGAAAAAATGTGTTAAGTTATTAATATAATTAAACAAGTGGGTTACAGAATTACTTTAAAAAAAGTTCCCACATTCTTCTTGGTTACTTCCAATATTCATTCTCTATTCTCAAAACCAAAGGCCAAAAGGGGTTCAATTTTTGAGTTCTTGGGAGATGGTCACGTGGCTTGCATGTGCCAAACCCAACCCAAAAGGTGGTGCTGGGTTATGTTATTGTCATGTCATGCGAGACAAACTTCGCCAGCTCTTTTGTCCATCTTACAAATTAGATTCCCCAACCCTTGTTTCCTTCTTCTTCTTCCATTTATTTAATCTCATGTATCCTGTTTTCTGTCTGTTTCGTTATCCATTTCTATTCTCATTTTACTCAATTTTGCATAACTTGTATTACATTTGGCGGGTTAGGGTTAATACTTTGACTTGTTAGTTTAATTAAATTAATCTAATTGTATTTAGTAACATGACACGACAATCATTCATCAATTACATATTAATTGTCCATTAACATACCCACCATTTGTATTTTATGCATTGTCAACATATATTTGTTTATTCTCTGTAGGAAAATGCCTCCCGTAATATAAGCTACAATCTTTATCACGAGTAGTATTATAACCTCTTAATTATTTACCCAAATTCGTCACATTATTCCGTTGGTTGGTGGGCTTTTTTCACATCTTGCAATTGAAAACTATGATTTATGATTTTCAATATTGTAATCTGTATAATGAAAAGTCCATATTTTAATTGTAGAATTTTTTTTATAACTAAATGTGCCCTAAGCTTAGGTAGGGAAAAGATCATAAAAACTCTTGTAATTATAAATTATGATACGTTTCATGCATTAAGCATGTTTTAACAAAAAGATGGGACAAAATTATGAATTACTAATGTAAACCAAACAATATAATTACTCTAAATTCAAGACATGCTTTCGATCAATGTTCTTAGAGTTCATGGTAGTCAAGATTGAATAGTTAGGTACGTAACCGAACGGGACAAATGCTAATGGAGTATGTTCCTGTTCGTTTATTAAGATTTTATCGAATAAAAAAACGAACACGAACAGATAAATGAACGAATTTTCTTGTTCATGTTTGTTCACTAAGATAATTTGTTCGTTCACGGACGCAAACGAACAAATATATAAGTTAATGCATTCATTTGTTAATATGTTAAACGAACTTCAAAAAAAAAAAAAAACAAACCTAAGTGAACATATATATATCAACTCGAAGGGTTGTGATGCATAGTCAATATTACCATCAAATTGTGATGCTTAATTCTGACATTTATAAAGCATTCAAATATCTTAAGATATTATAATATTTTATTTATATTAGATAACAAAGAAATATATAAATATGCATTAATTTAATTAAACTATTAGTAAACAACCATAACAATGAACATTAACAAACATGTTATTAACGTTAACGAACGTAAATGAACGAACGAGACATATATTTATGTTCATTCTTATAATTAAACGAATATAAATTTTTGCTCATGTTCGTTAGTATAATAAATAAAGGAACATAAATGGACTTCTTGTCAAACAATTCAAGAATTATTCGGTGAATCTTTGGTTCGCTTACAGGGCTATGCATAATTATCTAAAATAGCATTAAATTGACATTATATAGACGAGATCTAATTTGAGTACATCATACTTCAGTCGACAAGATGAATAGATAACTTCTTAGGACCATACGGTAGAAAATGCATTTGCAATCAATAGGTGTGTTATTGGACAACCTTGTTGAAATATGTACAAGGTTACTTACATGTATGATCAAGATAATCGAAATACCTATTTACCACTAAAAGTATATGATAGCTAAACCGTTACGATTGTCAATAATTCTATATTTGTTATACATTTATATTTTTAGACATAAGAAAATGAGATTTGATGAATGTGACTAGTATCATGCATGGTGATAGGCCATAGCCATAGATTTCCATTTAAAGATCATTAATGTAAAATAAAAAGTTGAAGGATGAAAACAACATATACTCACATATTAAAGGGACCACTTTTGTAATCCACCCTATTTTTTATGTGGTTGATGGGTCCATGTTTTCTTATTTGCACAAAAAACTCATCAAATTATAACATACTTGACACTTTTGACTCTCTCTCTCTCTCTCTCTCTCTCTCTCTATAAAACAAACCCTCTTTTGTAAAATCTTTCTTTCTTTGTTACTCTTTAATTTCCATCAATTCAATTTTGTTATAATCATTTCATTGCCTTTTTTTGAGGTATGATTTAATCAAGAATGACAGCACCAAACATGGCGGCGATCACTGCATCGCTTGAAAGATCTCTTCAAAGTTTCTCGTTAAACCACCATAGCACCACCACCACCACCAGTAGTGCCGCCGCTAAAGAGTCTGCGACCACCCATTACCACCGCTCGACAAATTCTGCTGATGCCACGTTGGAACTCAATTCTAATATTACACTACCTTACCATTGGGAACAATGCCTCGACTTAAAGGTCCGTTTTTTTTAATTATATATTAATTAATTTTGTTATGCTAAAAACACACACGAATTTGATAATTTTGTATTAACCCAAATTATCTATCAGAGTTGTTTTACATCTAAGTATCATCATATTAGTAATTCATATGGTAAATCATTTTAATGTATATTTATTTGTGTATATATCAAAAATTTGGTGAAAAATCTTTTTCATAATTAATTAACGACATACACATTTTGGTATCACTTGTTATGTTATTAACTATTAACTGCTTTTATGTTACATTTAATTTAGGAAGACAATATAAGTGATGTCTTTATTTATAATTTGTCAATTTATGGATTGCAATGCACAAAATCTGAAACATAGATCTTGCAATATTTCCGTTACTTTATGTTGTTACTTTCTAGGAAAAAGTGGTTAACTTTAACTACCCATTTTGGTAATAGTATTTGTGTCTCCCATTTCAACATGTTAAGACTTTGAAACCCTAAAATGAGCATACATGGGGGCTAACAAAGCAAAAGGATAAAAACTTTCTTTTGGGTATTTTTGTTAGCTTAGTTTTTGATTATATGTATAAATTGTGACAATGTGAAAAAAAAAAAAAAAAAACAGACAGGGGAGATGTACTACATAAACTGGAGAACTGGGATGAAAACTAAAGAGGATCCGCGAACGGTTGATGACGGTTTTTCGGGGTATTTTTATAGCGATGATGATGACGACGATGAAGAGGCCGAGGAGGAAAGCTCGTATGACGGGAGTGAAGAATCGTCCGTAGAGTCATCCCCAGCCGTTTCATCGTCTAGAAAACAAAAGCAAATCGAAAATGAAGATGAACATGAAAATGGAAGTTGCATAAGTGGGAATAATAATAATAGGAGTGATAATGTATTAGTTGTGGCTGGATGTAAGGGTTGTTTTATGTATTTCATGGTGCCAAAACAAGTGGAAGATTGCCCCAAATGTTGTGGTCAACTACTTCATTTTGACCGATAAATCTTGTTTCTTTTTTTGGTTGGTGGGGAGAGAAAAAAAGATGTTGAAATTCATCTTATTTGGGTATTTTCTTATGGAGGTTTCTTATGTGGATTTTAAAATGAGATTAATTGATCGTAAAACCTATTAATTGCTTATTTTTACTATTATTTTGACAAGTCTTGTGATGGTTTAATTAGAGTTGTTGGTTGATTATCATTTAAGTTAAAATCTGCAAGCAAATCTAGAGATTAATGGGTGAGATTAAAGTCAACATACTCTGATAATAAATACTAGTATTAATATTAGAGAGTAATGACGAAGACGTGTAACCTTTTCTTCTCCATTTTCTTTTGATTTATATATCTATATCTATATCTAATCTAATATCTATATCTATATCTATCTACTGCATGTTGGTTTTCTATAAATAATTGTAAACTACATGAATTACCAACCAAGGCAATCATCTCAGCAAATCAATGAAACTTTTCTCTCGTTGAAGTTTCACTATCTTAATAAAATGCAACCACATCGTAGAGGGTGTTTCAGTTAAATTCATTAAACTAGTAGATATGCTTATTTATAAAATAACTTATTAGCTTATGTTATATCGTAATACATGAATAGTGTTTTGATATAGTTATAGATGTAATTAGATGAATATAAGTTAAGAAAAAACCATACAAACTCAAGCTACCGATCTATCAACACATTTTCTGTTGTATCTAATTGCAAAACTTATTCTTGCAATAAAATTGATAAACGAGAATGATGAGCATACGTTTCAGAATGACCTAAGAGCATCCACAGTGGTTTGATTTATTTAAAAGGTTTTTTGGTGCCACATCAACTTGCAATTTTTTCTATAAATTACAAAGCTTTACACTCCAATAGATTGAGTCATTGTAAAGTTTTTTCTTCAAAAGTAACAAAAAGAAATTACTCAAAATTACAAAGCTTTATTCAATAGAGTCATTGAGCAAAAACTCTATTTTGGCAAACCTTTAACCAAAAAAAGCTTTTGTCTCCAATGGAATTAAGCTTTTCAAAAGCTTTTTTTGTCAAAAAAACCTCAAAAAGTCCCCCCATTGGAGATGTTCTAATAGTCCACTAAAAATAGTGTCCACCCTAAACATGACTATTTACTTGCAAAGTTACACCCCCTCCCCCTCCGACATCAAATGAGATAGGCAGGTGAGGGCTGTAAAAAAGTCATTAATTTTATTTGCATAATTTCTTAAAACATAATTGCGTTAGTTGATTACAAATTCACTTAGCACATATGTTAATGAAGGTTATTTGCATTTTTCAATCATTTTATTTTGCTAATTTATTAAGGTTATTATGTAAAAAACAGATAACGAATTAATTAATAAAGATCGGGAATAAAAAGAAGAAGGGAAAAAAGAAAAGAAAAAAGGAATTGAAGGGAGGGGGTGTGTTTGTGTTTGTGTTTGTGTTTGTTATGTCAAGTACTGGGGACAGCACCAAAATCACAGCATCAATCTCTATCAAACAGTGATGGTGTTGCAGTAGTACGGTACAACCCTCTTTCTGCATAGATTCCTTCCTCTTTGGCTGTTTCTGAAAGGTTCCTTTTTTTACCTTCTTTTTTATCACTTGGTCAAAACCGTTGTTTCATTTCTTATGTTGAAAGACTTTGACTAAATTTTGTTGTATGAATAAAATTATTGTACTTAGTCTATTATTTGAATATGAATTTATGATCTATAGTCATTGTTTGTAGGACTACCTAATTATAAGCTAGGTATACCTAGTCATGGAGTAGTTTGGGCCACTCATTGATTTAATGCGGCTTATACTTTGTTTCCCATGCAAGATTAAGCAAAAACTTGTCGGAAATTACTAATAAAAAACACATCACTTTTTCCATTTTAAGTAGTTAATTTGGCTGAGAAAACTGATATAAAAGTAGCCATGGATTTATTGTTTTGTTTAGTATTTTTTAAGATTTGGGGGATAGAGCATGTGCATGTTTTGAATGAACACCAAACTGTTAATTTGATCAATTTTTGTTTTATTTGACCAATTATGTACTGCATCAGGAAATGTAGAAACATCCAAGTATGTGTGAGTCAATGGAGTCATGAAGCGTAATCTGCATATGCGAATGATACTATATAACGACCCAAAAGGTGAAACAATGACGTTGGGGGCGCCACAAAATACGATTGATACCACAATATCCATATGTCGTAGCAAAATGTACAAGTGATTCTATCTTTCATAAATCGCGTGGCGGTCAATGTGTAGAAGAATATATGAGGTTGATGAACAAAACGACCAAGATATAAAAGACAGTTAGAATTACGTTACACTAGATCAGCTCGTGTACAATAAATTTCCCTTAGCTGTAACCATGCACATGTTACTATCATCTTTATCGAATTTTTGTAGCGAATTTGGCCATGGTAATCAATTTTTTCTACACTCTTCAAAGATTACCTCGGTTTCTTTTCTTTTCTATAAATTTTTACTAAAGCAAATGAAAACTGTCATTTTTATATAATTTCACGAGTTGAAGAGAAAATAAACGAAATGAAAGATCTTCATGTACCTCACTTTTTCTTCCGAAAAAACTCGAATGCAACAATTTTTCTTTTTCTTCTTTCCTACCCCACATTTTCTTTATAATCAAACTCTAGAAGGAAGTGGCACACTTATGTTGAAGAATGTCTCTTTTAGTGGTTGATATTGGTCTCCTTGCATATCCAAACATGCACCTCTAGTGGATATTGGTACCAACTTAACTTTATGATCCAATATTGGATTGTGTAAAGTCCTTATCTTTTTGAATGGTGATTATGGGCCATTGATGAGAATATTGAGTCAATCACTTCTTAATTTATATATTGATTGATCATATCACTTATATATGTTGAATTAAACATCTATTTCAATAAAAATATTGTTTTAGTTTCATAAAAAAGAGTACCCGAAACTAAAAATGTATAATACATAAAGCTTAAAAATAAATTTGAACGAGATATATCCAACCCATTTAATTCCCTTTGAAATAGTTTGAATTGTTCCAAATTTACTACTCACAGTCTCACACACTCTTTCTCAACTTGTGAGTCTTGTTTCCTATACTGTGATGATTGGCAGGTTGATTCTTGTGTCTTGAATCATGCCATATCAATTATTGGTATCTTGATATTGAACTTGTGATTCTTGTTTACTATAAGATCGTCATCAGAACCACAACATACCCATTATATTGATGGATATTAAGATCTCCAATCATGTAAAATAATCTCTAGAACCATTTTATTAAATGATATCCGTCGTTGAATTGAACTGGGGTGTGCACAAGTCGGTTTGGGTCAGTTATCACTCAAAACCGAGACAAAAACGAATATGTCGGTTTATTAATAATACCAACCATGGGTTTCGGTTAATTGCTGGATCGTCTATCTGTTAATTTGGCGGAGTCGGTTAATTTTTTCCGTTAAAAAGGTTAACTACCAAACATTCGGCCATGTTACTCCGGCCCAGCAATTACCATCTTTGGGCTCAATTTTTGTTCTATTTTGACCCCACAAAATCACAGTAACTTTAGCGACGTAGAAATAGATCTATTAAGACCGATAATCATGATAGTTTGGCCCAAACTTTAGACATTTGAAAGCTATATGTTTACTAGGATAAATATAACTATTTAATGAATAGTAAGTTTTTTTATTTTTTTTTATTTTTTTTCTTTTTTAAATCTTTAGTAATTACAAAGTGATAAAATTTTGATGTATTCATTTTAGATGACTAAAATGATTGTTATAATTAAAATTCATATACATAAAAATTATTTTAGTTAGAATATTAAAAAAAAAAAAAAAAACTATAGAAGATTACTAACTTTAGTTATAATTTTTAGATTGTATGTTTGTAATATGTCTATAAGTTACTTTACAAAAAAAATTCAAAACCTAATTGATCAATGTGTTGTCTTTAAAATAATCACTTAACTCGATATAATAAAAAAAACAACTTCGATGTGTTTTATTTAATGGTAATTGTCATTTTTCTTTTATCATCTTTTACAATTGAAAAATTTGTTACTAAGTGTGACATTGAAAAACCATCTAAGTAATTATTTGATCACTTTCTAACATGTCGCATAAATATCTAAGTAATTATAATCATTATTATTAATTATATATTATTAATAAATATTGATTTTACTTGATCTATGAATACTTGAGTTAGTGATCCACATCGAAAACTATTCATGATCATATTTAACATATATTAATTATAATATATTTTTTGTGATAAAAATTTATATTGAATCATACACATCCTACATCTTATATCGATCATTTTAATGAATGATGCAGGACTATGATATCTTTTTATGGATATAAACAAATCAATGAGATCAAATATTATCTGAAATAATAATGTGTGTATTTAATTTTTCCGCCGCAACGCGCGGGTTAAAAATACTAGTTTCATAAAATAATAAAGTAGCAAAATACTGAAATATTCTTGTACAGTACTGCAGTTGAATAATTCAAGATTTGCAGATTTACACTTCATAATTACCAGATAATATATAACAAGTTGTAACATAATTCTTTTATACTGCACATGCTAATACAAAATGTTGAAACTAACAAGTTGTTGCAAAATAAGAGAATCAACTTTAAAACTTTTGTTAAATATTTAATTGTCCCATCATTGGAAGAAGCATTTTCGACTGTTATGGTAAAAACACTATCAATACCCCATTCTTGTAAGCAGCGATAAATATGCTTACTTATCGTCAAACCCCTATGATTAGGTATTTGGCAAAAGTTTAGAATTTTCTTTCTCAACATCCAGTTATCATCAACCCAATGAGTGGTAAGACACATATAGTTAAAGTTTTGCACCATGCGTCTGTGGTAAGAGAAACTGTTAAGCTTCTTTTTCTTTTCTTTGTGTATTGATAAACAATCTCTAGCTACTGTCCACCAAGATGGAAACTTGAACATGGGATTCAACTCCGCTACGAATTCCTCCTTCATCAACAACACTAAAAGGTCTATTGTCTTTTATGCACATTCAAGCCAGAGCTTTTCTGGCCCTTTCTTGGTTAAAAGATCCAAATCCCAAACCACCCCCAGATTCTCCCATTCTTTGGGGCTTGTAATTCAGTTTAGATTGGTCTTTCATTCCTGCTTTTTTGGAAAGGGGTGACCTGTTACGTACGTTTTTCATATGATACCCCATAGAAGATGTACCGTTTCTTTTTGAGCTAGCAGCCATTTTCCTTGGAGATTAATTGCATTTTACCTTTTTGTTACTACTACCATCCACATAAGTGAAATGATCCCACACGTATGATGTTTTTCGACCACTGTTGTTTTCATTTTCATCAACTTGATTGTTAAGATCATCATCAACAGGTTGGTCCTCAAGGTCAATAATTGATTCATTGATTCGTTAATAACAGGTTTCTCGTTACCCTCGTTTGTTGCTTCCATCTATAAATACATACAATATGAAAAAAGTAGTATATCAACTCGATTTATTACTGATTCCACACACCAACTTGTTAACTCAGTTAATCAACGATGAATTCAGTATGAAAGTAGTAGCATATCTTTTTTAGTCACTAAATGTGTACGTGAAACATGCATTTAACTTTCACTATTTAAAAATTAAAAAGTTAAGAGTAAAACAATACATATATATTTTACTAGTTTTGTAGGTCACCCTTGAACGGATCCAACGGGGTAACAACGCTTGTAAGAGTGCGGAATACTCTTAGAAACGATACAAGTGTTCAAAACACGTTTATCTCACTAACAATCCCTTACTTCGAATGTATTCGAACTAGGATGAATCGTACGAACCTAGTGCACTGATCTCAGTTCGTATAAAAGCTTAGAAATGATATTTTCGAACTTTATATTTATAGGCAGCAACGTTCGTACGAACTTACTAGTTCGTACGAACTTACCTGCCCAAGTTCGTACCTGACTAGGTTCGTATGAACTTACATACAAACACAAATATATTTCTAACACATTAATAAACAAACATTTAACAAAATATTCATTCATTAATAACAAAGACTATTACAATAACTAATCTATTACATAATAGGAGCTGTTGTCACAAACATGTACCAACAAGTTTAACAAAGTTTTGATTGTTACCTTTGATATTAAAGTGAATGTTGAAGATGGATAAAGATGTTAAAAATCGCACACCAGAGAAACCTCGACTCTTAATTGTTGAAGGCTACAGCGATGGAGAAGCAAAGATACTTTCAAAAATTAGAGTTTGTTGTTTTGGGAAAACAAAAGTCTGTAGCATAAAATAAGGTTTTACTTTTAGATCCGATGTCCAAAACTGAAGTTCAAGATCAATAAAAACAAGAACAAACTATCAGACTTTTAAAGTCTTTAGCATAGATCCGTATAAAAACATAATATAAATATTATTTATATATACTAAAATATGTAAAACTAATAAAAAAATAACTTAAACATTTGAAGCGGGTGGGTCAGTTATTGATACTAACTGTAACTGAACCGCCATGGTTGGTTAATTGCATTTTACATAACCGAACCACCAGTTTGCATAGCTGATTGATTATAATGGGTCGGTTAATCGGTTAATTCGATTTTGGGTCGATTACATAATTTTTAAGCTCAAGAAAGCCTTCCAACCAAATCTCTCTTAAATTTGACTTTTAACTGTTCGATTGTTTCATAAGTAACATTGTAACTCTATTTAACTCGTTATCATTTCAAATCCATATAGACATATGAAATAAAAAATTCATACTTTCACATGATATTAAAGAAAGAAAAGAAAAGAAAAGAAAAAAAACATAAATCCAAGAGGGCTATGCAGTATGCTAGTGTATAGCAGCCACTTAAGTCACAAAATAAATCATTTTAAGCCCAGTACAATCCAATCCAATTAAAGCCCAACCCAGCCCATAACGTAAGTGTCATGCATCATCTGCACATCGAAATTGAAAAACCGTTTCACAATTCGAAGTTTTCGCACAAAATATCGGTCTGATTTCTCTATGTATCTCTAACTACATATAATGCATCTTAATCATTATCTTCAAGTAGTCTCAATACAAAGAAATGTCTAAATTACCCTTAACTCATTTATAGTATTTCTATTAACAAAATCATTCTCTATTAATAATTTATTATTACATATAAATATATAATATATAAATACAACTCTTTGTTATATTAAATAAAATAATACTTCATACAAAACACATGCAATAATTTAACAATTATTAGTTTTTCACTAACACCACCGTCACCCACCATCATTATTTCTACCGTCGTATTGCACGGGTATTATTCTATATACATTAAAGGATGATATCTCTATGTATATATATTAAAGGAGTATAGAAAGTTGCTTTATATTTTGCCACATAAATAAAACGATATGTGACGGTCTCTCATAATTTAAAAATAAATCATTATTATTTAAATTTAAAAAATAACTAGAAAATAAATTTAGATAGAGTTAGATAATATTTGAATATAATATCAATTAATTAAAAAATTTATAAATTATACTCAAACACTAATTAGAAAATAATATTAAACTATTAAACCTATAAAATTGCGAATATAGAAATTGTTTAATTTAAATTACCGTAGATCGCACGGGTTTAAATCTAATAAAATCTATATCTATATATTTAGTAAAGGAGAATAAATAGTTGCTCCATATTTTGTCACGTACGTAAAATGACGCGCGACAACATCTCATAATTTTAAATTAAATTAAACAAACAATTAAAATTAGATATATTTAAATATATAATATAATATTAATTAATAAAATAATTTACGAATCATACTCAAACATTAATTATTTAAATTTTGATACAGTTATATAATATTTGAAAATAACATTAATTAATTGAAAAGTCTATAAATTCTAATTAAATAATAATTAAAAAATAATATTAAATTATTAAATTTATAAAAATTGATTAGATTAAACACGGATTTAAATCTGGTTTCCTTAATAAACTAATAAATAAAATTTAAATAAACAATTAATTACAAAACGACCATTAAAAACTCCATCGTCAACAACAACCTGCGATTCCACAAATCTTTTCAAAAACTTCAACATCCACGATTCTCAAAGATTGTTCATTTACCAGAAAATGTAGTAGAAATAATAATCAATCACTTAACCACCAATCGTGACCGCAATTCCGCTTCATTAGTCAACAAATTATGGTACACAGTCGATAGATACAGTCGAAATACTGTATATATATCTAATTGTTACGAAATTCCTCCAATTAAACTCATCAACAAGTTTCCAAATCTCCGATCATTGACTTTGAAAGTAAAACACGGGGTTACGTACCCTAACTTAGACTTCAATGACCGGGTCGGGTCTTTTGATCCATGGATGGAAGTTTTGTCGAATTGTTGTCAGTTGTTGGAGAAGCTTCGATTAAAAAGGATGAAAGTATCTGATCAGAATCTTAGTTTGATTGCGATTCGATTTGGAAGTTTAAGTCATTGGTTTTGAGCTCGTGTTTTGGGTTCACTATTGCTGGTCTTTCTGCTATTGCGTCGAATTGCTCGTAAATTTCGTTACTCTTTTAGTTTGTGTTATAACTCTTTAGAATAACGAGATACGTTACTTGTTTATTGATTTTAGTAACGCAGTTTGACAATGAAAATTGTCAGTGGTTTGTTTGAAATCGTACTACTTTTGTTCAATGATCATAGAAATGTTTTGCATTTGTCAATGTTGGTATATAATTACAATTTATCTTTTAAAATGGAGTAAAATAAAGTTATGCCTTGAAATAAGTAAATGATTCAATTTTTACCAACAAATGTGTGCGAGTTCAACTTTCATAAATTGAGAAGTTGAATATGGTTAGTTTTTGAGAAAACCTGGCTATATTTATTTGAGGGGAAAGCATATGTACCGCTATCATTCTCACTTAAACTTGATCACCCCAATTTATCTTTAATGTTATGTAAGCTTGCGTACTGCTAACAATACAGATCATTTTTCAATTTTTGTTAAAAAGTTGAAATGTTACTCATTTCCTGGCAAGAGTTGAGTTTTACACTTCATTTCTTGCACTTAAATGCAAAGGCTTATTACTTACTATACACAACTACCCACCTTGCCACATACATGACAGATGATCGCATTTGGACAAATTTACCCTTAACCGTTGTCGTGTCTTTGCTAATAAAGTAGGGGTAAGTTTGTCAAAACACAATACATTGTTATGTATGGATCAACTTTTATTGTGTAAAATCATATCCATTTGGTGTGTGAGATGACCTGAGTACCGCTAGACTAAGTGTTTGTTGGTGTACGATAAAAAGTGAATTAATCGTTTCGGTTGTACTTCTCATTTCAATAACCCTAAACACTTCTTAGTTATTTACCTATTATTGTGATTAATACGATCTCCAAACTTACAATGCTTAGATAGGCGAATGAGTATTGCGTTTTTGTGTTATTAATGTTATGCATTTCTACACTGTAATCTGTGTAGGAAACTTGAGCAATTTGAAGTGGAAGGGTGTGATGTTACGGATAATACAGGTCAATGGCTTAATAGCTTTCCAGAGACTTTGACTTCACTCATTTCATTGAATATTGCATGCATTAAAGGAGTGGTGAATCTACATTATCTTGAGCTATTAGTTGTTAGATGTCGAAACCTCACAACTCTTTCGTTAAGTAAATCAGTGTCTGCTAATAGTATTAGAAGAATCTTGACACAATCTCCTCAAATTGTGCACTTGGGTATTGGATCTACAATTCAAAACTTTAACGATCTTTGTCATTTTTTTCTGCTCGAGTTATGGTTAGACAATTATCTATCAATCCAAGGCCTCACATTTTTCTACCCAATTCCCACAAAGTTACTGCATGCCATTTATCCAATCTGCCCGAATTTTGTGTATGCAAAAATGAGGTTTTGTACAGTCAATCCAGGCAGCGAGCAAGCCAATTTCATTAAAAAGTGCACCAATCTACTACGTTTATCAGTAAGCTCTATATTTTATCGGAAAATTGCCTAGACATGTACTACAAAATTCAAAATATGTCAATGTGGCCTATATACTAGTAACTTCTTTTCTTCGAAATTGGTAACAAACAGTTCAATTTTTATGTTACATTTTAATAAAAATGCAAATTTATTTGTGAAAGATGAACTTCATTTGAGTACTCAATTTGTACATGAACTTTCACTTACTTGTCAAAATTTGAATCTTTCATTTTTTTTATCAAATATTGAATCTTGTGCTCCTCTTAACAGATATAAATTAGTATATACCGCAAGGCAACCCGTTTTGGATTTCAAATTTCTTGTATTATTTTATTCCACAATCGTAATTCAAATTTTCTTGAATTCAATTTTTCTTAAGGTACGAGGTTGTATTGGAGATGAAGGTGTTGAAATCGTGTCTAATATGTTGGTGATTTATCACCAATATGATTTAAGTGTAATGGGATTAAACTTATTTGACCAATTTGATCTAAATGAATATTAAACAAGTTTGGTAGTGCGGGGTGCACGCTTGTTTTAATTCGTTTAAGTCCAACGGGGGTCCGGGGGCAGCGCCCCCGGTAGCGGGGTCCAAGGGGCAGCAGCCCCTGTTGGGGTCCAAGGGGCAAAGCCCCTGGCTGGGGTCGAGCTTGGAAAGGAAACCCGGTTTGACCCACCCATTTAAAAATGGTTAAAAAGAGTTTGGAAAAACGGTTTTTGTAACCGTTTATTGGTCAGTTTTTGTTCATCATTTGGTACAGAAAATTCATAACATTCACATACCAATTCTCTGAAAATATACTGAATTTTATCCGATTGGAATTTCGTGTGCACCAACGAAATATTTCAATCTGAAAGTGAATCACGACTTTCAGTATCATCCGAGTAATCAACAATTCCGATTTCTAACATAATAGCTGTAAAAAGCTTCAAGAATTTAGGGTATACCGTGAGACGAGTGGTACTGGTGTAACAGAAGTCGGTTTGAATGCCATATCTACCGGCTGTCAAAAGCTTAAATCTTTAACCTACTTTTGCAGTCGAATGACAAATGCAGCCCTAATAACATTTTCCAACAATTGCCCAAATGTTACTTGCTTCAAGCTAATCATCTCGACACCAAAACAGCCAGACTACACGACGCTACAACCATTTGATCATGGGTTTAGTGCTATTGTGCAATCATGTAAGAATCTCAAGAAGTTGACTCTCTCGGGACTTTTGACCGATGATGTTTTTCATGATATTGGAATGTATGCCGAAAGATTGCAGGTGGTTTCTATATTGAATGGAGGTGAAAGTGATGAGGATTGCAGTATGTGTTGAATGGGTGCAAGAATTTAAGGAAAATGGAGATTAGTAAGTATCCTAATCATGATGATGCAGTTTTAGCTAATGTTTATGAGTATTAAAGTATGTGATTACTTTGGATGGATTTTTGTAAAACTACTGTGGTAGAGTGCAGGTTGACTGCATATAGAAAGTGGTATTTGAATGTTAGATTTTGGACAGTAGTTTTTCGTATGTTCATGTTATCTCTACTTCATCTATTTAAGAAGTTTGTAACATATTATGTTTGCATTCACCTTATTTTGATTCAAACCAAAGGTCCATCCAAGTTAGAAGTGATTTGATCAACGTTAAGACTCATTGTAAGAAGTGTCGAGCTATTAAGAATTCAGATATTGTTACGGAAAAGCAACCCTTAACAAAAATGGTAAAAAGGTCATGCACATAACAGGGGATCCTGTTTTTAACTATAACAACCGCATTATATGCAATTATGCACCTGTGCTTATATTATTTGAATAAATAGGCCAAGTTGTTGAATTTATTTTTTTATTCTGTTGGCTAATTAGGAGGCCGTAAACCAGTCGAGCTTGTATTGAGTAAGTCAAGATCTATGTGAATTTAGCTTGAACGAATCAAACTTTTATTGAATGTGAGACTAAACTTAAGCTTAAAAATTTAGCTTGAAATATATATTGCGTCGAGCTCGAGTTTTAAAAGCTCAACTCGAACTTTTGTCGAACTTTTTGGGCTTTAGTTAGTATGTATATATGTATATTGGGTTTTAGTAATATTGTTATACTATTTTACAAATAGATAATGCAGTGTTTTGGTGTATTTATCAAAATTAGTGGTGGAAATATCAACACCCTAGCTTTTATGATCTATATTAGTTTTTTATATATTTGAAACGATTTTTGGTATTGAGATTGGGTTGGGGTAGAGTAAAAAAAAACTCAATATTTTTCAAAATGTACTATGTAAATACTCAATGTTCGCAAGGAACATTCAAATTGTTTCAAGGTGTGCAATATAACTTTTAATTTTGTTACAAGGTGCATAACGTACGATCAATAAAGCATAACGATAAGGCATGATAAGAAAGTTAAAACACTTGTATTATATGCTTTATGAGTTGTAGTTGCGTACTTTGGAATGAAATTTAAAAATATATTAGGCACTTTGAATATTTACAGTACATCGGATACATGTATGTATATATTTTGAAAAGTACAATGTGTTTTCTTAACATTTTCCCTTGAATCAAATTTGTAATAATTATAAAAAGTTTAAGTAATAAAGACTATTTTCATATAAAGAGTTGTAGCTCGACTCTAATCATCTTGAAACATTCTCAAATCGAGCTCGAGTATCATCGTGAAAATTTTTGGGTTATCAAGTAAATGAGTTATTAACTGATCCCTGTGGGGCTCGAGCGAGACTCTAATGAACGCCGGATTAAATTTACATGTATCATGAATGTGAAATATTACGAAATGATGGTTCAGGCTTATTTCAGCCCAGTCCAAACCAAACCAGCCCATTGATCCTCCACCGTTTCCGTGCACCGATGACCAACTAGAGTAGACAGAAAAACCAGGTGACCCGTGACTCAATTTCTTTTTACAGAATTCAGTTCAATTGAATCGATTAAAGAAAACTGAAGGAGCTATGAGTTACCGCCATGAAGAGCATCCTCCAGGACCTCCAGGCAACTACTAATAAATCCCTAAATCTATCTATTTCTACTTTAATTGATTTAATTTATTATTATATTTGCTTATATTGCAAAAGAAAATTTATAATTTTAGGACACGGTCCACCGCATCCAATGGGTCGTCATCCGCCAGGTGGACCTCACGGACCACCTCATTTTCACCCGCCGCCGCCGCCACCACCGCATGTCCATCATATCCACCACCCTCCGCCACCACCACCCCGTCCTCACGTGTATCAAGGTTATTTCAACCCTCCACCGCCGCCACCACCGCAGCCTTACTACCAACAACCATATTATGATTCCGGTTGTTTTTCCTTATTAAATGCCTGGTATGTCCCTTCCAATTATGTTTAGTTTAAGTGATTGTGTTGTTAATTCTTATTATTGCTTACTTTCACAAAAAACAGAGTGGATTTGAACATTCTTTTTAAAATGTTTACCTGTTTATATAAAATAGAAGCAGGCACACCATTCAACTTTTTTAAATGGATACACATTTTAAAATAATGAATATTTAAAAGGATTGCCATAAACGTATAGTTTTAAGATTATGGATAACAACTAATAAATTATGAATGATCGATAATCGATAAATAACGATTAAAAAGCGGTTAAAGTTAACTACTTAATTATATATAATTACTGTTTTATAACGGTTGATAATTAATTTCTAAAAGCTGTATTGTTACCTGTAGCCCATAGATTATGGGTTCTTTTATTTGTACACTTTAAAATTTTTATACGTATATCTTTTGTGTCAATGTAGGGGTGTACAAATAGTAGTCGCTTATAAAACCCTCTTAACAAAATCTTATTGGATTGAGATTAATGTTTCCTCGTAAATAGAAATTGGATAAATCTAAATTTTCTAACTTTATATTGTAATGTGGGTTTCATTTGTAACTCCTTATAAATTTGAGACACAACCTGTGATGTCGCTGTATTCGGTTTCCTATTTCTTTTTAATTGCTGTAACCTTCTCTTCGAATGGTGCAGTTTGGGAACTCTTTGTTGCTGTTGTTTGTTGAACCGCTAATTGTTCGATGCCAGTCATGAGTACAACAGATAAAATTGTGCTTTTTATGTTTTTCTCGTGTGATGTAAAATAAGCGAAACAGATGCATTGTATGAGCTGCTTGCTTTTCCAAAATAGCTTTAGAATCGTGTACCTTACTCTATGTAATATTAAAGTTATTAATTTGTATTTAGTTATTTACTTACATCACCAACGAATAACACTTGGCTTGTACATAAATCATCTAACATCAGCCTGTCTCTTTGTAACTTTGACTTCCACATCAAACACTTCATGGGTCGTAGGAGAAGTAAATCTAACAAATCTTGAGCGATTAGTTGCTACTCGCTAAGATGTAATGATCTCGCAACTCTTTAACTAAACACATTGGTATCTATAAGTACTAAATTCCATTATGAGAACCTTGTTCATTGTTTGTTCAGCTATTTTAACAATTAGACGGATATGGATCCACCCAACACGTCGTGTTTTCAACCCAAACTATGGGACCCAACATGAATGAATTTCAATCTTAAAATTAGTGCTATTGTGCTACGTATGATCAAGCCAACAAAAATACAAAGCTCCTAAAATTGGTGCTATTGTGCTATGTATGATCACGCCAACAAAAATACAAAGCTCGGTATCTCCCTATGCAACTAAGCAAGCATAGCAAGGTTTGTTTATCTGAAATATGTCATTGGGTTATTAAAAGACTATTTTAGCTGTAACCCTGTAAGTTCTGAAAATCGAAATCGATGGGTCCAGGTTTTATCATCTGTTCAACTTGAGATGGTTTAGTTAGGTATGATTCCGACTCCAATTTATGTCCTTTTTCTGTAGTTCTAAGAGCTTGAGAGTGGGGGAAGGTTTTTCTTCGTTCGACACCATTAACGCCAATGGGCTCACTCCCTAAAAAAGATATTCGGTGTTAACACCAAATTTAATACCGTACAACTCCTTGTGTTATAATTATTGGAGTGATTTAAATTAGTATATAATTAACAATGAGAAAGTAATGACAACGTGTTTTGATCTGCATTGAAATGAAATTGTTTTATCTTAAACTAAAACTTTTGAACTGTTCGGTGAAAGATGTCCCCCTGTTGGGGTGGGGGTGGAACATAAGCTAGTTGCGGGCCCAAAAAGAATGTCCAGTGTTCACGTTATACATTAATTATATTTACTTTCTTTGATTCTAACAAGACATATTGTTAATTTATAGAAACCATGACTAACACATGTGTTTCCCTTTTCTAAATAGTTTAGCACACGTATATATAATAGTTCAACCAAATCGGTAGTGTGATATATGTGTCTTTTGATATGCCGCTTGTTTCACTCACCAGTTTTTAAATTGATGCGAGCGGTAAATCTGATGCTTAAATCAATAACAGGTTGATCACACACATATTAATGAAAAAAAAAATAAAAAGTCATTTTTAAAATTTTTTATAACAAGGAAATGAATGGAAAGGGATGAGTTTTTTATTATAAAAATATTTTCTTTTCAATTTTGAGATGACCGTGAAGAAAAACGATCAATTTAACTATTTTCATTTCATTTCTTTTGCTTTCCTTTCGTCTCAAAAATACATGTGAGCTATCTTGTATTACATTCTTTTTTATCAATTTCTTCTGTTTTCTCTTTCATCCCATTCTTTTTCACTAAGAAAAAACTCAAGACTGCACCGTAAATATAAATCTATTAGTTTATCATATAATATGAAAATATTAAACCAAATAGTTTATGATAATAATACAAATTGTTTTATTAGATTATCGTCTTAAAATCCTATGTAAGTCACAAAAATTAAATATGTGGATCTATTAATTTTATATTTAAATGTTTTTATCATCTGAAGCACAAATTTACTGAAATCTTGAAGTATTGAATTTTTAGTTGATCTAGTTAATGGTAGTTATTCTTGAACATCTTCGTTATTGAAATATATAAAGTTAAAATTATATAATTAGTATATATATATACTGATAAATTCGATCACAAATCTATTTTAATTTTGAGCTAACTGAAAGAGTATATATTCAGTGTTAGCAATATATGTGTTTTTTTGCACTAAAATAGTATAAAATTGTATAAATTTAATGCAAGTATTAACACTAAACATTGTACTCTTTTAATGCAATTACAAACAATATTTAGTGTTGCATCAAATTTGATGCAACACTATATGCTACACTAAATACTATTTACATTAAATTATAATATATATAACAATTAAAATGCACTAACCTGATGTATTTATTACAAATTTACTATTAACATTTTTTAAAATTACTAAATATAATATTTTCTTCCTATTATTAACAAAAACCCTATAAGTTTTATAAAACTTTCATTTAAATTTTTTAAAAATTTAGATACAGTGATTGTTATAACATTTTTAACAAAAATTGATGGTCATACAAAAACTTTAATACTCTATTGTTGAATTGTTTATTTTAAAGCAATTAAAAAATATTTAGTGCAATACCTTAGAGCAGTTTTTTTATTGTAAACATATTTGTAAAAAATTCTCTTTTTACACTAAAAGAGTGTAAATACATTGGAGATGCTCTAATAGTTAATTGAGTTTGTTCATTAGTTTAATACAAATTAGGGGTGTTCAGTATTCGGTTATAACCGAATTATCTAAATAAACAATTCAAATTAGACCATTAGGATTGAACAATTTGGTTCTTTAGATAGGATCATACAAGAACCTAATTAATTTATCAGTTTTTGAATTGGTTTTGATTATTACGATTATAACCGTATAGTCCAACTAAACTAATTAATCCAAATAACTTGGTTCAAGATTGAGAGTTTTTTCGAGGATATGAGAACGTCTTGCTACGAAGTCACTCGGTGATGATTGATATTGAAAACTAATGTATCGTCAACATAACCTTGAATTATAAACTGATTTGAATATTAGGTCTTTGACTATTTATTCATCACTTAAAGATAAAAAGGTTATATTTCAATTCAACGGATATAACAAATATGCAACTAACAATATATGAACGATGTTAGGTGGCAGAAAAGAAAAGAAGAGAAGAAGAAGGAAAATAAGAACTTGAATAAACACAATTAGCTAGCCTCTCATATGATTCTTGTGGACGTAAGCTATAAACTTGATTACAACTAACAGCACAAATGATTTTTTATTCAATCGTTACGTAAGAACAACCAAACATATATATATTCATGATAAGATAATAAAACTAATTAATATGTAAAAAATAAAAAATAAATTAAATTAAACGCTACCAAATCAACCTAGGGTATGTTTGGTGAAGTAGCTGTAGGCTGTAGCTGTAAGCTGTAGGCTGTAGCTGTAGGCTATAGGCTGTAGCTGTAGCTTTACGTTTGGAGCTTTTCGCGAAAAGCTACTTCTAGTAGCTTTGAAAATTCGAGCTTTTCGTTGGATTTTAAAGCTACAGCTTGTACATGACAAACAGAGCTTTTATTTTAATAGGAGCTTTTTGTTCAAAAATTAAAAGCTAAAGCTCTTAAAAGCTCCATACCAAACAGGCCCCTAGTACTATTTACATAACAACTGGAAACTAGTTGTTTTGTATCCTAACTGATATCAACGTTTTGTCCTTGATAATTGAATAATTTAATATACCAATTATTATAATAAATACTCGATTAAAAACATAATAATAATCTACATCTACCATCTTTTACTTGACTAGACTAGACAATATGTATAAAGTTGAGCACGATTAATGTATGCACTTATTAAAGGAAGGTAGAGACCCGTGAAAGACGTTCTGTTTTGGGCAATTTTCTCCGACCCTCCTTTACCACCTCACCTCTATTTATTCATTTCATTTCATTTCAACTCATTTTCACTCCTCTATTTTAATTAGTAATTAGTAACTAGCAGTTAATTACTTTATATCACACCATGTCTTCCATGGAATTCGATCATCCTCCTCCCGCCAAGAAGCAATTTGCTCGACGTCAAAGTTTCCAAGGTTTATTCTTGATTACGTATCAATATACAAATATTTTTCCAGAGGTGGAATTAGAATGCTACTTTTTGATGGACACAAATTTTAAAATGTCATTAATATTATTAATAATATTTTTGTTACTAATTTGAAATTTCTTGATAGGCAACTTTCCCCGCCTCCTTGTTATATGTGTCTGCTTTTCCTTTGAGTCCTAATGTTAATCGGTCAACGTTTTTCGTTTTTTTGTTTGAAGATATACAAGGAGCTATTTCGAAGATGAACCCAGAGATCGTTAAGAGTATTATCGAATCAGGGAAGAGACCACTTGGTGAAAACATGTCTACAACAGCTCCTTTGACTATATTTTACAATGGCATGGTTTCGGTTTTTCATGTCACTCCACTTCAGGTATACGGTTTAACTTATTCTGTATGAATTTTTAAGGATATATATAGATATATATATGTATGTATGTATAAATTTAATAGAATTCTATCTATTCAAGGCGGAGATTGTTATGAAGATTGGGAATGGGGAAGAAACACCAACAACATCTTCATTACACCACCAACAACTTCATACTCTCAAACATGGTACAGAACTATTTATTACCCTTTACTTTCTTTCATAAATTCTAAAATTCCCAAAACTAGAACTTTGAATTGAGGTGTTTGGTTTTTGTAGTCACATCCCAATCCTATACTCAATACTTTTATACTTTGTTCGTCCAAATTTAATTGTTTATATTATTTTGTTTCAAATATATTTCCTACTTACAATTTTAGCCAATTAGAAAATGTTTACTTTAGAAAATATGAAATTTCATATCCTTTGTTTAAGGCAATCATTGAATTCTTGTAAAGTTGTGTACATTTGTATCGTGAACAATTAAATTGAGACCGATAGAGTAATAAACACACATGAATGCTATTTAACATAAAACCAACACTTAAAATATGCCATTTTGAAGTTTTAATTGGTATGTACCTGATCGTTATTAGATGAAGAGAAGTTAGTTCTTGACGAGTCGTGTACAGACCTACCTATTGCACGCAAGAAGTCATTGCAACGATTCTTACAGAAACGCAAAGGGAGGTTTGATTTTCTCTTCTCTCTACATTATTTATGTCATACTATGTTTAAACGAGGGATATTTTTCTAGTAAAATTCATTTTAAGTTTATAAGTTTTCTAACAAAATTTCATATTAATTAGATCAGATTTAAACAGTGTGTTTTCCTGGTTTTGGTGTAAATACATTTCTGTTTTCATTTCATGACAAATAAGTCCCTTTTGTGAACACGACGCTTTGATCACTTAAATATCATTAGAAAGAATTGTTGGTGGCACATTTGGAGTATTAAGAAGGTTAATTAGCATTAACATGTGAAGTTTCATGGTAATGTGTTTTTGACACAATTGCATGGTTCTATGATTTGCAGGGTGAGTTTGGTGAGTGAATAACTAAAAATCAAAGAAGGGCTACTACTTACTACCGTTAGGGTTGTTTGCACGTTTCAATGATAGTACTTGTTTTTCATTAAAAGTGTTACCTATGATTATTTAATCATGCCCCCTAATGTTAATTTGGATTCATATTTCTTTTTCCCTTGTTGCGGTTTTCATGTATCTCACTTTAATCACATTATTCCGAAACATTTAACATTTACATTTATATGCACCTACTTTGTATGCACCTTTTAAATACTAAGCAAAATAACAAAATAGACTTGTTAACGTTGCCACGATATGTTTTAAATCGAACCACATTTCTTTTTGTATATAATTGTTCATGTGAATAGCCGGCTCCATGAGAAAGACAGTCGATAAAAATGACCTTGTTAAATCGAACCACATTTCAATTTGACTTGTTAACAATTAGATGGCATATATGTTGTTTGGAGTTAGGTACGAAGTTGGTTAATTTGCAAGCGGAGTTTGTCTAATTTTGTCACGTTTTTTACTAGCTTTCTTGTTATCCGAGCCTTTTAAACTTATGACATGGCAAAAAAACACATAAAACCAACAATGAGTATCCACTATAAAAGAACCAACTTTCATTGACTAAAAAAATAAGAAAGTGGAGTAGCATCTGATAAATATGTACTAACAACTATATTTATAGTTGTAGAATATTACGGAGTAGAACAAAGTCAAATTTTGACTAAAATAGGTCCATGGCTTTGTGATGACGGTGGGATATGTCGTAAAAGGATGGCTACTAAGAAAATTATCTATAATTTCGATTTAGTTTTCAAAAAAAAATTAATGACCTTTAATATTAAGGACGACAATTTAACCGCAACCCTTTAAAATTTATAATGAAGGATGATATAATGATAGAAATTAGATTATATATAATGTAACGTTTATTATTTTTACCTTATAGTTTAAGCGTCATTTTTTAACAGAAATTATACAATTACATTTTAACATAAGCATCTCTTGAACAATACAAATATACAATATCTATCTCTTAATATAAGGCACATCTTCATTTTAGTTTCTTTAACGCCTCTATTAGATTTTACTTGAGATTTACGCAACAAATGTGTAAGCCTAATGACTTAGCTAGTACGTGCGTTTACTATTAAAAACCCACATGCAATTATGCCATGACAATACTCTTTATATAAAGATACATATCGAGATCTCTTTCGTTAATGTGTAACTGAGCTATATTTGTATCTTTGGATCCAATTTTATGATATCGATCCCTTTCTCCGAACTACGACAACCTCGCGCTAACACGTTTTAAACTCTGAATTTTGTTTCTTTCGCTCATTATACATTAACCACATATAATACATACACACATATATACATAAAATGCATGTTGAAAACATGATCATTAATGCATGCATACCACTATGATAATTTCAATGCAATACGTCACAATCAAGCACGTACATATCATATATTTCATTTTTTATAAACAACACGAGAATACTCAAATAATACTTATCTCAACGTTACGCTCTAAATTTTGATAACCATCCGGATATCATTTTTCTCCTTCGGTGAATTAAATCCTCCTTTGTTTTACAAGCTTATACTCGTTATTAAATTACTTTCTCCCACTCTAAATGCCTCTTTGGCATAAAGCTCTTAGAAGTTAATTTCAAGTTTTGAACAAAAAGCTACTTACAAAATAAAAGTTACAAGTTGTAATTTTATAACCAATTGAAAAGCTCAAAATCTCAAAACTATTGAAATGGATAAACTTTCTAGTTATGAATCAGGTATAAAATCATTAGGCGACGCTTGGTTACAATTTATAATCCATTATTATACGTTTGGTCTAGTTTTTGTTATTTTTGATGTTGAAACGGTTTTTCTTTATCCATGGTCAATGAGTTTTGATATATTAGGTATATCCATGTTTAGTTTTTCAAAAAGATCTCAAATTCAAAAATTACAATTTACATTTACAATCTATAACTACTTCACCAAATAGACATTAAATTCAAAGAAAATATGATAATGTGATAAAATTTGTTCTAATTCATTTTCTTTCTTTTAAAAACAAAATCATGTTACTACCCTTTTTCAACCAATTTATAACCAGCGCTTTAAAATAGTTTATTTTTTTCATTCCAAAATAAAGGACTAATTTTTTATTTTAATTTTTCCCAAAATAAAAGTTCTTAATAATAACACATTAACTTCATTAATTTACACATAATTAACTTTTACACAATAAAAAAAAAAAAAAAAAGTCACAATCAATTAATCTCATTTCTATTAGCACCTCGTATTATCTAAATTGCCGCTTTTAATTACTAGAAATCTCATCATTAATTAACGACTAGACATGAATTGTCAGCTTTAACTGCTAGAATTTTCATCATTAATCAAGGACCAGGAATATGACAACTGTTAAACTAGCCTGCGAATGCAATCCCTTATCCAGTTATCCCTTGTATAAATTGACTACTGTTAAACTAGCATTAACAAACTGAATAATCTATTTACTTAATGATATACTTAATGGGCTCTAGGATCATAAATTGTCACAAATGTACAATAAGCTCCTTTTATAAAAATGTGCAAGTTCAATCATCTCAATTACATAACTAATACCTACAGTTCTCTGGATTTGTACATGATTTAGAATATATTATACCTTGAGAGTTTGACGGTATGATTTACACATTATAAAACACGAACATTACATAAAAGAAACAATACGTACACAAATATATTACTTATCATTAATATAAATAATTTTTAAAACTATATATTTGTTTTGAACTTGGGGTGTACACATAATTTATAATTTATTTTTAATAAAATCATTTATATAAACTTAAGGATATTCTAATTAACGTAAATATTTTACATAAACATAACATAATCAGATTGAAATTAACCGATATACAATCAATTCCTATTGCAAATATAACATTCAATCGATGTTCTAACCATTTGAAATACGCATATCAATTAAGTAACATTTGATTTAGTTAAAAAGAAATACAATAAATCGATTTAAAAAATAAAAATCGGTTAGATAAACAATATAACAATAAAAATGAGTGACAGAAGAAGGGGAAAGCATCAGTTTTAAAAAGCTCGATTTTGGAGCCTCATGGTTTAAATCAGCCCAAATATTATCAAGGTTTTTCATCATCTGCAAAACCCCTAATCATAAACTCTATTCAAAAACGAAACGAAACGAAAACAAAAAACATACAAAATCGAAATTTACAAACTGTCACGATTGATACCAGAAAGCTGCACAGATAGCAGATACAAATACAGAGATCAGCTATTTATATATAGAGAGAGAGAGATAGAACATTTATAGAGATACGGGAGATTGCTAAAACCCTAATTCCTTGAAAGCCGAACTTCTTTTCAAAAGCCCACATATTGACTATTTTGTAACATGGGCTTCAGTTGGGTGTGGGCTTTGTATGTAAAATCTATATCTATAATCCGTTCCCAACTTATTCTTAATCCTTTACGAAACTGCCAGCTATGACAGTTAGCTACCATTATCTTCTATCCATTACTTTTTGCGCGAGTAATTTACTAGTAAAGTAATACTGTTATGAAAGCCGATTATAAATAACAACCTTGAGCAGTTGAGCTAGATTTAGTAGGCAAACAGAAAATTCAAAAGTAGTTTTTTTGTAAATTATTAAACACATAAAACTAAAAAACATTGAATGATATGCATGTGTGATTTTGTAGCAACGTTTCATGTGGTAGAATATAATATAAATAAAAAATAAGAAAAAGAAGATACTGTTATTGTATCACTATTATTACAGTAAGTATGATCATGATCCGAAATTCTTAAGCATCTTATCTCCAAATCATAACAATTTGATGGTCTGTTTTTATCATAAATGGTACCAAGATCTAGTCTTAACTATTTAGCATCTTATCTCACAATCTTAAATTTTCAGATAAAATTTGAGCTATATAGCATCATGCCGAGCAGCTTTTATATACTTGTGTCAACAGGACGGAAAAAGCAGCAGCCACTCTAAAAATCGTTATATATCAATTGAAGCGACTAAAACGTGTAGTAAATAATGCTAGATGTTATTCCTGTGTTTTTTGCCTATGAAGCATATATTAAAAGAAGCAAACAGAGGTGTCACTGAAGAAACAAACAAAACAACTGTATAGCAAAAACAATTATGCATATATCATAAAATGAGCAACTTATTAACCTTGTAAATAGCTTCTTTACTAATTACTGAATAAGGTTCATGGGTTGTTTCTTCTTCTCGCTCGACTCATCTGTCATTGTCTTGCTCAATTTTTATATAACCAAGAAGAAACGATAGAGCAGCAACGACAATCCTAATGTAAAAAAAAAAAAAAAAATCTTGTTAAGTAGAAGATTAAAATATGAGTCATGCTATATAGGACTACTTACATAGGATTAAATCTAGACCTAATTCTCTCATTGGTTGAATTTTTACTCTCTTAATCTCATCCAATCAATTTTTCTCATTTACAAATCACATATTTAGGTTGAGATTTAGTTCTACAAGTTTAAGCCTACATGTCATTTTTCTTAAAAATATATACATGTTATAGGATTCATGTTATTATTAGTAAATAGAATGCAATTTGGTGGACCTTGATGATGAATGGAAACGTGCCCCACAAATAGCTTAGGATGTTCTATCGTCAAACCAAACCTTGCTCCTATAAAGATGCATGTCACAAGTGACCTCATTGCTCTGTCATTATCCCCTTCCTAAAGCAAGAAAATTTGCAACATAATATATCGCGAACTTTTCATTAAAGATAACATAGAATACAGAATTTAACTATGTGGAGTATTTAAGACTTTCTTGCCCCAAAAAGGATATCGAATGATTATGAAATTCAGTTTTTGCACATTGAAAGATCAGTTAATAAAAGTTTTAGAAAGTAACCAGTCAAAACACGCCTGTGTGGACTGTCAAGTAATAGGTGATGACATGGGCTGCCACATGGACTGCCACCTAGATGCAGGTGATGACATGGACGGTCACATAGGATATATGGGATTAATGATCCATTTTGGAAGTGAAATATCTTTAGATATATGCTGACTAGATGGTATATATCTAGAGTTCTATGATTCAATTAAAAAATTAACACCTGCATAACATAGAATACACCTTTAGCATTGCAAATAGAATATTTTGAAGTGCCTTCTTTTCTGTTTCATTTTTTTGATTCATTTTCTTAATACTATGAATGACGTGAGATAATGCCAATCTCTTTAAATCCTTGTCATTCAAAAGCTGAAGCTCCATGAACACCTCAAGTGTCTCCTTGATACCAACAACCTAATGATCAAAAACCAAAAAGAAACATAAATAACGTTACAATTAGTCAATTACTACACTAACTGGTGCTCTATTTACATGGGACTAACTACTAACATTTACCTACGGTAGGTACCTTCTTATTAACAAGAAGCATAAGAGCTTTTGTAACATTAAAACGAAGTGATGAAGGATGTATGTGAGCGGACGACTTAAGAAACTCGACAAGCTCTTTCGGATAATTTTACGAGCAGCTTAGGGCAAAATGGAGCCACGTGACCTAGCAACTTGGCGCGATCACCGAGATCTTTTGCCACGTTTATGGAGATTAGATTTAATGTTGCATGTTGTTGAAAAATATGTAAAAGCGATTTCACTTGGCTGCTCCGACACATAGCTTTCGGGATCAATTTTCATCGAAGATTGTAGCGACGTAGAAAGTTTCATCTTTTTCGACGTAAGGCTAGACGCCGACATCTCACCGGTGATGATTTCAGTTGCCGGCGTGTCACCAAAAACCTAAAATCTACGATTATTATTTTGGATTAGGGTTTAGAATTTTATTATATATATTTTTTTATTTATTTAATTAATCATATATGGAAAAACAAACAATATTTTCCTAAGATATATATTGTTATAAAGTATTGAAATTTGAAAATAATCTAAATTACGGAGTACTTTAAAGTTGGGTCTGAACTCGTATGGCCCAAATTAAAATTTTGGAACAAGCAATTCTTAATCCAAAACTGGGCCTGGCCCACTGTTTATGCAGGGTAATTCTATTTTTAGTAGAAATCTATTAAATTATGACAAGCTTTGTCCGTTAAGATGTGTTATTATTTATGAATTATGATCATTACACATTATAATCCTTGCTTTTTCTTTTTTAGCGACTTTCATCATAGAAAATAGTCTAATAGTACTTTTACAAAGTGCAAAACCTACAACTTATTGACAACGATAAGCGTTATCATCTATTTTCAAGTTAAATTACAATGCTTTACCCAAAAGATAAAATAAAACAATTAGTTTCGATTTCCATATCAGTGTCACCATTAAAGAACCAAAAGAATTAATAATCCAAACCCACATGACGAAAGGGAAACAAAATCAAAAGGGGCTAAAAATTGCCCATAACTTAACACGAAGACATGTGGGTGTAGAAATTGAAACAGTTCTAATCAACAAGTAAGTGATCGATGTTACGCAATCATATCCTACCATAGTTTAGAACCATCAAGTGATTTGAAGTGGCTGAAGATTGAGGAGCCAAAGTTAAGCCGACGTTATTTCTCGGACTATTCCATATCGTATCCCTTACATGTTGTAGCGTCGATATGGACACTAGTTGATGTCCTTTACATGTTATCTCTACCTGTTTTCCACATTGAATTAAACCATTTATAAACTAACAACAGTAATACTCCAGGACATAAGATCAAAGAATATGTGCATATATAAAAAGGTTTAATTGTACCAAAATGTATTGTAGATTAACTCAGCTAAATGTAACGAACTAACTAAAAACAATTTCTAGTTTGTGTAACTTTCAACTTCTGTTTTGTGTAATAAGCTATATATAAGTTGCCATGTTATTTAACCCGTCATCATAATTAGTCACATCATCACTTTAAGTCATGGAGGTTATGGAAGTTTGTTATACAAAATAGAAGTCGTTTTAGTTGATTTCGTATATTATATAGAGTTAAGTGCACTAAAAAATAACGTGACAAAAAATTGTCTATAGTATTGAAGTTTTAAAAGTTCAATTGTTTTATTACATTCCAGGACACTTGAATCTAATCTACTATCCTAATATATATATATAAAATGTTGTAACAAAGAGTAATACCGGTGGAAGAAAATAATTATTAGTCATGCTATATAAATGGATGATTTTATTGAACGCTAACTTCCTACATGCATACAAGCATGAGTTTAAAGAGATTGCACGATTGGGAAAAAAAACAACATCCCTTTAATCATGACTAGTTTAGGCCCACCACAACCTTTGTTCCCAAGCCAAACCCATGATCATAAAAATAAATACAAATAACACAAATCTGTCACGTATCCTTCTACTAATTATTATCAAATTTCATCATTTGAAAATGTATGTAAATGCTAGTGTAATTGATTTCTTTTCAACGAGTGACATGATTGAATTCCTCTAGATTTTCATCATGTCCATGCATTGCTTTCGTTCAAAGTAAAAATACACATTTATTTTTATTAATATTTAAATTAGATTAGATTTGAAATGAAATATTTCAATTCACATGTTATTTTCTTCATGTAAGTGGAGCACTTATATACAAGGTATTATGATAGAGCCGAACCGCTTTTTAGCAAAAAGAGTAGTGGACCCTAATAGAGAGAGCCATGATGCTATCTCCATACCTATAATATTTGTACATACAATAATTATTATTATTGTTTTTCTCTTTTGAATTGAGTTGAAGCATGCGAAAGCATGACAGAACCATCATGCATGAAAAACTCCAAATGTGGTAATAGATTTGAATTGAAGACTCATGTCCTATTTCACGTCAATCTTATAGCCAAATTTCAAAGTACAAATAAGACCTCCTTTTTTCAATATTCTCCTACTATTTAGGCTTAAACCATCCTTCTAGCAAGAAGATGATTACATGTGACCACTTATTTTTCTATTTCTTAGTTAGGAGAACGAGTAATGATACACAAATCTAATCAAATAGGTTAAACAATTAAATAGATTTACTTATTGGTCGATACATATTTCGAATATTTTCTCTCTATTTATTTGACGAGTTTTGTTAACAACTCCCCTTAGTCAATAATAAGTTCAAAGATGCGTAAATTGTTGTATTTCAACCAAAAATAGCGGTCAACTAATATTCAAGGGTGACTTTAATGACAACCTTTAAAATTGTTAGTATCATTTTTCTTGTTTTAAATATTAATTTTTTCATGTGTTATATTCTCCTCCTTAGACTAATTTTTAAGCTTGTTCATCTATTTAAGTAATGCTACATATGTCTAATTATAAAAATTTAAAAGTTGACCTAATTCATTTATAGGTTAGATATTTTATTTTTTCTTATCTTATTCATTGAATTTTATATGTATCATACTCTTGTTATTAGGTCTCGGTTCATTATCATTTTTCTATCCGATTGTCATCTTTAATTGTGTTATTAACAATTAGTATAAGAATTAACAACCAACACCTAATTAGGCACACGTATCACTACATTTTCCTAGACAACAGGAGAACATGTAGCATGCATGCATATATTGATATGATGTAGATAGTGGAATATTGTAAGTTAAGGTAGATAGTGATTAAGGAAACAAATGATTGAATTGTTAGCTTTGGTTTTGCAGCATGGGTAGGAATATATGTCTATGACATGGGATATTTGATTTCTTCACGTAAAAGCAAACTAAATAGCAACAGTAGCTGGCATCATCAATGATTCGCTGAATCAAATCCTTACAAATATGCACATAAGGTTGACCTTCTATGCTATGCTACCCAAATAATACTATAATTAATCCATCATTATATATTTTCACAAAACAGAATGTTTTTAGTTTATACAATCAACTAACCATGCATAGCACTCTTTTGTTTACATCTATATCTTGTAGTTAATTATATATATACATATAATATGGGATGAATCTAAAGAGAAACTCCTGATTTAAAGAAAGAGGCAAGTTGATCATAGCCATTAGTTTTACCATAGCTCGTCTAAAGAAGAAACAACGTTGATAAAAATTTAATTTCATCATTTGTCTAAAATTTAAAATTGAAGCATCTGTTTCATCGGTTCATAAATCACAAACATTCTAAAATTTTAAAATTATCAAACACATTCATTCAGATCGTCAATTCTTCATAATTCATATTCATCAAAAGATATTAATTTTGTGTGTAACTTTTGAATGTTTGTTAAAATTCTTATTCGTCAATGAAAACAATAAAATTAATTAAACAAATTTCACTATACAAAACTTATAAATAAGTAATTAATCGAATTATAGGTGTCATTTGACATCGAATTTCACAAAATAAAAAGTTTTTAGAACGTGGACATTCATTTGTAATGAATGTTAATCAAATTTACAATTTAGTATTCTTAAAAGATTATTAACAGTTGTTATATGTAATATGTGATCATTACTTAATATTAACCACTTAATGATTGAATTCAACATAAAATGTTATTTTTTTAGTATTTAACATTCATTTATTTAAATTATAAATGTGATAAACCGATGAACATTATAGTATTTACTTTCGATGAATATTAGATTGTAAATTTTATTATACACTGAAGAACATTATAACATTCATTTCTTGTGAAAATTAATTTATGAATGTTATTATACACTAATGAACATCATAATATTAATTTATAATGAATATTAACTTATAAATGTTATCATACACCGATGAACGCTATAACATTCAGATCAAGTGAATATTAACTTATATATGTGTGTGTGTTTTATTATACATTGATGAACGTTATAATATTCATTTCTAATTCATATTAATAACTTATATATGTCATTATACGATAATGAGCGTTATAACATTTATTCATATTAGTATTAACTTATATATGTTATTCTACATTGATATAATATATAAATATATATATATATATATATATTAGAGTGACTTCCTGGTGGTTACATGTAAAGAATCCTATTTTCATTTTTATTCCAAAAGATATGGTAGCTCATTGAAGAAGTACACTAATTTTCGTTGACCATTTTGTGTATGTTAGTTCTTCGCATGAATGAAGTAATATATATTAAATACGATACAAATAGCTACTTGACGTCTATAGTTATTATTAAGAAAATGTGTATAATGTCGTAAGTCAAAAAGGAGTTGGATACATACCTTAAAAAAATATTATAGTGTATATGCATGTTTGATTCAGTATGTCCTAGCTAGCTAACACAAACGCATATAGACTGTTTTTAATTTGTTAATCGAGATATATATGATTATATTTCAATGATGGTTAATTTGAATATGCGCACAAATACTTATATAACAATATGCTTTAACAGCAATTTCAAACTAATTAACCTTCGTCGATTGTCATTAAACTTCTATATGTTTTCTTAAATTTGAACATCATCATGCATATATGTAACTAGTTATCTATATATCTATCTTTCTAACTAAATGGTCGTTTGATGGCTACATGTATGGAGTTCGTACTATATATATACCAAGTTTGCTCAAACTCTTAAAATCTTGTCAAAATTTTAAAATCCCTACCCTTATAGCCAAACACTTCGTTTCCCACTTTTACTAAATATACAATCGCTCTACATAAAACATATACGACACATTCAATTATTTCACTCTTTTACACCACTACGCCCACCACCAACGTCACCTCCCACAGTCAATCCAATTGCGTAGGTACAATGTTAATTATGTATATATCTAATATATGCAACTTTAGGCTTATGCATATGATGAACGTGCAATTTAGCCTTGTAAAATGGATTACACGGATGCAGATGTATACAAAGGCAACTAAATGTGGTTATATGTGTTCTATGTTTACTATAAAATGGTAGAATAGGAGATAATTATAGTATGCCTGCAATTTCTACTTAACCTTGAAGCTAGTATTACCATCGGCATTGTCAAACAATCTTAACATTCCTCGATATCACATATGAGTGTGACATATTCAATCTCATTGTTGCCACGAAACATGGATGTGCGATTTGACCACTTACTATTAACTCGGGGATAAATACATTTCAAATATCCCCTCAACGCTATGAAAGATAAAATAAAACAAGTATGATATCAAAGCAATTGAATTTTTGTATATTAGGTCTCTCCTGGTCTTGATAATTATCAACTTCCTAACTTGTCTCCGTTAGCCATACATGTATCAACAAAATGCATGTTTACTAAACAAGCAAACTCAAACCTAATTTATCAATTTAGAATGTAAGATATGTTAATGTTTTAGTCGAAGTTAAGTTAATTATCTTCTAACCTTTTCTATAATATTTTTCTATTAAATTAGTAACGTGTAACAAAAAAATTATACATTCTTCATCCACACGATAGGTTTGTGAGAGGAGCTAGCAAAAGATCGCGGTTTAACAACATCATGCGTAGAACTTATCGTCCAACTTTATATTGCTTAGCTTTGTTTCTGAATTGCAAAGCGTATAAATTCACAAGAGAATTGATCAAAGAAAAAAGATATATAGAATCGTATATGTGGACATCAAATACCTACACTGATGTATATGGTAACTAACCCATGAAGCAAGCAAGGAAGGCAGGTGTTGTTTTGTGTTAACTTGAGAAGGATATTCATGATGGTGGCACGTAGTTTTCTATGTTTATCTTCATCATTTGTCCTTCACTCGGGTCCTACATGATTTCTTCTTCAGTTTTTGGGTTTCCATATTTAACGTGGGTGTCTTATCCCTACCCTAATTGACATGACCAACACTAGTTCTAATATTACCATAATATGAAAACTACCTACAAATATACTCCACCTAATTCAAAATTTACTAAACTAATCAATCTTATTAATTAATAGGAATTGATCAATTGAATACCCCCTCAATCCACATTCTAGTTTGCTCCAACGTTTCTTTCAGGTTACTCTCGCCAACTACATTCTTACATTTGTTTGATGGGCTTTTCCCCTTTTAGATTACTCCTAAAACACATAGAAATACATTTATTCATACATATTTATATGTACGTTCGTGCTTGAGTTTCTTAATGTCGTTTATATATACGATCACTAATTAATGTGCATTTTGAGCAAATGAATAAATGAAACCATCCATTTATGCATGTAATGTCATTAACAAATTACGGAGTAACTAGCTATGGTATATGGCATTGTATTAGGCTTTACTCTAAATGTATTTCTTAAAAATATAACTATAATAATTATTATATCAAGAATTAATATGCGTACCTCGGATTCGCTTTCGAGTTCAAGCTTATTAACCAGATACTTGATTAATAATCCAACAGTCATCCTACCATCCCTATGTAAAAAAAAAAAAAAGACACATTTATTCATTAATTTGAAGTAATAAAAGTAGCAAAGAAAATAGAAACACTTGTAGCTAAAGACCACAAATATGGTACTAATAATTAAAAAAAAGTTACTTGATTCTTAGGTAGCTCTTTGGTATTTGAGGCAAAAATGGTTCCTTCGCCCTGCATTAATTCATCACATAAAACCAAATTAAGTACCTTATTACAAATATAAAATACATCTTTCATAAAATGCAAATAATTAAAAAGAAAGAAAAGACAAAAACAGCTAGGGTTTTGGGAGTTACTGGTTTTGAGAAGCTTGAAGTATAAACCAAACACCAGAATGAGGTCTTCGTGGTGGGTTGACCACTCTTGCTACATTTAGTCGACGGTGAACATGATGTGGACGTCCGTGTTGTTGTTCTGCTGAACCCGAAAACGAAGACGACGAAGAAACTGGCGGATTAAGTGTCATCATGTTAACCGGAAAGGGCCTAACTAATTGTAAATAATTGTAATTAGTCTCTTGTTGTTGTTGTAAAGTCATCGATGGCACGGAATCAATAGTAGCCGCCGGTTGCAAAAAGAAAGTATTTGATGTCGGAAAAGTACGCCGATATTCGGGTACTTGAAAAATAAGCTGTGGTGACGGTGGCGGCAGTTGTAAGTGTGTAGACGAGCTACAGCCGCCGCTGCCAGGAACTAGACCAAGGTCAACCGACGGTTGAACATGGCTAGTACTTGTGGTGGAGTGCATGTGAGCACCACCTAAACTTAATTGAAGCCACGTGGCATGATCATCATTATCATCATCGTTTTTGTTGTTGTTTATGTTCATTTCAGTTGATCCAGCTTCATCGTTGTTGTTGTTATTGAGACTAGTTTGGGTTCTTGATTCATCTTCAGCCATTAGATCTGACAACCCTTTTCCTAAACTAATAAAACAGTCATACCCACCTTGAGAAAAATCGGCATGGATGTATTTTGAGGATGATAAATGAGTAGGAAACATGATCATATTGTGAATCTTTGAAACTGACCTTTGAAGATGATTAATCTATCAACAGTCAAGATGATACGAAAGAAATCCATACATATAAAGAGACAAATTTTGGAAAACTTGGAAATGTTTGAAGGGTTTAATTAAGTATCAAGAAAGAATGAATTTGGAAATAAATGCATTGATATGATGATTTTTGGATATGTTTGAGAGAGATGGGAGGACAAAGAAAGAGAATATGAGTTGAAGCAAGATCTCACTACTTTGCTTCTATTTGTTCTCTTGGTTTGGAGGATTTTTTTAGTAGCAGATGAGATGAGATGAGATGATGGACCAAAGAGAAAGTTGCTTATTATATTCTTGAAAATGATAAAATGGATGGGTGGTCTGTGTTTTCATTTATTTATTTAGTTGTTATTATATTATTCATTAATTATGAACTTAATTAGCAATAAGGATTAAGGAGGACAAGTGAACTAGTCTAAAAGTCACCTAAATCGGATAACAAGATTTTTTAAAAATTATTTAAATGATTTAACTATCAAAAATAAAATTTTAAAATCGAAAATTAGACTGAAAAATGTTTACGAATCAAACTAACTAAAAATGAACAATCTGATTTTAACTAATTACCCGACCCGGGCTTGAGTAATGAACGCTTTCTTTTAACGGTTCAAGTATTATATATAGCTGTCCCCAATCTTATAAAATAACACCTATTACTTTACTAATTACAACTACATATTTTTTCAAACTTTTTTATTTGAGATATTTCTGCAGGAGTGGAATATATGTACTTATGCTTCGATCAAGCACGTACGTACGTTAGCAACAAATGTACAGATCCTTAACTACAAAGGCGTATATCGTAGTAGATACAAAGCTAGGAAGTTTACATATACTATGCGACATTTTAAAATGATTTAATGTTGTGATGGAATTTAAGATTATAATATTATTACATACGTACTAAAAATTCAGTGATGGTTATATAAAACAATCAAATATGGAATAATGGCCCTTAATAGGAGTACTAATTAATTAACCACTCCGTGAGATTGCATGGTAGCGTAACATAATGAGTATCCATTATCAAAAAATTTCTCTTTAAAGTCATAGAAACACCTTTGTATCATCATAATCATCATATATCTACTACTCGTCAGTCTTCTCACAATTTTACTCTTCAATTCGTTCCTTAATAAAGTTATATAGAATATGACCGAGATGTTGATGTGGCACCTCATTGAACACCGTAAGGTTGTATGAACTACGAATGCTCTAATACTCTCGCAACAATGATCATGCCCTACAAGTAAAAAGGGAATTAGAGACGACGACTTTTAGCGACGACAGCAATGTCATCGCTAAAAAGTCACAATTGACAAAAGTTTCCTGTTTTTTCCTTTGATTATTTTATTGCATCGCCGCTAAATGGTTTTCCATGATATTTACTTTTGGCTCCAAAAGATTTTTCCCCGGGTCCGCCTTTATGCCGTCGCTAAAAGGGTTCTCATCTTCTTTTGATTTTTGATTTTGGCTCTAAATTATTTCTTTTCCGCCTGACTTTTAGCAACCACATGTCGTCTCTAAAAGTCGACACATGTCTATCTCTAAAAGTCTTTAGAGACAACACTTAATTAATATATTTTAATAAGGTTTTATTTAATACAAATTTGTAGATTTAAATGAAAAACTAATCGAAAACATAATAAGTTTTTATTTTAAATTTATAATATTTTTACTTAATTAACAAAAATAATTAAACACAAAGTATACTCTCATTTAATTTTATTTTAAATTTATAATATTTTTAATTAATTAAACACAAAAATATAATTAGTGATAAAGAACAATTTCAAACTATTGTTAATCGAGTTTGTATTAGTCATATTATTAGAGAATAAATATGAGGTATTAGTTGTAGTTGTATAATATTTGTATAAATCATTGTTTAAAGAATATGTATCATTTATGTATTAGTCGTATGTTTTATAATATTTTTTATTGTTTAAAACGTACGTATGTAAAAATTTATGTTAGTGAAAAACTATAATAATATGAAAAAAGCAAATAAATACATTTAGCAACAACAATATGTCGTCTCTAAAATTATTTAATAAAGAAACAAATAAATACTTTTAGCGACGACTTGTGTCATCGCTAAAGGTATTTAATTTTGATTTATTTTTTTGTTAGGAAATTAAAAGTGTGGACCCAGCCCTTCGTCGCTAATACTAGTGGTAGTTGACCTACACATATGGACTTATAGCGACAACATGCCGTCACTAGGCCTTTAGCGATGACCTTTTGACCTTTAACGACGACATTATGTCGTCGCAAAATCCGATTATGCTAGTAGTGATGTATATCAACAATTCTATATCCAATGATGATCTTAATGCCTCGTAAACTAAAATCAAGCATTGAAAGTTTGTTTTCATATATGTCGTTCATTTTCTACCAAGTTGATTGTTGTATTTGCAGCTCATATAATATACTATTTATGAAGGTTTAATGTTTAAATACAGATTGCCTTGAAGGAAAAACATGACTATCAATTAAATTCTAAAGTAAAATCATCGTCATTTTTTTTAACTGGCTAGAAGTACAAAGGCAAGATTAATTTGCGATCGAAGCAGATTGAAGGACGTCGACCCGAGTTCAATCATATCAGCTCGATCACATTTTGCGGTTCTTACGGTTTTTTGTATTTTTTTCATTGCTTGTTTGGTTTTTGTTAGTTTGGTCACAGTAGAGTGGTCGCGGTCAATACTTCATTAAATAACTTTCTATTTAAATTTAAATTAAGTGTTTGTGTATATAAATATATTTTGATTTAATTTAAATATAACACATACATGATATTATGAAAATAAAGTTAGAAAAATATAATTTTATAAGTAGTAAAAATTAATTTGCAATAACATATATGAGATTATATCCTGTTTTATTCCATGATTTTAATAATTTATTATTTGTATGTAAGTCTTCCATATTCGTTCAATAGTTTCATATATAGTGAAAAAGCTGTTTCCCTAGTTTGGAGCTGAGTTATCTCAACACTAACCCAAATCGCTCCTTAGGTCAACTCTTTGTTCACTAGCTACTAGCTAGCTAGAAAAAGAGTCCTTGTGATTAGTAAAGTTGGTGACTACCTATATACATTTCAATCGTATAGAAACATCATAGTACTAAGTAAACTTGTCACTAACTTTGGTCACTCATGAAAAGACAAGGTGACCAAAACAAAACAGTGGTCGTTACATGGCATGTGAAATATTTCAAATTTTCCACGTTGTCTAGTTTTATTAATTACTCAATGTCAACTAAATTTTTGGCCACTTGTTTGCAACCATAACTAGTGACGATATAAAATTGGCAACTATTGAACTTACTAATGACGAGAAATGGTGAGTAAAAGAATCTTGAGTTAGTGACAATATATTACGGTCACTACGTACCGGTCCTTCAAGTGATAGTGGTGCATCAATGTTTCTAAAAAAGAACTCGATCAACCAAACAACTTAACCTTCATTTTTCTAGGGTATGTATATGGTCCAATCTTCTTGCTTATTTGACAACAAACTTTTAGCTATATAATTAATCAACGTTAGAACACATGATTTCCTTTCTAATATGTCTGTATTTTTCAGAAAATTAAAAAATAAATGGTTAACAGGTCTAATTTCATATGCCTAAAAATCAATCTAACTATATGAATAGAAAGAAATTAAGATTGAGAAAAGGGTTGAGACAGATGTCAATTATTAACAAAATATTGTATCATCAAGTCAATTACTCGATTGATGTATTACATTTATATTCGCTAGTAAGATCATGTAAAGCCACTTTAACACGAGAACCGTAAGAATGCTATACATTCGTGCATATAGCTGACAAAAATCAATAGATTCATATTTATTCATCTTAAATACAGCTACAAAAATATATGCACATTTGCATAAAATTCAAAAAGACATTAGTTTCACAATTTAACATGCAATTCGAAAAAGTTTTCAATGTGATGTTTTTATGAATAAATGACGAATCTTAGAACATGACTTGTTTCGTGAGGTTAGCGCCTGACTGTTTGAGCTTGAAAAATAGACGACAATAAGTTGAAATTGATAAAAGTGATTTGAAAATGGGATACAATATAACTATAACTATATAAGTTAAAGTTATCGATGGGTTGAATTATTCTGAAGTTGAACGTGTGGCCCCGTCCCCTGGCATTAATATTTTCCTGCATGCATTGTCATTTCACCTTCTTTATCATCGCTCTTTTTTATCATATGATAGCCCAAATATAAATATACATATACATATATATAATTATATAATCCAATCTAAAGTAAGGTTCGAAAAACCCGTAATAATTACTGTAGCACTCAGTATTAATCAACTGGAATTGGAAATATTAAATTTGATTTAATTAGATGAACATGTATAAATTTTTATATAACCGTTAAGTTAAGATTTATAAGGATCATTTCAAAGTTTTTTGCATATATATAACAAATTTTTGTTTCAAGAAGTGAGCTTAAAGACTTTTTATATGTACAAGCACACTTTACCTATATTGTATGTAACAACTTCTATTTGTTCAACTAAATTATCTTACAATATGTATGTATAATGTATATATTTGAGTAAATTTTATGTGTGGCTGATGAGGTAGCTCGTGGTTGGAGCTTAACTATATACTCCACTAGATATTGTATGTAACTAAACAGTGGATGGGGAACACCGGTCAGACCATGCCTTACCTGACTGAGTGACTGACTGAACATTCATATATACCTGATTTTATTTAAATATATATCTTTCTCAATTAATGTGAAAAATAATGAAATAAAATAGTAATGATGAAGAAAAGTACGAGGGGATTGTAGGCGTGGGCATCGGTGACAGTGCAACTGCATGGGCATGGACGACATGGACTTCAATTCAATCGACTTCTGCTCTCCAACTAAAAGCATCTTTCCTCCTTCAACATAACTCTCTGCTACTACATGTACAGTATTATTCTTTCCTAAAAGTTTTTAAACTTTATTGCCGAGTATATGTTTTTTGCAACACCTATACTCATATACTCCCTTTTTGTCACAAAATAAATATTCATTTGATAAGCGTCATACAATTTTAAATAAAGTATAATTTTTTACCCTTTTACAGTCAATGTCTATTTTGCCTTTATTTTATATAAAGAATTTTGTGAAAAAGTGTAAATAACGGGTAAAGTGTAAAGTTGGTTATCTATTTTTTGAATTGAATACTTATTTTGGAACAAACTAAAAGGGAAATATGAACACATATGTTAAAATGGAGGTAGCACTATATAAAAAATGGAAAGATTCTGAGAGTCATTTGCATTTTGAGGGTAAGTAGGGGCAGACGATCTCAACGTTGATTTTTGTGATCAACGACTCAAATTCACTGCATCTTAACAACATTAAATTTTACGTAAAATACAGTTTTGGAAATCTAAGTCGTTAATTACAGAAATTGACGACTGAGATCGTATGCCCCTCATTCCGTTCAAAATGCAGCTCCTTTCTGATCCCACACCTAAAATTATTTAAGTAGAAGCACTTACTCTGAAGACTATAAGAAATGAATAACTTGTTGTCAGATCATTAGAACTTGATAAATACAGACCAACAAAATTTCATTGCCTATAAAGACCTGAATAATTTGATTTTTCTAAATTTCACATTTACTAATAATACAAACATTTTATACCTAAAAGAAACAAAAATAAGCTAGTCCCACCTTCATTTCGTTTGGGAGTATTTTCACTTGGATGAAGACACGAAGAAGAATGGATGATGTATTTCCTGCCTATGGTGTCCTTCCCTTTTTCCTGCTAAGAACGCGCGAGGAACGTGACCATAGGGAATATAACGGTGTTAACAATATGTACTAGCTAGCTAGTTACATACTTACATACATTAATCAAGGGGAAGTATCAAATAAAAAATGAACGCACTGTAGCAAGTATAGTTTTGAGCATTTCAGTCTTTCTAAGATGTTGTATACAGAATTTACTAACGTTTTTATCAGAATAAATAAAGATTGCTAATGGTTTTACTAATAGCTAGCCTTACGATGTTAATGGGAGGATCACTTTCAAAGTCTGTTTTCTTCTTTTTGGTAATTAGTGAACGAGAAAAGCCTATTGAGGGACCTACATAATGATGTTAATAATAGCGTTAAGAATGGTGCATGTTTTCCCATTACATAAAAGTTAATTATATGCATTTCTCCTATGGTCACCACCACTATCATCATTTATAATAAAAAGTTACTTACCCAATATATTGTTGGGTTTGCAAGCACTTGAGTGGCGGAAATTTAACAAAATAACGTAGCATCTTTCAACAAATGGAATGCATATATAAAAATAGAAGTGTAAGGATGAAATAACCATAAAATGCATTTAGTTGGTATTGGATTGAAGCTATATATATAGGTGATGGTAGCATGATGAGTGCAAAACAATTAAAACTTCAATCGATCGATCTATCAAATCTTACAAACAATGATTATTGATTAAACATATAACTGTAATTAACTTTCCATTGTTTAAGAAGTTAGGAAATAATTATTGTAAAATAAAAGGAGTTGATGAACGAGTGGAGAGGGAATGCATGGCATGTGGGGATATAATGAGTATGAATGGCATGTCAGTCATAAAAATTAATAATAAATAGTTATTTAATATTAATATAGTAAAATATATATATGAATCTGATGCATGTTGTTGATGCATGGCAATTGGCATGGCGTGTATATATTTATGGAGTTTTGTCAGACATGAAAGTAGGACAGGGGATGTTCTCTGCTTCCCCTATATCCAATCTACCATCATGTCCTTAAAATATCTTACTTTTTCTATGTATACGTACATCATAGTCTTTTACCCACAAACAACTTAACTTATTTCAATTCTATTTTATTTTACTTTTAACAACTACATGTCAAAACATATAATCCGTGGTATTACATGAAGGTACATTATTACTTTTAATGGCACGAATCTATTGAAAATTTAACATACTAAAGAGAGAGTTGAAGCAACACATTATTACAAAAGTATCTTCTTTTTGTTCTCTAGAAAAGAAGATGAAGTCATTTTTATAATGTTCGTATGATTTACAGAGTCTCCTTCATCAACGCATCTTTCGGTGACCTTTAGAAATTATATACACACATATATGTAGAGACTGGATTTAGAGGGAGGTGAAATTTTTAAACGAACCACTGAATTTTAGTCTAAAAATGTTGCTTTCTTGATTCTCTCAAAAATTTCACTTCCATCTTAATCTTTTTCACATATATGGAAAGGATTAAGAGGGAAGTTTCAAATCTTGAAGAATGAGGGAAACAAATCTCAATTCTTTATTTCATCATTGATGAATGTTAAATTATAATCTTGAATAACATTCATCATATGTAAATGTTAACATTTTGGAAATGGAGGGTTGAGATTAACTTTCATACTTCCCTCAATTTTTTTGTCTACTTCTTGATCCCCATCCTATATATATATATATATATATAAAGGGTTAGTTATTGTGAGCTTTATTTTTTTTTACACCGATTTTATCTTAATATTGTATTTTCACTAGATCATACACACACACACACATATATATATAGGCATGAGATCCAATGAAAAAATAATGTTAAAATGAGAACTGTAACAATATTTTCAGGTTTCATTTACAATTTATTTTTATTTGTCAATCTATGGTAAATCTTTATTATTTTTTTAGCTTCACATAAAATTTTTATTGTGAACTTTTATTACTTTTAACTTCATAAAAATTTACAAAGAAGTGAAGCTTTATATATTTTTGATTCACAAATACTTTTAACAGTGAACCTCTATTTACTGTGCTTCAGAATTTTTTTAATTATAAAATTTTATTATTTTTTCGCTTCACATAAATTTTTTAATTATAAACTTACTTTACTTTTTGACTTTAAAGTTCTTTTACTAAAAAAATAAATTTTATTTTCATTTTTATTGTTTTCATTTTAATATTATATTATCAGTTAAATTCAACCCTATATCAATATGTAGTATCTTACAAAAATTTCATCTATTTTTATTAACATTGTATTTGCTCGATTTATTATGGTTGGTGGTCATTGTGAGAAGTGACAATAGTGGTGAGAATGTTTAAAAGATATGAAAGTGATTTAACGTCATCAAGTTAAAAAATATGAAAGTGATGTTTTATTTTTTAATGTAATGTAATTTGGATAAGATATGATTGCCTGAAAACCAAGATAAACCACATATAAACAGGATGTTCAATATACGTATCGTGGTTCAAACACGGAGACTTGACAAAACAAATTAAAGTGCTTTGTTTAGCGGCGATGGAGTTCCATTTGATTGGATTAATGACTGGCAAATTAAAGGAGTGTGAATGGATATAGGCAGCTAGGTAGGGGCACAGGAAAACACATATACAAAAATTAAGGCAATAAAAACAAAATATGATGCAATCATGATGACCATCAATTTCAGTTTAACTTGGAGGAGTATAGGAATGAACAAAATCATGACACATTTTGAATAAGTCGTCAGATACTAAGTAGAATTCTTTTCGTCTTTGATACTTACACTTTATAAGATCAAATTGATATCGAAATATCCTATCAAAATATTTAAATTTATTTAATAAATATTTAAATTTCGTATATAAAATTTATAATTAAAACAATTATTGTAACATTCAAACTTCAATAATTTTTAAGTGTAGTTCAAATCTCAAACACAATTATTATATAAATACATAGTAAATTAAAGTAAAGTAGTAGACTGGTAATAATGCAATATTCAAAAAAGTATAAGAAGTTAATTGATGATGTAAATGATTCAATATTAGAAGAATGCTTATGTAATATTATAAAAAAAATTTATTAGTTTCACACTCATTTAATATACTGTATTATATTTTCTGATAAATTTTTAAAATTTTAAATTATATGACAATACATGAAGTATACTGTTTTGCAAATGGGAAAATCATTCTTTTAATAATTTTTCAAATTTGTAACAAAATAACCCAAAATTAAATATATCATAATATGTCATTGCAAACTCAATAGTCGGGTTGCAAGTGTCGGGTTTCGAGTTCTTAATGGACAGGTTGCTAATTGTGAAGTCGTTTGTTGAGTCTAGATGTTTAACTTTCATTATTTTTTTTTTTTTTTTTTTTTTGTATTTTGATATTAAGCATTATGTACGTTACATTGTAATCCTAAACTTTGATCAAAGATCTTTCTCGTCCCAACCTTGGCATCCCAACCATTATGTCCATAATTGACATGTCTTGTAACTATTAACGGTTCAAAAGTTATGTATTTTTCATAATTTCTATTTGTAGTCATTTCTATCTTAGAAAAATTTATCTCAAATGGATTATATAATAGTGTTAATATAGAGAACTTTAAGTTAAAATTAAATGTCTTATGTTAATTAGTTTATAGTTTATAATAATTGTATTAATGATAATTTAATAAATGTAGGGATATGTTAGTCATTTATATAGATTTTAGAAAAGCTTTTTGTAATTATGGTGATAAAATAGTAAAATATATGTTAAAAAAATATTAAAATGTATTACATATTAGTATAGATTAATGAAGGGGTGTATTAATTATTTCTATAGATGTTAAAAAAATTTCAAGTAATTATGAAGGTAAGATAATAACATTTATCTTTAAAAAATAATATTATAATATATTATGTATTAGTATAAATAATAATTGATTTTTCAAATCTCGAAACTCCAATCATCCTTATTTTATGTCACTATGTGGAGGTTTTTGCCATGATATATGATACAATTTTTCCTAATTTAGTGACACTTTTTCAGATAGAAAAAATTGTAACCTAAAGTATCATCAATAAAAACTCATATTGTTTTATATGAATTCAAGAAATCTCCGTTGAATGTTCATCGGTTTATTTACAGGCATACCTACATCAGTTGGTGTCACTACTACTCATTACTCACTATATATAAGTATTTTTATAACACTTTTACCCGTACCTTTCTATGTGTTGTTAAAAGTCAATATACTTCAATACTTTAGTGATATCTTTTCAATTTGATTTACACTTCCTGCTATGACACTTTTATATGTGTCACCAAGGAACATATTGGTTGGTTGGTTGCATACTCGCATAGCTTTTACATAATACATATGTAGTTTTTCATTGTAATCTATTCGTATTTAAACAAAAGATATTTAAGTCAAAAACCCATCTCACTCTTTGTTGTTTCGTTTTCTCTTCTCTTAAAAAATCGTATTAAAAACTTCAACAAATCCTTTATTCCAAACATACCTGAAATGCCATATCACCATTCCATTATAATTTTATACAAGTTTTAATTTTAACATCTATAACTTATAATTTATCGTTTGAGTTTAGTAGTTAGATTGAGTCTCCCCGACCCTCATGCACTATGACCACTCTTTTATAAATAGCTTATTAATAATTAATTTTTAATTAATTGGTAGTTGGTAAAACGCCTTTTCGGTCTTTCTCTCACCATTTCCATAACAAATTTAATAATCTTCAAAAACATCGTCACTAACATTCTTTGTAAACACGTCGTTCATCTTTTAATTAGGACAGTTGTCACTAATTAAAGTTAATTGGATCTTTAATTAGTAAACACGTTAAGCTAATTGCCATGCTTATTTTTGAAATCCATCGATAAGACGGATTTTATAGTAGGAAATTCTCTGTTTTCTTGTAGATTGGTATATATGTTCAATGGAGGAGTAGTTTTTTGAGTTCATAAAAGTAAGATATTATAATATTATATTGTATAAGATGATAAGGAAATTATATAGATGCCTAAAAACCATCATGCAAGTTATTTTTATTTGTTTGGTTACAAGGTATCAACAATTATAATCGAATACTACAAAAATCTAAAAGGCCAAACATTAAAGAATTATTTTGACAGTAGTATAAAGGGTTCCAACTTTCCGGCTCTTTTTGGTATATTATAAAATTTAATTAATACAAATATGCTTTGCACGTTCTTATGTAAGTTGTAATTTTTGATCAAATTTATGAATACCATAAAGGTCATCGCGGCATTATTTGTAAAAAATAATATAGTGGAATAATTTGTAGACTAGCTATCGATATATGTGTGTGCATGCATGTAAGTCATGACAAAAACGGGTTGCATATATCTCCAAAGTAATATAAAAACGATAAGGTTCCGACCACAACTATATTTTGAGAGAAAAGAGGTACATACAATTTTAGCTGTTGATTTCTTTGATTAAGGGTTTATATCCTTTGCATTTATAACAACATTGCATTTCATGTAATATGTAGTGTGCATGTAAAATGCAGTATTAGTAATTTGTATCGCTGATCACAGAAGTCAACTGTTGAGATCATTTGCCCCTCCTTCTCTCAAGATGCAATTGCTTCTCCAATCTCACACTATAAAAAAATTAAATACATTATATTAGTACTGAGTATTTGCTAGCAAAATAAACATGTAAGATTATACATATGTATTCTTTCTTATAAGTTTTTCTACTGGAAAAGTTATATAATTGTAAGTGAAGTAATCTAGGAGCTAGCTAATTGATTGCTATTGTATTATATCATCTCTATTTTATTATTGTATATATCCAACTGAAAACATATTTATTGTATTCGAATGTTTAGTTGGATCAAAGTCTCAACTACTTTCAAATGGATTAATTTGGCAGTAACGGGATTGTGGCTAGGGATGGCAAAAAAATCCGAACCCGACGGGGAAATCCAAAACTCGAACTTTTTGGAGCGGGGCGGAGCAAGCTTAATGGGTTTCGGAACGGGTTTTGAGGCATTAACGGGGATTTTTAATGGATTCGGAGCAGTGACTGGAGACAAGTGTCCCTGCCCTGCCCCGCCCCGATATAATATATACATGTTACAAATTATATATTATGTATAGATATATATTGATTTTCAATATATGAGATAGTTTATCATATTTATTTTTTAAGTTGACTAGGGACTTCGAAATCGTATAGCTAATGATGTAAAACTAATAACAATAGATAGGATACGGTGCGACTATGATGAACCATCACGTCAAAAAGGACACGCCATTAAGAACCCCAATGGGGAACGGGGCGGGTTTGAGGGAGTACTGTGTCCCAATGGGGCGCCCCGATAAGATCTCTAATGGAGATCGGGGCGAGTTTAGAGCATATTTTCATAATTGGATTCGGGGATGAAGGATGGCTGCCCCGCCCCATTGCCATTCCTAATTGTGGCATTGTGCCATGTTAATTCTTAAGCCATCAATTTGGAAGCGTCCATTCTAAGCTTTTTTGTTGAGTGCACATTTTGATATCCTGAACTATGAGACTACTAAAATAGTAATATTATTATGAGTCTGAACATTTTATTATGAGTATGGCCACTCCGAAGTGAAGCCCAAATCCAAAAGTTGAGTGGATAAGCAAAATTGGCGACCATAAAAAAAGGGGCCATAAAATTCTACGCCCCAGGCGTAGTTTGATGGGTCGGTGGGACCCGCCGTAGTACCCTACTGAGCAGGCGTGCGATGCCTGGGACTTGTACGTAGGCTCCACATTATAGTTTTTACACCGTATAATAAGAATCATATACATAGTTTTAATTCTTTCCGTATAAATAAAATCCTCTTAATTATCAGAAGATTTAGACGCAAATGGATTTTTTAGCGTATAGAGTTCTAAAGTTCATGAAAGACGCTTAAAATGCATCTACAATGTTACATAAAGAGATTAGTTAACCTTTTAAAAGTGACTCAACTTAACTTTTAAACTGTCACAAATCTTACCTGAATAATCAAATATTATATTTTTCTCTTTTAATAATACATAAACGAATTCTTTATTCAAGGTACAAATCATACATTTTAAAAAACACACAATTACTCGTTAACATTGTTATTACTACTGTTACATAACATTTCACTGTCATTGCTTTACTGCATCGCAAAAGTATGATGCATGAATAAAACACATACATTATTACCTATATCTATATTTATCGGGGAAAATATAACTATACATTATATAAAAATGTATATATTTAAATTTTTCCATCGCAATACGCGAATTAGAAATAGTCGTTGACACATAATAAATGCATCCATTAAATATGGTTCTTAAGAATAATTGGGCTGGTTATTATCTAAAAGATTTCACAAGCAGAAACGTAAATAAAGAAAAGTTATAATAATAGGATATGAAGTGTAAATGTGTTGGACCTTACAAATTCTCATTTAAGTTGTTAAATAAATAAAAAAGTTACTCCCAATATTCCATTATATCTATTTTTATTATATTATTAATAATTATTAATATTAATTATTATAATTCTGAATGAGCCCAAGTGTTATAATCCTCAAGTAGCCCAAATTTGTTAGCCCAAAATAATACAACCCAAAGGCCAAAATAGAAAGAAAGAAAGAAAGAAAGGAAGAAAGAAAGAAAGAAAGAACACTTATCTTCATCGTCTTCAATCTTCATAGCTATCACAGATTTCCTAATATGAAACCCTAATTTTTGTCATAGTATTCAACTAAATAAAGTTTGGTATGCTCAAACCTCATAATATACAAATGGCAATTGCTGTATCTCAAGGTTTTGCTTGTAGAAGTCAATTATCATTCAATCTCCCTCTCATTAATCGTATTCACAAGGTATCATTTCATATAAATAGTACTCCGTATACAGTTTACATTTGTTTAACTGGATAAATGTATTTACTTTATTTCGAATATTGTTTTTAAATGATAGGTAAGGCAAAGCTTTAATGTTGCAGCTATTGAATCACTGGTTGAATCAGTAAGTGTTCATAATGATGGGTTTCAGATTTCAACTGCTAGAAATGTAAAAGGTGAATGCTTTTTATTTTCATTATATTGTAATTGTAATTAGTAATTACCTTAAGGTAAAGTGTCTAAAATGTATCAAACTTTACCCAAAATTTTATTCCCACGACTTCAACACCGGTGCTACTGGATCAGTTTAAGACTTACCAGAGGATTTGGTGACAGTTGATCATTTTCAGATAAAGAACAAACAAAATTATGTTACATGATTTATAAGTTTGTGTATATACATGTTTATACATTTCTAAATGGGGTTGTATACATGTGTCTGCGTGTGATAAAAATTAGGAGGTGATGATGATTGCAAAGTACATGAATGGAAAAAATTGTCCTCTAAAGAACTTGGAATCAGGACTTCAAGAATTACTACCCCTGCGAAAACGGTTCTAAATGTGCTTAGGAAAAAGGGTATGTTATGTATATCTTATGTGATCAATACTTATGTTTTCGGTTCTATATCTGTACTTAACTGTTGCATAATTCATTAATGTTGTAGGATATGAGGTGTATCTTGTTGGAGGTTGTGTACGGGATCTTATTTTAAAAAAAACTCCTAAAGATTTCGACATCTTGACGTCAGCTGAACTTAAAGAGGTTCTTCTTTTTCAACTCACTATTGAATTGGAAAATATATTTGTTTGAAATCATGAGATTAACCTAATCATTTGTAACCTCGAAGTCCTTACATTCATGGGTTAACATAAGTTGGTCACTCTTGTCTCCGTGCAGGTAATGAGAGCATTTCCGCGCTGTGAAATAGTTGGAAGACGATTTCCTATATGCCATGTACATATCGATGACACCATTGTGGAGGTTCGTACATTTTGTTTTTTATTTGTATTTTTTTTTTAATTTTTATGTAGTGGTAGGAAATAGTGTAGGTTGAAAGTTCTGGATGCGACCACAGATTTTTTTATTTTATTTTTTATTTTTGTAAAACAATTATAACTTGGTTATACATATCTAATATGGGGCAGGTTTCGAGTTTCAGCACAACTGAAAGGAAGTTTGGGAGGAAGTCAAAACCTACGTTGAGAAAACCTTCTGGTTGTGACGAATGTGATTATATTCGATGGAAAAATTGTATGCAGAGGGATTTTACAATCAATGGGTACATACTTTACCTATAACTAGTATTTGCATTTGCATGCTGTAACTGATTTGTGACTATTGTGACTTAAACTTCAGATTCGTTCACCTTGTGATTATGGGAGTCAAATTTCATACTAATTGCAAAAAAATCCTAATCTTCTAGTGATAAACTTAGAGTACCCTTTAACCTTCTTTGGATCTAGTTGAGGGACTTCTGCTCCTATTTCGCAAAATAGGTCTCTTTTATGGCTGCAAAAATATCCTTTTTGGTTATTCTAATTAGGACAAGTGTTTGAAAGTATATTATAAACTACCGAGATTCCAGTGTATGTATCAAACTTTCAATTATTGTTACTGTCTGTATTCGACAACTTAATTCACCGGGTAACTGGTTTTTTTTCCTGACGTGGCAGCCATATAAGTTGCCACAGCATTGGTTTACAAGTTATATGAGGCCTAATACATATAATAGCAATAAATGAAAGTTTGATACATACAATAAAGACTTTTACACTTGGACACATACAATAAAGTTTTAGGTAAAGTTTGATATATTTCCAGACACCTATCCCTTCTATATTTATATATATCTTAAACAATCAGAATTTTGCTAAACACTTAACCATCTGATTACCTCAACTTCAAACAAGCACATCAAACCACTATTCTAACTTTGTTTATTACGGGTGATTAGTGGATTTTGATTATTATTCATCACATTACTGCTTTTTCTGAATAAAATTATATCAAATTACTTCCAAACACCACCTGAAACTGTTAGACCTCACTTCCTTTACCAAGGTTAATTTTATTTATCTATCTATGCATCTCTTTAAAACGGGTACTTTATACATACAGGTTGATGTTTGATCCATTTGCAAGGATCGTATATGATTATATTGGTGGAATGGAAGACATCCAAAAGGCTAAAGTGTGCATCTTTCCTTTCTTTCAATTTAGGTTCCAATAGATGCTGTCAACCTGTTCATTGCATATTATTTATTCCGTTGCTTGTGTGTAGGTTCGTTGCATAACCCCTGCAAACACTTCCTTTGTGGAAGATTGTGGTATGTTCTCCAACTTCAATACTCCGCTGTTACAGTTGAGTACCAATGTGGCAAAATGGTGGGTTGGGTAACAGGTAATCTCCGTTTGGGTTGAAACAGGTTAGGTCAGGTTGACCGGAAACTGTTTTTTAATTTATTTTAAATATATAATATGAATTGTATATTGTCATAATTATTTTTTATTTTAGTTGATAAGACATTTCTTTTAATAAAACAATTTAGGAGGTTTATGCATTTAAATTACAGTTATGACTACATTTGACCCATTTGACCTATTTATTATAATATATTTTTAAATTGGTTGTACTTAACCCGAATTCAGCTCATTCATAAGTAAATAGGTCAAAATTGCTGCATCTAGTTGAGCGAAACATTATTAGCCTGCCAATCTGCCATGTAGTTGATATGTTTAATACTCTCGTTTGACTCTCAATACTCATTATACAGCTCGCATTCTGCGTGGGATTAGAATCGCTGCTCGATTAGGGTTCCGGTTTTCCAGAGAAACTTCTCATTTTTTGAAAGAATTGTCCGATTCTTTGTTAAGGCTTGATAAGGCAAATCTTTTTTTTTTTAATCTTTTAGTTGTGATATTATTAAGTCTTCAGCTTTATCAATTTAGAGTATATTGTGATTGGTATAGGGCCGAATACACATGGAAATGAACTATATGCTGGCATATGGATCTGCAGAGGCTTCACTGAGGTTACTTTGGAAATTTGGACTCCTTGAGATTCTTCTGCCCATGCAAGTACGGGGTCTCCTTTACCCCACTGAAAGTTACATTGTACATCATTAGAAATTTTGGTTATTGCATAAAAAGGTAACCAACTTTGGTCTGATTTTATTTTGGGTAACCATTTCTGTTATCACCCTTAAAAAGGTAACCAACTTTCAAAAATAAACTTAAGTTAAGGGTATTTTTTAACCTTGTTGGTAGGTAACTGGTTTCTGGGCTCCATATCAGGAAAAGAGTAAACATGGTCAAATTTACAGACACATCATTTCTCACAACAACATTTTGACGCCCGTAAGAAATACCTTCAGTTGAAGTTTTTGAAAGATTTGAGGGTTTTTATGGGTTGAAATTACGATCGTTACCCAAAACAAAAATCAGTTCAAAGCTGGTTACCTTTTTATGCAATAACTCCTAAAATTTCGTTTAAATAATATGATCTACCGGGCTCATGTAGGCAGCGTACCTTGTTTCACTTGGATTCCGCAGACGTGATAAGAGATCTAATATGCTCCTGGTTAGTTTAACAAGTTGATTTCTTTAAATGTACCTTTGTAGTGTATGTTTTTCCAAAATCATGCTCTTGTTTCAGTCTTTGTTTGCTAGCTTGGATAAACTTCTAGCACCTGATCGTCCATGCCACTCTTGCCTGTGGTAAGAAACATATCTGACACCGATTATTCATTAAATTAAATATTAAGAAAAAAAAACTGTTTTGGGTTGACCCAACCCGTTTGGCTTGTAAAAAACTATCCGTTTGACCTGAACCCATCAATTACCCAACAGCCCAAGTCCTGATCCGTCCATTCTGCCATCTCTACAAAAGTTCTATTTTTCGGATGGTTGTATGGTTTGTCAATATACCAGGAGTGAAGAACAAATTGTACTTTTTTTACAGGGTTGGTATTCTAGCATTTCACGAGGCGTTGGTAGACCAACCTCGCGATGCTTTGGTGATTGCTGCATTTTGCATAGCAGTTCATGGTGGTGGATCGTTGTCCGAAGCGGCAGATATTGCACGGGATATCTCACAACCTCATGACACAAGCTTCCATGAAATATCGGAACCTGTTTACGCATATTCAAAAGATGAGTTAATGGACGAGGTTATAAAACTTGCAGAGTCTGTAAAAGCTGCATTGCGGAGGTTGACAGACGAGAATTTAGTTTCACAGGCCCTGATCCAATACCCCCAAGCTCCACAGTCGGATCTGGTGAGAACTCAAGTCTAGTCAACATTAAACAATTCCAATTGACCTGATAATGTTCTGGTGGAGTTCGCAATTTCAATCAACTCACTTATGAATCTGTCTTCTTATTTATTATATTTATCTTTTGAAAAGCAAATATTCACACAGCCAACAAACTTACTATATACACCATATATCGAAACTCGAACTGACAACCTATTGGTTGATAGGGCAAAGACCTGTAGGTATTTATGTATTCGTCCATTGAGGTTTCTTATTATGCTCAGATTGGTCAAATGGGTGGAACTGGTCAAAAAGGTTGAAAGTCATCATGACTATATCTCAAAGCATGCATCCTCTTATATCGCTTTACAAACGATTTGATTAGATTTTTATTGAATACTATTGATTTTGTAACTATATTAAATGCATTTTTTATTTATTAAAATAGATAAAAATGGACAAAGAAAACATGTTTTGGGCACCCCAACCCGATCCGTCTCGACCTGAACCCATATGACCCATTACCCATCCCACACGACCTACCCATCTTGCCACCTCGATCTTCCATCTCTGCACATTGTTTTTTCTTCAGATTTTGATAAGTCTATTTAGTTTTATAAGAATACAAATTTGTTCTTCCTGTTTCAGGTATTCATTTCATGGGCTCTATCGCTAAAGGTATGCTCTGTATTTGACTGTGTTAGAAAGGGGAAGAATAGGAGGTCTGTACTAAAACGAGGAAGTGAAATTGATTATGAATCATTAGCATCGGGTAGATTGGACGAAGTAAGGGACATTTTTGGTAGAGTTGTTTTTGATACTGTTTACCCTACGGCATTGGCTAGGCAGGATTAACTTATTTATTTCTTAGAAGTTAGAACCGTGGATTTGTTCAATATTTTTTCCTCTCGTCATTGATATTAAGTGTATAACTTCAAAGCTACTTAAACTGAAAGCAATCAAGAAACTCTATATCTAACATAAGATATCTTTTTATTGATGTTTTTCATATCAGTGGATTATAGATAGTTATAAGAAAACTTAATCCATGTTTCTTGAGTTTTCTTAATCGAAATATTATGTGTTAAATGTAAATCATTAGGATTTAAACTTTCTTCCTTATATGTGAAAAGATTTAGACAAAAATAGAAAGAAAGATATAACTAGTGAAATTGAGTTGCCAAAAAGCATTGATTAACCGCTAAATAAAACATACGTGTGCTTGTAAAATTGTTTGAAAAGTTCTCGACGATTCAAAACACACAAAAAAATAAAATAAAAAAATAACAAGGGCCAAGCTGCGTTCCTTTTTCCATTTGTTAAGAGCCGATTTGCAAAAAATTTCTCCATAACTGAGATTTATAATTGTCATCAAGGTGTCTCTGTCATTGGTGTAGTCCTTAAAGATGCACAATGTAGTGTTCTTCGTGCATATGGGGCCCGGTCCTTAAAGGATTCCATTGACTATCGTATGTTGGTTCATGAAGCTCAATTCAAATCATACTTCCTAAGACCTCGTTTACCATGTTATAAGTTTTGTAAACAATAACGATATGTATAGTAAGATTCTGGTATGTAACAACTTTCTTGCTCGTATATTTAAAAATGTTATTGTCTGAATATTTTATTACTCCAAAGTCGTGAAACTATAACGTGTTGCCCGATTCTACGAGTTTGGAAGGAATTTAGGAATTTGAAGATTTTGCCTGCTAGATCGGGTGAAATTTCCCTAATTTCAAAATTTTCCCTAGAAATTTCAGCTATCTTACCAAACACCACTTAGTCTTTTAATGTGCATTTCTAATATCAAAAGCTGTAACTATAACCTCATTTGTTTACAGATGAATTTGTCTCATGCAAGGTGTAACAATTCGAGTAGAGTCGAGCTCCGGCTCGACTAGGTTCGAGCTCGACTTGTTTAAAATTCACTGAGCTCGTTTAGAAAATGGATGTTAATAACTATAACTAATGTATTATTATACAAAGATAACTTATTATTTTTACTTTTCAATTTACTAGGGTATAAATATAGAAAATGGATGTTTGAACAAAAATTAAATGAGATCAAGGAATACATAAAAACATTGTCATATACGAAAACGATAATCACAAAACATTTCAAATTCAAATGCTTTTTCTCACATTTGTCCTCAAATCGAAATATAATCCTTTGATTTCGGCATATATTGCTCGATACGTTCAACTGTTAGACGCTGTACGACCAAGGTGAAAATTTGATTTTCATCGTGTATCCTATTACTTTTAATGGTTTACGACTTTATTTTGAAATTTCCTTCTAGTCACACGTCTAAACATCGTCAATGTAATGATTTCTATTATCTTTACTTACAGTACCTATCTAGGTTATAATTCACTTTCAACTACATGTAATTACATGATTTAATTAATCAAATTTATACAAAACTTCAAGTAGTATTCAGGTTATTATAGCTCTTTAAATATATCTAGTAAAACAATGACTTCATTAGTTAGTAATCAGTACAAAATTTGATGCTATATCTAAACACGCAAAGTGTGTGCATATATAGGTATACATACCTGTAGAGAATCCGAGTGTTAATATACCTTAGAGATAGTATTTCAACAACCGATCGTCACGATTACAAGACTTATGAATCGGGTCGTCCCGTCAAAATGGATACTAATAAGTTCGAACTCGAAGGAGTCATTTCTTTGAATCGAGAGCATTAAGAATCATTTCCCGAAAATTAAATTTTTATTGGATCAATCGGGATCAAGATCCGTCTATTTAATTTAGTTGGATCGTAAATCGGATCATGATCCACTATATTAGATCATGATTCATGATCCATTTGTATCAAATCACTAACGGATCGAATCAAGATCTAATCTATATCCATTAATTGAAAGACCTACTTTATCTATACCTCTATCTTTATGTCTTATTGTCTCCTCAGGGCACTCCCATCCATTAGTCAGTTCCTTCGTCACTTTGGACCGACGAAACTGACGTTAATGGTATGATTTTGTCGGTTGGCCGTCACTCGATTTTCAATTCCTTCGTCCGTTTTTTTTTCTTTTCTCGTTTGTTTTCTTGTACAATAGTCACATTCATTTTGAAATTTTAAAAATTTAGAAAATGTAATGTTTTTTTTTTAGGAAATGTAATATTTTCTTTTTTTATTAATATAATATTTTTTTTAATGAAATGTGTTTTATTTTAATTATTGTGTTTTAGATAATTAAATAATAGGAAAAAAAACTGACCGTCACTGATGGCAGTGGACAGTCAGTTTCAGTCAGTTTTGATAAAAACTGACATGACACTAATTTTGACATAAACTAAGCAGTCAGTTTCCGTCACAAATAAGAATGACCTCATAAAGTTCGTCATGATTTATTATCATTGAACTTCATTCAAAAAAGAAAATGCGATGACTACAATTCTACAAGTATAATATTGAATTTTGGTAGTTAGGAATTCCGGATTATCATTTAGTTACATTAAAATGATAAAAGAATATCACTTTAGGTATAGTACTCTTTATATTATTACACTAAATTAATACAATACGCGTTATTATGCAGCATAATACAATATTTTATAATAAATTATAATTCAACGGTAGTCGTACATTGTATTTGTTTTTCAAAAATAATTTATAATGGTGAGTCAATAACAATAATTTACTCGTATATAGAGTTAAAGATTCACAATATAATAGTTGGTCTTAGAATATAATAAAATTAATATTAATTAAGAATTATATAAATTGTATTTAAAAATATTAAATTTTAATTTTAAGAGCATAATGAATTTGTCTCTTTTATAGAAATAATAATAGTTTCTTTAGAAGCTACTTTAGCTCTTGCTCAAAAAGATATTAAGAGGAATTTAGCCTATTATACAATGCCTCAATTAAATTTTTTATATATAAAATATCAAGACATTTTTGAATGTTAAAAGATAGTGAACAATCATGCTTGACGAAAACTTGTATAATAATTATAATATAATAACTATATATATACGAAAAATTGTATAATAATTATAATATAATAATTATATACATATATGGAAATGATTTATAGGGAAGCTTCAAATCTTAGAGAAGGAGATAAACAAATCTTAGCCCTTGATGTTTTTTTCTTATTAAAAAACGTTTTCAAGTTTAATTTTGAGTAACATTCATCACATATGAATGTTAACAACATTCATTTATGATGAAATCAAATGTTGAGATTTACTTCATTCATTCCCTAATTTTTTTGTTTCCTCTTATATATAATATAATATACTATATATATAATATAATATACATATACATACATATACAACTAGTTTAGAGCCCGTGCGATGCACGGCAATTTAGATAATTCAATTCTTATCGATGCAATTTTAATATAAATGAAATTGCTAACAATAAAGATTATTAATTACTATTTATATAAACTTGACAAAGTACAATACGTAATGCTGAATAAAACTTCTCATGATAATAAGATAATCTCTTTAAGACTCAATCTTGAGCACTCCTATAAAGCTAATTCACACGATACATCAAACCAAAGAAAATTGATTGACAAAAATATGGTAAAAGTTATTTACCATGTTTTATATACATAGACAGAGATACAAAACCATGTAATCAGCTATTCTAGAACAATAATCAACGGATTTATCAACAAAAATTTCAAAATAATCTGCTAATGAAAAATCTTTTTTAAAGCAAGGATTTTTTTAAATCTACAAGTAAGCATGAATCAGCCAAAATCACAAAAGATATTAGTGTTTTCAACTTTCTCAAGTAAATAAATCTCTTTCAAACTTTCAATTGTATCAAAAAAAATAAAAACAAAAATCACACACAAGCTTATATAGGTGCCCCAAAAGAAGAGAAAAAAGACATACTAAGAATATTATGCATTGATTAAAAGTGCCAACCTGTTAACACACAAACTTAGTAACGTTACAAACTGTACATATCAATTTTCACCTTATTTTCAGTATGACATGTATTGTATAATAGCACATCAAAAAGCATCACCTCCATAAGTATCTCATGAATATCGATCATAATAGAGCTATAATTAAATGTACTCTAATCATGAATAATTGTAAAAAAATATTAATATCAAGTATCAATATCAATTATAGCTCTATATATCATAATCAGTCAATAATATATCATCTATATAACTCTATATATATCATGAATCAAAGAATAATAAATATTGTGAATAAGTGAATAAACAATGTAAAAGTCGAACTGAAATTCGAGCGAGTTGAGCCATTGGAGTGCATATGAATGAGAAAGGGAGATATTAGGGCAAATAGTGATACCGCAAGTTTAATATAATATATGTTGGTCCCGATTTGTCAAATAAAACGTTTAACTACTAACAATAAATGTAAATAGACAAAGAAATTCAAGTTTAAAGTTTTCTTTTATTGATATGAATCAAATGAATACTTTACAAAGTTTACTTGCGGAAATAGACAAGACAGACAAGTCTAAGTAAACTAACTTGTGACAAATTTGATCTCAACAGGTTATCAACGAAAAGCTCGCTGATAAGGCTTAGTGATCAACACTTAACAAATAAGTGAGGGCACTTGGTTCACTAGAGAGTAGGAACGTGCTTTATCACAGGTTGATCTTGAATACAAAATTCTGGACATTTAATATGGTTGTTGAGCATGGTATTTATACTCTCACACAATGAGAGATAAACCAACACGTGTCAACACCATATTAGTTAGGACAGTAAAGTAACTTCCAACATTTGGAAGTGACAGTACATTCTAGGAGTAAAGTTTATATATTACTTTAATCCTAGGTTACAGAAGAAGGTACAAGGTATTTAATGCAATTGTACAATAAGTGTTCGTACATATCTTTGAAAAGATATGCACGCTTTCTAGTGTGCTGTATAAGTTGACCTTCTATTGTACAATAGGTATTTGTCAGACCTATTGTACTTCCTGAGATAAAGGCATGGACCGCTAGTTAATAGAGCAGTGATGATTTCTACATCATTGAACTACTCTCTGTCTCTGTCTTCAGTATGACTTCAGCAGAAGAAACTTGTTATTTTCAGCGACAACCTTAGTAACTCTAAAGGTGAAGTGTTCAACAACGAGTGATGAAGTCTTTAAGAATACTTCAAGCTACAAGAGAATCACTGCCAACATGTGCAGTGCTTAGAGTAGACAGAAATATTCTAAGTGTTTTACTGTTCGCTGATAAGTTCGATTAGCGACAGTTTCTTTTCTACTCTAACATGTTCACTACTTAACTGATGCAGTGAACTATCGAAATACTTAAGAGAATTTATCATCTATAAATTACATGTAGTGGGGTATCTAACCCAACAATATATATACAATTTTAATATAGTATATTCAAGATATTAATAAATAAATAGTCATAAGTATAATAGGAATGCAATTTCTTAGAATTCAATATTATAATTTAATATTAATAATATAGAGGAGAATTATATTTTAACTAATTTACATGTTTTTCTAAATTATCCTAACATAATTTTAATCAATAATTCTAGAATTTTAATGTGGCAAAATATGAAGCAACTTTTTATTCTCCTTTAATATATATACGGAATAGATATAGAAGATATATAATATATAATGAGGAAAAGGAAACATTTTCAAATGTATAATCTGAAAGAACTAATTAGGCCTTGCCAGTTGCAAGTTGCAACCCTTTCAATTTAACATCTTGTCAGTTGACACAGACTCTTTTTTCTTCTCACTTTCATTCTTCACCGGAGATCTAGCTCAATTCAAATGGACCAAAACCGTCGCAAATGGAGCAGCGAATCTAGCGCCACCACTACCACCGCCGCCGCCGCCATCTCCTCATCTCCGACCATGTCTCCGGGACGCTACCATCACTCTCGTTCATCTTCAAACTCCGGCATTTCAAACATCAAACGCAATCAAAACGTTGCCGCAAAAGCCGCTGCTCAACGTCTAGCTCAGGTTATGGCTTCTCAGAATACCGACATTGACGCCGATGATGATGACGATGATGATGATCTCGATTTCCGATTTGCTCCAACGTCTATTAATAGAAGACCTCCGGTTAATGCTAACAAAAGTACAACTGCTAATGCTGCTGTTACAAGGCCTTCAATTCCATCTGCTGCTCTTAACAGTAATAGATTAGCCGGATCTCATACACCTGTAAGATAATTTCACGTAATTATTTCATATTATATATACATAATTAAATTATTATATCTATATCTATTTCAATTTAACTGAGTTTTAGTTTCTGCTATGATAGAGTTATTAACTTCATTTTTTTGTTTCACTGTTTTGGAATAATACGGTTATTGTTCCTTAACTTGTGTTCATTTGGACATGATTAGTTGGAGAAAAGATGATGTGATTTTTATGTTAATCTTAGTTTTACGTTTAGTTTGACTTTAATTTCATAGTATATTGGAAATAGGAATGTTATAATGCGTGATGGATAAGGTTAAGAATGTATATGCTAATGTTACTGATGACGGACTTAGACTTTTTTAATTATTTGCAACGGAAATAGGATGATGTGATCTGTAAGTTAACTCAGTTTGAGTTTTAGTTTCGCTGAAAATATTTAGTATACGGGGACTTGGAAAGTTATACTCTTGAGTGACAAGGAAATGTATCTGCTACTTATCAAATTTTAAGGTACATAATTATTTGTGACGGAAAACAGATGATCTAATGTTCCAGTTTATTTTAGTTCGAAGTTTAATTTCCCTCAATTTATTTAGCACTCTGTATATTCGAAATCGGAATTTTATACTTCGTTATGGATAAGGGTATGAGCTTACGTGCTACTTATTATAGTTCTACGTTTCGTAATTATTTTTGTGATGATGTGATGCTTATTTGCTTAAGTTAATTTTAGTTTGATGTTTATTTCACCGAAATTTGTTAGTATGTTGGTAATAGGAATGTTATAGTTGTTGATGCAGAATAACGTATGTGGTACTTATATAGTTTTAGTTTTTGTAGATATTTGTTATGATCAAGCTGAATTTTATTTGTTTTGTTTTGGTCAGCTAGCTAGGACCAGATCAGAGGAAAGTCATCCTCCTCTCCATGGAAGGTCATCAAAATTAAATAGTATGTTGCCGTTGGTACCGCCAAGCACAACGTCTTTGAGAACACCACTGGCTATCCCACCTATTGATCCTCCAACCAAGATACCAACAAACAAAAGGTTAAAGAGGAAAAAGAAATCTCTCAGTTTACAATTAAGATTTACCTGCCCTTTTGATATATATTAAATTAACTTCATCACGCCTCACCTTTTCAATTTTCGTTATTTTTGAATAAATTGTAGATTCCAGTTGGAAACAGGAGAAAATAACTTGAAAAATGGAGATGGCCGAGAGGCTTCTGCACTTCGTGATGAAGTATGTAAAAAACTTCTCTTGTTTCTAGGTTTCTTTTTCATAAGCTTCATAGGAGTTCATATAGAGTGTTAAGGATCAGAGAAGTAAAAGATGATGTTACAACTGAATATATTTTTTAACTTCTGCCATTTTATGCAGCTTGATATGTTACAAGAAGAGAATGAGAATGTCCTTGAGAAGGTGAGTTTGTAATATATACATTTTCCCTGCTACACAGTGCTAGATTTACTTGCACCCTTGTAAAATTCTCGGTTTCTTTAATTCTTCATTATTCAATCGATTTTGCAGCTCAGATTTGCTGAAGAAAGTTGTCAGGATGCAGAAACGAGGGTTAAGGAGCTTGAAAAGCAGGTAATATGATTTTTTTGTGGTTTAGGATTATGTTAAAAATTGATCTAGTTTGTATACTGTAGTTAGTTGTGTTCCTGCCAGTTTTACTTCTACAATTACTCATATGTCATTTTTAACTTATCATTTAGGTGGCTTCTTTGGGCGAAGGAATATCATTGGAAGCAAAACTGTTAAGCAGGTGAATATTAGTCAATAAATATGTCTCCTAGCGAAAGTCATATATTTCACCAACGGTTTATCTCATTTTCTTTATTTTTGCTCTTGTTTATGTGTTATAGGAAGGAAGCTGCATTGCGCCAAAGAGAGGTTGCTTAAATTGTTAAATCACTCTTTTCATTTTATATTCTGGAAGAGTTGAGTCTCCATGTCTTTCTAAGTTAAAAGTCCCCGGCTTCCAATATTGTCTTGTTACTTTTGATTTATTTAGGAGACATCAATACTTTTACTGTGACAGGCTGCACTTAAAGAGGCCAAGAAAGTTAAAGATGGAGTAAATGGAGAAGTTGTATCACTCCGGTCCGAAATCAAGGTGAATATTGCCATCTATGTTGCTCTAGAAAATTGTAACCGCGTGTGTGTATTTATGGCTATATACGCATGTATTTGTTTATTTAGATGTGATCTTCATGTAGAAGAAAACCAATAATTAAGCTGCGGGTTTGAGTAGCCACATAGTTTGTTAAAAGATAATTGGCATGTTAACAACTAGATCCAGTTACTTACATGGTACAAGCGTAATTGCATAATCTAGATTTTACATGATAAAATACCCATGTCTATTACTTACTGAAAGATTTGTGCAAACAGTAAGGACCTCTTAGATGAAAGATATAAAGTAAACAGGATGAGGCGTAGCATGGTTTAGAGGCATTAGACTCTACCGTGACACATCATAATAGATTGTGTGTAGTGGCATGTTAGTAAATTGGTTGCATATTATATAATTAGAGATTTGATATGTAACATGGTATAATATAACGATATTTAAAATGTTTGGGGCTTATCATGGGATGAAAAAGTGTAGTTCAGCGTGAATTTGAGGTGGAAATTTCAACTCATTTACTAATAAATGGGTCGATTTAGGTTATGTTAATATCCAATGGGTCAAATGGGTAAAATAACACATTTAACATAAAGGAAACGGGAGAATTGGGTTGAAAGTCACCCAAAGTGTATTTTCTGAATTGATATTTTATTAAGAAAATTACAAACTTTGGGCAAAAAGGTTTCAGGTCAACAGAGCTGACCTGGCCAAATCGACCTGTACCCACAACTACCTATTTTGACCATTACCCAACCTCCCAGTTTTGCTATCTCTAGAGTTAAAGTATGGTTTTCATATGTGGCTTGATTAGTACAATTCATATGGTTCAGAAAGCAAAAGATGATGCTGCAGCCGTCGTGGACCAACTTCAGGGAATTGAGTCTGAAGTTAAAGCTTTTCACTCAATGACACAAAGGATGGTTTTAACTCAGAGTGAGATGGTATGTTATCATGTAATGCTATTATTAATTTTTTATTATTATTATTATTATTATTATTATTATTGTTATTATTGTTATTTTTATTATTACTACTACTACTACTACTACTACTATTATTATTATTATTATTCTAGACATCTATCTACTACAAATATAATATATCAATGTTTCAGGAGGAAGTGGTACTGAAGCGGTGTTGGCTTGCACGCTACTGGGGTTTAGCAGTGCGCCTTGGTAAGTTTAATGAACACACTGTTTCGTTGAACTTACTTGTCGGTGGCTTTCCTTTTTTACCATTTTTTAATTATTAATCGCGCTTGCTTTCTAGGTATTTGTGCTGATATTGCAGTGTCCAAACATGAGTTCTGGTCATCTTTGGCACCTCTTCCTTTTGAAGTTGTGGTTTCAGCTGGGCAAAAGGCAAAGGAAGAATGCTGGGAGCAAGGTTATAATTACTCATTAGGTTTTACTGAGAATTAGAGTTGGCAATATCGAACCATTTACCTATACAAATGGGCTGATTTGGGTTATGTTTTATCTCGATCCGTTCAAACGGGTCATCTAACCATAATTGGCTAAATAGTAAATGGGTCAGATGGGCCGCACAAGTCAAACGCCTTGAAAGTTGCCTAGAATGTATTTTGAAAGTTACCTAGAAACATTATTTAATTAGATCGTTGTTGAAATAATATAATTTTTGGTGATCATATTTTATACACTATCTTTTTGCAAAGAAATTTAAGGCGTGGGCAAAAGGTTTCTCGGGTCAACCAAACATGACCTTCCCGTTTCTACCCGCAGAAAACATCTACTTATTTGACCTGTTACCCGACACACTCATTTTGCCACCTTTGCTGAGAATACTCTATGAGAGTGGTTATATTGCAGTAATGGGATGGTTCGCTCACCATGCATCCACATTTATTCATCATTGAACAGGTGATGCCAATCTGGAAAAGAGGAGTAAACTTGTGCATGACTTGAATGATCTTACTAGCGAAGGAAATATTGAGAGTATGCTTTCTGTGGAAATGGGTTTGAAGGAGCTTGCTTGCTTAAAGGTTTTCTATTTTTCTACTTCTAAAGATATAAACTTCATCTTTTACAATGTTGCTAATAATTAGAGGTGGCAATTTTGAGCCATTTACTTGTTAAAGGACCAACTTGGCTTGTATTTGATCTCAAACGTGTCAAGCGGGTGAAATAGAATTATTTAGCTAAAAGGGAAGCATATTATAGGGTTGAATTTGTTGAAAGTCGTCCAAAATGTATTTTTTACTTTTATATGACCTCCTAAACCAATTTTTTTTAAAGATTTAGATTATCATTTTACTATTGTTTTCTCAATCTCAATTAATGGCTTAATGCATTAATTATTTGAAAAAAATGGTTTTAAAGATGCACAAAAAATGATCGTGGGTCAACCCAGCCTTACCTGTCCTGTTCTGCTACGTGCATAAAATGATCCATGCTAACTGTTACCCAAACAATCCGATGCGGCCTTCTTGCCACCTGTACTGGTGATGGTTTACTATTAGTTTAATAATTCTTGATATATTTTCATGTAAATATCGGAATGTGAATTCTATAGGTTGAGGATGGCATCGTGCTTGCATTTGCCCAATTACGGCGTCTGAGACAGACCATGTCAGGTAAATTTTGCCAATGGTTCTAGACTTGTAGCTATATCTTTTTTTGGAAAAGGGTTATTGACTTGTAGCAAATTCTTAAGACGAGCTTATGATTTTCTCAGTGTGTTATACATCTGACAAACTTTCCTTTTTACATCTAACTTCCATCTAAATGAAATGTTTATGACTACGGTTTTCTTACATCCAACTTCTATCTTAATGAATGTATTTTGACTGTAATCAAGATCTAAGCAATGCTTATCCTTTTTGCTATTGCAGATGTGAAATCTTCAGGTGACCCAAAGTTTACAGAAGCATACGGTAAGTTGAATTCAATTTGAACTATTCAGGAATGAATGACAATCGCTAAATATAATATTAGGTACTGTTTTGGAAACCTAGAAATGTGTTTCAAATGTGTGTACCTCTTGCAGAATTGAGCCCAGAGGAGTCTGAAGATGTTCTATTCAAAGAGGTATTATTATTGCTAGTAGCCAGCTTACCGAACATATCAAATATGGATAAGATGGGTTGATGTGGGTTATATCTTTTCTCTAACATGCAAGTAAAAATTTCAAAAAGGAAACAGGCCAAATGGAGTGAGTAGGCTAAAAATCGTCTAGTGTATTTCAAAAGCATACAACCTTTATCCCCCTAAATGTTTTTATTCACAAAACAACTTATCGTAATCAAAATAACATAATTTTTGTAATTAGTAATCATATTCAACACATTACTTATTTCATAACAAATGTATATTTTTGGTCAAAACGTCTTCCTGGTTGACTCAACTCAACTTGTTTCGAGCTGTATAAAAGTTACCCGTTTTGACCCGCTACCTAAATTGCCTATCTTGCCACCTCTTGTAACGATGTTCACTTTCAGCATAAACCTTTGCTTTTCTTATTTTTTTTGTCGTTTTCCTTTTATTTTTTCTTTTATTCTTATCCAACTTGTAAGTTTTACAGGCATGGCTTACATACTTTTGGAGTAGAGCTAAAAGGCTTGGTATTGAGGAGGACACTGCGAATTCACGACTTAAGTTTTGGATTAGCCGTAGTGCGCATTCACCAACTTCACATGATGCTGTTGATGGTAACTTTCCAATAAACACTTGTATTGAGAATTACATATCCTAAGTTCTTCCAGCTTTAATTTATAAAGGATTCCAATTGCTTCCCAGTGATTTAATGAAATAAGTGGCATATTGATTTATGTGATGCAACTAAATGAATTTGCAGCTGAGCAAGGTCTGATGGAGCTAAGAAAATTGGGTATTGAGCATCGCTTTTGGGAAGCATCAAGGCAAGGTAGTTGATCCATGAATGCATGTATACATACTACAAAATTGTCAAAATCGGACTTCATAGAAGTCCTGATCGGATGTCTTTGAGAGACTTACTCCACCTTCTCACTTGGAAGCAGCATTTGCAGTGTTTTAATAACACGGTTTGATATGTACCTCTTTATTCTCGAATCCTGAAACACCAGTTCTGTAAATTTTTGAACTTTTTCTCCCATGATATAGCAAGAAGAAAGTCATGTTTTTGAGTTGATTAAGTTGTCATGGATATAGGTGGAAAAATGGATAGGAGAGGTAACAGGTCGCAGTGAATAGTTATTACAGGTCAGATTTGAACTGCCAACTTATTCTTATTCATTTTTCCTCAAGTGTTATAAGTAATTTGTGTATTAAAGTTTGATTAAATAACTATATTATCTTGATATATATCTTTCATTTTTCGAAAAAAAGATTTAAGAGGTCGTAAGCATTATATACATTGCGGGTACTTCAACTTGCTTTATAAAACATAACCCATTACAGAATATCTTCATCTCGTTGTGGATTCGGAGGGTTTGTGATAACAACTTGCTAGTTCAACTAGAACTCAAAGCACTTGGATAAGTTATGCTTAAAAACTTAAAATCTCATCATACTTAAAATTGCTACTAATAGTCTAATACGATAATGTTCATTTTGGAGGGTATAGTTATGTTTTTATTCTTTGGAATCATCAAATGGAATAAATAATACAAAATAAAGAGTGGTTAATGATTTTCTTCTGTTGCCATTTGGGCAACCAGAATTTTTGCTAGTTAGGTTACTGGAATTAATAAGATCAAAATCCATGTTTCGAAGGCGAATGAGATCCTTTTGAAATTACAACAGGAGGTTCAACCTCCATCATCAGGCAGTTAAACTCGAGTGCTAATATCGGTTTAGAAAGCATCACTGCTATGCTCATTTCTCGTTTCTCTGCAGATTCCTTTAACTCTGCATCGTGGCATTCAGAGGTATGTGTCTCAACCGGCAGCCCTAAAATTCTTGCTGGCGATGTAGGCTTCACCCTGCCCAATGCATCCGTTGCAGTAAAACACAAGCAACAATTGTGTACACATAAATCTTAAAGGTGTTAGGATAGACGGGTTGGGTATTGGGGCAAGGTTTGAAATCCGTCATTTTTATGAGTCTGGTTGGACCAACTCACAAACACTTTTTTGTCCATTTTGTTAGATAACTTGTACGTTAACTGTTGCAAAAACAATGTTATTACTATAACCATTTATAATTTTTAAACCACTTATGAGATGTATGAATGGAAAATATAATTTGAACGGCTTTCAGTACGTTTGACCTGTACCCCTTTTAGATAAAATATAACCTCAATTGATCCATTTATAAGTAAATGATTCAGACATAGTCTTAAATGCATATAATTTTGCATATCTAGATTATCAAAAATTGGAAGTAAACAAACCTGCACTCAATCTGGCAACTGTATTTAAGAAGATGAGGTGTATGCTCTGTATGACCACTACAAGTTCATAGCAACAAAACAGAACAATCTTGTGAATTTTCTTAGAACCTAAGGCTGAATCAAATACAAAAGCAAAGATAGTAATAGTTTACCTAAAGCTTGGAAGTGACATGTGAATGGTTGGGCCCATAGACATCCACTGCAATGGATTCTTCTTCAAAGCTGTAATATTAGCATGATCCTCTTAATTGGAGAAAATAAATACAAGAAAAATCAACCATTAGAAGTCTTTGTTATAAGTTTATGGTCGAACAAGGGTCCGTTACCGGTTAAGGCTATACAGGTAAGCAGGGCCTTTTCTTTGATTATCAACTTATAACTAGACCCTTATAGCCTATGGTGCATGTGAAGGGCTAATTTAGCAACTGACCGCGAGCTGCACCATTGGCATTGCCTCGTGGTGGTGGTGGGGCTCCTAGTGCCCTTAACGCTTGTTTTTAGTTTTTAGTTATTATTATTATTTTATTATATTACCTAAAAGAATGTTAACAAATTATAAATGTGGGTCTCAATTGGTAAGTGGTGTGTAAGTTACCATAGGGAGTGTTTTTGTTTGTTTGAGTTGTGGTAACCGGTGGTAATGTGGTGTTGATGGGTCAAAGTGCTGGTATGGTGCAGTCATCATAGTAATTGCTCTTAAATGTGTCAAAGTGCTGCTAGTCACCATAGTAAGTGCTCTTAAAGACCGATACTGAAAGGATGTTCCCAAAAATAGAAATTGACTGCAAATATGTTTCTTTTACATGCAATTTGTCCAATAAAATTGTTAAAGAAATTTTTAATCGATGTACCAGGAGAAGTGAGTCTGATGTCATAGAGGCTAGTGGTCAGAGGGCCGTCGATTTCAGCTACATGAGTATCCATGTTACTATAGGTACCAACATCATTAGTTGTCAAGAAACCACTGCCAGTTCTCCTTGGCTTCTTTGATATGGTATTAATACTCTGCTTAAATGAGAATGGTGTTATTACAACAACTATGTGTAGTGACGTGATACCCTAACATAAACAATGAAATTATCATCTGTGAGCTCACCTTTGAAAACGTGGCAACTTGACTTGGAAGCCCGAATTCCTGATAAAAGAAGACATAATAAGTTTGGAACACCAAAATTCTATAAATTACAAGAGTTGTTCCTTCCTAAAATTTAAAACACATTGGATTTCAATCTTAAAGTTTTCAATACCTTTCTTCCGTGCAGGCACGCCTCATCACTATTGACATAAACTCTTGCTGCCCATCTTTAAGCAAATTATTTATGAACGCGAAGTTAGTATACCAATCACTCAAAGATTTTAAGCGTATAGCTAGACGTGGAAATTAAAGTTACTTATGAACATGTTGATTAGTTGTTTTTAATCTCAAATAGGTCAATCAAGATATGCAGCTAAAAGCAGAACAGGCCAAACAGGTTTAAAGTCGTTAAAAACTCAAGAAAATCTATTTTTAATGCATAAGGTCTCCTAAATAGTTTTATTCTTAAACTATTAATTTCAATCATAATGACAATTGTTTATAACAAAACACACACAAAAAGTATTTGTGCCTCAGTCCACCTGACCCATTCTGACCCATTCTGACCCATCCCAAAAATGACCTAATTCAACCCGAACTAGTTACCTAACCCGCCCATTTTCCCACCTCTATAGTCATATGTCAATATGCCAACGACAATTAACTGAATGGTGCACCGCCCAAACACGAAATCCAGTTTCTCTTAATGGCGACTTGTGTGTGGATTCACGAGGTTATTTTCTATAATTTCTATTCGGCTTTACCCCAAATTACTTATTAACAGAAAAAGTTGGTAATTCCTAGGATGTCAGCATCTGAATTGGTCTTAGACATTGGCTAATTAGTGTAATCCCAAGTGGCAAAAGAGCATGTGCATGAATTAGAAGTAATTAACTTTATAAGTGCATGAACCTTGTGATTAGTAAAGCTATCAACTTGAATTATGCTATGATTAAATACAAACATAGACCAAAAAACTTACGCATGAGACGTTGGCGGGTTCCAGACAATTCCTGCAATCACCACAAGCTAAATAAAACATTGTCAACTCAGAAGTATTATATATTGATCTATCTTCTTTTAGTACATTAACATGTACTTGTAAATAAAGAATGCAATCATATGTGCATGAATGTTTCAACGTGATTTATGCATCAACTATATAGATGTTATTTAAATATCAAGTGGGGAGTAATTTAATAGTTTAAGGAAGAAATCAACCTCATCGAAGGTTCCGAAAGGGCTCTCATTATAGTTTGCAAGAAAGAATCCTCCTAGAGTGTATCTATAGTGTAGATGTATATATATAAATTAATATTTGTATGCAAAAACCATTAACAAAATAAGAACATAGCTTTGAGATGCACTTAGATTATCATAAGAAAATGGGAATAGTACCCAAAAGCTTCAACTAATCTGAACTCTTTAGGAATAATTGCCTTAGCAATTTCTGTTTTCACAAGATGAAACTGGTACAGGGCACTGAAAGGGCAGTAAAAAGAATCTTGATTTAATAATGTTACAAAAGAAACTGTTAAAAGAGTAATGAATTAAATATTTTGTAGGATATGACTTGCCTGCCTCTAAAAATCCAAGGAGGTTTACCATACCCTGAACAACATTTGGTTTCCTCAACCTCCATACCTTCTTAGAACAATAAGTAGCTTAGTCAGAAAATCTTTAATGGTAAATTAAACATAAGGGTGCGTTTGGATCATCAAAGAAATTGGAATTTAGATTCCAATTCCATTGATTTTCATGGAATTCTGCGAATCAAACGCAGCTAAAAAAGAAAATTACAAGTTAAGCGTAGATTTCATTTTGGGGGCAAGGGCTAAAGATTAACCGGGAAGGAAGGGAGAGAAGAATAATGCATTGATTTATTTTCATTTTGATGCATCAGTTTTTGTTCTTTAACAAAAGTAAATACAGTGCATGAGGCACCAAAGAATCCGATGAATGCGTCTGGAGAAAACGTGATTCATCATCATTCAGTCACTTCTCTCCGTAAGAAGCATTCACTCAAGATCCTGACCCAGGGGGGAATATTTCTTGTAACTTATGATTTTTTACTTGTATACAAAAATTGAAAATGGGTGACCACATATGTCAAAAATGTGATTATTAAGATAAGAAAGTAGGAAATAAAGGATCAAACATTAAGAGTCATGAGTGTAGTACGATAACATATAAACAGAAAAGAAGTGGACACAAAAATGTTTCAAACCAACAACTTAATTAGTATATCACAAAAAGTATATGATCTTAATTTAGGACTAGAATTGATACTAAGTTTCTAAAAGCATAACTTCCACATTATACACACTACCCCCTTGCGCAAATATGAATTAATGAATAAAAATACCATATGCAACAAGATAAGAACCACAAAAAACAGAAGCATTACAAGAAAATAGGATACAAGTGTAAATAAAAACTCATAAATTGTGATTAAGAAACTAAGAATATGGCGAGATTCATATTATTACCTACAAAGCTTGTGTCTTCAACAAGATTCAAGACATAATAAATCCAGGAAAGAAGACCAGAGGAAGCAGGGGTAAAAGTTTTGAGGATGAGGGAGCCAAGAAGAAGAAGAAGAAGAGGTTGAGGTCAAGAAAGGTCATTTATGTAATTTTGGGTGGTGTATGCATGTCGTTCTTATAAGGTCTCAATATGATGACGTACCAAGCATAAGTTGTTTTTCAATGACAACCCATGTGCTCTTGATAAATTGCAAACTATGCCCCATGACATGAAATACAAGTGGTTGAAGGCTGCGTGTGAATATTGGTGCCAAGGGTAGTCAAAAAGGGATTTAGAACCACTTTTTATTATGTTATTAAATATAGTTTGATAATCTAATGCTTAATGCACGTTAACTTAAATCATGAGTCGAGAACATGTGGTTCAAGATTGACACAAGTTATAATAAATAAGAACGATTGACGTAGTACAGGGAAAAGGTCGGTTGTGAATACAAGAAGCTAGACATGAGTGGAAAGTGACGCTATCTATACCTTTATTGTTGTGATCTTGAAGACGGGTATGTGCAAAATTAAATTAAAAATAAGAGTGTTAGTAGAATACAAATTTAGTTTTAGTACACAAACATAAGTTTAATAATGACTATTGAATTATACCAAAGGTTTTCCTTTCCTTGATATCAGACAAAAAATGGTCTTTATAATATATTTTGCATGGACTACTTGTTTCTTTTTTTTACAATTCTTTTCTGAGTATCGACTCTATCTTTTTCAATACCACTAAAATTGAAACTTCTTGTTGGTTTGTTAACATAGGAAACTGGGCCCTTTGGTTTTTACATATTGTTTAAAGTTTAAACTTTAAACGTGTGGTGTCAGTTGGATGTTGGGATTGTCATATCCAACCTCCTTATCCAATCCTTCTCTTTCATATCTTCTAAAAATATCCACATTAAAAAATTGACAACTTTTTCAATACCTCAACGTACTATGATCAAATTGGAGGCATGTACAGACAATATCTTATAAATTTAGCAATATGGTAAAGAATCTTGATGCCAAAAATATTTTTAATTAGAAACTATGTCATCGTTTAGCTCTAACGGGAATTTTTTTTATGCGTTCGACATTTGGCACCATTCATGGCTTGCCACCTCAAGTTCTAATCGAGGTATTGGAACGAAATTCTCCTCATTAGAGCGAAACCGAAATTTGACCAAGTTTTATTTTGGAGTGATAATTTACCAAATATGTTGTGCTCGCCTATTAGAACCAAATCCTTGAGGTGGCAAGTCCCAAAGAATGTCAACTACCCCTGTATCGGCTTTTCATATTAGAGTAAAATGTGAAATGGTGAAGTGGTTTCCGCTCAAAGGTAACTTTGGGAGCTAGATTGTTGAATATATTGGTGATATTACAATATTTTGTCTATATCAGGACATTACACCTCTAATATGAAAAAAAAAGAATTTCTTTTTCTTTATAGGTTATCTTAACTTCACTAAGTTCATAAAGTCCGGATAGATTACAAAGAGATCGTCAACTTCAGATAACTGACAACAATCAACGGTTTGACCAGTGATCGTAGCTAGGTTTCACTTTACAAGACACATATAAAGGTAGCAGGATGAACGTGTCATGTGAACTACTAACCAACAATGAATTCAGATCAAAGGGGCCACTTTTATAAGCAAATCAAAATCGACTGGGTCAAGATAGACTGACCTAATGCACTTGTTATTTTTTAGTTCTGTTAACTATTAATGATCTAACTATGACTACAATATCATATTATTTCGTGCAAATAAAATAATTTAGAATGTTTTACATCTTGGTACATGTTTAGCTGTTGGGGATCTGTTTGACCCATAAACAATTGTGAGCGTTTCATTATTATTAAGTGGAACCAAACAAATCCACATAAACACAGTGAGTGATTTACTCTAAGTAACGTTATATACTTTCAACTCTACTGGTATCAGAATCAACCAAACCTCTATGCATAACATCGCCACCAACTCGACGATCATCCATCTTTGTAACACTAGTAGTTTCCTCAAAGCAATAAGAAGGAACCTGCCATTTCGTATCCTCCAGCGCTGCACCTACTTCAAACGTCATCACGTGTGCTTCCCTTCCTACATACCCAAACACGCTAATCAATACCTAAACTCCAAACACCATATAATAACAACCTACTTTAAAAAATAGTCTAATTTGGTAATTTATAGTATTTGTGTCCCAACCTGGTGATTGACGTTATGGCAATGTGCTAGTTTGATAATCAATTTATTTTTTCTTGTGCTACTATAGGAGTGTGCAAAGGTACAAAGCCTTACCGCAGTGGCAAATTCTTCTGGATATTCTTGCTCATTACCGAGTTGACCTTGGCTAGCTCCATCCTTTTGCTATTCACAAAATATTAATTTCTGAAATGTTTTTTCGATCACTTGGCCTGACTCCGTCTGTAAACGTATTCCAAGCAAACTTTCGGATGTTAGCATCCGAGATCGGATGGTATACATTCGATAAGAAAACCGCCTTTGTTGGCAAGAAGGACTCTTCTCTTCACGACTCGAGGGACAACTTCTTTTTCGTTGATCAAGTCGTTATGCCGGCCAACCGTATCGAGGTTCTGGTGTGGCAGTATAAACGCCGTAAGAAGTTGTGTCAGTCTCGGTCCAAGGTGTAACACTAAGGATTGTGATTGAGGACAACTCGGCCCCTCCAGCATCTGCCTCCGTATTCGGAAAACGGAAGGGTATCCTTAATGTGAAAGTGGCTGCCGAAGATAACCACTAAGCAGGTTGATAAGATGAATCTAAGAAATTTTTAAAACGTCCCAAGTACAGGTGGGCAGTACATGATTCCTCGTAACGGTGCGTTAACGCATCTTTTCTATTCTCATACGCTATGCAAAACTTGTGAGTAACTTGATTTCCTCACGATTATAGTCGGATGCCGCTGTCGAGGAAGAGGATAGAGAATCGGAAGAGATAGGGCTGGTGGATCCCGGGAAGGTCAAGGAGACGAGGACTAAGGTTCCAGAGGTCAATTAGGTTGATAAGGATCAAGCCTCGGATCAAAATACTGATATTTCGCCTTCGCCTCCACAGTTTTCGGATGCCTACAGAGCCTCGGGAAGCGTCTCGATTGCTCCGCCATCCCTTCCAGGCTAGCTGCATTTTTGAAGGTTCCTTTGTCCGGCTATCAAGATACCGAGGCTCCAGTTTTTGTCCCACAGTAGAACTTAAAAAAAGAAAAACCGACAACCAATGCCCCTTCACTACGGGACTTCAAACATGTCCGTCCGAGCTAAGATTAAAAACTTATCGGCACGTGATGCCTGGCGCTAGAGCTAAAGTGGAATTGATTGATCCTGCCATGGGCTATGATTAGCTCGAAAGAGATAAAGACAAGAGGGTTACATTACTGCCATCTCTTAAGCTTCTAATGAAAAAGAGGACGGGCTTAAAGCGTTGCGCGGCAAGGCACATGTCACACCCCCAAATTTGACATTTATAGTTAATCATGCGGAAGCTTTCGGGGGGTGACGGTGATCGAATAACAATACCTTGAGAGTATATGATTATCGCTGAACATCTATATTATTAGGATGCCAATAATAGTTTTACAACATTTCGGTAATTTAAACCGTTAAAAGAGAAATGTTGTAGAATTCATCATTTCAACAAAATACAAGTTTCGGGATTTCATAAATAAAACTACAAGTCAATTAATATGTAATTAATCCCATTGTGTTAATTCAAAATATGGCATCCTAATTCATCGTGGCAGGTACGGTCCCCATATGCATGTGTCTTACGTCATATCTAATTCCCCTGAAAAACATATTTATAAAAGGTCAACATAACGTTGAGTGAACTCACAGGTTTAATGACTCGATCATAAACCATCATTTTGTAATCATTTCATCAATAGATCAAAAATGGCATCAACGGCCTATTATGCGATTATTCTCAATTTAAAACAATAAAAACTTCTGACTACGAATCCCCCGAAGGTTAGCTAAACCGTCGAGTTAATATGTTAACCAAACCACAACACAAATGAATCGTTTGCCTTGGACCGGTTAAGTATACTTCATCCCCAAAAACATGCGAACAAGGTCGCTAGTTAGCGTGACTAACTAAAACATACGTGGATGGGCTTGTCAAACCCGATAGTACTATCTGTATACTCAGTGGTTAGCGTCATCTAACTAATGGTTATAGCATTGCATGCTAGGCCTTCGGCACTACAACTTATCCAACTTAGCCGCTCATAAGGATACAATGTCAGGTTTTAATAATCGCATACATTCAGTTATATGTTTTTCACCCCAAGTTAAAAACAGTAAAACAGTAAAAGTGGGGTTGTGAACTCACCTGAGTCCGAGCATGTTAGCAAAATAATTTATATATAAATGTCCGATCAAGTCTCTTAGCGCCCTAAACGCAAGAGTTTAAATTAATATATGTAGACAACTCAATAGTCAGTCTATGACAGTTGTTCACTCAACTAAGTTTAAATGTGCCATCGACGGGCTTGAATATCATGTAAGGCCATTATAGGCAAAAACGACACGTTGTGATCTTTTAGTGTTTTCAAATAGTAAAATCATTTACGTCAACCTTTTAACATATTATAATCATAATATATAGATCATTGATCTCGATTCGTTATTTATACGTTGTCTCGATCGTGTATTGTCTCAAGTTCTCGACTTCGTTATATTGACTTTTAAGTCGTTAGTTGTACGTTACTATAACGTAATAATGATACTTAGTCAATATATATACATATTTCAATATATATGTATATATATATATAGTTTTTAATAGCGTTATAACTCTCATAAGCTATATATATATTGTTTTGGTAGTATTTGATTCAAGGTTTAGGATTTCGTTAAATCGGCTTTTAATTTAGGAATCGTATGTTCATATAATCTCGTCATGATACTTTAACAAATATATATATATACTTATACACGTATATATATATATATCAATATCGTTATAGTCTTTATAATTCATTTCTATAACTTTCGTCGTTATAATACCATTTAAATTGTTTTAAATTCCGCTTTTAACCTAGATTTTGAGTTTATCGGTTTTATATCATATAAGTCTCGTTTCTAACACTTTAAGCTACCGATTTCACTTTAGTATATTTTAATTTATTAATTTTACTATCTCAGTCCACTATCTACAATTCTTTCCCTTTTAATCCCTAAAGTTTAGGTTTTTCCTGTTTTAAGTTCGGTTTTTTTCGATATTTAATCACACAAGTCTTGATTTTTATACTTTAAACTATGGATTATATCATAATATCATTTTGTTCTGTGATTTCAACATATTAGTCCCCAAAACTATTGACTTTGTACTTTTAGTCTTTATAGTTTAACTTTTAGATGTTTGTTACAATTTAACAGTTTCTGTCCAAATTTTGTCCTTCTTTGGAAACGATTTTGACTAGTCAAACAAGCTTAGATTTTTATGAAATTTTTACCACATGTTTCCTTATGTCTTAGCTTTCCAGAAATATAAGGTTCATACTTTTTGGTTACGTTTAAGGGGTTAAAACCTATTTAATACTACACAAAGGTCCAACAGTACCCTTTCTGGACAGTTGGTCAAAGATCTGTTTGTACACGAAGTTATACTTACTTTCACAGAGTGTAATCATACTACTTTGAAAGCTAACACAATATGTGACTTTTAGGAAAAAGAATCACTTCATTTAGATCCGTGGTTTGAAAGTTATGACCTTCCAAAGTTGGGTCAGTTTGTACACCTTGGTTTAAAAATACGTTTTGAAGTACCAATACTTGTATAAAATTCATGAAATCGGTGGGGTTGGAAAGCTAACACATTAAGCTTGATTTTAGACTCAAGAAACACTAGATTTGGTTAAGTTTTGACCAAGTTATTACCCTCCAAAGTCAACCTATTTTCTGGCCGAATTCTACAACTCTCTGTTTAGTTCTTTTTAGCATAGCTTTGTTATAATTCATATGATTTCGTGTTTTTAAGCTTGTATCTAGCAAGAGTGAACATCTAAAGATATTCTAACTATTATATAAGTATTTTAAATAAGAAATATTAAGAGTTCATGGTGAAATTTCCTTACAATGCACTAAAACGCGAATTTGAACAAAGTGGAGGTTGATCTTGTTGTGAGTGGGTTTCTAGCTTACAATCCTTGGGTTTTTGAGTTGTTTTTCTTGGAAATGAAGTGAGGGATGATGGATGCACGTTTTTGATGGTTAAAAGTGTTTAAAAAGAGGGGTTTAGCATTGGTGGTTCATGGTGGTGGAGGGTGGTGCAAGGGTGGTGTTATGGTGGTGGTTGCTGCTGATTTCGTGGAAGGGGGCAGAAAAAGGGAGAGAATGAAGTTGTTTTCTCGCTTGGAAATGTTACAAATGAAAAGGGAAATGGAAGTGTAGGAGGGGGAATGCATGGCTAGCCCTTTTCTTGATTTAGGGATCACAAAGAGAGAGCCAAAGGGGTCCCTAGGGCCCCTTTCTTGGCTGGTTTTTAGGAGGGAGGAGGAAGGGGGGGCCCTTTGAGGGTTAATCACAATTTAGTCTAGATATTTAGGTCATTAATCGTTAATCTCAATTAGTTAAGCGTTAATTGTATGATTAGGTTTAATTAAGGTAGTTTAAGGTTAATTAGGATAGATTAAGGTTATTAGGATATTATTATGTTGTTAATTGATTGAAATAGTATTCGATTGATTTGCCGATGATTTGTTTATTGTTACTCGGGATTCTCTACGTTTTGTGACAATTGAATTGGTATAACCACTTGATTCGATTTCTCGGCATGTCATTGTCATAACTTAGCTTAATGATAGTAATTTACTTTATATTACTCGGTCTCAATAATAACCGGAAGTTGATTGATATCTTATTCGATTTAAATTCACAATTTATCTCGTCGTTACACGTTCCTTAGTTCACGTGAACGTTTATTGAGTTTTAAAAGTTGATATGCTTATAACTTAGCATAATTATCACAATAATAATAACTACTATTATAATTGAATAGATTTACGTTATTTTCAAAAATAGATCACAACGTTCAGGTATTTCGGTATCTACAGATTGTTTCGTATAATTCTTAAAAATCACCAATGCATCTCGTATGCAAATGTGGGCTTTTTGCTAGACTTAATTTGATAAAAACGAATTCACTTTAATTAAATAGGGGAATTAGCCTAAATGCACGTGATAATGATGTACGGAATTAACCGTATTTTTAGGGTTGTCAGAGCACAAAACTGGAGGAGGAGCCTAGGTTGGCCAATGAAGCAAAGACGAAAGATGAGGCCAACGCGGTCGAGATACAGTGGGCTTGTGAACCCGCACAAACCGTTTTGGTTATGTTTCAGGAACATGTTTGTGTGTTTAGAGGGTGAGAAGGCTTCGTTGGTAGAGAAGCATGATAGGTTGAAGGCAAGCTTCGGAGAGCTACAAGACAGGTTGGAAGCGGCTACCAAAGAGATTGCTGACCAGGATGCTAAGTTTGAAGCATGATAGTAACAAAGATTTTTAATGCTCGAGGATGCTAAGTTTGAAGTAGAGGAGGACCTTGCGCGTTTACAAGCTGACATTCCCGAAACTATGAAGACGGCGATGGGGTCACAGGCTGTGACTGGGCAATTCATGGAGCTGCTGAAAGCAGTGCAGTAGGTAGAGGTCTTTGAGGCTGTCAATCGTTTTGTTACTCATGTACAGATACTGCCCGACCCCTTGCCGGAGGTCATTACTGCCAAGATCAATCCCGACTATCATGGGCCAATGAAGTTTTGATGCAGTTTGTAATCCCATTCACATAGAATATAGGTAGCTTCATGGATTTGTCTGTTGACGATATTCTGAGCATGAAGCCATAGGTATATATAGGGTGTAATGTCCTGATCTCTAATCACATCAGGCCGCGACGAGCCTTGATGCCGACTACATGTCCCGATTTGTTACTTTAACTTACCCATTGGCTTGTAGGTGTTAAACTGAAGTGAACGTTTGCTTCACATTTAGCTCGTAGCACCAAGCGCGAAAAGGATCTTCAGCAAAAAAAATTCCATTAACACTTATTATCTCATGTGGCATGCTAGAGCGGCATACGATGTCTTCCCAAACGAAGCTCCGACCGGCTATATCAATAGCCCATTTGTAGAATGGCTAAGCGGAGATGACAAGGATAAACTTATGCCATGGTGATCTGCCAATGGGAGTGTGGATTTGGCACGACTCGCGGTTTCTTGTGATTATAGCAACATCACGGTACATTGATGGCCAAAAATTATCTGAGGCGCGTAATCTAGGCCACTATGGTGTTGTGGCTGGAATTCAGGGCACACGAGCCTTCGTAAACTTCTCGAAATACGTTTTCATACTGCATTGGGCCAAGGCATTGCAAGTGCGGGTCCAAAAATGACTTTTTGTATTTAATACCGTCATCCGGCCAGTACATCAGTTAGGATCAATGTCGTACATGAAACCTGACAGTTGTTGGCTCGATGACAGATCTAGAACACTTAGCGGTGTACTGAGTGATGAATTCACCCAACGACTCCTTGGTTTATTGCAGGATGTCGTGAGCGTCGAGATACAATAGAGAATGCCTCTTTAGATTATGGTATTGTTCCAAGAACTTAGCCCGCAAGTAGGCGAAGCTCGTGACACTTTGGGGTAGTAATTTAGCAAATCATTCCCGAGCAACAGATTGCAACATAGTGCGGAATATGTGACAGGCGACGACGTCTTCCTGATGATGCGCTTTGATGGCCACCTCAAATTTGCAAAATATTTTCGGGGTCAGTTGTCTAGTCATATATTCCCAAAGAGAGTGGTGTAGTCATGACTTTGGGAAGGTGGTGGTTGGCAATATGTGATGCAAACCTCTCAGGAGTTGCTGAAAGTTCTAACGATTTCCTCACTTTTTTACATGTGATTGCTGCGAATAGGTTGTTAATCATAATTTCCACCACGATATTATGAGACAGGGATAATACGAAAGTGGGTGGTGTCGCTTGCACGATCAGGCTAGCCAATAATCTCCATGGATCTAGGGGTGGAGGCGTGTTCTGGATCGGGGTTGGAGTTATGATATATTGGTAGTTGTGACCTTAGACACCAGTTGTTGGCGGGGTGTGCAATGGTTGCTGGAACTTAGTTGGTGGTGGCATGCACGGTCCTTGGTTCACATTTTGTCAAGTCATGCTCTGTTCAGGACCAACCACATACTTCATTTGCCTAAGCATTTGTTGGACGCTACTTGGTGAGATGAACTACGCCTAAAGAGGTGGTGTAGACCCAGAGTTCATTTGTTACAAGTTCATAGATGGTCTTAAAATGTTCAGAGGAGTGCCATCGGTAGAGGATTTGGAGTTTTACCCTTGACCAACATCAAAATCCAACCTAATTTGGTCAATTCTTGCATTCAACGGTGTTTGGCCCGTTGTATTTGGATTTAGGTTGTTAACCGGTGTACTATGCACCACCGACGACGGAACACTTGTTTGCGTCGGCTGAGAAGTGACTAATTGAGTGTCCTGAGAAGAACTCACCAGTGAAGGTGGTGGAACGATTGTTGAAATTGTAACCATGATGTTTCTGGGAGAAGACGGCAGATTCCAGCGTACGAAATGGTGGTTTACGGTGGTAATAAAGAAAATGAATATTAACGGCAAATGATGAAATCAACAATTCTTTTAGTGGATTAAACCACGAATGGTGCCATTTGATCAAGAGTATATCATCATGAGTGCAAATTAGAGAAAGGTTTATGGGTGATTAATCCTTAACACTTCAACGTAAATGCAAATCCGGTTCGAGACTAACTCAATTGAGGGTGGCTGAGGAATTAATCCTTGAAAATATACAGTGACATATTTCCAAGTTTATGAGGTGCTTCCGGTGAATTAGAGTAAACACTAGTTTATATAGTGAAACCCTACTTTCTAAAAGGTTATAAAAAGATGTCATTTAGGGTATGAGAATGTAGACATTCTCTCATATCCGTGCTCTCATAGACCAATAAAATGGGTTGACCAAGTTAATGGGGTGGCAACGCAAATAACACATGTATGAATATTCTATTTTGTACTAAGTGTCACACATTGTCGGGGGAAATGCAAAATGTGTGTTAGCCGAGATAAGGAAGAATGAAGTCTGACCTAGGATGTCACAAAGCGAAATCGTGTTTTCTAGGGAGAACCGTAATATTAGTGGAATTCCATTATTGAAAGTGGAATTCAAGGTCCGAAATCAGAGCTGACGTTGTTAAATTGATTCAACTGGGTTTGATCGTACTTCTTAAAAACAGTTTTATATGAGTGTAATCTTATGCACATCATTAGTTTACAAACCTTTTCTGCCACTTCTACACTATAATAATTGTGTTAGTCCGACATTTTCAAAGAAAATTAATTACTAATATAGGATAAAATCACCAAATTGGACCAATAAGTTATTAATGTACTGTATGTAAATTTGCTAAAAACTCCAAACCCTAACCCTTACAGAATCAATTTCTCCCCAAAATTACAACAAACAACATGCTAGAAAACATTTCATATAGAATTGCATATAATATAATAGTTTGTATACCAGTATAAAACACCCAATGAACAGGACGTTTAGTGACAACATCTTCATAATAAGTAATAAAATCAGCTTTCTCCCAAACATAACAATCAAATCCGTCAACTTTTCGTTGACCAATATACGTAGCTCCATCCAGCCAATTAGGTCGCAGAATTCAGACCCCAACCTCCGCCGACGAACATTGCCGGTCGGAATCAAGAGTGTAGTAAAACGAAGTACCGTTATTCCATTCAAGGTCGTAAATTACGTTTCCAAGCTGATGCTGAATAATGTTAAAGTTACGGCCGTTAGTCCAATCGTACCATAAATCGATTTATTCGATTACGCCGCTTTTGTTCATGACTAGAATTGAGTGGAATTGATCCGGCCATGACATCGGCACCAGCTCGGTCCCTTTGGTCATTCCTATAATTCCGGAAAATAGAAAGGTTGTTATTATTAGAAGATGAACAGAAGCTGTAGGGGTCGTCATTGTCGCCGTTGGCCGGTAAAAAGAAATGGATAATGCTCCGGTGAATCTGAGAGTGTTCTATTTATCCAAAGTTTTTCATCTCTTAATTAAAATTTGCTAATTAAAATTGATTAAATAGTGTGGGCCAGCTTCTACTCATTTTAAACTTGAAAATGCAACATAGGAAAATATGGCCCGATAAATAATACTAAAAGCCCATCTCAATAGTTTAGGCCCAAGTTTTAATTCTGGCCAATTACATGAACATATAAAACATGAAGATACATCATTTCTACTGAATCATCGTCCATCTGCTTCAAGTTAGGGTTTTCGTGAGGCGGCTGCTATTTCCCGAAAACAAGATGGTGAGCTCTTTCAATCTAATCATATCGCTACTGTATTATGTTTTATGTAATGCTTAAATCATTCGAAATCATACTTTTTTGTATAATTTATTATGTTAATTATTTACTCGATGATATATGTAAAGATGATATAATGAATTATTATTAATTAATGTATAATTGAACATAATAACGCAGACTCTACCAAACGATGTTGATTTGTTGAATCCACCAGCTGATTTGGAAAAGAGGAAACATAAGCTCAAGCGTCTCGTTCAGTCTCCCAATTCTTTCTTCATGGTATTATTTTATTGCATTTCAACTTATATATTTAGTCAATTGTAATTAAAAAAGTAGTTTCTTTTCCTACTTAAATTAGTTAACAATTTATTCTTAAATGTAACTAACGAAATTACTTGATATTGGTGCAGGATGTCAAGTGCCAAGGTTGTTTTAACATGTAAGTAGTATTTTTTTTATGATATAATAGTATTCATATGCTCTATTTTGATATGATGATTGAATTTGTTATTACTACTTGGATGTTTTTGCTTATGTTTTGTGTTTATTTATTGTGTGCTTTATAGAACTACTGTGTTTAGCCATTCGCAAACAGTGGTGGTGTGTGGAAACTGCAAGACGGTGTTATGCCAGCCAACGGGTGGTCGTGCTAGGCTCACTGAAGGATGCTCTTTCCGTCGAAAGGGTGACTGATTGTTTTACTTTTGATCTCGTATCGTGTTTAAGTAGAAGAAGCTACTTTTGGTGTTATGGCTTGCAAACGAAAGTAATGTTTTTGATGTTCTTTCTATCCATGGATATTATGCAGTTTCTTAGTTTTAATTATAACTTTTGTTCTTTGTAATGATGAAGTTGGAGTTTATGGGTTTTTGTTACTTTATAGTTTATATTGGCGTTCTCATTTTGTTTGTGGTGTCCTGATTGCTGTTTTTAGTTAGCCTTATAATGTTTGACAATTTGTTAATGCCATTATAGTTGGCATAGGTTACCAATCACTAATTCTTGATATCTCTTTAAGTTGTTCTTTGAATTTTCTGTTGCAACGTATGACCTGTGGTGATCATACTTATTGTTTTGTTACCTTGTAATCGTATAGGCATTAGTTTAATTAAATCCTTTTGCCATCGAGAACCCACTTACAATCACTTGGGCAGTTACTACCTTGTATCCGAGTTTTGATTTTTGAACCATTGCTTCTTAGCCATCTGCAGTTCAAGCCTTTGATGGTGGACCATCAGTATGCTTTTTTATCCACCAATGCGCTTATGGTTGGCATCCTATCTTATTTAGTGCGTAATTGATAGTATTATCTGGTTAAGTTCTCTTTTATCTTTTATAATCAGAGCTTATTTGTTTAGTATGCTGATTGTAGAATCCTCTTAATTCTAATAGTAAGGCTATAATTGAGTCAGTATGGCTATATTAACAGTATGGGTTGAAGTTGACTTGATCACGGTCAGTTGGTTTTTTTATCAACTTCATGTTTGATCAAACAACTTATAACACATAGCAAGTCATTAGTTTGGCTTAAGCATGCTATAGTGTCTGTAGTTATTTGAGTTTTGGACCAGACTTGTGTTATTTGCATTTATATGTTATATAGATAGTAGACCTATCTGTGCTCTGAAATTGAGTTTGAATCTTCCTCTGTATAAGTTGAATTCTGCAATAGAAGGTGAACTGTTCTGGGATGCGAATGAGTTGGTATAAACGTTATCAGATATGTAGATATTGATTGTACTGAAGTTTGTTGAAAAAACTGTGTTTGTTCAACATTAGGTAGTTTCTTACTTCCAAGTTTGAAATTTATGCATGCAAACATGGTGGAGGTGTTTTTCATGATGAACAACTTCATCATCCATGGTTGTTTATTGTGCTCCTTAGAATCATTGAACTTGCAGAATCACTAGTTTTCAAACATGCTCCAGCCATCTCAAAATAAACGTTAACATTATATTTTAGGTTGTCCCAAAAACAATGTGAATTCTTAAATTAACTTACCAGTTTTTCCATTCCCCCCTGTTTGCACATTTCAGTAGGGCTGTTGAAGAAGCTATCGAACATTATTGGCTTGTACATGTTCGTTCATTTAAAGGTTAACCGAAAAAAGAAGTGAACTGATAAGCGAATAGTATATGTGGTTGTGCTTGTCTAAACATTCTTTAGATTAGATTGATTCATCCATCTGTAGACTTAATTAGTTTGAACTTGTATTTTGGGTTGTAGATTCTTCATATAATGGTGGGGTTTCAGACGAGTCTAAGTTTATACTAGCATAATACCCGTGCTATACAACTGAATACAAAGTTTTGTTGTAAATAGTGACTCAATATATATTATGTTTATTATTCACCAATGTGTTATTCACGATGATGACTCAATATAATGCTAACTTTTTTGTTTATAGAATTATTGATTCGAGATATGGGTAGTGAAATGTGAAAATATATGAAAATGATAAATATTGTTATAAGATAAGAATTATATAAGTTAAATATAGAAGTGTCGAGTCTTACTCTTAAAGTTTCTAAATATGAAACATCAAGTGTGATAAAGACACACTTGATGTTCAAAATAACAAGCTTAAAACATATAATTAGTGAGTTTGAATGCGTGAGATCTTTCCTCAATTCCTATTATCCATTTCGTGATGTATGAGCTTGAATTGATTTCCTGTGTTGTGTGTATAGTTCTCAGACAATTTCAAGCTTTTAGATTCTGACTTTTGTTATTTGCTATGTTTTCATTAGCTTTTAGATTCGACTTTTGTTATTTGCTATATTTTACTTATAATGTTTTCAGGCAATTCTATCGTTTGAATCAAGATTGAATATTTCTTGGGTGAAGCTTGCTCTTACTCGAGGGTGCTCCGAGTTATCAAGTCGAACTTGAGCTCACTTGGTCTCGTTTGCTAGTTTTCCTTAATTACTGGGGTTTTTTTCTGTCCAAAGGATTGAGTAGGATAGTGAAAGTTAATGGATTTGTTTATCTATTATTTAGAAATCGACTTATAATGACAAAGCAATCTATACACTCATGTTTATAAATCATAATTATAATTTAATGCATGGTAATTGAGATTTAAATGAAGTCACATGAGGTTGCTTGCTATATTAAACATCCGAATGTGGTCCTTCAAGCATCGGTCCATTTCTTCAATTCTAAATTAAGTAAATTCAAGTACATGAAAATGATTATTCCATGATATAAACGGCAATTAGTGACAGTTTATTCTTAATTTTTCTAATTATAAGTGACTCCCATTGGAATAAATGATGTCAAATTATACAGAAAAATAAAATAAAACTATCAGATTATACGTGTCATGTAGCGATAAAAAATGAAAAAAATGTAGAAGCTCTTTTTTAATTAATTCTTTTATAACATTAGGTGCTTAGGTGATTTTACATCATTGAATCAGCCTAATTTGTTGTTTTCTTGATATATTTTTTTACGTTTTCAATAAAACCCTCGCGTAAACGTATTTTAACAACCTATGGAGAAGTAATTTGACTAATTCACATTCAAATCCTGAATGTTTGGAATTCATATTATGTAAGGAGATGGACTTTACATATATATTGGAATTTTATATCATCAATATTCTTTTTCTTTCTTTCTCTCATCCTTCTATTTATCTATACCCTTTCTTTCTTATTTCGATTGCCAACTTATAATCATATAAGATTATTTTAATAAATAATAAAAAAAATATATGGATAACATTGTGAATGTAAAAGATAGTAATAGTTGTTGGCAATGTTCAACAATGTTAACTTATATTTACCTATATAACATTTACCAACATAAATGTTACTATTCTTTGAATAATAACTTATGAAATATTTATATGTGTGAGTTTATTAAAGAATAACTTATTAAATATTTGTATGTGTGGGTTTGTTAAAGCATTGTAATAATGTTGGCTTTAGCTTTTTATTTTATTTTACTCCGTATATTTTTTTTTAAAAAAACTAGCAGAATACATGCGCAATGCAGCGAGACATGTTTATTAGTTTCATATTATTCGATATACAGTATTATGTTTTCTGAAATATTTTTAAAAATAAAAAACTACATTACAATACACGAATAATACTGTTTTATAAGTGGAATAATCACCTTTTTAACAATTTTTCAAAAAAAAATTAACAAAGTAACCAAAAATTAAATATATCGTAAATATGTCATTGCAAACTCGATGGTCGGCTTGCGAGTTGCAAGTGTCGGATCTCGAGTACGTAATGGACGGCTTTCGAGTTCATAATGGATGGGTTGCGAGTTGTGGAGTTGGTTGTTGAGTCTAGAGGTTTAAGTTTCACTATTATTATTTTTTTATTCTTTTTTTTGTATTTTGATATTAAACATTATCTATACTAATATATAATACATTGGTAATCATAAAAAAACATCTCAAATGCATCATATAATGTAATTAGAGCCGACAATTTTTAGCCTAGACCTTAAAAAATGGGCCTTAATGGACTATTTTATATAAATATTAGGCTTACTGGACTCTCCCTTTTTTGAATAGGTCATACTGTACGTCTATCTTTCCCACTTCGGTTACAATGGTGAATGGGTGAATGAAATTAAAATTTTATTATTTTCAAATAGTAAACTATACAATACAATACTACCATGCTATTTTAATAATAATGATAAGATATTTAAACAATAACAAACGCAAGTAATTAAAAATAATATTGATTCTTCATAAATTTTACATATTATTTTGCAAATTTATTTGTAATTTCTTTTTGGAGTTAATTAAGATACATAACCTAATAAGTTCAAATTGAAACTAAAAATTAAGCCACAAAATTTGTTATTTATGTAAGTCCGTTTTGACCCGAGCCCATTATGACCTGCACCCGTTGTGGCCCAAGCCCGTTAGGACCCAAACCCCTTTTAGCCCAACTAACCGAACCAACCCGTCTGCCCATTTCGCCACCATTAAATGTAATAGTATATAGACATAGAGAAGTTTAAGTTAAACTAAATGTCATATATTAATTGGTATATGATTTAATTTATTTTTAAACAATTTAATATTGTAAAAATAGATTTACAATCATATTCTAAAAAATGGTCAATATAAGTATTCAATAAGTGGTGGTGGTGGTGGTGGTGGTGGTGATGGAGAGTGGGATGGATGGTGTATGACAGGAGGGGAGGGTGAACAGGAAATGAGTGGTTACATATAGCACCATCAAATATTCATTACGTACTTAAATAAATATGTACTCCATTAGGTAATCTGTTAATTCGGCCCATTTACTAATGAATGTCGTTATTTGGGATGTGTATTATTTTTAATGCTAAAATGCTTTATTTCCGACTTCTTGATTTTTGCATTTGGAAATGTTAATGTGTTATAAATATGTATGTTTTTTTATTTTCAGCTTCTTGATTTTTGCATTAGGTTTGTGTTTTTTTCTCTCTTTCGTTGATAGCTATTACAAACTGTTTTTCGTCATAAATTAAAATGAAATTATCATTCGAATATCCCGCCGCAACGCGCGGGCCGAAACACCTTGTTAGTGACAATTAGTAACTTTTACAATGAATGATTCATTTCGTTCGATATTTTCATATTTTTTTGTTGATTTTTCATTAACTATAAAATCTTAAATGTATTAACTTTTTTTTTTCTAAATAAAAACAGAGTTTGTTTCTGCAATTGGATAATTTAAATATAAAGTCGAGTTTTTGTAATAAGAGAAAAATTGGATGTTGAAAGAGTACGATATTATGTTGGTAATTTATTTAGTATGCGATTTAATAATTTGTTGTTAATATAAGTTATATGTTTTCTTTTTTAAATATCTCAATTAAATTTTTCAATTTAAAAGTAGATGAAGGTAATTAAAGTTCATATGATTAAAAAGTAAAAATATAATTATTATTTTAATTCAAAATATAATGCAATGATGAAAAATTCACCAAAATAAACCTAAAAGAACCAAATATACAAACGTCTACAAGAAAATAATATTGCAAAAAACGAACCTCCCCACTCAAAGATGCAAAACCCAAATTGCCTTTTGCGCGTGGCACCTATCCGGCAGAAAGGGTGCTTCGTCCATGTTGTTCAATACCGCAAATCAAACACCCTCTTGTTCATTCAAACCATTTGCGACCAAAAGCAACCACAACCTACCTCCTTTTGATGCAACCCACCACCAACACTACCAGTCGACCTACACCCACCCACCACCGCCACCCTCCTCCACTGCCACAACCAACCATTGGTATTTAACACAGATCCATGGTCGTTTTTGTGAAATTGTACATCAACAATGTCCACTAATCAGGTATACAATTGTTTAAACGTGAATATATAGTTTAATTTTTGAATTTTAAGCGAAACATTTCATAGAGCACTTGGTGTGCATTTGGTTTTTTGATGTTTTGGTGATAGAAATTTATAAGTTATGACTTATGTTTGATGTTGTTTTATATTGTTTGTTTGATGTTGTTGTTGCATAATAGGGCCTTGAGTTGCTTGATTTGTCTTCGATTTGCCAAATACCTTGATTTGGGCTAGGGTTTGGGAGTGGTTACGTGTGGTGGCTAGGATTTTTGTGTCCTAGGCAACTACACGCAAAATCTCGGCTACCACTAGCAAGCTAGGTCGTTTTGACCCGTTTTGACTTTAGCTTGTTTTGTTTGACTTGTTTGTGGACTAATATCGAGTATGTTGACCCATTTTGTTTTTTTTTTACTTTTTTTAACATTGTGGACTAATATTGAGTATGACATGTTTTGACCATGTTGAGTACGTTGACAAGTTTATGGGCTAATATTGAGTACGTTGACATGTTTGTGGACTAATATTGAGTATGTTGTCCTGTTTTGACTATGTTTAAGTATGTTTGACTTGTTTGAACCGTTTGTGGACTAATATTGAGTAGGTTGACCAGTTAGTAGACTAATATTGAGTACCCAGAGACTGGAAAGTGAATCTCTACTAATGAGGTGGAGACAAAGTTAAAACTAAAAGAGACGTTTGTTGTGGGAAGAAAACTGAGCGACAAGGATTGTGTACGCTTATGTATCATTATGCTTGTGGAGCGGGGTTTTATGAGAAAGCGGTCCAAGCAGGTTGTTGACGACGCATTTATGCATCTGCTTGAAGATTTCAATGCTGTTAACAAGTACCCTTGAGATTCTCATATTTGGGACCATAGTTATTCTTAGTTGTTTGTTGGGTTGGAGAGACGAGGCAGTCAGATTCATCCTGGGATGACATACACATTGGTCGGTTTCGTATGGACTTTTAAGGTAACATAATCTTAAATACATAATACATTCTTAGACTTATTGTATTATATTTCATGTAGTTTACTTCTTATGCTAATTTGTTGTTTGTTTGTTTTGTTGTTTTCCTTAAAGATTTAGATATGGGAGGCATTTCACCATTAGGTGATTATTAATGCGAGGAGGGATGATAAGACTGGAGTTCCTAGGGCAATCTATTGGAGCTGACTCAAGAAGGTTATAGGATGGAGGGACTATATCTCTATTAGACTATTCTGTTAAACGTTGTAGTTTGTTGTATTAGTAGTTAACATTTTAAAACTATATATATTTGATTTTTGCTTAATTACTGCAGGAGGAGGATAGTGATAAAAAAAGTTAAGGCCGTTGAGGATGCTTAAGTTGTCTATTTAGAAGAATTGTAGCTGGTGGGTGGATAGATGTCGTTTCTTCAATGATTAGATGCTGACTGATGATGATGACGGTGTCGAGCAGCCTATGAGAAAGGCCCGAATGAGTCATGAGGATCAGTCTCGCCCCCTTCTCCCACCTCATCTCATCATACATCCAAGTAGGATGCCACCATAGTCATATTATGGGCGCGGGTGGACACGCAGTCTGCCACCATCTCCACATTACAAGAGCAGATGCATACACTGCTTCAGGTATTAAGTTGTTAATATTGTGTTACTTACAAATCTTATCTGAATTGATTTTCTATTTACACATTTTGTAATGGGTCACGACCACGATGTTGATGACGTTCATATATCTGACCACCACGACAATGATGACAGTCAAATATCTGACCCAAGTCCCCCTTCTGCAGCCCAGATTTTGGCGCTACGTGAGTTTAATTTGCGGTGTGGTCTGCGAGAGCGGAGAGCAGCCTGGGCTATGATATCGCCGTTCACGACACCGGGACACGTAGAGTGAGGAGACATTGACATCGTTAGGATCTGCAGCAGGAGGTGAACGAGGGGGGGGGACAAAATGTTTAGAAGGTACACGAGGGGGGCACTGTTAAGGAGGTGCAACAAAATTCATGGGCACTGTTATTTACGCTCTACTTCTCTGACATGCAAAATTTGTTTGGAATTGGGCTATTTTGTTAATGAGTAGATGATCTTTTTCAAAGAAGTTGGGAAGTCGGGGGGGGGGGGGGGGTGGGGGGGTCTAAACTTGATTTAATGGAGGGTCCAACTAAATTTGAATGGGCTTTATGGTGAAAAGAAATTTCTAAGGGGGTCCAATGACCCACCTAATATATACACATATTCGGCTGCTTTTATGTATGTATATATGTTTGCTTGTGTATATACATGTACATGGTATTTTTAGCGAAATATAAAATTAAATATGTATGTTTTATGATGCAATTATGCTAAGAGGATATGGTTTGAAATGTAAACTTCACAAAACGCGGAGCATGATGGATAGACTTCGAGTTCTTCGAAAACATAACAGGGCCACCATACATTCTACAAATGAACGTATTTATCGGGGGTAAAAGTGATCGTGAGCAACGTATATACTTATGCTTTGATCCTACAACAGAGTTCCACTCATACTCGGTCTTGTGGAATATGTACCAAATAGTGTAAGTTTCACTTAAAACTTTTACACTAAACTTGCAAATGGAGCAATAGTATAGGGACTAAACTAGTAATTATTACTATTGGCAATATTTTTCAGGTTCTTTGTTGATGACATTCCTATACGGGTGTTCAAGAATAGTAAACATTGAATTAGGTTCCCATTCAATCAAGCCATGAAGATATACTCGAGTTTGTGGAACGTTGATGACTGGGCAACTGAGGGGTGGACTGGAGAAAACCGATTGGTCAAAAGCGCCTTTCGTGGCTACTTACAGGAACTTCCATATCAATGGTTATGAATCTTCTGTGAATGCCAAGTCTCATGCGGCTCAAGGGAAGCGTTGGTGGGACCAAAAGCAATATCGAGACCTTGATGATCGCCAATGGCATCGTCTTAAGTGGGTTCGTAGGAGATACACAATCTACAATTATTGTATAGATCGCAAACGCTTCCCTAAAATGCCTGTTGAATGCAGAAGAGACCGTGATGCCTAATCATATTCTGTCTATTGGGATTCAAGAAACAGAGATATGTCATTCATATGTTATGTGACTTTAGAATGATATCACCATTCGAAAACATCATTTGAATTAAGCTATTCATTGGTATGATTTACAAAAGATGTTCATGTACCGTGTTCCTCTAGTATGTTAATGTATTGATTTATGCATAGATTGTGTTTATCGCGTCAGATTTTTCACAACACAAAAAGTTTATATAATATCATCTAACATTGAATATCTCATATTCACTTTCAAGATACTTTCCAAAAACATCATTCATCATTCAAATTTTGAAACTAGCATTTGAAACCATAAAAAAACAAAATTTGTAAAGCCTCAAAACATCCTAAACCTATAACAAACATAAATCAAGGAAACAGATGGACCCGAATGTCTAGAGGCGAATGCTAATCAAAGAAAGGAACATCATCAAGAACCACCAAAGTTAATTTCTCAAAGAGCCGCAGCGCCAAATAGGTTCCAATCATTGATCCTAAATTCAGAAACAACTTGTTTGAAAACATCAGCCATCGGGGTTCGACCTGATTCTACAGCAGGTACAGTTGCACCAGCTCCAACAGACTGTGCGCTTTCACTTAAAGGGCTGCAACCACAACACCAAACGAACACAGTCAATTATTCGATTCATGAACTTTGAAAACAACCATGATAACATATTATCAATACATAGTCCATACATACCTGATGAAGACAGGCTCATATGCAGTGACGAGTATATCTGTTCGAACACCTTTGAGTCTCAAATTTGCCAAGTAGACCTTACGAAACCATACAATTAAAACCATTTGACATAATCTAATAGAAGATCGAGAAAATATGATGGGACACCTTCACAAGATTTTGTGCTTCTCTTCCTTGACGTCCCTTGGAGATGGCCTACACGAAGTGCAAAAATCAGACATGAACAAAAATAAAATAAAAAAGTTATAGTAGATTACATTTGTTTCTTGTTTATATGGGATCACAGCTTCATCTTAAAATCATATTATTAACGATTCCGATCATATTTGTGTGATTGCACATTATAATCGTTAGTACAAAGGATACGTTTTTCTCAAACTAGGTGTAAAGTCAAAGTTGTTATCTTCACCATTTGAGCAGTAGCAGTTGTTATGCCAGAAGGCATGTTTCTATATCCTAATTCTTGAGCCTCAAATACTGCCGACTGTTCAGTCACCTGGATGAAGCAAATCAAAAAAAATATTCAGAAACTTGAAAAGTAGTCAAATAGAACACCTACCGTTGTCCACAATGAATCATTATAAGATACAATGTAGGAATCTTATTTCTTTTCTATACTAGAACCAATGTTTTAATATCTATGTGGTGTCGATGTAGCTTATAAGTTTGGTCTGCCAAAGGTCTGATATCATGGTTAATGAAAGAATACATAGCGAATAAACTGCAAAGAAGGTGAAAGATAGGGAATTTACAATGTTGCCCTCAGCGCCTTGTTCACTAGCAAGATCTTGAAGAAACCAAGTAGCACTTGCATTGTCTGCAACACCATCTTTCATTTCTAAAATCTCGATTATCAGGCTTTCATCACGTTCAGGGTCCACGAACACTTCCTGAACACTAACACAAATAAATCAAATATGAAAAGAAAAACAAAAAATGTTACAAGCAGAATTCAAGAATAACACACACATTACACTCTTATGTAATTCATAGTGAAAACGGATACATAACACATAGACTAAATAAACAAACCTGATGATCAGGAACTTCACGAATGTTACTCACATCCTGAGATTAAAATATTCATTCATCAAAAAACATATAAACTATAAAGCATCAATGAAGAACATACACAAGTACTAAACTAGCAGAAACCGAAAACGTAAAACTAAAAACCAACTAACCTCAAACCTAAGGGGGAAACTAGTAGAAATTGCTCCACCAAACAATTGTCTTTGTGGAAATTGTTCCATTTCAATTAACAACGGCAAAAAATAAACTAAAAAAAAAAAAAATTAAAAATCAACAAGGATTTATACAACATGTGTAGCTTAATAATCAACGGAACTAATTTAAAAATACAAGCAGCTATACCTTCAGATACATGTGAATTTCATAAATTTTTGATGATGTGAAGAACCAAGTGATAATGATATATCAATTAAATGTTATACTACTACTATTACATATTATTTTCTAATTGCTTGACTCTTCTGCTACAAACAAAACCTACGTTTAACTTCAATGGATAATCAAATTCGTAAATCCTAGAAATCAGCGACTGCTTTCGATTTCAAACAAGAAATCAAGAATTAACTTGAACAGGAAATTGAAAAAAATAAATAAATAATTGAGTATTACCAGTGATACAATTGGGCCGACTCGACACAGGTGTATCAGTGTATGAATTTCTTATAGAGAAATAGTAAATTTAGACGGGAATATTTATAGGATGCGGTTATTACTGCTTCATAATTACGCTGGATGTATAGCTTCAAATTTAAGCCAGGTTCGAACCAAACGTCCAAACCGGTTCCCCGCCCATCTGTCGATTGTTCAGCCCAATAGTCCATAAATAGCCTGCTTCCTTTTAGCCCAACTTTATGATCCATTACTTCAGCCCATAGTGTGTATTTAATCCAATTTATTCATGGAATTTAACAATAACTGTTTAATTTGGTTATTCGTCAAAACGTAGCATAATCAAATATTTTAGCTTTTTAATAATCAAAGCGATTCAGTTTTGGTTTTAATATGACTCCATATATGGTTTAGTTTCTTATGCACTATTATTGTTTGTAATCGAATTTTCAGCTTTGATCATATTAAAAATTTTAAGCTATAACCTTAAACAAACATATAACACAAAATATGCATAAATGTACCATACAAATTAGAGTGAGAATTTCATAAAAGGAAGTATAAAATACCAAAAAGTCGATAAACCAGAATATAAGATGATCTTCCATAATAATAAGATTTTGAACAAATCGTAATGCACCATGTCAGTTTATCATACTAGCTATTTCTAGGTCAATGTAACATTGAATGATAAATTAGAGGTATTATTAAGGATAGGTAAAATAAGAGATAGTCATGGAGTGTTTTTGATTACACTATTACAACATACAATAAACTCAGTATACACATGAATAATAATTCTTAGATGACAATTTAGTTTTTAAATAAATGTTTAATTCAGTTTTAAGGCATAAAAGTACGTATTAAGATACTTTATTCTTATTGTTATTTCTATTTAGCGTATTGTTTATTTTTATTTTTAATAATTTTTTGACAAAAATATATGTTGTTAATAAGGAGAACAAAAAGATCTCAAATAGATGATACATTACAAACTAAACCCGCAATTGGCGCAACTAAGAACCATAAGACCTACCTACGATTGAAAAATTGCTCATAGTTATGACAGACCACTATGGATCACGATTAAAATCAGGACCCCACTATTACCTTTAATTTCTATTTTCTAAAAAAAATAATTGCATTTAATTAAATAAAACTACTGCAAAATGTGCATGACGCTGGGAGGAAGTTGGCAACAACAAATGGAGAAGATCAAGTTGTTGCAAAGAAGGAATCAATGGATTTGTTGAATGTGTCGGAAGAGCAGATTGGTGAGAATTGGGAAGCCGTATTTGGTAGGTGACAGCTTTGAGTACGGAGATATCGCACTAATACCATTCAGAAGTAGGTTTTATATGTTGGAGAATATGGCCAATATGAGTATAGAGACAAAAAAAGTTCAAGGCTAGTTACGTAGGTTAAAAGGTACAGGGAAAGAGACAGTGTCTCCAACACTCTTCCTGATCCTATTAAATTAGATGAGTCTCTGGAAGAAGAACAAAAGAAACTTGGTCATTAATAGTCTGGCGTTATTTTACAGTCAAGAAACTGTCGTTACAACTCATAATCATAAACATTGTCTGCTTGCAAGCCTGTATTATAATGGCCAAATTGATTTTTGGCAGTCGAAAATGTAAACAACTTGATAGATCGTGGTCATAAAAACTACAAATCAGGTACAAGAATGTGATCCTGAATATCCAAAAATGTCTTCACTTCTGTACCACATTACCTAATCACTAGATTAATCAACAAAGATACTAATTGAGTTGCACCGTAACATATTTAACCATATCCCAATTAAAATAATGTAAAAAAACTCATCTAAAAACTTACCTGCTTAGAAGATAAAGAAGAGTACTTGATGATTACGCCCTCCAGCCTCTTTTAGAATCAATATAGTTTCATAAGCTCCGACTGGAAGGTGTCAAGCATCGTCATTTGCGTAGTACTAGTAAACAAGCAAAATATTCACATCTGGAGCAACTAATTAAGAGTTATAAGAGGTGGCAAGCAGGACGGGTCGGGCGGGTTGTGTAATAGGTCAAAACAATTCCAGGTTTAGACCATTTAAAAGGTTGTATGAATTAAGAATAGACTATGGTCAACTTTCAACCTATTTGCCACATTCCCCGTTTAGCTGAACTTCTTGCTTCACCCGTTTAAGATGAAACGCCACCCATTTTAACCCATTCACAAATGAACAAGGTTAAAATTGCCACTTCTAATAAATTCATCTAAAAGTGATACAACAATATCATTAATCATAAATTTTTAGGCGACTCACCTCATAAACTTCTTCAAAGTAATCCTTACCGACACAACCAGTGGCTTCAGTAACAACAAGCTTCCAAAACGGCCATCCGTCTCCCTGTTAAATAGGGAGAACAATCCATACTTTAGTAAACAATTACCTACTTATCTACTGTCATTCACTATAAGTCAATCTTAATATATATATTCGTAATTGTTTCTAAGATATATAAAACATTTCTTTAATAAAATCGTTATCTATATTACCATTGACCCGTTGTATTCCCATGATATCAAAATTACTAAAGAGTTTTATAACGATCGTTCGAATAAAATGTTACATTTTGAAAGAAAACTTATACGATTTCACCAAAATAATTCAAATTACAATCTTAACTGGTAACGTAGCTTTTCTGGCCATGGAGCAGCAAAGGCTCTTTTAAAACCTTGTTTATATCAGTTGGAGTCACATCTAAACCGATTTATTCAAAATCTAACATATAATTTAATCATAATTTATTATCCTATCAAAGTACTTAAAAACTATCAACATTCATATACACATAATTACCTCTGGTTTACCACTAAAAGTTTGCATAATGTTAGCATTACTGATCGATTTACGTTAACAAAGTCATAACCTAGAAACTGACCATATTTATGACCAATTGAAGCATAAACATCTTCAACATGCTTAGCCAATTGTGAAAGTGTTCCACCTGCATCCAACAATAACCCATTTTATGCTCTCTTTGTTGTTCTCCAATTTCTTGTATTAAAATTCAGGTTTTGTTAAAAAGTGTATGGAATTAATTGAAATTGAAATGAGGAGTTGACTATTTGACTGATCTGTGTGAATCGTAGTGGACGAAAGACTGATTGATTTCTCAAAAAGTGTATTTGAAGGTTTTAGAGCTCGAAAAACAGTGTCGGCGTCCCTGGCGTTTGTAACGTCTACCGCCGTTTGGGCGATTACTACCACGCTTTACGGTAGTTGTTGCTAAAATGAATCGGTTATATAACAAGGTCTTTGCTGATTCCTATCAACATGTGCACCTCGGAGGGGCGGGAAAAAGCCGCGGAGACTTTTTGACCGAATGAATAGGGATCAACTGATAGACATTTTTTAGGAAGGTAATCCAGAATAAATGCTTTTTTCATTCGCTATGCGCTGGCATGATAAATAAGCGTTGAGTTTATATAATACGAAGTATTTGCAAATTTTACCTTGTATTTTAACGAAGTTTTAATTTATAACTTGCTCGTTAATATTAATGAAAGATTTGTAACGTTTGGATATCCATTTACATGTACATTGCACGTGGTTGTCCAGTGGTTTAACCGCTACGTCGATTACGTTGTTGTTTGATTTTTAATATGACACCCTTAAATTAGGTTGATAGTCAATCTCAGCCATTCTAATTAGTCCTTTCTATTATTATCAATTGCAGTTGATTTTTGTGAAGGGTTTGCCAGCCGCTAGCAGGTTCTCCTTCCATGGCAGTTGATTTTAATAATCTGCTTCAAGTAGAGTGTAATATTAAGCGCTAAATATTAAGTTTCACGACAACATAATCATCTGATTTATTTTTCAGCAATTACATCCTCTCAGAAGTCAAAATTAGCATCAATTTAATATAGGGTTTCCTTTCGATTTTGATGTCAATTGTTTGTTATTTTGTCGTCTATTCCTGTTTTATGCTTCATGATTTTGAATTGATTACTAACTTTTGCACTTGACATAACTTCATGCCTAATCTAATGATGATTTTTGTGCAATAAGGTCCAATTCTTCATGATGCAAACTTACGCAAAATACTCAATCACTCACATGTTTAGCCCTAATTTCATTAAATGCATTACTATCACTTGTTCACTTATCCATGATATGTAGTTTTCTTGAGAAGTATTGAACAGTTGTCTAACGCTTTATGATTTCTGTTTCGAAAACCAACGATTTGAGAAGTGCACCACATGGAAACATAATACTTTTACTAGAGATTATATATTACACTCAAGAATCGCTAAGCAAATATTACATATAAATACATTGGCAAATTTGAATTCCTTGTCACGACGCATTGTCAGGATGAAAACAATTATCTTCAGGAACCATACCCTATTACCTTGCCGTAGTTATATATCAATATCATTGTGTATTCATACACCATTCTACAATTACAAAATTCCTAACGATATGTTTTTGTGGCTCTTCAAATATAGCCATCATCTATACTTCCATCTTCAGCTTGCGCTTCATAATGGCCCTCATCTAATACACAAGAAGCTGATTTATAACCCACATAACAGAACAAACTACAGCATAAATCCTTCAACTAATGCAGGGATCCCAGGGTCACTAGATCTACAACAAAAAGTGGAGCCTAAACTGATTGCGGGTTTTCATTTACTAAGGTATCTTTTGCACAAAAGAGTGACGTATATCACCATTTCTCTCTGTTCAATCGGCATACAACAAGTGCTTGAAACTCTAGTGCCTTCAATAAGGTCGTTTATGATCTGTAAGAGTTAAGACATAGCTCCAGAAGAACCAGCTAATTTTTAGCTGCATGATAGTAAATAAATGACTTCAGTCCATGCTCAACTCGGTCAATGTTTAATCTAACAGGTCAAGTAGACAAACTCAGAATAACTAGCTTAAAAAGAATGTCAAACGGGGGTCAAACAGGTTGAAAGCCGCTCAAGTGCTTTCTATTAACACCTCCTAAATGATTTTATTCGAAGAAACAGATTGTATTAAAATAATATAATCTTTCTAATCATATTTGACACGATATTTATTTATCAAAAACAATATCAAATTTATGGACGGAATGTTTTTCATGTCAACCCAACCTAACTCATAAAATTACCCATCTTTAGCCATTACCCAGCCCGCCCGACTTCCATTAAACACCTCTAGGTCTATCCCGAAAACAAGTGTATATGTGTGGTAGAGGGGAGAAGAAAGAAAGAGAAGACGAACCATGGAGAATTTCACAGCATAGGGCAACAAACACCGATGATAATGGCCATCAGTCAGGGATTTCTATGATGAAATAGCTTTGTGATTGCTCTGCGCTCACAGTCCTAATATGATAGTCAATTTTAATATAAGCAAACTCAAGGAAAAAACGTGTAAGTGTCAAAACATATCTTAAATTTGGAGTGATGAGCAATGATCAGGTCTTTGCAGAAGCTTCAAAATGTGTCATGCTAAAGTTACCTTAAACATATGTAGCACCAATTGTTTATCTGGGTTCATTCTCTTCAACTTCAAGAAAGTATATCCAAAGCTTAATTGGTCACGTGAAGTAAAACGATCAACTTCATTGAACCACAGGCATGAAAATAAGTTTGACATTGGTGTATGTGCTCTGATAATAAAGGAACCTTCAGGTACATCTGCAATAGCAGATGCAGAAAACAAGGAGAATTAGTGCCTTAAATCCAACCATTGGAAGGCAGCCTCCATTATAGGAAATAAAATACCAGTGGTACGCACAACTTGGAAGTGGCCTATTAGGGTCTGAAGGATCAAACTTAGGAAGACCATCAGATTGGTAAAACAGAAACTGTTCATTGATTGCTGAGTGATTGTACTTATTTAAACGCTTATTTTGTTGTACTTCGTCCCAAACACAGTGACGAGTATAATGGTTGGAAATGGCATATTCTGATCTCTTTCTCCATAAAAAGTATTCAATGAGCAACATTGGGTCTGTATGAAGCCTCAACTTGCTATCAAGCCAAATGGAATACCTGAAAGCACAATCATGCAGTGGGATTGAACATGTAGGGACTTTACCAGTACTAAAAATTTGAGGTGGCTATCGACCCACTTACTTATGAATGAAACGATTAGTGGTGCTTTATCTATAACGGATCAAATGCATCAAATGAAATAAATTAACCAAAAGCCCAAAAGGAAAGCGGGTCAAAAACCCAACCCACCCATCTAGCCACATCTGTAGAATTCAAAAGAGGCATCCACAATATACCAGGGTAAGTTCATAGTTTGAGGATTACCTAGCTGATGGGAAGAGGCGATGTGACAAGAATTTTGGCACTTTTCCCGTTTTTCGCATGTCTTCGTATGGTAAGTTGCTTACAACAACTATCCTCCATAACCCAATAAACCCTCTCTCATCAGGAACACTTCCCTCCGTTGATAGTTTTACAAGAGTTTCCTTGTCAACGAACATAATGAAACAAACATTCTTCTTTGAGTATTGACTGATCTGCAACATTAGATAACAATCAACAGCAATGAGATTATTTTCTGATCATCCACTCGTCAAGATGGTATGATAAACAAGAAAGCACCATGTGATCACAGTAATTTAATGCCACTACGAGACCTAAAAGAATGAACTCTAGGTAGGGGAAGCAAAATGCGTAGGTTGGGTAACATGTCAAACAAATTTGTGTAAAAAATCAAAATGTTTAGTTTGGGTTGGGTAGGGTAGGATAGACCCACAAATTCTTCTTAAATTCTAGTAATAATTGATGTGTTAGATATGATTATAGAACTATATTATCACAATAACAATCTACACTTTTCTATTAGGCACTTTAGAAGGTTATATGCATTTGTACACACTTTGAATGACTTTCACCCCAATTGACCCCTTCCTTTATAACTAAATCCTTAGTCTAAACACTTCCGACCTGTTAGAGATAAAACATTACCCAAGTTGACCCACTTGTATAATTAAGGATGGATACTGCCGTCTCTAACTCTAGGGCAATGACATCATAAGGATAATTTCAATGGAATTGTGTGGGGATCAGGAAGTCCTAGTTACAAGCACCAATCATTATATTGTTAAAGCTAGCAACACGTAACATATAATGATTGATAACTTATCAATTTCCTGAACATGAAGAGCCAAAATGACCAAAATCATTTACCATTTTGCTAGTTGGCCTGCGCAAAAAGTCTGAGCTTCCGAAAATACAGGATGATACAACAACAGTACAAGTATTCATGTAAATTCTGTCTTCCTTGTCCAAATCAAACCCAGTGCTTGGAGACCCTTCAAATCCTTCTACAAATCCGCAGTGAATTGTTTGATCAACCGCACGGAAGGATTGTTCTCTTTCTTCGAGGGACTGATGACCTCCAAATCTGGGAGTAACTGAACTTTCATGAGAAGGTATATTCTCCCTCTCAACATAGTGTAGTGAAAAGTTCACAAAATTTGAAAAAGCTGTGGGCTCAACAATTGTACCATCCGGGTCCCTTAATTCTACTTTGCAAGGGTTAAAACCTAAGACAAGAAATACAATGGAATAAAATAAGAACTTAATAAAACTGTCATATGGAACAAACACATTAATTAATATTCTGAATGCTAGAATATGAAGAGCAGAAGAAGAATATATGTTGATAACACAGCCACACTTAACTAGAGAAATAATGTCGTCCAAAAATAAAGGCAAACTACCAGTGGTTGCATCTTGTAAATGCAACAGTCGTCATTCAAGGACCCAGATTATACTTTATGGGTACAACCTATAAATGCAATAACCAATACGTCCAATTTGCATAACAATCCACAAGTCAAAAGATACAATAATGTACTTAATAGTTAATATCACACAGAAAGTCTCGTAAAATACGTGCTACTTTGGGAGATTTTAGAAACTAGATTATCCTAAAATGTTCTACTAAGTGACTAACATAGATGTTCCGTGAACGTTAATTGGACCACATTCACCGATTAAAATAATCCTAATCCAAGGTATGAAGGATAAAAGAAATTGATCATGCTAAATGCTTTAATTTTATAATGAAGTATGAGGTTTCTGGTAGAATCCTACTAGTAGCAATAAAATTGAAATTGCTTGTTATGAACTTATGGTCACTTCAACGAGAGTAAAGTATACAGCATAAAGAATTCTTACGTGCTCTATGAGGCTTCTTTTTTGTTTGCTCCACAGCATCTGATTCTACTGATACATTTTTTACAATTGTAGGTAAAGAAATACGTTGAGGCTCTTCTACCACTGCAAAGAAGGTACAAGAATATAAGAATAGGTAAATGCAATCTACAGGCAATATGTCAATATGTCTTGTGTTTATCTCATATGGATAGCACATGTACGATATACACATGATATATTTTAGTAATACCGAGACTGCAAGATCCAACATATATGACAAAGCAATACATTTGGCCACGTAACACAACTGGCAATCTACAGAAGGGATCTTCAACTTCTTTAAATACATGGCTAATAATGCCTACATTATATCAAAAGTTCCGTGATGTTGGAGCCCAACAAGCCTAAAACATATGCATAGTATAAAGAAAGGTATTTCTATGCGCAGAATACCACTTAACTTCTACGAATGTAAAGAATAGTATCACATTTCTCTTATATTACCCATTTAATGGCATGAAGATGGTGACTATTACCAGGTTTCACGCCCTTATCATAATCACCAATTATACTGATATAGATGTGCTTGATAAAACTAAATGAATACATTCCATTCAATTAATATCTACAAATAGTTAAGTAGCATCCTGGTTCATTAAAAGAAAAGTTTAACCATTAAGAGTCATTTAAATGGTAAACAAGCAGCCTTAATCAAACTATGTCTAAATTAATAAGTGACTGCACCATTTAATGGTTCGGTTCATTAATGATAAGCAAACAATCCTTGATATGGTGAGCATCTCTACTGCTTTCAAACGGTTTACCTAAACAGTGGACAGTTATGTGGTCACATTTTCTGAGAGCTGTATAGAACTTTTCCACTATGCTCAGATGCTAGTTCTCGTATGTTATATATAACAAAACATACAAATTCCTGTTAAGTGAAGGAGTTAACAATCACATACACCTTCATGCTTATTCCTACATCAAAAACTGTAAGCAAAGTAAATAACGAATTACCATGGAAGAACATCTTAAATCCGAAAGTAGCAATAGATATCGAGAATAATGTAGCAAATGAGAACAACCAAAACAGCACTCTCCTCCGCCCTGACCTCCTGCTCCGACGAACAGTCCGTAATCCATACTCACTATTATGATCGGCAACTTTACTCAGATCTGAACCGACCACACCTCCCCTCCTCTCCGGTAACATTTCAGGATCCCCTAAACCTAATCTGCTGCCGGTTCATCTGTAACACATCACCATTATTCTTCAAATTCATCACATCAATAAATAAATTATGCATCGAATAAATTTACTCTAGCTTCAATTGAAAGTAAACAGACACAATTAAATAGTAACATAATTTAGCTAAAACTAACATGCTACGAATTAATCTTCAAAATAGTACCATACCACGAAGTAATCAGACACAAAATAGTACTATAATAATGATAAATGACTTATTCCGTACAGAAAATGGATCGGATCTTGCTCGAGCCCTAATTTTGATTTTTGTGAGTCAATCTGTGGTATTCATGAAAAAGGGAACGAGAGAATTAAATTTGACGAGTGGAAATATTGAGAAAAGGGAGAATTGTCTGTCTATGTCGGTCGTGTATCTAACGACATATTGAGAGGAGAAGGTAGAGGAAAGCGCCTTTTCCGTAAAACACTAGTCAAATTATGTACTTTTTAGCAACTACTTTTGTCATGTATAATTCAGCTTTTCTTCATGTGAGTTGTTTGTTGTCTTGCTTAATTGATGGATGAATAAATGATGGAGCATCTCATATTTAAAGCTCTTTTAATTTAACAGAAATAGAAAAATATAATATATAGGAATTAAAAAATATATTATTGTAATTTCTAGGAATACAAATAGATTTTGTATTAATTTTTTCTAATTTATGTGTACCTTGTGAAGGAAAAAAAACAAGACTTAAAGATTTAATGTGCATGATTTCTTTAAAAATAAAACTATTGGAATATGATGCGATGATTAAGAAAATATTTAATACCTTTTCTTATTTAGATATAACATGAGATCCTCTTCGGCTATAATTTTACGTTTATTTTTAAATATAAAAAAAAAAAAAAAAAACCCTTTCTCCTTTGTGTTAGAAATCTGGTTCTTGTACTATTACGTATCAGTATATAATGTTTTTGGTAGAAAAAATGATTTTATAACCCTTATAATTTGTTTGCCTCTATCCATAAACTTACAAATATGAAGATGGAAAGTACCAGAATTGCCCTTAACATCTCATCAAATCTGGCTACTCTAAATGAAGGCAAATTCGGCAACTACAAAAATTAATTACTCCTATTTTTGACAACTACACAATTAAACAAATATACATTGGATAATAAACGGATTAAGTCACTATATTCTTTCCAAAATTTTAAAAGTTTGAGCTATTAGACTTTAGTGATGAAAGGTTATTAATACACCACATATAACGAATAGAATTGAGAACTCACGAAAGTTATATTTATAGTATAACATTGTTATCAAAATTGCCCCCTATATATTATCTGTGGATAAATACATTGGTAATGTATTAATTTTTGTACAAATGTTCACTTACATGAATTATCTTTTTTTCGTTATGACTGCATGAACGTCATATACAAAACTGCTAAAATTTTTGATATTGTCAATTCCACCGGTAAAATATATAAGTGGCATTTATTTCTGACGTGGAATTTATTTACTTTTTGTGATCCGTTTAAGAAAATAATTAATAGACATATAGGTAATTACACTTTGCGAAAACGTTTAGTTTGGGTAACTATTTTTATCTATTGACACTTAGATAAGTAATCATGTATACATACGCGTACATTTACAAACCCACATGTTCTATCTCTTTACCTCTTTACCCTCTCTTTAACATTAACAAGAATTATGAGTTGAGCCATCTTTTTGCTCAAATTAATCACAGAAACAAATGTTCGTCGGATCTTCACTTTCTTCATTTTATGCTTCAATTTAATCACCCGCGTCATTTGCTACTGGTTTTGCTTGACACCGTCACCAACGGTTTTAATTGCCGACGAAAATGGCAAGCAAAGACACAAATGCGAAATCAAAGAAAAATCTGATTAAGTTGCCAAAAACCTACAAATATCCACCGGTTCTAGGGGTTCATGGTCCGACTAATCGCCATCTTCTTTCCCATATTCGATCAGCATCGCAAATCACCATACCCGTATATGAACAAAATCTAACAAATCGAAATCTAGATCTGCTCGTCGCTTAGGGTTTGTTGAATTAAACTATAAGGTTTGTTTGTCAAAAGAAAAAATATGTTGATATTGTTTTATTATTAGATTTGTTGTTGTTGTGATGATTTTGTTGTTAGTTATTGAAATGGGTATTTAATTGTTCAAAATACTAATATATCTAAGTGACAATGAAAAAATTAATTACCCAAATTGAACATTTTTGCAAACTTACCCAAATTGAACACGAGTCGCTTGGAAGGAGTAAGTGTCGCCTTAAAAGTGTCGATATATATGATCAAGCGACACTATATAGTGTCGCTATACGTCACTTTATCTCCTGAGAAACGAGTGTCACTTTTGGAAGTGTCGCATCAGGAGTATCGCTACTTTCTGACACGCGACACTACATAAGTGTCGCAGAGGAGTGTCGCTAAACTGTTAGTGTCGCCTGTGAAGAACAACACTTAGTGTCGACTTATGTTATGAACCCTCTATTCGTCAATGATTCTTCAAGCATTCATCTAATTTCGAATTAATTAAACTATTATCAATTGTTCTTGTATTATCTTGATCAATAAAAACTTTTTTATCGATTCAATTTCACAAAAACCATCTGAATTGATAATTTTGATGAATCACAGTTTCAAGAACATTAGAATACCTATTTTATGAATTTCTTTAAATTAACAAATTGTGAACTGTAATTTATCAAATTGATCCTTTAATCTTGTTCCTTGATCAATAAGCTTCAATTCTATCAGATTACTTTAACCGAAGCACAATCAAATTTATGAAATTGATCTAGAAATCACGAATTTGACTTTTTGTTGACTTTTTCTTTGATGATTTATTGATTATTTTGATCTGTTTTCCTTCAAATCTTAAATCACACATGCTCTGATACTAATTGTTAGTCCACAATCAAGCAATCTTATGATGATAGTTGAGAGAGTTTTGTTATAATGATTTTTCTATTAAGTGCTCAAAATGAATTTTACAAGGTTAAGTGTTACAAATGATTAAAATTAGCTACCTATTTATACTATAAGTGTTAAACACGTGATTAAGCCATAAACAATGTTTACAATTTATATTTTTATTTCTCAACAATGGCGTTTGATAGTTGTTGCCTCCATAAACTTTTATGACTTTTATGATTTCTTTCATACATGTTTGTAAAGTTAAAATACATTGTTAAGCTCATGCAATGACATTTTTTCAAATGATGTTTGAACCGCCGAAACCAATTCATTGATTGTTCCCAAAACCTCTTGCTCTTGAAGTGAATGAATAGCTCGAAAAAACTTGAGGTCCAACACATTTAAATCATGACAATTTGGTGGTTGAAAATGAAGGCGAATATCAAACTCATCTTAAGATGCTTTTTGAAGAAACTCATAATCTCTTTAGTAACCGATAAAATGGGTTTCGTCTTCATTGTTCCCGCTACACAATTTTTACTTGAACACTTTGCGGATTCTAAGGTTGTGAGCGGGAATATACAAATTTTTCCTAAAAATATATTATTGCTCAGTGGATCAAATCTAGGGTGTGCAACCGCCGCAAGAAACATTACTCTTGTGATAAACTTTTTGTTTTACATGTCCTTAATGAGTCAACTTCACCGGGAACAAAGTAATATTGTCTTGACATGTAGAACCACTTTTCATCAATGTGTACAACGTTAAACATATCACAAAATGTGGGACAAACATTTGACAAAGATGGAGTAACCATTGATAAACATAACTCTAACCTTGTCTTTTTATTTGCGTTAGTAAGATCGGGCTTAACGACATTTATGTGTGGCCTAAGTGTGGCTTATTTAATTCATCTATGCATGGTTGATTTCAAAACATTTAACGCTTTTGTAAGAGAACGAATATTTGTTCCACAGAGTAATGTAATCTCTAAAACTTGAGTCAAGTTTATTTGAACCCGTTTCCGTCCAAGTTTTGTCTTTTTCGAAGATACATCAACCATTGATCCATTAAGAGCTTGACGTTTACCTTGACGCCAAATGCGCCTTATTGTTCACTTCGATACGAAGAACAATGCAACTACATTGCTTAAAGATTCTTTCTTTAATTCTCCGTTAACACTTTGTTGCAATCAAGATTAAAAAATAGTTTGCCGTTCAACATTACTCAAGTTGGGTTTACGATGTGAACTTGTGAGGTGTGCCATTTTCGGTAAGATAGAAGTGTACTTAGAGTCATTTAGAGTCATTTTGTCAAATGAAGGTATATGCTTGCACATTTAAAATCCACTCTCAATTTGAAGAATCAGAGGGAGACAAATATTTTAAAGTTTATTTTAAAATTTTGATTGAAATTTAAGTAAAATTGAACTTTCTATATCTATTTAGGTAAAAAAAAATGGCGCAAAGTTTGCCTCCAAGTTGGAATGATAAAAGGCTTGAGTTTTTCAATTTATTTAATCGATTGTAATCTGATAAGTAGGTTGCAAACCATTTACATGAGAGATAAAAAACATTTTTGATTTTTTATGTGATTGTAATTTAAAGAGATAAGAGGTAAAATGGTCATAAGGGTGACAAAATATTGTAATAATTACAGATCCTAGATCTTTGCAGTGGCAAAATAGTATTACTATATATAAAAAAATTATTATCAAACTAAAAATTAAAAATTAAACTAGTAAATGTAAAAAAAATAATTTAAACTAGTAAAAAATGTATAGAAAGGAGGTTACTTTAATGTTTTCTCCACATAAACAAACTATTTATAGAGGGCCTAATTGCACTTGAGTTTAAGTTATATTAAAAATTTATATGTATATATAATATTAAGTACAATAGGATAGGGGGTTCGAGAACCCCCTCTTAAATTATTACATCTATTCTGAATCTCTATAATATTAAAGACACGTTGTACGAGACAAAGGGAGTAATCATATACAGTTTCATTTCTTAATAAATATCATGTAAACAATGTATTTTAACGTGTCAATCATGTCAGTTTAATGAAATAGCTTGACATATACACGTAAACATTTTTAAAATGAAACCGATAAAAGAAGTGAAAGTACATTACCTATTCGTATCATTAACCTTTATATTAAACCGGTTCACGGGTCAACCGTTTAATGTAAATCCAAACCCGAAAGGAGTTATTCATCATTTCATCATGAAATATGGAAAGGGTGGAAAGAAATAAACAGGAAAAGTCGGCGGCGCTTAAAACCCACAATAGTAAACTGGTTTTGATTTTATTTTTTTCCTAGTACTGAATAGCTGCTAGCTGTACGAGAAATTAAACGGGAAAAAAATGGCGAATGAGATGGAAGAATTAATTGGTTTTCTCACGTCTCCTTCTCCACAAGTGAGTTGGTTCAATCTTCTGTTGTTCTTATTATTGATTTTTTTTATTGTGAATTCCATCAGATTTTCGCTGTTAAAACCCTAATTTACAAAGTTGTATAATTTATTATGATCATAACCGGTGTTTGTGATTGTTTGTTTAAATGATTATCCGCTTATTGCTTATTTTTATCCCATATAAGCAATGGTAATATACCTTTTAGGGGTGTTATCTTATTATCCGTTTTTATCAAATTGAGCTTATAAGCTTCAATAAGCCATAAGCTGAAGTAAATAACCCCGTCAGCCGTTAGAATGAGTTATTTATTTTTAAAAAATAAAAAATTCAATAAGATAACTAAACGCCCCTTAAAATATCCTTGTACCAAAAGAGTTAAGCACCTAAAAACAAGCAAGTTAGTACTTTTAAGCACACAATCGCTTTAAAAGCTACATTTATTTTATGAATTTGTGGCAGTCGTGTGGAACATTATTTGCTTATAATGTAATTAAACGATTTATCAGGTGAAGAAGGTAGCTGTTGATATTGTGCGTGGATTAACTGGGTCAGACGATGGGTTACAATCACTTGCTAGTTACTCTAAAACCTTGCTGCCTTCATTATTGCGACTATTAGGCGAAAAGAAGGTGCTCTATTTCTCTATAATGTTTATGATGAATTGTGTTGTGATGATAATGTGAATTCACATGATTAATAATTTTAAGATAGCCCATGTGACAAATTGTAAATTCTACCAGCTACGAGATATATAAAACCTAAAAGAAACTAAACTTTGATTTGATCAATTTAGCTGTCATTTATCCAGCTCTAGAGTTCAATGATTTTACAAGGAAATAACAACATTTATTTGCAGGGTTTAGACTGAACTTTACCCAAACTTCCTATTTGTATGTATCTAACCATAAAACTTTTTGGGTAAAGTTTGATATACATTTGTAGATACTCGACCTTTTTTCATATTGTGGCTTAGCTTTGGTAATCATGTTCAGGAGGTTTCTGAACCAGCGACAGAAGCTCTTGTGAATTTGTCGCAAAATTCTGATTTGGCAGCAAAGGTGATTGAAATGGGTATAATTAAAGTGACGATGGATATTTTATACAAACAAGGATGTGAAATCACAGGATTACTGGTCATGCTTCTTGTTAATCTCACACAACTGGATGCCGGTGTTGAATCATTACTTCAGGTTCTTTCATTTTATTAATTTGGACTGGTTGTCATGGATGAACTATTTATTAATCGTTTATGCTGCACATGTTTATTAGGTGGGAGACGATAAGGTGCAGGGGTTGTATGTCATGAAACTTGTGAGATCATTTTGCACTTCATCTAATGACAAACAAGGTCCACTTTTATTATCTTATATTTTATTTCATCTTTTTTGTTTAGGAATTACAGGTGTGGTCTATATCGTATATCCAATTTTCACAATTTCATACTTCAGTGGTTCTTATAAACGAGCATGCTCTAAGCATGGAGGTTGTTAAAAGGGATGAGTTTAGTCTAACAAGTCCTTAGCTATATCAAATAAGGTTGAGTGTCTGAAAATCAAATCTTACCCAAGTGTCTATTGCATGTATCCAACTTTATAAGTTTCTAGCGTATGTATCAAACTCTCAATTTTTGCAATTGTACGTATCCACTTCTTCATCATGTAACCAATATTTTTTCCTGATGAGCCATAAAATTTGCCATGTCATAAGAGGTCATTTACATACAATAGCTATAAATGAAAGTTTGATACATACAATACAATAGAAACTCTCAAAGTTCGATATCTGTAATAGAATATTTTAGGTCAAGCTTAATAAATTTTCAGAAATAATATATAATATATATCTTAATGCTATGTGTTTCAAATAACAAAAGTGGTTATAGTACATTAGTACCATATAGAACGGTGTTCAAGAAGTGTGTACTTTTATCGAGCAAGCTATGTAGAAATATAAAGTAGAAGTAGGTCAATTTTTAAACAGAAATAAACAATAATGAAACACTTGAAGATCAATGAATAGAGAAAAAGGGTAAAACTCCTATATCTCTGCCTGTCTTTGTCGATGAACATATTCATTTTGGCTTTTAAAATTGTTGCACTTGACAAAGATCATATTGACTTCATTATCATTTTTTTATTGCATTTGAGCAGATGATCCATATGGACATGTTGGTTCCATACTTGTAAATGTTTCAAAAAACAAAGAAGGGCGAACACTTCTTTTAGATCCTAAGCGTGGGCTCTTGAAACAAATTGTTAGGCAGTTTGATTCCACAAGTCTACTGCGGAAGAAAGGGGTATGTTCAATAATATTGTCATATGTTTGTTTTATATTTTTTCAGTTGGAAAAACTGAGGATCGTTTTATGCGACATTGTTGGGAAAATAGGGCACATAAATGTTTTTTTTTTATCATGTATTAGAAGTAATAATACAACCATATATCATATATGTGTGTGTGTGAGAGAGAGAGAGTGAGAGAGAGAGAGAGAGAGAGAGAGGAAGAATTAAATAAGAACACTGAAAAATAAGTACGCTGAGAACACATTATATTCACACATATAGTTGACAAAATCACATTCATACATCTTTTAAATGTTGATAAAACTGATCATGAACATCCTAAGTTTGAGGATACCGTTCACTGAGTTTTCTTAATGTACATTTTATTCTTCAACTCTCCCCCTCAAGCTTAGGAATATGTGAGATGTCCCCGACATGTTTCAGATTGAGACTACAAACTCAGAAATTCAGAATTATATCAATATCGAGGATGATCTTACAACTCACAAACTAATGATTGAATAATATGAATTAATTAATTACATGAACAAGCATTAGTTGCATATAAAGAAAAGAGCTTTCATGGCATGTGTACATTATATACTTATAATCATTTCTAAATTGTGCGTGCATTGAAGATTTTATTATCTAAATCTTTCCCCAAGTAGGTATCTGGCACTATTCGGAACTGCTGTTTTGAAGCCGACAATCAGCTACAGAATTTGCTTTTGATATCAGAGTTCCTTTGGCCAGCTCTACTTCTACCGGTTGCTGGAAAGAAGGTAACTTCCCATATGTCCAATCTTCTTTTTTGTACAACCCATATCTCCAATCTTCTACTTACATGCATATTTCTGTTACAGGTTCAAAATGAGTTTTTCAAAGAAACCATAAGAAGGTTTTTACTATATATCTGACAATAAATTATATTCCATACGTGGTATAGGTGTATAATGAACAAGATACTTCGAAAATGCCTCTTGAACTAGGAAGTGCATTATCAATTGAGCGTGAACCAGTCAATGATCCTGAAATCCGTATCCAAGCATTGGAGGCTATTTACTTGATCATATTGCAGGTCACATTAACCACAAATTCCCCTTGTTAGTCATGTGGTAATTCTGTAATTAGAGGTGACCTAATTTGCGGGCCGGGTACGAGTCTAAATGGGTAACTTCTTGGTATGGGCCAAAATAGATTGGTCTGGTTGGTTGACCTCCAACACTTTTTGTCCAAATAATAATTTTCGTTTCATAAACTGTCAATGCATGGGCTGGTTTAGTTATCGGTATTTACACCTCCTTGCTAATGATATTCCAGGGGGCAGGTCGAAGGGCATTTTGGTCATTGAATGGACCACGGATACTCCAAGTCGGGTATGAGGAGGAAGAAAATCCAAAAGTAATGGGTGCATATGAGAAAATTGGCTCGCTGGTACTCACCTCACTTCCTCCCTAATTACGGTTTGTTAACAGCTTACGAGCAGTATGAGAAGTTATAATTTTTTGACATTTGTGGCAAGGGAATGTCATGGCTTCAAATAACACGAAAATGCATTTAAAATCTGTAGTACATCTTACCTCTAACAGGTCAAATGGGTGAACTTAAGTGACTTATTTGCATTTCACCTGTTAGAGGTAGGATGTACTACAAATAATAGTTATTACAGTGGCTAGTTGTAAGAAATACCGACTTTGAATTTTAAATTGTTATTTGAAAAGTTCATAGTTTTAATTTTTAACAGTTGTATAAAATATCTATCATATCTTGACGTTTTTTTTTCTTTCTTTTTTTTAGTTAAAAGATGAACATTCATATCAACAGTAGGATTGAAAACACATGTCCAAGTGCATGTAAATAGAAACTAATTGATTTGCTGGATTTGCAGCTAGTTGAAGGCAACGACACCGAGGAAGGATCCATGCAGACATCTTTGTAGTATGCATCCAAATCCCATATTGTTTATTAAGATTGGCTTTTAAAAGCTTTAGTGATTTGCAGCAATGTTAGATGTTATTCTTGCTTCAGCCCAAAAAAATCTGCAGAATTTAATCAGCGCCATATCCCTGTGGATGAATATATTTTCAGTTTTATGGTTTAATTCCGTATAATTTTTTCATGTTATTTTTATATACTGGATTCTTACTGTACTATTAATCTTGAATCACCACCGAACCTTCGTGTTCCCAATTTCTTCAAGTGGGTGAAACTTTGTTTAAGATGATCAGACGATTGTTTGGACACCGAGTGTTGCTGATCAAGTTGGCTCTTAAGTACAAAAACATGCACTCCTGTAATTTAATGGACTTGTGCCATAGCCATAGGCCAAGAAATTGCATGCACAATTTATACATGGAACATATTGAACTATTGAAGTGTTAATGGTCATAACTTTCAATGTCAACTTGTTCTAGTAGCATTAACCAGTTCTATACTTCCATACATAAAGCTGGATTGTTCACAAGATGAATGAGCAACATACTGAAATATTACTCTATAAATGCTAAAAAGATGAAAACATCTTTTCAAGTTTTTAATCGGTATTTGGATAACTTACTGTTGCTCTTGAGGTAGGGTAAAAGTGCAAAAGTATCGTAACATCTTTTCTTGCAGGTCTTGAGTTTGTTCTATAGCTCATATATGGATCTACAAGTATTTAAAAGTGTCCAACTCGTATACTGATCTACATGCTCTATTCTTATTTGTAAGAGAAAAATAAAGAGGATTATTTATTAATACATAAGTCCAAATTTGTAAGTATAAAAATAGACCTATTGAATTATTAATCGGTTAATGTGACAAAATGATCGGTGAAAATTAAAAGAGATAAAATATATAAATAATATATCAAAGGATAAATAAATTACTTACCTCTATATTCATCAATTTGTAAATAACTATTTGGGCAATAGTGTTATGAATAGTCATTTACAAGTTTGACATATTTTTTTTAATATATATTTTGATATATTTTATAATATGTAAATGTTATAAATAGAGTAGTATTACTATTATTATTATTATTATTATTATTATTATTATTATTATTTAATATGTACTTTAAAATATGTCTTATAAATAAAATGATTTTATTGATTTTATTTATTATTTTTACATTTAGTAGTTAGCATTTTAGAATTTCTTATTGTTAGTTAATTGGGTTTAGAAGTTTTGTTTAAAATTAGACTTTTATCTAATAATTAGTGTTTTAGGATAGCTTCAGAAAAACATACAAACCAATAATATAAATAGATTTTTGGTTGTAACCAAACTTTGATTATTCAAGTTATAATACATCAATATATACACATTTTATGAATTTCATTTTTTATTAGAGTTTAAGTTTTTTGAACTTCCGTCGCAAAGCGCGAGTTAAAAATACTCTTTAGATTTATTTATCATTACTCGAGTGTAGATAATTTTATTATTATTATTGTTACTATTATCTAGCACAAGAAATTAACACTGACTCATCGTGTTACTTGAAATGATATCAATTACCAAAGCAAAATACAAAAGGAAAGGATTGTCAAAGTACTGGGAATGGAGTGTGAGTGACTATTTAGATATGATAGGTTGGTGAATACAGAGGTGTGTGGATCTCAATTCCCTAATTTAAGATCAATCAACTCAACATTCAAAGTAAACGACCTCTTACGTATTAATAATAAAATATAAGCTTATATATAAACTCACACTCCATATTGAAAAGAATACTGTAATATTTTTTTTAGTTGGGACTTGGCACGTCACGGTTTCAACTCAAACTTCAACCATGTAAAAAGCACATTTAAGTCACAATCGGGCACAAAAAATGAAAAACAATAAATTAGTAGCAACAATGGGTCCCTTTGTCATTTTAGCAATACTTGGGGGTTTATTTGACAATTAAATTCCCCATTTAGCGCCAAAAGAATCATATACGACCGACATATATATAAAGGATAAAATAAATAAAAACAGGTTTACATGCCGCTAATTCAGAGTATATAGTTGATGGTTAGCGTATTGATATACTTGTAAGATGTCTCAAGTTCAATTTACTAGTAATACCATTTAAAGTAATCGAGAAAAGAGTCGGAAATGATCACAGAATAATTCGATTACGTCACGTACATTTGAGTAAAAATATTCGATTTCCTGGGTAACGTAAATAGAGAAAACTTTATCCGCTTACTCCTTTATAAACCATCACCAAAATGATTTAATAGTTGCCGTCTTAATATTTTAAGAAGTCTCAAATTCAAACTTCACTAACTACGCATTTTAAAATGACTAAAAGAAAAGTATGAAACAATTACAAAAATATTCCAATTAAATCGGGGACACCTAAATCTCGTATCCTCGTATCCCCCGAGTTAATGAACCAAAAAATCTCCTCAGTTTATTAATTTAAAGAAAAAGAAAAAAGAAAAATGGCGTGCTATGGTTTTATTTCAGAAGTGGCGCCAAATGAAAACTAAAAACACACACCAGTTTTTCATATTCCCGCCATGGTTACTCTTCAATATCACCTTCCAATCTCCGTCACTCACAACAAAAAGTTCGTACACAATACAAAAAATATATATTCTATCTCTATCTGTATTTACATATATTACTGGAAATGGATTTGCCGGATATTGCAAGGAAGTTAGGGCTATCTGAATCGAAACAAGTTGTCCGTAAAGCCGCCGAGCTCCGTCGCATGTCCGATCTTCAATTTGATTCATCTAGTGCCGGAATCGTAATTATTTTACTTCTATTACGTCTTTTTACTATTTATGGTTGACTTTTGTTGTGTTAGTCAATTTGTCTGACCTAATTTGCCCTAATTTGTTCATTTGGTGATTATAGGGCGAGATTTGCAAAGCTGTCATCTGTTTAGAGATTGCTGCTAATATGTACGTGCTAATTTCCTAAAATTGTTGTAATTAGGTTTTCATTCGTTATTATTGTTCAGAAAATGTTACTGTTATTTCCATTTCAAGTTTAGATAACATGTATAACTGAAATATGTGAATATAATAGTTATGTGATTGTATAATCCTGATTATCGTAGGAAGCAAGTTTTATTTGATCGCCAGATTGCGGTAAGGTTGAGTGGAATGTCTGAGAAGGCTTACATTAGATCCTTTAACGTGATGCAGAATGGAATCGGCGTCAAGTATGTATCTTTATGTTTGTGTAAATTTTTGTTGTACTTCATATTATAAGTGTATATTGGAGTGAAATTGATTTGTATTGGAACACACATTGAATTGCTACTTGATGGATTGTAGGAATACACTTGACATTAGGGAATTGGCTATTCAATTTGGATGTGTTAGGCTTATTCCTATTGTCAAGAAAGGATTATCATTGTAAGTGCTCTTTTCCTCGTTTTGTTTCATGAATATAGTTATCATTAACAACCGCGCTAAGTGAAGCTTTTGACTTAAAATGGACATGACACAATGTGGATTATTTGGTGGCTTGTTTGTTAAGCTGATTGAACTTTATGTTTTGTATTTGCAATTGATCATACCTTATAATGAATATTATTTATATTTTAGTTTGTGATATCTAAGGTATTCAATTGTCTACTGGTTATCCAATTACAGATACAGGGAGCGGTTTATTGCATCGTTACCTGCTTCACGTCGAGCTAGTGCTGACTTCACAAGGCCTGTGTTTACTGCAGCAGGATTTTATTTATGTGCCAAAAAACATAAGGTATGCCCAAAGGTTTTTTAGCAGTTGGAAGTTGCATGTCTTTGGGAACATCAGTGTATCAGTTTGATTGCTTGAGTTGGTTTTGTTTGACATCAATTTGGCTCCTTCCACAGCTCAAGGTTGACAAGAATAAGTTGATTGAACTTGCTGGGACATCTGAAGATGAATTTTCAAGTGTAAGAAACAGTTCTCGTGAACGAAAACATCAGTCTCCACATATATAGATCTTTATCTAAATTGATTTTGTTTGAATTAATGCAGGTATCTACTTCCATGAATGACCTTTGTCATGATGTATTCGGGGTGACAAAGGAAAAGAAAGATCCAAAGTCTGTGAAAGGGAACAGAGGTACAATCTCATTTACACTCAACTCTCGGTCTTTTCACTTGTTGCTATTTTCACATTGTGAGTTGTTGCTTAAGCAATAGAATGCAAACAACCTGAAATTTATATACTTACATAATATCTGCCTTATTTTGCAGACTTATTGGATGCCTTCCCTGAGAACAGGCAAGCCGAGGAGGATGGTTATTCATCTGATGAAGGCAAAGATGTATAACTTTTGTTTCTATTATTTCTCTTTTTCATAATTTGAATGTAGCATGTTCAAAAATCGCATTGTATACAGTCCTTCCGAAAATCTTCATCATCACCCGTACGTGATCAGTTGAAGATACTAAACAGATGTTTTGTGAAATGTCTGAAACTTCAATAAACTGTAGACACTGTTTTTTTTTATCTAATACGGTTCTAAATAAATTTGTTGGATTGATACTCACCAAATGTAAGTCTGTAGCTCTCATACACATAAAAATCACTTTCATTGGGTCAGTTTTTCAGTCTACAACTATCTGGTTATCTTAACTTGTTTGCACTACAATATCCGTTCACGTCGGTTCATTTGTTACTTGTAGAAACATTATTAGAATTAACACCAAATGTTTCCAAACTAATTCCCCTTCCTTTTTTTACCTGTTGCAGCTTTCAGCCTACAAGAAGCGGAAGCGTGAGGACAACCACAAGTATGAGGAATGGAAATCTACTGTAGTAGAATCCAATAAGCAAAGCAAGGAAAAAGGTAACCACAACAATTCCCTTTCGCTCTGATCTTGAATTGTCAATTCCAACTTATTTACTGAGAACATACTGATTTGGGTTATATAGTATCTTTAACGAGTCAAATGGGTAAAATATAAAAATAGAGTTATAAGGGGAGTGCATAAAATGAATTGAAAGTAGCCCAATAGTGTATTATTAAAGCATACAAGTTACAACGTCTGAAAATCAGTTATTAAAAAAACAGATTATTACTGTCATGATATACTTTATGCAATCATATTTTAAGTACAAGTTATTTGTGAAAATACTAAAAGTACAGAACAAAAGAGAGTTTGTAGGTGAACACGGTCTGACCCATTTTGACTCATTACCAACTTGCCCATTTTGCCACTTCTAATCAGTTAATATTTATCACCAAGACACCAACAAACAACATTTCTAGGACTTCCGGCTCATCCTCATTTTCTTTTTGTAGTCACTGTTAAAAGAACGAAGCAAGCACAACTCAACTTTTTCAAGAGAGTTGCAGAAACTGAAGTTGGAGTGTAAGCGTCTGCTAATGTTGCTTCTAGATATCATAAACACCATTTTCGGTTAATGAAGCCATTTAATTATGCTTTTGTCACATAATGCATGGATTATGACCAAAGTTTTATGGCTATGCATCCAACAAGTTAATGTACAGCATCTAAGTTTTTGGTTAATTTCAACATAGACAGTTTTGTCACCCAAATAGGTGATTCTCGTCTTTTGGAAATATTATAAAGAAAATTAGTTTGTTTGTGTCACACATCTTTCTTGTTAATGTCATTTTCTTGAAGCTATATATTATAAATGGGTAGGTTATTTGACGATGGACATTTCTACTACTCGGTTAGTAGAGTCGGGAGAAATGGACAGCACTTAGGCATCAGTGCATAGGCAAACTTGTCTAAAAATGTGCATAGCGTAGCCAAATTTGTTTGAACATGGGGCATGACACTTTTGTATACAAAAGCCTTCATTATTCTGTACAACTGCTTTTTGTCATGCTAATTTATTGAAACCCGACGGTAAGCTAGTCGTTTATTTCCAATATCTATGAAGGAGAATAGCTATTAAAAGAATAGATGAAAACACCCAACGCGTACTCATTTTTAAATCAGTATATTTAATTTTTCAAAAATAGGTTATTATTATATAATAATAACATCATTTTTGAGTGCCAAAATATATATTGTTAAGATTGGAACGGCTATAATAATAATAATAAAACTAGAAAAAGGGGTCCATTTCGATTAAACACTCAAAAGTCAAAACAACACCATGAAAGTTGAAACGTTTAATGATCTCGCTTTCTCCTCTTCTGTCTTACGCATGACTGCTTACCACCACCGTATCCCTTAGAGTTGCACCATCACAAGTTATTTCTTGTCGACTCAAGCTAATCATCGAAATACTAACGGCAGGTATATATATCTTGAAAATTATATACTACTTTCTTCTCTTGTTTATCAGCTTGCTACATTAAAAATAGCTCATCAGCTTATCAGCTTGCTACATTAAAAATAGCTCATTTCTTATAATAGATAGATATAGGGAATAGAGATATAGGTATTTGATATAATGCATACATACTTGCTGTCAAATTTTAGCGACTAGAAATTTTTTATTGTCTAAATTTTCTTTTATTTAATCTGAAAGAAAAAAATAAATTTTAAAATATTTTTGACATGTTTCTTTTGGCTCTTTGTTAATTTGATGTATAGTTTCTTTTTTTAGTTACTTTTGTCTTGTCTTAAGCATTTAGTAACCAACTTGCTTTACATTTTCTTTAATAAATTAACAATTGATTTTGGTTTGTGTTTTATTGTCGTTTTTTTGTGTGTTTTGTTGTATATAATTAACAATTTGATACTCCAAGACTATAGTGTACATCTAGATGCACTGAAAATATGATGCACCTAAAAACTAAGTTTTAATGTGTCTTAGAAGAATTCCCACTTAAACTGGTAGTGAGAACCCGATTTCTGGAATCTAATTGGCAAGGTTTGACTTGACCGGAGCGGATCGCAACTCAAGCACAACTAGAGTTCACTCACCCATGTGGCCAATACTTGATGTGAGCTATTGTTAAATATGATAGATTGTACTTTTAACTTTGATGCACTACAATTATTATAATTATGATGGACCACACTTTTAATTTTGACTTTTATTATTAAGTATGACACAATATATTTATTATTATAGTGCACTTGACTTTTAAGTGTAATGCAACTAACTTTTAATTATGATTGCACTTTTAACTATTTACAATTATTACGACGATGCACCGTTAGAATATAACTATGACGTACTGGACTTTTAACTACTCTGTATTTTACTTTAAGTATGACACAATGCATTTATTATTATGATGAATTTGACTTTTAAATATTTTGCATTCTACTTTTTGTTGGGAAAAATAACTATTGAATCTAAATTATAAATTTGTTTAGTCAAAAGTCCAAGTCTTATAAAAATAGCTAAGTGTTAAATTTGAGTATGATATGCAAAATGCAATGTCTAAAGTCTTAAGTGTAATTTCAGACTCTGATAGACTACTTGAAGATTTCATACTTTGAAAGACTTTGTCAGAGTTTAGACTCATATAAGATAAAGACTTAAAGTTTCAGATTCATTTTGAAGATAGAAGATTGAAGATCACGTTTACAGCTGGATTTTGATGGATACAAAGATAACTACAAATATTAGAAGATATGTATTTCATAGAATAGTTATCTAGTTTCCATAAATATCGTTTTAGTTTGTTAAACACGATATCATAGAAATTCGGTAGGATTGTTACATCTAACCGACCTATCTCTTGTATAAATAAGATCAATGGTTTTCATTGATACCTTGATGTCATATATGTTGAATAATACATACACATACGACGAATATCATTATGATTACTGTTCTTAATTCCCTTAAGTAAACTTAATCATTATTGAATTGATGTTAAACGTTGAATACTTAATTGTGATCAATTAAATCCTTGTTGATTAATTGATAATTTATTAACAAGTTTATGTTTAAGACCTAACAACTAGTATAAGAACAAATAAGATTTAATTATTAATATACAATTTTAACGATCTAAGTAAACTAAAAAAATCACAAAACAAACAACTGTGGCAACTGTAAGCACACAATAACTAATCATGGCTCGAAAAGTCATTTCAAAATTCAATGGGATAAAATTTGCTCATTGAAAACTTAAAGCTGAATGATTTTTGACTTGTTTAGACCACATCTTACTACTATCTGTCCCAATGTATTCCCTGTTTCTTTATCTTCGTTCACCACCTCCCATCCATAAAACCGCTAGTAGCATATACAGTTGTTGCTCTACTCTTACAATAAGAATCCTATAATAATTGCTAAATTATAATCATGAAAGTCAAAACTGCCGAAGTAACAAAAACAGTAATAAAGAAATAAGTGCTTATCTTGTTATGGACAACACAAGCAAAAGAGTGTCGAACACGAAATCGAATTTTTTTTTGCTATTGTTCTGTACCATCTACTAAAGGCCTCTTTGATAGCTCTTGTGAAAGACAGTAACAACTTTGGACTCTTGGGTGAAATCTGATTACAATAAGTCAATAACAGATATATTTTTATTTTTCGGATCAATATAAATAAGTTGGACCCCATAAGCGTACATTTGACTTTATCATGAGCGGTAACATGTATTAAGATCCGTAATAATGGTCACAAAGATAACTTTCTTCTGTAGTCCTTGCCATTTAAGAACCCATAATGAACACGACAATAACAATATCCAACCAATTTACCTGAGCATTAGATTTACACTAAGATTCTCAGACAAATCACACCTGACATTCGCATGCCCGTCAGTCAACACCCTTCCAATAAGCATCAAGTTCAACAAATTCTGGCAAACGGACCAAAGTTATAATTTATCAAAGTTAGTAAATCAGTGACAATATTCAATAGGTTGTTGATAAGTAATAATATTATATACCTTTGGATCAATAAAATTTGCACCAAATTCATTGTTTGCAGTAGGAATTTTAATTGTTTCGGCTGATTGAGAAGGGACTTCTGTAGGTCCCATCGTCATACTAAGATTTATAATAAATAGTATGATGTTTTTGGCAGAGGTCCAACGGTCGCCATAAATTAAATCGGAATCGGAAGGAAGATGAATATGATCTGTAGGTGCGGCAGCCTGGGTGAGCATGCATGTAGAGAACAATTGAAATTAAAAACCCGAGTCCAACCAATTTACCTGTACAAATTTACCCACAACAATCGGGTTATTCCCAAATTATTTTATCAAACATGACACTAGAACAACCTACCACCATACCTACATATAGGCATTGTGTCTCCAGCATCACTAAATGATAAATATTACATTGTAGATGAGTGTTCATTGGCAGTCGTCAGACTAATTTGATCATTTATAATAACATCAGTTGATATATTCATAATAAACAGATATCAAGAAAGAAGATATTTACTAATAGCAAAAGGTTCAGCTAGCACCTATCAGATTTATAGTCTGAACAAACCGCCAATCATCACTATCACCATCCTCTGACCAAACCTGAACATGTAAATGAACTTTATAGTAAAATTATTGACAAAATTGAATAAATATTTGAGATCAAATTACAGAAGTTACATCATTTAAAGAAATAAAAATAAAACAACCACCCCCAGAGACACAAAGTTATATCATCATATATATGCATATGATGACTTACCTTTATTTTAAACTTTTGGTAGCATAATCTTTGTTGGAGGAGGGCCTCTAACAACCCATGTGCTGGCACCAATGGAAGCTTGAACGAAGAGAGAAAAATATGTTTCGATTATTTACATGCTGAAAATACTTGAAACACATGGGAGAAAAAGAAGAGATTTAATTACCAAAATTTGGTACCTTTAATATTCAAAAACTGGATGATATATCTTTAAAAATGTTAACTTCCTCAATTGATGGCATTTCGTTTACTCCTATTCTCTTCAAAGTGCACTGCATCCTTTTGTCATGTGCGATGGTTGTTTTATGTACGACCTTCTTCTTTGTGCAGACAAAGTCACAAAGCCACAACTTGGATCAGTTTAAAGTGGCATGTAATTTTACTTCAGATAAAAGTTAACAACCACTTCATAAAGATCGACCGCCAATTAAAACTAAAAACATGTTAGTCAAACACACATGATAAACTGCCAACTACCTATAAACAAACACAGATACCTGGTAAAATAAAAGTTTATAGCAAACAGCCCAATAAGAATTTTCTACTTTTCACTAAATAAACTGTCAACAAATATAGGATATATAAGAGGTATCTGTAGAACTTCATCATTCGGTGCACCATACTTTGAAAATTGTTCTCAGAGAAGCATGCTTGTTGATGCACCAATTTGATTCAAATGAATCTGTAGCAGCTATAAACACAAACACGACGCATGATAAAACAGTTAAACCTTCACTTCTTATCCACATGAATCTGAAACATGTTAAAAAAGAAAAAGTATCTGTAATGGAACTTTCTTGCTATGTTACCAGAAGTTCATGTTGCTGTAAAGATGCTCCGAAGTAAGGATGGTTACCAACAGTTATTAAAAATCCAGACCCTACCAACGCAAATCCTTAGTATAAGACACTAACCAAGACATTGGATGCAAACGAATATGTATCAATAAACACAAATACAAAGCATTTAAGATATTATAAAGTTCTTTTGTTATATAGGTTTCTCAACAAATGTTGTTCATCACTCTAAGATAATCTTCATGACAAGCTTTTAAAATGGAACTGTAGAAATCATTAATCGCAAATACAAACAAGAAGGTTTTAAAATGTTACAATAAGTTCATTTTGATTTTGACTATTAAATATGTCAATTAAATTATTATATTCATGAATTAAAAGGTATATATATATGTTTACGTTTGTTCTCATGATTTGAAATCTCGATTTTTAATTCGTGACTCGACTCGTAAAAGTCACTATTTTACAATAAATACATATATTTATATGCATACGTATATTATTGTTTGTGATTTTTGTTCTTAAGAAAAGTAAAATATGGTGAGAGTCGATAGTTAAGTCGTTGACCGACAATCAATACATATATTTAATTTAAAATAAATTAAAGTAATTTCTTTTTATATTTTGTCCTTTTGTTTTTTGTATTACATTAGATTAAAAGTTTATCTAATTTTATGACTCGTTAGAGTCATACAAGATTTAGAAGAGTCACACACGATTTGAAAGAGTCAATAACGACTCATAAGAGTGGGTAACGTCATTAAAAAGTCAAGGTTTGAGTCACCTTATTTTTAAAATTTTTAATTCAATTCATAAAAGTTAATTCATTACTTATACAATTCTAACAATTTTTAACAAAGGAGCTACTAAACATACTGAATTAATAAGAAAAATACCATATTAAAAATTATGTCATCTGTATAGTTAATTAATATATTTAGTAAACATATTAATATATTAAACTTTTCTTTCTAACAATTGTATCAACCTATAACTATAACAATAATCATTCAACCAAGTCCCTAGATATTTTATCAAAGGGCAATTTATAAGAATATCAATATAGCCCACATAGCATGTAATGTTATCATGTGGTCAAACGTGGCGTGGCGTCTAATCGGCCGACCACGATGCGGATACCCACGAACAAAAAACAACCGCAAGTTCTAAGAACTTCCGTATCTTCCACCAATCACATCCCTCCACGTCATCATCACAATAAGCTGACCATTATAACACACAGCACTTTCCCACACTAGATCAATTTCTCACATAAAAATACTTTTCAACGTACAATCATCTCGTTTCTGCTGAACACAATAATTCATAATTTACTCATCGTTGAAACCCTAACAGGTTCCAATTCTTCAATTTCACTTTCAGTTTCTCACAATATCCCTTTTTATTCAGGCTATAGTTTCTTTATAGATTTGATTATACATACGGATTTTGTATTTGTATCTATATATATTCATGGAGATTAATATATCGGATGAATTTTTGGGAACGGTGGCTCCGTTAGTGGTGTATTGGTTATATTCTGGATTTTATATGTTGTTTGGATCGCAAGAGAAGTATCGATTGCATTCGAAAAAAGATGAAGATGAAAAGAATTTAGTTTCTAAGAAAGCTGTTGTGAAAGGTGTTCTTCTTCAACAAGCTATTCAAGCTGTTGTCGCTATCATCCTTTTCACTGTACGTATATAAATTTTGTTATTTTTTGCTTAATTACTTGTTTTTATAGATTAACTTTAGTTAATTTGTGCTTAAGTGTGATTATAGATCGTGTACGAAATGCTAGTTGTGTATATTATATGTCATTATGTTAAGCTGGTAACGAAGTAACGTAGTTGCTAAATTTTAAGATTGTAGATATGATTCATACATGTTTCATGCCACGTTGAATTAGGGAAACAGTTTCTGTTAGGTCTTTAAAATTGGAAACTGTTTCTATTCGATGGTAATTAAAGGAATTTTGAAACTTATGCCTGTTTGAGTGATGGAAAATTATTGACAAACTATACAAAAGATTGCTTAAGATAAAAGGCAAAAAATTTAAATTGAATTCTCATTGAAAGACATTTATGTGATCTATGTGGTTTTTCCCCAATTTTTGTGACTTGAAATAGCTAGAAGCCTAGAAGTATCATCTGGAAATCAAACCGCCTTTATAATCCAAGCTTGTAGCATATTTTAAAAATGTTGTTTTATTATAGAATGATGGCATGCCTATAGTTGGTAAATTGGTTTATCATGATGTCATCATGTAACTATTAGATAATTAACAGTGTATTTATGATGATGCAATTTTTCATGATGACTATGTGGGATTTCCTGTTATAAATTGTTTTTCATATAGTCTATTCAATTATTTCTTGGTTTCTCTAATGATTCAGGTTACTGGAAGCGATGAAAATGCTGCCAGCAATGTAAATCATTCTCTATTTGGCCTCGGTAGACAATTTTTTACTGCTATGGTGGTTCTAGACACATGGCAGTACTTTATGCATCGGTACATGCATCAAAATAAGTTCATGTACCGCCACATCCATTCACTACATCACAGACTCATTGTCCCCTATGCTTTTGGAGCTCTTTACAACCATCCGTTGGAGGGACTTCTTTTGGACACAATTGGTGGAGCACTTGCCTTCCTGCTATCAGGCATGTCTCCTCGAGCCTCTATCTTCTTTTTCTCATTTGCTACCATCAAAACAGTTGATGATCATTGTGGATTATGGCTTCCTGGGAATCTTTTTCATATCTTTTTTCGGAACAATTCCGCTTATCATGATGTACACCACCAGCTTTATGGCACCAAATACAACTACTCGCAGCCATTTTTTGTTGTTTGGGATAGAATTCTTGGGACTTATATGCCTTATTCACTTGAAAAGAGAGAGAGTGGCGGTTTTGAAGTAAGACCCGTAAAAGCTGTCAAGGATAATTGATTGAACTCGCTTCTTTTTTAGGGTTAGAGTATATTGTATGTACCATTATGTTGGCATACTTTCTTTAAATGTTGCAGTATATTTTTTGTCACCATAAATGTTCAATATTTTATAGCGTGTTTAACTACTTTCTGATCATTTTCTTTATTTGACACTATGTATATTCAGTTAAAACCAATGCTTGTAACATGTTGGCATTTCCTTCTTTGGATTCATGATCTTTCTTTTATATATAGCTTCTGCTTGTAGCCGTATGGATAACTAAAGGGATTTCTTGAATTGATGATACTGTATTAGATACTATGTACAATAGCATATAGGGGTGTCGTGGTTGTGCATACCGCATTAGAAAACCTTGGTTGTAGAGTCCCCCTTGTAAATTTTAGAATCAACTGCAAGCACATGCAGAGGTGGCAAGATGGGGGTTGGGTATCGAGTCAAAATAGGTCGGGGCTGAATTTGGTTGCTTCATGTTAACATGATTTCATAAGTTAAATTTGTTGCCCGATCAATCTGAGTCTTGAAAAAGTGATTTAGGAGGAGGTTGTATGCATTATGAACATCCTTTGAGAGCACCTTTGACCCATTTAACCCATTACCTTTTTAGTTGAACTTTTTTATTTGACCCGTTAGAAGAAACCCAAATCGCCCATTAATAAGCAATTGTGTCCACCTTTATGGACATGCTGTCTAGTGCGGACATCTTAAAATGGAAATTGTTGGCTATTTAAGTATGGGAGCTGTATTGGCAGTTAGTCAAGAATATCTATGCCGTGATTGAATAGTCGGATAGTGAGGTCTTAATTAGCGTGAGACTAGATCATAAAATGAGAGACAGGAGCAACAGGTCAATGAGTTAAATCTTGATATTCTCTGGTAAGTGTCCATACAGTTCATTAGTATTGACTTTTTGGACCATAGAACTTGTTCTTTCATTGCGAACTTACTTTATAGTAGAGTACTTAAAAACACTACAGTCGGCAAGAATAAGCTTTTTTAAACAATTTGTGGAATTGCAAAACAGTCATTGTACTTGGCATTTGACATGTAACTCATTCTTGCAAAATGTCAAGATGTATTTATATTATTGCTAGATGTATTGTTTGTATGGTCTTGAAAAGTCCATCAATTGAAAAGATTCTTGCTCTGTTGGCTTATTTTTGTAGCTATTTTGATGATTCTGTCTTTATTATCTTTATGTAGTACGAATGGGCTGTGGGTTTGATTTATATGATCTGCAGCAAAAGAAAGCTCTTTTGATATAAAAACTTTATGTTTCATAATGGAATGTTTTTCTTGTGAGAGCATTATTTATCACACAATTATTGCCACACATATGCATATCTTCATATGTGAGCTGTCAAGATTGTCTCATGAATCATGATTCAACTGCATGCCAGACCTCCCATATTCTTTTTTATGCTTTAACCACCAGTATTTCTGCAGACAACTCATAATATAATTCACAGATAGTTGCCAAAGTATTATATTATCCTTTATGTTTATGGAAGTTGAAACCATTCAGTATACTTCTGGATTATCCTTAGATTTTGGATTTCTTTTTCCTTATGCAACACCCATCACTCCACGTTGTTCCTCCCATAACTAGAGTCAACATTTGACTTTTTGAGCCACAGGTAAGTTTTTTTTTTACTAGGATATTCATAAGATCATTTTAGAAGTAAAGAACTAAAGATGATATTAGATCTGAATTTCTAAATGGTAGGGATAATCAAACTAAAGATGATATTAGATTTGAATTTCCAAATGGTGGGAATAATCAATCATTTTATTGATGCCTATAAGTCTATCTTGAGTTTGTGATCATAGTATGTGCAAGGCTGAGCTTTTCATTGAATTTAATGCGACAACATGTGTATCTCTTTGTCGGTGTTTGAAAGCTCCAGCATTCCCTACATTCCTGGTGTGATTTCGACATCTTACCTGCATTTGAAGAAGAAAATCAGGAAAGCTCTGTTCTTTTTTATCTTTTTCATGTATCGAATGCTTAAATTTTGACTCTCATCAATCCTAGACACACACATGTGGGTATTTTGCTCTAGTATGTGACAACACTTCGGCATTTCTTCTTAAATTAGAGATGACAAGATGGACACTTCACCAAATCTAGGTAACGGGGCACATAGAAATGGGTCAATTTTAGTATGGCTTGGATTGCCCCGAAACCACTTGTTCATTTGCTTAAGATTTTTGTTAACTTATTTTACAAAAACAATATTTCATATTAATAAGCACTTTTTGATTAAATCGATTTAGGAGGTTGTAGGCATCGAAACTAAACTTTGAGTGACGTTCAACCTGTACAACTCTTAATTTCTAAGGTATTTTTAGTGATACTGGATGCCCTAGGCTCTTGTCTAAGAAATATATTGATACACTCCAGGGGTAAAATGGTAAAATTGCAATGCCAATATAGGGGAAGGCTTACGATGTTGTGTGAAGACAACTCTCTTGTGCCTCTTATCTATCTCAATCATACTGAAACTGAAGGTGACCTAAAATGTAAGGGCATGTTGGCCTGTGATAGTGTCTACCTTAAACATGGGCATAATAGTTCCACATACAAAAGAAGTAGGTGAGGTATTGAGATACTTGAAAGCATATATGGCATCTTAGGGAACGTGTACACTCTGCTATTATTTGTACATGCTACCAAACACCCTAGTTACAAATGGAGATAGCTTCAATGGAATTTAGTACCACCTGAAAATGACATCAGTATAATAGTATTATACTTGATGACTTATGCCACACGGTTTTTGGGATCTGCACAAGTGGTGGGAAGCATGCATATAATGTGTCCCGTGAATTGAACGTGCGGTGCCAAATCTGTTTTGTCCTCTGTACAAATCAGAAGTCATGCCCATCAGCTTGGTGTGAGCCTGGATTTTCGCTAATGGTGTGACAGAGTCCAACCGGCGGCACCATTCTCGCCTGGTGGGACCCACCAGAACTGCTGCCTTCTCGCCGCCACCAGTCATACGATATTTGTCACCAGAAACTCTAACCGCTTTATGACTTTTACACCCTGAAAGCATCCCAGCACCTTTCACAGTTTGTGACACCATCAAATCTTCAGTAGTCGAGAAATCCGCCATACTGGCGGTAACGACACTCCAGTCAACACTCGCCTCGCTTGGGGCATACCCGTTATTCTCCATAGCTTGGTGAGCAAGAAACGAGTTATTCTCATTAGTCGAGAAGCTCTCGATCTCGAATAAGTCTGAGCTTGTGTCGCTTCCGGTATCATTCTGTCCCCCGTTTCTAGAAAGATCTATATTTTCAGCCCTTGGAGTGACTCCGTCCCATTTCAACATGTTTAGTTTCCTCTCAAGGCAAAATGACTTTTTCCTCTCTTGTTCAACTTCTGGTTGCTGGGGACGCTTCACATATGGCATTGATGAATTCAACACTGGGAAGGTGAAATTCATCTCATTCACCTCAAACTTCTTCCCTTGAACATCCTCATCAGCCCTTTTGCTTGATAACGGCTTTGTTGTTTGACCCAAATCACCACCTTTCACAGTCTGTTTCATCAGTTCTCTAAAGGGCTGTTTCACAGGTTCTTTAACGTGCACTTTCTTGTCATTGATACCGACCGAAGCCTTGCCTTTGCAACTGCAACCGAGACTGGCCAGCAAGGCTTTGACACTGTTTTTCTTTCTATGATCATTGCCGTTATTACTAATCAATAACCCTCTTCTGCTGTTCCAACTCGATTCAGAACGAACACTTGACGGGGTTTTTGGTTTAGGTGTTGGGCATGGTTCTTCGTGTTTTTCTTGTGGTTGGTTTGAACGATAATGAGCACTTTTTGACGTTCTCATAAGTTCTTCATCTATTACTCCTTTGAAGTACTTTTCAGCTCCAAAAATCCCGAGTTCATCATCGTCAACCTTCTTTTTTGTGAGTTTAAGCACATAACGATCTTCGTTAGTGTGCCTATTTGAGTAAGAAAATGAAGCATCCGTTGCAATCATGGTGTTTGTAAGAAGATTATGTTATTTCTAAATAGAGGAGACCATTTGAAATATTAACGGTGTGTTTGTTTCGCGAAATGTTTTTGATGGAATTGAAATTAATCAAATGAATTGGAATTCCAAGGAATGTGAATTCTTTTAGGTGAAGGAATTTGATGATTTCTAAATTAATTGATTCATGAAAGAAACACCTTTATGGAATTCAATTCCATTGAATTTCGCGAACCAAAAGCAATCTAACAGTTTTAGATAGATTTGTTAATGATTAGTAAGGTAATGCTTTGAGAAAGACAGAGTGAAAGGAATGAATTGTTTATAAGTAGAATGAGTTTACGAGGATGGGGTTGGGTTGAGAAAGTGATTGTGATCACAAAAAGGCATTTTGTGTGGTTTAGAACTTGCAACGAGGTGGTGGGCTGAAGACGTCATCAATAGAAATAATAATAGATACGGAAGTAAAATATATATTGATAATAATGATATATTCTTCCCGATATTTTATTTGGTAATGAAACAATTGTATACTTATACATTTGCTTGAATGTTGGTGGAAATATGATTCAACCAATCTTATGGACACATCCGTCAAACGTACAATTTTCTAAATGGGGATTATATATGCATACTTAAAAGTTAAAAGACTAAAAATATAGATATGATTCACAAATTAGCCTTTCTAGTACATGACATATATACTGTAACCGTAGATATCTTAAATCTCATGCCTACAAATTAATAGACACAAGTTTTCTAGAAGATGTGAGATTTAACACGTACGAATTCTCCTTTACCATCACTCGGCAAACTTGTTAAAATATATTTTAAGGTGTTCGATGAAATATGTAACTTCAATGGCTCGATCAATACAATCCGATAAATGGTCGTAAGATATTCTAAGATGTTTGGTAAAATATGTTATATTGATGACTCATTACGATGCTATTGCAATACGAGCCACTCGGATATTTTGTTGATTCTTGAATCTAAAAGTTGAAAACATGAAATTGAGTTGGCAAGCGAGGATGGCGAAATGAACCAAATTTGAGGTGGGGCCAAATGTTGTACAAGTAGGGAGCTAAACGCAAAGTATGAGATAGTAAGAAGCCCAACCTCCATGTGCTTAGTCCAATTACTTTCTTCTTGATCAACAGTAGGAGTTTTAATTTGACTTCTGATAAAGTTCTTTCGATGTGCTTTCTTTTTAGCTATGGTTTGATTTTAAATAGTGACGATTCATTATAACAACAGCTTAAAAATACTTGTATTGTTTAAAGGTGTAATAAGTAGGTTATTGATCTATTTAATGAAGTTACATAAAGTTGTTGGAACTTGAAAGTACTTAGGATTTCTTGTTCCTATATAGGACATAAAAGTTGCTGTTTATCTTTTCAACCAGGTAACCATTATCTAAATGCAATTGGGGATTTGCTAATATGGTTAACAAGTACGGCAGTACGTCGGAATATTTAGAGTTGATATATATGAATATGAATGCAAAAAGATACTTGATTTTTTTTCCATAATAATGGTATTAATTAATTTAACGAGAGAATAAATTTCGCTCGTTAGTGCATTATGCATACACTTGTTTGGTCTTTGTTAACGAGTTAAGTTACTACAAAAAACAATATCTATTTGTAAAAATATGTGTTTAATTAGTTTGATGATTAATGACTCGATGATTACCTATATATATAAAAGAACGTACAACTTGCATGAACAAATATATATAGCTACGTTAATCTTCCACAAGCTATATCGAATCAATAGTTTGTAAATGTGCGTGTATATATATATAGGAGAATGATTCATAAGGAAGCTTTCAAATTTGGGGAAAGAGGGAAGCAAATTTTAGCCCTTGATTTTTTTATTAAAAAACGTTTTTAACATTTATTGGTGAAATTTTTTATAATTTTTAAAATTCATTTATGATGAAATCAATGGTTGAGATTTGCTTCCCTCCTTCCCTAATTTTTAAAAGGGCTAAAAAATATAACTAATTAATTTGAAATTTGACTGGTTAACAATACAAGCATATATACAAACTATTAATAGCACATTTTTTATCCCAATTTACATAGATGTCTATAGTTCTTAACTTAAAGTATTTTCAATTACCACAATATTACTGTTGTCATCGTGTGGACAACCTATGGTTATATAAAATGAATAAGAATTAATTACATCGTACATTATCAAATTCGAAATTAAATGCTACTTATTTTATTAAACCTTTAATAATGCGAAGCCCATGAACCTAAACCTTGGTGGTATATCAATCCGCATCAGCCATCAAAATCCCAATAACTCAGTAAATACACACTTTTAAGATTGGCATTTATGATTGATTTGTGATTTATTCATATAATTGATTTTCTAAAATTCCGTATAAAATTCCAAAAATGGAAAAAGAAAATACTTTTCACACTGTATTTCCTTTCCCTTTCGAGTTAATTTCCATTAAAGATATGTTATGGATGTAATTTTTAGCAGTTTTAAACTTTTCATTTTAATTGAATTTAAAAAAAAATATATATATATTTTTTAAAATGTAAAGTTTATAGTTTTAAAATTCAATGAACAAATCAAAGTCTCAAAACTCTTTGGAAGTAAGCTTTTCATAAAATTGAGGAGTTTTAGAATCCTACAGCTACAACTTACAGTCAACAACTACAACATACAACTACTTTACCAAATATATGTTAAACCTTTTAGACTTTTAGGACTTGTTTGTTTTGCAATTGATTTTGTAACGGGTATGAACGTAAAAAGAAAAGGTAGAAAAGAGAAAATATATAATTAATTATTAAAATTTTCATTTTAGAACTAAAAATTTATGTTTAATTAAATGTTATATGAATATAATAATATTAAAGAAAGATAAAATAAAGTGAAAAATCTAAAAAGGTAAAAGAGAGCGGCATGTAAATATGTGTTTCAGAAGCACTAAAAGTGGATCAATTTCCAATCAGTTATTTCTAGATTTGATTTCCAATCAAATTTCCCTATCAAATTCTACCAGACGGTTGTTATCAATCCCAAACCCAAAACCAACCCCAAAGTCCTTAAACAAACACCTTCTTATACAATCTTTGATCACTTCAAAATACTGAATTCGATTGAAAATGTTATTTCAACTCTTTTATTATCATTGGCATGAGCGTCAGAAATATTAGTCAACTATTTAACATTTCCCCTTTATTGATATTAAAGAAAATGTATATGATTATTCGTTGCTACTTAAGATAATGTATAACATCTCCCCAAATAAAGGCTATGCAATTTTGCTCCTATATAAATATTCGAATTCTAACTCTAGAGTTGCTACTTTTGATGTAATTAACTAGTAATGATTCGTTGGAGAAGTAAATTCCACCCGTATAGCAGTAACTTGTTTATTTATCACGCAATTACACAAAACTGATATAAAATTTTTAGTAATTAAGTCATCTTTATAAAAAATATTTAAATTTTAATTGTTTATAAGTAATTAATCGTTTTCAAAACCCACCAAAAAATTGAAGAGAAAAAAACGTCAATTTTTATGGTGTAATTTTTCTAATTTTTCACCTAACCTTTTTTGAGATATTTAATTTTAAAGAACGTAAGGGGAAATTGAGTTTTTACCAAATAGAGTTCACTTATTGGTTCTTTCATTCTCACAAGAAAATCTATTCTCATTTAAACTTTCACCATTCAATAAATTATCAATTACATCATCAATTTGACTAATTAAAAATAATGGTGAGATCACAATAAAAAAAACATATTTAATAACTAAGACTAACTTATAGAGATAATTATGATATTATAATAACTTTATTTTAAACGATAAGAGAGATAAATAATATATAATAATAATTAATAATAATAATAATAATAAAAACGAGTACATTATATGGGGGGATAATTTTTGAATCTACGAGTAATGAGTCTCAACGTACTTACATTACTACTGAATGTACAAGAGTTGTGTAGCATGCCTCTCTTCACCCTCACACACCGGGCTCACATCCAACTCAGAATTAAGTCTTGACGGGTCAAATCGGGTCAAACTATTCACACCTTGAAACAAACTACCAAGTACCAATTGCCCTAGATTCCGATAACCGCCGCCGCCGTCCTCCCGTCCAATCACCGCTAATCTTACGCTCATCTCCGGCCACTCTCACCGCCTTATGACTCACACAACCAGAAAGTATTCCCGGCCGTTTCTTTTCTTCACATTTATTATCCGTCACCGAAACCTTCCCGCCAGAGTTCCTCCAACCACCGTCCTCGTAATCGGAAAGCGTCGAGAAATCAGCGGCGCTCGCCGTCACGACGCTCCAATCAACGCTGACCTCGCTTGGCGCGTAACAGTTTGATTCCGAGTTCCGGTGAGCTAAAAACGAGCTGTTTCCAGTAGTCGAAAAGCTTTCGATTTCAAACAAATCGGAACTCGAATCGCTATCGATATCGTCGTTGTACATTCCGCTTGACGGAATGTACATTTCGTCTTCCGTTGGAATATCAACATCCCAATCATTTAACAAACTTAACTTCCTCCCAAGGCTTAATCCACCATTATAGTTAGTATTATGTCCATGTAATTTTCCCGCCAAATTTCCTGATTTTGAATTCGAGCGATGAGAGGTTGGATGTGAATTCATATCGCTCGAATTCAATACAGGAAAGCTAAAATAATCATTCCTTGTATTTTTCTCCGCGAAATTACTTGATAACGGAACAGTTTTTGTTTCCAAGTTGAACGTTTTAGGGTTTGTTTTCGAGATATCTTTAGCTTGGATGTATCGTTTTTCGCTAATTTGAGTTGATTTTTTGTCGATACAATTGCAACCAAAACGAGAAAGGAAAATTCGAGTTTTGCTTCCTTTTTTGATTTTTCGAGGAGCTTGTTTAGTATGAGGCAACAACCCGCTACGACTATTCCAACTTGCATTCGATCGAACACTTGGTGTGTGCATACTTACTTGATCAATTCGTTGTTTTTCAAAAAAACTATGATCGAATTTTTCAATTTCTCCTTCATGTTGATTGATATTACTTATAATATCATTAGTATTGATGAATCTTGGATCAATCTTATTATCCCCATCTTCAATTTCCCCTTTGAAGTACTTTTCTGCACCAAACACATCAATATCTTCAGATTTTATACGATAATGTTGATCATTTGGGACATATGAAGCTTGAATCGTGAGCTTTCGAATCATGTTTTCTTCGTCTTTATTCAAGTACGATGAAAAGGAGACATCGCGAAGATTGTTTCGTGTTTGGAGTGTTAGATTGGTTTCAAAAGATGAATACATTTCCATGGAAGTTTGTAGCAAAGACAAGAAGATTATAGGAATTTAAAGATTGATGAAATTGAAGAGAACCTAAAATACAAGGGAAGTTTGTAGCTACGAGATTTGAATAAGGAGAATGAAATGAGCAACTTGGAGAAATGACAACCATTTGTACAGAAGCAAATGAGCTATTATGAGGAAGGTCCACATGCATATGTTCATAACATGTATCAGCTGGTCAATTTAATTTCTCATTTATAAATCTTGATTTGGTTATCTTTTTGAATCATTGTTTTACTATTTTTTTGCATATTAAATGTATCGATAATTGTTGTACTATAGTCTATAGCTTATTTGTTATGTCACTGAAAGTTACTACAGTAATAAAGTCGTTCGAATAGAACATTAGATTGCATAGGATCGTAATGGTTTGAAGTAAGGTTTTAGGGTTGTTTTTGCTAGCCATTTGTATATTTTATGTTAGTTGTGGTTTAAAGTGTTGTTTTAAGGTCGTTTTTAAGAGTGTTAAATTATTATTGTTGTAATTTCTTTCGACTCGATAGTTGTTTTATTTTAGGGAAATTAATCTTTTTACTATTTCTTTTAGTATACATGAAATCATGTCCAAAAATTTTTTTGTTTAAAATTTATCTTATCCGAATGAAAAGCGTAAATTGCGCCTTGCGTCAGTCTTTTATGGTTGGGAACACGACTTTGTATAAGGGGGTAAATCGCTTTTGCGCTTTGCGTCTCGGCGTTTGCTCTTTGCGTCCACCAACTTTGCATCCTCCTTATCTTTTTGGATAAATGATAAAAATCCCGAAAGTTTTAGAAAATCTTATCCAAACGAATAAAATATAAGATCTCTTTTCCAAAAAAATAATAATAGAAAGTATACGCAAAACATAATGGATGGACGCAGAGCGAAAAAGGGTGGAAGAACGCGACACGTTCCTGGCCACAAAAGGCAGGCGCAAAAATCACACGGCAGATGCACGTTTTAACCTAAAATGGTTTCATTCTTTTTCACGGTTTAACTCCTGTAAAACTGAACTTCAACTCAAGAGCAAACACGGCGTATAAGATCAAACTACGCCTCATATGAAAGTTTTTTTTGGTACCGCCCTTTGCGTGACATTGGTCATATGAAACAATATTAATATTGAATGCAATTTTGTATTTTTGATTCGAACTTGAGTGGCTTAAACATTAGACATGTATATGCATCACACATTGCTTTCACAATAGAGAAGTAATGCGAGTCCTTAAAAATACAAGGGAAGTTTGTAGCTACGAGATCTGAATAAGGGGAATGAAATGAGCAACTTGGAGAAATGACAACCATTTGTATAGAAGCAAATGAGCTATTATGAGGAAGGTCCACATGCATATGTTCATAACATTTATCAGCTGGTCAAGTTAATTTCTCATTTATAAATCTTGATCTGGTTATCTTTTTCAATCATTGTTTTTATCGTTTACTATTTTTTTTTGCATATTAAATGTATCGATAATTGTTGTACTATAGTCTATAGCTTGTTTATTATGTCACTGAAAGTTACTACAGTAATAAACTTGTTCGAATAGAACATTAGGTTGCAAAGAACCGTACTGGTTTGGAGTAAGGTTTTAGGGTTATTTGCTGGCCGTTTGTATGTTTTATCCAAACGAATAAAATGTAAGACTTTTCTTTTTCAAAAAGTTAGAAAGTATATGCAAAGTATAATGGATGGACGCAGAGCAACGATGGGTGGAAGCAAAATGCGATGCGATGCCGGCCACAAAAGGCAGGCGCAAAAACCACAAGGTAAATACACGTTTTAACTTAAAATGGTTATATTCTTTTTTACGTTTTAATTCTTATAAACTTGAACTTCAACTCAAGAGCTAACACGATGTATAAGATCAAACTACGCCTCATATGAAATTTTTCTTGGTATCCCCTTGTGCGTGACATTGGTCATATGAAACAATATTAATATTGATTTCAATTTTGTAATTTTGATTCGAACTTGAGTGGCTTAAACATTAGACATGTATATACATCACACATTGCTTTCACAATAGAGAAGTAATGCGAGTCCTTTTTTCATCATACATGTCTATCTCTTTTTCTCGACTAATATGATCACAGAATCTTAGCCATACATTCTTGGACATGACACGTAAAAGGTTCGGTACCAAATATTTGTTAAAGCAATTTGAAGGTTAACATGTATCAGTAAATTAACTGTAATGGGTCGATCATGAAAATGATGGCGCACTTGCATTTCTAACAATTAAATTTACTTTTTTTGCGGCACTTGATCTTGATCATATATAATGATATTGACAAATGCCTAAATGATTTAATTTTGAGGTTTTTATTTTGGCAAATTAAGATAATTGATGACATAAATATTGTAAGAACGTAAAAGTGACTTTAAAATCACTTGTTAAATATTCAAAATATATTTTTCTTTAAAAAAATTTTCAGTGATTATTATTAAAATAACTTTTGCAAGTTATGATAAAAAATTTAATAAAAATTTTTAATTTTTTTTTTCGAACCTTTTTTTACAGTCGTTACTGTTATAATTATTCAAGATAATCACAAAATATAATATGATAATCACATTTGATTATTCTATAATATAATGTGATTATTATATGTTCGAGATAATCACAAAATAGGGTTTTGATAATCACATATAATTCATGTGATTATCTAGTTAAAAAATGTGATTATTAATAATAAAAAGATTAATAAAAAATAATTAAAAAAGGAAAAAATGTCGAAATTTTTTTTTATTTGAAAAATGGCTTCTAAAAGTTATTTGGATAAGGAGCTACGAAGAAAATTTTGTAAAATAACGTGTTTTGGATATTCATAAATAATTTTAAAGTTATTTTTTATGTTCCAATAATATTTACGTTTTTTATTTGACTTTAGATCTATATATATCTAGCTTGGGAGAATGCTTACATAATTTACGTGTTATTAGATGAAAAAAAGGATTAAATGTGTATAACATGTATATCTATGTTGGGAGAATTCTTACATAACTTACGTGTGATTAGAGAAAAAAAGATTAAATTTGTACATCAAAATCTTTAATAGATAAAAAGTACTCCGTACGAAAGAAAATTACTCGTATTAAATGTGATTGGTCAACAATACATAAATGCACGTCAAGCTTACGGGTTGTTGACACTACATCTGATATTCCCATCTAAATTTATCCTTCGTGATTTATCCTTTTGTCATACATTCTTTTCAGATCTTCTCCGATCTGTATAATAACACATATTGAAAAGATTTATATGTAGAATAAACCTTTTTAAATATACAAAAAGAATGGTGATATATTGAAGATATTCCGTTGTAATATGCTTTTTTATTTTTATTTTTCTGACAAAGTGACAAAACCGATATATTTATTTGAAAGTTACAGATCAAAGTTGTTCAAGGCTTGAAGCTATCAATTAAAAGATACGAGACCCAAGTATATCGGCTACACCATTGAATACTTCGTCGTTTTTAATCTCTAAGGGGACCAAGTCGGTTTAGCCATCTTGTCAATGGTCCTACTTTTTATCCCATAAAATTTAGTCCTATACTTTTAAATGAAAATTACTTCTAAAAAATATAAATTAATCTAATTATATAGATAGATTTAAGCTATATTTAATAACGAGATTATAATACGTAACAAATATAATATAATATATATATAATATTTAATATATAAGATAAAAAGAAAAAAATGTTCAATCAGTAAGAATTTAAGTCCAGTTTTAAGGCCACAAGTAGATTTACATACTATTACTCCTTAGCAGGTTGATACATTTAATTATCTAATTATTATTTACCAACCTCTGACAAAACATTGATCTCCTTATTCCCTTACACGTCGATATGTTTTAACATACAGTGAACCATTAAAAGTAGGGTTTATGTTTGGGCAAAAGCTAAAAAAGTTTATTTTAATTTTAAAATACATATATATATATATGTGATTATTCAAAGTTTCTAATATATCTTTATATTTCATTTCAAGATGCATATCTAATATAAATGTTTCAATTTTTTTTTATTATATTTTATCTTGTTTGTACTTTATAGTTCATTGGTACTACGTTGTATACTCTGGAATTTTTTTTGACTATTATAATTTGATTGTTCGTTGCGCACATTGAGTATTTACAAAGTAAATTACAATGTGTGTTTTTTGAACTTTTAACCTTTAGAATTTGACAGCATATCATACTTTATATTTTTTTTTATTATTGTATGTATTTAATTTTAAAATCTTTTAATATATTAGATTCTTAAAATCGTGTATTACATGTTTTAATTTGACTATATAAATTAACATATTTTATGTAAATTTTACACATTTAATAGTAAGTTATAAACGTATATAATATACAATATAAGATTTTGAATCAAATGCATTGAAGTGCGAGTACAATAATAGGTTTTAACTAACTTAGATCACTAGTTAGAACGACTAACATGATCATGCTGACAAGGAAACTTCTAAAATTGTGCTTTAAAACATCATTTTGTATAATAAATGCCTTTCAAATGTCATATCATTAAAAACAAGCTAGGTTCATTCCACGTTTAACCATCCAACCAAGTTTTAATGGTAACTCTTTAACACATCTTTAACTACGGTTTATATCAATCAAGGGTACTACTAAATATATACTTGTTATTTTTTCATTTAGCCTGTTAATAAATAATGATGTATCTTGGAAATGACAAGTTTTAATTAATTAATTTATAAATTAAATGACCTCCACATTGCTTTCACAAGTTGAATTAATGCATTTCATTTAGTAGGTGGTATTTGACATGACTCGTAACAAAATTTATACTTGGACAATATATGCTCCTATTTGTTAAATAGGATCTAATGTTTTAATTACCCAACAAAAGCTTCAAATTGAATACTCCGAATCTTTTAGGTAATAAATAAATAAATTAATGTACACAAATCTTAACTTACTCAAACGCTTACATAAAAATTAACATGTGAATTTGATCGACGAATATTAGTTGTTTAACATTATTCTAATAATCCTTAAAATAATAAAGCATTTTTGTTATAAAGATTATGATTAATTATTAATTAGTTAACTTTAAGGTGAAATTCATACTCAACTACTAAACAGGTAGTAGTTGACACATAAGTCACTTTTTTGAGCAACAGAATTCATTGAAACATTATTATCAAATTACATGTCAAATAATTATTTTTATTTTTTAATGTATAAAAGAAAAGGTATATTTTTATTATGACAAAAGGGAAGCCAAAACTTAAGTATAGTATCATATTAAGATTCATAAGGGGATAATATATCTACTAATGTCATTAAGTTATTATAAGTGATAATATATCTACCAATGTTGTTGAATTATTATAAGTAAAAAAAAGTAGTAAAATATTTGTATTAATTTACTTTGTTTCTAGAAAAATGTTAAAGATATAGAAAAGATGGAAAAGAGAGAAAAAAAATAAAAAATTAAAGATGATAGAGAAAAGAAAAAGAATGTATTTTAATGGTTAATTAATAAATTAAGTTATAACAGTTATTAATTACCTAATTAATGCTTGTATAATCATTGTGGAGGTATAAACCTGTACGGTAATAGTTTTATGGGGTATATTCAGCCTCACCCATTAATTGATCTAGAGACATTGCTCATATGAAACAACATCAGATTCTCATCTTTTCTAATAAATCACTTTTAACATTCAAGTTTCTGGAATGCAAGTAATTGACGTCTATTTTTGACCATGCATAACGTATTTCACATTGATTTTTAATTATTTAACTCCAAATCAAATCATAGTAGTTGAAGCTATATACAAAAATCAAACGCAAGTATGGGCAATATATTAAATACTTGGTCGGCTTCAATTCAAAATGGGCCACCCGTAGATATAAAATCCATCTCGTCAGCGGTCCCACTTATTATTGCATAAAATCCAGTTCTCTTGTTCAATGAGAATCATTCCTACAACAAATCTGCAACCTGATACGTTCCAGTATATATAAATCGTAGAAGATTACTATCAGACTATTACGATATATTTACTAAAACACCATTACAATCACACGTGATTTAAAACGCAATCACAAATGACAGTCGATTTTTTTGATTGAAGTAACCAGATTGGTGGTTCTCGGTCTCGTGTTCTCCAATAAATTTTACTCCAGTAGATTTCGAGTTACAAGTAGATCTTGTTGAAGAGGTATCTGACCCGTCCTATCAATCTCTATAACAACTCGCCACTTCTTTTGTCAGTTTATGAGTTTGTACTGTACGCATTATACAGGCCACGAGGACAATCATGGTACATGACAAAGAAAGTTCTTGACCTGTGATACTGGTGGGCACTCTTCTTCTGATAATGCAAATTGGTCATAAATGAACACAGGGGACATGCATTCACAATACAATGGTGGATACAGCTTGTAAGCCCCACCTGATGTGGTTTTCTTTAGATTTCAAAATTCGTTTTGGGCCAAACGACGGATCCTATGCTCATTGCTAAACTAAATTTTTGGGTGTCTGAGTTTTACCATTCAAAAATTTAGCAAAAAAGGAAAGAAAATAAAAATTCCCATTTGGATAGCCTCATTTATTAGTTGCTCTGCAAACGAACGATAACTATGACCCCACGGGGTTACCATCACAATACTTTAAAGATGAGCCTATTTAGAAAGCTAAAATGACCAAATTTGTAGTGATGTGCAACTTTGAATGCACAATTTAGAAGTTGAAGATGCAACGGCCGGTCAGGAACATAAGGACGAGAACATGCCAGTTGCTCAATTTGTCTAAATCTCGAACTTTTGTGTAAATCCAGCATGAACCCTAGACTCAAGACCTTAAACCAATAACCGATTATGTAAATAAGACCGTAGATTGGAACAAAACATTCCTTACCATTAACTTAAAAGACCTTTAGCTAGGTTTACAGTACAACAATGAACAAATGGTATCATATAAGGATTAACTAATGTGACTTAACACCTAAAGAAGATAGATCAATAAAAAGTACTACAAGAGCATACAAAGATTGCTTGAAAATTTTGATGAATTACCGTTCCGGAGTCATATTTATGGTAATTAGCGTGTGGATGTAGAATTAGAGCCGACCACCCAATATTGTTTGACTGCAACTAGAATTTTCTCTGGGACTAAGGGACCATCTTCATGATCCATAAGTTTTGTGTCCCATCTCATTCCCCCAATGATGTTTTTTACCTTCATAAGCACGTCTACTTCATCACGCAATATAACAGCACCTTCTGGACGTAGTATCCGATCCATCTCTAGAAGAATGTCTTCAAAATCACATCTGCATGAATTTCATTAAATTAAGGATTTATGTACGAGACGTCAATAATAGTAAGCAAAAACTGAGTAATCAGATAAGTTCATGCTATAATCAGTTTTGTTACAGCCAGATGATCGATTTCAAAACTCAAATCCAAACACTCACTAACAAAACCTTGATTAGATATTTCAAACATCTTTCTTTGTAACATGTTGCAAACAATCATTAATCATGTGATAAGCAAAATGGGCTCTACAATTTATAAAAGCGAATAACATTTAAATAGATTAAGGAAGTATTGATGTAAAAAAGACCATCGTAGTCGGCAATTTTTTGTTCAAACTCACCCACTCTTGCAAAAGCGTAGTGTTTTCTTTTGCTTTGTTTTTTGTTTTATTTTTTTTGTTGTTGTTGTTGAGAAAACAATGGACTTTTTGCAACAAAAACTCAAGTTAAATTGTTTAAGGAAGTTAATAACTTGAAAGAAATGCTTAAAGTCACTTCAACAGTAATTCTTGAAGAAAACGTGGATCAAGAACTTGAGAAAATATCCATTAACCAAGTTCAACTTACTTGTCCTTGTATAAACTGAATAGACCATTGGCATGAATGAGATCATACGTCCGTGGGTATGTTGAGAAAGCTTCACACCTGCAAAATGCACCCAAATAAACTAAGTCAAAAGGCCAAGACTTTTGAGGTCATACATGGTGCATTAAGAGTTTAAAAAGGATTATTTCTCAGGACTAGAGGTGGCAAAATGGGCGGATTGTGTAACAGGTCAAAAAGGGTAACTTTGGTACAGGTAAAAATGGGTTGGGTTGGGCTGGGCCAAAAGACTTAAACACTCATGTCTGAACTTCTTTCATAAATAACTAATGTGTTTATATGATTATATAAACTATAAGCACATTACTACAATAATACTTTAACTTTATGAACAAAACAATATGCTTAATCGCTAAAAATTGACAAGTTTGCCTTGTTTGATCCATATGGCCATATGACCATTTTCTTTTGGCTGATCATTAAGATTTCCCTCCTTGTACACCCATTAGAGATGATGCATAACCCAAAGGGACCCATTCATATGTAAATGGGATCCGTGAGAGAATAAAAGAGAGCTCGTATGTTAAGAATCATACCAGTCATGATAGATCCCAATAAGCCCGCGTTCATATATAACTCCAAGAGTGTTCTCAGCCAAAGTGGGGACCACATTCATAACCCATAACTTAGGAGAGTCAAGGGCAGCAGCAAAACCTCCAAAACCAGCATTCATATCCATGATGTTGCGATATCTTCCAGAATCAATTATTCTATTTATTCTTTTATAAGCACTTACATGCTTCTTCCATTGTCTGTTATCCTCCTTATATTTATCTTCAGAAACTCCTGGAATGGATCCAGACGCAATTCGTGGTGGGATTGCATAAAGCCTTTCAGGGAACGGCTTGTATTCCACATCAGCGTTTGAATTGGTAGGAGTTACACATGTCTCCATGTTCTTGTACCTACATCATCAAATATATGGAACAAATAGTTCACTTTAGAACCTTGATATAATCAAGAAACATAATTTTGAACTTACACATGATCTTAGAAGTAGAAACATGATGTGGTAGAAAAGAACTGCAACTAGAAGAGGGCGGTAGGGTAAAGGATCCATATCGCTTCAGGTCAAAACGAGTAATTTTGTACAGGTGATTGTAATGGGATGAGAAAACTTTTTGTCGAAATTTTTTAAATTTGTACATAAGTAATTAGTGTGTTAAACTGCGTTAAATCTAATTACAAAAAGGGGTTATTGATTGAAAAGGTAACAACTTTACTTGCACCCACAAAAAGGCTCAAAGTTCAAAAAAGGGAAAAAAAAAATTACGGCAATTTGACCCTGTTATGTGGTCAAATTCATTGATAGTAACTTTGACCGGGTTGACTTTTTTTGAAGTGGTACATGGAAACCAGGTTTAACTTAGAAAAATTGCCCCCTTATGGCTTACATCATTGATATTAAACTTACTGAAATTTGAGCTTGCAAACAAAACTCTGTAAACATGAATCGGCCCAAAGATGGCCATCTATTCATGCAATAAGAGCTTACAAAAATAGATATTTATGATAGTATTGAATAAAATGTTTAGAATACACTTTGGAAACTGCCGGCCCGTTCAACCAATTTAACCTGTTTCCTATTTAGCTAACATTCTTGCATTTACCCAACTCACACTAGAGCCAAAATAAAAACATCAGCAACTGGGTCAAAATTGGCATCTCTGAGTCTGCAACTAATATGGGAAATTTAAAAGGCAAGCACAAGCAATTTGGGATGTAAAGATTTAATACACATGGACGTATAAAGCTATACAATAAAAATATCAATGTATTCATACCAAACATCATCGGGATTTTGGGAGCAATATGTAACTCCGGGAGCATCTTCTGATCCACGACATAACTCAGGATTTAGTTTCTTTTGAAAAACAGCTGTTTCTCCACTTTCAGATATTTTCTCCCAGCAAAGAAGCTTAGCAACCGCTTCGATATTCCTCTGTTCTTCCTCAAGATCCTCCTTTGGACGCTGCCATGATTTGTAATTATTTCTCCAATTAATTGGAGGACCCGAAAGCACCCAAAACCCTCCAGGTCTAAGAACTCTATCAACTTCCATCATGTATTTCCCATCTACAAAAACCAAAATCCATAAAGAAAGTTAAATGGCTTTTTTCATGATCTCCTGGTCCATGGGAAAATTAAAAAATACATATTTAAAAAATATGATGCTTTTGCAGGCATTTTACAAGAATTGTGATTAATTTGCAACAAAAATCCAAGTTTGATGGTTCAAAAGTAGGAACGATATTTACCATTTGATCCCCACGGAATCAAGCACCTAGAGCAGTGGGCCATGTCGAAAGCTTTAGATGGATAGGGCATTTTTATTGATCCAAGAACCCCAACAATGGCAGGTACACCTCTTTCAAGAGCAAACTGAACCTGCGCTTCATGATTATCTCTGGGTGCAAATGACATGGTTACAACATTTCTCTTCCACAGGTACGCCCCCCAACTAGCAACCTACAGAAAAAACCTACACTTAGAAAGATCACAAATTTATATGTTACGCAAACAGAATGATCAACTTTCTTTAACCATTGTACTTTGTTTGTAGCAATGAAACTGCCTTTTTTGGGAATTGTGTTGTTGCGGGAATGGCCAAATGCCAAGAAAATACGGTACAAACGAATAATTTGGATATATAGAGTGCAAAAACCATAGTGATTTGAACGTTTATCCAAAATCTAAAATTCTTGCAAAGTGTAGTCTTTTGCCATTTTTTCAAGAAATACGGTTTATTTGCAACAAGAAGCCAATTAAGTGTGATGACTAATTAGTTAACCACTCATTCGAAATATATCAAGTAATTTCAACATACCCCACAACCAGTATCCAGTGCAGTCCTTACGGTCCCGTTAGCAATTGGGATTACAGAAGCAAGTTGATCGATATAAGCATCCGCGCCTTGAGGAAACTGCGTCCCACCACCCGGGAACCTAAACACGTCTCCCTCATACTGAATCCAGTTTTGAATAGCCTTCTCAACCGTCAACGCTTTATACGGTGCATTCGCAAAAGGAACATAATCTCGACTTTTAGGCCATGAAAACGGTGTTACGTAGCCTTTAGGGGCAGGAATCAGGCACTTCAACTTTTGTTCTGGAGGAGGACAATGTCGTTCTCTATAAATCATATCGTGTCTTGGGAAAGTCATGGCACGTTTCTGGTCATGGCAAGGGGTATAATCGGTATATTTAGCACTGCATGGTTTATAGTCTCTGACTTTCGTCTTTGACTGGTCAACTATGCCGGCATCACCACTGTGGTGGGTCTCAAAGTTTAGATTTGGAAGAATGTTGCAATCCGCACTGGTTTTGGTCATCTCCAAAGCTATACTATCTCCTTTCCCAAAACCACTCCTCTGCCATGCTCCCAATAAATAAAAGAAACAGCACAAACCAATGACTATGAATATTGTAATGGAACTCCTAGTCCTGTTATCCCCTGAATTCCCCTTTGTTGCCATAATGCAGCCTGAACTTTATTTAATATTTTCCAAGTTAATCAACAAGCAAAACATACAATAATTGGGCAGATTATAATTATATTGAGCCAAATATGAAGTATTAAAAAAATATGAGGTAACAAACAGATGAACATGGAAACACCTTTAGCTTAGTAAAATAAACAATTATTAATTGACACTTTTTTAGTTAGAATTGGGGATTTTTATGAATCCATTAATGTGTATCACTATGTCCTACCAAATATTGGTTCCCCTTCACTATCCATCTTGGTTCGCCTTAATTATTCAAACCATCATGGTCAACATGACTGACCTAGTCCTAAAAGCATTAACCGTATAAATGTAATGCAAGATTGATCGACCCCATCTCCATTCATAAGGTCAGATAGTATATCATATCCTTAAACTAAAATCAATAAAAAAGAAATAAATAAATAAATAAATTAACAATTCATCGTCTCATGAGAGTAAATCTACATCTAATCTGCTTACAATAAACCAAATATTACACTTACAGTAAACAAAAACTGTGATCACTATCTTACAAATCGCATCAGTGGGCAAAAAGAACCGATCTTTCGCAAAGTAAGCTCAAGCAGAACAAGTTTTGAGCATATATTCTGTCACAGTATTTAGGTTATAACGAAAAATTCCAGATCAAGATCTCCGTGTGATATAACCACACGATTGTGGCGACCAAAAATCTGGAAAGTGGGTTTTAGGATCACTAAGCGAAAGTAAATCTCAAAATATATAATAATAAGATATAAATATCTTACAAATCAAAGAAGTGATCGAATCGGTGGGGACTTGGGTAGTATGTGAATGTGTGTTTTAAGATGAACGAATTGGGTTAAGAGACAAAGTTGTCAGTGTTGGGCTAAAAAGACATGAAACATGGACCCAGTCATCCAGGTTCGAAAGATTTTTACGCGTATATGCTTTCATTTTTATTTTACTTTTTAATTATCTTTTGACATTCTAAATACTCGCAAGATTTTATTTTTATTTTTCATCATTATTATTATATTATTATATTACTTTTTCTCAAAAACTCAGAAATCTAAACTATCTTATCTGCTATCAATAAATGATGATTGTATTTGCACTCGTAACATATTGAGTGTCAAGTTACCCATACGCGTGTCAGACATTTTCAATCATCTACTTAAGAAAAAAAATTACCTCTAGATTTAGAGTATTAAGTATAAAAATTTCTCTAACCATGCACTAAATTCGAAGAAAGTTTAAAGTACTATAAAAATATATTTGACATATAGAATAACATTATTCATCCTTCGATTGTCAAATTATAAGTGTTATCAGTTATCATACATAGATAATTAATTAATTTAGTTTGTAAATGTCTAAAGGAAACGTACAGTGAAAATGAATTTATTTTAGAAATGAAATATTCTTCAAATATGCTCTTTTTCCATCATAATTAGAGTTGAAGATACGAAGATAGTTAGAGATGCACTTGCACTTATACATATGATAGAATGATCAAAACACATCATAATATAAAATAAAAAAATAAGACATAGGTAAATCATACGTAATGGATTGCATAAATTAAACATATATTATGCATGTATGTATAGCTTTACTCTATTCACAAACACGTCTATATAACTTACTTACCCATTATTATTAATTATTAAATCTTTATTAAAGAAAACGTATGTTTGAATCTAAATATTGAGTGTTATGACTTTTGGAATAAAATAGTATAAAATGTTGGTGGACTAGATTTGGTTTAGATATCTAACATTATTATGCTCTATTTTGGCTTTGTTTTTTGAAACATGAAGATATTACTCAGTTTAAATAATATATTTTGTAAAAGTTAGATGTTTTTTAATCCCAAAAGAAACTGTTTCTGAAGTCTTGAAATAGGTATTGTTTTTTTTTTTGTTTTTTTGTTTTTATCTTAAATCTTAATTAAATAGATTATGTAAAGTTGTAAATTGAATATCTTGTTCATATATAGGTTCCAATTGATTTTACGGGGAAAAGTGAGATTGAAGATAACTAAACAATATTGACAATAGTGGTATCAACACAATGCCAATAAAGGTATATATTTGAAGTTTAATACTGAAATATATGAAAACAAACTTAACGATCCGTGAGTATATTTTATTAAAGAGTGTGAAAATGTAGATATTATTATTTTGATGATAACAAAAATGATTAATAAGTATTAATGTTAATTATTAGAGATTATATATTCGTATCACCAAATATTTCTACATCTGATAATACGAGACAAATCGAGACTTTAATATAAAAGTGTATTTTGGACAACAAATCCACGGACGTTACCTAGTCGGTCAGTAAAGTGTCTGTGTCTTACCCAACCAAAATACACTTGTTGGGTCATGCTCAAGTCAATCTTTCGAGCAATCGTAATTCCAAATTATTTAGTGAGTCAAACCTTATATTGCTTAAATAATTTAAGTTTGATTCTAATTTTAAATGAAACATATTCACTTAGACATTTAATCAAATATTTGGCGCGCATCATATAGGCGTTCATTAAACAAACAAAATCTTTATTTTAACGCCACAAAACTCAAATAAGTTAAAACCTCCTTGTCTACTGGCAACTTCAAAAGTGACCAAACACTAATAAAAAAGAAGGTAAAATATGCAGAGATTTGTTACTAAATAAATAAAATAGTTAAGCGAAAGTTAATTCAAATTTAATAAACTTACCTTGATTAAAGAGCACATAGAAAACATAAACGATTTCTTGCTAATGCGATTTGTATTGATCGATATGAAGCAACATTCCTTGTAATTGAAGACCTAACTTTAAAGGTCATCTTAATTAGTCACAGAAAAGATAAAATCTTTAAGGATAAAAAAACAAACATTTAATTGAGAAAGATGGAGAAATGAGAACGACACATATGCCTATTGGATGTAGCGAAAACATTCATATCAAATGGAGTATCACTCTGTAATTTTTAAATTCAAATGTTAGCGTTGCAATTGATGTAGAAAAGCCATTAAAAGAGAAGGTCGGTGCAACAAGTCAAGCGTGAGAATGGGTAATTCTAGAGGTAATATTGAGGGCAACGGAGAAAAGAGGTGTGCATGGCTATTTCCAAGATAAGCGATCGCATAACACCAGATGCAAATAATTGTATATATCCTTGAATATATATGCAATTTTGAAATTTAAAAGTGACGTGTATGATATTTACCAATTTTAATCATTTTTTTATAGACATCATATCATATATATATTAATATACATAAAAACTAACAAAATGTTAGGAAATTATAATGCCCCAAAACGATAAATCTGATTAAAACGATTCTAAAAATAAACCACGACCCTAAAACTTACTTCAACCCGACACGACCCTAACACATATTTCAAACCAACACGACCCTAAAAACTACAACCACCATGACTAAGTAATACGATCGAATGATGCATCCCTCATTCAAACCCAACACAACACATTACAACGTAAAGAAAATTACTCGGTAGGCAACATGTAAATAGGTGAAAAACTAACCATGACCAAACTAACTGAGACGAGACTCTCAAGAATCTCAACCAAACGGTTCTGACCACACAATCAAATCGAATGACGATATTGTGAAATGTAAGAACAGTTAACAAAGATAACCTATCATCGTAATACTACCAGTAATACTACCGTGGTTGAAACGACTAACCACACCATCTAAAATCCCAGGCCATATAATACAGCCACTAACAATATTTTCCAAGTATCAATACATAAGTGACAATGTATATGGTAAATAAACGGAAGAATCACTTCATTTTGCATATATAAGTTCTACTTTGGTTGGCTTGCAATACCCGATTGTATGTTTTCCATTATACTTAACAAATATACACCGTTAAATATGTATAACATGACAAATATACCCATATATTATTCCAGAAACCTCACTTAACCTTTCTTCCTCACCAAACACATCAAAACATCAAACAAAGCAATGCTGATTCCCAAAACCCCCCGAATATGCATATCTGACCCCACCTCCACCTCCACCACCTACTTCCTACGGCTATCCTCCTCCTCCCGTAACAATTTTAAATGACCATAATTAGTCCTTCCTACTTTAGGGGTTAGAAAAGCTATACAGTCAAACTTCAAGGGCCTAAGTGAATCGTTTCCCACATTTGCCTTATCTAGTGAGCAACTGTACAACCAAGTTAACGGAAAACTAAACAACAATGGCAGCTCCGTTAACCGCTTTAATCTCTCAATCTTCGTTAACCACACTCTCTATCTCTAATATTAATAAACCTCAGCTTGTTTATTCACTCAAAACCCTAACTCATCAATCATCTTACAACAACAGAGTCCACCGTAACGGATATCTGACGTCACTATGCCTTTCAAATCGAGCGTTGAGGTCTCATCATCTGAACTACATAAGCAAGGAAGCTGCTGTGAGGAGAGGCAGCTCTTCCATTTGTTTTTATAAGTCTTCTAACGGCGAGGTGATTTGTATTATTGTTTTTGTTCGTTTCGTTAATTTTGTCGTTAGATAATGGTATTATGACAGTGAATTAGGTTATATTGGAAGGCTAACGTGTGCGCTGCTGTGAATTTTCAGTTAATGTGTATCGAATCAGTTAATTTAGGTTTTCAATATGAAATTCCGACATTATTAATCAATTATAGTGATAAGTGTATGTTGAACTTTACCTGAAATTTAGTTATATGTATCCGAATTTAGAAGTTTCTATTGTGTGTATCAAACTCTTATTACTATTGTATGTAACCAATGACTTCTTCATTTAGTAATTAGTAGAGTATATGTTTTGCTGATATGTCAGCCATATAAGTTGCTACCTTATAAAAAGCAGCGCTAGGTGGCAATAATTGAAAGTTTGGCATACATACGATTAAATTTTTTAAAGTTGGATACGTATAATATGGTTTCGGGTGAAGTTTGATATATTTCCAGGCACTTAATCCTTAGCTATAACCTATAGTAAGTAGTGTTAAGAATCCAGATTCAGTCAGTAATTCTTATATTGCAGATACTTCAAATCTTCAGAGAGAAGAACATTATACTCATGTTTGTCTCAGAAGATGGTTATATTTTCAAGTTTGCTGAATAAAATGGTGGAATTTTGTACAGGAAAGTGGATTGGATTGGCCTATCCTGAAACGATGGGATGTACCTTGGGAGTGGTATACGGTTTCACTGACCTCACTTGCTTGTGGATTAAGGTGTTTTTTTAAGCTTTACCCTATGGATATGTTCATACGTGTTATGCTATCTCTGTTTGAATTTCTTATTAAACCAAGCTTTTGCAGCATTGTATGGTTGCAAGTTTTGCAAGTGGCTCTATGTTATTCAATAATCAGAATCAGATAATGAGCTTCAAAACAGGGTATAGCCTATAAAAGATAGTTTTTGGATGTGTTTCCGCTATAATGGTGCACAGATCTAGTTATCTAAGAATTTGTAAAATCAATAACAGGACATTATTGTGTAAAAGAGATGGATGTTTGTCAATTGTGAGTAGTAATCTCTCATGTTAGGTTAATATGTAATTAGTCCTTAGATAATCAGTATTGTTGCAGCTTATATGAAACAAAATATTCAAAATTGGTTATCTGGCCCAAGATAATCAAATCAGATTATTTATCAAAACACTAGAAACTAATAATTGTATCTTTAAAAACCAAATTACATTTTTAAAAGGAAAATTCGAATACTCTCTGTAACTCATAAGTTTTTAGTCAGTAGATGACATTTGATGACTTTAATCGGTATTGAAGATATAAAAATTTAGGTGTCATTAACCCTACATTAAGAAGTTAGGAATTCCACTTTCACCTCTCTTATTTTCCTTTGTATATACTCTAATTTATGAACCAGCGTATTATACGGCTAATAATAACAATATTTTCATTTAATTAATGTAAATAGGTGATATTTGAAGGGATCTACTTGAAATACAATGTCAGATAAGAAAAACAGATGGGATTAGCCAATTAATACATAGGAAAAAAACATGTAGCATGGGCGTCGTTCTTTTATTCGAATTGATGGATTTGAATGTCTAGAGAAAAGGTTTATCGTTATTCTTATATTCAGGTTGGCATTTTCCCGCTGAAGGTAATATTTGCCAGACAGTTTTGTTTTGACAGGACTTGTAGAGGCAGCAGCTCTTCCATATCTAGGCTTTCAAATCGGAGAATTAAGTCTGGATGAGAAGGCAGAAATACTGTTTTTTGACCAGGCGTATGACTTCTTTCTTTTAATGTATCTGTATGATTTTGATAGTACATAGTAATCTAAAATCTTGTTTGAGGTTGTTAACGAACTCCAACACACATAATCAATGGTTTTCTCTTTGTTTAATCGGTATAAGTATATAACTATTATTACTTTGTTCCAAAGATTGTCAAATGAATTTCTCATTAAAATATCGAGCGAACTTCTTGATTTTTTCGCTTTTGGATTTTTTTCTTTCCTGTGCCCTTTTGTTTGTTGAAGTCTTCTTTTATAACTTTTTTAGACGAATTAACTTGGCTAGTTCCTTTATTTTTTATTTCAGCTTCGCAACAGCTGTGGTGCTTGCAACACTTTATAGTATCACTAACACAGGAGAACAAAATGATATATATCGCTATGGTAATTATCTATGTGCCTTGAACAAGTTTAATATTCTACACTCATTATTATTGTGTAGACAAACTTTTGTAAGTCTTAACGGTTGTCTTCTTGTCAACGAGTGCATATATGTTGTAGTTAACCGTGCACTCTAGTTATTACTATCTTTTGCTAATGAAATACTGGTTGTCCTTTTAAGGTGGAGTTTTCCATGTTTTTTCATATTGTCTTCTGTATTAGTTTCTCATTTACTTATGTTTCAGACTTGAGAGATCCATTCAATCTTCAAAGAGGATGGCTATTGTGGGCTGGAATTGGTTTTATTGGAGCCTTGATTGCTGTCTCACTTGCAGGAGTTGCTATGTCCTTGTTTAATGGTGACCCGCCTCAAAGAGAGGTCGTTCAATTATTTATAATTAAAAAGTCTCTCTTTGTGACTTTAAGCAGCTTGTGTTGTACACCGTGTTGGATTTTATAAGAGTTAATATTATTTTTTTACTGACATTAGTAAAAGGTTGGTGTAAAGTATCAGTATTTGAATGGTCTGAACTAACAGGGTAGTTCTAATATGCAAACTCTCCTAGTCTGGTACTTGAATATGGTTTCCTATTCTAGGGGCCACGTCAGTCTCCTTCGGGAGAGCTTTACCTAGACCAATGGCGGTGGGTTTGGTCCCCGTGGAATAGTGGCCCACTAAAGGTTGTATCAAGGCCACAGCTAAAGAAAAGATGAATATGGTTTCCTATGGCAAATTAGCCGGGTTACAGAAACGTGCCATCAAGTTATGAAACTCTTTTATGCACAACCTTAAACTATGAATTACAAACATATCATTCATATTCTAGTTACGTTACTATCAAGAGAATGCTAATAATTAACATGGTTTTGCATGCATCTTTTATGTGAGTAAATTAACTAATCATCATCTTTCACTTTGTTTAGTTCATTTACGTATCATGGAGTGAACTTATCCATGGGATTGACATGACTAGGAAATTGCATTGTTATCTGATTAGTTTGCTTGTATCAAGGGGTTCTGATGTGATTACATTGACTTGATTCCAGACTGATGCTCTTGTTCGTTTACTTCCTCTGATTGGATCCTCTGGTGTCAGGTGCACACTAATGTTCACACTCACACCACCCTTTGGTTCTTTCTCAGTATAGTTGTTGCTAATGGTTCTACAGCAACACTACCTCTCTTGGCTAAAATATATACTTGATAACATTGCTATCACGTGAAGTACAATTTAGAGATGTCAAAATGGTTAGGTCAGGTGGATTGGGTAATGGGGCAAAACGGCTACTATTTATATAGGCCATAATGGGTTGGGTCGGTCCAAGACACTTGTTGTTCTTCATACTGTTTCTGAATTTAGTGTGTGTATATGATTATAAAAATTATGTTAATTCAGTATAATCTAATATTTTGAAGGAAATGATTTAATAGGTTTTTTGCATTACTTCGGGCAACTTTCGACCCATTTGACTCGTTTTCGTTTAAGCTACCTTTTCCAATAACCCTTTTAACCAATTGGACGTATAACCGAATTCAAATTGACTCTATTCGTGGGTAAATGGGTTGAGACTCCCACATCTATTACAATTGTATGTAGTTGTATTATGATTATTAAACATCAAATGAGTTCTCTGTGTGTTGCAGCACTGCCTATTTGGTAGGCATCACAGGTGTCCTTGCTCCAGTTCTTGAAGAGAATGTGTTCCGTGGCTTTCTTATGGTGGCCCTAACTAAGTGGTACCGTCTTCATCAGACTCTGCTTAGCTTTTCCTTTTTCCCTTTCCTTAAAGACGGCTATATAATAGATCATGTGTCTTTTGCAGGATACCCACACCAATTTCAGTCCTTATAAGTGCTGCGGTATTTTCAGCTGCACATCTCACTCCTGGGGAATTTCCACAACTCTTTATACTTGGTACTAATCCTCCATAAAAGCCAAAAAAGATGATTTTAACTTTTATGTCACTCTTAAAAATGAAGACATCATTGCTAGTTTAGTGGTTAATAAATTCAGAATGAATTATAATGAACAGAATGTTAGGTTCTAATTAATAGTACATACCATTTTTCGAAGAAAAAAAAAACATTACCCCTTTCTATACTTTGTCTTGTAATACTGCAGGAACTGCTTTGGGTCTTTCATATGCGCAAACTCGCAACCTTCTCACCCCCATAACAATACACGCTCTCTGGAACTCGGGTATCATCTTGTTGCTGACACTTCTTCAGGTAAATTTCGGTCTGTCTATGGTTTAACCCCTAGAAATTACTTTGCATTGACTTGGTGTAGAACATCTTATTGAAATGGCACCTGACTTGACGTAGTTTATAGAAAATCTTTAACTATTTGTCAATCATCTAAAATAACCTTCAACAAAGACGATAAGTAGATCTCATGGATCTGAATAGAGACCACTAATTTTTTATCTACATTGATGGTAGTAGGAACATAGTTCCGTTCAATGTAGATTCATTCCTTTTTGGAGATGTAAGTTTTTGAACTTTTTTCTTATTAATGGGATCAATTTGAGATATTTTTGTCTATAACTAGTCAAGTAGGCAAAACAAAACAGAAGTTAAAATAATTGGTCAAGTCAACAGTCGCTCAAGGTGTATTTTTATCGCATAAACCTTTTAAAATTATATTGTTATTGAAATAACATTATTTTAATCATACTTGACACTCTAGTTAATTTAAAAAAAGAAAGAAAAAAAGGTTAAATATTTTGGAGAAAATTTGTGTGGTCAACCCAACTTCCAAAAATTACCTGTTTAGAGTCGAACTTCTTTGGACCTGTTACGTGACCAGCTCAACCTATTTTGCCACCTCTACCTTTTGATAAGAAAAAAATGTTTAGACTTTCATAGAACATCCCAATGCAATTTGCGGAGGACCAAGTATTTTATTTTTGTTGCAAAAAATTAGACAGTCCCGTATGTTTTCATAACCTGGCGTGATTTGTAAAAGATAGGTTTTTGGAAATGAGATCATAACATATTGATATTTGTGTCTCTAAAAAAATAATAAGAAGTTTGAATTTATTTTCTTGTAGATTCAAGGATATGATATCAAGGAGCTATTGCAGGTGTCCTGATAAAGAAGGTATATAATTTGATGTTTCTGCACGTTGGCTATCTGGCTTTTGAGCTTTTCTCTTACTCTTGACCATATTTTCGTTGATCCATCTTTAATTAAAAAGGTGTAATTTTGTTGTATATTTTGTAAAAGTCACGGAAAGTTCAAAAACATTTGTTAACAAGTGTATAGATTGAGAAAATTATAGCTTGCAACCAAGAGTAGCATTGAGTTCAACATAAGTTTCAGAAAGATACTTATAAAGGGAAATGTAACCATTATCTGGCAAAAGCTTTACATAAAGAAGGACCATCTTTAACATTTTAATATAAGTTCTTGCATGCGCTATAATACAACGGAGTCTATTTCATATACATATGTATATGCCTATAGACACATTAAACTAAAGCTTTTAGGCTATCTCCAACGTTATACTTCAAAAGCACATTTTTCTTCAAATTTGAAGTTTAGAGCAAAAACAGTTTCTCCAACCATGTTTTATGGAGAAATTTTTGAAGTAGGGTAAGGAATACTACAAATATGGAGTATCATAATTTCCTCAAATGTCTAGTCATATATTTCTATTGTTTAACATGCATAAATAAATTAAATAATTAGTATATAAGTGGTTGGAATTTGATATTTGGAGCATATAGTTGGAGATGGAAGATGTTTTTGGAACATGTCTAAAAAGATGTTTTTTTTCTTTCGTATTTGAATTCGTAAATTTGGAGACGGTTGAGATGACATAAATTGACGGGTTGGTATTTATATTATAATGGATAGATGAAAACAAAATTAAATGTTTGACATACATAAATAGTTTTGACTATTGGTAGGTGCAAAGCGACAAAACAATGAAACATTAATGCAACCATTAAAGGGTGGGTGGTATCACTCCTTTCACCATTGTAGTCATGGAGTTATGCAAAACCGTAAAACAATAGCTCTTTTAATTTACTCTAACATCTTAAGTTATGAGTTATGATGTTAGACAACATGATTCATGGTAGGCATGGACTTGATTGCTAAGGTGTATCGATTGTACGTGGAATGGTTACAGATAAAGATAGTTTTTAGGTCTTGGTTTCTATTTATGTATAGTTTAAGTTGTTTGATAGTTGATATAGTTATTGTATCACATGATAACAGATCTATCATTTTGTCGTGGTCTTTTGGGATGCAACTATAAACAAAGCAATTCGTTAGCATTGGGCTTCTTAGATAAAATATTATCTTTGTTTACAAGAATCCTCTAATCACATATCATTTCTAAACAATATGATATGATAAATCAACAATTTACTTTTTCAAAATCGGAATTCATTATTAACTGAATAAACCCAGACTAAACGGAGAAAGCTTTAACTTTTACACTACAAAAATCTTCTTTCTACGTTAGTTTTTAAAAAGAACTTTTGATAAAAAAAGGTATAAAGATTTTTTCCAATGGTTCATTAAACACTTAATTAAACACTTATATCAAACATCACTTTACCATAAAACTTTCAAGTGGTTCAATCTATCGATCCCGACTACATTTTTTTATCATATATATACTAGTGCTAAAACTCGTGCGATACACTATCATGTGAATATGTCTAATATAAAATGACGTGAGCACACCGTTAATTAATATACTTAGATAAAATGCCGTACCGAATTATATAGAGCCAATAACATTTGGTTAATTATAGGAAGTGACTAATATGGTGATATCAATCAATTTAAGGGTTTGAATTAACTATAATAAGTGTGAGTCTATTTAGAAGTTTCCAAACTGAAATGAAGTAAGTTATAAAATTAGTTGCATTTTTGTGATATCAATCAATTAATAATTGTGAATGATGTTGAGTTTAGATTTGAACTCATCTTGTAGGCATTATCAATACATAAAATTAGGGAGTCTTTACTATAGCCATTAATATAAGTTAAAATTCAATTCAGTGGTCATTAGTATTGGAGGTTATTGCACAATTTGAAAAACATTAGATATAAAGACTCATAAGCTTGATGATGTATATAATTAAATGTGAAATTTTTTGTAAAATTGACAAATAAGAATTTTGTATATTTGACAATATGTGATTGGTGTCACATAGGCTAATTAAGCCATAATTATATTCACTTTTAGTAATAATAGATATATATATATATATATATATTTCTCTAAACCCTAAAAAATATCGATTAAACACATTGAGAGCTACTGCAAACTTTAAAAGACAAACAAGATTGATTAGTGACAAAAGCCAAACATAAATATTTATCATTAATAAGGTTTGAAATTTAGGGAAACCCGAGAAGAACAAGTTTAATAAGTTTTTCCCCAATTGAAATGGATGCATGATTACATGAAAAGAGGAGGGGTGTTGAATGCTTGAAAGTTAAAAGTGAGGAATAGGTTGCACGTTTGGGAAGCAAAACCTAGGTCAAGGAATAGACAAAAAGGGTTTATAACGAGGAATTTTCACCTACTTTCTATTTCCCAAGATTTGATTTTTGACTCCAAAAAAGTCTTGTACTAGTATTAATTATCATATTTACATGCATAAAATACCTACATATAGAAACTATAGATAAAGTAAAGTTATACAGCATTGGAAACGCTTTTATACTTGACTGATATCAAATTATGGATACAATGTGCTTTCAGAAATAAATAAGGGGTCCTACATCATAATAACTTACTTTGAAAACTTTATAATTAAAGCGAGCCAGATTATAGAGTTGTTGTCGTGTTTTTTTCTTCTGTTTCTTGTAAAGTGATTATGATAATTAGAAAATTAGAAAAATAAAAAAAGAACTTATAATTTTTTAGCCTATTAGTCACATGACTTTCTTAAGCTTGTTTTTTATATATTTTAATTTATTAGAACTTTCAGTTTTTACTACAGATAATTAAGTTTCTATACGATTCAAAAGAAATATGAGATGGAGCTGACATATTTGTACGACAATCGACTGATTTTTTTTAGTTAGACTGTTCCTGCACTACAAGAAAAAAGCTAACAAGATGAAAGGTTTTTGCGGCGATACAATATCGCCGAACAAAGGCAAAATGATCGACAAAAATTTATTGCTTCTTTATTTTGACTGGATTTTTTTATTTTGTGACGCATGTGTCAGTTCTTTTTTTATTTATTTATTTTTACTTTTTATTCATTTTGAAAGAATTTTTTTGTCGTCGCAGTTCCTTCTTAAGACTTTTTCACGTTTGATTACAAAAAGTAAAAAAAAATTCGGGTTAACTTTTGCGGCGATTATGTCACTGCAAAAGATTTTTTTCCCTTTTCCTATAAAAGAAACATAAAGTAAATAATAAGCATTTAGTTGTTAAATAAAATATACAGTTAATTTTATTTTAATTATATTTTAACTATAACACCTTTCATTAATATTTAAATTTAAAAGATTAATATTACATAAAAAAATAATAATAGAATGTACGTTTTGTAACACTAAATTCTTATAAATAACAAAATTAAATTTAGATGCTCAAAAACTAAGAAAGTTGGAAATGCCATAAATTTATAAATTATAAATTAATACATAATTGCAGTATATATTGTAAGGCGTTTCATGTTGCTACTTTTGTATGTTAGGTGGTAGATTTCATTGCAGTCTATATCGTAAGGCGTTTCATGCTGCTACTTTTGTATGTCCCTCTTGACACATTCTCTGCATGGTGCTACTTTTGCAGTCTAAAACATAAGGTGTTTCGTCATTATAGTTGTTTACCAAATCTAAGGCGTTTACACTATGAGCTTAGGCGTCAACCCTCTTCGAACATTCGAATGATCAGAAGAAATCCTAAAACGTTTACTAGAAAGAAAGTAAGCATTCGTCACACATTGATGGTACTAAGGTGCTTCACAAAAGTTGTATTTATAAACAAATCAGTTCTACTACTATTAATGCTACTAAACACCATTAAACCCTAGATAACTAAACCAAACAACCTACCCACCCACAGATAACCCTAACTCATAACAATCACATCTTCAATGCTTGAAGCTACTAGCCAAGAGTATGCATCCTCGAAATGGCCCGACCAGACCCTTCCTTGTCAAGCTCCATAGGTAAAATTCATGATCTTGCAGTTGTTAAGGAGAACATCAAATAAATAAAAAAACAAGAAATGTATTATCTTTCTTAAAATAGCAAATCTAGTTCGTTATACACATATCCTCAAGCTTTTTTGAAAATAGAAAAATAAAAATACAACAAGAAGTTTAAGAACACATAACAAGAATGTGTTCAGCTAAGAAATATGTCAACGACAAACGGTCAGAACCATAAGACGTTTCATCACCAATGAAGTCGACCTTGAATACTATTTAGTTCAAACGTGTATATAAATTTCGTGATTGCAATTCAACACCATTGAAATCAACATTGTTATTCAAAGGTCAATTTTTTTTATTCATATTAACATGAATATTGACTGTTGAAACACAACGTTTCATCAATGATGAAGTCGACCTTAAATAACCTTAAATACTATTTAGTTCACACACACACATATAAAGTTCGTGATTTTAATTCAACACCCATGAAGTCAAACTCATTATTCAAAGATCAAATCTATAATTTTGTTTATCCATTAACAAACAAGTTTTTACAAAGTAACTAAAGACTAATTAAATTTACAATTTTGTATTAATTAAACACCAATTGAATTTAAAATTTTTTACAAAGTAATCAAAGACTAATTTTAAATTTAATTAACTTAGAACTATAAATTTTTAAATTTATATAACAATATACATTTTATTATGATTTTTATACATTTTATTATAAGGTTTTTAATTTTTGCTTGTCGTCGGTATAGAGCTTTAGCTACGACAAAATTTTTGCAAAATATTTTTCAAAAAAAATCAAAGTTCCCCGTTGAAAAGTTTTTCTCGGTTTATTTTCAGGGCTCGTCGCTAAATCTCTTGTTATAAATAAACACCTGCAACCCCTTTCTGCTTTCGTTCTCCAAATTGAAACCTTAAACCCTCCCCTGCAATTTGTGCCGCTGCTGACGTGTATCACCACTACCACGTTTTACCCGTCACCGGTAAACACCAAAGATTCACGACTAAAACTCACATTCTCTTCACGACCACAAAAACCCACCGCCTTTTCACCACAACTGGTCACCACCACCACCATAACTAGCCACTTCACTACTTCTTCCACCACCACCACCACAACCACAGCTGAACACCACCACCACTAAAGGTAAGTAAAAGCCTTACAACTCTAAGTTTATGAATTTGTTAATAAAATAGTTAATTTGTTAGTATATTTGTTAATTTTGTGAAGTGTATGTATTTTGTTAAATGTGTGTAATTGTTAAGTTTATAGGTTTTGTTTACGTGTATAGATTTTTAAAGTGTATGTATTTGTTAAATTGTATGTATTTGCTAAGTATATATAATTAAAGTGTATGTATTTGTTAAAGTATATGTAATTTAGTTACAATTGTTTAACTATTTAATTGTTGATTTGCTTAGAATTCAAATTCTAGATTTATATATATTTAGAATTTTGTGTATATTTGAAAATGTTGATTGAGTTAATTAGTTAAATGTTAAACTTGTTAATTTGTAAGAATTGAGTTAAAAGTTTGAATGTAGTTAATTGTATAGAATTGTAGAATTGTTAATTGTTATTGATTTGTTAGTTAATTAGTGAATTTGTTAATTAAAATTAATGAATTTAATGATTTGTTAGTTAAATGGTTAGTTAAAATAAATTGTTTAAGAGTTAGTTAGTTAACGATGGTTAATTTGTTAAGATTTGTTGTTAATTAGTGAATTTGTTAATGATTTGTTAAAGTGGTTAATAATATGTAGTTAAAGTGTTCAATACTTATAGATTGTGAATTAAAGTGTGGAATATATATGTAAAGATACTTATTGATTTGTTAGTTAAGTAATGAATTTTTTTAATGATTTGTTAAATACGGTTAATAATTTGTAGTTAAATTTTTGAATGGTATAAATGTATGAATTATATAGAATTGTGTAAAGTGATAAATTGTATAGAATTGTTAGTTGTTATAGAGTTTGTTGGTTCAAGTATGTTGGCTCCATGTTTGATTAATTGTTGGCTCAATTATATTATTTATATGTTTATTGAGCTTGTTGGTTTGATTTTGTTGTTTATATGTTTATTGTGTTTACAGATGGCATGCGTTTTAAGAAGTCACGGTGGCAATGGCGGTGGTTATCCCCCAGGGGGTCTAAAAGTAAGAAATTCTGAAATATTATGGTTACTTGAATTTGACTACTTATATTTTAACTTTATTCACGTTGATTTGATTATTACTTTCATTTTTAATTTTTTTCACTTGAATTTTGTAGATTCTTCTATGACACGTGGTGTTACCACAAACCGGGAGTTACCGAAGATGTTGAATGCTCAGAAAAATAGACCCCTCACTATTGAGTTTGACACCGACGACCAAGAAACGGCCCGACCGGTTGGCCCTAACACAACCCACTTCTCTAATCTAGTTGGGACCTTGGTGAGCTTGTTATGCACCATGGAACATAGTTTCAGAGACTTTTAAACCCGACATTTGGCCGGAGATTAAGGTTGAGCTTGTTTAATATCTTCCTGTAAATTTGTAAATATATACACTTCCTAACTATTTTTATAAAATGCAGACGTACTTTAATATGTGTCGTCGTTGGAGAGGGCCATTTTCAGATCTAGTCTGATGAGGGGTCGACAAGAACATGAGTGAGCGATACAAAGATCGCAAATATGGATTTAAAATGAAGTGGTTCACGAAGCGGGAGGGGTATGAGCATCCTCAAGATATTAGAAAATTTCCATCGTTAAACATGAAGAGAGCCTAATGGGGATTGCACGTAGATCTTTATACCTCCAAGCCCTACACGAAAGGGTCTTTAGTAAACAAGGCCAACCGGAGCCCGTAAAAGTACCTAAGTGCTCATCGAACCAAATCCTATGATGCTCGACGATATAAAGAAGTAAGTTGCTTTATCACATGTTGTTTTTAAACATATATTTCTAGTGTCGTGATTAAATTGATTGATTGTTATTATATATTCATATTTTTGTGTTTATAGCGAGACGAAGCTAGTGAATCTAGAAGTCTCATTGATGACTGGGCCAAATTGCATCAACATCGGCATAATCACTAGTGGGTCAATAATGTTGCCAAAGATCAGAATGTAAGAAATGGGTCAATACTAATAATAAATAAATATTGCAAAAATAAAGAATTGTGTAGATTTGTTAAGTGCATTGGTGACTACTAATAATTCTTGCTTTGTTACTTTTAGGCGTCACTGGTGGTAGAGAGAACTCAACAATTGGGGAGTTCCGATCCTATGATCGAGGAGGCTACAATGGAGAAAGTGTTGGGGCCACGTCACGGACATAATTGTGGACGGGGTAGAAAGTTGTCAAGTGAGGCAAATGGGGCCTCAAGTTCAAGTGCTGGGTCAAAAGCACCGAGGATGTATACACAACAAGAAGTCAATGAAATAGTCCAAACTCAACAAATCTTTAGCCAGACCCAAGCGAACATAGTATATAATTTGACTTCTGTACATTTCACCTTAACACAAGCGAACATAGTACGTGATTTCACAACTTCTGACGTTTCAACCCGTTTACAATCCAGACCCTTTTCAACAACACTAAAAAGAAGAAGATGATGATGAAGATGACGAAGAAGATGAAGACGAGGATGATAAGTTGGTTTGTGACATGAATTTGTTGTTTTTGAGGTTTGTGAACATTTGAAATTGTGGTTTGTGAACCTTTAGAAATTGTGTTTTTAACATTTGATCCATTTTTATGTTTGTTGAAACAATATAACATTTGAGATGGTTATTTAATTGTTTGTGTATTTATGTTTTATATTTAAAAAGTGGAGAAATTTGATATATGTTGTTTCTAAACACAAGGTAAAATATGCAGCCACTAAACACATGGTAAAATTTGGAAAAACATAAGTTAAATAACATGCTATAATCATTACAAAATGCCATAATCCTAGAAGTGTACTTTGTACCTAAAAAGTTATCTATTACATAAAGTTTAGTAAAATGCTACTATCTTCTTTTCCCATTACATATCTTTATATATAACGATAAATTTAAAAAATTGATCAAGAAACTAGTAAGAAACTAAAAGATACAAACATATATACCAAAACAACTATCAAACCAAGTTTTGGGCAGCTCACACTCTAAAACCAAACATAGATAAGGCACTTACTAAACATTGGTAATCCGCAAATAAAATTGCGAAGGAATTGAAATTATCAAAATTTGCAAGGGTAACATAACTTGGCATAATTACTTTTTAAAGTTAGAGAAATTGATGAAATCCATGCACATAGTTTTTTAAAATGGACACGAACTGGAAGGGAAATATTGTACTTGCTCTCTTAATTTGTAAGTGACTCAATAATTAAGCATATAATATAACTAATCTTTTAATGCTTTCCAGACCCAAGGTTAGGGGTTTGACCTACATCAACTATTGTGATATGATCCCAACCTTTTACTTGTTTTACCCACCATGAAACCATATTCAATTCCTGATCACTCATCATCGATCCTTCAAGACGCTTAATAACGATTAATACAGTAATCAAAAGTTATTAAAAGCAATCCACTTCTTAACATTCACCATTTGAGCATTCAATAATAGGAAGTATTTGTATCTCACTATTTTACCAGCTTTGAGCTGTACACACGTGTAGCAAATGACATTTTTCTTGCAAAGTTCCCTAGCAAAATAGTGATTAATGGATTTCACAAGAGTTACGTATAACGAATCTAGGTAGGAATGAAAATAGGTTTTGTATCTCCAAACTTTACTGAAAGTACAAAATAAAACACAAATAAAATCCATTGACGTAAATATGCGTCTCATATATAAAAAAAATGGTAGATCGAAGGCTCCAGCCTTATCGTATTGTTATAAATATGCATTACCTTTCATATACCCCGCCTTCGGTAGAATTGCCTATCGTTGCTATTGCAGGCTTAGTTACAAGTCCAATCTAACTACACATCAATGAATTCAAGATTACAACGCCACGAGCCCATCATGTACATGAACGCGACTACATGTCAATTAATGTTTTACATTACTATACTAGCAACTTATGTAGTTATGTTTATGTGTGGGAAACCCTAAATCTAGTCCTTCGACAGAAATAAAGTGAAGAAAGGAAGGGTCAAATAGTAATTCATGACATACATTATATTGTATTGAATGAATGTTTAAAATAAGTCGAGTAGTGATATAACGTATGACAGTAGGGGGAATCTTCACCTGTCCAAATTGTCCTTAAGATATTTATATAATTCTGACAAGTCAGTGGAATAGAAGCTTTGAAGGAATGGAATAGAAACTGCATTATTCGATACTTTAATTTTTTACTCAAGTTTCTTAAATTATTATTATTAATTTAATATAAACGATAATTAAATTTCAAGATTTGAACTGTGTGTGTGCATAGAATTTGGCAGGCAAATATGTAATTTTGAGCTTTTGCCGGTTTCCAAGGTCCACATTTACACATAACTCAAAAACCACAAATGAAAGCTCATTAAACAACGCATTAAACACATCTTCTTGGAGTTTTGCTTTGTCTTTATCTACTAATTATAATTAAATTTAAATTATATATCATTTATTACTTTCATGTATGTATATTGGGATTAATTGACAAAATTGAGTAGTAGTTGTTAACAATAATTAAATTAATAATCAAGATCATGATCCCAACAAACCGAACTAATCCCTTGAGATTCATCAATTTGGCTTCGAAACATAACCCCAAAAAAGGGTTGCATGGATACATGCATTAAACTTAGAAATAAGGAGTCTTTTTCTCCCAAAAAGACCAAGAAATTAATAACTATTATATGGTTTTTAAAATAGCACTTAACTATTAGTATATTAAGATTCAATTCTTTTTGTTTGAGTTTAAAGATGATGTTAAGAGGACTAGAATTTTTTTTACTCTATTTAAAGGCGATATATAATTATTCATATTCAATATTAAAATCGAGTAACGTACTTTTCTATGTTCATTTCATTCTTCTTCTTCTTCTTCTTCTTTTTTTTTATCAGTTCATGGTAACTTCATTTAAAAATCAAATAAACAAGAATATTGAAAATGGTAATTGGCTAATCAAACTAATTGATTCAAAAAATGTGCTTTTAATATTGATACCTAATACCCAAGTAGACTTTGCTTAGTACAAAAGACTTATATATGTTTTAGTTATGTAACAATTAAATTAGGATAACATATTTTGTGTAATATTTCAGTAAGTTGTAAGAATATGATGGGTTTTCTATATCTTCTTGTTGAAGGAAAAAAATAGATAAAAATGATCCCCCTATTGACTAAGGGGTTTCTTGGTATTTGTTTCTTTATTATCTAGTAAAACAATAACTTTAATAATATTTTTTCATCTCTCTGAAACGTACTATTTTTGGGTAAATACAGCGAGATCCTTGGCAAAACCAGCTCCTTTAAGGTCACCTAAAAAAACGGCTGATACTTCGGAGTCAGAACCCTATTCAGGAAGCATATCTTCATCTTCAAATTAACTGAACTTCCCACTCACTTTCATCTCCTTAATTGTCTTTATGCTTCTTTCTTACTTAACCTTAAAACAACAAAACCCTAGTTTTCAACCTTCTCTACACTTATCACTACCAACTACTATACTTTTAATTGCATGATCTGATTTTTGAAGTAATTTGTGTTTAGATTACTAGTTTAGTTTAGTTACTGTGTTAGGGTTAAGATCTAAGTAGAGAGTTAGTTTTTGTGACCATTTTTTCTTTCTGTTTTTTAGTAGGATTTAACTAAAGCTAAAAAAAGGTATGATCATGGAAGATAGAAGTGAAAACGGTGAGAAAATAGAAGAAATCATGTTACCAGGTTTTCGGTTTCATCCAACCGATGAGGAGCTTGTTGGGTTTTATCTTAAAAGAAAGATCCAACAAAGACCACTTTCTATTGAACTCATCAAGCAATTAGATATCTATAAACATGATCCATGGGATCTTCCAAGTATGCTTCATTTTTTGCATTTTATATCTATAATTTTCAAGATTTATGTTTTTATTTTTGCATGAGATTATAGTGTTTGACTAGATTATAACTTTTTTTTTCTTTATCAAATTCTAGAGTTGGCTATGACTGGAGAAAAAGAATGGTACTTCTACTGTCCAAGGGATCGCAAATACCGTAACAGTGCACGACCAAACCGTGTGACAGGAGCCGGATTCTGGAAAGCCACGGGTACAGACAGACCGATCTATGCTTCTGAGGGTTCAAAATGTATCGGTTTGAAGAAATCACTTGTGTTCTATAAAGGGAGAGCTGCCAAGGGTATCAAAACCGACTGGATGATGCATGAGTTTCGGTTGCCTTCCCTCACTGATCACACCGCACCTAGCAAACGTTTCCTTGAGAAAACCATTCCTGCTAATGTAATTAGTACTTCTACTACCATCTCTATTTTTCACTACATTTACATCAAGTAGATCACATACATATATTATAATCTACAGCTAATTAAGTTCACGAAGCTACTAAATAATTAGTAGTTGCTAGCTTCTCATCGACTATATGTATCTTGACATATATTGTTTAATTAAAATTTATGTATCATAAGATTAGGTTGGTTTACATTTAACCAAGAAGAAAAGACTAGGGTCTTGGGGAAGTGGCTCGGTGTTTTAGAATACATAGACTTCTACCGCACGAAGATCACAATTTCAAAACAGCGTACTTTTAGATACAGACTAGGGACACAAAAGAAATGTGACCCTAGTTGCCTCAAGGCTCTTGTTGGATTCACGAGAACCGACCCTAAGAAGAAAGTTTGTGTTGTAGTCCTTTTCTTGAACTTCGCAATGCGATGGTTCTTCCCATTTGAACCCATCACCTTCGGTAATACCTTATTAGTGAGCAATGACAGATCTGGATTATTTAACTTTGGAATGCATTATGTGTAGAACAAATTTCTAGTAAAATATTTCAGTTTATTATTTTTTATACTACAGATAGAACGTTTAAGAGTATATATGCACAATCCATATATATACTTGCATGCACCTACCATATTAAATTATTATTTTAAGTTATATCTTTTGTAATGCTAAATTCTTGGCGAAATATAGTGTTATTCAATATATATTAAGCTAACTTTTGTTTTCAAAATGTGCAGGACTCATGGGCAATATGTAGAATATTCAAGAAAGCAAGCTCAACTGCACAAAGAACCCTATCTCATTCATGGGTATCTCCAATCTTGCCAGAAACCCCTTCTTCTGATCACAAGATCCTTACTCAACATTGCATATCTAGCAATGACTTACAACATTCATCCATTACTAGCTTCTCTGCTAATATGGATCATACTGCTAGTAACAGCATTTCTCTTTACAAATCCTTTAATATGGACCCAACACCCCCTCCACTTACTACTATTAACAATAAACCCCCTCAAAATTCCATTTCCAGTAGTGAAGACCTTAATTATTCCACAAGTTACCCCATTTTGTTCCAAGAACCAAACTACAGTTCTAAATCATCGAATGTTGATGCGTCATCTTTGCTAGTTAACTTGCCTAGTTCCATATTTGGAGATTTTGATAAGCCAGAAACTAATTTGGACTACATCACAAATGGGTTGCACCATGATCATCAACAATATTACAATGGCTGCTGCTTCTCAATCACTAATTTACCGGTGGGATTGCAGGAAAATTGTGTCAATGGTGTTCAAGATCAACAAGGGACAGCTGGCGTTACGACGATGAAGGGTCCCAGTGAAGGTGTCGACACTCATTTTGAGGACCAATGGGGGAGATCATCTACTACTGGTGCCTATCCCTTCCTGAGTTTGCCATTAGGTTTGCAAGATGCATGGAAATCTAGTTTTCTTTGTGATTCTTCAAGTGAGATTTCTACAGGTTTTTCAACTAGTAACAAGTGCTATATATAACTAATTAGCTAGTTGTTAGTTAATTAAGGGCTTGACATAGAATATAAGTACTCCTCTAGTCTTTTTGCTTGTTTTTCCTTCTTCTTGCAGTTCAGATTTCTAAGTTTTGTTTCAATCAATCAATTTAGTTCATGTATTATTAGGGGCTTTTTAAAGTTTAGTCAACAAATGACAGTAGTTTTAGTAAAAATCCTCAATCTAGGATAGAACTTGCTTTATAATTCAGTCTTTAATTAGTAAACTTTTCAATTTCTATGCTTTCTCACACAGAATGTCTTCACCCCAAATGATTGAGCTTCAATTCCTTTACCAACAATTTACCAACAAATTGCCTTACAAAATAACGAAGAGAACATTAAGTCTTAGTGAATTAACTACAAGTATATTACATTGGTTTTCATTTTTAAACCAATAAGAAAAAGAATCGATGAAGAGTTGAAAATATTTATAATATAATATAACTTTAATCAAAAAAATTTACAAGAAATAGTCAAAGTCTTTTAACTCAACGGGGCAATATAAAAAAATGTCAATGGTCACCCATCAAAATGAGTCGACTATTGACTAAAAAAATCATTTTCATAAAACTTTACACTTTTCAACAACTTTTACAACTATTTATAAAAATGGTAACAAGTTTCATACCACGGTCGTGCTTCCTAGTCACCCTCGAACAGGAACCAAAGTAATCTTGAGCATTGCCTTGGTTTAACTCCTTCACCTGCTTGATCACCTAAGGACACACACATACACCGATACATAAGCTTAAAAGCTTAATGAGTATAGGGTTTTGACACCTTGAAATAAGCATCTTATTTAAAACAACTAGTTCAATACTACAAGAATAAGAATCGAGAAATAAATTTGTAACTTGACACCTTATCAATCTCTTTCCTACTAAGTACATACAACCCTTTTAACACCCTTGTGTTGCCTGTACTATTGCTTGCATTGGATCCAAGCTATATTATAGGTCATTGACCCATTTAACACCCTTGCCAAAAAGGGCTTAACACCTTACTAGTTGTAGCACATTAGTAGTTCAATGAATGAAAATAAAAGAAACTATTTTGTACGTGCCTCTTGTTTTATGAAAATATAATATACTCACCTGTCCTCTGCTAAATAAAATACTAAGCTCCTTAATCAAGTGAATATGCTAGAAACAATCAAACATCGTTTGCCATTAAATTTTTTTATCTCATACTCTTATCCACCTCTAATCATTTGATGATGCTATTGTAGGTTTGTTTAGCTTCCTTCATATTTCAAACACTTTATTATACACTTGCATTAAGAATTCACTTCAAGACTTACACTCTAAATTTCTCTTTTTCTTTGTGTTCTTGACGTCACACACAAATAGATACTATTTTGGAGAAACTAAAAAAGAATATTTTGATGTATATTTACTAATATTTACACCTTTAGTCCATGAACTTATAAAGTTCACATTGTGCCCCAAATTTTACTTTTGTTGACATTTTGGTTCAAATTTAATAATGACCCTTGACTCTGAATCCTTGACTACAGATTGTTTTATAATTTATGCAACCTAAAGATTTTAGAAGCTTACAAAGTACTTACCGATAACTTTGATAAAAGGCCACAATTTTTGTGTTGTAAAGAGATACAACAAAAAATTGACTTGCAAAAAGAAGAAAAAAGAAGCTAAAAGCCTTAGCTAGAAAAACTAGGTCTTGTATAACTATACTTGTATATATTTATTCGTATTTTGACAAATAGAAGGACGTTGATATGAAGTGTTAGATACAAATGTTTGAAAAGTGGGTTATTCTCTGGAGCTTTCAGTCGCTAACTTCTCCTTGCCTTTGAAAGTTTTAAACGATGAGTCATCATGTCTAGGCAGCGTAGATGGTCGACCTTTCAAGAGAAAGCACTAACTTGGAGTAAGACTTAAAAGGAGTCTTTTTATTAGCCTGTCTCTCAACTAGCCAGCTCACAAGCACTCTCAAAAGTCCATACAGGCTGCAATTTGACTTTCTTAGCCATTGAAGTATTCAAACCTCCCATAAACCTTGCGATAGTGTGTTCTCTAGCTTCCTTAACATTAGTACGAATTTTCAGTTGTTCAAACTTTCTGATATAATCCCCCAACATCTATGTTGCCTTGTTTCAAAGTATTTATTTAAATGTACATATCTTGTTTGTAAGCTTGTGGAATAAACCTTCGTTCTATATACTCTTTGAGTTTTGACCAGATCTTGAATTTTTTTTTCCTTTAAGCTACCCCTCCCTTCTCACATTCTCATACCATAATGAGGCATACTTCTTTAACTTGATCACTTCTAACTTTATGCCCTTTTTATCATCATAACGCTTAACCTCCATGTAACTATCCATATTTTGTACCCACTCAAAGAAATCTTTGAAGATCCGTCAAAATCTGGTGGATCTATTTTGATATCTCTCAAATCATCCTTATTTCTTCTATGCCTTCTTCTTCCTTGTGAAGATGCATGAGAGCCACCAAAAGATCCATGACTGCCATCATTAGATTATGTACTTGAAGTCACCACTCATGTGTCGTCATCTTTAACCCTTTCTCTATTTCTTCTTGGTCCATCATTCCCGAACAAATTGACCAATCTACCCACCTGTTCTTGAAGAGCTTCAATAGCTCTATCTCTCCTAAGATTATGAGCTTGTTCAACAGTCAAATTTCTTGGAGCCCCAACCATTTTAAAACAAAGCATGAATTGAAAAAGGTGATTAAAACGATAAGAAAGCTTTGATGATTAACAACCTAGGCTTCGATATCACTTTGACGCGTATTTCTTGTAGAAATAGCATACCTAAACAAAAGCTTTCTTGAATAACAAATTACTATAACCAAACAACAAAACAAAGTGTAACTTAACAAAAACAGAGTAACCAAGATAAAAAAATCGACCACTCTAATTGATAAAAGTAAAGCCACCGCAATTAAAGATAAATGAAAACTTAAATCCACAACTATAATTGATAAGATGTCCACCACAATTATAGATAAAGGAAATGAAGATTTAAAGAAATTACCACAATATTTGATAAAGGCAAAGCCAACACAAATACCGATAAAGAAATCACTCCTAACTACCAAGATCAAATATCTATTAAGGTAAACAGAGATATAAGAGAAATAGAGACGCTTTATTCAACATCATTCAATAAATCAAGTCCCATTTTCTCATTACAAAAGCTCTCTATTTATAGAGAAAAGCTAACATCTATCTCTAGACAAAACATGACAAAAGAACAAACAAAAGAAAATGAGACAAGCACTAAGAAATTAGCTAATAAGGAGAAAGGACAAAATATGACAAAAGCCTACTAAAAGAGTCTATCTCCACCATTTTTTCCAACGACACCCCGACAACCAATTTACATCTCCCTAAGTACCAACCCTATCGTCTCCACCCTTTACCAAAAACATAAAAAAAAATATCATCTCCATCTCACCACCAACTCGAAAACATCACCAACTTTGATGTCACATCATCTCCACCATTTTTTATGGTGACACTACCACAACCAATTTCCACCTCCTTAACCACCAACCCTATCATGTCTATCTCACCACCATCTCCAAAACATTACCATTTCCAACGTCACCATCTCCACCTTTTTTTAATGGCAACACCATTTTTTTCGAAGACATCACCACAGTCAATTTACACCATTTTAATCACAAAATCGTTGTTGAATATGAAGATGACAAAGGCATGTTGACTTTGATGGGGTTGAAGATGACAATTTTTGCAAATGAAATGAGTTAGGGGATGTAAATATAAGTTTGATAGATTTTACATAAGTTCCATACAATTTCAAATCTTATGTAGCTCCACATAAGTAAAGAATATGCTTAAGCTTAATGAGTACATAAAATATGAATGATTAATAAGTTAAATACATACAATAAAGTATTTAAAAACATTATATATATAATAAGACTTTTAAAAGAGTTGGATAATTTTTTATCGGTTGCCCAATATTCAAATAAGATTTTCACATCATCATATATATGCATGCCTATATACCATACATGCATATATAAACTTGTATGATATACACGTATATATTCATGTGATCATACAAACTAGCTAGAAACAAATTTGTAGCTAGTACTAAGAAAATGAATGAAACTTGCTTCATATATATTGGGTGTGAAATCTTGTAGAGAAATCTTGTAGAGTAATATATATCTATTGGTTTAATGGAATTGATTACTACGTGCAGTACCGAGTCAGGAAATAATTTTTGGAGGATTGAATTTAAAACAGATTTTTTTACGGACAAATATTAAAGATGCCTTTATATATATATATATATATATATGGAAAGGAGTGATAGGGAAATTCTAAATCTTGAAGAAGGAGGAAAGTAAATTTTAGCCCTTAATGTTTTCATAAATAAATACTTTTAACATTCATTTGTGATGAATGTTAAATTTTGAAAGTATTTGTGATTTTTAAATTCATTTATGATGAAATCAAGGGTTGAGATTTGCTTCCCTCCTTCCTTCATTTTTTTGTTTCCCTCTTGATCCCCACCCTATATATATATAAAAACACCTTAAAAATAAGAATGGATAAGAACACTTCATATTCGTAAATATATCTCAGAAATCAATGGATTCTAATTCATACATCTCAAATATGTGAAGAAAAATAGATGTGCATCCTTATAAGTGCATAAAAATCGAAAAAACGATCGATGCACGATTTTAGATGAAAAATTTAGAATTGTACATCAATCATCTCTCTCAAATTGTATACATTTTTAAAAATGTACATTCATTTTTCTTTGTATATTTGAGATATACAAATGTGAATCCAATAACTTTGTCGACTATAAATGCAAATTTGAAGCGTTCTTAATGTTCTTATTTTTGAAGTGTTCTTATTCGATTCATACTCTATATGTATATATAATTTTTAACCTTTATAGAGATGAAAATTCAAAAAATTATTTAACATTACACAAATTTTGAAAAGGAGACAAATGCTTATTTGTTCTCGTCGTGTTTCACCCTGAGTCCGTGCTGAGTTATTGAAATGGGGGAATTATGGGGGAAAGCATGTACTATCATTGACTCTTGGCATCGGTGGCTTTGACCAAGCTCATTAAAATGAGGGTTAGTTATATTTTCAAGACCCACTAATTTTAGTTAGTTGACAATTAAAATGAATAAAAAAAAAAAGTCAGCAGGGGATTAGTTGTAAAAAGTCATCCATTCATTCATGTATAAACTTCAAAATCAAATATATTTCATCCATATTCCTCAGGGTTCGCAACTTCGCTTGCTTACTTCTCTCTTGTACACTCACAAAACACGAAACATAGAAAATTTACATTATTTTATTCGACCATATCATAAAATTCAAATTTTAGACCTTTAAACTACCATGAAGAAAATTAAAGTAAGCATTATATATACGAATTTAATTGCTTTACAAGTTAATGTAGATTACAGGGAAGGGTTTATGTAGAATCATTTATTATTATACTATTCATAGTAATGATTTTTTTTAATCTCCACTTATATAAACTTTGAAATTTTCTTTAAGAGAATTACATATACTAAATCTCTAATTTAAAAAATATCAAATATATTCACTATAGTTTATATATATTCACTATAGTTTATTTATATATATCAAATATACCAAATCTCTAATTTAATTATAATTAAAACTAAAAATTCTTTCCTAATTATCTATTACTCTCTTAATGACAATTATAACACCCATCATTTTACCCAATATTAAATGTGTCATTTGACTTGGAAGCGATGGATAAAATAATATTATATATATATATTACAAAAGGACCATAAACTTTTCGCGAGTTTTACAACATTTAAATATCCCTGAAACAAAACATATATTATCGTTCTTCGAAATCTACATACATGATAACTAACAAAACATCTATATATTTATCAGAGTTAAAGCGCATGTCAAACATTCCTTCCAATAGACCATCTTCCTGCCCAACCCACAACTTATACATCACCTGCAGAAAGAGAAATGGTGGGATTAGCACGAAGCTAAGTGAATGAATGTACAACTAATAATTCAACTTAGCATCCGTTTACATTAAGCACAAAAACACATAAACTCAAGAGGATCGGTGATTACTGAGGAACCCTACAGCCGTGGTGGCCCTCAAGTAACGCTTATCACAATTTGTATTGGCCCATACAAGATTTACCGATAACTTGGTACTTCTAAATAACAACACAGTTTCCAGCAACAACACATCTTCCTGGACCTGTGTTGATCACTATTAGTAACCAAGTCCAATCGCAATTGACCTCTGAACAACACAGATGCCCGAAGGCCACATGTATAACAAGCAGATACACAATTACAATTCAGACTAAACAGTCTATCAATATCTACGTTACTTGTTGTAACCACAACATTACAACTATGTCGAATCATGAGTTGCAGATCCACTCACCTGACTTGTCTCAGCCCACACTCAGAGATCTTATATTACTGAGTCTTCTGCTGATCTGAGAATATAATAATTAAGAAGTTAGTAACTCTTTCCATAATCGTATAACATATTTCACTACTAAGTATCAAATGACAAACAATCACCAAGTTGCAATTTATCAGTTATAACCGCTCTACAACTATCAATTTATATCAAGTTATAAAAATTCGTTTGTTTAATTATTTACTCAATTAACAAATTTCGAAACATTATTATAACATATTTATCCAAGCAGGTGACCCTTGTAATCTAGGAAAAATAAAAGTCCGATCCGCAGTTAATAAGAATCTGTTAAATTTTTAGTCGCTAAAAGAATAGCCTTTTACTTATGCACTTTTAAAATTTGCAAAACTCAACTCGCAAGATGAACTCAACTCGCAGGATGAACTGCTGCTACCAAAACCGAACTGTTTCACTCACAAACACAAAAACTCAGTTTCCTATCAATCTAATAAGCTTTCTAGTATCTCCTAAACATCAAATAACAAGCTTTCAACATCAATTACACTCACATTTCAAAGATTTATAAAATTCAAGTTTATAACCAAAAATAGCAAAGTGCTTACAATTAGAAATAATAACAATCTGATGATGATGATAAGTAAAATAAGAAATTACAGCAGATTATTAACACACTTAATTGATGATAATTGGATGATTTTGGAAAGGAAGCTTGAGAGAGTTTAAAGAACTTAGTTGGTGACAAATGAGATGAAAAATGATAAGTTTGGTGATTTATATCACCTACCACTCTCAAGTGTATACTAATTTTAATCCCTTATTTGGCTTATTGTCTGGAACCTGAAAACCGTTTTGCGAGACAAGTTATTTTATTTTACCGACAACTATTTAAATTTAAAACTATTAATATTTTACCTGAGACCATTAACTATTCGATCTTTAACTAACTTTCCTATCTAATAAACATATTAATATAATATAAAGAATTATAAGTAAACAATTAAATATAAAATTTAGAGAAATTATCAGATTACCCCTAGGCCACAAGAGTGGGTGTTACAACAATAATACCCTTATTAAAGGAGGCTAACCCTCCCGCTTTTTTAACCAGCCGATCAATACGATAACTTGGCTCTAGTTTACTAGTGCCCAATCGATTCAAGATCTTTGACAATCAAAATCGTGTTCAGTAATCTCATCGTTTGTTATTTATCTGTCTGGAAAGCTTACTTGCTATGTATAAACATATATATAATCGCTACCTTTGTACTTTACCATATAGTAATACCAATTACTGATCTTCATAATTACGACTATTTTCACTAGCTCTGTATTTGTACTGCTTATGTTTTTATTATCAGTGTAATTGGCCTGTTGCATTTGACATTAAAGATCCTGCTGATTTACACTTTGTATCTCATGGATATTTTTTTCAGTATACTAAATTGAATTGGTGTTGATGATATTTGAACTTACTTGCTAGTAAGTTACATCACATGATTACATCTTTTATTTTTTATGGATAGATTGTAGCAACTGTTGATTTTTTTTATTGGGTTTATTATTTGGTTATATATCGAATTTTATATCTTTTACTATTGAATGTAACTACTTTTCAAAAATGCTATTGTATGTATCGAACTTTACAATTTCATATACTGTATGTTACATGTGATCGGATGATCGAAAATCACCGATTTCGATACAGACAATAGACATTTTTACAAAGTTTGATACATACAATAGACATTTTGTACAAAGTTTGATACATATAATAGACATTTTTTTAAGAGGAAAAACCGAGTACCTGCTTATCCGGTCACCCGTTACATACAATATACGAAATTGTAAAGTTCAATAAATACAATAACACATTTAAAATGTGGTTACATACAATAATAAAAAATGTAAAATTTAATACATAATCAAATAATAAACTCTTTTTTATTTCATTATCTTGCCTTTGAAATTGCCAAACACAATGAAATAATTCTTCTTGTTTAGCTGTTACTAGGTGTATCGGGCCGGATTTAAACATTTACAAGATACTCAATTGCATAAGACTTTTATCTTTTGAGGCCCAAAATTTTAGAATTTAAAGTCAACTATAGACCCACTTTTAGAAGATTTAAGTTAGCTAAAGAGGATTGATAAATGGTTCATAGAGGAGAGGTCATATATAGAATGTTTTTGATGAAAATGAACTTATCTTTATGTTATCGAAAACTAATTGTCGAAAGCACAAAAAAGATAAAGCTCAAATGTGTTTTAATTCATGAATTTAAGTTGCAAGTTTTATGTGAAAGATGATACTCATTTTAATTTTAAGATACTTTTATTATTAAATTTTCAATATAACCCTTTGACTTGTTAATTTAACATTTCAGGCCTAACCAAATCCCTCATATTAAAGATGGAGTAGTTTACTAGCCTTTTTCGAGATGACAAAATAGCACAGTAATTTACAAAATGATATTTTAAAATATAATTTACCATTCTATAATGAGCATTGATATTTCCACTATCAATTTTGATAAATTTATCACAACTGTACATTAACATGTAGTACTGTACACACAAACAACGCATAGTTTTGAAGAATTTATCAAAAATGATAGTGAATCTATCATTGCCCTTCTATAATAGTACCATTCGTTTTCACAAAAAAATGAATTTTTTTCACCTATGTTTGCAGACTATGCCTTTTGATTTTTCAAAACTTAATAGAGTATTTTGAATCTAAATCTTACAAGTTCAATTTTTTTTTCTATACAAAAAGAAAAAGAAAATATATAATTAATCTAATAAAAAAATAAACAAACATAAAGAATTGAAAGTGTCATTATTATGTATAATTTTTGATTTTTTAAATTTTTTTCGAATTTTCGAGCCTGCATTTGAGTTATGTTACAGGGCCTTCGAAACTCACGAGTCGACCCTGTGTATCATCAAACATGGATGATGTTGTAGATAGTATTATGCATGACTCAAGACCGAGATGGGAGAATATGGCTGAATCACCAATAGTCGAGTACGTTTATTCTATATTTTTAGTTCAAGATTCGTGAATCTCTCTATGGTTTTTAACATTATTTGTGTATTTATTTCTATTTTTAGACAAATACCATCAAAATACAAGTTGAAATTGAGATACGGTGGCTTCTTTCGGATTGGAAAAGTCTCATGTCGAAAAAGATATTGTGTTGGCAATCAATAAACAATTTACATTAATACATGCTCTTACAAGTTAAACCAACTAATTGAAGAAGTCGTGAGGCATTATCCACTAAAATGCGACATAGGCTACTGATGTTACTGATGAACCACGTGGTGAAGATGAGTCAGACTATTGCCCAAGCGAAGAAGGTTATCATAGCCATTATAGTACTGACAATGAAGATGACACTTGAATTATGTAGACGAAACTTACTCAAATAGTAAGAAAACTCCAACAATGAAAGTGATTTTAAAATTTTCAAATGTGGTGGCTTTTAGAAACGCTTTGAACCATTATGCATTGACAAATGAATTTGAGTACTTCATTGAGAAAAGTGAACCAACGCGATTCAAAGCAAGGTGTGTGAAGATCGAGTGTGAGTGGAGAATTCATGCTTCTCTCCTGCGAAATAAAATTAACTTTGAAGTAAATGTATATTATTAAAAAGATCACCTTTTTGACATTGCTTATGTTGTTAAAAGTCTTATTGTGCAGGTTAAGAAATTGATCGAATCAATCTTGTATTCGGAGCAGCAAGGTGGTAATAAGTGTGCCACTCAGGGATGGATTGCTGTTGCTGTTACAGACAAGCTGAAATCTCATGGGGATGTATCTCCTCCAAAGCTTAGGAAGTGGCTGATGAAAAATTATAACGTCAAAGTACCATACATGAAAGTATTTAGAGGGAAAGAACAAGCTTTACACAAATATATATGGCAAGTGGGATGACTCTTTCATTCAAATGGATGATTTCAAAGAAGAGCTACTAATTAGGAACCCATGAAGCGTTGTTGAGATTGATTTTGAGAGAGATGGTGATAAGAAACACTTTCAACGATTTTTTATTTCACTAGTAGCTTGCCCTAGGGGTTTCTTATGGGTTTTCGTCCTTATGTTTCTCTCGATGCATGTCATCTTGAAGGAAAATTCAATGGTGTCTTAGCTTTCAAAATCCACCGACAACTAACACATGTGTAAACCATCACATGTTTATCAGTTGATTATTTAATTATAATAATTTTATAAAAAGTAATTGATAGTATAATTAAAAGTATAATATCATTGCTACTTAAACTTCCTCTTAGATTACATTCATGCGACATTTAGATTCATTTATTTTGTTTTGACTCAAAGTACTTTAGCTAGATAGTCAAACAAGTAATTCTATCAAATTGATCATTAGGAAAATGTACACGTCATGGTTTTGAAAAAATGGATAAGCGTCAAAAAAGGTGACGACGTGGATGCTCTATATATATAGTTCTTTGTTATGTAACTATCTTCTTTTTATCTAGAAGATAATATATAATGCGATATAGCCACAAATAATATGTTACAAACAAGACTTCACACCCAATAAGTGAGAATACATCTAATATCGAAGATAAACAGAATCTAGTTCATGATCTTAAACTACCAAAAGAATCTAGTAAAACCCCCCTTTATATGTGCAATACATGAAAGCATCTATGAGTGGAGTTGTGATAGTACTATGTAGGACCTTATAACGTTATCTATTTACATTTACATACACTGATACAAATATAAGACAGTAAACAAAAAAAGACACCAAAATTCTTGCATCCAACTTTCAAATGGCTAGGCCCTGTTCAAAAGTGATAATCTAAATAATGAAACAAGTTAATATAATTTATTATTTGCTTTGTATTGTGTTTCTGTTGCAGGTACAAGCTATGTTGCAGGGGTGGTTTTGTCACTTGTTGCAAAGTCAAGGGTTCAGTTAGTATTTTATTTATTTTGTTTGTAGTTTGTGTAAAATAATTAGTTTTCTTATTTTGTTGTATGTGTAACAATACTTTCCCTGTATTGTTAAATATCTTCTTTCCTTTTCATTTGGTATCATCTCTGTAACTCGTATATTGATACAGCATCTGTAAATCAGAATATTAAAAAGATCTTGAGATCTTGAGTCTGTGTGAATGACAGTTGCCTATTGGTAATTGATCATTGAGAGTTTTCTTGTGGTGAGATTATTTTGTCTTGTATTTGGGCTTTGCCCAATTTTGGTTAATGAGAATCTGTGAAGATGATGTTTAGTTTTGCTTGTGAATCGTTTATTAGTTTGTTCATGGTATTAGAGCCATGTTCTCTTTGATCTTCTAAAAGGATCTAAATCTCTTGTTTCCCTAAGATAAAAACTAGGGTTTCTTGTTTGGTAAATCAATCTGAATTGGGATTCATCAGGATCTTGATCGATCGGTTTCTGTTTGGGTTACGACACAGAACTGTGATATATTTGGGTCTATTAAAATCAAAAATTAGGGTTTTGTACTTAAGAAAACCTAATTCTGGTTCATTCCGTTGTGCGATTCTGTGGATAAGTTTTTGGAATTACTGTTGGCGACCCCACTGTAAGTCTTCTTGTTCCTACTCATTCAGTGGCAATCAATTTGTTCTTGGAGTGCTTTGAGAGCAAATTAATTGGACCATAGGGTGAGACAAGCTATTGTTCTTATTTCTTTAAAATCTATCAAGTTGTAAGTGAGTGTGATTATACTTGACCGGACACCCTTGAGTGTCTTTGGAATCCTGTCACTGATCTACTCATTAGCTTACATCTTGATCATTCTGAATATTGAGTGTGATTGACAAGGTCATTACCTGTTAATCTATAGCAATCTTGTATTTCTTTGTCAATATTTGTTTATATAATCTTGATTCTTTTACAATCACACCAGTTGTGTCTTGTTCTGTGTATGCAATTTACATCTTGGGCAGAATCTATAATCTGTCATTTATTCTGAATTCTCTATTAAAAGGTCTTTTGTGTATACTCAGCTTGTCTACAAATCTGTGAATCTGCTGTGTTCCTTGTTTAATACTTGTCTACATTCAGTGTGTAAGAATTCATAATAAAAATAGGAAATAATTTGTCAAAAATGACTGAAGAAGGTGATGATGATGTCACTAAAATCAGTGATCTTGATTTTAGTGATCCTTTGTATTTACATGCTAGTGATACCACAGGAACATCTTTAATAACACAAAAATTAAAAGGAAAAGAAAACTATAAGTCTTGGAGTTGTGCAATGACTTTAGCTTTAAAAACAAAAAATAAAATTGGCTTTATAAATGGTACTTGCTTAAAGGATAGTTATGAATCAGATGATGTGCTTTCAAGACAATGGGATAGGTGTAATTCTGTGGTTCTTTCTTGGATTCTTGGATCTTTAACTGAAGAAGTTTATGGTGGTCAAATATTTTCTGAAAATGCTTGTGATGTTTGGACTGAATTAAAAGAAACATATGACAAGGTTGATGGATCAATAACTTTTAATTTGCATCATAAAATTAGCTCTTTAACACAAAATGGTTCATCATTATCAAATTACTACCATAAACTTAATGCTTTGTGGAAGCAGTTTGATGCCTTGACACAACTGCCAAACTGTACCTGTATTGCATCAAAAGCAATTTCTGACCATAATCAACTTATTAAACTCATGCAGTTTTTAATGGGATTAGATGAAGTCTATTTACCTGTTAGAAGTAACATTTTAATTAGAGAACCACTTCCAAATGTAAAAACTGCTTTCTCAATTCTTTCAAGAGAGGAGTCTCACAGAAATCAATCTGGTACAAATTTAACAAATAAAACAGGTACATTTGCTTTTGTGTCAAAAATGAATGATAATAGAAAAAGATTTACAAAAGGTCCTAATCCTAACTTGAAATGCACACATTGTGATAAAATTGGACACACTGTAGATAGATGCTTTGAAATAGTTGGATATCCTCCCAGTTATAAAAATAAGTCTTTCAGTCAAAGTGGTCCTAGACTTGCAAGTAATAATGCTGTAAATGATAAATGTGAAAAGTCTGCATATTTTTCTCCTATACCATTTACAAATGAACAGGTTATGAAGTGGATGAATTTAATAAAAGAACCTCCAGTTTCCCAAAAAACTCAGGCTAATATGGCAGGTACATTCTTCAATAATAATAATTATTTTAATACAAATTTTGAAAGGTTCTTTGCTCTTAATGTTTTTCAAAAACAACAGAAAAATACACATGGTTGGATACTTGATTCTGGTGCAACACAACATATGGTTTCAAGTTCAAAAAATTTGCATAATGTGGTTGATGTCACAAATTTAAACTTAAAAGTTAATCATCCAAATGGGACTGTTGCACAGATTGAGCAAATTGGAAATTTAAAACTTTCAAAAACAATAGAGCTGTTAGATGTACTTGTTATACCTCAATATTGTGTGAGTCTATTGTCTGTTAACAAACTTGCTCTTCATCATAAATTCTTTGTTGGTTTTGATGATAAGAAATGTTATATACAGGATTTGATTCAAAACAAGTTAGTGGGGACTGGTAGTGAGTTAGATGGCCTATATTTTTTTGATGAACCTAATCTGGGTAAGTCTAATGTGTTTAGCAGTTTAACTTGTTCATTTATGACAAAGTGTCTTTGGCATGCCAGACTTGGTCATCCATCTGATCAAGTGTTAAATGTACTCAAAGATACTTTAAAATTAGGAAATGTCTTTGATTCTTTGTCTTGTGATGTATGTCATAAAGCTAAGCAAACTAAGGAACCTTTTCCTCTTAGTGAACATAAAACTAAGAGGATTGGAGACCTAGTGCACTTAGATGTCTGGGGACCCTATAAGGTCAAAAGTAAAGATGGTTTTAAATACTTTCTTACTATTGTTGATGATTATACAAGAGTTGTGTGGACTTATCTGTTAAAAACTAAAGATGAAGTGTTTTATTATATAGAAAGCTTCTATAATCTGCTGTTAAATCAATTTGACACAACTATAAAAATCTTTAGAAGTGACAATGGTTCTGAGTTTATAAATAAACAAATGCATCACTTTGTAACCACTAAAGGTATAATTCATTAAACTTCTCTGGCCTATAATCCTCAGCAAAATGGCATAGCTGAAAGGAAACATAGGCATCTTCTTAATGTTGCTAGATCCCTTATGTTTCAGGGAGGGATTCCTTTGTATCTTTGGTCTGAGTGTATATTGACTGCTACTTATCTAATAAACAGGCTGCCCTCTTCTGTTCTTCTTGGAAAATCACCTTATGAGTTGGTTTATGGTTCTGTTCCTAGTCTCTCTCACCTTAAAAGTTTTGGGTGTCTATGTTTTGCTTCTGTTTTACATAATACTGACAAATTTTCAAGCAGATCTGTTAAATGTGTTTTCTTGGGTTATTCAAATGTGCAAAAGGGTTATAAACTCTTTAATCTTGAAAATAAAAGTATTATCTTGTCTAGAGATGTTAAGTTTTATGAGAACATCTTTCCATTTAAAATGGATTCTGTGTATAAAGTTGATTTCAATAATGATTCTTTAAATTCTTCTAACTTCTTTGATTCTCCTTATTTTGAAACTGAGACATCTACTTCTAAAAATAAATTTTCTACTTCCAATGATGAAGAGAGAGATGGTACTCAGGGTAATGGTACATCTGCAACACCAGAGGACACTCCTTCTACTTCTGGTGATGGCAATAGTGCAATACCCAATGAAGATGAAACCATAGAACTTTCTGTTCCTGAGGAAAATGTTGAGTCTATCACTGAAACTAATTGTTTAAGAAAGTCCATTAGAAAGTCTAACTTACCAACAAAATTAAATGATTATGTGGTAGAAGGTAAGGTTAAGTTTGGTCTGGAAAAAGTTGTTAACTACTCAAAACTCAGTTTAAATAATTTCTGTTTTGTAACAGCTTTGAATAAGTCAACAGAACCTAAATCATACTTTGAGGCTTCCAAAGACATTAATTGGATTAATGCAATGAATGAAGAGATGGAAGCTCTAAATAGAAATGGTACATGGACTTTAACTGATTTACCTTTAGGAAGAAAGCCTATAGGCTGTAAATGGGTGTTTAGAATTAAGTATAAGCCTACAGGAGAGATAGATAGATATAAAGCAAGGTTGGTAGCTAAGGGGTACAGTCAAAGAGAGGGCTTGGATTTTGATGAGACCTTTTCTCCTGTTGTTAAAATGGCAACAGTTAGATGCTTAATATGTGTTGCTGTGAAAAATAATTGGAACTTGTATCAATTAGACATTAATAATGCTTTCTTATATGGTGATTTGGATGAAGATGTTTATATGTCTCTTCCTGAAGGTTTCTTTAATGCTGATGATAAAAGGGTGTGTAAATTAGTTAAATCTTTATATGGCTTAAAACAAGCCCCTAGAAAGTGGAATGAAAAACTTTCTAGTGCCTTATTTGAGTTTGGGTTTGTGCAAAGTGTAAATGACTATTCTTTATTTACAAAAGTTTCTGAAAATGTGTTTATTACACTTCTGGTATATGTTGATGATATAGTTTTAACAGGAAACTGTGAAACTGAGATTGAAAGATGTAAAGAATTCTTGAAAACCAAGTTTCTGGTTAAAGATCTTGGAAACTTGAAATATTTTCTTGGCATTGAACTATTAAGTGATAAAAATGGATTTTATATGTCTCAAAGGAAATATTGTCTAGAGCTCTTATTTGATTTTGGTTTGCTAGGGAGTAAACCTATTGCAACTCCTATGGAAACAAATTTTGTCATGCCAAGTAAAGAAGTTCATTCTATGAATGACTTACCATTAAAAAACATAAGTGAATACCAAAAGTTAGTAGGAAAACTTATATATTTAACACTTACTAGACCTGATATTTCATATACTGTGCATTGTCTTAGTCAACATATGCATTCACCTATGCAGTCTCACCTTAAAGTTGCTTTAAGGGTGCTAAGGTATTTAAAAGGAAGTCCAGGCAAAGGATGGTTGTTCAAAAAGAATGATTCCTTTGATCTGTGTGCCTTTGTTGATTCTGACTGGGGCAAGTGTACTACCTCAAGGAGGTCTGTAACTGGATATTGCTTATTTCTTGGTGGCTGCTTGGTTTCTTGGAAATCAAATAAACAACCTACTGTTTCAAGATCTTCTGCTGAAGCAGAGTACAGAGCATTGGCTGCTGTAACATGTGAGGTTATATGGGTTCTAAAAATTCTAAAAGATTTTAATGAAAAGAAAAGCATTCCTGTAAGTGTTCTCTGTGATAATAACTCTGCAATTCAGATTGCTGCTAACCCTGTATTTCATGAAAGAACTAAGCACTTTGAGGTTGATCTTCATTTTGTAAGGGAAAAAATTTCTTCAGGGGTAATTAAAACTGTGTAGTTAAATTCTGAAGAAAATGTTTCAGATGGGTTTACAAAGAGTTTAAGTAGTGCTTAACACAATTGGTTTTGTGAACATTTAACTTTGTTTAACTTGTTTCATAATTAGATTAAGAGGGGATGTTCAAAAGTGATAATCTAAATAATGAAACAAGTTAATATAATTTATTATTTGCTTTGTATTGTGTTTCTGTTGCAGGTACAAGCTATGTTGCAGGGGTGGTTTTGTCACTTGTTGCAAAGTCAAGGGTTCAGTTAGTATTTTATTTATTTTGTTTGTAGTTTGTGTAAAATAATTAGTTTTCTTATTTTGTCGTATGTGTAACAATACTTTCCCTGTATTGTTAAATATCTTCTTTCCTTTTCATTTGGTATTATCTCTGTAACTCGTATATTGATACAGCATCTGTAAATCAAAATATTAAAAAGATCTTGAGATCTTGAGTCTGTGTGAATGACAGTTGCCTATTGGTAATTAATCATTGAGAGTTTTCTTGTGGTGAAATTATTTTTGTCTTGTATTTGGACTTTGCCCGGTTTTAGTTAATGAGAATCTGTGAAGATGATATTTAATTTTGCTTGTGAATCCTTTATTAGTTTGTTCAGGCCCAACTCTCAAGTCTCAACCAACGTGACATTGCAACTTGGAAGATGCTATTGACAAGTTGCTCAACATATATATAAACTATCATATAAAGAAACCCACACGCCTTCCTAATGCTTTCAAATCTTGACACATCATCATATACTGTTTTTAATATTTTATCTACTATTTACTAATTTAATAATTAATAATTACTACTTGAAAAAATACCAATTTTATTTACAAAACAAATCTTGTAACAATTATCATCTTAAAAACATCAATTCATCTTCTTTAAGCACATACACTTCCTAAATTTTAAATGTTCTTTTAAGAAAACAAAAGAACTCACTACTTCCATATACAAAATACATTTATTAACTATTATAGGATCATAAAATTGTAGGCTCTTTAAAAATTGTCAATTATACTTTCTTTCTTTTTTTAAAAAAGAAAAAAAAAAAAAAAAAAAAGCTCCACTAACCCAAGATGAAGAGACCCAGCCCATAAAGAGTAGTAATAATGGGCTAGGTTTAGAAAATGCCCGGCCTCTTGAGGTTGGAAACTTATTGGGCCCAAATGATCATTGGCATACTGCAATCTTAGTGATTACTCGTTATCCTCTGTCAATCCTACTAATAATATTAACGAGGTATGATATGCCCGTGCTGTGCACCGGGATAAATATACTATCTAAAGTGATTTTTTTGTTTATCTTTTGAAAGAAATGATACAGGACCCGATGAGTAAGCTTAAAATTTAGTATATAATAATTCGTTCAGTGTATAAAAAACAATATTTTTATAACTTATACGTAATAAATTAATTGACATATGCATACACAATCTACCACTTAATCTAAAGTTTCTTGATACACTAGTTCAAAAAGAACCAAAGAGTGCTAGATGATTTGTCAAATCGTGCTCAACCAACTGAACCTGCACTACGTTACGCTAAGCCTCCGTTGATAAGCAACTTGAAAAAGTACTAGCGCATTCGGGTTTGTATTTTGGGTCATGTATGATCAAAATCTATCCACCAATTCCCTTTTGTTTTAGTCTTCTTAAATTTCTTTTAACCTTTATCATGTATGTACTTGGGTGATATTTGTATAAATGTAATTTATGTAAATAGGTACAATACTGTATATGTCTTTATATCACGAGTGTCTAGAACTCTATAAATGAAATGAAAAAAAGTAGTATTCGATCTCAAAGGTCATGGTAAAAAACGAATTTTACAAGGACCAACAGATAGGAACATGTTCGACTTCATCTTCCATTATAAACTTTAGGTGGAGAATTGGATTCTTGAAACAAAATTCCGACTATGAAAATTTGAAATATATGAAAGTATCTTTAGGTCGAGTCTTGAACTATATAAGCAACAAGATTGTTATTAGTCACATAAAAAAGGGAAGAAAAAAAATCCCAAATCCTTTTATATAACCAAGAATGGCTGGCCACACATACGTGACCAGAGGCTACTCAAACAACACAAATGCTCCGCCTCAAGAATTTGGTTATGCTTACGGGCCAAATCAACAAGTCAATTGGTACATGGTTGAGACCACGACGGTTGAACGTGTTCGTGTACCGTCTTCTGGGTACACCAACTTCCGAGGTGGGCCATCCAGAGACGAACTTTTCAAGGAATACGTGTCCTACCCACCTTCGGACCATTATGAAGGTTATGAAGTGAACTACGGGACGGAGTATGAGAACTCAAGCCCTCCTCGCTACCTTGAACGAGAATATCTTATGGATGAATTTCTCAACAAACTCCAAATTGAGGCAAGCCAACCCACGAACTTTGGCTACATTTCAAGCACGAATAAGTTTCGGCATACAAGCCCAAATAAGTACCGACCTAAAAACCCGTCACATAACAATCCACCAAAAGAAAACTACTTTATTAGGTCCCAAAACTTGTCAGGCCCGAATAAGTACAGGCCCTCCAGCCCGACTAAGTACCAGCCCATAAGTGCCACTAAGTACCGCCCCTCCAGCCCGATTAAGTATCGTCCCTCAAGCCCCACTAAGTACCGCCCCTCCAGCCCAATTAAGTATCGTCCCTCAAGCCCCACTAAGTACCGCCCCTCCAGCCCGATTAAGTACAGGCCCATAAGTCCCACTAAGTACCGCCCCTCCAGCCCTACAAAGTACCGCCCCACAAGCCCCACTAAGTACCGCCGCTCCAGCCCGATTAAGTACCGGCCCATAAGTCCCACTAAGTACCGCCCCACAAGCCCCACTAAGTACCGCCCTTCAAGCCCCACTAAGTACGGACCTACAATCCCGACACTTAACTATCCCTCAAAAGAAGATCACTTGAATAAGGCCCCAAACTTGCTAGGCCCGAACAAGTATCGTCCTACAAGCCCAGTTCGTAACTTTCCCTCGAACGGTCAACCGATTGGGACTCAGACCTTATCAGGCCCGAATAAGCAGCACCCTTTAGGACCAGGCTCAGAAGGTAGCCGACCTGTTAGAGCCGGAGACTTTACAGGCCCAAATAACTATGGGCAGAGCACAGGTACGCCGGCTACACGTCCTCTTACGTCGCCAACCAATGACATCAATGAAACCTTAAACGTTCTCGCAGAATCTGCGAATAATTCACCACGGTCTGACCCCGAGAGTACTCAAGTGTTTAATAAATTGGCCCCTCGTGACACAAAGCAAACATTTGGGGGTGTAGCTAGACGGTTTTTCAGATCAAATACCATTGATAGTCAAGAGGCCGCACGAAGGTACAATGGCGCTCAGGTGCCATAAGCAAACAGAAAAATAAATCTCTTTGAGATATAATTTGAGTCTTGTGTGACCCATAATATATCTAAGTGTCTACTATTTTTAAGCTAGCTGTTATTTTTCTTGCTTTTTCATATTTCCTAACGTCATGAATGTAGTGATTTGGTCTTCTTGCAGCGTTGTCTCTGTGTACGGATAATCTAAATTGTCAAAGGTCCTTAAATGGATCAGGTTTGCAATACATACATGATGTATATATTTATTGTCGTGATTTATAGTTCTATAGGAGGCACAGCGGTGAACTCAGAAAATTTGGTCATCGAGTGCACAAAAAATTTGAAGGTCGCTAAACTTTGTGGTTTGCCGAGACAAAATTCGAAAAAGAACCAAAACTGGAACCCGATAACATCATGTTGATTGTTTTAGCTCAAAAACATTACAACATTGACGTTTCAAACAAATTAAAAGGTTAAACAATAAAACTAAACATTTTTATAAATATGATAAACATTGAGTAATGACTTCAGATATGTAAAAGACGTTGAATATAATTAACCATATCAAGATTATTAAACAAGCTTAAATAAAAGATTACACTGTTACTCTTTTTCAAATTATTATATTATATTATTATGTTATATTATATTAATATAGGGGAATGATCCATAGGGAAGCTTCAAAATTTAGGGAAGGAGGGAAGTAAATCTTAGCCCTTGATTTTTTTATTAAAAAATATTTTTAACATTCATTGGTGATGAATGTTAAATTTTGTAATTTTTAAAATTCATTTATGATGAAATCAATGGTTGAGATTTGCTTCCTTCCTTCTCTAATTTTTTTGCTTCCCTATTGATCCCTCCCCAACTATTAATATATAAGTAAAATTGAAAAAAGAATTAACTTAAGTAATTATAAAGACAAATTACTAAAAATAGAACATCACAAAAGATCTGTAAGCTAGCAAGTATTGAACCTGCACAATTCACCTTGATGGCAAGTATGTGATCAACTGAGCTTTTAAATTCGTTAATTTAATCAGTGAAGTGCATCGTTTAAAAATGATAAATATAACTCTTAAAAAACTAACAAATTTTCAAATAATTATACACTATGCGGGTTAATTGATTGATACCGTTTGTTACAACGTAAGTTCGCCTCTGACGAAGTATATGTAGGTTGAAGATCATAGTATGTGTGAACTTTTTATGTTTTACTATTAATGACTTTTAAAATATAAAAAGAAACATTTATTGTTTGATTTAGAATAAAAACTGCTTTGAAGACTCTAGTATTTAGCTCATAGTCTATGTGTAAAAATTATATATTTATAGTTTGTGAATTCAAATCTTATTAAAAACAATATATATATATACATGTGTTTTTATGTAATATGTACCCCCAGCATTACAACATATCCTTGATATTTAATATTTGAAGATTCGATTTTATCGTTTGGCTCCTCAAATTACTAAATATTATGAAAATTACTACAAATATATCACAAATTACCACAAATTACTAAATATTATTAAAATAAACGTTTAAAATTTTAACCACTTTTAAAATCTATTCATGTTGTCGGGTTAACTTAAAAACTCATTGAGTAACCTAAACTCGACCCAAAAAATAGTAGGTTGGCAGATTTTGGGCTTACGGGTCAAAAACCCTAACTCAAACCTGTTTATTTTCAAGTCAGTTTCGTATTGAATTTCGAATCGTGTCAAAAATTGTCAATCTAGAGTCAAAAACCGCACCACAACCGATGTTCAATTATTTCTATAAGAACGCAAGAAATTGATTGAACTCATGCCCTATCTAACAAAGTCCCTCTTATTATCATCTGTTTTTTTATAGCTAATTTTCTGTTTACTCTTTATCTATTAGGGGAATCAATATCATCCCATTTCCCTTTCAAAGTTCGCTTGAAACTCCATGACGGAACACAATACATAGATATAGATTCCAAATTATCTTCGAGGATGTATACGTATATATTCTAAATTTAGCATCCCAATGGAAAGGATAAGTACATTTTCGAAGATAGGTCCGAATTTATTTATCTATATAAATTTAACTGGGGACACCTTAGCTCACGAGTGCTTTTCATCTTTTGATTTTCAATAATATAATCAGGAAATTTATTCACCGTGCACGCACAGCCCGCTATAATAATGAACATATATTTTTCAAAAAATTGCTTCATTAAGTTAATTAGGTCGGTTTCGATCGTGTGAAAACACTAAAAAATATTTTTTTTATTTAAATTTATCATTTACGTTTATAAATAAAAGATATGTAATTTAAAAAACATAATTATTGCACGATACTTTTATATAAGATTATAGTTATTCTTACTATGACATACATATAAAATAAAAGTAATATATAAATTTAAGTTGAATATATCCATCTACTTTTAAAGATGATCAATTAATTTAAAATGATTAAGAAAAATGTATTGAAAATATGGGACGAAGGAAGTATATGATTTTTAAAAATGCATATATACCATTTTTGAGAAGGAATTGAGGAAGGTACTAAAGAAATTTATAAAATATATAAAGAAAACACAACTATATGATCGTGATTAAAATAAATTTAAATGATTTTCTTTTATCATTTTCTTTGATATTTGTGGGGTCTTCAACAGAGACTTGTATACTCTTCATTGATACCAACTTACTTTAGGTACTTGAAGATATATGAGTAGTTAAAAGGAAATAGGAAATGACATGAGAAACGAAAGATTAACGGTACGAACTCATAAGATAAGTGGTATGTTCGCAGGGGTAGACCCATTTGATGAGCACTGGTGTCTCATGACATCAGTGACTTAGACCAGATAGTGTAATTTTTGTAGGATTTTCTATCAGTGACATCGTTGAATTGATTAAGTGACACCAGTTAGCTCAAGAGTACACTTGGCTGCAAACTATAAATACTGAATTTAAAATTTTGTGTTACCAATAACAAAAAATTCTGAATCCACCACTGTACGTTTGTAAATGAATAAAGACACGTGTTATTAGAGTTACTTAACATGTTATTAGACTCTCGTTATGTAAACCAAAAGTGTCCATTCTTTATTTCGTGTATGCTTTTATTCATCTATTTGTATGATGTTACTTTATTAGTGTTAATTAATTTGTAATTAACTAAAATCTGACATGTGTCATATTTATAGACACTATTATGTGTTAATCTTTAAGTAATTCATGTCTTTCTATAATATGAAGAGAAGAAAAGATATTCAATCGAGTGAATCTTTTAAATTCCTTCAAAAAATAGGGAAATATTATTATTTTGTTTCACACACACTGAGAAAAAGGGCTTTATTTAAACAGACAGATGTAAAAAACCTAAAGCAAAGCACAATCCAAAGAATTATTTGCTTAAACAATTATCTTTTCCGATCCATCAAACTTTAATATATTCATAAAAAATTGCTCTTTGATTTTAGTTTTGCTTCATGTACTATTTGTGTGATACCCGTAAGGATAATTGGGAAATATTTCGTACACTTATCAAGTGTTGTTATTGGGGAATATGTTTCGTACACTCATATATGGATGGTGAGAACAATACACACCTAAGTGATCTATTATTATACTGGAAACGCATTATAACTTACTTAATCTATACGGAAAGATCTTAAACAAACAGTACTATCAAAGAACATATAATCAAAGTGTCTAAAGTATTATATTCAGTCTCTCAATGATTACTGTAAAAATCTAACTTCACAGTGAACCCATCAACTAGGAATATGTTCGACTTGTACCTAAATATCTACCACTTTAATTCGATTCTCCAACTGTCCATTAGATCGAATCATATAACAGTGCAACACGTACATATAACCATATCTCTGGCCCAAACTATTGTACTATAAAAAGACGTACACCATAATTATCATTTCACAAACATAGCCAAATCAAGTAATACAAACACAAGTTCTTGTATCGAACTAAAAATGGCAGGTTCGACGTACATGACAAAAGGATACTCGACGAACACCGATATCCCAGCTCGACAAGGTGGTTTTGACCACGGGCCAAAAGGCCCAATCAACCAATATGCGGTTGAGACCACAACCATTGAGCGTGTTCGTGCACCAGCTGCTAGGTTCAAAGAGTTTGTTGGTTCCCCTTCAAAAGCTGAGCTCCTGAAGGAGTATGTTCATTTGCCAAGCATGTCAAGTAGTCCCAAATATGCACCAACTAACCATTATGAAGGCTCTGAGCCAAACTATGGGCTCAACCACGAGAGCTCAAGCCCGCCCAAGTATCAATTGCAAAATACCCTCAGCCCAAAGGAACATAATTTGACAAGCCCGGCCCATGGTTACTCTTCAAAAGAATTCAATAGGATTCATTCTGGGCCGGGTTTGGTAGGAGCCGGGCATATTAGGACCGGAAATATTTCTAGTCCTAATAAATCCTGGCAGAGTGCGGGTCCCCCAGCAACACATCATCCACTTACAACCTCAACTAATAATATCAATGAAGCTTTGGGCTATCTTGAAGAATCTGTGTATTACTCACCACGGGCGGATCCAAGGCGAAGAGGGGTACTCGATGATCTGTCTACTCGTGCACAACCACTTGAACCGCAGAGTCGATATGCTCGGCCTGCCTTTGTTGCTAGACCTAATGACACTCTTCGTAACTTCACCAATACAGGAAGCGGTATGGATAGTCATGAGGCCACGAGAAGGTACCGTGGCGCACTTGTTCCGTGAACAGCTCGAAAACTAACGTTTTCAAGCTTTTAGATTGGGTCCTTAGTGATCCGTTCCTATCTCTATCTCTATAGATTATTAGTTTGCAATAATGTACTTGAAGCTTCCATAGGGTTTGGATGTTTAGTTTTCTTTTTGCCTTGTATGTTCTAATCTACGGTTTGTTTATATATGATGCATGTACTGGGAATGGTGTTTTTTATGATATAATTAGAGAAAACACTATGTATATATGTAACAACTTATATATAGACATACTGTCTTTTGAATATGAACAAAAAGCCCAACAAATTCCATTATAAAGATTATGGTGCTACAAGATATATAAGTTCACTCACCACGTTTAAAATAGTTACGATAAATTATTGATAACCTAATTTTAGAAATAATAGTAAGATGTTACGCAACTAGGAGATTTTGAGCATACATCACGACACAAGTTCAATGATCGACCAAAAATATCCATAACTTCAACATGTATACAGATTTTAGCTCACATCCCCCAATTAAGTACGTATTTGATGATATATACTTGAACCTTACAATATATTGTTGCCCCTGTATTGTTTGGTGATCGACCATTAAAAATAATAATAATGGTTAATGGTTGATAAATGCATCTCTGATATCACTTAGCTAAATGTTTGCCTGCAAGATATGATAATTATTAAGAATGAATAATTTCTAATACCGGTTTCAACGTAGAACTATATAGTAATACGAAGCTGAAAAACATAAAAAGAAAGGCCATAAAATTTCAAGAAATGGTTACGGCAACCTAAGAATAATGGTCACGCAAGTATTATTTACATTGGTGCAGTTTGTTTTCAAAAGCTTCGTATCGAACCGGCTCCTATTTCAGTCCGTGTTCGACCAATTTATATACAAATAATCAAGTTTTCAGTCAAATGTTTCCTTTATTCGGAAGGAAATAGAATTTGAACTCATGATACAATCTTCCTCTATGTTGAATTTACTTAATGGATATATAGCGCTTATTTTCTTTCAATCAACTTTTAAATGAAATAGCATGATAGTCGATAGGATTATAGTAACTGATCAAACGGACGGAGCAAAAAAAACATTAAGAAGACGTAATTTTGTAGAACTAAATAAACCAAAAGTAATATTGAGACAGAAAACAAATTGCGGATAACTTTCACGGACTAGAGGCAGGATAATTAAATTAAGGGGGTAAAAAGAAATCTGTTTTTTTTTTTTTTTTTTTTTTTTTTTTTTTTTTTTTTTTTTTTTATAAAGAGAATATAAATTAAAATATATTAAAATTTTACCTTAAAAGTTAAATTTTTTAAGTGTTGTAAAATTTCTTTAGAGGACAGTTTGTTTTACGAGTGTTAGTTTTTTGTTGAAGTTTTCCGATTCAAGAAAATAGTACTCCGTAATTTTCAAAGAACCATAAGAGTGAGCCCATAAGCATCTTGGGGTATCTTGAACAACGTATATAGACGCATGTGTCAGTGTGTCACAAACCGAATATAAGATCATATACATGAGTAAAGGTAAATATTCATCCAACGTAGATTCTTCATTTATAATATCACACGTAAATTATTCGTTTTCTGTCTCTTTATTTTCACGTATAGTTTACCATAAATCACAATCAAACTTTTAGACATAGGTTTATGAATACTCCGTATTATTTAGAGGGTATTCGGCTAAACTTACTTTTTTAGCTTTTGAATTATCTAAAAGCTAAAAAGATGGGGTCTAGGCTTTTTAGCCTATTACCTTCACAAAATCTAATAAGCCCCTTCTAAATGAGCTTATCCAAAACACTTTTACTGAGACAAATGATTAATAGTTGTAAGATGAGTCCACAAGTTCTTAAGCCCTAAAAGGGCTAACCAAATTCCCCCTAGGCACAATAACTTACGTAAGGTTTACGGCTAGCTTTTAAACACTGTTTGAAGAACATATGATCATACGTCAAAGTTAGTAAGGTATCATGTCTTAATGATCAGAACAAAAATTGAATGTCATCATAAACCAAATAAGTAAGAATATGTTCGACATGTATTGGAAGATATTTTGATGTAAGTACTAGAATTCAATTCTTCAAACCGTCCAAAAGAATATTAATCTTATAAAATTCTAATATATGAGAATATTATTGTGTAGCGTTGTTGTCCTATAAAAGAAGACCACAAACCGTTCACTAACATACCCAACTCGAGCAAACACACAAGTAAATCCTTGTACCAAAAAAACAATGGCAGGTAATAGGACGCTTGGGCCAAAAGGCTACTCCTCGTACACTAATCTTCCAACTCGACGAGGTGATCAGGATAACGGGTTGAAAATGAAAACCCCTGTTAACCCGTATGTGGTTGAGACCAAGACAATCGAGCGGGCTGGTTTGCCGGCTACGGGATACACCAACTCTTTTGGTTCGCCTACAAAATATGATCTCTTAGAGGAATACGCTTATGCCCCAAATGGGTTGAGCACTCCTACATATGCACCAAGGAATCTTTACGATTATAAAACAAACTACGGGCTCAACTATGAGAACTTGAACCCACTAGTGAAAAATAATATTTTTTCATCCCCAACAAATCATCTTTTGTCAAGTCCGGACCATGGTTCAGAAGAATCCCAAAGGGTTCATTCAGGACCGGGCTTGACGGGAGCAACATATGTTATGAGCAATAAAGTTTCTGGTCCACCGACAGCACCACATCCTCGTACAACCTCAACTAAAAACTGGAGTGAACCGTTTGGTAACTTGAATCATTCACTAGGCTTAGAGTCAGGCCCGTATATAGTTTATATACGTAGGTTATAATTATAAAACCATTTTCACTAAATATTTAAATCAAATAACTTGGACTATTTCAGTAGTTAAATTTTGAGAAAAGGGGCCCAAAAATGCCATTATCTTTACGAAAATTGATTTGTGTTTTTTAACTACGTAATATCATAATACATAATTAAATAATTGAATTTCATGTGAACAAAATTAGTTCCTGTTTTTTAACTATGTAATGTCCTAATACATAATTAAAGTTTTATTACACTTCTTTTATTTTTATGTTTACAACAATTTTTAATGTTATATATATAAAAAAGTTTATTAAAAAGAGCATCACTTTATCGTGGCACCGAACCACTAAATTTCAAGCTCCAGGCCTACTTAGAGTTAGACCCAAGGAGAAGATGGGTGCTTGATGATCAGTCCACCCAGGCAGCACCACTTCAACAAAAGAGCCAATATGAACGATTCATTGCTAAGCCAAACGATGCTCGTCACAACCTTATAAACACAAGAAGCAGCTATTGATAGTCACAATGACATTAGGAGGTACCTTAGCTCTCTTGTCCCGTAAATAAAACCGCTCAAAAGCTGGTAATTTTGAGCTTCTATAGTCGGGTCATAAGTGAACCACACCTATCAGTGTATGTACCCTTTAACTGTAATATTGTATTTTCTAATCTATCATCACTGGATATATTAGTCTTAGCTTTCTGCCTGGACTATAACAATCCTACATCAATCTTAACTGCATATTGATTCAATTATCAAAGCTCACTTAAATAATCTGGCTTTCAACATGTCATAACGCGCTAAACTGTAATGAACAGCCCCTACACTACTTGATAATATTGATATTTGATGAATCATTGGACTTGTTAATCACCAAGTAATAGCCTATATCTTTTCATTATCTTTATGTCATTAACAATTAACAAACTATTCCAAACATTGATGATTGATAGATACCCAATGATGCTAAAGTTGAACACAACACGGACAATTGCCTAACAATTCTAGAATATTTAAGCAAACTTTTAACAAAGCAAAATCGAGGTTCAGGACCTTAATATAATCATAACTCAATAACAAAATAAAAAAGATTATGCTGTAAACAAAACCTAAATGAACTGTTTAGATTTAACTGTCTACAAAGTAGAACGACAAAAGTGGCTCGATTTACATACTCAAAGAAACCTCACAAATCTATTTCACATTTCACAGTGGGGGGTTGTATCCAAAATTAATCCAAGGGGTTTAAAGAATACCGACTCAAGTACATTGTGAAATCTAACTCTTAGATGTGGTTCCTCCTTTGGCTTTTTGGATCTTCAAAACCTTCTTCACAATCTTTTGTTCTTCAACCAAAAACGCTCTGATGATCCTATAAACAATCCAACACAGAATCAACTAAAATCAGAAAACAATTCAATCAAAGCAATAGACAGATCATCAAAAGAAAAATACCTAACAACTAAAATCAGATTAACAGTTCTTCAGTTCCTAGACAGCCTTGACCGCCTGTATTCAGCAGGCCTCAAATGCGGAATCTTCATCCATCACAAGTACTATATCAATTTATTCACTATCCACTTTATTCATAATGTTTAATAACTTCCTAGCAATAGCAAGAGTAACTTAAGTAATGCTTCCAATCGACACCCTACAGTACAAAATCCAACTGTATGAAAACAATGTACCAAATCAAGATTAACACCAAATACAAAGCTACACTTCAACACTGTTATATATTGCTATTGGATGTAGCCAATCACTTGTTTTTTTTATAAGATGTCACATCATCCGCCACCTCATTAAATGTGATGCCATGTCGCCAGTTTACAAGTTAAAATGCCAAATACAATTGAAAGTTTGATACATGCAAAAACACTTTAAAAAGGACACTTACAAAATAATTTTTAGTAATTATCGATACATTTACAAAATCTTAAACTTTAGAAATATACAAATTGACTGTAAAAACACAAATTATGAAATAGAGACGGTATGTATTCATGTATGATAATGTGTCAGAAGTAGCTGGTTGTAAGATCACATTCTTTTTTTTAGAGAGAAATCATTGGGAATCCGTCTATTTTATCATCATCCTCATTATCATTGCACAAATTAGACCATCATTATATAACAATTACTCAAAATCTAAAATCATTTAATTAAAAAAATAATAATAGAGTCTACAATATATATAGCACAATTAATTTCATACTCTAAACAAACTCAAAACGTAAATCTTTCTACAAAAACTATAGAGCTCAAACTAAGAATAAAACAATAGAGTTTACAATATACTGAAATAACAAAAATACCCCTTGGATTCTTTTGCCAGTAACAGGGCATTTTGGTCCACTTGCCCTCTTTTTGCTTGTCTGAGACACAAGCTTTCCACCTAAACAATAACACAAATTAAATATTTTGAGTTTTCATTTCACAGCAAATATTGAAAAAACACAATATAACAACTTAAGAGAAAACTGAAGGTTGTTATTGAAAGTGAAGATTACCAGGCGTTTTGTGAACACGATGTTGGTTTGATTTAGTAGCATAACTATGGCGTTTGCGATACGTGAGTCGTTGCACCATTTTTTGATCGGCGACTTATCTGCTCCGATTGTTTTCATTCAAATATGGTTACAGATGTGTGTTTGTGTATATAAAGGTTTTTAAACTGTGTTTGGGCCGGAAACCTAATGTTGGGCTTATTTGAGTTATTAATATGTTCCCTTATTTCAAATATCTTAAGAAGTTTTTTGAGTTATAAAGTATCGATATATGTTTTACTTTGTTTCAAAAATAATGTCGACAGAAAGTAAATTTTCATGTTTTTCATTTTACTTCTAATTTGTATACTTTTTTCATAAAAATAGCACCTCTAAAAGTAAGTGTAAAATTTATATTTAATTTTCAAAAGTATATAACAATTACTTCTTGGTAAAACTGTATAGACACATTTAAATGGTGAAGACAGTTCTTTTTAAATGGCTATTTTCCATTGTTGTCTAAAAAAGACGTGGACATGTGTGTGTAACAAAATGATTTGATACGTACTCAAAAGATGATTTTAATAAATATAAAGAATATAAGTGAAATTCAGATATCAACCGATAGAATAGATGCATTTGATAAGTTCTTAAACAAGTTGTAAAATTTGTTACGTGGGGAGTACTCGATCGGAACCTTAAAGTGAGTACTCGGTTTACACACGGAGTATTCGGAGAGTACTCAGATTAACCTTTTTAGACATTTAAATAATAAATTCTATAATTATGTGTTTAAATATAGAATAGAGAGTGAAGAATGTTGGTGGACGACATTAAAAATGGGACTGAAGGAAAAGAAAGAGGCACAAACATTTAATTGACAAAAAAATCTAATTTTAAAACATATTAAAATGTTAACCGAGTTTGACCGAGTAATCCTGCATTTTACCGAGTTCTTCCGAGTTTGACCGAGGTTTTAGTCCGAGTAAAATTGAATTGCCTCGGACCACCTCCGAGTCAAGAGTACTCCCTGAGTACTCGGTCGAGTTGGCCGAATTTACAATACATTTTTGGAAAAATTATCCGTGTAGTAAACTATACGAATTGTTGAGTGCGTCAATATATAAATGAGTGACTCATTATATATATTTGAAAAACTTTAGGGATTAAATATGTGAATCATTGTTTTGCTACAAAGATTACTGCACCTATCATATGTGATATTAATGACATATGATATCCCTTCTATTTTTAGTTCATGCATCACAATTCTTTTCCTATATAGAATATATTCTAAATTTGCTTTACTAAATTATGTGTGACGCTAGGTGCAATAAAACATATATGTAGTTAAATGGAAATGAGCAGGTAACTATGTATATGTTAGAAAAGTGAATGGTAAGAAAATGTAGATAATTTTTATAGATTGTCTTGGCAACACCTTATCTCCATATCTACTAATAATCAATAGTTAATAAGAAGAAAAGCAAGCCATTTTTGTTAGGTGACAACAGATTTCATATTTAATGATGCTTCTATCTCATGTGAATATAATTGATTCATGTCGGGTTTGATATACATTTGATCGCTTCATCGATATTTTGATCATCTTAATTGTACCATGTTCAATTCTAAATGGCAAAGCCAAGTCTTTAAGGACTGCTTGCACAAAAACGGCAAAGCCATTAAAGACCGTATCATCTTGTACTGCTTACCTTGGCTTATCAAGTAGTCGCATCCGAAGATGAATAATCTTATATATTATCCCGTCTTTGTTAAAATGAAAATTTATGCCATAATGTATCGGAACTTATCATTTTTGCTGTTACAGTTCTCACCTGATTAATAGGTCACCGAGTACATATACTAACAAGTTTTGAAATTTTAATACATTCATAGAATAGCTAAATTGGTAAATTCTGATACATTGTAGCATAATTTGCCCTTTCTTTTATTTCTATATAACAATCATAGTTAATAGTTAAAAACTTAAAAATATTAAAAGCCAGTGCGTCTAAACAATACAAAACATCAAACCATGAAACTTGCACATTATACATCCATATTCATCTTTATTCAAAACTTCAAATATACAATGAAAATTATTAACTACTGTAATAAAAGATACTAAGATCCATATATAACATCTGATATACATCCTCAAGCCTTCAAAATAATAAGTTAACCAATTTCTACTTTTACTAAAATGAACTACTAGATCATATCCACTACTTCTTCGTCTCCCTTTTAAAAAAACACATGGATCACAGATAAAGAAGTGGGATGAGGGCAGCCTCAACTCATAAATTATATAAAACTTAAGTTATTCAACATGGAAAAAGCAAAAACAAGCTGTCTTCCACTTGAATCTTTCGATCGATAAACTTTATATTGTTTAACTTATTTTGGCACCAAACTAGTTGATCTCTAGTCAATCTTGGCAAGCTTAATACTCTTGACACCAACCTTAATTCGACTTGCGACACAAACATGTGTTGATCCAAAATAGTTTCTTGCTGTTTTTGAAACTTTTTCACTATGCAGTTTCCTGTTCGCAGCAAGTCCTTAAGCCTCTTGTCCTTCTATAAAGAACGCAAACACAAAAGCTTTAGAATGTACAAGTGTAATTGCATAGAGTACAAGATAAATAAGAGTCAAGGGTGATGCAAATGTCAAACCTTTTGATGAATTGTTTTAATCTCCATAAAAAGGTCAGAATCTGCAGGGTCTTGGAGATGTGCTTTACTGCCTTGCAGGATTATTGTTAAGAACAAATTGGTAGTATCTTTATCGGTGTGAAGGAATTCCCAAAAAACCGTCATGGATTCTTTGATCATTTTAGCCATTGTTGATATTAAAACTGCGTCGTCGTCACCTTCTTTTCTTGCTTTCTTTTCTTTCAAATTATCATCTGCAATAAGAAAAAATTTACAATCTCAATATATTATACTAGTAAATTGTCAACAAAAAAAAGTCATCTTTTGACTACTAGGAGTCAAATTAACTGTTTTAATCTTCAACATTCATGTCACTACTTATGAATTGATCAATTTGGGTTATGTTGTATCTCTAACGGGTCAAAGTGATATAATAGAAACAAAACACAGATTAGCTTTACAAAATAACTGGTCAAACAGGTTGAAACTTGCAAAAGATGTATAATTGTTGCATAAAACCTCTTAAATCATCTCACCAACAATTAGATTATTCTTGAAAAAAAAAGGTTTATAGAGAGTTAATATATTCTAAAAACTATTGATAAATAAATTAATAATTTGCACAAAAGTTTTTTGGTCGACCGTACTAAACTCACGCATTCTGAGCTTGTAACATGTTAACCAACTGGCCTAACCTGCCCATTTTGCCACCTCTACATACTATGTTTGACTCTCAACGTTACCTTTGATGGCTGGAACTTGAAGAAGGCCGCGAAGGGTGCAGCGTTGCTTAGTGTAGTTCAGAACTCGAGGGCCTTGAAATAATTCATCTTCCGTGAATCTTCTAAGAAGCACATGGAACTGTTGAAACTCAATGGCAATTTGGTTATAAGATCGGTACCCCTGAGGATCATAAAGTTGTAATTCTTTAGCTTTTTTATATTGCCAATGAAGGATCTCCCAGGAGAGACAGGCTTGTCCAACATACACAATTTCTAAATCTTTATGCAATTCCGTGATGGACTTAAGTGTCGGGTCTGCGTAAATTCTTCTTAATTTGCATGGCCATAAGCTCGGCAAAAGAACTGATTTGATTGCTGAAAGTGATGTGTTTTCTCCGGTGTTCGTTTGTTCTGGATGCTTCATCCTCAGAAAATCTATAGTAATCACCAAAAGTTTAATCAGAATATTTCATTATTGTGTGTAAAATGCATTAAAAAATTGTACAATAAGACCCATGTAAAGTGATGTCATGTAACATATTAACAACGATAGAGACATCCTTACATATGAACATCAACATTATGTCATTATCAATTTGCAAGTTGATACTATCAGATATCATATTAAACTTCGTTTTATAGATAATTTATTCATTGAACATTACAGCAACACCAACAACAACAAAATTAATAATAATATAATAATAAAATAATAATAAAATTAATATGAAAGGGTAAAATTTCCTGTTCTCATCTCCGTTTACGGTATGGAGAAAGAGATCATTCATCTTTACAAACACAGTGCAGATGACAACTACATACTCTTGCTAACTTTTCTAGAAAACGATACCCGTAAAAAGATATTTTTATTAATTCGTAATGAATATTCGGGTAATATGATATTATTTTACAATATTCATTAAAACCATTTATGAAATAAGCAAAAATCAGATCTTTAGTAGTAGTTTACAGCAGAATTGAGATTAAGGATACTTTTGTGACTTTTGGCTGCATAAGTGGGTATAAAAAGCCATATATTCAACGAACTAATGAATGGTCATTTATAAAAGTAAAATGAAGTGGAGAATATGTATTGAAAGCATATGTTGATTGCAATTGACATGAAGATAACTGTACGCCGTATGCAAGTCTTGGGGTGACTACACATCACATGAGACCGCATACTAAGAATAGTCATGGGAGAATTTGCAATTTGCTATTTGCATAGAATAAGGATCTTGGCACCATAAATTAATGGTCTAAAACATATGGTGACCCACTCCTCAAAGAATTCTACCACAAAAAGATCATTCACAGAAGAAATTTGGGCAACAAAAATCTACATATGCAATTTAGCATACATACAGAAATATATTCACATTACATTTTACACGTTAGAAAGAAAAATTATTTAATTTTTTCTTCTTTTTGCAATCTATATGTTATAACAAACTAAATGTGATATTGAAGTAAGACAACCAAAATTTACACAAAAATTGAACAGTGAAGATCTAAATGTTATGTCAGATCAATGAGATCAAAACCTTCACATAACATGCAGGAACGTTCACGGTAAAGTTTTTGTGGTAGAATTTTTACCTTAAGCAACATATACCGTGGAAATTGCCAAAAATAATAAAAGAATGTATACTTGTTAAATGTCATGTGAAGGTTAACCCACATGAACCAAACCCTATATATGTATAATTTGAAATTTTATTAAAAAAAAAAAAAACTAACACACATGTTTTCTGATGTTTACAAAATGTTGGGGTTTGGTCAAGTTATATTCTTTAACATGTAAGATTTTTTCAACACACAAAAACTTTCCTAATTGGAATAATGAAGTTATATTGGAATTTAGAAATTCAAGACGTTTATGACGAAAATGAAGATAGGATCAAAGAACTTACTGATGGCCTGCAACGTTTGGTAATTCAAGACATCTAATTTTCGCATTTTCTCTGTATAACTCTTGTAGAACTTCTGAACTTCAGCCATTTGATCTCTATGCTCCAATTTTTCGTCGATTTTCAGAGGTTTCAAATCTTCTTTCATCCTAGGAGTTTCACATTCTTCAAGAATAGTAGGAAGACCTCCGGTTCTAGAATTCTTCAACTCCATTTTCATTTGACCAATCAACTCTTGATGTTCCAACAACACATCGTCTTCATCTTCTTCGTATGAATCAAATTCCCATGATTTCAATTTCACCTCACATTCTTCCTCAAATTTGGTACTTTCCATCACTTCATTTTCAGTTTCCATTAAATCAGAATTATGTTGTTCCTTCTCAAGATAAGGTTTGAGTTCAATGAAATCATCATCAATCTCTTCTGAAACCTGAAGAATCAAACTCTCAAACTCACGTTCATCGACAGAATCAACATCTTGAGGACTAATCGAGAATAATCCATTGCCAGAATCATCTGATTCTGGTTGATGATCATCAGAAGAATCATTTTCAATTTCCTGAGAATAATTAAATCCGTAACCAAAACCATCATTTCTCATGAAATATTCTCCCAACCAATTAATCTGCTCTTGTTCCTGATTCAAAACACCATTTTCACCCAAATTTAACTCGTGTTTTGCCTTTAATTTCTGGCCTTCATCACAACCCAAATCATCTGTCACAGATTCTGTCAGTTTTTCTTCAAAACTGATGGAATCTGTATCAGAAAGATCACCCGTTTTATAAATTGGACTAAAAGACACTTCCGTTTCATTCAACTCTTTCTGTTCATCTTTCATTTTAGCCTCTTGTTTGACTTCTAATTCATCAAAATCTTGACTTTTTACTTTTTCTTTAACGATGAAATCATCATCCTTTAAACCCTCTTCCACAAACAACTCATGAACAGTAAAGCTAGCTGATTTTGGCTCTACAACAAACCCACCAAAATCTTGAACAGAGACGAATTCATACTTACTCGTATTCGGAATCGTTGCCGTATCATTCTCCATATAATCATCCCCCGTTTCCCCTGTTTTTGCATCAATTACACCTTTGTAGCTAATCAAGTCTTCTTCTTTTATCTGAAATTGAAACCCAAAAGTAAATTCAGATTTCTCTTCTTCACCAAACCCATCAAAAATCGAATCACCGGAGCTCCAAATAGTTCGTTCTTCGTGCTCATTAAAATCCAAATTTGTATCCAAAATTTTATCATGTTCATTATCATCATCAATCCGTGATCTACAAAAAAATAAAAATAAAAAAATACAATCATCTAATTAGACCAAAATTAACATAAAATGAAACAAAAATTCCCAAAATTGGAACTTGATCACTTACCCTGACAAGTGTTTGATCATATGCCTGAACAAACTCAACACCAAATTACACACCAAAACCCATACAAAGCTACAAACTTTCATCGTCGTTTGCATCACCAAATCAGCTGGAAACGATTCGTAAATGAAATCGAGGTAAGATTTAAGGATACTTAACTTATGGGTCACCATATTAACAGCAAATTAGATTGTAATTTTAATCATTCTTGAAGTAAAGGCGAAAGGGAAGAAGAGAACGAGTGTTGAATCAGGGAAGAAATTGAAATGAATGGAGAAGAAGACTTGTGTTTGGTGTAAATATGCGCGGCCATACTGGCGAAGATTTGGGTGCAAAATTGAAAAATTATTTTATATTTTTTATATAATGATGCTTGGGGGGAAGAAAGAAAGCTACTACTTGAATGGAATATTGTACATTTATACGAAATACATGTTCAAATTCATGTATAATTGATATTGATATTGTATATTCACACAGTAAAACTATAATCATTTAATTTCATTTATATTTATATATACTTCTATATATTAAAAGGCTATCATTGTACTCATAGAAAGGGACGACAATTAAGAACAGTTTTATACAGCCTTTTGTTTATTTTTGTGTGATTTATGACAATTTTTGTTTGGATGGTTTGCTTGAGTGCGGTGTAAATTATATCGCTCATTATAAATACACGAAAAACCGAATAAGTGGCTGTTACATTTAAAATCACGTCAGTACAACTGAAAACGATCTTATCAATAAAGAAAATTTCTTTGTATATAATAACTTTAACTTACCGATTATACGTTATATTTATCAACAAAATATTTATTAAAAAAAGGACGACTCGCTTCTTCTTAGGTTCTCTCCCGTCACCTGTCAAACGGAGCCACAAGGGTGAACGGAACGGAAGATGCTTTTACTGCCTATCATGTCCTTCTGTTTTTCTTGCTGAGAACGTGAAAAACAAGACCACCAGCAATTGTCTTGTAGAGTGGAAGATGATGTGTTAGTATTCTCATAGATAGTGTTTCGAATTAATATTTTATTTTACAGTAATAATTAATAAGTTAGCTTTATCAAGTACCATAATATCTGTACCAAATATTGTAATTGGTCCTAGTTTAATGTTATTGTAGCTTGAATGTAGGTCTTACAATATATGTCTATTACATCAACAATTTAATGTGTGACGACGTTGATGGTTGTGGAGCAAGGAATTGGCGATAAGATGAGTAGTCTTAAGACAGAGATATAATGTGATTGAAGCATCAATACACTTGCATGGAATTCATGATATGCATGTGTGTATATTGCGAACAAAAGTAGTGTTTATCTTAACTATAAAAGTACATTAAATTATAAATGTAATATTATCTTTTTTAAAAGTATTACGAGTACTATTATTAATATTGCGTACCTTAATGGAACATTATGTATATGATATTAAAGTAAATGTTAGTGTTTAATGCGCAAAAGCAACGATGAATGTGGTGTCATTGATGTAATTTTGTGTTTAGGTTTATGTGAAAGGATGAATTTATATCGTTTGTATCATCATAGTGTTTTATCGGTAATTTGGCTCAAGTAGTTATTGAGTTTACTTTTGGTCTATATATAATCAAATTTATTAGTATTTGTTCTATATAGTAATTACCTAAATTATATATATATATATATATATATATATAGGGTGGAGATCAGGAGGAGGGAAGAAAAAAAATTAGAGAATGAGGGAAACAAATCTCAACCATTGATTGCATCATAAATGAATTTTAAAAATTACAAAAATTTTTAAAATTTAACATTCATCACCAATGAATATTAAAAATGTTTTTTAATAAAAAAATCAAGAGCTAAAATTTGTTTCCCTTCTTCCTCAATTTTTGAAGCTTTCCTATAGATCACTCCCCTAAATATATATTATACGGGTATTTTATAGGGGTACTTTAATTATAAAAAGAGCAAAACAAAATGGGTATAATTAAATATAGATAGCCGTAGGGGTGTGGTTTATTTGGAATAGAAAACAAAGTAAATGGTTAGGACTTAAGAGAAGTAATTTATGAATAAAGGTTTGTCGGTTGGGTCGATGAGTGGGCTCAATGAGTCTTTGACGTTATTTTTTATTTTATTTTTTCTCTATTGCGTGTTTTCTATTTTTAGTCATGGTGACAAACTTTTTATCTACCTAATTTATTTATCGGGGTTGGTTTACTATAATCAAATGAATATGATGATGGCAAGGCAAATAACTTAAAACTAAGGTTAACTTTATTTATATCTACATAACTAGTAAAAAAAATGATTTTTATTATTATTTTTGTGAAACAATATTTCAACTTATGTAAAGAAGATGATTTATCAACTTATGTTTCATTCATAATACTTTTAAAAAATATGAGAGTTTATAAATTACAACTACAATATTTAATAAATAAAAAGTACTAATCCCTGTTTTAAATAAATCTAATCTTAGTCAAATAGTTATTTCGTGGATTCCTTATGATTTCATTAATCTTTTGTGTTATTTAAATACCTTTTGTCGGTAGAAGAATTTTATTAAATTGTAAAAATTCAATTGCATATTTTATTATATTTTCTTTTGGTTTTCATTGTTGGTCTACACGTGTTCTATAACACGATTACTTTATAATAACGCGCTTATATATTTCTTTATCTTTAAAATTACTTTATCCTACCAAAACCGATTGCGTCGTGTGCTCGTGTTCGAGCCTTTTATGAAACATGCCGTTGATAGCGAGCGTCTTTCATTTGTTTTAACTGTCCGTTTTTCATTTGCATCGGTGTGACGATGGCAGGAGATAGAGAAGTCGATGCCCTCCTTAACGTAAACAACAACAAAAAAAGTTTGTTTTTGTGTTTTTTAGCTTTCAAACTATAACAAAAAAATATTTATTTTTTCCTTTTCTATATATATAGATAGACACAATCTAATTATCCTTTTTCACACTATTATAATTACAACTTTCATACTCTTTTAATACTTTCTTTTATATATTATCTCTATCTATATAATTCAAACACAATTTAATATCGTAAGGGATCCAAACAAAAAATACGTCGAATATTTGAGGGAAGATTCTGATATAATATCGTAAGGATTCCTCACATACCGTTAAATTAAATGATCTTCCATGAAACAAAAATAATTTATGGCTCTATCTAATTAACACATCGGCACACATAGAGAATTTAGTACAATGTTTTGTTAGAAGACATATTGTTACAACCAACAAATATTCAAAAACAAGTAACAAAAATACAAATATTTAATTTAAAGAAAAATATTAATTGAAATTAGATGGTAAATCTCATGAAGTACTCAAACAATTAATATTACAGTCAATTTTGTGCTGTAAACTGCACAGATGAAATGATATTGTTAGTTTTAATGTAAGGACTATTCGTGTATTTATTAAAAAATTGAAGAACTCAAAATATAAAACATACAAGTTTATTGAAATGTTGATTGGGTAACACCATACTTTTTAATTATTGTCAAGAGTCAATTTTCTTTATGATTTTTAAAAATAAAAAAGAATATCAAGGTCATGGGTTATGACTACCGTTTACAGAAACACTGCAAACATAATTTGGCTTTTCAAAAACCTAAAATGATCTATGTAAATATAAACAATAATATCTTAACAATTTTTTAATGTTAGCTATTTGATTATGAATATCTGGCTACTTAAGTACATGAAAAGTCCATAACTCGGGTAACTATTATATTATTATATATAATTAATATATATATATATATGAATAGATTCAAGGAAAAAGAAAAAAGTGATGGAGAAAGTAAAACAGAGTTTTTTAACCCTTGGGTTTAGTAAATTAACCATTTGATTCAGCAAATTAATCATTTTTATTTAGAAAAAAGTGTTTATTAATAACAATATTTTTAAAAATTATAGATGAATGTTTGTTGAATCAAATCATGTATTTTTTAAAATCATATTTATTTTTTATTGAATCATACTTGTTTTTTGTTAAATCATAACTTTAAATATATATTTCTTCTCTTTCTTCTTCAAAATTTCTTTCTTTATAAATCATGTTACCATATATATATTAGTCAGAAAAATTAAAGAATTTTCATTTACAATAAGTGTATAAATTTATTAAAGTTTCAAACAAATTATATTTCAACTAAAAACACCAAATTAATAACAAAATAACTTTGCGGATTATTGAAATCGTAAAAACATTGATAATCAGAAACCCTAACAATTGTATGTTTCGTCTTGAGGATAATATTCATAGTTAAAGGCTATTATTAACCATGACTTTAATTAATACTTGATTTAATTCATCATAATTATTATCCTAACGAGATACAAAGTCATACATCTAACTTGTATCTTAAGTACTTAAAATTGACAACGTCTTAATTTCATGAGGTAGCAATTCATTGCATCTTTGGCGTCAAAAAAAGAGAAAAAAAAGAAAACGAAATTCTGGCCGTCAGATTTTGATAGCCAACAATGACAAAAGATGATAGAAGGTGGTGTGTGGTTAATTATTTTCTTGATAATTAGTTATCATTTGCTAATATTCGTACATCAATTTTAAACTTCATCAAGGTGATGAAAAAACAAAAGTATCCTTATTAGTAACAAATGGCGCGACGTGATTAATCCCTCTCTTTCCCTGAAACTCATATTTGGATCCATTATCGAATACACGTACAATATATCGGCAGGCTCTTGTGTTTGTGGTCGGTGATGCTTTTCACATCTGCCTCATTTCTAATTATTTTATAGTTATTTTTATTACAAACCGAAAAGATGGAAGCCTGAAAAACTACCCACTTCTAGAAATGGTCAACTATAAACCTTTCTCTAATTTGATAACCAACCTTGGTGGAAATAAAGATGCACAGCCATGTAAGTTTGCAAATCGATATAAAAAGAAATCTAACCTAACACTTCTTTATTGTTTAAATGATAGATGATTTGGTAAAACTCTATGAAACCAAACATTTCATTAAACTACCTAGCTTGGTTTATGCGGTAGAAATATAACACAACGAAAATTTCTAATTATCTATTTCTAATTATCATTCATCACCGAGGTGATCTAGTGATAAAACGTTTTAATGTTAGATTTGAAAAACAAAAAACCTTTGTTTTCCTTTTCTTACAGTGAATTGAGGACTTCGACAAATAATTTGCAAAATCATTAATAAAATAACAAATATTTGTTAATCTGAAGAATTGTATATTGTTTCGGTTGTTTGTTTTTAGTTATCAATCATTTTTATTGTTCGTTTTGATTTGAAATTTCAAACTAACAAATAATCAAATCTTCGATTTCGAAGACCGCTACACAACCCTTTACCTTAAATATAGGGTTCGTCAATCAGGTCTCCTCTGATAACTTAGAATGGTTCAGCGGTTGACCAAGCCCAACACACACGTTGAGATCACTAAAAAGGAGCTTATGATAGTGGGTGACTTGGCCCATTTCGAAAACGTGTCAAACACAACGTAAACGGAACACTTTTCCCTTGAAAATATATTATTATAAAAGTAAATACTATACAATTTTTTATTTTATTTTTTAACGGCGAGCTAGTACACGACTATAGTTAGTGATTCGATTCTACAGTACTTACTTATAAGGTAGTTTCTGTCAGCCTCAAATCGACGCATCTATGGGGCAGAACCCCATAAATTCCCACCAAAAAAAAAAATCACCATGGAGAAACTCGAACTGAGACCTCTCACATGAGGAAACAACCTCCCCAATGATACCCTTGGTGATCAACTGAACTAACCCAGTTGATTAAATACTATACTATTAATGCTCTTTAGATATACATCTATACGAATTACTCCGCATTAAACTTTGAATAACTTTTATATTTGGAATATTCAATAACTTCTAAAATGTCATTTGAAAAGTTTGATGTAAAATAATACACTTTAAAAAATAGACGTTGGAACTTTTCTTTTATCATTGTCTATGATAGACAAGTTTAAATCGACCGAAACATAGGTGGGTGACGCATATGCACATATGTCCAAAAATGTCACTAATATTCTTTGGATTATGATTGAGATTGAGCTTTATTAAAAATTTGGTCATACACAATTCTAAAGCCCGGCTATATATGATTGCAAGTCCGGGGTTTAGGCCCAAATTCATTTATGCACACCTTTAATAAAAGTTCAATCAGCAGCACTTTATTATTTTAGCTTATAATAATTAATTAATTATCTACCAATGAAATATAATTAAAATTAAAACATGTTTTACTCCAAATTATTCAGATGATTTACCTACTACCAAAACCGATTCAAACAAAGAATAATAAAGCCCAGTTATTATTGGGCTAAGCTAGTAGTGGGCCAAAAAACCAGACTTAAACCATGTTGCTTAGATACATGATATTCAAACAAAGAATAATAAAGCCCAGTTATTATATGGGTTTGGGAATAGATATGACAAATTGACAATGAGCAAGTGAATGAAAGAAAAGGAGGTGAGAGAAACGTTTGATGAGAAAAACAAAATATATAAATAAATAAAATAAAGTAGGGGGGGATTGTGTGAGAGAGGTAGAGATAAATGATATATGTGTTATGTGGTAAAGGAGAATGCATTAATTTTTTCAAATTCTCATTTTAATGAGGTCTTTTCAAATCAACATTTGAAGAGTTTAACTAAACTTATGATGTTAAAATTAACTTCAACAATCACTATTATAAACCCTAAATCCGAAACCTTCAAACCAAAAGTTATTTAAATCACCCATCATAATTCACTAGCTATTATTATGCATTATTGCATTTATTCACTTAATAACATGTATGGTTTGTGTACTTATCCCCGGTTCATATTAATATATAAAGTATTTTGATATTTTATATATAGAAATTTTTAAGAGTAGGATAACAGTTACAAAATTAATTTACTTAATTTTCATTTAAAATCAACTTTATTATCTTCACAATTTTTACTATTTATCACGGTCTGTATATCAAATCCTCATCTCTATGAGCACCATTAGTGATAGGGATAATTCCTAAAAATAACATATTATACAAGTATTGTCAAATAACTATTTTTAATAAAATATTATATTTCATTGTATAATTAATATTACTATTAGTTATAATAAGTTGTATACTGTATTTGAGAATATATAGGACGTGAAAAACAGTTTCAAGTACGAGGCTGCTTACACCAACAAAACGTAGTATCAATCCTAATTCCCAAGCTTTACTATACACAACACGTATCACAAACTAAATTTTAAAGATAACTATTGAAGGACAATACTACTCAATCATCATCATCATCATCATCATCATCATCATCATCATAATTATTAAACGAAAATAATAGTAAAAAGAACTCCAATTAAAGTTGTTTTTATGGAAGACATCTATAATTCACATGTTGAATACTTGAAACTGAATTTTAGGCAAATATGCTGTTGAAGAGATACATATAATAATGAGACAAACAAAAGTTGCCTCAACAACATCCAAGCAGATAAGGAAAGGTGTCAACGATAACAATTTTCAATGCTAATTTTAAAATTAGCTCTACCACAAGTACTGATTACTTGCCTTTAAAGTTCAGATTATAATATTAATATAAAAATATTACCCTTAAATATTTACTCCTATCAAATTCCTATATCCTCGAATACCCTAATTAACTAGCCTTCTGGATTTGAACTTTAAACGAGTGTCAACAGAACAGATAAACATTCGACCTCCATCTCAGCATCTCCGAGACTTTCACACAATTTCTTTTAAGGGTGGAATGGCAGGGGATGGTGACTCACATAGAAAAAGAGAGAAAGACAATTTTAACGGTTGATTTTTATAATTTATAGTTTAAATTTATTTTATTGTATGATAAGTACATTGCATTATAACAACACTGCATTTTATATGCATCATAAATACAATGCATTATAATAATAGTACATTTTACCCTTAAAATTTTGACAATAACTCAAGATGATTGATCTAGTTTTTGTCATCTCTTCCACTAAAAATCTCTATCCCCTTATAACCGGATGATTTTCTAAAAATTAAAAATTATTTAAATTTAAATGACATGATGTATATGTCTCGATTTAATTATCTACTAAACAATCAATACACAAGTTTAATTATCTACCGGATGATTAATACACACATTTAAAAAAGTGCAATTATTTTACAGCTCACTCATAAATCACATTTGTCTTTAAACATTTCTTTTAACTTATAGTAATTATATTTTTGTAGTTATAATTATTATAATCATTTTAATATAAACTAAACAAATGGACAATTAAATTTGTAGGTAGGGAGTATGTGTACACATACACTTTCATTTTGAATGTACGTATGGACTCAAACCTTTTACATTATATTATATATTTATTTTTCCACGATTATTTATATCTGTCCAACCCCGAAATTTTGAACCCACGAAATTGAGGTTGGAGGGTCACATTTATTATGTTTCTTATTTTATTTTTCAAACATATACTAGTGATCTTATAATTAATGAATTTATTAACAAATTAACTGAATAATGAAAAATGCTTTCAAATCATATTAAAAATATTTTAGAATAGATGATTAATTTTTGTTTAAAGTATTTTCAAATTAGAGGTGGAAGATACAACAAATAAGTTGTCATAGATTCACAAGGTAAAGAAACTTGCTCATTGAGTTATAGACTTATAACACATAATGCATAATAATATAATTTTTTTTAGTATTGATCAACTTATGATATCACATCCCTTTTCAAGTAGTTGACTAATAATATAGATTATACAAAGTTTTAAAAATAGAAGGTATTTAGATTAGAACTAGCTTTTAACTCATAATAAAACTACAATATGTTACTAACACTAAATATACTCAAAAAGATTAAATGTAACCTGCCTCAAGGCTTTAACCTCCACACACCAAGGGCAAATTGCAATTGATCGACTAAGACTGTTACTAAGATCATGATAAGACTAATGACCCAAAATTGTTTACAATTTACCAACAATAATGGTTTAAAGATCAATTAAACATATTAGGGTTGAGAGGTGTATTTCAAATAAAGAGTTTAAGATGCGAACTACTCAAATTACCCTCAAGAATTTGACACGTGTACAAGAACAAAGAACCCCTCAAGCCCTAAACGGCTCAACAAAAGGGGCATTTTGGTATTTCACATTTTCACTGTTGTTTTCACTTTAAGAGTAGAGAGGTTTGCTTCAATCCAAATCTAAAACTTGCGAATGTGAGTAAGAGTTTGACAAGTGTGGTAACGACTGAAAATGCCAAATTAAAAATAAACCCCTTCAACCACCATGCACCAACAAAGACAACTTCAATTTGGTAATTTAATAGTACATGTTACTAAAATTAAGTAAAAATCCATGATCATAAATAATTTGATAAGTTACCAATTAAGAAAGATATTTGAGATTGCATTTTCAAAATAGATTTTACGTTTTAAAGATAGCGTTTTGTAAAAATATGTCTGAACTTGCTTTTTTATAATTGTATTTTTTCTCTAGCAAAACGCATAAACTCACTTTCTACCAAACAATTATTTTTAATTATTTATTTTATGCGAACGCAATTATTAGATAATGTCTCCAAAGCATAATCCCAAACACCCCTAAAACATATTGCCTAGATGTCTCAAACCATCTTAATTTATTTCTTATAACAAAATTATGATTAGCTCAAGGTTCTTAATTAAGACATTGAGGTGTAATTAGTTTATTTGCCGTTAAAAAATAGGTAACAAACTGCAATGATTAGGAGGAAGACAATTGGAATAGATTAGCATAAGATTATGAGGTTTGCTTCAATCAAAATTCAAAAGGTGTAAATTAAATGCCAACTACCATAATAAATTTGTTAGCAAGGCAAGTGTGTGCTGCCCTGCCATGCACATAACTTCACTGCAAAAATAACAAGGGACCAAAACCTCAATTAATGAATCAAAACGAAGTTGGTACGTTAAATCACTACCTTCATCTTGGTTTATAGACCGTAGCTTTGACTTGGTCAAACTTTTGACGTAATCAACTTATTCATAACTTCAGCTACCAATACTTATCAGCAAGAAACAAACCCAAATCATAACTTGAAGGTAAATAATACTACCATGTTTAGTCAAGAAATTGAAGATTAAACATATGTTGAATATTATAAGTATATAACATAGTTTTTAGTTCCTCAAAGAAAAAATAAAACAAAATAAATAAATAAAATAATAGTGATAACAACGATAATAATTTAATTAAGAATGTTGCCTTTAAAGGACATTTCACCCATGGCGATAGATTATTTAGATCTTTAGGTCTGTGTAAATTTTGTGTATATCATAAGGTGCATGAATGCCATATCTATTTAATGTACTCATCGAAAAGAATAAAAATCACGTTCATTGGTTTAAATACTCGTAATTAAAGTAAATGTAAAAATCACGAGAATCGGTATCTAAAATTGAGTTGCATTTTCTGTAGGTATTTTCATTGATTCCATTTACCAATTATGAAATCAATATATAACCTTTTGGCTTTTGGAGAGTTTCCAAGGATGAACACTCAAACTTTTTTATTTTATTTTGCAAAAGCGTATCTAATTATTGCATAATTGGGATAACAACTACCATTAGCTACAATAGAATCAGAAAGTAAAGTGTTTAGCCAAATGCAGTTACATTCATCTAATCATAACTTGATCTTTCCCCCCCTTTTTTATCCCTAAAATGAAATATAAACTATTCATAAACTTCTAGTTAATTTTTATTCAAATTACTCTAAAATCCCTAAAAATAATGTTGTTGAAGACATAATGAAGATAATAATGATATCTCCTATGAATTAACCTTTTTCATCAAGTAACACAAACATCATAAAATTTAACATGAACTAGAAGACCCATTAGTAGAAACTTGAAGATCATGACCACCATCCCCACCACCATTTTCTTGATCATCACTACTATTATTATTATTATTATGATCACCTCCATTAACATTAATAACATCCTCCTCATTAGACTCACTACTAACTACTACTCCACCGGTTATGTTAGCTCCGGCAGCCGTGGCGGCAGCGGCGGTGGTCGGAGATATAACTGTCTCTTTATCTTTCTTACCAAAAGTATTTTTATTATTATGCATCCATACTTTAAATATCCCTCTTCTTATTCCAATCTCGTTACAAAAATCTAGCACCTTGTTATCATCACATCTTTGCATTTTCCACCCCATTTTCTCAGCAAAAATACTCATTTTTTCCTTTTGATCTTGACTGAATCTTGTGCGGAATCTTTTCCTCCCATTAGGATGTTCAATCTTGATTGCTGCCGGAGTCCCCGGTGTTGCCACCACGTGATTTTGATGATGATCACCTTGTGTAAGTGATAACATCACGTGCGGTGCGCATGCGTACACGTTGTTGATAGGCTCACGGCGGTGGAAGTTGCGGTGGCAGCCACACACGGCGCATTTTAGTGAAGCTGGTGACGTCATGTACTCACCGCAGCCGTCTAATGCGTGGCTTCCGATGTTTGCTGCATGGTTTTTAAGACATTCTTTGTATGCTACCACCACCGTAGACGGTGGTTGGTGGTGGTGGTTTTTTGCATTAAGGAAATTAGATGAGAAGGGTTTGATTTGGGAATGAAGTGGGGTTTCACCGTCGTCGGTGTCTGGGCTATCGGCGGTAGCGACGGCGACGGTGGTGGTGATTGCTGTGGTGGTTTGTTTGATGAGGTCCATTTTTTTTAATCACACAAATGTTGAAAAATATAGTGAAGGGGGTATTTTTTGGTGTTAAGGTGTAGATGATATATTGATTTACGATGATTTGGAATGTTAAGAGTTGATCTGTACGAGGCTTTATATGCTTAAAATGAAAAGCACTTTGGATAATAATGAAAGGGGTCTATTGGGAATTATATGCTTTTTCTCTCCGTATCATACATCTTAATTTACTTTTAGAGTTATATAGACAACCAAAAATAAATATTAATTCCGTAGATCCTATTTTAGAAGAATACGTACATTTATCACAATTTTTTTTTTAATGGAACTCCCATATTTAAGCCGTTTACATATTTATAGTTTGTTGAAATTTATGGTAACTATTGTACGGAACAAACCAAAATACAAAAACGAATAATTAAATTGAGATAGATGGAGTAACTCGTAAATTAATGATATATAATGTTAGATTTTTGATTGCATACACATTTATATGACTGAAGAAAGTTTTCGCAGTCTAAGTAGAAGGTTGCTATGTCAGACGTCTGGTGAACACATTCGTAATGAGTATAAGTCTAGTAGATGTACTAGGAAGGAAGCGAATGTAGATATAAAAAATATCAATTACGTGAAGAGTAAAATCCTATATACATACAATAAGCAATTATTTGAGTTTAATACATAAAATAAGAAATATAAAGTTGAATCGATACATATAATAGAATGACAAATTTCTAAGTAGTTAAATAGATAATTAATGCTAAAGTTTATTTATATGTACATGAATGTTATACTCTATTGAACGAGTCTCAAATCAACTTTGGTATGTATAATTCATGCATCAATATTTCATATTGAAGAGTACTATAGAAATACAACTAACATATATACTTACATAAAGGCATACATATACTTCTTGATCCGAAAGGATTAATCGTCGTAGAACATTTTTCTCACAATTATTAGAGCATGCAGAATTGTGAGAAGTTTTTTTTTGAAGTTACACACTTTTAACATCGAAAGTCAGAGTTAATGAATCCTGACCGGAGTTAATTGTTGCCGTTACAGGTTAAAGTTAATGAATCCTGGCCAGAATCAACTACAACACTTTTAATACATTAAAATACACTTTTTCATCTCCAAAAACGCAAAAACTATGTAGTTCACATTCTTCAACAATGTCGAACTACCAAAACTCCAATGGGGTCCCATACATGCTTCAACAAAATGCTTAGAATTTCAACCTTTCACCCCGCTTCATCTAATTTGTCAACCCCGCAATCAACAAATACACAATCTTCTATGTCGGGATCTATATCGGGATTTGGTGCTCCAAACCAAATTCCCCTAACACAACAATCCAAATATGGCACCCAAAGAAATAATTTTACCATAACAACCAACAACGTTCACAATTGCTGAACACCAAAAATAATCCCATGTAGAGAAGGTTGCGGCACCGACCTCGACGTTATCTCACCAAAGTAAGTCGAAGAAAAAGAAAGGCAAAGAATTGAAGCCACCGAAACAACAAAAAGTCATCAACTCACACAGTGTTTCAACGACTCATGAAGAAAATCTTTTAGCTCAAATTTGAATTTGTATATCCGAGAATTCCATCAAAGGAAACTCGGAAACGAGCGATTCTTTTTGGTACATGATGATGGAAGAGGACAGCGAATAGAACCTGCCGTCCCCCTAAACAAGGACATGTTAACCTCAAAATGGAAAGTGTTAAATACCCGTTGTAATCGGTTTCACGACATTTACAAAAAGATTTGATGTTCACCTTTTAGCGAGGGAAGGTGATGAACAACGAATGTTGAGGGGAAAAAAACAATTTAAATACGAATTAGGGGTGCATTTTTATCATCACAAAAGCTTAACAGTTCTTCAAAACCAATCAAATGTGTTTATGTCACGATCCTGTTGCGGCCGGTACACAAAAGAAAACAAAGAGAAATGAGCACTGACGAAGCGATAGATTTATCCGAAGAGGAAAACAACAACGAAAACCCCAACTCTGGGCTCTTTTGTGATGACCCGCGCCCACAACCACCCATCAAGTCAAGGAAATCGGAGAGCGAAAAAACGTCCTCCACTTTGGATGACACGTCGTCTTGTGCTTATTTCGATGAATCTACAACAACAATTTTCAATACGTTATTGAAGTTAAAGCAAGCTACTACAAGACGCGAGATATGATGGAAAGCCTAAATTATTAAAGATGGTTTTCGAAGGGTTGAGAATTCGTTAAAAGTTCGGGTGGAAGAATAGGTTATTATTCTTTAATTATTGTTTTTTAATTATCGTCTATTTTAATTTTTAGGACTTATACTAATGTATTTTTTAAAAAATTTAAGACTTTTATTAATGTATCTTTTAAATTGCTAGCACCCTTATTAATGTAGTTTTTAATTTATTAATGTTATTAGTTTTAAATTTATTAAAGTTTTATTGAATTTTAAACTAACTAAAAAAATTAAAAACAATGAGCTAATTAATTTGAATTTTCAGTGTTAATCAATGTCTAAACTTCCAGCATCAATATTAAATTTAACACTGCATTTAATACTAAACAAATATTAATGACTGTCTGTGCTCTTACTTTCAATTTCTCACAAAAGTACAATACTTGATTTAATGTATGTTTTAAGAATAATGTTTTGCAATTAAATATTAAGAACGTACGCTAATAAACATATTTAGTAGATCAAGAAACTTGTAAAACAAAATTAAAGTTACTTAAAAAATACATAATAACACTACTGTTCAACATTGAATGAAGGGATGTTTACCACAACTAGCATGAACCCCACCATCTTCGTAAAAGATGATACTTCTAGTTAAGGATAATAATGGGATGGAGGATATCGGAGATTTAACTTTTCATTCTCGCCCTCATTTCCATTGGGAATTAATTTTATACTGACATCTTCATTTCTATTGGATATCAGAGATGTTTCTTTTATCAAATAAACTTAAAAATATATAATAAACTATTGAAATGACGCCATCCAATAACGCATATCATATAAACTCTTCTAATATATGGTTAAACTAACTAGTACATCGACTTATTACTATTGAGATAGATAATAAGGTTTTCAAGGTTCTTATATGAATTTCAATAAGTTTGAATAACACATTTAATATAATGGGAATGAGAATTTGATGCAACAAAGTGTTGTGTTGAAATATGAAAAAGATAAGCTAGTAGAATATTAAGATTATCTAAGATTTAAGTATAGCAATATAAGAGCTTATATACATATATATAACGTATACAAGTTTATTTTATGTATGAAACATTTAAATTGGGTATGGATTAGTGGATCGGGATAAAATTTTCATCGGGTACGGGTATGGGGAGCCAAGGGGCTTCCCATCTCCGGTTTTCAATATCCGGGATTCCCCATCGAGTTTGGGTATTTTGTCATCTCTACTCCTAATTTTGTCGATCTAAAATATAGTTCAACATGTTTATTTATATATGAAGGGTACGTTTACATAAATTAAGTAGATTAATGACTTATCAACCGTGATATTAATAGTATGTTGTAGAAAAAGAAAGCAAGAAAGTATCAGATATGTCATTCGTACATATAACAATAGTCGTTAGCTTGTGACTCGGAATTTGAATATTTAACTTGCGCTATGTCATTCATACATATAACAAAAGTTTGTATGCTTTTCTGACTCGTAAGAGTCGCACACGACTCGAAAGAGTCAATAAATAACTAGTAAGAGTCAAAGTTATTTAAGAGTTACAATCTAAACAGTTTTTTTTTTTAAATTTTTAACTGAATTCGTGACTCGTAGAATTTTACAACTACGGATAGAACATAATAAAATGATGTTGTGACTAAACTTTTGTTTGTTAGAAATACATAAGCTTTGAAAAGTAGAAATTGAGAGCTAGCTACGATTTCTAATGCTAAGCAAATAAACTATTTTTAGAGGAACCCTTACACGAAGAATACCCAATAACGATAATATTCTTGTTAATTTTAATTATATTATTACAGAAATTGAGAACTCCGTATTTGAATGTAAACCTTTTTGTTACAAAAACTAGAGGATCTATGTGGTTAGGTTAGGGCGGCAGGTTTGCTTTAAGTTTGCCAAATCATATTATATTAAACGACCTAATTAATATTTTATTTATTTCTACTTTATAGGTGGTTAAAACGGACTAAAGAAGCAAACTACTTAAACTAACTTAGCCTTTCATGTTTATTTATGTTGGATTGTACGTTCGGTTGTCTTTTTTGGATAACTTATCATTCATGATTATTCTGATCCAAAAAAACGTACAGAAAAATGAAATTACATCTATTTCTTTGGTTACAAGTGTACAAGAAGCATAAGTGCTTTGGTTACTCAGTTATTTATTTATTATTATTATTTAAGTGGATGCTATATGATCATGAGTCCTTGAATCATAATGCGTTATATTTTTGAAAATGGCGATAACTAGCAAACATATATATATATATATATTACATATATTATATTATATTATATATATATATGAAAGTTAAAAAAGGTTGATCTAGTAATTTAGTTTATTTTGGGTTACTATTGCACAATAGGATGTCTCACACAAAACCATATTAATATCCACTGGGTCTATTTTGTCAATGGTATGGTATTGACATTTGACCGCACTTAACCATTTCTTGACATCTTAGCTATATATTATGACGTAATTTTCATCCCATACCTTCACATCTTAGCAGTTCTGTGACTTTAGTTAATGCTTTCAGGCGTATTTTGAGTGTGTGTGAAACGTATAGAAAATGTGGGATTTTTTAATTTTAGTTTTATAGAGCGGTTGGAGAAATGATGTATTTTGTTGTACTTAATTAATTATGTTGGTCAATTGACTAGTGTACGAATTGAACTTGACTCTAACCCGTAATTAATAGTAATTCTTAAATTAATTTGTTGATAAACAGGGCATCATAGTTAACGTTTGTATGACTGTGGGTAGGTTATTTTTCTGAAGTGTAAAAGAAATAAAACAAAAAGTGGGTAACGTGCATAATTAAAGCCAAGAAATTAGCTGAAAAAAGAGAGTAAAAAAAGGCTTTAATTTGTAGTGTGATATGAAATGGGAGAGTGATGAAGAATGCTTCCTGACAATTCTGTCACGATCCATACACCAGTGACACCACGCTCACCCCAAACACTATTATTTTTTAATTTATACTCTTCAAATCATTTTTTTAAAAACTTTTACAGTTTAAATGTAACATTTCACTGTTCCAAACGGATAACATCTCGATCCTTATATATTCAAATTTATATTATATGTATATAGGGAAAGGAATCATAGGGAAGCTTCAAATTTTGGGGAAGGAGGGAAGCAAATCTTAGCCCTGATTTTTTCATAAAAATACGTTTTTAACATTCATTTGTGATGAATGTTAAATTTTGATTAACATTCATCACAAATGAATGTTAACAATATTCATTTATGATGAAATCAAGGGTTGAGATTTGCTTCCCTCATTCTCTAATTTTTTTTGCTTCCCTCTTGATCCCTCCCCTATGTATATATATATGGATCATCAAAAGAAAATGGGTAATCTTGAAGAAAGAAGAAAACTAATCTGGACCGTCTATTAAGTTTCACCACAGTAAATATTAGTTATCATTCTTTCTAATGAATATTAATTTACAAATATTTTATCGTGATGAATGTTAATTAATTCACAGTTATAAATGTTAACTAAAATTAACCATAACAAATATTAAGAAACAGTTCAAATTAACTTTTCCTCTTTCTTTAAAACTATTCGGTTCTACTTAATCTCCTCTATATACATGTTAATCCATATTCGTTTTAGTGAAAGTTGATTTTAGAAAGTGTCATCAGCGCACAAAGAGATTTGATTGTCATGTTTATCCAATAGCCTACATAATCTTTTATCTTCTTTTAACAAACAATAGCCATTTAATGTCGGTTAGAAATAAATAAAGCATTAGCTATTTATAAATTTCTAACATGTTGTAATAAAAATAAGATTTTTCAGTAGTCTGATAAGAACCATTAGCACTATCGTATGAGAAGAGGGTGATGGTAATTTTAGATAATTTTGAATCGTGAGAAAATATTTTATCAATAAAGTATTGTAATTCGTCATTGTTTTTGAGTTAAAAAAAATATTTAATGAGATAAGAAAAAAAATTAACTTAAAATATGCACACAAAAACTAAAAAAAAATCAAAGAAGTTTTCGCATATCTAAATAAGAACTAAATGATTATGTTATAGTAAAAATCATTTTGATTGGTAAAGCAATTGACGTAACCAACATAAACACCTTTACGCGAACATGTGTAGTGTTTTACGAACATACATCGTGTCTATTCATTTTGACAGAAAAAACAGATAAAACTGTAGAAAGATTCATGTAATACATTCAATACAGAATCCTAACTAGGGGGCTCGGCCCCTTGTACACTCGCAATGGATGCTACCTTTTGACCCTTGATATTAAGTGGTAGTCAAGTTAATTTGAACAAGTGTGCACTTTCATTTATTGACTCTTGAAGTACATTTTGATTCCGAATAAATTTTAATTATACTAAAATTATCAATAAATATAAGTAAGTATTATACATGTATGTTATATATTATTTATAAAGTTAAACACCCTGTTCTTAATTGCTCAAATATAAAAACACTACAATTGGCAAAAGAAAAAAAAAAACAGGTAGAGTTTAATTAAACTCCACCTAGTTGGCTTGTTCTAATTCTAGAAAATAAGATATGGAATTTTCTTTCATCCTAATATTTTTTATTTATATCAAATTATAAGTTTAATTACTTTAGGATAATGCACATTTAGCTTTTGTGACTACACGTTTTTCATAAATAAAAAAAGAATAAATTAAGAATAAGATTAACGATAACCATTAGACTGAAACTGTAGACATCTCACGCTATCTACTATTTTTGGGGCATATGATGACTCAAATCTCTACAAAATATTTTGTTCAAAAACTTTATATGATCGTCATTATTTTTTGCCCAATAATTGTGACTTTCTCAATGTAACATATATTTTTAGAGTTTGTGTCCGTGTATAATGGCAATACAGTAGATTATCAAAAGTATGTGGACTATAAGATGTGACAACCGCATGTGTTTAAGAGATTATATATAAATAAACTAAAGTCTGAAAATCAGCTTTAATGATTAATATATCTTCCTAATATTTAATATTATATATTTTCAATAATAAAGTCAATTGAGATTTCGACAAATATATTCATGGTTATAATGCAAACTAACTCAAAAATGGACAAGAAATGTTTCTTCCTCAAAAAACTATCTTGATCGATGACCACATCCTATTCTATATAAAGCTAAAATTAATGTGCTTCTAGTCTAGTAAGTAGTAACTAGTAATTATAAAGCCCAATAAAAACTACAAAGTATGGTCCTGCCATCCCAATTAAATTACAATACGGTCCAATTAAGAGATATGGGCCCTGTTTTACAGAATGCTCAAGTATAGGTAGGCCCAATGATAATATTAAATTACAAAAGTGGTGCACTGAAGCCTCTGTGAACGTTAGATTGATCAACAAATAAGGTGTTTAAAGGTGCTTATGTAAGCTTATTGCATTATTAAAGAGCTTCATTTTTGGTGCTTCAACTTATTAGCTTATTTAAGAGGAAAAGGTAGAACTGTTATTTAATTAGCATTGCATTATTGTTTAATGGTTATGCTTTTCATTAGTTTTAGGTGTTGGTAAAAAATCGATCAAATGAGTTTTTGAATTTTCTAGTTAAAATAATGATTTTGAAGTATGTCCAGAAACAACATGGCTATTCCAATTAACCTTATTGTTGTCCATGGAAGTTTATGTCTGTCCTAACTTTAATCGTGGCCGCGGTCCTTAATGACTATGTATATCTTAAACCATTAACATTTGGAAGATTGTTTGTAAACAAAGATGCAAACCCTGGATATTTCACCAGTTTTTGATTTGGTAATATCGTCGAACTTGCTTTAGCGTCACTTCGAATATAGTGTTACGATAGTCCAATACATCTGATCTTCTCCAATTTTGAGGTGTGAGAATTAGGAGTAGATTAGCTCAAACCACACTTCTTTAAAATCATAATAAACAAAAAATAAAAATAAAAAAATTCACTACATAGATGTATAAGAATCTGAGGTAACAAACAATAAGCATTCCTTCAAACAAGAGCTAAGGAAGATAAAACTATATAATTCTAGCCTACTTCCCTTCTGTGATCATCCTTCAAAAACTGATTATGCACATATTATACCTCGTAAAAAAAATTGGAATTGAAACATTAAGTGATTCGCATAACCTTTTGTTTTCTCTCTGAAGTCTTTCATGTCTTTTTGCATGCCACTTCATTTGAATTAAGCTCGATTGTGAATGGGGTCTGACCCTTTCCTAACTGTTCGTTTGCTTGACTGATAATGATTGAATTTTTTGTTTACACCTGCTGATGATAAATTTGCTTTAAGATCTTTCATGACTACTTCTTTGAGTATGCGATGATTCAATCTTTGTTCAATCTCGATACTTCCTGTTCCACAAACCGTATGCGGTTCAAGTGCTAATATTCCAATGCAAGTAAGAATTAAGAGCAACTTATAAGTAGCAAAAATCATAGTTCATACAGAAGAGATGGTAAGTCTTTTGTGAAGAGCAACGAGGGAGGAAGCAAGACTCATAAATTAGTCTTACTTGAGTACATCTATTAAATTTTAATAGGAGGCTTTATAGAATAATAAGGTATGGGACCCACATGACATATAAGAAGTTTCAAATTGTTATGCCAATCATAAGACATCAATCTAACAAGAATCTGACTAGGATGAATAAAGGAAGGTGGACCAGTGCCCTTGAGAAGCTAAGCATCTTTAAATGAAGGGAAACTTGTACGTATTTCATAGTAACATACTATGCAAGTTTTTTCAGTTTGGTACTTTTCTTTTCATTCCTTCAATTTACACAATTTAACATCCGAATTTCGTCAGATAAGGTAATAAGGGACTGGTCAGTTGCTAAATTATGTGCTATTATAACTATTTTCCAGGTACATGCTACTATTTTTAGTCTAAAATAGGGTAACATACTACGAGTGTATAAGAAATTAGGTAACTTCTTTTATGCTAAATCACGACGTACATCAACATAACTGGATCCTAGTAACTAGTAAGCACTTGCAGGTTTTTCAGGTCACATTTTAACTTGCTTGAAGATATCTGGATATTATATTGCACAAACTAGGGAAATAGAAAGAAGGTTACCAAAAATAATGAGACACGCGTAGCATGTTACCCATAATGAAGTTTTCCGTATAATGCAAGGCCAAACCATTTTTTATAAATACAAGCGATCTCTTGCCAAATCAGCCGACCATGATTTTTTCCCTTCTTTTTCTATCAAGATACGGATGTCTACAACAAGACTTGAACACGACCAACATGTTATAGGGGGGCCGAATGCCGCTAACAAAGTCACAAAAACAAAAACATGCAAAATTAAGTATAAGGGTATTTTGGTAAATTTACTTTGCTTAGCTAGTAAGAAAAGAGAGACTTGTGTATCAAAACTACTAATGGGCTCTGTGTTTGGCTGGTCGGAAAGAAAAAGAAGTTAAAGAGAAAGCACAAACTAAAATCTCCCTAAAAAAACATTAACTTTATGCCCTTTGAAGATCTAACTTTGGAATTGTAAGCTCTGTTTCCCATGCAACAAAAAGAACAGTTAGTTTTTCTGTGTGCTTTTCTTTATTCATTTTGGCCATATGTTCATGATGATGATCATCATCAATTCATCATCATCAAGATACACTTTGTTTCTTATTTTTAAGATGGAACATTCTAAAGCTTCTATAGTTATGCTTTATCATAAAACACACAATGGGAAATGATGGTGTTTCAAGATTAAAGGATAGATGAGTGACTTATTTAGGGTCAAGTGCACCAGAATGTATCGAGGTATGGTCTAACATTTATAGTGTGCAACGAATTATTTGGGCGTCCATTTTATGTAATACACTTAATACATGCTTTCAAGAAGAGCATTGGGAATAGAGGTGGTTAAATGGCGGGTTAGGTAACGGTTTGAGTAACTTTTGGCAAGTGTCGGGTCAAGTTGGGTGAATCCAGGATGAAGTATAGTACTCTAATAACAACATGATTTTTTCATAGAGTCATGTGCAAGGTTTTATGCATCACAGTACACTTTAGGTGACGTTTTCTTTCAAATTATTAATTTGAAATTTTCCCTTGATGTGTTAGGGATATAACATAACCCATATCGGCCCATGCTAAGGTAAATGGAATGAAATTGCTGCATCTAACGGGGATGATACAGAATGTGGCACTATAGGAGAAAGTAGTATAGAGCCAAGTGTAAGTAAAGGCTAGATTTAGATGTGACGTACTTATTAGATACACTTGCCTCTCCTTACTTAAAGTAGAATATCATGGCATGATTCAATCTTTAGCGTGGCATGATTCAATCTATAGCATTTTGGCCAGCCAAAACTAAAGTGAGTATTATGTACTTTTATTAGATATATATAGAGAAGATCATAATTTAAAAACTTGTGAAATTGGCTCAGCTTGTAGATTCTCAAGTCTGGTCTTAAAGAAATTGCTTTTCTCAACTATAATGAAGATTTTGGGTCCATTAAGGACTGCATCAAAATGCCATCCCCCCAAATATTTATATAAGATATGATTAAATCAACAAAAGAGATATAAAGAAAGTTCCTAACATTTGGATATTTTGGTCATCCCTAGGTGATGGTAATATATTGGTGATCATGCATTTGAATTTTTCAATTAAAAGATATAGGGTATTTGTATGCAAACAGAAATGATTTTTACATACATTGGTGAAACCGTGATCATTCATTTATTTTTGGGTTTTGGACTGAAAACTTCAATTCGAAAACTACTAGATATGAAGCAGGATTTGAACTTTAAACCAGCTTACACATACATAGCAGATTCAACTTGACCGAATTCAGCTCAACGTCATTTTCTCATATTGATGGTTTTTTTGGTGCATTGACTCGAAAATTACTATCTGTCTTCGTTTCATGCAACTTTTATTATGTGTTTATCAATTAATGAAAACAATGTCTTACTCTCTGCAGTTTTATGGATAGATTCTTAAATGTGATGTTTCAGTTTTTTTTTACAAGTTGTTGCAAGTGTAATGGAACAGTAAACTTGAATACAATTAACGATTTATGTTAAAGGGGGTAAAGGTGGTTTTACAGGACGGCAAATAGGAGTTTCACTATTGTTTATGCTAAAGATGACAGCTTTGTTGGTTACTTTACGTATTATTCCCTCTTATTATACCATTACTTATTACCCTCTCACATTTGTAAAAGCAATATTGATAGAGAAAGTTACAAATTATGAGAAATAAAACTTAAATTCTTCCTAACATGTTTAGGGATATTATGTTTAGGGAGATTTGAACTTGAGATATTAGGTTACGTATGTGTAGATGTATATATGCTTCAAAAAAACCTGTCTCAGGGGACTTGTCCTAGAAAGAGATTAAATTGAACGTTATAAATTATGTCAATCTATAATGGTTACAAGGTTAATTATTTACACCACTTCACAAATAGACAATACCGAACTCGGCTCATATCCCTGCTTAAAAATCTTCCTTTAGCCCCTTTACACGACCACCAGCCTAATTTGCCATCTCTAGTAAAGATAGTAGTTGAGTTACAAAAAGAACACACATTGGATTGAAACTGATTGTATCAGAATTGGACCTGGGGAGATCATGACCAATGTTCCTAAACTGGTCTAACTTGAGCCATATACACCGCCTAAGTCGTGTTATAGTCCATAACATTAGTATCAATATAACAATACTAAGAAGATAACACGTAGTAATATATTCCTATGCTATTATTTAGATAAATATAATAGAACATCACATTTAGAAATAAATAATAAAGAAAACAAAGGGCAGATAGGACTGTTAAGACTGATAGTCCAAGCCCCTCTGACCCTCAAACTAAATTGAAACTTTGAACACATCATGATTGTTACAAAATGTAATGCATCAAGTACAAATCATATCAAGATCTTCACCAAAAAGTTGGCTTTGCAAAAATACGTTAGACAGAAAATTTTACACCCAAGTCCGTTGAAGTTTCCTTAAAGATGGCAAGTTTTCCCTTGTTTTCCAAAAGCTTAAGTGCTCTCATTAGAACCGTAGTGTCCATTCCATGGATATCTGAGACACGTCATAGTGGAGTTTGAGAAGACAGAATGCAATTGTACAAATGAAAACAGCAAAATGTTTTTTCAGATCTTTTAAAAGAATCTATTTGATTCTTTAGACTTTGTATTTGATAAGAAATGGTTTCTATTTACCTGTTCCCCTGGATTCAATTCCTGTGCGTATTTCCTCCACTGTCATTACACTATCCTCTAAGCCATTCTCTTTGACCTAATCAAGATGTGAGACAACAATTATTATAAGAAACAAAGTGGGCAAATTTGGAAATATAAATAATAATATACCAGAAGAGGTCACAAATTCGACCCATTTATTTATGAACATGTTGATTCGGGCTATGTTGTATATCCAATGGGATAAAATAAGGAAAAAGGAATAGCTTAAAAGGAAACGCTCAAATGGGATGAAAGTTGCCCAAGGTGTAGTTTTAGAGCATAAAACCTCCTAAATCATATTATTCAAAATTAATTTTACTTTTATTAACTATCATAACCTTTGTAATCATGTTTAGCATATACCCATATACTAATTCTATATTTAAAGTTTATATTTTTTAATCAAAAGAAGTCTACTCCGACCCGTTCATGTTGCCACATTTAGTTCATTCCAGGGTTGGTTTGTTAGCTGTTACTCACAAAGTGTAGAATAATGTCTGCCCAATCTTTTATTCGATGCCAAAGAATAAGACACTGCCTATGATTCTTGTCCATCCATTCTGCACGTCCTGCCAATGAAAAATAAAAAAGTGCCAGGAACTGATCAATTTGCAGTCGTTTCATGCATAATTCATGACTACATGTAATCTAACTAATCCATTTTAAAAACGGTCATTCCAAACGGTTAGGAGTTAGGACAGTATGTATGTGTATCCAATCTTTCTCCTATCTAATTTCCTTACCTTTTTCACAAATTATATGTAATAATAAACCTAGAAGCAGGATGTACTCAAATAAATAAACCAAATAACAGTATGTCTTAACTTTTCTACTGCTATTACAAACAAAAATGATGAGGGAAAACAAGAGAGTAACATGGACACAAACCATCCAAGACTATAGCCGACAGAAACGCTTCTCTTGCTTCATTATTCAAAGATCCTGCACTTTGCAGATTTAATAAATACTTCAGAATAACCATAGAACTGAACTTCCAATAACATTTGAGAAGAAAAAAATGATTACTTTCGATTGCAGGGTTGGAGAACAATGGAAAGTCTTGTTCCAATCCGATTACGAATATCTTTTGAGTTCGACAATAATCGAGAATAAGTTCCTTCCATAGCTGTATTTGCTTCTCTCTTGTTTCTCTCACAGGCTGCAACCTAATTGATAGTTATAAAAATTCAATTTTTATACAAAATTGAATCCCAAATTACAAAGAGGGTAAATCAAGTGAAAAAAAATTGCAACAACATAAAAGAAAGTGGTATAATTTGATCATATATATACAGTAAAAACATCTAATCTAACAAGTCATTACGTGAAATAGGGCGGATAATTAAAGAACTGGGGCAGCTTATGTTCACCAAGTGTCTGCATTATCTTTCACTATGAAGCTTGACCAGAATTACTTCTGTGATATACAAATTTATAAAAATAACATCGAGAAATTAGGTTAAATAAGATTCGGTATAGAGAAACAGAAATTGAAGAACATGTACCAAAAAAACGGAGCTTACGTTAGGGTTTCAGCCAGATTCTGAATTGATTTGAAGCGGAAGACGAACGATCACGATTTGTTTTATCAGCAAGATCAATTATACATGAATTTGAACAATGTATGGTTGCCCTAATTTTACAGATTTCCCAATTCGTTTGTATTTGACTGACTATCTGGTGTGAAATAGTCAACGAGTGTATTCGGGTCAAGTATGGGCAACCCGGGATCAGTGGCGGACCAGGTTTTGTTCACTAATCTAACTTAGAAATGCTAATACACAATCAAGCTTAAAGTTATAAACTAAGGGTGTTTTGGTTGCCTGGTTGGTGGTTTTTGAAGGAATGGTATTAGAATAGCCATGAAAGGAAATTATATTTATGATGTTTGTTTATGGATGTTAATTTTAAAATTTGAAAATTAAACTTTTAAAAAGAAAATTTAAGACGTAAAAAAATAATGTATTATTTTTTATACATAAATTTTGAGTTGTTCCTTAAATAACATTTCAACTTTTCAATTATTATGTTTCAAAATAAGTGTCTATTTTTAATAGTATTATACTAATTTTATTATTTTAACCTTCAATATACTTTTCATACGATTGATTTCATTGAAAATCGTTGTAAAAAGTAAGAGTGTAATTTCACTATATTGCATAATGTAATGATTATGCATTTTCTTAAACTATGTGAAAACGGATTATTGACACTCATTATGAAACCAAAAGAGTAATCCTAATTAACCAAATTTCTTAAAAACATTTAGAGTCATAAGATTCATCATTTGACAAATACGATTTAACTATCTCATATCAATCCGTTATTTTGATGAAGTTGAGAAACTCACCAATAATGGTTTAAAAATCATAATTATGTACACCAGCCCAGCCCAACCTAAATCAATTTAGGATAATTGGCCTTTTAATTTTACAAAATTCTTAGGGTTCAATGCGTCCCTTGACCATTTTATTCAAACGATTGTGAACGAAAAAAATGTAGGGTTCAATTTCCATGTAACATTTTTTCAGTCAAATGATATATGTTTATTTGTTTCCAAAAAGGTCAAGTTCTCGAGTTCTTGACACCTAGTTTGTATTTTTTTTTATTTTTTTTAAATGTAACGCTAATGTGATTATTGATATTTCATTTCTTACTTATTTTATTAGTGTTCGCCTTACAAAGTGAATTATGTCAAACAATTATAATCATAAGTTTAGAAGTAGGAGTTTATTACTGTACTTTTAAGAGCTCGGTAACCAAAAATCACGTGTCAAAAAAGAAAGATAATACAAGTTAAATCATATTCTTTATATTTAAATAAATGAAATTATGTTGCTATAATGAATTATGACATCAAAGTGAAAAACGTCATTTTCTAAGAGCATTTTCAATGAAGGCTTTTTCTAAATATTTTTTTATGCAAAAAAGCTTTTGAAAAGCTTTTCTTCATTGGAGGAAAAGTTTTTTTGTGCAAAAGTTTAAGAAATCTCAAGTTATACATGAAAAGCTTTTTTGAAAATATGAGTGTATGATTTTTGAAAAGAAAAGCTTTAAAAAGCTTTTTATCATTGGAGACAAAGCTTTTATTAAAAAAAATTTTATAAAAAATTAATATGACAAGAAAAAAGCTTTTTAAAAGCTTTTAATCGTTGAAGATGCTCTAACTATATAAGCAAGTTTCGCGCCACGCAAACTTCATCTCTTAACCATATAACCTAACAATTTCAACCACTGAAACCTTCGTGCCACTTCTTCAATGGCAACCCTAGTTCCAGAACTAAGTCAATCATTTTACCCAAATCAAACATCCAAGACACAAATAATACATACACCACATCCACTGTCCCTACTGTCCAAATGCACATCTTTGAAAGAAATAAGCCAAATCCAAGCATATTCCATAAAAACCCACATCCATAACAAAATATGTTGGGTCACTAAAGTGATTAATCATTGCACAGTTGACCCAACTGCTTCTTCAATGAACCACGCCCACCACCTGTTCGACCAAATTCCTCAACCAAATATTATCCTTTTTAACTTCATGGCCCGTGGCTATTCTCGCAGTTACACACCACTTGAAGCGATATTTCTCTTCATAAGAGTTGTATCTTTAGGTATTATACCCGATCATTACACTTTTCCATCTCTCGTTAAGGCGTGCGCGAATGCTAAAGCGTTTGAAGAAGGTAAGCAATTGCATTGTCTTGGCATTAAATACGGCTTTATTCAAAGTAAATATATTTATCCTGCTCTTATTAACATGTATACTGAGTGTAATGACATGGGCTCAGCTCGATTAGTGTTTGATAGAATAATAGAACCTTGTGCAGTTACGTATAATGCAATTATAACTGGCTATGTTCGAAATAACCAACCAAACGATGCCTTATTAATGTTTCGTGAAATGCAAGTTAGACGTATTAATCCCACTGATGTCACCATGCTTAGTGTACTTTCAGCTTGTGCTTTATTAGGAGCGTTAGACACAGGAAAATGGGTACACTACTATGTCAAGGCAAACGGGTTTGACCAATGTGTAAAAGTCAACACGACACTAATCGACATGTATACTAAATGTGGTAGTTTAGACAATGCAGTTTCAGTCTTTGAAAACATGGGTTTTAAAGATACGCAAACATGGTCTGCTATGATCATGGCATACGCGATTCATGGACATGGTGATAAAGCCATATCTTTATTTGAAAAGATGAAAAAAGAACGAGTCCCATTAGACGAAATTACACTTTTAGGGCTTTTATATGCTTGCAATCATTCTGGACTAGTCAACGAATGTTTGACTTACTTTCACAACATGAAGGGCGAATTTGGGATTTCACCTGGGATTAAGCATTATGGGTGTGTGTTAGATGCATTAGGCCGTTCAGGACGGCTGGAAGATGCATACAAGTTCATAGAAGAACTTCCAACTAAACCAACACCTATACTTTGGAGAACACTATTATCTGCTTGTAGCAGTCATGGAAATCTTGAATTAGGAAGAAAAGTATTAACACGAATCTTTGAAATGGACCAATCTCATGGGGGCGACTATGTCATTTTCTCTAATATGTGCGCGAGAGCAGGGCAACAAAAAGAAGTGATGTACACCAGAAATTTGATGAAAGATCGAGGGGTAGTAAAAGTGCCGGGTTGTAGTGTGATCGAAATCAAGAACCAAGTGTATGAATTTTTTTCGGGTGATGGGACTAAGATTGATTATTTAGAGCTTCATCGAGCCGTTGATAAGTTGTTTGATGAATTGAGGTTGGTTGGTTATGAGCCTGATGTTTCTTTAGTGGTTCATTCGGATATGAAAGACGATGAGAAAGAAGTTACGCTTAGGTATCACAGTGAAAAGCTAGCAGTCACATTTGGGATCTTGAATACTCAGGCAGGTGAAACTATTCGTGTTACAAAGAACTTGAGAATTTGTAGGGATTGTCATTCTGCGTGTAAGTTAATATCGCTCGTTTGTGGCAGAGAAATATTTGTTAGAGATATGCATCGGTTTCATCACTTTGCCAGCGGAAAATGTTCTTGTGGTGATTATTGGTAGTACTATATAGATGCTATCTATCAGATTATCGAGTCGAGTTCAGCTGATTATCGAGTCTGATCAGTTCTATAAGAATTTTTTCCAAGAAGTAATGAAATATTTATAGTTTCATAAACCTTACAATTGATAAGGGATCAATGTATACTTTCATGAGGTTTGTCATTCTTGTCATCTGCAAACGATATAATTTGTCAATCAATTTAAACTTCACATTAGTTGTTAAAGAAGATATATCTTCAATATGTTAACCTAACAAATAAATAGGGTTCTGAAATCAGGTGTGAAAATGAAGTTTGAAAATGTGAGTTGCCAATTGGAAAAACACTGTCCAAAACTACATAAAGAAATAGAACCAAACATGTGTCGACATCCAAATGAACAAAGCAAACTCAATATTTTCTTCATACAAGTTTAGGTACAACTTACTTTTGAAATTGTTATCAACATTTTACAGAAACTTATACTATTTGAAAGAAGAATAAAAAAGGATTGTGTCCCAATTATTGTACGTATCTACCAGATGCACCCGCCAAATATGAGTTAATGATTATTATAATTATTATTTTTATTTTTATTTTTATTTTGTCGAATATCCTTCTCAAATGCTCTGTTTCTTCCACACTTATATGTCAACGATGGAGACTAATTTTAGTTTTGGTTTTATTTTAGTACATTTGTTTATTATTAGCTACGAACTTGATCTTGATTATTTTAACAAAGAATTGATGGATTAAGTAGCACTAGTGTAAATATTATGAAGCAAAGTACCAGTTATGAATTTCATTAACAAATTAAAGTTCTAATGATTAACTTATCATAGCTTTTAATCATCCATGACCCAAACACTTTGCTCCAAACTCCAAACTAAGAGTCAACATGAACTCTTTAACTATGATTGATAGTCAAATAGTTGACAACTAAAGGAACTATATCATGAAAAAAATATATGCGTTAAGTTGTTTCAATGATTGAAAAAAAGAAAAAATAAAGGAAAATAAATCACAAGTGTTGAGTTTACTTGTAGGTATCATGAATCACTTGTAACAAGTTGAACAACAACTAGACAACTAACAATTTTAGTTTATGTGAAAAGGATATGGGCCTACCAAACCTAAAAACGCTCATACGAGAGTGATTACATACGTACCTCTTGTTATAAGCTATATATAGATAAATAGATTTTTCAATCCTTACAAGTTTGTTCATATAAATAAATAAATAGTAAATTACATGGATATTTGCAGAAAATGTGACCGAGCCTTTTATTTTAAAAATTACACTGATTTCTTGCGAATTGCACATTCATGACCCTTTTAACAAACGATCATTAGTTAGAACCGTTAATGCACATGAGAATAGATTGATCATTTTATGTTCTTTCTCCTTTCCCAACAGATACCCTTCTTCTCCATCTTTTCTTTTCATAATCCAACCTCACAATAATTAAATTAATATTAATTATTATAAACCCACAATAATTAACAATTAACAGACCAAACAACATATAATCATATGTTTCACTCGAAATAAAAGATATGACTAACTCTTAATCACCAAATGATATGACCTGAACATTAACTTTTATTTGATGTCAGAACCTAAAACTTCACAAAATGTGAAATTTTAGTAATTAAATCACGTGTAAAACTATTGATAACAACAAATTCGATTAATTGATTCCAAACTTTATATTTTTCATTTCCAATTGATTAAAAGATAAACTATTTCATTGTAGAACTGCTGATAACAACAAGCTCCGTTCATTTATTGATCGACATAACGATTAATTACTAAAATGATAACATTATAGATCAACAATCAGAAACAACAACATTGATATGAAAACAAAAGGATCTAAACAAGCTAAAATTACCACGTAAAAGATGTGTAGCAATGATAGATACATAGATATCTTGGTATGATAATTGATTTCCTTGCATAGATCAGTTCATTGTTGTGAGCTTTGAGAATTTTAATATTAAAAATTTCTAATTGCTGCGAGTTTATGATAATTTTGTGTTTAGCCTTTTAATTATTATGAATTTGGTTCACGTAAAGAAGAGAGGAAGAAGAAGAGTATCTGTCAGAGGAGGAGAACATAAAATGACTCATATGTCCTCGTGTCTATGTCATGTATAATGATTTAACGGATCTAATTAACGTTTGTTTGCTAAAAGGATTATGTGCGCTCATAGTTGCAAATAAGAAGAACGATCAGTGTAATTTTTAAAGTAAAAAGATGATCAATTATACTTTTTGTAAATTATAGGAATAATCCGTGTAATTTACTTATAAACAAGTCATCAATTCTTGAAATGCCTGTGTTAATTTGATCAATATTTGACATATAGTTTTTTAATAACATTTTCATAACATAAATAACAGAATCTAAATGTTTTTTTATTTTGTTTCTTCTACGGAATAATATCTTTCTTGAATCATGACACAATACTCGATGGAGTACAATTTTACAAGGATCTTTAAGGGAGTAATATTTATTTTTGTTGTTTGTCCAAATACGGAGTATATTGTTTGTAAACATATACTGCCAACTTGCTTCTCGTTATAACCGTATTCATATCTTTATTATCTTTTTAATCTTAAGTAGCAATATATATATATATTTGGGAAGGATCCAGAGGGAAGCTTTAAATTCTGGGAAAGGAGGGAAGCAAATATCAGCTATTGATTTCATCATTTATAACATTCATTTCAGATGAATGTTAATTCATATTTTGTTATTATACATTCATGATAACATTCACCCATAAATAGTATAATCAATGTATAATAACATATATAAGTTAATATTTATTATAAATTAATATTTTAAGAATATTAAGTTGAAATTTTAACTAACATTCATCACAAATAAATGATAAATGTCGATTTTGAGAGTTTTTTTGTTTAAAACCTAAAATTATAACAACATTGTTTGATTAAATGATGTATATAATCGATTCATTTATTATTCAAGCTTTAATTTGATGAATTTTGCTTGAAAATCATGTTTTGATCATAAATGGGTATTTGCTTTCATTCTTCCCCTTTTTTTTTTACTTCCCTCTTGATCTCCACCCATATATATTTATATCGTTTTTATTTGTTCCTTTAGAATATAAATAAATACATGATTTTATAAAAGAAAATGTACGATCCATCTATATAACAAAAGACAGGTTAATTATAGTAACCAAACTAAATGCATTCAATTATTCATTATCTTTCAATCTCTATCGTCGCTAGTAAATATAACAAACAACATGACAATTCCTCATTTTGAGTTCATACCTTTTCTTACACAAATCTCACCCTATAAATACACACACTAAACACACCAGCATCCACACACACTTACAAACATGAAGATGCAATCCAACAATGTATTGCTCTTGATCAAGTTCTTGACCCTGCATTCTCTACTTGTACTCTCTGCTTCACAAGATTTCGATTTCTTCTATTTTGTTCAACAGGTATATATCTCATTTCAATTCATAACATCATGATCATATACTAGACCCTGATGAACATTTTATTTAAATGTGTGTTTTTTAGTGGCCAGGATCATATTGTGACACAAAACAAGGTTGTTGCTACCCGAGTACCGGAAAGCCAGCATCCGATTTCGGTATTCATGGACTTTGGCCAAATAGAAATGATGGTTCATATCCTTCCAATTGTGACTCTAGCAACCCTTTTGATGTATCAAAGGTGGTCCTTTTAATATTTCTTTTTATTATTCTAATAGTTTTTAATAACATTGATTGATTGATATGGTTAATCAATGAGAGATTAATTATTTGATTATCTAATTAAATTACAGATTTCGGACCTTACTAGCCAAATGCAGTCCGAATGGCCAACACTTTCGTGCCCAACTAACAACGGGCTAACATTTTGGGGTCACGAGTGGGACAAACACGGAACATGCTCAGAATCTGTACTCAATCAACATGATTATTTCGCAACCACACTTAGCCTCAAGAACGAAATAAATCTCCTCCAAGCTCTTCAAAGAGCCGGTACTAAACGTTTATAAATTAAATCATTGTAAAATACAACAATTTCATTTTAATATACTAATGAACTTATGTTACATTTTGTGCGATGACTATATCTGATGCAGGAATTAAACCAAACGGGCAAAAATACAGTCTCAGTAGCATAAAGAGCGCGATTTCACAAGCGAGTGGTTACACTCCATGGATCGAGTGCAATAATGACTCAATGGGTAACAGTCAATTGTATCAAATCTACTTGTGTGTCAACTCATCGGCTTCGCGTTTTATCCAGTGTCCGATTTTCCCAAATGGAAGTTGTGGTTCCTCCATTGAGTTTCCTAAGTTCTAGACTATGTTTTCTTAATTGTTACCAAAACATGTTTGCTTCTTCCATTTTCTGTAGCATTATTATGTGGCTTATCTGTTTGTAATGTGCTTTTAAACCTTGTTATTAGAAGAACTACATTTTGTCGTATCTTATCTGAACCAGTTACCAAATAACCATACCTGAAACCATCGTCATTTAGGCATTTAGCACGTAAGACAAATTAATAACCTAACAAACTACTTTGTATGGAATGTGTTCTCATTGGTCGAGGTTACAATATGGTATGTCGTCAAGCTCGATCACCAATAGGCATTGTTACTGATGGACGAAACTTTTTAAACAATTACGACGTAACATGATTATGCGAATTGAATATGCACAATGTTGAGTCCAAGAACTCCGTATAATTATTAACATAACAGGAACTATGGAGCATGATGAAATGGATGTACGTACCAAACAATCTTAACTTAACTATTGTATATAAACTAAAAGCACTAAAAAGGTGAGTTTGAAAAGAGTCATATGGTCGTTTCGAAATATTTGAAAGATATGAATCAACATTAACGAACTAAAGGGTTATGTGTGTTACAAACTTTAAATTTATTTATATTTATGAAATGCAATACGTTACAAGCTTAAATATAAAGACTATATATACATGTAATTTTAAACTTTAAAAGAAAATAACCAAAATCTCATATAAACCACAGCGATGATCTTTGTAATTTACTCCCTGTAGTATGCATACAATGAAGTGATGGACAACATGATACATATATATGTATAAGACGTTTTATTTTATCATAGTACAATGATTCAAGTTTTAAATAAGAATAATTGTTTCGTTATGTGCTAAACTTTAACTTTTTTCTATTATATGAGTTTAACTATAGAAACTTCTATTGTATGAGGTGAACTTTTAAAATATTTCTATCGTCATTCACACACATAGTCTACGCATAAAAACCGATAACCTTCTAAGGCGTTCATAATAAAATTACACAATTTTTCACAGAGGTAGATCATGTTGCGAAGTGGGTTTTTCCACCTTAAAGCAATAAGTTGAAAGAATTTTGCCGCAAAAATAAAAGTCGGAGAAAGGGTATGAAGATGACGTCATTTAACTATTAAATATGTTATTCTTTGTGTTACGCGACAAATTGTAGTTGTTATTGTTATTAGTTCCATTTGTTGCATCTTTTTCATTCATATTATTTGTTATGCTATGTGTTATGCAATAAAGTCTTAAATGCTATTTGTTACAACTTTTCATTTTATTAGTAATAAGAATATTGGTTAATATAACTATTTATTGAATAAGAATATAATATATATATATATAAATATAAAGTTACAATGCATCCTACATTGATTTAAAGTTACACTTTCACTTAATTAAAATACTATGTTAAAAATATACATTATGAATCACCGTTTATGATCTTTAAAGCGTTCTAACAGAAAATCGCCATTTCTATGTTATTAAAAGAACTTTATAATTAAGTTATACTAAACATATATTCAAAAGGGCGGCTATTAATCACACAACCGCAATAGATATATTTTTATATATTAAAACATATTTTCTAAAAGGTGAAATCGAGTAAAAGCATTCTGCCGTCACAGTAAATAATTCTAAATAAATTATAAATTCAACTATAATTATATAAAAGATTATACATGATTGATCGATCGATGATACGATGATATGAAGATTTAAAGAAAAAAACATAAAAAACCATGAAACTAGAGATTATTAATATCTTCATTTGCTCATTTCTTTTTTTAATTTCCTTCAATTAATTGATCAACCGACTTCACCCTCTTAACCAAATTTCTCAAATTGTCAATTTTTTTATCGGTTAAAGCACGTAGCCTATGAATATAACTAAATTCAATATTATAAATTGGAAATCTTCTTTATTTATTTTGCTTAATTTCTTATTTTTCTCCTAAATCTTGTAATTGACTTCGTTTATCAACTCGATATGACTTTATTTTTTTCTATTTTTGTTGGTTCACCACTTCTTCAATTTTATTTTTGTACACATCCCTTAGAAATATTTATTGTTGAGTCTCTATGGTACGTTTAAGTTTTGATGAAAAGGAAGCTATTGTGGGTTAACTTTGAAAAAATAGATAGAATATATGATCGAGATTTTGAGATGTTGTTGTTTATGTTTCCAATTAATTTACAATGCAAAAAAAATGTAAAAGCACGTAGTATTTATTTCAAATTGTAACCGTGCAAACAATCAAATTAAGCCCCCTGAAAATTACCTTAGCTATGAGGCTATAACCTATTAATATTAATATTGGTGGTCAAATAGTCATACACTGTTATATTAAAAATCTAGTTGACCAAGGGTGGTTATTCAATAAAAACCACCATATATATGTTTTTATATATTAAAAACATTAAACAAGTTTAAACATTAAAACCATACTTTCCAAAGGGTGGGAGTATGTGAAACATTTTTGCGGCCACAACAAAGGGTGAGGGTGAAAAGATCTTGGTATTACATATTACTATAATTGGTCTGCTAGTTGGTAAGTTACATTTAATTTGTTAATAAATGTACGTAGGTAATTTTTTCTCATATAAGGTGATATATACTTCTTATACCCCATATCTTTTTAAAATTACACATTATACATAAAGAAAAATGACAACTAAAGAAGAACATTATGTGTTCGGAAAGAAATTTGATCTTTTAATCAACAAAATTGATAAGAATATTGTCAAATCACTTCAAGTAAGTAACAAAAATTTGAATGAGGCAATTAGAAGGATAAGCAAAAGGATCAAAGACCTAAAAGACAATCATGATACGTAGGTACCCCACATCCTTTTATAATTACACAATACACACAAAGGAAAATGACAACTGAAGAAGAACAGTATGTGCTAGGTAAGAAATTTGACCTTTTAATCAACAAGATTAACAAAAATATTGTCGAATCACTTCAAGTAAACAACAACAACAACTTGAATGAGGCAATTTGGAGGATAGGAAAATGGATCAAAGACCTAAAACAGAAACATGATGAATTCGGGTGTGAACTTTCCAGGTTCGAGATCGAATTTCTCAGAAAATGTGAAGATTATGATCTTAATTTCTACACGATCGAGAAAACATCGATTGAAGCATTGAAATCATGTTTCAAGAAGTAAGATGAAATTCATATGAAATGGAAAGAGCTTATGTTGAAAGGAGATGATGATTAGTTTGTTATCTTTTTATATTGTAAAGTTTTATTTAAATTAATATTTAATTTACCCCTTTCACAATTGTTTTCTCTTTAGTTAATACGAAGTACGTATAATTAGACCTAAACCCATGCTACCATTCATATTAAACTAGTATAAATACCAACACTCAAATGCCCAAGAATCAATAAATTAATTGAGTATCATGACTGTTTTTGTGTTGAGACTTGAGATATCAAAAAATAGAAAAAACAAATTGATGATTAAACGCCCCCTCAAAAACTATTAATTAGGGTGAGGTATTTGCGTACCGCCTTAAACATATAAGGGGGATGAAGGAAACCACCACAACAACGAACATTTAGGGCGGGACCTTTTTAACCATACAACGGTTTTCCCTCTTGGACCACCTTTCAGTAACACCTTAAAAGGCTATTTTTATGTAGTTGTGACGATGACGACAACATCAACAACAATAATACTGAATACCCATCCCGTCGTGGATAGGGTATAAGTGTATGAGTGAGTTAAAATGTAGATAGTCTTACCTTTATTTAAAGGTGGAGAGACTTATTTCAAAGACCTTTGACAACAATTTTTATATATATATATATTATCAATTTCTCACCATATTTCATACCATTTACTTTTTAATAATATTTGATATTAAAACACATAAAAAAGTCCACGAAATCAAACATTGTTATCGGGCTAATGAATATGTATCTTGCAATCCGACCATTTAATTTGTAACTATACAATGGTGAACTTGTGGAGATTTTGTTTTAACACTATTTAAAATGAAAAAAATGATTTTGTCTTTTAAAAAACTATTTGTTAGTGTATTGATTTACAATTTAAATTTTAAAATATTACACAAAATAAATACTATAAATCGATTAAACGTAAAATAAATAAATTTTCGCGACACGAGTATTCTGCTAGCATATATATAAATGCATATATGTGTATGTGAGTATTCTGCTACCGTATATATAAATTTATATATGTGTATGTGAGTATACGTAAGAATAGAACCATATCGCATTTTAGCATATCCGCATATAAGTATGTTCATTTTTCTTTAAAAAAGAGCAATCTAATTTATGCTATAATGTTTAGATCGAGAACGCAAAAGTCACAACAATAACTGTATGAACAAATATGAATATAATAATAGGTTTATGTGTGAACATAAAGTTTGAATATGGGCGTTGCCAATGGGAAACCCATTACTCCAAACTACATGGAAACACTTGTGAGTTGTGACGTGAATATATCCAAATTAAATTAAATGGTTACTCAGCTTATTACGTTTTTTAAGTTAACGTGATTCGAAACTTATTATTCAAATCAAATCCTTTAAAAAATAATAATATTGCATCGCAATTATTGTAGATATACGAGCATTGCGGTGGAATATCCCTTCTCAAATGCTCTCTATCTTTCACACCGTCCCATCTTATTATGAGCTTTTTCTATTTTATTCCCCCTTAATATCTGATAAACATTTGTATAACTAATATCAATCAATTGATTAACTAAAAAGACAACAATAATATAAGTTTGCAAATTTAGTAGTAAAAGACTCCTAATAATTACTAATTAGAAGGTTGAGTTCAGTTGTGGAGAAACTTCTACATAAAATGTATTACTATGACCTTAATGTTACAAAAGTAATAGTTTGAATATGATAAATCAAAGTACCAATTATGACCTTATTAGGAAAGTGCCAATTATTAACCTACCAGTTTCAATCATCAATGTCCTTATCCCAAACCAAAACTAAGAGTCAACAAATTCAATAATATATTATATGTATATGTATGAAATATATGATTCTAACCAATTTTTACGTATGCAAATATGCAATCTCCTATAAGTTGAAAACAAATTAAATGATTTCATATTAATGTTAGTGTTAATGATATTTTAAATTCACATTACTTGGATAAAAATAAATCACTATCTTCTTGTTCACCAAATGGTGTTTGTCCTAATGATGTTAGTGTTATCATAAGTTACAATCTACATAATACGAGTTTAACTCTTTTAGAAGTTATGATACAAGTACTGCACCTTCTGATTATCATAATCAAATAAAATTTCCTTCCACAAGAATACAAAATCCATTGAATTTTGTTATTCTTTAATATATATATATATATATTATGTGTGTGTTACAACTTAACTTAAAATGAGAGAAGTAAAAAAGTTAATTTTAGTATTTCCTGAACATTAATATATGTGACGAATATTACTCAAAATTACAACTTAATATTATAAACATTCATTTATGACGAAATACGTTCATTTATGATGAAATCAAATACTAAAATTTGTTTCCCTCATTCCTCAAGATTTGGAGCTTCCCTTTGGATCATTCCCTTATATATATACATGAATGGATTCAAGGGAGAAGGAGAAATTGGTGAAGAAGGGGAAGAAGAGTTTTTTTAACTATTTGATTCAACAAATTAACTATTTGATTTAACAAATTAATCATTTTGATTCAGAAAAAATGTTTATTAATAACAATGTTTTTTGAATCATAAACGAATGCTTGTTGAATCACATAATACATTTTTTAATCATATTTATATTTTATTGAATCATACTTGCTTTTTGCTGAATTGTAATTTTAAATATATATTTTTTTCTTTTATTTCTCAAAACCTTTTTTTTTAAGTCTTGATAATATATATAGAGGTGTGTGTGTGAGAGATAACTAGCTAGTTTACGATGAAATATGTCTAAAGAAAATAAAATAATTAATGACACATTAATTATTGCAATAACTAACCCTTTATTAATTACCTCTAATAAAAACAAACACATGATATTCTCCATTTTGAGTTCATACCTTTTCATCCACACGATATATCTCCTATAAATACACACACTAAACACACCATCATCCACAAACACTTACAAACATGAAAATGCAATCCAACAATGTATTGCTCTTGATCAAGTTCTTGACCCTGCATTCCCTGCTTGTACTCTCTGCTGCACAAGATTTCGATTTCTTTTACTTTGTTCAACAGGTTTACCATTTTTACAACACATTTTTAACATTTATTTTTAATCTTGTCATGACCACATAATCACGTGATTTGAAATTCTTTTTTTGTAGTGGCCAGGATCCTATTGTGACACAAAACAAGGTTGTTGCTACCCGAGTACCGGAAAGCCGGCATCCGATTTTGGTATTCATGGACTTTGGCCTAATAGAAACGATGGTTCATATCCTTCCAATTGTGACTCTAGCAACCCCTTTGATGCTTCCAAGGTGGTCCTTCAACCATTTCCTACAATTAATGATGCTTTGTTCTAAATGTTTGTCTTTATGTATACCGAAGTGCCAAAAATTAAGTCAATATATACTATCTAAATTTCAGATTTCGGACCTTACGAGACAAATGCAATCAGACTGGCCCACACTAGCGTGCCCAAGTAACGACGGGCTAACATTTTGGGGTCACGAGTGGGACAAGCACGGAACATGCTCAGAATCCGTACTCGATCAACATGGTTACTTCTCAACCGCTCTTAACCTCAAAACAGAAATAAATCTCCTCCAAGCTCTTCAAAGCGCGGGTAAAAATTACTATTATTATTTATTATTATTGTTATATTATTATTATTATTATTATTATTATTATCTTTCTTTTTTTTGTGTCTAAATATATAATGTCGCGTTTGGTGCGACACCATGATGCAGGGATCCAACCAAACGGCCAGAAGTATAGTTTGAGTGATATAAAGGACGCGATTAAAGGGGCGAGTGGTTATACTCCGTGGATCGAGTGCAATAATGATTCTTCGAGCAACAGTCAATTGTACCAAATCTATTTGTGTGTTGACTCGTCAGCTTCGGGCTTCATCGAATGCCCGGTCTTTCCTCATGGAAGTTGTGGTTCTTCAATCGAGTTTCCATCGTTTTAATGTAAATGTTTCGGTTCTATAATGTATTAACATGTTTGTTTCTTTAACTCTCAGTTGCATTCAATTTCACTCTGATAAGAAATTGTCTTTCTTTATGTAACGTATTGGAACTTTATGTTATCCGAACAACATTTTTAGGTATTTCCTAGTAATCCAAAATCGTTAAATGGGTAAAGTTTATCTTTAAAGTGATTTATTAATTTTCTTAGAAAGGCAGTTTACATATATACCGGTCTCGTACAATCACACATCACCCATATAATATACGCAATACAGTGTTTTCTTACAAGACTTCAACAACTGAACTTACAATTTTTAAATTGAGAAGCTTTTAAATTGAAAAGTTCCTTGTATACTGCTAAGCTGTATACCCTTAAATTGATTTATTAAGCTTACATATATTTTATTGACGTGATAAAAATATCCGCCCTACTAAAAGTTGATGCAACCAAAAAATTGGAACGCAAAACACATCTCCTAATTTGTAAAAGGAGTGTATATATATATATATGTATATACTACCCTTGAATTGTTCTAAGTTCAGGACGAATATATGTAAATATTTGTAAAAAATCATATATTTTTGTGACGGGATATGTGAGTTCATTGCCTTTTAAACTAAATATACGCGCATCTTTGTATCTTTGTAATAAGGTGTGTGAGTTCATTATTATCTTTTAAAAATAAGTGTGTAAACATTCATATGATATGTAAGCAAGGTTGTTTATGTATAAATCTAAAGTTGACTTGTTTTCGTCAATGCAAATTGAAATCGTAAGTATAGATGGAGATTAAATACAAGAGTTTTGTGTGTGTTCTATAATATATGCTCTGTAAAAAACAGCAAATATATGACAAATTAATTAAATGCCCATAGTTAAACATTATAGCAGAGTGTAATACCACTGGTAGAGATTTAGATTACTAAATATTTGATTAAATATACAGATATTCAATTGCTAAAATACTGAAGTTGAACAACTGATTCGTAAATTGGTTAATAAAGATATAAAATTTTCAAGTGCCAACTATTGAACTTGAACTACTGATTGAACTTTATGATTGAGTCGCTTAAACAGTTGGCCTATTTTGTTTGAAAAATCAGCATGTATCACAGATTTCGTTTTGTAGTTCCTTAATTCAAGTCAAGTAAGATCGAACAATATCAAAATTTTAACAACTCTTATTTAAAAGGGAGGCTTAGACGAAAAACTTACTCCGAAATATAAATTCTCTAGCATCCGAACTTGAAAAAAGCCTCAAGTAATGTAACTAAATCTTCTAAATGCCGGATGTCATAATTTATTGATCCAGCTTTATTCTTCGTACTTTGGATTTGCTCCTACTGATAGAAACCTGAGAATGTACATTAATTTATTGGTCCAGCTTTATTCGCTCCCACTGATACAAACCTGAGAATTGAACATTAATTTATTGGTCTAGCTTTATTCTTCTCACTTGATTCGCTCATACTGATACAAACCTAACAATGTATATAATATGTAAATTTAATGGCTTAGTGAACTTGTGTGTATTTGTGTAAAAAAATATTACACGATGATAAACATAACCGATTAATGATTTAACATAATTTATAACTTTCGAGAATCCTGGTTATTATGTTACACCCTTAAAATACTTATGCTGAATCAATCAATCATTATGATATGAACTTCACTCGTACTTGAATTAATATCAAGATATTATCTTTATCCATCCGTTACATAATAATACTTATACTTATAATAATTAAAATAAGTGCAATCTACCGTGACTATACAAAATGCACATATAAGACAATATGAGCAATCAATATATAAATACACATAAGGCAAATAATTACAATAGGCTTAACAATTAAGCACAATAAAGATAGCGTACATTCTTATTTTTGATAAAAACATAAGAAATACTCACTTCAAGTCCAAGCCAAGTGTAATCTCTACTTCGTTCATATCCCTAAAATCAAGTATTCAATATATTTAGAATCTATTGAACATTATATGCATATTTTCACATTTAGCTACTTTCGATATTACTCTAACTTTGTCAATAATACCATTTTATACACAAAAATATTATATTAAATACATTTGACTTCCAATACGAAGTATATCATACTTACATATTTAAATAATGCTCCAAAACATAATTCTTAATAGTTTTAGACACTGCATTTGGTGTTACAAAACTGTCAAATAAAAACTCAACAGAACCCTAATGTTTTCTGCAGTAACTTAGCGACCACCAATCTTGTCACAAAATGTGTAAAAAGTCACTCTATTGACTAGTCAAGTTTTGACATACATAAGTTCGAATTTTGGCATTTATTTGTTATAAAACATTGTCCCAACATTATTCTGAGCATATCTATATCTATCCTATGTATAAGAAATGGCATTCTCAATTTGATGGATCAAAATAATATATTAAGGATTATAATTTAGTTAAAAACTTTACATACAACCCACATTTCATTACATTCTTGTATTAGTACTCCTCAAACTTATTTGAGTTCTCTTGTTTTTCAAAACGATAACATTTTTAAATGTTCCATAATCCAAACCTTGTTTTTAGATAAAATATTTGGACGGCTGTCCAAGTACTCAATCAAGAAATCCACCATTTAATTTAATACTCAATATGTTTATATGGATATCTTGAAGTTTAACAAAATGCATATACAATCTAATCACATTTGTCATTCTATCATCCTTTAATTAACAAAAGAATAGAATGGTTAATTAAGTATTTGATTTGATAGAGATTATACCTTCAAATGGAAGCATATAACAATTTTGTGCCCTTGGGTGCTTACTTTACTTGTATCACTTTCTTTGGTTCATTCTTCTCATCTAATTCTCAAAATTTATAGCACTCATTTGTGAATCTCTCTCTGTTTCTACTACGAATTGAGATGGTACCCAAGATCAAGTAAAGGTTGACCTCTTTTTATGCCAAGTAATTTGAGGGTTAGTCACCAATCTACTCATATGTCAGGGGTGACGCATCTCTATGAAGACTATGTGTCATGGTTTGAGCATGTACACTTAGTTACAATACAAAACAACCAATAAAATTACACCTTTCTATCTAGGAAGTATCGATTGTATATGTGCATTAAAAGATTGTATCTTATGACTAAGTGATTTGTACTTTTAATTCCGTAGACAAAAATCGATCTACATATACATTTTAATAACTTACATAATGTCAATCGGTTCATAGTACATTAACCCAAATTTATTTACTTGTAAATAAGTTGTGAATTTGGGATGTTATAGTTTTTCACATTTTCAAAATCTCAGACTTACATTTTAAATAAACATGTGTAGGATGAGAAATTAAGTTGTTACTAATATGGTGATCCCCGTTTGAAACTTTACTTTTGGTATTTAATAGTGTTATTTATGAAAGGTACGATTTTTTAGTCGTTACAATCCTAAGAATTTATCGAGACTTTAAGTAGATTTTTATACTTTCAAAAATCCTATGCAACACCGAGAAGGTTTTCCTAATTAAGATCATAAATTCTAAGACCTTAACATCCTACCTTATGCAGTGATGAACCAAACGGGACAAAGTATATATAGTGTAAGTAGCATAAAAGACACGATCAACCAAGCAATTGGATATATTCCATGGATCGAGTGCAATAATGAACGGTCGAAGAAGAGTCAATTGTACAAAATCTATTTGTGTGTGGGCTCATCGGCCACGGGATTCGTTGAATATCCCATTTTTCAACTGAAGGTTGTAGTTTCTCTATTAGGTTTCCTTCATTTTCGCTACAAATGTATCAAGCTTTCTGATGAATGAACGTAATTGCGGTGTATGTGTAATTTTAATGCTATGTAGATTGTTTTTCTTTTATTCTTCACCACATTTTTAGAGCTTTAAGTCATCCGGACAACATTTCTAACTCATTTCTTGGCCATTTCTAACTAACTACCTATACGTATTATTCTAACGTGAGACTGAGAAACTTTCTTTGACTTGTGGGCCATTCACCAGATTGGAACACTAAATGGGCTTGAGCTTCTATAATGGCTAGAAGCCCAGGGGTCAAGTTTTAGGAACATTCCCATAGTTTACTTTGTGTAAAACTCTTTGATTTGGGTTTGAGTAGCATAAATTTTAGAACTTGGCCCGTTCCATATGGTCCATACTAAAATCTTCTAACTGTGATCAGATTGCAACATTAAATGGGCCATTTTACTCTTATCACGAAGAATACAAGCTAAGATAACATCATCTCATAGTCACTAGTCAGTGTAGGCAAAACTTTATAGTTTTTTTTTCTTCTCGAAACAGTAAAGGTTTACACAATGTGATATGTTATCTATTATTTACACATTTAATAATCTAATTTTATATTAAAAATCAAAACCTATTGATTGTAAGGTAGGTAATTACTACAGTGTCGAGAGCGTGCGGTGCAGAGGTTTTTTCTTGACACGGTGAATCTACTATACTACTGTCTAGTGTGGTGACACTTGCCCCTGTGTGATGTAGGGCCGACACTGAATCGTTATTTTATTATTATTGTTATTATGTATAAATTATGATTTTAAAGTAAAAGATATTAAAAGTAGATCCTAATTAGTGTGATCTAAATAAATAAATATAGGTTTAATGTTGTGTTTATTAACGGGCTTTTTCGTTGCGTTACATGTGGTGATACCATGCTCTTACGTCAGATATCGTACTATAGGCGTAAGAAAGCCCTTGACAAAAGGCAAGGTACACTTTGGATTGAACTCGACAAACTGTAATGCCCATGCGATATGCTTGAATGATTGTGCAGATCAAATACGAATTAAGAACTAAGAAATTCAGAATCCTAATTGGTATCCACAAAGTTGTATTATTCAATAATCAAAAACTGCTTAAACCTTTATCTCAAAAGTATTTAAATACTTTGGAAAGGATGCTGAAATAAAGCCCATCCAAAATTGATCAATGCAACAAAGTCCAAACAAATATTAAAGTTCAATATAGAAAATGTAAATAAGTAAAATGGCATTTTCGAGTGACCTAAATGATCTTGAAAGTTCAAAAATTGTCAGGACTCATGGTGAAGCGGAGAACTTTAAACGTTGGACCCCGTTTTTGAGTGATCACGCGAATTTCAGTCCAATCCGGCACCAAAATCAAAATCGCCTAATTGAAGAGGAATGAATAGTTAGGTGTCATTACTAGTAGGAATGAATTTACGATTACATAAACTTAAGAATAATTTCCCCGTCGAATTATATTTTGTCAGATAACTTTTTTTTTTAAAGATTCCCCATTAGATTTCACCAATTCACTAAGTTTAAAATTATATATGATAAACAATATTTTACGATGTATAAAGTAATGGTGTTGGTGTAACAATAACATCTCTTTCTGATAGGACCCATATTGATCAGAAGATTGATATTATAGAAGTCTTTAAGATATATCGCAATATGCATAATAATAAGTATAAATAGTATGGTATACAAAATGATGAACATTAATGTTTCTATAACGAAAATAATATAGAAATAGTATGCCAATCATTATCGTTTATTTTTAGAATAATCCAAACTCCAAACGAAGTTGTTCAATTTATTGTACTTTCAATTTTATTTTATTGCTGTTGAAATAGTCTTAAACTAATATGTTAAAATTATTTTGGTCAAGGGTTTTACCATGTCTTTGATCTGTCTAGAAAGAAAAAGGATAAAACAAAGGCCAAAAAAGTATGGATGTTACCGAATATATCACTTTTAAAATAGCCAAAAAGATAAAAATAAAATAAAAAATAAAAGGAACAAGAAGATTGGCGTGTTATGAGGCTCCAAATATGTGTTTGAATGTAAAAGGACGAACGCTTTCTTGTGATCAACTACAAACAACATAATTGTTCTTCTCAAAAAGCAAACAAAGAAACTCAAAACATTACAAAGTGGTTTCTTGTAAAATATCATTTCTCAAATAAAAAGTATGCGAATTATTTGAGAAGTTTATCTTTAGAAATATCTTCCATTTCAATGACTTCCGGTTGTTACATGAAGCTCTATATAGTATAATGTATATGTTTTTTTGATCGGTGCGTGAAAATAACTAACTTTAGTTCGATATCTATCTTGTGTATTCAACTTTATTTTGTTATATATCGTATATCAAACTTTCAATTTAGATTTTTTATGTGTATTCGACATGTTATTACTTGTAACAACTTATACGGTTGTCACGTCATCAAAAATATCAGCTACCGGTTGAATAAATCATCAAATACATACAATAGACCAATATTAAAAGTTTGATACACAATAGACCAAAATAAAATTATTTACACACTATAAAGATCGAGATAAAGTTAATTATATTCTTACATACTGATTCCTTTTTCTTTTTATATATTATAGAGTTTATAACTTATATACATTTCTACATATGTTTTTTATTGGGTCACAACTTTTTCTAATGAATAATTCAAGGCATCAATACCAAAGGTCAACAATTTATTGGTGTCATTGTGTAAATAACTTGGGTCATTCTATAATTCTATTATGATATAGCATACATATACACGACTCATTCCTAAACGAAGCAAAACTTTAATCCATTATTTTCTTGTTGAGAGTTGAGAGATGAGAGACGTTGTTTGAGTTTTCAGAATGTCTATTTATGTAAATTGTTGGTTGTTGAGGATCATAACAAACTTGATTGATATTTTTGATCAAATAACAAAGTTACTTGATAAAATTAAATTATGTGGTTTAAGGGGAAAAAAGGTTGACGTGTGATATAAATTGCGTAATTTATGGAGCACGGACACAAATTTGATGTTTTGGACCATCCACTTTAAATGTGACAATTGGCTTATGTTGGTTACCTTACAATTTAATCTAGGCCGTCTAGTATTTATTTATTAATTTTTATATTAAATTCATCTCACCTGGAAATCATTCAGATCAAATTCGCTAATTTGTTAAAATTATATTTACCGGGTCTTACATTTTATCCAAGTCCTCCAAGCATTTCAACAGTCATATATAATGATCCTTCTGTTAGCTATGATAGATATTATCGTTTATAAATTTTATATTCATGGTCTTACTCTTATATACAGTTCTTATGTACACTTGTTAACTCGTGATTTGAGATTTTAATTTTTAGTATGTGACTTGTGACTCGACTTGTAAAAATCACAATTTTACAATAATATATATATATTATTGTTTAAAATTTTTATTCTCAAAAGAAATATAACATAGTAGATTATAGTTATTTCTTTTTTTATTTTGTCATTTTATTTTTTATATAATATTACATTAAAAGCTTGTCTAATTTTCTGACTTCTAACAGCTGCACACGACTCAAAAGAGTCAATAAACGACTCGTAAGAATTAAAACTATTTAAGAATCAAAGTTTAAATTACTTTATTTTTTTAAAAAATTTATTTGACTCATAAAAATCAATTCATACTTTTTAAGAGTCTAGTTTTATCTGTTTTAATTAACTAACAATTTCTTTAAAAAATAAAAGCCATATGCTCCTCACAATGGTGACGATGTGGTTTTCTGATTTCACCGGCTCTCGCCTGCCTCAATATTATAATTAAAAAAGAAATTCACTTTCATTGGCATGGGAGTTAATTTAATGCATTTCACTTTTACTTTTCAGACAAAAGTATCGAACTATGTCTCGGATCAATCCCGTTCTAATATTATTTGTTCGAGTCGATCACTATTACAATAAATCATATAATTATTTATAAGTTAATAGATAAATATACAAAGAAAAAAAAACCATAAACACATCAAACTTTTTACATGAAAAATCTCTTAATAAAGAGTAAAAACTACGGGATCTATAAGTCATTTAACACTCCAATATTATTAACAATATTACAAGAATTAACACTTCTCTCAACACTCTAGAATAGCTCACAACTTCTCACACCACTCTCAACGATAAATTACAATAATAGAATTCGTCTTCATCGTTATTGAATCACAGGAGACTCGCCACAAGAGACAGAGAGAGACGACTTTTATAAACTCTCACTTTTTCTCTCAACCTCCTCTCCTAATACTCTACCACAACTTCAATATTTAGAAGCAACTCTCAACTTGTCCATTAAATCAAATTATTTGTTACACAAAATAAATTAAAATCAAATCCCACTATCTTACCAAATTGAATATAATAAACGCTGTGGAAAGCGACTTCATATTATACAGAACGTTTGGTAAATCATTGACGTACAAATTGTTAGAATTTTTGAAGGTGGTTGGTTTAGGCAAATGTATTTTGTAAGAAATGGTATTTTAAGTGCGGATTTAGTATATTCATTTTATTTACAAAAAGAAAAAACCAATTGTTTTAATTTCTAAACTAAGAAAAAGAATATAATTTGATCCAACTTTGGTTAACGATTTTAATGATTCATCAGACACCTTAAAGGCTTCAAATATAATTAATATTACACACAGGAAAGTGGTTGTGCTGAGTAACTTTGATTTCAAATGTAGTGGTTGGAGTGGCCCAATTATCACCATATCATCTTCATAAAACAAAAGTTATTTTAGTATTTATTATTATTCTTTTAATATTTAAGGATGACTTTCGTTAATAATGTTGATATGTATACGTAATAAAAAGTTTTAGCGATATCAAACGACTTTACATATTTTATGTTTTTAAGAAAAGTTACATTCATAGCATTAAAATTGAGCAAAATACAATTTAATTAACATGATACCGACTAATATTTTACCAATAACGTATAGTTCAATTATAATGGGTGATGTCGACTTTATCATAAATAGTATAAGGTTAAGGGTTGAGTCCGAACACCCCTATAACCACAACAATTTAGCGAGTAAGCTATGATTCCACATTATAAATACGCAATCAATTGTAAATCTGTTTGAGTTGTCAATTTTCAACCTCTACTACATATACTAAGTAACTTTCTACATATAATACGGAGTATAACTTTTTGAATATCCTAGAGTTTCCACTCTACAAATTATAGATATTCTAAATTTGATCACAAGAATTGAGTGTATCTTGACAAAAACACAAAATACAGGTTTATTAAATTTACTACTAAACTGTAAAATTCATAATACAAAACGGTTATCATTCATAAATTTGGATATTTCTAACGATCAATTTTGAGGCGGTCAATCAAAATTCAAGGATATCTCAACTTTGTTATCATCTAAATATTCGTATTTATTTATAAAAAAATTTACATTATCTCTTTTAAAATTTAAAATTATTAAAAAGAAATTCAATAAATTATATCATACCATAATAATATATAATTATTAAAATATTTGAAATATTTTATTTTCAAGATTAACTAGGTATAGACCTGCGATAACGCGGAACGAATTTAATTTTTATAAATGAATAAAATATTATGATCGATTTTAATATAGTTTATAGACCCGTGATAAGACGCGGCGAATTTAACTTTTATAAATGAATAAAATATTTAGTTGATTTTTTCTATTGTGACCGACTTTTGTAATTTAAACCCATTTATTTGGTCAAATTTTTTATATAGTTTATAGACCCGATATAACGCAGGACGAATTTATTTTTAATAAAATGAGTAAAATATTGTGATTGATTTTTTCATATAGTTTATAGACTCTTTAAGTTTTATAATTGAAAAAAATATTTGGTCTATCTTTTAAATTTAAATAAATACATCAAATATTTAAGGGGCTAAAAGTTATACGAACAAAATAAATTAAGAAAGTTAGATCATAAAAGATGAAAAACAATGAATGAATCAGATTTCTACATCATTATATTAGTTCTCTCTCGTTTTCTTAATTGAATAAATAATTGGAAAATAAAACAGCAGGGACCAAAATTGAAATTATATGAAAGAAATTAAGATCGTTGGATCACAATTAGTGAAAAACAATGAACGACTTAGATTCCTCCATCGTATCATTTTTTAATTAAATACATCAAATATTTAAGGGGTTAAAAGTGTAATTATATGAAAGAATTTAAGATTGTTGGATCACAAAGAGTGAAAAATAATAAAGGGCTCAGATTCCTCCATAGTATCCTCTTTTAATTATATATAAAGATATAAACCTACAATATTAGTTAATATTTAAAGAAATCAACGAAAAAACTAACATACCATTACATTTATTGAATTCTTTAATACTATCATCATTATCTTATAAACTAATAAAAATATGACATTTAATTTTATTTATAACATATCTATCTATACTTACATATAAAACATTTCAAATTCTCTCTTAAAACTTAAAATTATAAAAATGTAAACTTAGTCAAATAATATCATACCATGATAATATATAAAGTATTTGAGATAATTGTGTGTGTGTTTTTAAGATTTAAATGACTAATATATTCTTACAATATTAGTTAGTCTTTAAAGAAATTAATGAAAAATACTAACATATCTATACATTTATTAATTTTCATTAATACTATCATCGTTACATCATAAACTAATAAACATATAACATTTAATATCTTAAAACACATCTATATCTATACTTATCTATTAAACATTTTACATTTTCTCTCTTACAACTTAAAATTCTAAGCATTGAAACTTAGTCAAATTATATCATACTATGATAACATATAAAGCATTTGAGATGTTTTCTTAAGATTAGAATGACTAATATACCTTACAATATTAACTAGTCTTTAAAGAAAGCAATGAAAAATATAGTGTACCGTTACGTTTATTAAATTTTAATTAATTCTATCATAGTTACATGATAAACTAATAAACATGTGACATAGTTATTTGAACCGTTAGGAGTTATGAGACTTGTCAATTATGGATGAAAATGTTGAGATGAGATGAACATGTTTGCAAAAGCCAAAGGGGGTTTGTCATCCTTTTGTAGTTAAATTCATCATCTAAAGCCTTCAATTTTAACTTTATTCATATTTTACACATTTTTAAAAATTTTAAAAAAGTAAAAACAAATCCTTAAATTTGTTTTGTTGAGAACTATTATTTTTACACTTTTATTTACATGTTTAATTTCGTTTTTAATATCATTTATATTCTAGAATTTTAATTTTAATTTTTTTAAATTAAATTTTAGGATTTCAATTTACCATTATATAAATAGTCAACAAAAGTCAAACTTTATGAGTGGACCAACAGATCCGCATCTTGAAACTTAACACTCACAACTCGACTATAACATATAATTTTACTTTTAAAATATTACACAAAGTTATTATAAATCAAATAAATGTAAAATAAATAATTCTTTTCGCTGCCCATATGAGTATTATGCTAGTAACTAGTGATACATCTCTTATATCTCTCAGGCTTAAAAGAAGGGCAGTAAGAAGTGTCCTTACCAATTTTTTTAATTACTTCGTATAATAATAATTAAGTTTTGTAATTGAATTTAATATTAATCCGAATATTTACCAAGTCAAAGTCAAAATTGAGGAAACAAAGCAGCCTCCCCAACCCAGGTGTAAGCTAAAAATGAAGCGAAACACTGCTTATTGTTGGCAAAAACGACGACTACACTGACTACAGTTCTCCGACAGCGACTTAACGAACTTTCTTCAATTCAATTCAACTCCTTTTTCTACGCCAATCTCAAGCAAATTCTTATCTACCAACTGCCTTCTCTCATTCTCTCTCTTCCTCCGCCACCACCGCCGCCGCTCCTCCGCTCCTCCGCCCACCGGTAATCTTAATCATAACATATATCAATATATATTCGGCTAATCAATTTATCAGCTTAATAACACAATTCCGTACTTCAACTTTAGCCGGCGTAGGTTATCTATGTTGTTTTAGTATGAATTTGAAGTGCATATTGAGTCAAATCGAAGGTAAAATTAAGTTCTGATTTGAACTTGTTGTGATCTGATAGTGTTAAAGTTAAAATAGGGTTTTGTGTTAGCTTTGCCGTTGCCTTTTGTGTTCAGGTTTTACTTTTAGTGATATTATTGTAGCTTTTGGATTGTGCATTTATGTGGATCTCGGTGTTTATTCATGTGAATTAAAAATCCTTTTGAGAAATTTTGATGTTTTTTTTTTTACCGTTACTTTGAGTAACTGCGTGCTTAGTAAATTAGATTATGTTAGATTATTAGGCTATATACATCATTTTTGTTTGTTTGATAGTGTAATTAATGGTGTAGTTATGGTAGATAGAGGGATTTTAAATGGTAATAAATTTCATTTGTAGCTCATATTGTGATCCTGCTGGGCTCAAGATAGCACATTGAAGCATAAATCAGTGGATTGACTAGAGACTTGGTCTAAAAATAGTGCAAATCAGCAGTTTGTATTTTTCTTTGTCAACTACATATTATGGAGTAGTTGCTTAGTTAAGAATGGCATTCGTGTTAAGTTTTTTAGCTACTGCCTCTTGTATGGTTAATGTTTAGTTATGAACATGTATCATAAGTGACACTGATCAACGTTTAATCGTTTGCATTTACAGGGACATAACCCGATTGATGCAAATGTTTGATTAAAGGATAACTGGATAAGAACTGAAATCAAGCTTCAACTGTGTAAACTCCAAGTCATGTGATAGGGAAGAAGCTTTAGAGTGGTATGAACCTGTCATGTGATGGAAGGATCTGGTCTTGAAACACGAGTTTTGAGTATAAGGAATCAGATCATCTAACAACCAATGCATTTTTCGATAAAGATAATTTCCCAGAGTTTAACTAGCAATCGACACGAACATTTCAGATATCTTTTTTCATCTCAAGTTGATAACTTAATTGCAGAAAAGTTCATACAAACATTAATTACATTTGTTTGAACTTTAGGCTCACAAGTTTTGATCCCTCTAGTAGAAATGAAGAAATGGTACATATATGTCCTATCTGTATCTTTGTTAACTTTAGCAGTCTTAGGGTACATTGTTATGAAAAATCCTATTAGAGAATCGTATATCTCACCACCTTCTTATAACACAACAAATCCTCTTGAATGGATAAATGCTAGTACTCCCCCTGTTCATAATCCAGGAAGTGATTCTCAAGTTGTATCAACCGATGAGATAGTTTCCACCCTTTTCACTCAAAGAAACATTTCTTTTGATGAGAAACAACCGTTGTATACATGGAATCATTTGAAACATTTAATAAGCCATGATCGAGTTCTTCCTAACACAGTACAGGCCATCAAGGATGCTGGTATTGCATGGAATAATCTTATGACTTCAGTTGAAGATGAGAAACGTAACGTGACAGGTGACAGAAAAAAAGAGAAACAATGTCCTCATTTTCTTAGTAAGATAAATGCCACAGAACTTAATGATACTGGATATAAGTTGAGAGTTCCTTGTGGTCTAACTCAGGGTTCATCAGTTACATTTATTGGCATTCCAAGTGGTCTTCTTGGTAACTTTCGTGTGGATTTGACTGGTGAGCCTCTTCCGGGTGAACCAGATCCTCCTGTAATATTGCATTACAATGTTAGGCTCCATGGTGACAAAATTACCGAGGACCCTGTCATTGTCCAAAACACTTGGACCACCGGTCATGACTGGGGTGAAGAAGAACGTTGTCCAAATCCCGAGCCTGATGATAAGAATAAGAAAGGTACAAAAAAACCTTGTTGGTCCTCTTGTGAGATTTTGCAGTGTGGTATTCTTATATAAAAAATAAATGGGTAAACGGATGAGGTTCCCAGTTCAGGTTACCTGTGGAGGGGGGTTTTTTTTTCACTTAGTTTTTACGCTGCCTAACCAGGGTATTCCCTAGGCCGTTTCTGACCCTTTCCCTGGCCATCACCATGATGTATATCTAGTGAGGTTCGAACCTGAGACCTCTTGTGAGGAATCATAACGCCTCACCACTATATGTTGGTGATGGCAATAAATAACAAACTATGTTATGCATCATCTTGTAGCTTTTTTCTTAATAGGGCAGATTCCAAAGAAAGGGAATGTAAGTTAAAAAAAAAGCTTGATATAAAGAATGTAAGTTCATTTGCACGTTAAAAGGACTATAAGTTCAATCTTATCAACAAAAAGGGTAAGATCTTGTTTGTCTACATCGAGCTTTTCATTTTATGTTACCTTTACATTGAGCAAATTGAACATTCTCTCCTTCTAAGGTGCAACTGATCATAAGTTCCTCTTATTGAGCTTTTTTGGAACTGTTGCTACTTTTTTTGGGAATTTGCCCCTTTTTTTAATATATTTTGAAGGTACCATCTTGTAGTTTTACATGATTAAATCATCCCTTGTATATGATTACTGATTCTATCTCTTTTGATCAATATTTGTTGTATTGCCCAAATGGAAAATCTACAAATCTATATCAAGACTATATTTACAAGAATGAAGGCGGCTTTCTTCCTTTTTAGAAGTTACCCATTTTATTCCTGTCGCTTCACAATTGCAACAACCAATCCTACGCAAATATACTTTTTTGTACTCACTGTGCAAAGAAAGTACTTAAATTGAATATTGTTTCTCGATTTGAATTGAATCTTTTGGTCCTAAATCAATGTGATAAATAAATAAATAATTATGAAGAAGACAATAAGTGAACCTAGGTAACTTTTACTGGATTTCCCCCAATTTTACACGTGACGTAAGAGAGTTTTAAATGAAGTCTGTAAGTTTAACTGAGTTATCACACTAATCTGGGAGTTCAGATTTTCTTTACACTGAGATGTATATGTGTGGTCTTAAGCTAATGTTATCTAGAATTAAATACTCTTGAGGAGCTAATTGTGTTTTTGTTACAGTGGATGAATTGGCCCAGTGCAATGAGAAGGTGGGTAAAGTTAATAATGGGACGAAAGCGAGAACATACTTCCCTTTTCAGCAAGGCTACCTCTCAGTAGCAACTCTGCGGGTTGGAACAGAAGGCATCCAGATGACAGTTGATGGGAAACACATAACATCGTTTGCTTTTCGAGAAGTAATTTCTTCGACTTTAGTAATTCTTTAGCACCGAAAGACTTAATATTTTTAAACCTTTTTGAAAAGTGACTGTATCTCTTTTCATCACAACAGACTTTGGAGCCTTGGCTTGTTAGTGAAGTAAGGATCTCAGGAGACTTAAAATTGGTGTCAGTTGTAGCCAGTGGTTTGCCGACTTCTGAAGATTCAGATCATATAATTGACTTAGAATCTCTTAAATCGCCTTTGATTCCTTTTAAGAAAAAGATTAATCTATTAATTGGTGTCTTCTCGACTGCAAACAATTTTAAACGTCGAATGGCTGTTCGAAGAACATGGATGCAATATCCTGCAGTGAAATCAGGAGAAGTAGCAGTCCGTTTTTTCGTTGGTTTGGTGAGTAATTATTTAATTCGCCTTATTTAGTGCTCAATCTCAAAATTATACTATAAAATATGATTATATAAATATTGCAGCATAAGAATCGTGTGGTGAATGAGGAACTATGGAATGAGGCAAAGACTTATGGAGATATACAGTTGATGCCTTTTGTTGACTATTATAGTCTTATCTCTTGGAAGACCATTGCCATATGTATCTTTGGGGTTAGTATTTTATACCTTCATCCTCCCATGAAGAATTTTGTCATGTGTTTCTAACTAGACATCTATAACAGACAGAAGTTATCTCTGCAAAATATGTCATGAAGACAGATGATGATGCATTTGTTCGTGTAGATGAAGTATTGCTTTCCTTAAATCGAGTTAATGTGAGTCAAGGATTGCTCTACGGTCTAATTAATTCTGATTCACAACCCCATCGAAATCCTGACAGCAAGTGGTATATCAGCCCCGAGGTATCTTATTCATTTAAAACTAGTGAGATTATGTATTAAAAAATAGTCAACTGTTAACATGTTTTTACCTTTTTACCCCTTCAATTTACTTGAAAATTTATCCTCTTTATGTTAGGAATGGCCGGAAGAAAGATACCCTCCATGGGCACATGGTCCCGGGTATGTCGTGTCTAGTGACATTGCAAAGGCGATCAACAATAAGCACAAAGAAGGCCGACTAAAGGTAATATTTCAAAGTTTTAGTATCTCAAGTAAAGAGATGAACAAACTGGCCTGGTATAGAGACCAGTCCTATTACCAGACCTAAAAGAGCTTGAAATGAAGCGGTTCTCAAAACTTGGTCTCTATTTCTCCGTGAAGCCCGATTTGGCACAGTTTCTGGTCCGAATTCCGATTAGCCCTGAAAAAGCCAATCTACACGGACCTTGGACCCGAAAAAAGCTTGAATCTTTGTGGTGTTGTAAATGTTTTAGGTTATTTATTAAGGTAAAAACATGCAATATAAAACGAGCTTCAAATGTTATGTTAATATCTTTGTTCAAGTTTATAAGTCAAACTAAATTAACACGATACCACCAAGAAATTAAAGAATTGGACTGGGCCAGATTAGGACGGGTAAGTCTCCAACAGTTTGGAAGCGGTTACGATTTTTCACATTAGACGGATTTTACCGGCCTCATCATACTTCAAAATCATTCACCAAACTAAAGAAGGTTTAAAAAACTCATAACTTTTTTTGGTGAAACAGATGTTTAAGCTTGAAGACGTAGCAATGGGGATCTGGATTGCAGATCTAAAAAAGAACGGTTTAGAAGTGAAATACGAGCAGGAAGAACGCGTGTATAACGAAGGATGTAAAGATGGTTACGTTGTTGCACACTACCAAGGACCTCGAGAAATGCTCTGTCTTTGGCAGAAGCTACAAGAAGACAACCGAGCTTTTTGCTGTGGTAATTAACAGTAATACCCCTCTAAAGCCAATAACTCACATAACCAAATAGGGTAACACTATTGCTGTATCAGTGTAGTTAGGTACTTTCTTTTTCGATGCATATAGATACATAGATCCCATCCAGTCTAGTATATATATGGGTATATTAGCATCCGAGTTATCCATCGATCAATGTTTTTGTAGGAGTATTTTAGAGAAATATATTTGTATGATTCTTCTTTGATATGTGCTATGTTTTGTTTATGGCGCAAAGAGAAAAACACACAACAGTTTACAACTTTTACTGAACGAGATAGAATTAGTTATAACATTACATACGAAAAGACAAATCATCAGGCTGACAAACATCCAATACCATAACGGGTATTAGGGAACACGAGAAACAAACCGCTACAAACAATTCCAACCATCAACGGGAAACTCTGCATCACTTCATCCATCTCCTTAGCATGACCCGGAAACAAACAATTGGTAACCCGATGGTCTGAGAAGGCAATGGCCATGAAAACCATAGCCGACATCATTGCATGTACGAAATCACTTAACCCGACTTTATACCTATCGTCTTTTGGTACTTCAGCATTTAAAGTCGGTTTAAACACTTTTAAACCCGATGGTGTCACGAACCCGTAATAAACCTTCCCGTCGGGCCCACGGAAACTGTCGGTGAAGTGAAAGAAGAAGCACGAAAAAGTGCAAATGGCAAGTAGGATGTTGATCATGAGAGTGCCCACAGTGGAGCATTGGCCTTTTCCGTAGATCGAAGGGAGGACCATTTCGAAAGTGAGGAGAGTTCCGGTTGGGAGGAAGTTTACGAGCATTGAAGTTTTGGAGAGAGTTTTCTGCACCCCTTTTGAGATTGTTCTTTGGAATCGTTTCGGTCCACCAGTGGGTGGTGGAGGTATGGTGGTTTGTGACGGTGGTAACGGCGGATCAGGGATGGGTTGTGGGGAGGGTGTGTAGATTCTGATTCCCGCTTCATCGGATGGTTGCATTTTGAGAGAGTGAGAATTTGGAGAAAATGGAATGTTGTAAGTGAGGATTTTGAAGTGGAAATAAGTAAATATGATTTGGTGGTATGTAACTGCAAATTCAAATTTCGTAATAGCGGTTAATGTTGATATCACTGACCGTCGGTTGTTCCCGCTCTACACTTTTTCAAATGTTCATTCTTTCGCCCTTGTGTTACTACTATGTTGTGGTATTTAGTCCTTAAAGTTTTATGTTATGTCCAAGTTCTATGCATTATGCCATTATGCTAATTAATATTCCACTATTATATTCGTTGTTGGTTTACATTGAAATAACACATGAAATTTCATTGCATCTAATGTTTATAAACTACGAAATTCAAAAGATTTCAGGGATTTTATATTTTATATTTATTTTTGGACGTCTTTCTTGTTGCTTGAGTTTTGTTATGTACTTTTGGAATTTGTATATGAAAGGAAGGTACTTTTTCATATATACAAGACCATAGAGTGAGGAATAAAACACATCAAGATGGATATTTATCTATTATATATTCATAGTTAAATACTAACATGCTTGCGTAGCAATCTAGCTATTGAATTATCTATGTGCATTATATTTCCAATTGAACCATAGATTTTGAACATGTTGTGAAAGATTTAATCACACTTGTTTGTAAGTTGGTAATGGTGCGTCACGTTGGTGGTATAGCTTGATTTATTGGAGCATCCTTACTAACAAAGAAAGGCTTGAACAAAGTTTGCATATTCCAAGATGCTATTTTTATAGAGTGTATTTGTCAAAATTTTATAGTCAGAACTTAGTAAATTTGTAGCTGAAATTGATTTATAGTTAAAGGCTGACACTTAAATATATATATTTATATATATATATATATATTTATAAATGTCTGGTAACGACCTGAAACTATGATTTAAAAATATCAAATGATATAAAAAATATAAAATGAAAACTCAAACAATTAAATAAGTAATATTATATAATTTGAAAAATTCTATAAGCTCTAAATTATTTTTAAAAGTCACTTAGAGCAATTAATTTTTCACAACTTCTTTTTTCGACAGCTAGCTATTCATTCATATTAATCAACACAATAATAATCTTACTACTTTATCATTCGCTATACTTTTTTTATATAACCGAGGATGTTAGATGCTATAAACATAACTTTACGTGCTATTAAGCTAAAATAAGATACCGATTATGTAAGTATTTCTGATTATGTTAAGGCATAAGCTTTCTATACCAATTAATTACTCAACATACCAAAATCAAACTAATCATTTGAAAATAATTATATTTTTTATAATTATTCTATTTACTTTTTTTTTTTTGTTATTATTTTCTCTTTCTTTACACTCTTTAAATTTTTGATATTGTAAATATAATTAAAGGTTTTATGTTTATTCTTTATATTTTTGTAATACAAGTTATTTTTTATGTAATAAAATTATTGTTATAACTTATAACATATTGGGTATTGTGTTAAAAATGAAAATACTTGTTTAAATAAAATATGTATTTTTGTTAAAATATATATGTTTTATAAAGAATCCAACTTTGATATAGTAAAGTATTTAAAAAGGTATTTTTCTTAATAAAAGAACATACTAAAAAAGAGAGTTTTATTTGAAAAAGATATAATAATTTTATTATAAAACCTTCTTAATTTTTTTTTATAGGAAACTTTTTATAAAAAGTATATTTTTATAAAAACTAGTTAAAAACTGATTATTTTTTTAAAAGAAAAATAAAGTACATTTTATATTAATTAAATTTGAAGCTAGAGGGTGTAAAGTGGTTGATTAATGGAAGGATTTGATTTGTGTCTTGAGTCTGATCATAAAAATTGAAAAATGATGATAATCATAAATGTTGTGTGTTGAACATGAATTTTAAGGTGGCCTTTAAAAAAATAAAATTAAATCACTAAAAATAAATGGTAAATTCAACAACACCCGTTTATTAAAATATATAATGAACGATGAAGCAGAAAACTAACAAGTGTGAAGACAAAGTTGATAATATCACAAAAATCTTAAATATAATAGAAATTAGAAAGACGATGGTATTATTAAAAATTTAATGTTTATTTATAATTATGTGGGATTTTTGATATTTTAATCATGATGGACGGTTAAAATTTATACTTTCATACTTTCAAAAATTCTATATTTAAATGAACTTCTATGTTTTATTGTAATTTATATTTATATTTAGTTCTATATATTTAATTTAATATTTATTTTTATAGCTTATTTAAATCTTCAAATTATCTATTAATATTAAGAATCGTATTTGTTTAATTTTCCAGCCATTATTACGTATCAATTAACTTTTTATTATAGGTGACTCAGGAGATTAATGAAATGAAATTTTATATTTTAATTGCGTAGTAATTAATAAGTTAATAATTTAGTGGTGAAAGCTAGATACGGACACTAATGTATTGTAATTTAAACTTTTTTAATTATTTTTAAAAATATTTAAAAACCAATAAAATTTAATATTTATTAAACGATCTAATGTGTATATACACGGGATAGAAATATTAGAAACAGACAAATTTACAAAATGGTCATAGACCGGGACTCAGGAGCATTGTGTTGTTTGATTAAGAAATCAAGGGCTAGAAACTTCCAGATCAATCTAACCTACCACATTGGAACACTAACCCCTCATTGCACTTATCCATTCGCAGCGCACAATTATGCTGACCTAAACCCACCTGCGTATAATAGAAATACACCTGTATATACCCATAATTTTATTACTCTCACACACCATTCCAGATCCTTCCACACTCTTCTTCCCTTTCCTTTTTATACCATCTCCAAAAATTTCCCCCAATTTTAACTTTCAATTTTTCATCATAAACACACGCTAAATACACACACCAAACTCTAAGTTAATCACCGACTCTCAAAAATGTCTTCTGAAACAGAATCATCATCAGTTTCCGCTTTAATCGAGCGACTGATGGCGATGCCGTTGTTTTCATCCATCGCAACCACCCTAGCCGACTCCGAAAACCGTGAACATCCGGGCCGGATTATTTTCATAAACCCGGTGACGCAAGGTATGGTGGTGATCGGAGCACCTACTGGTTTCGAATCGTTTTTGAACGGTTTGACGACGAGGAAAGACGGTCAACCGCCGGCGAGTCAAACGGCGATCGACGGTCTTAAAAGTGTGGAGATTAAATGTACGGATGAAGAAGAGATTGAAAAGTTAGGGTTAGGAGGTAGTGAATGTGTAATATGTATGGAAGAATGGGGAGTTGGTGACGTGGCAAAGGAGATGCCATGTAAGCATAAGTTTCATGGTGGATGTGTTGAGAAATGGTTGAAAATTCATGGCACGTGTCCTGTGTGTAGATATAAGATGGAATGTGATGATGACGTGGACAAGAAAAATGGTGATGTGGAAAGTGATAGAAGGATAAGAAGGGAAGTTTGGGTGACAGTTGCATTTGGTAATAATGAGAGGTCATCAACAACAAGTGAAGATTATAGCTGATGAAATTTAGTAGAGTTATATTATATTTTTGTATAAAGGATAGATGATGATACGATATTAGTTCAATTTCTCAGTGAAGCAATCGGTTTTTTGTTACAAGTATATATATTTGGTGCAACTTTTAATGGTTTGTACATCTGTATTGGTAATTTATGCAAAATTGGTTTATTGAGTATGTGCATTGTGCGGTGTGGGAACCTGGTTTTAAAGGTGTTGGGGATGAATGATTGGATTATAATATGAGTAGTCTAGTCAAGTAGTTTATTATATCCAGGCGTGCCATGGACCCCATGAAAGTGGGTCAATTGCTATGGTTCAATTGCTATTACATATATGACAGATATTAACTGGCTTTTAATCTAAAATATTTATGACAAGTTATTTTAGTTGCAAAATATAGGCAGGCTCACTTTGTATTAATATCAAAAAATCATAATTAAAAAGATATATCGATCTATATTTACTCTCTTTTGACTCATTATATAAATAATATAATCATCTCTTTTCATCTTACAATTTTTGTAACTTTTTTTAGTCTCTCAGTGAAAGAGCTAATATAAAGTTAATTAGTTCTTGATGGTTGTTTAAGTTGCCTATAAGTATTTTTGGTTTAATTTAGCTAGTTTTCAGACATTATCCATGTTGTTATCATCATTTTTATGTTGTTTGTCTAGTTTTTAAGCTATCTAAGTACTATTTGACTCGTTTAAGGTATATTTTGATGCTTTGTATGAATTTTAATGTTGTCTAGAATTAATTTGTTGTTTCTTGATCATGTATATATGCATGTCTATAGTTTTGTTATCTCTGTTTTGTGCTATTTTTGTAATCTTGTATTTATCAAGTAATCATTTAGCCTCCACAATTCAAATTCATGAATCCTCCACTGATTATATCGTATCACGATCTTGATGGATTAGGTAGGTATACACGTAAGTAGATTTACATTTTCATAGAATTGCAAGTATAATAAAGTATGATATCCATATTATTCAGCTAATCAGCTTGGGTGTAAACTAAGGTGGAATTTGACTCTATGAGAACTGAGTGACAAGTGTACAGATGGTTGATGTATATATGTAATCGCAAAAGGACCCAATATATATATAACACCGAGCAAATATCCGTACTCTAACTATATATTTTATGATTAAGAATCTCCTATATAAATATGCGTTTTGTCACCTTTATTTTCATTTTTCATTATCCAACACCACCGCAGTGGTCACTGTATAAAACAACAGGAAGCTGTAAAAAATTATTTGTTACTTGTACTGAACATGTGTTGCCAGTCGTATGGAAATTTTTTACAAACAGAGCAGTGATTTCAGTTCGACTATATTCTAGAATCGTGTAGTAGATGATCCTTCTAAAATTGAAGCTTCAATCCAACTAATGCTAGATTCACGAAATTCACTTTAGATAAGATAGACTATAGAATCAGTTTGGACACACTATCAGACTCTTGATATTGTTTTCTTTTTTCTTTTATGTGTTCTTCAAAATGTGTTTTAGCATACATATATCAAAGTGAACATAGTAATTTTCCGGTTGAATAAATATGAATCTGCCCCTTGGACTTCACTCGCCCCTAGGTACCTACAAGAGGGCACGACCCCCTTAACCTCCACAATTTTTGGTTGAGTTTGAAATTTAGTAATTTAGTTAGGTATGTATTTCACATCACCTACCACTATCCAACAATTTACCAATATACTAAAATATACAGCACTAATACCAAAAAAAAACCCAAAATGATGTACTTCAGTCTTTGAAAGCATCTCGAATTTCATACTTATATACCCATGATTACAAATAGCACACAACATACGTTTTGGCTAAAAAATGAAAGGATTGTGTATGACAAAAGTCAACTCAAACTAGACCAGGTTAGTTTTGAATTTTAGCAAACTTTAAAAACTATGTAATGTCTCCAAAAATGAACCAAACTAAACAATATTTAATTGCATACGATTCACCACTATAACTTGATTGTTTGCACCCAAATTGCAGATGTAAGAACAAGTATTTTTTTTTTTGGAAAGTAACATATGGTGAAAGATGCATGAGAAATTCGCCTAATTGATTAAATGTTTCTAGCTTTACCACTACACTACTACGGAATGTAGAAACAGATACGAGTTCAGAAAATGCAATTAGAAATAGACAAATTTACCAGGGGCATTAGTCGGGCCTGATAATTAACTTGATTAATTAGTACAAAACTGGATCAAGAAATTGATATAAATTTTGGTTTTACGCTCTTGCTGCGTCACAAAGCTCAACGACACAATAAAATAGCGGGTAACTGGTTGGTAAAATACTTACATTAAGGAGTTCCTGTAAACATTAGAGTATAGCAATTTAGGCAAGCTAAAACTTGGACTCACAAATCTCCCAAAAGTTGGTTTGAAACTTAGAGTATAGCAAGTTGAAGTTGTTGATTTTGACACATGCACACCATTTCTCTTAATATCTATCGACCCTTTAAAAGGATCATGCCACGTAAATTGAGCCCGTATCTACTAAGTTCATTGTCTTACGTAGAATATAACAAGTACATGTTAGTTTGTTATCTTATGAATTTTATGATGGATACTTGCTTGTAGGAGACATTAATTATCTTTAGTTTCATTATGTGTGCCTAATTTTTTTTAATAATATTTATTGGATGAATTAATCAAAGTGATCCCAAAATGTTGTTAGCAAGTTGTAGATTTCGTACATCACAAATATGTTGAAACATTTGTTGTCGTGAGCATGTGAGTTTCCTAATTTAATATTTTATATTTTTTGAGAAATATATATTGTTAAATTCTACTACCTTATAAAATGCACACATCTTATCAAGATAGATTTTTCTTTAACGAATCGAATAAGATGCCATAAAACACCTAAACACACTTTACACAACTTTTAAATATTCCATTCTTTTTTTAGTTAAGTTTATCAAATTCACGTAATTTAGTTGTCAAATGAAAAACAAATATACAACTCTATTAATTGTCCCAATTTACCCATATGAACTAATATAATTGTCTAACTACACAATCAAACATCAATCTTTTAGTAGTGAAATAACATCCTAGTAACTTTTTGTGGTTATATAACTAATTAAACATATTTTTAAGATGATAAATAAATAAAGTAACATGCACGGTTAGCATGTTAGAATTACGTACAAGATTCTAACATATCATCAACACATGACATGTTCTACCAATCTAATCTCATCCCCATATCAAACACCAATCGTAGCTTCACACCATTTCAATTCAATTCCCACTTTCCTTAAGATTCGTTTATTAACGTACTACTACTACTAGAACGAGTAATTCTGATCGTCCACTTTCTCTTCATTTCTTCCCCAATATATTTGGGGTTTTCAGGCCACACAAATCGAACAAAAACTCAGCTTCATTGATCACCATGGGAAGGAGTAAGTTCATCTTTCGATTATCTATATTCTTTACTCTTCTAATCCTGTAGTTGTTAGTAATCGTCTTCGTTATATATGAGGATCTAATCTTAATTTGTAGTTTCTACATGTTTATCTGTTTTAAAAAAAAATTATTTAAATATTTTGGAACTTTCCGAAAGGTTGAATTACTGACTACCCTAGTCAGGTCACGCAAGACTGTATTTGAGTAAATCGTGAACGTTCGTACATTCTAGAAACTGGTTGCAGATTTAGTGATATTACGAGTTTCATATTTACTTATTTAGTTTCTTCATTTTATTTTTGATATAGCTAAAGCATGTTCAATATTTTTTTTAGTAATTTTACTTCACATCGTTCATAATTTTATTGAAATTATTTTGTTATGATACAACAAATAAACGCTTTTGAGTATGTTAATTTAATAGTAATTGTTATTTAAACTGCTTATCTGATTATTTGATTAGCGTTTTTCGATAATTAGTTGATAGTATTTGCTAGTCCAAACCACTTATTTAATTTGATAATAAACAATTTCAAACACCCCGAGAAAAAAAAATCATTTTTGAGATCACTTATGCAGGACCAGCAAGATGTTATCGCCAAATCAAAAACAAACCATACCCAAAATCGCGATTCTGTCGTGGTGTTCCAGATCCAAAGATTAGGATCTACGATGTTGGAATGAAAAAAAAAGGTGTTGATGAACTTCCGTTTTGTGTTCATTTGGTTAGTTGGGAGAAAGAGAATGTGTCAAGTGAGGCTCTTGAAGCAGCCCGAATCGCTTGCAACAAGTACATGGCTAAGCACGCTGGCAAAGACTCGTTTCACTTGAGGGTTCGAGTCCACCCTTTTCATGTCTTGAGGATCAATAAGATGTTGTCGTGTGCTGGGGCTGATAGGCTCCAAACGGGCATGAGAGGTGCGTTTGGGAAACCACAAGGGACGTGTGCTCGTGTTCATATTGGTCAAGTGCTTCTTTCCGTTCGATGTAGGGACAATAATGGTCAACATGCTCAAGAGGCCCTACGTCGTGCTAAGTTCAAATTTCCGGGTCGTCAAAAGATTATTGTCAGCAGGAAATGGTATCAAATTTTTAATTTTTACTTTTGAATGTGTTAAATTGATAATTTTCTTTTTGTGAAAATCGAGTAACCGTTGAGCAAATGTGGATTTTAGGGGATTCACAAAGTTTAGCCGCCAGGATTATGTCAGGTGGAAGGCCGAGAATCGGATTATGCCTGACGGCGTCAATGCGAAGGTATGTCACATGTTCTTGGTCTGAAGTACTGATGGAAAAATGGGCAGATGGGCTTTGGATCAAAATGGATTCAGACTAAAACAATTAAAATTGGTACAATAGAAAACGGGCCAGATGTTTTCCGTTTTGAAAGGAAAAAGGCATCAAGTTGATCAAAAAACGACAAATTAAACTTCGAAATAATTCATAAAATGGTGTCGTTAGCTATATAAGTTTTTTTGCAGCTTCTTGGACGGCATGGACCATTGGCGAATCGTCAACCGGGAAGGGCTTTTTTGACTTCAACCACTTGAGAAGTTGGTGTCAATGATACATGACCAACAAGAGGGTCAAACTCGGTGCTATCAGTCTATGATGATACTAATTAAGTTGTTATGTCAACTTGATGGATAGTATTTTCTATAGTACATAAATACTGGTGTTTGAGATAATAATTTGATAATGTGGCAAATCTATCTTGCCCCTTTAGATTGAAGACATATGTTGATCTATATTGTTTGATAATGATAGAGTACAACTCATATGAGATTACTTTCAATAATAAACTATGTTTATTGTGATCGGAACTCTTTGATTAATATTACTGTTAAAATAACAAATATACATCGTGTGTAATAGTATATCAAATTTTTTACAGAAATGCAAACCTACCACCTATCACACACATTATGTATAATCAGATATATCTTGACTTCCAACATATTGATTGATAAGTTTTTCACATATTATTAGGCTAAAGATCTATGATCGATAAGGATTGTATAGTATAAAATAAAATTAAAAGATGATTAAATGAATGCTAGCTTGTGTTATTATAGATCGATTTTGACTTTTAAGAAGTCTTAGTTGACAAAAAGCGTCAACAAATATATGTGTTTCAATTAAAAAAGATAAAAAGCCTTACGTTTTACATAAATTATTTGTACCAAACACAAACTTATGACCACATTATCATAAATTTAATCATCATTTCGTAACTAATTATAGCCATTTTTATATAACATCAATTGTGTATCAGAACTTAAAAGATTGGGACATCTGATACCTTCACCGTTTGTTACTCAAGATTAATATACTACATTTAACCAGTAAAACAACAACAAACGTTCCTTATAGTCACCTATAACGGAACTGCTTTGTGTGATCATTTATTTTTTCCCCATACATTGGTAGGAGAATTTCAATTTAGGTGCGACCTTGAATCTAAAACTTTGATGGTAGCTTTAGAGCGTTAAAATGTTGATTCTTTTTATCAATTAAGGAAGTGATGGTTCTCGATCGGTAGATCTATAAAGCCGTCATGATGACGCGTTAAGGCCGGCCTATTTTTAAAAAAGAAAGATTTGAGTCTTACTCATGAAGAACTATAGCAATTACTTTGCGAGATCCTAGTGGTCCTCGACGTCTTAAGTGATATGTGAACCTCAAGTTTTATAAATGAATAGACAAACGAGTAACCTTTATATATATATATATATATGATCTTGCTAAATGTAATATTGTTGGAAGAAAATTAACAAACCTTAAAGCTAGCGCGGAATATTGACTTATAGGAAATTACTGAATGACTTTTATTATTTAACTCGAGCAAATTGGTTACAAAGAAAACAAACAAGAAGAATAATTTGAGCATCACCCCCTATCCTCTATTTATAGAGAATATGGGGTAGAATTCCTTAGCCTAATCAGCTAACAAATTATCAAAATCTATGTCAGTTACTTGCCTTATTAGACAAGAAACTAAAGCTTAAATCCTAAGCTATAATTATCGGCTATTCTACTAAAAATATAAGTAAATTTACTATATTAAACTAACTAGCATGGTCATTATCTCTAACAATTTATACCTTAGTATCAATACTAGTTAACTTTGATACTAAGCATCTTCATGCAATGCTTGAACTTTGGACCTAGAACTACCTTTCGTGAATGCATCAACATTATCCTCCTAGCCAACTTTGACAACCTCAATCACTTTCGATTCTATGATCTCCCTAATGAAATGCAACCTCATGTTGATATGCTTTGTCCTCTCATGAAACACCTGATTCTTTGAGAGAAGAATGCCCATTTGTTATCACATTTCACAACCAGTGATCGAAGGTTTACTCCCAGCTCTTGTAGTAGACCTTTAAGCCACATGCTTTCCTTCATTGCTTCAGTAACTGCCAGATACTCAGCCCTGTAGTAGATAATGCAACATTGTGCTGAAGTGTTACTTTCCAACTCACCACACATCCTTGTACCATGAACAGGTACTCGGTTATCGACCTACCGTTATCCATGTCTTAGGGATAGTTAGCATCCACGAAACCGTCAACATCCGTGTGTTCACATCGATCTTTACCATACACTGGCCCCACATCGATATTGCTTTTCAAATACTTCAAAATCCATTTCACTGCATCCCAGTGCTTCTTGCCTGGATTCGACAAATACATGCTCACAATGCTAACTGCGTACGCTATATCCAGCCTAGTGCATACCATCAAGTTGATTAAACACCCTACAACAATCGCATACGATACCTTACTCATCTTGTCCACATCCCAGTTACTTGACGAACAATCCTTCAATGACACCTTCAAGTGTGCACCTAATGGCATAGACACCAGCCTACCATTTTCAACTATGTAGTTATTCAGAATATTCTGCACATATCCGGACTGAGACAATCTTAGGGTTCGATCACCCCCGATTTCTAACAATCTCAATACCAAGTATCTTCTTTGCTTCTCCTAACTCTTTCATGTCGAACTCTTTCTTCAACAAACCCTTGGTATATTCAATTTCAGTCTTGCTTTTACAAGCTATTGACATATCATCTAGATACAACATTAGATATATGTACTCACTTGGTGCAAACTTCTTTGAACACACGCAACTATCGTAGTTGCTCTTGCTAAACCCACTATTGAGCATTACACATCAAAACGCATATACCATTGTCTTGGAGACTGCTTATGACCATATAGGGATTTTTTCAACAAACACACCTTGTTTCCTATTCCTTCCTCAAAACAAAGCGGTTGCCTCATATAAATTGTTTCTTCCAGATTACATGCAAAAACGTCGTCTTTACATCAAGTTACTTTAACTCATATTACTCTCATCCCTAAACCTTACTACATGTCTACTAATAGTTTTTCTACCTCAACCCTGAGCAAGAGCATAGTTATCCAGATTCTGCACCTTAGTTCCCATGGCTTCATCTTCTCATTCATCAAGGTCCTCCTGATTTTCCTCAGCCTCATGATGATGATGATGATGTATGATCGGCTCGACCTAACCACCCTGTGATGCTACCTCAAACTCGACACTCTCCCTTTGAGAATGTGCTTATACATAAGGTTCTCATTAAACACCACATACTTGCTTATGATTGTCTTCCGTTTGACATCATCACACCTTTATAACATGTATCCCTTCACACCCTCAGGATACCCTAGGAATATCCACTTCAGAGCTCTAGGCTTGAACTTGTTTCCCTGATTCGTGTGTGAATAAGTAACGCAACCAAACACTCAAGATCTCATAATTTTTTGGATGTCCTGATTACTTACCATAGGAGTTTTCTTGTCTAATGCTATACTTGGAGACCTATTAATCAGATATGTTGCTATTGCCATTGCCTCTGCCCAGAATGTATCCAGGAAACCATATTGAACCGGTGAACACCTTACCTTGTTCAAGAGCATCCTATTCATTGGTTTAGCTAAACCATTATGTTGTGGAGTTCCTACAACTGCCAAATGCCTAGCTATCTTGCCGTCCTTACAAAACTCATTAAACCCGTGATTACCAAACTCCAACCCATTGTCCGTCAGGAGTTTCTTCACCTTTCTACATGTATGGTTTTCAACTAACAACTTCCACTTTTTGAACCTACTTATGTTCGTGTCTAAGAAATGAACACAAACCATCCTATAGTGATCATCAACAATTGATAGAAAGTACCTGCAATTACTCATCAATTCTACTCTAATTGGTCCCTAGATATTTGCATGAATATAGTCTATAATTCCTCTGTTATGCGTTTGCCTCATCCAAAACTAACCCTAGTAGACTTCCCCATAACACAATTTTCACATAATTCGAGCTTTCCTAGACTCCTTTTCCAAGCATCTCCCTTTTCTCTAGTTCATGTAGTCCTACTTCACTGATATATCTCAACCGTTTATGTTAGACTTGGTCAAGAGTTTCCTTCTCTTCAACACCAACATTGGCTTCATCAGCTTCTTCTGCCTATTCCTCCAAAGTGTATACATTATTCTCTTTAGACAAAACCATAATAGAACCCTTGATCACCTTTGTTCTGCCGTTTGAAGCTTCACAATATACCCCTTTTTCTCAAGAGTCCCTAAGGATATCAACTGTCTTTTCAACTCGGGAATGTAACACACATTCTCAAGAACAAAACTCGAAGCATGTTTCAACTATACTCTCACATATCCTATCCCTTTGATGACACATGACCTATACTCTCCTAGTACACTGTTCCACCATTGAACTCCTCAAAATCAAACTAGTACTCCCGCTTAGGCGCTATGTGATACGACCCTCCAAAATCCATAATCTAATCTAGCCGAATCTCCCCACTCACCATCATAAGCAAATTACCGATGCCATAACCCTCGGAACGTGGACCCAAACTCGATTTCACGTCCTTCTTGACAAAAGGCAATTTACCCTTGTTCCTCTTAGGATAATCTTTATTTAGTGATCCTCCAAATAGTAGATGTAACACTTATATTTATAAGTACTTTTACCTCGTGACTTAGACTGCTTACCTCAACCTTGTGGATTATGTCTCTGATCAGACATGCCTCTCATATATAACCCATCACCAACTTCCCCTTGTGCATATCCCCTTTTTTTCAACTCTCGTGAATTAAGAGTAGACATGACATCCTCTAACTTTAGGGTTTCTCTCCCATATAGCAATGCTTCCACAAAAGCATAAAACGAAGGTGGCTATGACAAAGCAGTATGAGAGCTTGATCTTCATCCTCAATCTCAATATCTATATTCGCCAAGTCCATGATCAACTTATTAAACTCACTTGTTTTCTTAGAAGTCTCCCCATAATGTATATAAAACGTGTACAACTTCTTCTTCTTAAAGTACAGTTTGTTGGCTAAAGACTTAGTCATATATAAAGACTCAAGGTTTAACTAGATACTCGAAGCCGTGGTTTCTCCTGAAACCTTGTTACCCAAGCACATAAGTAAGGCACTTTGTGATTTCCTGTGATTATCTGAAGATGTAAGAGTTGCCTTTTGAGCATATGTAGTGCCCTCCAGAAGCTCATCTATCGCCTTATCCCAACCATGTTGATATAGGAAAGCCCACATCTTCACCCACCATAAACCAAAGTTATTGTACCCATCAAACTTCTCAATTTCAAACTTTGGTACCGATGTAGATGGCATTTTCCTTTGCTAAACACTTGCACAAAATCGACTACCCTTTAGAAACCTTACAAATTGACTTTCACAAGCAAACCCGATAACTTGTACTCCAAGTAACCGTAACTTGCAATGCATGAAACCTTAGAAAACCTTTAACTCGATTTAGAAAAGATAGAATTGATCCTTTCTTCCTTGAACCTCAACAAACCTTGTATCCCAAGAAACTTCGAACGTAAACTGCAAAATCTTGATAGAAACTTCTAATAACGATATCTATTTCTATGGACCTCCTATTGAAAATCCCTCCTTTCAGAACCTAGATTTATGTGTCTATAAACTACAGTTAAAATTTCACAAAGATCCAACGGTTAACAAACTTGCTTAGGCAATTCTCTCACCTCTGCGCAGAAACCGACGAACCAAAACGAGAGAATACTATTTGTTGGGATTGAATACTTATGAGTCGACCTAACTTCAAGAAACCAATGTAACCTTGGCTATGATGTATTATTGTTGAAAAAAATCAACAAATCTTAAAGCTAGTGTGGAATATTGACTCACACGAGATTACAGAATGTTTTTTTATTTTTTAACCCGAGCAAATCAGCTATAAAGAAAACAAGCAAGAAGACCAATGAGTTTAGCATCATCCCTTATCCTCTATTTATAGAGAATGAGGAGTATAAATCCTTAGACTAATCCACTAAGGGATGATATCTATTGATGTCGATTACTTGCCTTACAAAACAAGTAACTTGGGTTACAAGAAAAGCAATACTAAAGCTTAAATTCTAAGTTATACTTATTGGTTATTCTACTAAAAATATAAAATTAATTTATTATATTATATTAACTAGAATTTTTATTATCTCTAACAAATATGAACCTCAAGTTTTAGAATCTAAATGCAACCCTATCTTAAAATTTTTTAAGTACTTAGCGCGCAGGAATCTCAAAAGAAAAAAAAAAGATGATGAAAAAGACAAGATAAGTCTCTAGGCAAAGCGTGACCTCATATATTGACTTTCGTAGATATATTCTACAACAAAGTGACCGAATTCAATGGCTAGAGAAATATAAGAATCTAATTGTCCAACATAGTGTCAACGCCAAAGTATTAGTGTTTTCATGGTTAACATTTCATATCTTTTGTGTTGGTTGTCGATATATAGTGAAGTTAATAGGTTATCATGAATGATTATCTCTTTTGCACTTGCTACTAACATTCGCTATGGTTGAAATTCAATCTGGCAAGATGCACAACAATGTGGCCTAACGGATTGAAACAATGAAATGTGATCTTTAAATTGTGGAATCTACGTTATGGTTGAAATTCATTTTGGCAAGATGCATAACGATGTGGCCTAACGGATTGAAACAATGAAATGTGATCCTCAAATTGTGGAATCTATGCTATGGTTGAAATTCATATTGGCAAGATGCACAACAATGTGGCTTAACGGATTGAAACAATGAAATGTGATCCTCAAATTGTGGAATCTAAATGAATGTCATATGGTCCAACACTCCTAACTCTCCATCAAAGTTTTTGAAAGAACCTTTAGCTTTATATATGTAACATCCCAAAATTTTAAAGTTTTGGTATTCTGCGACACAAGGGTAGTGTCGCAGAGGGTGTTAGTGCGACGCAGTGATTGTGTCGCAGCACTGTGTCGCAGAACGGATCTGATTGAAATTTATTGAGGAGCTTAAGTGTAAATCGAGGTTTATATATATATTAACACCGCTTAAACACTTCCAGATCATTTCCACAACTTCTGAAATTTGTTTTCAAGAGAGAAACGAACTAAAGAGAGAGAAAGTGATTAAAGTTGAGTTTGGAATCAAAATTTGAGCAATTGGACCGTAAATTTGAGGTAAGACTTCGATTATTATGTGTTATAAGTGTTATTAAGTGTATTGAACGGATTGGAACGAGTTAATTTGAGTATTACATGTCTGAATTCGAGAATTTCGAAATTGGGGTCTGGTCTGTTCTTCATTGCGACACAGAGGTTGTGTCGCAGGACTATATTATGCGACACAATGGTAGTGTCGCAGGAGTATGTGGTGCGACACAATGATAGTGTCGCATGAGCTTGTGGTGCGACACAATGCTAGTGTCGCTAGGTTTATAAAAGAGTTTAATTATGTCTGTTTGTGTACAGACCAGTGTTCTGCTGTGCGAGGTTGGAAGCTTACTGAATTTCACGATTTTTCAGGTAAGTAATAGAAGGATATTAATTGATTGAACGAGAATATCCAGATTTGCAGGAGTACTTGAGTGTAATGTATTAAATCAGCAGGAGTACTTGAGTGTACTGTATTAAATCAGCAGGAGTACTTGAGTGTACTATATTAATTCAGCAATGGCATAATAGTGTGAATGTGAGCCCTCTTTATGCTAAGTGAACATAAATGGCATAACAGTGTGAATGTGAGCCCTCTTTATGCTGAGTGAACATAAATGGCATAATAGTGTGGATGTGAGCCTCTTTATGCTGAGTGGTCATAATTGACTCAATAGTATTCTTACCGGCCATCCTTATGCTGAGTGATCATAAGTGGCTCAGTGGCATGATTGTGAGTTCTAAATGAACAAAGTGGCATATGTGATTACTGTGTTTATAAGATTTTCTATCTTATATTGTTGTTATGATTCTGTTACTTACTAAGCCGATGTGCTTACCCATTTCTGTTATTGCTGATAATACAGGTGGGTCGAGTAAGGTAAAGGAGGGTCTTGGGAAGGAGCCGCATCGCGGATAGTGGTGTGCTTGCTACTACTGGTAGTAAGTGTTTACTCCCATAGAATCATGCTCGGATATTGAGGGAGTATTTTGAAAGAGAAAAATTTGCGTTTGTAAAGTTTGTAAACAATGAAATGTTTATGTATATATAAAAGTGTTATTTACGTTGTTGAATACAGTGTAAAAAAAAAAAAAAAAAAAAAAACGGGTGTTACAATATATTGTCAATTAAAAGAGTTCCTGGGGAATGAAAAGAAATTAAAAAACTAAGTGTTTTCTTCTTCTTCTTTTTTTTTTTTCCAGTAAGAGAGGCAAAGAACCTACGAAAGCGAGCATATATACTTTTATTTATACTATTAGAGTCTCACGCAATGCGGCGATTATGAATAGGAAATATAATAATAGTTGTCTTAATGATAATGATCGAAAAATTTTGTTTTAATTACATCTATACTTTATGTTATCACAATAATTGTATTTTAATTATTATATATTATATATTTTAAATGAAGATAATTATGAAGTGTATAAACTAAAAGAAACAATTAAGTATAGATTGATTTGATTTTAGTTTTTATATTTATATATAATTAAAAAGGCATAAATGTAATTTATGATCTTTCAGTTTTAAACTTCAAACCTTATACCTAATGTTTTATAAATGTTTAAGATTAAAATAATAAATTGTTTCCAACATCACGTGTCTTTTTTCACATGGATATATGTGTATGTGTATATTCAAGGTGGAATTATTACAACTTTCTTCCTTTAAGATCCCAAGATTTGACCATAAATGGCAATGGGGCGGGGCGGCCATCCTCCATCCCCAAACCCAATTATGAAAACGTGCCCCAAACCCGCCCCGATCCCCATTGAGGATCTTATCGGGGCGTCCCATTGGGGAACGGTACTCCCCCAAACCCAACTCATTCCCCATTGAAGTTCTTAATGAGGTGTCCTTTTTGACGTGATGCTTCACCATAGTCGCATCGTATCCTATCTATTTTTATTACTTTTACACCATTAGCTATATGGTTTCGAAGTCCCTAGTCAACTTAAAAAATAAATATGATAAATTATCTCATATATTGAAAATCAATATATATCTATACATAATATATAACTTGTAACATGTATATATTATATCGAGGCGGGATGGGGCGGGGACGCTTGTCTCCAATCACTTGATGTGTAATTTCTAGTTATAAATTTATATCGTAAATACCACAAATTGACTATTATACAACCGGGCAATGAACCCTGTCGAGTAGTAGTATAGTTTGGGTAAGTCCGAGTCGAACCAAGAGGACCGTGCAATCAAGAATGTTTAGCGAATTAAGTTAATCTAAAACAAGTAAATAAACGAGGGGGTTTTGCAACCGAATTGTTGCTTTGCAATTATCGCTAATTCTAAATTAAGTAAATAACAGGCAAGTGGATACTGAAGTATCAGATATAAAAGGAAACACTCATCTAGACTAGCTTACTGATGGTTTTGGGGTGTTCGTTAAAAGCAATTTATATGTTATTGTTTATTAAACTCAATCGAGAATGGAATTCGCGTTCACTCATTCCAAAAGATTAAATAGAATTACCCTTTCGTGTTCACTACGGGTTTCTAACTAAACTATTCTCAATTCAATTTAGTAACTAATTTTTTAATCATGTAAACCTACGTGCGCAAGAATACTAAATCAAAGTCGAGTTGTCTTCTTAAATTTAATACAACCGCAATCAAGTTAAATCAATAAATCTATTTCAATCTTGCGTTCGCGTAGATTTAGTAATTATTCATAGACAAATAATTACAACAAACCAAAATAATGTAATAATAGTCACTAAAACATTAAATGCTTCATTAATAGATAAATTAAACCAAGTAAAACTTAACCACAATTGGATTTCTAATTAAACATTAGTTAACCAATAGTAAACATCAAAAGTTAACACCCCTAACCAAGAGTTTGCATCATTTACATGAGTATTAAAGAACTTAGCTCATAACTATACAAGATTCAACAAGAGATAAAAATAATCAAAGTAAACATTGTAATCAAAGAGAAAGATATAAACCGAATGATATAAATGTTTACTAGCGTTGAATCCTCAATCTTGGGTGAGGAATATGAGCAAAACAAGAACAAATCTTCAAATAGCCCCAAAATTCCTCCAAAAACAGCTAGGTAAAAGTTGAGTAAAAGATATGTTAAAGTTAGGGTTTAGTTAGGTTAAAAGTGGAGAACCCGGCTAGAAAAACACCTCACCCGGACGGGTAGTAGGTCACCCGGACGCGTGGACAAGCCACCCGGACGCGTGAGCATGTTTTCTCAGCTTGATGTCTTCTTGAAACTTGTAGCCCTTTGAGTTCCAAGAATTTGGGCTTTTGAATCACCTTAATCGGAGTCCGTATGAGGAAGTTATGGCCAAAACCGTGGAGCCTCGCCGAAACTGCAAAACTTCTTTGTTTTCTATCTTTTCTTCAACATTTTCACTCGTTTTCTTCTCGCATCTGTTCCTAACGATAATAAACACATTTAAGACATATTAAATATCAAAAGTTCATTAAACTCATGATAAATACGGATAAAACGAGAGATAATGCGAGGGTAAAACATATATAAATTGAGCATTATCATCACTACTACGAACACGTTAAAAATCCCCTTTAATGCCTCGAAACCCGCTCCTAAACCAATTAAGCTTGCTCCGCCCCGCTCCAAAAAGTTCGGGTTTTGGATTTCCCCGTCGGGTTTCTATTAACTATATATTCTTTTCTTATGTCTCAACTTGATAGCTAAAGTTACGGTAATGAGATATCTTTTTTAACTGTCACTTTCGATCACCCTATCATTTTAGCGTACGAACTCTTCTATAAACCAGATAGAGCTCAACACATATAAAATAAAATATATATTAAAACATAGTACTTTATTATTAAAAGTAAATACGATCATATATATGAAACTTTGACATTTAAGTAATGAATGGAAATAATCATTAAACCTTGAATTAGAAATATATATTAGAAAATCTAGATGGATATAAAGATAGCCAATTATGAGCTACTCCTGAGCTTAAACAACCTCGAGCTTAAATGTATTTTAGAACTCGAGTTTTATACAATGAGCTTGAACACACTAACGAGCCTAAATGAGCTTATAATCGACATACATTAACAAACGTTTGTTATAATAATAAAGTATATAATTACTCCGTACATCGTAATAACTATTAGATATTGTACTTAAAATGACAATAGTAAATCTTATTATCTATAGTTAAGAAGAAATAATTACATCAAAATAAAATAAATAGTATATAAAAAAAATAAAAAAGAATAACGTTGTGTGATAAAAGAGTCAAGCTCGAGTTTGTAAAATATCAAACGAGCCAAGTTTGAGCTCTACATATTAGGCTCAAAACGAGTCGAGTTCAAGCTCTTTAAAATTTAAGCGAGTTGAGCTTTTCTAGCCTAGACGAGCTCAGGCTCACCTCGTTTACACCCCTAGTCATCATTAAAAAAGGGTTATTAAACACGGAGGACATTAAAGTATGCGAAATATTTCCCTTACATGAATTATCTTCATTTGTTAACTTAAAAGTAATCTATGTGTATGTTTCTTATTTTAGTATAACCGAAGTATTGAAAGTTGTTCATTGACATGAATTCGGTAACTAATAACCTATTATGAGCCAAATTCATGTTCCGCGTGTCGGACATGTAAGTTCTAGGTGAGCAACTAAGTTCCACACCCTTTATTGAGGTCCACGCCGCTTTAAACCCCCAACCCTCCACCTCACCTCCACCTCCATTCCAACGGCTATAAATCCCTTTCATAAATTATAGTTTGTAAACCCCATTTTTCTTAACCCTACTTTTACACTCTTGTTCTCAATTAATGGTAGGTTTGGCGAATTAGCAAGATTGTGAACTTCATGGACATTCACAAAGGTTTCTTGGTTGCCCCAATTTCATGGTTTTTTTTTTTTTAAATTGGTAATTCATCAATTTTCATTAAAGTGTTTTAAGTTTGTTTTACTTAAGTCATCAACTTCCTTTGTAGGATCCAACAAAAGATTCCAATTTCATTAGGTGGTTTGACGTGGAATTACCAAACCGAAATTATCAAAAGATGCCAAGACTGAATCAGTGACTGTAAGTTCATCCAATGAGGGCAGTCTTGGTCAATCTAAAGCTTTAACCACTTCACTAGATTCACAAAAATCTAGTGATTTCACAAGGGGTAACATACATATAGCTTTTGTAGCTCAAACTACAGTTAGCAAAGTTCAGGATGTCTCCCCCATCCATACAACAAGTCAAACCCCTAGCCATTTTGTCATCCTCATAAAAGGATGTCATCTCAGAAAAAGGGTGAGGGTCACTGGTGGGTGATAACACACTCTTATCTAGTGCTCCAGCGAGTACATACCCAAATCAACCAACATCTTTTATTCATCTTTTAATTATCACTGTACAAGCTGTCAATGACTCGTTATTACCACACAGCGAGTTACAGGCTCCACTTTCTATTCCCAATGATCCACCAACTACAACACCAGCTGGTGATGATGAGGGAGTCACATCAATGGATATCTCAATGTTCAACGTTGAACCAGCTACACTGGAGGAAACTGATGATACCTTAACCTCATCCATGCAAAAGATACCTGCTCATTCAACTGAGCAACCCACAGACACCCTTAGGGATCAGTTTGACACTGAGGGTGAACTACCAATTAAAGAGTTGGACGTTTTCTCCTCCTCTAGTGATGAGCAATCATTCACTGGTGGAGATCATCAACCTGATCCATCACTGGAAGTAGAGGATCAGGTTGACCAACTTTTAAGAAACCCACCTCCTTCTGAACTTGAAAAAATTGTAGTTGCACCTTCCTTAGAACCCTCAACAACAATCCAATGACCTCTTCTCTTCTCTCTGATCCAAAAGATGATCATTCACCTCAGAGAGAGGAAAGTTCTTCTCATGCAGGTACCCAATGATTGCTTATGCAATATATCACCTCTACCAAGCAAGAAGTTAACCTATTGAAGGAGACCAGGGATAAAGTTTTCGAGTACATCAATGATCTATCTAGCAAGGTGTTTGAGCATACCCAGCTTTATAAGGACTTGGTTCCTTGGGCAGATATAATCACTAAGAAGACAAAAGATATCGCTCTCACATCTGATCTTCACTAAAAGCTGCATGAATGCCACATTTCTTCTTATGAGTCCCTAGAGAAATTCAAAGTTGAGGTCAGTGTTGCAATTGTTGCTCAAAATGCTTCACTCGCTGCTCAACAAGATCACATCCTTGCAGTTGCCAAAGCTCAAAAGGGGTTTTCAGAATGTATGAAGACATATATTGAAACCTTTTCAACTATTCTTGTATAGATGAGCTTCCTAAAGTAATTCGGTCACTGATCTACGATCAACTAAATCACTGAAGTACTTCATAGAAATAATGAAGTCAAAACTCATAAGACAAGTTGGATCGTTAGTCGTTGGTCAACCAAGTCACTGCTAAGAAGATAAAGATGACACTCTGTGAACAATCGCTAATCGTTGGGCAATCTTATCCCTTAGGTTTCTATTGTTATATGCCTTGAACGATGAAGAAACATGATGATGCGATTCACTACAATTGAAGAAGGTCACTGCTAAGTAACTAATCTTCACTAGGAGAAAGTCTACTCCCTGATGTGCAGATAAGATTATTTACTTATGCATCACAGAATCACAGCAGTCGCTGTGGTTAAATAAAAGGAGGTCACTGGAAGAAATCAAGTCAAGTCACTATACAAGGGCATGTTAGCTCGTAGTGAGTGAGGGAGCTTCTTTATCGTCCAACAACTTTAGAAATAAATGAATAAAGAAACGATCAAGTTCAACTCGCTAAGTGTGTAAAGTCCATTGTCAACATTGCATTAGCAACCTCAAGTCACCGATTGTAGCTATCACTTGAATTTATTCAGTGATAAAGTTTGTCTAACTAGAAATTAGTGTCAATGAATAGTAATTATACTCTAACAGCGAGTAATACAATAGATAGTAATTGTATTGAATTAGTATTTACATTTGGCTTAGATTATTACTCAATTTAATATGTTGATGTAATTTATTATCAATAAATTCATCATTGAAGTTATCCGTGATCAGCTTTCATATTATCATCTTTCGTACATTACCATTTATAATCTGTTTATTGTACAAGTGTTTTAAAAATCACTACTATCGATTAAGAATTTTAAAGTACAACAAGTAAACAAGTAAAATTGTGTTCACCCCCCCCCCCCCTCTACAATTCCAACTATTCAATATAACTCCATATCAATTAATCAATAAATGATACTTGGAATCTTTCAGTAGTCATAAAGATCATCCTCCTCCTCCTCTTCACTACCATCATTTCATTTAACTTAAATTTTGAATGTGAAACATATCTATCTAACTTATATTCGTTCTTTTGACCTAACTGCACACATTCATGCATCTCTCTGTCAAATGTTACAAACCCTTAACCCTCTACCTAAATCTATACCGAGCACCACATAAAATATATTATCAATAATTCCAGTACATTCAATAGTAAGAAAGTTAGAAAAATTAACATCATCAATTTTACCAATCATGTCAACCTTGTATGTAATACTAGGGTTTCGTTCAAACCTACCCCGATGACGAAATTTAAATGAAATTGTGACGAATGGTAGGCTTAGCCATCCGCAACGAAAAAGAAAACAAAGAAAACAAATCAGTAACAAAACCCTAAATTATGAACCCTAATTTTTTAATGTGGAGGTAACTTAGTGATAGGGGACATGCAACGTAATGCGGATGTCATGAGTTCGATCATCATCCTCATGTTTCTTTAACTACGGGTTATGCGATTTACCTCTCTCATGTTGACCATGAGATCGCTCGGTGGAGGCCGCCACAAAATCAGTTTTACCCTTTTTAATTCAGCAAAATCAAAGCAAATGTGGTTGTAAATAGCAAAATCAAACCAAAATATCTACCTTTACAACATGAAGACAACCACCTATACTGGAAATCGAAGAGTACTTTTGAGTTTAGGTGAGCTTAATTTTTTAATCGGGTATAGTGTTTGAAGTTGGTGAAGTATGTTTATAGATTATGGTTTGTGTTATTTAAATTGGGACATTAGGTAACCGGATTTCACGTAGATTTTTGCAGGTAAAATGCGTTGTTTGTGATTTTTAACAGGTTAAGTGCATTAAATACACTACTCATAAATTAACTACACATGACGCATATTCGACCAAAATTAAATATTTTCGTATGCACTAACCCCTTTTTTTAAATATCAAAATGGGACGATAATAAAAAAAAAAAAAAAAAAAGAAGACCCGCGTTAGACGGCTTACGATGGAATCAGAATCTCACATTTTCTTAAGAGGCTTCTCTTTTAAGTTAACAATTATAGATAATTTTTATGTGGATAATTTTGCATATTTCAACGTCCTCCGTATCTAATAACCCTTAGAAAAAATATAAGAGAACCACAAAAAGATATCCTTTGACTTTAGTACGGCCACCTAAAAGATTATTCTAAATCTTTCAGGTTGACACCTGGCAAGTTGCAATAAGCTAATAGAGATGAACGGTCCAAATTGTGTACCAACGAACTTTTCACATACTTTTTGAGTTTTTTTATTGGAACCATGTCTGCGATTTGACTATGATAGCTAAGTTGGCACGTTCCCACAGTAGTAATAGTCAATAGTACAAGGTAGAATACTTTGACCATGTGTCAGGTCATGAATGGTTGTCACGTGCAGGTCATGAATGGTTGTCACGTGCCAAATAGAATTGGATACCTTATCTGGGCCTGGATTATGATATTTGTCAAGCCCAATTCAATGAACGGAACCAACCAAAGGTGGGGGAGGACCGAGGATGTATATTCCATACACATGTTGCAACGATATAGTCATTTTCATACGTTTTAGTTTCTTGATTCTAGTGACGTATTTCTTGCATATTTTCACTCCATTGTTTCACTTCAACAAATGTACGTTCAAATTGTGTTAAACCCATGTACGTTCGGACGCATATATATTCAAAGGTTTTTGTTGATATAATTTCTCAAAATCTGAATCAATGTCGAATGATGAATATGATATGGAAATGATAGATGGCTCTTCTACAAATGAATCTGATAGTATGGATGATACAACCGAAACACATAAGCTTTCAAATGTTTTATTGTCCATGTTTATTATTTAAAAGAAGACTATTGATTCGGTAGTTAATATAAGTTGCAAACGGAAGGCGGAAGACGATGCTAACAAGAGAATCAACCAAATGATTGATGAGGGTTCTATGTCCAGTGAATAGTAGGACAATTTATGTGTAAACACAATTCTATTTGTTCTTCATGTATCAGTTAGATAAAACGTTGTTTCAGAAAATTTACACTTTGATTCAGATGATAATACCTTTGATTCAGAATGATCATTTCACTTTTTTTTGTTGATTTACTTATTAATTTAGAAAATTGAAATTATTATCATAAACAGGAGCTTCTTCAAAAAACTTACATTTTGTTGAATAATTATACAATTCAATATTTGATAATTAATATTATCGTATTGATTTAAATAATTGACATATATACCATAAACAATAGATAACTCATAAAATTGACACTTTGATCTAGATATAAACATAAATATCATATACAAGGGTTGATTCCAAAATACATTGTACTAGAGTTTATTTACCAAACACCTTTAACCTTTCTTCTCTTATCATATCCGCTCTGAGATTTAACTGATTCTTCTCTTCATTGCTAAGTTTATGATGCTCTTGTGATTCAAATTGCACTTTGAAACTATGATTCAAAATATAAATAACTAATAGAACAACTACAATGATTCATAGAAGATGGTATGAGGTGTATTATACGTACGTATCAATCAACTAAAATTTAGTGAACACTGCGATTCAGTAAAAAAAAACTATGTGATTTAGTAGAAAAATCCATTGTTTCAGTATATAAAACTTTGTGATTGATTTGATTCAGTTAGATTAATTAGATTTAGAAACTTCTTTTACATGGAAACTGATTCAGTTTTCTAATATGGGTGGACGGTTTTTGTTAGGAGTATTAAATAATTGATTTTTAATTTTTTTAATGAATGAAATGTACACTTTTACCCTTCAAATGGTAAAAATAATCTAAACCATTGATGATAAGATCTAATGGACAGAATTCTTTCTCCCCTTTCTCCACTATAATTTCTTTCTCCCTTGAACCCACTCCTGTATATATATATATATATATATATATATTAGAAAGACAAATATTAATACGTCTCTACCACGAATATATATATTAATTCACAAATATATACATTGTCCACCCCAGTACTTAAAGTCACAATCTCATGGTTGGTAGACACTTCAATAACGCTAGGTCAATGGCCTTTTGATAATATGATAGTAATTCAATCTCATAAGTTTCGCTCCATGGTGTAGATAATAGATGTAAGGTATTTTATTACACTGATAATTACTTATAATATAATGGCTACATAGAAACCTGAAAAACACAGTAGTGTAGTTTGTCACAGGATGTTGGTTAACCACCCCAAAACTTGTTTTAGTGTTAATATTGATATTACCAATGTTATTGGATTCTAATTTGTACTTATTGTAAAAGGATTCCTTCTGTTTTCCTATATATCTCATTTGTTGAAAAAAACAAAGACAACAAGACCACAAGTTGTCAAAATGGACCTAGGTTCCGAATATTTTGAACCAAATTGTAACACATGATAAAGTCAGTGTACTCAACAATCATACCTAGATACAAATCAGTAAGCATATGATTTGAATTAAACGTTTTGACTTGAAAATAAGTAGTCATTTGCTAGAGAATCAAAGTCTTTGATTCAACCTGTTTATGTTGACCGAATAACTAACACTACTATTAAGTATTTTACCCAAAAAAAGAAACACTACAATAAAGTAAACTAATATTAAAGTTGGATGAGTATTGAACTAAAAAGTTATTGTCTAAGTTGCTGATGGTACTAAGATATGGTATCTTTTGGAGGATAAGTGCTTTATGCAAGAGAGCGATTTCTGTATTACATGTGTATGTATTGTGTTGCTTTTTATCTGATAAAGTCACGATACAAATTAATGAAACGATCCACGACCTTACACTATCCTTTTCAAGGCGAATTTTTATAAAAGTACCACGAAATAAGAAAAATAAAGAACAAGTATATAATCTTGTATTTTAGTTCTTACTATTTTAATTTATTAATTAATCTTTAAGTATATTAAGATATCAAAATCATTGTGTTGTTTATTTCAAAAAAGATGTGATAAATGGTACAAACTTTTCAATGTATATTTTTGATATATGTATTAAAAAAATATAGAGCATTTCATCGTCTCCCGTAATTAAATAATTGTCAAAATTCCTCTTATCCTTCTATAAAGATCAATGAGCATTTATATACTCGAAACTTATATTTTTATAATATCATATTTAAATCATACGTTGAAAGTCAAATACGACACCAAAAAAGATACAAGGAATCAATCAAGAAAAAAGAAACCAAAAGCAAAAAGAAGAATCACAAGTCCCAAACCGTTTTGTATCTTAAGAGTTGACCTAACAAAGTGACTAAACAAAATAATGGTAGCCATTAGCCAACATGCAAACAACCGAGACCATGTAACGTCAAACTATTACATAAAAATAAAAAAGAATATACAAACAAAAATCAGTAACCCATATTTTGTCACATAAAAGAGCCAATCAAAGAAAGCAAAATTGCAAACAAATAGAGCCAATTAAGTAATTAACTATATGTGCATCTAGTCCTGATAGGGTAACGTGATTATAATAATTATATAATATATAACTTATGTAGAGTAGATAACAACAACAAAAACCCACTTTATTTTAAGTAAAAAAAATATTTTATAATATTAGGATTTAGGAATAAAACAGTCTATCAAAAAACAAGACGAAAAAGAAAGTTGGGTGTACCCCACTTTGCTCCAAAGAAAATCTAACCGAAGCCACAAAGAACTTGTGGCTCACAATTTTTTCTCCATGCTTACGTGTCATACCCTCAACTCACCTTTTTAACCCTCAAACAACTACCTCAAATTTCAACTCAAAAAGATTTTACGTTACAACCACAATCTACGACAAACCAAACACAAACACAAACACAAACACAAACACCCGCCGCCGATAAACAAACAAAAATGTCGGAAATTAAAGATCCAGCAATTAAGCTTTTTGGCAAGACTATTCAGTTGCTTCATCTTGAACAACATAATTATTGTTCCGGAGATATTAAGGTATAAATTATAACACAAGTTTTTTTAAGTGCTTTTGTGTTCAACTTTGTTGGGTTGTTTGTTTATTTATTTATTTATGACGTTTTGTTGTTGTTTTTCGGGTTGTAAAGTCTTGCAGGTATTGGATGACCTGCATTTGTGAATAGAAATATTGAGTTTTGTAGTAAAATTAACGATCAACTCGTTTGAATATTGAGTTATCGTTTCATTTTTATTGTATTGTAACTTTTAATAATTTAAACTTTACAAGTATCATGTATAATTACTTGCAACAATTTATATATCTTAAATTGTGGGGTTTATATAAACATGATTCATGCCAAAGTTTTTTTTTTTTATTATTTAATGGAGTTAAAATGAAAACTAGGAAGAGTTTTGTTTTTTTTTGGGGGTCACTTGTTCATGTTATTGCGTAGTTTAACTTTAATCATGCTAAATTTAATTATTTGTTAACTACTCCGTACTATATTATTAGTTTGTTCTTTTGGTACATTCTTACTTTTGTTTTAAGATGATCAATGGATGGATGTTCAAACTTCAAACATAACCATCTTGTAAACTTATCTGCATGATCGCTTTTAATCCTTTTCGTGTAAACTCATATTCCTCTGTTTCTGTATGAAAAACAGAATTTATTTGCCTTTAATGATGAACAAACTATTAAATTATGGTTATTCAAAGTTAAGATGCAATCTGTTTGATTAAATTTTGCTACTTTTGATACCCTTAAACTTATGCAAACAAATCTTACTAATAAATAGTTTTTCATTGTCAATCTTTAAACATAAACTCTCTTCTTTCTGTATCAAATTATGCCAATACCACATGGAATTTTAGTAATCTTGAAAAAATTGTTCTATCTCATCAACGATTCGAATGATAATTTCAGAAAACATGGGAGAAACAACATACTACAACTCAAACAGAAGAGACATGCTCAAATAATTCAACATCTTCAGGAACCAACAATGTTGATCCTAAAACACCGACAACCGAAAAAGAAACTTCTTCCAAGAACACCACCAAAAAGGATACCCCAATCGCAAACCCAAACTCAGAAGAGAAAGCACAAAAACCCGACAAAATTTTACCATGCCCAAGGTGCAATAGCATGGATACCAAATTCTGTTACTACAATAACTACAACGTAAACCAGCCTCGTCATTTTTGCAAAAATTGTCAAAGATATTGGACTGCAGGTGGAACCATGAGAAACACACCTGTGGGTTCGGGTAGAAGAAAGAACAAAAGTTCATTCTCGGCGTCTTACTATCGACACCTCATTATTTCAGACACTTCTTTGAAAAGAAATGGGAATGTTCTTAACTTTGGGTCTGATGTTCCTCGATGTGAATCTATGAATCAAGCTCTAAACTTTTGTGATAAATCACAAAAACGCGAAGATGATCAGTCTGGTGTTGCTTCTAATTTGGTAGAAAAAGGAGGGATGAATAGCTTAATGAATTTACAGAAGTACCCTCTTCAAGTACCATGTTTTCCTACTCCTCCATGGCCATATCCATGGAATTCGGCTCAACATAGGCCAGTTTCCTTCTATCCTACGCCGCCATATTGGGGTTGTACCGTACAAGTACAACCAACTCCATGGAGTATGCCATGTGTAACCGCTCCTAATGACCAAATTGCACCTAGTTCTCCGTTGGGAAAGCATCCTAGAGATAAAGATCTAGACAGTAGCGTTCTGATCCCTAAGACTTTGCGAATCAATGATCCAAACAAGGCTGCAAAAAGCTCGTTATGGTCAACTCCTGGGATCTCAATGGAAGAAAGTTGTAATAGTTCTAACAATGGGGGTAATCTTTATAAGGCATTTCAATCGAAAAGTGATGAGCAGAATGAAGTCGTTGCTAGTTCTTTGGTCAATTTGCAAGCTAACCCTGCGGCGTTGTCAAGATCGCTAAACTTTCACGAAACTTCATAGTTACAATAGGAATTCAAGAAGAGTTTTGAATAAGTTTAGATGTATAGAAGGTGGGTATGATTTTGATGTATGATGACTATAGGGTTGTAAAGTATGCAAACTTTAGTGTACATGATAAACAAATAAATGTGTTTACCAAAAGGGAATGAGATAGAGAAAGAAATATTCTTTAATGTCCCAAATAACTGAATCTAATTCACAAATTTATCATAGTTGTTCTTCTGTTCCTAGTGCTTTATATGTCTTGAACTTTTTATCAAAAGCCTACAATTTGGACCAAAAAGTAAAAAATTTGTCTATGAATCGAATTGATGTATTGATGACAATGTAGAGAAATCTTCAGTTTCAATCTAATATTTGTATCTTGTTTATAGATTATTCAATTTAATCTAAAAGTTCAATACCAATGATAAACGCTTAATTATGTTGGATATTGCTTGCATTTCGATTGCTTATAACTCTCTTTCTGACTTATACATACTCGCATCCAGGTATCTAAGTGATTGCACCTAATATTTTGTGTTGCTAGTAGCACCAATGATTTTCCCTTTAACCAAATGTATTGGTTTTAAAAAGCTATTTATATTTTATTATTTATATAGATAAAAGTACACACATTTTTGTAAGTCAATCTCTATATGTTGAGCAATTGTCTTGTAAGAAAACCATGTATGTTGTCGTATGTGCCTGACTTGTTAAAACATGTAAATAAAACACATAGAAACATAAGAACTTTCTTCCATTAAACTGCATACAACTAAACTGGGAATTATTTCCAAAAACAAAACTACAAAAGTTCACCACAAGAAACCTCTCGACTCAATCAATTCTATGCAACTATCTTTGAATGATTAACAATAGCTACAAATACATAAACTCTAAATTGTATCACAATCGCCAGAGAGAACAACAATTTACAGGAAACAAAAATATCTAAAACTTAGATATAAAATTCAAAAAATCGTTTATATATTTTCTACTAAAAATAAATTACAATACTAATCACTAACGTCTTCACAACTTATACACCTGCACTAAACTTGCATAAATTTAGAACTGGTATAAAATAAACACTTCCTTTCTCACATTTTACTATATGACCCCTGCAATACTTTGATCTGGCAAGAAAGATACCTGCAACGAGAAATTCATCTAACACAGGTATATGAAAGTTAAGAACATATTAGCATTTCATGTTCCATAATTATTTGGTTTACAACCACCTCTTTAACACGACTAATCAACTATGTATTTGTAGGAGGGTAAGAATTGGAATAACATAATTGAAGGAGGGGTAAAATTGATAAACAAAAAGAAGAGAATATGTAAGTGAGGGCCTCATGTCCTGGCTGAGGATAGGCTTGAATCCAATTCAAGAAAACACCAACTAAAAACAGACCCATCTCTTTCAACCAAAAAGCTGGAGAAAGAAAGTGATCATAAATGTTTCATTTTCACTACGCATTCTTTTTTCTTTTTTGGTACTCAATTTGTCTTGTAATTTATTCGATGTTTTGGGGATAATAAGTTACAAGTATTGAGAAGGATACAATATTTAGATGACCTTTGACTAAGGAAATTAGATATTTAGGGATATTAATTAGCTACATTTATCATGCTAAACAAGCTCAAACTACCAAAGTGCCTTTTGCTTTGTAGTATTGGGGGTACTATAACAACTAAAAGGTTAGTGAGTTCAAGTCAGTTGATAATATAGGTGATGCGGTTATACGTGTGTAACTTTGTCTTTCCTAAAAGAAAAAGAAAGAAGACAAGTACAACAGGAACAACTTGCTCATCAACTCATCCATAAAATGATTGGTTTGTTACGCATAAAAGTTATCAATTTGTTGTATAAAACAAAAACTAGTTGTTACAATATATATTACCGAAAGATGTAGCTTGAATCTTTTATGTTTAACTTTTGCTTCAAACAAAAGAATAGAAGAAATCAAATTAACTAACACTTTGACATGATTGGACAAATACCCAAAACTTAGTTTGTGGTATATATACAAAACCAGATGCATATGTTTATGTAGGGATCGAGTGGGGATATGTATAGTGCTGTTATCATTTGTTAGCCACAAAAACTTTGTGGAATTGTTTGGGACCCCATTCATGTGATGCTTTCGGATTTCTATCTTTGTGTCTTTTCTAGTATTATTTTGTTCTTTTCTTTCCATAAGTAGGTATATTTTTTAAATTTTTAATAACCTTGAAAATGTTTTATTTTTAGCATCATTTAGAGATTATATATATATATATATATATATGTATATAGCAGTTGGATTCATGGAGAAAGGATTTTATGGGAGAGAAGAAGAATAAGTATTTCTGACTACCGCATTTGTTAATCAATTGATGAGATTATCTAAAGGCAAAAATATAATATTTATGCACTTATTTTAAACGATCATGGAAAAAAAACACATTATGTTAATATGTCTTTTGACTTTCTTCTCCTATTAGAAAACCGTCTGTTCCTAACCAAAAATATAGGTATTTTGATTTAATTTAAAATAATAATATCACTTGTTGAAATCATGAGGGTCTCACAAATTTTTTCAACTACAAAAAATTCTTCAAGCATCAATTTAAAAATCATGGTTTTTGTGACAACAAATTAGGAAAATTTGAATTATTTTATTTAACATTCTTAATCTTAATTATCCATTCTTCATCTTTTTTAGTTGTGGATGTTTTCATATATTTTATGATGATGAATCGTTAAAGCTTTTTTGCATCTTTCAATTAATAAATTTTAAAGCCCGAAATGTTATTGTTGAATTATAGGATTGAATCGTATTCTTGAAATCGTAAGAATGATATTGTTTATTTTATACATATTTTTAGTGGTAATATCATTCTCAATTATATGTCAACTAACTTGATTTTATGAACTTAAGGTGCTTATTTAATTTGAAATTGACCTCAAGTAAAATGTTCGAGAGATGGTGAAAAAATGAAGGAATGGATGATGTTGCAGATTTGGCGAGCCTCCACCATTTTTGTCATAACTTCTCCCTACGAATTTCGATTGAGTTGATTCAAAAACCCCAATTCTTGTAACTCAGAGAACTACAACTTTCAAAAAATGGATGGCTACCAAAACCAGAGTACCAGGCGGGTAAGGAATAATACCGGCCTAGTAATATACCCTAACGGGTTTGTCCTACTAAACACAAAATTAAACCCTAATTTTGATTATTCTTGATTCAAGGGTGATTTTGGGCGACTTTAGGCAGTTTTTGGAGAGATGATAGGCTACCAATCATCATCCTAATCATTACGTAAGCTAGAGTTAATCATCAAACATCCAAACAACTTTGTTTATTGTTTCTTTTTATTTTATTTTTATTTTTTTATGTTTGAGTCCATAATCATGGGCTAAGTTCGTTATGTTCATTTAGATTAATAACTCTAGATATTGGATAAACTTTGTTGATTGATTATTATTCATGTGTCAATTGATGCTTGATCAAACAATGATTTATATTACAACTTAATTCATTCATTTAAGTGATAGTTTATTTTCTCAAATGAGTGAAAACTCTTGTATTTAATATATAATTTACATTGATTGATGTATTATGTTATTCAATATACTTTTGATTGGAGACGATAAAAGAATTGATCTAAATTAAGTTAGTTGAATTATAGATTATCATACTAACAGAAGTCTTGTGTGATTGTTGATATTTATGAAAGTAAGATCACGCTATTAAGTTATCAAATTAATTGAATTAACTTGAATTTTGTAATCTTAATTAGGTGAATGCATTGTGAGGACAACTAATATGACTAGTAATTCTCGCATGTTAATTATCAATCTAGTTCTTAATCAAAACGTCTAGCACCGGAGATAAAATATCTAAATGAACATGTTTCTCTAGTCTGATATTAAAGTATCTAAAATTTCTTTTGTTTACTTACAACCATTAAAGTGTTTATCGTTAGGAGACATAAAACCTTCAATATTTACTTGGTTTTTATTTAATTAATTATTAACCATATAAACTATCATCAAAATACATTATTTGTTCCTGCGATAGGATAACCCGGAATCTTATTATAGCTATACTACAACTCGATTAGGTACACTTGTCTAGTTGTGTAATTATTCATCTTTGATACTTTTCTATTTACTTTTGTAAATCGGTATTTACACATCAACGAGTTATTGGTGATTTTTTGAAAAAAAAAAAAAAACTTTGACGTTAAATTGCTACTATAGTACAAAACTTTCTTTCAAAAATCGTACAAGTGTTTAAAATATTCTTTTTAGTGAATCAGATATGTATTAGAGATAAAGAATGATTCAAAGATCCAATTCTTATAGTTTTGTTATATTTAAACAATAAGCAAATGTTATAATATAGCGAATCATTATTGTGTATAGTAGAATTAATAGTAAAGTAACAATTGAAAATGGTGAATCATTATTTCATATTTTATTAAATCCATATTATATGAACACTTCGGCAACAATAGTGAATCATTATAATGAAGAATTGAATCATTGAGCAACAATGGTTAATCAAAATATGTTGAATCATCCTTATTATATATTGGATCATTGCGACATGTAACTGAATCAATGACAAGTAAATATGTTGAATCATACTAATAAACTCTTGAATTGTAGTGCGTTTTGAAAGATTGCTAGAAGATATATATTACTTTGTAACACAAATCCGTCCGGCAACTACCAAAAAATCTGGTCTGCAACCACTACAAAATCCGGTCAGCAACCGCTGCCAAATTTCTCCCACAACCACCGCAAAATCCGCCTTCACAATACCTCCATTTTGTTTTCATCATAGACCATCATTAGATACGAAATAAGCCGAAAGAGGGTTTTCGACTGTGGTTATGCTTTCGTTTTTCCATATCTACAGTTTTGAAAATTCCCGCAACCAACTGCGTATGAAAATCCCAAACTTAAACGGAAAAAATAGATGATGAATTTGGGGATGAAGGTGACAGGTTTGTGACGGGATGAAGTAGCACCCATTAGTTTGAAGATTATGAGTGGATGATGAGAACCCAGTTAATGTGTGGAAGAAGCATAACCAATAGATATGCTTTTGTATATATAGATTCAAGTTTGAAGAGTGGAAGGTGAAAATTCAAAAATTACGCATAAAAAAACTATCCCATATTCTATTCTTTAATTTAGAAAACTATTAACCACCACTATTACTTGAATTAAATGAAAGTATATTTGTCAAATTAATTAAATGTCAATTCTCACTAATACCCTTCCACCACAATTTAAAATGATTGGTCAAAAATATTTCTCCTTCTTCTTTTACAAAATTTCAATCTTTTTATCCGATTACTATATATATATATATATATATATTAAGTTATACTCCGTAATAAAAATATATTTGAATTAATTCAAAAGTTTCATATTCAACTATCCTAAATCATCTAGAGTGCATTACATTATTTAAAGTTTAATAAACTCACATCAAGTTTAATAAACTCACGTCATCTCACAAAACATTCACAACATATTAAACTTTACATAATTTAATAACCTTCACATCATCTTACTATTTAGATTTATGTATCTTTTAATGTATATATTTAGGGTGGGGATCAAAATGAAAGTAAAAAGAAAAAAAAAAGGAGAAGGGAAGCAAATACCCATTTACCATCAAAACATAATTTTCAAACAAAATTCATCAAACTAAAGTTTGAAATATAAATGAATCGATTATATACATCATTTAATCAAACAATATTGTTATAATTTTATGTTTTAAACAAAGAATTCTCAAAATCGACATTTATCATTCATTTGTGATGAATGTTAGTCAAAATTTTAACTTAATATTCTTAAAACATTAATTTATGATAAATATTAACTCATATATGTTATTATACACTGATTATACCAATTACAGGTGACTGTTATCACTAAAAATTCATCAAGAAATTATGTTAAATAACATTCATGGATGTATAATAACAAAATATGAGTGTTAATTCATCTGGAATGTATGTTATAAATGATGAAATCAAGAGCTGAGATTTGCTTCCATCCTTCCCCATAATTTGAAGCTTCTCTATTAATCATTCCCCTATATATGTATATGTATATCACTTTTATAAATATTTAACTATTACTTTAGTCCAAATATAAAATACAAGTTATTCTAATATAAAATACAAGACTAGCTTGAGGCTAATGTGGTATCTCAGCCACATTTCATTGTACTTAACGTTTTTTTAGTATAATATATTTTGCCCGTGATGATTCCCTTTCACCAAAAAAACAATAAAAAAATAAAAAATACAAGACTAAAAATTAAGTAAAATATAATATGTCCACATAAAAATTATATTATGAACTGCTATACAAATTTTAAGGATTTATAAAAACTAATAAATTATTAAGCAATAAATTACTTCAAGAGATATGTATTGCTAATTTAAATTTGAGCTACTGTGTAAATTAATAAAATACCATTACGGCTCACCCATCAGCGTTTAAAGAGCGTTGGTACAGACACGGACAAGATTAAGCGCATTATGACGGGGGACACCTACAACGGGTTTACACGCCTAATGAGGTGGCATTTTTTTTTATTACAAGCTCCAGCTGATTGTGGATGGTCTAAGTTTCGTTGAACTAATCTCGTAAGACCTCTTCAAACGGGCATTTTTAGAGCATCTTTTATGTGTCTTTCATTTTGAGCCAAAGACTAAGCTTGTTTGCGTTCTAATAGAGAGGTACAAGACGAACACACGTGGTTCAGTTTTTTTACTTTTTTATTTTATATGTATAATAAAGATATTATTAGTAAATGAGATTTAGAAAAGTTCAATTTTCCGTCATCTGTTAACATGTTCAAATTTTGTACATTTTTTTAAAGAATTATCAATGTAATATTAAACTGACAGTTCAATTCTACAGTTTTTTAGTTATATGTGTGGGAGTGATAAAAAAAAATTTAAAAAGTTAAAAAAGCACGAGATTTAATGCTAAGACTTTTGGCGTAGTTTTGTATTGGGATATGTCAATTGTTTATGAGTCACCATTTTGTTGGGTTCAAAATAGTTGTGATAATAATATGGGATTGATACCATGCACTTCGTCAGTAGTCATATCCTAATCCTTGCTAAATAGACATCCAAGTAAATCTTTTTATTTATGTGGTTTCCTTGATTTTTATTTTGCGTCCTTAAACTATTTTATTTTGCTTTTCAACTTCTTTTTACGACTGCAATCCCATATCTATATCTATATTGATATATAGATATACTAAATGAGTATAAATAATTGTTCAATATTTTGTCATATAATTAATAATATCACGTGATAACTTTTTATAATTTAAAAATAAATAATTAATTAAATATTTAAAAATACAATATTACTTATTAATATTCAATTAGTTACTGAAATGATATTAATCTCGTAAAGTCTTTACATCCTAACAACACGTGCCAATCTTTTAATTTCGATTAACAAATTATTTAATTAATTATTATTAATATATTAGTATTAAAATAAATCACGAATGGTCCGAATTATAATACGGAAACAAAGAGTCCGCCGTAACAAATGCCACCTAAAAATTTATCATAATTTCAATTAACAAAATAAATTAAGTTTAGATCTAGGCTTGGATAATAAATAATCATACATACTTAAGTAATAATTGGGATATAGTAATAATTGGAATATAGTAATGGGTGGAGATTAAGAGGGAAACAAAAAAATTAGGGAATGAGGGAAACAAATCTCAACTCTTGATTTCATCATAAATGAATTTTATAAATCACAAACAATTTCAAAATTTAATATTTATCACAAATGAATGTTAAAAACATTTATTTATGAAAAAAAATCAAGGGTTAAGATTTGTTTCCCTCATTCCCTAAGATTTGGAGCTTCCCTGTGGATCATTTTCCATATATTACTAGTGTATATGTATATTATAATAATGTAAAATTTATTAAGGATAGTATATGTACTGTGGAAAATACAAAACTTATGTGATGTCCACCAATCATCTTTTTAATAACTTTTTATATTTTACATAACTTATCCTTTAACTTTATGATATGCACATTTTTAATCCATATTTTTACGAAAACGGCACCTAAAAAATTATACCCATCATTTCCCCTTTATGTATTATCGTAAAAGTAGATAAAAAAAATAATAAGGATAAATAATATCTAATATCTAAAAGTAATATAGTGAAATAAATGTTATAGAGAATTTGAAGCAATCTGCGTGACTACGTGAACGTTTGAATTTTAATTAATTTGAATATCATTCGAATTCTTTCTAAATAGAGAATTCAAGGTGTTGTACAACTCTTTTACACTTCGTATATGTTAAGAAGTATGACAATATTTATCTTCTTTATATGTATAACTTTCACTAGACCTAGCCTCCTTCTCACATCAATTAAAAGGCTCATACCTATTTATCTTGTATTTGTTTTATCAATTTTAATCCGTGGATTGATTTATGATTGCTTCTTGTTGTATAATTTGTTTCTTTTATGTTTAAGACTTGCTGAATTTCTAATTCAAGTTAATTGATTTTTGTATTATGTGTTTATTGTGATTGTTACTAATTTTGTTGTTTCATGTGAGTTGCATGTTACTGTTTATTCATTGATTCATCTTTGTGTTGTTCTTGTCTTTTGTAGGTTTATTGTTATTTACATGGATCAATTTCGGTTTAAAGGTATGTATTATTTTGTTTACTCAATTTAGTAACATTAGTATCTATTTGAGATATTTTTACTGTAATAGATTATATCCAATGGTACATTGCATCCTTTTTTTTCATTGTGTTATAGTATGATATTTTACAATATTTGAATTATATCAACAGAATAATATGAAATTCAGTTATCCATTAACTTTTACTTTCTTAGTTTTGAGTGGCAAACTCTCATTATTTTCAATGTTCTTATATAATTTTTTTTCTTATAGATAAGAATGTAAGTTAGTTTTATGAATAAGTTGCGAGTTAAATTATGATTGATCGTGAGTCGATGTATGGTTTTTCAAAAGCAAAAGAACGATGATTCTATTACTTATTTTATAAACGATGTCATGTTAGTCAATCATCTTAAGATTGTCCATTTTCATTCTTAGGTATTCTCTTTTCATGTTAACGGTTTATTTGGTAATTATGTTTATGTGTATGTAGATTATTATTATTATTATTAGATATATTATTATTATTATTATTATTATTACCCTAATATTAATTGTTGATACATAATTAAGTACGTACTCCAAGACTTATTAACTTGATGTCTATTCTATCTTTTACTGATATTAACTTCGAAGTTAATCAAGAAAGTGAAAATTACTATTGAATCGAAATAGAGCATATTTTTTAAGTTAGTTGTAATCACCACCTGAAGTGAGCCTATGAGAATGCCTTAACACCGATTGCAACACTTACTTTAAACGTATAATTCTTATACATATTGTACGTCGTATGGGATTGTTTCGTATGTTTGAAATCAAGTTATAGATTTTTTAATCTCTTTCAACGATACCTAAGTAATTCTTAATTTAATCAAATAATTTATTTTTATTTTATTTTATTAATATTTGACTTCTACTTCATTCATTCTTTTGTAGGGTGTATTACACATCATAGTAATATATTTTATATTAGAATCAAGTTAATCTTCTTGATATTAAGGTATGATTATTGATCAATTTGGTATTCCTCTTTATTGAAGGCACTTTCATACCTGAATCGAAAGAATCGCTGTTTGTATATCTTTATTTGAATTTGAATTTTTATTAAAATAATTTTCCTTTTAGATTATTGACCTTTTATAATTTTGACATAATTATTTGACCATTGGTATAAGGTTTACCTATATACTACACTTGTAGTTGTTTTCAGATTCTAACTACAATGTTTTGTTAATAATATTGCTCCATTTACATATTAAAATTACTTTAAGTGATTGGTGAGCATATATGTTATATCGATCAGAAAGTTTGACGCATGAGTTTTTGATTCTCCATATTAGTTATTATCACACACTTAAAATATCATGTATCTACTATATCTTGGAAGAATCTATATATGATGCCATGTTTCACTTTTCGCTTATAATTTATTTGCATTGATAGTGCAATCTTAGTAAACTAACATCATATTAATAAGAATTATATAATCTAAATTAGCGTGCATCGCATGAGATTTCAACTAGTATATATATATATATATATATATATGAAGGATCTAGAGGGAAACTTTAAATCTTGGGGAAAGAGGGAAGTAATTTTCAGCTTTTGATTTCATCATAAATGAATGTTAAGTTATTATTTTAAATAACATTCATCACAAATGAATGTTAACGTTCTAAAAATGAATGACTAGGATTAACTTCATTATTTCCTTAAATTTTTTTCTTCCCTCTAAATACCAACTATATATATCTCCCTAGAGCTTATATAATAATAAACTCTGTAATATTTCAAGTAATGAACACGTGACATTTACTTAAATTATAGACAAACTTTTAGGTACATATGTCACTAATTTATATACAGACTATAATTGTTATATAAATAGAGTAAATTGAATTTAATCGATATGTAGTCATGTATTTATAAATTTTTAAATTCAATTTATATGTATACTAGTGTTCAAACCCGTGTATACACACGAGTCGTTTTAGTTACTAAAATAAACATTAAATTAAGAAGTTATATATATTTTTGACACAACAGTTCAAATATCATAACCTAATTATGTTAATCAATGATTACATTTTAAAAAAAATTATAAATGACACATTTAGATTCTTTTGTCCATGCAGTTGTCTTAATTCTCAAATCAACACTTATTGAGTAGGGATTTTGACAATCATCTTAGGACATCGATTAATTAAAAATTTAAGATGTTAAATGTAATTACATTGAAATTGACGGTTTTAATTAAGAATTCGCCTTTTAGTAGATAAAGTAATAATTTATATTTATCCTTATTATTAATTTAAAAAGTTAAGATTATGTATTGGTTGAAACGTTGGAGATTTTTTGACACCGCAAATCTTATCCTAAACCTATAACTTGTTAATTGAAAAGGTTGAATAAAATTACCTGTGAGATTCGAGATGTACGTGGAAGTATTTGAAGTTATTTTATTTATGTAAATGTATTTAAAATAATAAAATACTATAATAAAAGTATGTTATATTACTTAACTCAATTGAATGAATGGAGATATATTTTTCCTTAATATGTAGGTATTATATAATCGCGTATATAGTTTCACTTATTATACGTTTATGTAATTTTGTGATAGTAGTGGAACAAATTGGTAAAATTAATAAAATCTACTATTTTATAATAATACGGGTAGTATAACTTTATTATACGATTCATACTATTAAAGTGTTAGTTAATAATTCTTTTTACATGGTTTAAAATTTTAAATTAATTAAAATAAGGAATCTGATTGCTTAATATAAATCTTTTGAAAATTGATGATGTCATATTTTCCTTAATTTTAATGAATCTGAAAAAATCAAATAATCCTATTGATTAATTGAATATTTGATAAAATAAAATTTGTGTTGATGTATATTTTAATTTAATAAAAGTTAATTTAAATAAAAGAAAAGTTACGGGAATTTCTATGTACATAAAAAAGAATAAATAACCACAAATTTACAAACATAAACGTAACAAAAAGAGATAATATAAATATAAATAAAAATATATTTTTTGGTGATTTGAATGAAATTAAGCAAAAGTTAGAGAGAACTGTTCGAAATACGGGTAGATATATATTGATTGTCTAAGAGATAACAATAAATAATTAAATAGATATATAAATATAATAGATACAATCATAGTAATATGTAGGTTATTCTTTTTATTGAACTCTAGTTGAAATTTTAATTTTAAATCGAATGTGCATGATGTCATAAACCTAATTCGTATATAATATCTTTACACATAAAAAATTTAACGTAACTTTTATTGATATAAGTAATCCTTTATGTTTGTTTGTGAACATAAATATATTAAATAGAATTTATCAATTTTGATAACGATATGATATTTCCATTAAGAGTTATATAATTTAAAAAGTTTGGTACTATAATTTTGAATAGATCGAACTTAAAGAACTTAAAGGACTTAATTGACAAAAAATTAAATTAGATGATGATGTCATAAAATCCCTAATTTTACTCAATTTAATAATATTAAATAATTTTAATGGCGAATTGAATATTTGATGATATTATCATCCACTTCTTATATTATATTTAAGATTTTTATCCTCGTTAATCACAATTATGTTTACAAATCTCGTTTTTAAGAGTGAACATTCACAAATTACATTATAGAATTATGTATAAATATATGTAAATACTAAAAGTATAAAATAAAAAATAATAATATATGAAGTAAATTCAGTCTTTAATTTTAAAAATAAATCATTATAATTTTCTATCATTGATTAGGAACAAAATATATAGGTCATATAATATTAAGAGTAGATCAGTAATTTTAATTAATTTTCAAAAATTAAAATTTAAAATGTAAACATACGTTATAAATAGTATAGATATAGATGTGTCACCAATTTATCTATAGACTATAATTGGTTTTTTCTGGATATTATGTATCCTAAATAGATGAACATAATTATCATGCAAATGGACCGGGCTTGAATTGAAGAGAAAGGAGCATTTCCATGTTCATTTGGGCTTGTATTTGGAAGCTTTGAGTCTGGTAAGCCCAGACCGGCTGAAATAAAAATAGGATATTGTGTTTGTTGTTTTCTTCGGGGGATTTGAAATAAAATGTGAATCCCTAAGCTCAACAATTCTTTTTGATACTTTTACCTTTTTAATCTATAATGTGTCAATCAAATACAATATATGTGATTGCTTGCACAAACAAATAAAGATTGGAGAAGAAATAACATGTGTGGTTGCATAAAATATTTGTGCTAGGTGGTAGATTTGTCTTTTGGAAAAAAAAGTATATGTAAAAATAAGAAAGAAATAATCAAAACTTTTGAACTCACGAAGAATAAGTGTGGACTTTTAAATTCAAGGTCTTTTAGACTTGACGACTACATTTAGGCCCCGAAGTTAGAGGTGTACAAAACCTTTTTCTTTTTTCAAATTGAATTGGTTTGGATCAACTGAAGTCAAAACTGATTTGGTCCAAATTAGTTGAGTTTCAAACTGGTTTATCGGTTTCAAACTGATTTTGCATCGTACCTAGCGGGTATAAACGAATCGGGTGGGTAAATTAAGATCAAATATGTTATGTCTTGATGTACCTGGCAGGTAAGGGAGATACTCGGCAGGTAGTGGCCGTACTAGGCGGGTAGTGGGTTTACTCGGCGGGTACCTCCTCTGTTCAAACATTAAAACTTATTTTTTTTTCGACTTTTCACCTGACTCATCTTGTATCCACACGTTTTTGGAGCAATATTCTTGTTTATTCTCATTTAAACTAACATTGGAAAATCCATAATACATCTTCAAACATAAAACATAAAACAAAGTCTTCGTCATCTTATCCCGCACCAAACTCGCTTCGTATTGCCAAAACGTAGCATCATTCGCCATTGTCGTTTGATCATTCCCCGACCTAAATTTCATCGATTTGCAATAGAGGTTTGAATGATTTTTTAAAGTCGTATTCCCAGTTTCCTTATAAAATGAGTAAATATTGCATTTTTTGCTGTTTGAGAGTGTTTTTATAACTTTAACAAGTTTTTGAGTGTTGTAACTAAACCTCAACATCTAATATATATATATATATATATACACTATCAAAATGGACAAAAGGGTACCAAAAACACAAAAAGGGCCAAAAACCAACTAAACAGCTATATGACCATTTTTAAACTGCAACTTTCAAAAACGGGAGTACCTGGTGGGTAGGGCTATGTACCCGATAGGTACCCCCGAACCGGTTTTAAACCGATTTCAAATTTGTTTGACACAGAACTGATTTGAAACCGATTTCAACGGCTGAAAATTCAAACCGGTCAAATCAAATTGAAATCGAACCGGTTTGACTCAAACCGATTTGAGTCAAACCATTTTCCGATTTACAAATCAATTTTGATTCGTAATCCGATTTTTTTGTGCACCTTTATCTTAACGTGTTGTTTATCTCTTAGAATCTTCAAACATAAGGTGAACAATAAATCTTACTCCCATCTATATAAATAAAGAATAAGTTCTTTAAACTTTAATAATCATCTTCCTAACTTTAAAATCACTATTTAGGGTATGTTTGGCACAAAGCTTTTTGAAGATTTAGCTTTTTGTTTTCAAATTAATAAGTTCCTCATTTATAAAAGCTTCGTTTGGATAGAAGAGTTTTGAGTTTTTATTTTATTTTAAAAGCTCCAAAAAGCTTGTAAATGAAAAGCTAATCCTATAAGCTTTTAGAATTGAAAATAGCTTTTGGTGAATAAATTTACATGATTAACCTCATAAATATTACAATTTGACAGCTATTGGCTTATCGGTACTAGTTATTCAAATGATTTATAAAAGTTATTGTCTTTTTCATTTTTAATAAATTAATAATATTGATGTCCCTCAAATTATTAAAAATACTATTTAAAAAATAGTGGACAAATTAATGTTACCAACGGTACGAATGAAATTTTTTTATATGTATAACTACTAAATGAAATATATTATGTTCTAATACATTAACTCAAAATTACTTTTGTGTTAAATATTTAATACATATACATATACTTATGATATTAAGATGTGATATTTGAATTATGATTGTTTTTACACTAAAATATTATTTGTTAAATGTATTTTCGTATTGATGTTCTTTTATGTCATTTTACACTTCAAAGTTACGACCACAGCTAGTTCGCTAAACAGTTTATAAAAAATAAATTTACAACATACAACGATAGCTACAACCTACAGCTACCGCTTATAGCTACAACCTATAGCTACAGCTTATAACTATCTTACCAAACAGATTCTTAATCTCATTCTTAATTAAGGTTCAGATGCTTAAGCTGGATATGAACCTGTTGTGCATGGATATCATATTAATTAATTAACATGTTATTTATTTATATACATATATTTTTCGTATGTGGATTCCCTGATTATAAATTTACATGACAATCATTAAATATATATATATATATATATAGGGGAAGGATCCATATGGAAGCTTCAAATTCTGGGGAAGGAGGGAAGTAAATCTCGGCCTTTGATCTCATCATTTATAACATTCATTCCAGATGAATGTTAACTCATATTTTGTTATTATACATCCATGAATTTTACTTAACATCATTTCTTGATGAATTTTTATTGATAACATTCACCCATAAATGATATAATCAGTGTATAATAACATATATGAGTTAATATGTATCATAAATTAATGTTTTAAGAATATTAACTTGAATTTTTGACTAACATTCATCACAAATGAATGATAAATGTCAATTTTGAGAGTTTTTTTTGTTTAAAACGTAAAGTTATAAGAGCATTGTTTGATTAAATGATGTATATAATCTATTCATTTATATTTCAAGCTTTTGCTTAAAAATTATGTTTTGATGGTAAATGGGTATTTACTTCCGTATTTCCCTTTTTTTTTTCTTCCCTCTTGATCTCCACCCTATATATATATAATTCAAACTCGTATAATGCATCACAATTTACAATACACAATTTTTTATCTATCTAATTTTAATATTCTAAGATTACTTGATATCCAATACTAACAATGACATTAATTATCTGATCTATAATTGACCAAAATATATGATTGTTACTCAAGTGATTATTATAAAAACTATGTGATCAATTCAAGCCAGCTTTTTAGTTTTGTATCATGTGAAAACATGTGAAATTCTTTAGTATAAAACCACCTTGAACAACCCTTAGAGAAGGTGACATAAATTCATATACAAGAGTGTTATGATAACTAAGAGTATACAATTCAATAATTTGTAATCCTTAAAAAGAAGATAGGTTAATCAGAAGAAGAAAACTAAAAATTGAAAAACTACTTTATCAACCTTTTTATGTTGGCATACTAGTTATTGGTAATAATCAAGTTTTAGAATGCAAAATTGTTAACTTATTGATATATACAAATCTATTTATTGTACAACTACTTATAATTAATAAAAAACAAAATTTGTGCGACACCTCCTATAATTCGTAAGCTTTTGATGCAAACTATCTAGATAAAGAGCATTATATCATCTTCATATTTTCACTTTAAACATAGCATGTTGGCGTATCTATTAATAATTTATATATAGAAAAGTATATACTATCCTTTTCAAATACAAATACTTAATATTAAATGTTAATATTAAATTAATATAATATCTTTGTTTGTTTATAATAATGATTAATCAAAATTCACATGACATTGTAAATAAGTGCCAACCCAATATATGACCGACTTCTTATGTAGTATATATTTTATTAAGTAATAATTATAATAATAATAAGCAATTAATTTGTTAAAGCCATAAATTATTGATATTAATATAGTTCTTTTGTTTGTTTTTAATTTTATTGATTAGAGTTATGCCGACTTCACTCTTCCCATATTACATAGATTCCTTAATTAATAATAATACTAATAACTAATCGATTTGTTAATTGTATACGTATCAGATAAAGATTAGGTTATGACAAATTCAAAACTACAACTAAAAAATTAATTGTTATTTTAAAAAAATAAAATAATAATATTGACTAAGTTGACCCCGGATTAATCATGTTTGACCACGAATATAAAAAGCTAAATACTCACTTTTCTTCTCATTTTCACCCCAAAACTCTCTCTAGAGTTTAAGTGTGTGTTCTTGGTGAACTCATTGTGTGAAGTCAATTTTCAAGGAAAATCAAATGGAAAACAACGGGCTTTTGTTATCCAATCCAAGAATCCAAAGTAATAGCTCATATCCAATCTTTCTATGTTTGAATTTTCTGAGTTTGAACACATCTCATAAACTCTAAAATAAGTAAGGGTCTTGCATGCGTGAATCAAAAGGTGATGATAGTAATTTGAACATGTTTAATCATTGATCAAGTTGTAGATTTTGATTTAGAATTGTATGTTGAAGATTATATGTTAAAGTGCCAAACATGTGGTCCTTTTTGAAGTGAAAATACAGGTTTTAAGTTATATGAATGTGTCGTTTGAATAAAGTGCGAAAACGGGTCATATGGTAATTTGGGTAAAAAGTTGACAACCTACTATTGGTGATTTTTAAGAGGCTGTACAAATTAATGTGTTGTGTTATGGAGAAAACCGAAAGAACCTAATGAAAATATGGTCGAATATCTTTAAATTGATAAAAGGTTTGTTAAAAACGGATGTGTTTAAGTGGTTGAAAAGTAGACGTAAAAATATGTCGTTAGGGCTGATTTGTTGAGTTTCAGCAACTAAAAATGATTTTTTTTTTGCAGTTTTTAGAGGGCTATAAATATGTGTAAGTTGCAATTTTATAAAAAGGTGAAGGTTTAACATTAAAGTATGTTCGAATTTATTTGTAATGGTATAATATATGTACGTTTTGAAAATGTTTAGAGGGTCCAAAAGTGGTGTCTAAAACAGGAGATTAGTGCTGAATTAAATGATGGAAGTTGATTATATGTTGATTATGATGATTATGCATGATGAATTTAGTGGTATCAAGGATCAATAATTCATAAAATGAATTAAAGGATTTAATTGATTGAAATAGAGTTAGTTTGACTCTTAAAAGTCAAACTGGATGATTCAAAGAATTTAGTAGTGAATTGATAATAAAAAGAGTTGTAAGACTTGAGTAATTAGGTTATCATTGTGTTATTGAAACTATATATAATGATTGACAGGTGCTAAGGAAGTGGAATTGCATATTGAAGAATTGTCAACGTTTAAAATAAGAGGTGATTACATGTGGATATTCAAATGGGTGCATAGCAAAACAAGGTTTTCTATTGTAGTTGTATTTTCATATCAACCTATATTGATATTGAAAATTATTTGATCTAATATTTTGAATGGTTTTATGTGCATTGCTATGAATTATTGTTATGAAAGTACATAGCATGCTAGTTGAGTTTGATTGATTTGGTTAAGTTGTGTATTGATTGAGATTTGATTTTTATGACATGAATGCATTCATTGTTTTCTTTGTCCGGACTAGTTAACCCATAAATGGGGAAGACCATGAGACTTTACTAGGATGGTACCTCCCTGCGCAAGTTAGATATCTTTAGATATGTTAACTCGGAAACGGGGGAGACCATGACCTTGATAGGATTGTAGGCATTTCAAATATCTTGGCAGCTTACCTAAATTAACCCGAAAACAGGGAAGTTTACTACGGAGAGGCCCGTAGATGTTTTACCTAAGTTAACTCGGAAATGGAGAAATTTTTCTACGGAGAGGTCCGTAGTTTTATGTTTATGAGAATGATATTGTTTTTATAAAAGTTACACTTTATATGTTTCTTATAAAGTATTTTAAGAATTTTTATATTTTGTTTGGTCTAAACCCATGTATCTCACGAGACTTTACGTCTTACGTATTGGTTGTTTCGATTGCTATGTACTCAGGATCTGTTGCTAAGGAATAGAAGGGTAGAAATTAGTTGAAGACTTTTGGAGACTGGTATGGACTTAGCTTTTATAGTAAATTCTCTCTTAACTACGGTTGTGATGTTGCTTGGTAACACCCAAAAAAATGTAAACTCTGATAAAACTTATGATATTTTTTGATTTTTGTTAAATCATACTTTGATGCATGACTATATGTCATGAAATTTATGTTAACCATAGTTTAAAAAGAAAATACATTTAAAGGAATCGGGGTGTTACAAAAAATATATATATATGTATGTATATATATATTGTGAATTATAAGGTGAGTTCATTAAAGTATGAGTTTTTTTAAAAGATTGTGAGTACCAATAGGAATGCGCCATTTGCCAAAAATCCTACTTTCCCTCAATTTTTTAAATTTAAATATCTCAAAAACGGTAAGTCAAAAAATAATAAAAATTACACCATGAAAATCATCATTTTTTTCTCTTCGATTAGACATCTCACAAGGTATAGTTTCGACGAATTTTTGTTTTTTTTTTCATTTTTTGTAGGACACCTGTGTTACAATTGACTAACAAAAAGTGTTACTCGTGGCTATCCCATGTGTTATCAAGGACTATCATATGTGTTACAAACGATAGTCGGTATTAACACATGTGATAGTCGCCAATAACACATGTGTTATTTGTTTATAACACATGTGTTACCATTTTTCAAAACACATCAAAAAATGAAAAAGAAATTTTTTTTGTCGAAAGTATGTCATGTGGGATCTCAAATCGAAAAGGAAAAAACGTTGATTTTTATGGTGCAATTTTTATAATGTTTTTACTAACGGTTTTTGAGATATTTAATTTTTAAAAATGTATAAATTTTACTATTTTGATCACAATGAACAATTGAGATTTGTACTTCCATATTTTCAAAAACTTTCATACTTGAATGAGCTTGTCTATGGTAAAATATAAAATAAGAATTTTGAGAGTTTAGACCACCAGACTTTACAAACTAATTAAAGAGTCACAGTATTAATTAGACCATTCTCACAATAAAACAAATCGTATTTTAAATTAGTTATAAGAAAAATATTGGATATATTTGAACATCAAAACTTACGATCGTATGTATTTAAGCTTCATAAAGCATTCAATGTATGCATTATAATTATTTTTTAATATATAAAAGATATTAATTTTATAAGTTCTATACATATAATAATAAATTAAATATTTATAATAAACGTTTTTATAACTTCAATAATATCATAGAACTTTTAAAGTTTGCCATATATAATAGTTAAAAGTGTAAAATTTACTACTTTTTAAAACAATAAATCTAAAAATATTCTAACAATACGAGACAAATAAACGTAATAATTCTCGTAGTAAAATGATTTAATGTTTTTTTTCATAGATAAAAACAGTTGGCCATTTTAATCTTTCCTACATTAAACCAATTCTCAAGGTAATGTAAAAATTGTGCATGGTTTTGCAAATTTAGAGCACAAGAGCAATGACACAGTTTTTGTAATGTTGTGATAACAACGTTGTTATTAAAAAAGTGAAGGGTATTGTTTTTGTGGTGTTTGGACTTTTTTATAATTAAAAGAGTCGTTGGATGGTTGGATTGAAAAGGAGAAAAAGTTTGTTAAAAATAACTTTGTGTGTCGTATGCTATTCAAAAGTACCGGGTGTCGAGAACGATACAGGGAAGTAGGACAGATCTGTTTACGTGTATTACGGCGTTCACTCAACTTCAAAGAAAATTCATAGCGGTTCTGGTGTTGAACTTCAAGTCAAGATAGAGGTTAACGCTGTGTTAGCTCCATTACCGTCTAAAACGTTAGCTCACCATCTTATCGGCCAACACCATTTACATTTTTTAATTGTTGTCCTTGAGTCAACTAACATTAAATTCGTTAACATTTTCCAGTATAATTTCTAAGAAATCATGTGGGATATAACAATAAGGCTACCGTGCATGCGTATATATACATCTACAACTTAACACCCGTTCACATCAAGTGTACTCCTTACTCAAACACTAAAACCTACACCCGTTCTCTCTCAGTATAAATAATCACATTCCGTTCAGGTTTATTAATAAATTATAACGACTTATATATTTTTTTGGTTAAAAAACTTGAGGTCGGCTTACTGAACTCGATCGCTTCAAGATGAACGTGACACCCTTGAAAATATTTTTATTTTCCATTCTTCTAAGCTTGAAAAAATTGTTTTGTGAACTTAAAAATTGTGACTTTTTGTTAAAACCCCTTCACGCTTCCATTCAATTTATACCAAACCATCTTTCCGTCACATGGAAAAACTTGAGGATCACTCCAACGTCACATGAACTACAAGAAACCGTCACCAAAGAGTTTGTGACCTTTGAAGAGATAAATATGGTCATGGGTCAACTAGGGTTGCAACATTGTTGCGGTCATGATGGAAGTATCGACATTTTGTCTGTGTTTGATGAAGAAGAACCGAGTTTGGGTGAAGTTAAGATGGCTTTTGATGTGTTTGATGAGAACTCGGATGGGTTCATCGATGAGTTTGAGTTGCAAGGAATGTTTTCAAAGTTTGGTCAACCCAAAAAGGCGAGGTTAGAGGAATGCAGAAATATGATCAAAGGTTTTGATGTCAATGGGGATGGGCTCATTGATTTTGATGAATTTGTTAGACTTATGGAAACATGTTCTTTCTGAAACATTAATAGTTCTTTCGTTAGTTAGTTACTTCTGCTATTGTATGTTCAATTCTCTCTTAGCACTATTAATTAAGAAGCCATGCATAACATGTGGTCCCTATGCCCAAAATGATGTATGGTCGTATTATTGCCTAAATATATATTATCCATTTCAAGATCTTATTTCACGCGCTTTATTTATTTATTTATTTTAATGCTTCATTTAACAAACTTTTTGTTTGTCGCATGTGAAATTAGTAAATTTTAAAGGTGAACAAATTTAACCATTAACAAATCTATAACTGATTAACCAAACTAAATTAGCTGACTCAAACCAATAAACAACGGTCCAACGATTAATCGACTAATTTTGAGTTGGTTACGATTAATCAACTTTAACTTACCCAAATTAATCGATATTAACCGAAGAACAATTACATGTATTTTTTAGTTTCTCACAAATTTATATAATTGTATACACTAAATACATATAAGATTATAAAAGCAATACTACTTAACCAAATATATACGAAGGCACGAGATATCATATATAATAAAATCAAAATGTGTCTCTTTTTCTCTCAAATGTTAGTGGCCTAATCATTCATCTTTTGTTTTGACGTTACACACAAACACATAAAGTGTCGTTTAACGACTTTCATAAACGTTGATATTAACGATAGATGACGATCGATGTTTTACAAGTAAAACTGAGGTGTTTTTATTTAAATTAGCGAATTGAACGTCTAGATCTTCCTGAACAAACAAGGAACCAAGATTTGTTGCACAAGATCAACGTCTTAAGTCCTAAACCCTAATCCGATCGAATCAACCAACAAACTTTAAAGAAAAAGCTTATTTCTAGAATTTTCTAAACCGATAAACGTATCAAACCCTATGCCCTGATACATGAACAAACACACAATTGACAATCAAGATCATCAATCAAACTACTATATTGCACTCAAATAAAGCTAAACCGGCCAATAGACGAAAAGCAAAATCAAATACCTCACTTTACAAGAAAACTCTTAACAATTTAACACCAATAAATGATAATCATTCAAGTAACTAAACTAATATTTGTATCAAGATGATACCAAAATGAATATGTCCAAATCGTATACCAGACACCCTAACTCAACACTACTTTATCAATAATAACGGAATAATAACAAAACAAAAAAAAAAAGAAGAAGTAATAATAGACTTTTATATGATCAACTTTAGAGAATTGGCAACTATGGACCCTATACTTCCAGACTTCATAACTCTGCCACAAAACTTCACTTAGCTTAGCCACTGAAGTTCTAGACTTTGCAATTTAACCACCAAACTTATAACCTACGCAAACCAAAGCAATAAGAACAAAATATAACACTAAACACAATTACATTACTTTATTTAACAGTTAAGAGTCACGATTTTGTTAGATTCAAAAATAGTTGTGAGAAGATGAGATTGATACCATGCACTTGGTCACTAGTCATATACCATCCTTTGCTAAATAAGCATCGGAGTAAATTAGTAAATTACATTTAATTTTTTTCTGTAGTTTGCTTGATATTCATTTCACGTCCTTAAACTTTCTGATATTTTTCCTCAACTTTATTTTATGACTGCAATCCCATATATCCCTAGAGCTTAATTAGAGACACACTTTTTAGGTCGAAGAGTCTGGTGAGCCCAGACTGCCTAAAAATAAGAATATGATATTGTGTTTGTTGTTTTCAATAAAGGGTGTGAAATAGGAACGAAAATGTAAGTGTGGACTGTTAAAGTCAAGGTCTTTTAGACTTGACGATAGTCAACGTGTCTATTTCTTAGAACCTTCCGGCATAAATAAATAAAATAAATAAAGAATAACTCCTTTTACCTTTAATAAGTGTATTGATATTGATGGTTAGAATTATGTGTCAAAGTTTAAATACTAGTAAATTTTAAGTTGTGTGATGTACGATTCATTTCTTAAAAAGTTAATATTAATATTTTACAATGTTATATGTATATTATTTTTAAAATCCGTACTTGATCAAAATGAAAAGAAATTACTACGACGATAATAACGCATAACTAATTGAAAACTGATCGATTGTTGAAAAGAAAATGTAAATAATCTAGATAAACTTATATTTAAAAGTTACACTTACTGATTTAAAATTTTGACACGACAACAAAAATCTATCCCGTGAAAACAATATCAATGTCTTTTTCTTTTTAATTGAAAGTACCTCTTTTATGTTAGTTCATTTTTAGATGTCTTTTAACACCCTCTCTCATAAGAAATTAATATCTTAGCTCTTCTAAATAAATTGTTTTTAATATGTTGTGATATCATACTGCGTTAAACAAATATGATTCTTAATATTACTTACTTTAGTGTAAAAAGATTAAGTTGTTTTGAAAAAATTATGTGTCAAATTTTAATTTGCTAACATGTTCGAATAATTTAACTTTAACTACACATTTAAAAGATCATTCATTTTCTCCGATAAAAATATAGATGAAAAGATGAATATTTGAAAAATGTTAACTGATATCTTTTTAATTTTTAAAATGAATAATAATAATAATAATAACAATATAAGAAATAAAGTTTTTTTTTTATGTTATTTTTTTTTATTTTGAAAAGAAAAAAGAGAATTAAGTAAGTAAGGAGGTTGTTTTATATATTATTTTTTTTATGACGGGTAGCAATTTTGATGCAATAGAGCGTTTTTATATAAATTGATATATGATTTTAGATGAGTGTTTAAATAATATGACATCTTAAAACGTAATAAGAAATGACTAAGATTCTCTTTTACTTTTCTTAAGAAAAAGCATTAGTCTTAATTTTCTGAAGTATGAGATAGTGGAATTGATATGTCTTTCTTTATATTATATATATATATATAATGGAAATTAAAAGAGAAATAAAAAAATTAGAGAAGAAAGTAAGTAAATCTAAACTTTTTATTTCATCATAAATGAATGTTGTTAACATTCATATGTGATAAATGTTACTCAAAATTTAACATTCATCAAAAATGAATGTTAAAAACGTTTTCTAATGAAAAAATCAAGCGTTAAGATTTGCTTCCTTCATTCTCCAAGATTTGAAGCTTCCCTATAGATCATTCCTCTATATATATATATATATACTAGGTCATAAACCCGCGATAACGCGGGACGAATATAGTTTTTATAAATGAATCAAAAATTTTGTGGTAGATTTTTTTATTTGGTTTATAGACTCGATAAGGCGCAACGAATTTAACTTTTATAAATGAATAAAATATTTTGTCGATTTTTTATATTGTGACCGACTTTTTTAATTTAAATTATACAACAAATATTTAAGAGCCGAATGTGTAATTATACGTAAGGAATGTTGATCGTTGCTAATTCATAGACCTGCAATAACGTCATACGAATTTAATTTTTATAAATTAATAAAATATTGTGGCCATTTTTTATATAGTTTATAGACTCGCGATAACGCATGATGAATTTAATTTTTATAAATTAATAAAATATTTGGTCGATCTTTTTATATAATTTATAGACGTGCGATAACGCCGGACGAATTCAATTTTTATAAATGAATAAATATTGTGACTGATTGTTTATATAGTTTATAGACCCGTGATGATGCGGGTATAATTTAATTTTTATTTGGTCGATTTTTTATATAGTTTATAGATCCGTTATAATGCGGGACGAATTTAATTTTAATAAAATGAATAAAATATTGTATCCGATTTTTTTATATAGTTTATAGACTATTTACTTTTTATAAATTGATAAAATATTTGATTTATTTTTATAATTTAAATAAATACATCAAGTATTAAGGGGACAAAAGTATAATTATATAAAATAAATTAAAATCGTTGGATCACAAATGGTAGAAAATGATGAAAAACTCAGATTCCTCCATTGTATTCTCTTTTAATTATATAGCAAAGATATATATATATATATATATGTATATATATATAGGGTATGGATCAAGAGGGAAGCAAAAAAATTAGGGAAGAAGGGAAGCAAATTTCAACCCTTGATTTCATCATAAATGACTTTTAAAAATCACAAATAATTTCAAAATTTAACATTCATTACAATTGAATGTTAATATTTATTTCTCTTTTTTCTCAAAATTTGAAACTTTTTCATGAATTATTTCTATTTATATATATTAAGAAAAAATGATTCTTTAAAATATTTTGCTTACGCATTTCCACTAACAAAAAGAAAATGCATAACACCAGGTTATCACTTCGTGAACCGGAGTACGTACTTTAAAGCATTTTGGAATCACTACTTAATCCCTTATCAAAAGTTATATATTTAAAATTATTTAATCATGACTGGAGTATTATGAAGTTTCTTTGAAAATTCGATTCAATTCCAATTAATTTCACCTCTAGAAAATTAAATTAAATAATATATAGAAATAAAATAAAATGGTTTCTATTAGAAACGACATTTTCTACATTTAGTCATAATAAATCTATTAATTTAAAGTATTGGGAATATTGTCCATGTGCATGTGCTCCGAACGCATAAAATTTTGAAAAACAAGTAACCCGAATTGATAGAAATCTACGTATTCAATGTATGTCGTCTGAAGAAATGAAAATCAAGTTGCATCATGACTCGTTATGCGCGAGTAGTACTTTATGATGCTATTATATTATATACTACATTATAACTCTTGGATTTACACAGTAATACATGTTTTATATATGTAAGTGATAAAAATAATACTGTGACATAAAAAAAAAGGAAGATCATTGGTCGTTTTATAGTAAGGCCTTTAGACGTATGTTCAATGTAAAATGGTAATAGAAAGAGGAATGAAAAAATCAATAAGATTGATCGATTCCATTCAGAACTTCACTTACATCAAATTTTTAAAATTAAATATTTTTTAAAAATGTATGATTAAAAAAATATAAAAATTACGTATTCGAAATCAACGTTTTTTTATTTTCGATTAAAGATCCTACAAATTATATTTTCGATTAACTTTTTTTTCGAATTTTAAAAATTCTCTAAATACAATCATATTCGATTTTGTATGTTCTTAGACTTTATAAAAGAAACATTAATTAGATTCCTTATCACATCAAGGTTGTTTTAACAGACAAAAATATTGGAGAGTAGCCAAATTGTGTTTTATCTTAAAGGACTCAAACAGACATAACAAAAATCTATTACCTAAAAACATACAGCAAATGGGTCAAACGAATTGAAACAACTCACTTTTAATTCATGAAAATCAATTCACACTCCGTCCTTTCTTTCCAAAACCATGTTCCCTCTTTATAACCCTGATTTAACTCGGTTCATTCCCATCTCAAAGGTTGAGATTAGTTATCATCCGGACTGCCATTGTTTCCAATCTAAGATATAGGATCATAGAATAAAATGCAAAAATGTAGTCACAAAATTAGCAAAAGAACCATGCAATGTGCAATGTGATGAAGCAATATATTTATGACATGGACAAATAGCTAATTCTAATATCATATTAACTATAGGCAACACATGATGCATGTAAACCGCATGCATTACAATTTAGTTTAATGGCAAATCTATGCAAGTTCTATTCTGTTAAAGAAATCTGAGTAAACAATGTTTTTGGTGTAGTTAGATGGTTGGGTTCGAGTTTATATGGGCTCAGGTCATAATGAATACTTTTTGAAACCATTGAGTCTAGGTTCAAGCAAAATCGGGTGAACAAATTATTCATTTTCTTTATATTCATCGATAATTTATACTATCATACGTGATAATGATGTGTATAATTCACAACTATAATTTGTGAGAAACTGCAAGCCAAAATATCATGATGTGTGCCTATCTGGCCTGTAATGTAATAAAAAAAATCATTGAACATGTTATATATGTTTTGAGGTACGACTATTAAAGATAAAATATATAAGTCGGAGAATAAAGGGTTATTATCATCTTCTTTTATAATAAATTCATCATGACTGGCCAGAAAACCGAATCAAGTACCCAATTCAAATTGGTGCGAAACAATGCAAGTGTCAAACTAAGAGAGTACTAATTTGATTTTTAAACCAAAAATGTCATGTTCACAAACACTACTGGAAAAATCTAATTTTCATAAGTTAATAAACTCCCTTCTAGACATCATATGGATCATTCAGACATCTTTGCAATACATCAGCTATTCAATTTAATTTATTTCTTACTACCACCGCTAGTGAATCTAAAAGCTAGAAAGACCATGACTCATCCTGTGTGATAGATCAACAAATAGTTGATGGGAACCTAATGTGGAGGATCGGGCCCTTATGTTTTTTGCAACTTGTGAGCGGGTGACTAACGAGGCTTCATGAAAATGGTCATAACGGGCTACGAGGCTCCGTTTTAGGCCCATGAACTGTCGAATCGAAATTTGGAACGAGGAGCACAGCGTGCTAAGTTGCCGTAGGTGTAACATCCTCCCAACGACCTAGTACATTTTGGTAAATTTAATACTTAATGTTACTTTATTTACTTGATTTATTTTACACGAAATGTTTAAATTGATTATTGTTAGGAATAATTAAATGAGAATTATGATATTTTTAGTTTTACATATGGATAAGTTTACGTATTAGAATTTATACCATCGTGTGCTAGATTAATGATAATAATACATCATAGTATATGTAAATAATCATATATAAATACCCAAATCTGGAAATCAGCCCATTATCATCTCATTTCTTCTTCTTCTTCATCTCACACTAAAACACACACTAAAACACCAAGAACACACACACTTTCAATTAAAGCCCAAATCAAGTCCAAATCACCTTCAAATTTAGTTGTTTAGCTTGGAATTCAGTAAATAACAAGTTTACAACTCGTTCCTGTGGATTTAATCGAGTTAAATGTAAGTTTTAATTCGTTTTTGGGTTTTTACTAAAAAATAGAAAATTAGTTGATTATGTGTTCATATGTTAAATTGAAGTGTTTCAGATGTTTGTTCATGTGTTTATGATGTGTTGAAGTGTTTGTTTGGTAAAAACAGCTTAGAATCGATTTTTGGTGAGTTTTTTTGGTGAAAACCGAACTGTTTCTGCCCAGTTCGCAGATGAACTGGTTTAGGCGATATTGGTAATATCGCCACCAATATCGCAGGTAATATCGCGATTAATTTCGCTTGCAATATCGCTAGTGATTTGGCGATATTGTCAATATCGCTAGGGCGATATTGGCAATATCGCTTTTTATGTTGCAGATTTTGAAAATGCATAAGTGTTACTAAGTTTTGTGAAAATCTTACTAAAAATTAGATTTTGATGAAATTCGCATGGTCACTCGGAATCGATCAAGTAATCAAGACTATGTACCATAGCCCTGTAAGTTTTTTTGGCCTTACGGGGTCGTCTTGGGCTTCAAAATGGCATTTTTCAGTTTTTAAATGACGTTCCGGGATTTTCGAGTTTCGTTCCAGATTGAACTCTTATTTCCTTAGACTTCAGGGAATTACCTGCTTGTAAGAATGTGCTATTATGATGATTTAAACTTGATAAATGTTTATTATCTAGATACTATGCGTTGAGATATGTTATACACTTACGAAATGAGTTACTAACTCATTATCTGTTGTATTCTCAGATCAGTCGAAGACTCAGTAATATTAGAATTCTGAGAGGTGGATAGTAGCAGACAGGTGAGTGGATCCGCAACTCATAATTTGAGTTAGTTGTAATGGTGTGATTACAACAAGTAACGTAAACCTTGATTGACTGTTTAGTCTGAGTTGTGATTGTGTATACCTACTTGTTATGCATATGTGGCCTTCGGGCATCTGTGTTATTCAGAGGTCAATTGCGATTGGACTTGGTTACTACTGTGTTCAACACAGGTTCCAGATACATGTGTTGTCGCTGGAAACTGTGTTGTTGTGTTGTAGTGTCAAGTTATCGGCCTATTCTGTATGGGCCTTTACAGATTGTGGTAAGTGTTACTGTGGGCCACCGCGGCTGTAGGGTTCCTCAGTAACCGCCGATCCTCTTGAGTTTATGTGTTTACTGTGCTTAATGTAAACAGATTGTTATGCTGAATTGAATTGTTAGTTGTACATTCATTCACTTAGCTTTGTGCTAATCCCACCATTTCCCTTCCTGCAGGTTATGCATGTCTTTGTGGGTTGGGCAGGAAGGTGGTTTTGAAGAATGTTTGACACGTGCCATCACTCTGATATGTTTATAAATGTTTTGTAAATTAACGTGTATGTGGATTTTGTATAACAATTATATGTTTTGTTTCAGCAATATTTTAATATTGTAAATTCGCGAAAAATCTATGGTCATTTTGTAAGATAATTTATAATATTATCTTTTATCCATCGCTTCCGAGTCAAATTACTATTTTAACCCTGAGGTAATTTAAGGGGTGTTATAGTAGGCGGCTAACCCACTTCCGAAGCTCAAAAATGCTTTCTGGGAGGAGTTATGAACAATTTTATGTTTTTTTTAGTTTTATTATTTGATTTGAGTTTGGCCCGTATTTCTTTTTAGGCCCATTTGATATTTTGGTTCTTATTTAGAGTTTGTAGGTGGACATGGGATGATTGGTTATCATTTTTATGAAAATTGTCAAATTGTGTTCATCATTTGAGTTGAATCAATCATAATCACGATATTTGTTGAATCAACATGTGTCTAAAGAGATTAACCCGGTATTCTAAGAATCAACTGGTTTAATCTATTTTTCATTCTGTTTACACTACAATAATTAATTAGATTGTAAAAATATTTTCGGAACTTAGAGTGCTAATGTATAATTCAATGTATGATATATGTAACACATCATTAGATTAGCCACCCAAACCAATATGAATATATACCGTAAGGTACATTGATCGTCTTATGTTTGAAAAGAAAGGAAAAAATGAAGGTACCGATAATAAAATTAATCAACAACTGATAACGACAGTTCAACGATCATGATTAACCGAAAAAACTTAACTCTAAACATTACAAACCTCGTTCAGATAGAGCAACATGGAGAACCAATTATTGTTGTCTTTAATTACAAACACCAGCCTTAGGATTATGCCCATTTTGTGCCACCAGCATCAAAGCCAAAATCAACCTGGAATCTGCCAATTCCAGGTATCACAACATTATCAATGACTCTTGTAGTTTTCATCGCAATGCAAACATTTTCATAAAGTACATGTTGCCTTAACAAACTTGTTACATTTCGTTCCCCCTTATTGCAGGACATGTGGTATACATTTAAATCAAAGAAAATGACGTTGTGGGACACAGTAAAAAATACAAAAAATTTCAAAATTTTCAGCATACTAAAATTAGCAGCAACTTGTCAATAATAATATAAATAAAGAACATGATTCCTGTTATCCATGATAGCTCAACTTCAATCCTTTTAGCAACAAATTAAGAACAATTTGATGGTTAAAGATAACACAAAGGAATTGGATGAGAATTGTTAGGATTGACCTGAACTATTCTGACCTGCCAAAATAAGTACCAATTAACCGGTAGCCCAATTGCTCGGACTTTTGCCATCTATAACTATATCTAACTTTCTAATACAAAATTTTAGCATATTGTATAGATTATACTACACGGAACACTGAACCCCTTTGACATGATTCGTTTATAGCTAGCTACTTTATTCTACCCATTTGATGGGTAAATGATTAACATAACCCGAATCAACTATTTCATATGTTAATAAGTTTGAGATTGTCAGAATTAGATGTCCCACACCCTACACAATTTTCTTTCATAATACACCCACGATAAGCTGAATTTAATAAATTGTACCTCGGTTTCATGAGCTGGTGTAACAACGTTTGAAGAACGTCACAGTGAATTATTACCACAAACACAACCTAGTGACCTTGATATGGCCTCTTCATGGTCAAACTTCTCTTCACGGGCATCACTAAAGGTTTCCATATGAACTTCTCCCACCCTCATGACCCCCATATGTCCACTCAACCTAAACTTAATAATAAAATAATGCACCAATTATGGTCTGATAAACAATACTAAGCTAGACCTGCCCATTTTACAACATGTAGTACCTTACTTTAGTATATAAAAGTTGTGTACGAACATTTGGAACATCAAATTTCCTAAAAGCAAAAGCTTTAGCTGATATTCTCCTGTTGTGGTCAACATCATCAATGCTATTTTCCATCCTTTTAAACTGAATGAGCGTTACAAAGAACAAAAGAACCAACAGAAAAGAAATGGATCAAAAGTATGTTTACCAACAGAATTATAGTTACATAAAAGAAATGATCAAAAGTATGTTTACCAACAAAAGTATATTTACAAAAAAGAAATGATCAAAACAGAACCAACAAAAAGGAACGGGTAGCAACAATTTTCCATCTCTTTTCTACGTTGAAGTGTGTTGTAAAGGGTAATAAAAAGGCTAAATGAATCTAAGACTACTTATTCTGGCAAAATCACCTCTCTCACACGTAAGATATGCAAAAGTAAATCGTCTTTGACTTTGGGTCCATGACGTAGGTGCTGATTGTTTTTTCAGATGTTATATGTCTGATGTCTGCAGAAGAAGATGTGGTCTTGAAGTCTGCAAAGTGAATATAGAAAACTATTTGTTTTTTTGTTTGGAAAAGTCAATCTGGTTATATATTAATGTAATTTTGAAAAAAAAATTATCTGCAAAAAAGCTTATCTCTTAAACCCTCCCTTCTTATAAAATTATGAAGTGCAAAACATGTAATAGTAACATTTTGTTAGGTAACCAATGTTGAAATTATGTGTATAGTACAACGTTTGTAACAATATTACTAATTATATATGAATCTATGAGGTCATACACAAAGAATATTGAGACACCAATTAATAATATATATGTGGTATATATTATTAAAGTAATAAAATATATAAAAAAACAGTTACTTTTTTATTTGGGCTAAATGAGTTCAAATAAAAAAATAAAAGAAAATTTTATAAACTAATAGTTATTGATTAACTTAATTATTGTAAATTTTTAAATAATAAATTATATAATTAAATATATTAGAAGGGTTATTTTTCCTCTTCCTCTATGCAAATGTTGCTTTCGCAGACAAAAAAAACTATATTCTAAGGTGCTGTTTGTTTTTTCAGATGTTATATGTCTGATGTCTGTAGCTATGTCTGTAGAAGAAGAGGTGGTCCTAAAGTCTGCAAAGTGAATATAGAAGATTGTTTGTTTTTTTTGTCTACAAAAGTCAATCTGGTTATATATTAATATAATTTTGAAAAAAAAATTATCTGCAAAAAAGCTTATCCTTTAAACCCTCCCTTCTTATAAAATTATAAAGTGCAAAATATGTAATAGTAACATTTTGTTAGGTAACCGATGTTGAAATTATGTATATAGCACAACGTTTGTAATTATACTACTAATTATGTATGAATCTATGAGGTCATACACAAAGAATATTGAGATACCAATTGATAATATATATGTAGTATATATTATTCAAGTAATAAAATATATAAAAAAAGTTATTTTTCTATTTGGACTAAATGTTCAAAAAAAAAAAAAAAAAAATTTATAAACTAATAGTTATTGATTAACTTAATTATTGATTAAATTTTTAAATAATAGATTATATAATTAAATATATTAAATGGGTTATTTTTCCTCTTCCTCTATGCAAATATTGTTTTCACAGACAAAAAAAACCATATTCTAAGTATGCCCGCCCGCAGACAAATAAAGATCTTATTATGTCTTATGTATTTAGAAAAACAAATCATCTGAAATGAAAACCTCTGTCCGCCCGCAAACATAAGACCTAATAAGGTCTGCAAAGTAAAAAACAAACGACACCTAAGTCTACCCGCCCGCAAACATATAAAGATCTTATTCTGTCTTATGTCTTCAGAAAAACAAACTGTCTGAAATAAAAACGTCTGCCCACCCGCAGACATAAGACCTAATAAGGTCTGCAAAGTAAAAAACAAACCACACCTTGATACCGAACATTGCATTGTAGAAAGGAGAATATAGGAGCACAATACTGATATTATTTGCAAAACAAAGTAGCCAAAATGTTATCAATGAAATTAGGAATAAGATATTCACCCATGGATACGAATAATACACAACATATTAGCTTCAGGATTCACATACAATCCACCTTTCAACCTTGTTTCACGCTTCAGATAAATTAGCTAGTTTTGCTGCATTTTCGTTCGTCACTTGCTCTGGTAATTTCCTAGTTTCTTCAACAGTCCCTGCCTCCGACTTCTTCTGATCCGAGGCCAAGCTCGATGTAAATTTCCTCTTTGCTATTTCCTGCATCTTCCTTAATTTTGCTCATCCCCTTTTGAAAAAACAGTCACAAGTTTTAGCTATAATTGGAATATAAACTCCACCCAGTTAAAGAAAACAAATAATAAAGTCATAAAAATTGCATCACCTAAATTTCAGTCTATTTACGATTCAAAAAATCAATATTCCCAAAATTTGCAATAACCTGAAATCACATTGAATCACATGTTCAAAATGGAACCATGATTTGGATAGGCAGCCTTTTTATTATCGTCAAATAGATTACTACAAACGGTAAAAATAGGTGGCATATCAAAGAGTAATAGCCTAAAGGCTTCAAATAGACGGGATTGTGTTAGACTAAAACATAAAAATAAACACCTTCTTATTAAATTAGCTAAATCCCATATCATTGTCACTCTCTTCGTTGGGGCTACCTGTGTACATTGAAAGAATAATAGTAACCTGCTTACCTGAATACAAATAAGAACATTATTAAAACCAATAAAAAATATCACATAGAACAGGAGCCGGTACACATGAAGCTGCACATTCTCTACACTTAACCCAACTTCAAAGAATAATCTGGGCCGATACAGATGTCTAAAAAATATGTGTCTTATATGGCTGGAAAGCTACACGAGTCTAGTTTCTAAAGAAAAAAACGGTTTATGATTTGGAGTCTTCTAAAAGAAGTTATGGAGGTTTTACTACACAGTGTCCAAAAGTCATATTCATCCGAATTCAGCAAAGTCTTTTGGTTCCATGAGTCATTTGAGCAGCCTATCTATGTTTAATGAAGTCTTTTAAAGTTATTAATTGATTCTTTTCATATTTCAAAATACTTGCGGATGTCCCAAGCTTCAATAAATTGTTGAGCAATGTTTTAAGAACCGGTCGGACCGGTCCGGTTGGACCGGTCGAACCGGAAATTTCGAGAAAACCGGTCTAAAAAAAACCGGTTTTTGGCATAAGTTGACTAGTCAACGGACCGCTCGGACCGGGCGGTTGGACCGGGTCGGACCGGAACCGGACTTGCATGTTGAACCGGTTTTTGATATATTTTTTTTTTTTCTAAATCGAAACCACGTTGGTCAACGTTCTAAATTAGTAAGTCAACCGTGATCAAGTTGGAATTACTTTGTGCGATTGGCTTAGAATATATAGGAGGTGATGGTAAGCTTTGGTTTGTCTTGCCACCAATGTGGGACAAATTCAACACTAAAGGAAAATAAACACAACAAAAATGTCTACCCCATGTTTTGAACCTCTAACCTTATGCTTGTTGAATGATTTGATTACCAACTAATCTAGCCATTACTTTGTGACATTGTTGTAATTATTATTATTTTCTTACTTGTTTGTAAATGGTTATTTTAATAATTTTTTAAATAGTATTTTTAATGATTATTTTGACAATCCTATAATAACTTGATAGTCATTATATGTTTCATTTCAAAATATCATAATTTATAATTGTAGTTTTAAAAGTTTGAGGTATGAATTTTGAAATGTCATATATTTTCACTTGTAATTCAGATTAAATCACCGTTTTTTCTTTTAACTAGTATATTTTTTTCAAGATCTATTTGTTGACAAACAAATGCGGTTTGTTCTAATAAAGTTATAAAAAGTTAAGAAAAGTAAAAACAATAATTATAGAAACTCATAAAAATAGTAAAAACTTAAAAAGTCAAGAAAAGTCAAAGACCGGTCCGACCGACCGGTTCGACCGGTTCAACCGGTCCGACCGGAACCGGAAGGTCGACCGGTCCGACTTAAAAACCGGTTTTTAAAACATTGTTGTTGAGTCTTGCTCATAATTGGACAGCTTTTGGTTTGATAAACTATTTTAACAAAAGTTAAACTTTAAGCTTATTTTATGTTCAGTTTTGTACCTCTTCTCGGACTTCATATGTGGTTCATTAACAAAAGTCATGACAATTTTTTAAATACCTAGAGGCTATATTCTCTACATAGCGCATATATAAGCAGATCACAAACTACTATTTTCATACAATATAATGCTTTAAATTTGACGTCACATTTGATGTCAAATTTGGTTCACTTGGTTTCCACGGATGGAATTTTTGGTTGTTGCAATTTCTCAAGTTATTATCTCAAGGTTTAATCATAGGAGATAGCTAGATATTAGAGTCACTCGAGTTTTTACAGGCTCAATGGAGTTGAAAGTTCCATATGTGGTTCAATGTTTGTTCAAGCAACAATCATAATAGTTTGTTAAGTCAATGTTCAATTTTCATGTCATTAGCAATCAAGTGTTTTCAATGTAATCATTCTTAGGAAAGAGATCTTTCCTGGCTCAATGTAAATATCTCTTTGAGATTTAAATCAATGATAAAACTTATTTTGCCCAAGAAAAAATAATTAGCCCATAACCCACTTCTAGTAATTAATAGGCCTCCCAATAAGCCCCGCTAACTTATATGTCAAAAAAGGATCAAAATTTTCTCAAATTGTCTCAAGTTGATAACATGTGCGTGAAATTAAAACAGTGGACCCCTTATTTTTGTTAGTAGTGAGTTTTAATTTGTTTTGACCGGATGAACCTGACTAACTTAAGAGAATTCTAATCCGTCCAGGAAAAAGATGAAACTTCTGGAATCATAGTTATATCTAATGTAAATTGTTGTCTGCTATTTTGGTTTCTCCATTTCCTTTTTTTTCTTTTTCGACTTGTTAGATGTTAGTGGTTCAGGTCTAGCAGTGACATCCAATTGAGCAGTATGCTAACCCTGATACCCTCATATTCCTCCTTTTTATACCTGAAGGGGTAAAAGTCCCGGGTAGGACTCAAATTTGAGACCTCCCCTAGCCAAACATCCCCTTCCAAAACCTCACAAGGAAACATTGGTGACCAACTGAGCTAGCCCAGTTGATTAAAATTATTTCCATTTAATATGAGTTTCAGTCATCTTCTTTGTATACTATGGCCAATACCTCTGTTTCCTTAAATTATATAGCATGCCAAATTTGGAAAGTAGAGTTACAATATAAACGTATAGTGCCTTAAATTTCTAAGATTTGAAGTTCAAATAAAATATATTGCGTAACATAAGGCATGGTGATGTATACCAAAAAAAGGACCAACCTCATCTAACTTATTTCTGTTATGTTCCCACATAAATATGTTTGATGATGACAATGTTGTTAAATTGTTAGATGTCCGCTCCCATGTGAGTATCATGAACAATCACACCTGCGAAGATTCTGCTGAGGATATGATATTTGGCCGTTACTCGTCTTATGAATGAATTAATCCATTCTCACAACACCACATTCAAATTATATATTTATGATACATATATTGTTCTTTAATTGCTACTTGTAAATATATGTAAGATATATACCTAACAACATATGCATCCACTAGTTATAAAACCTTATGCATATGATCTTGCATTTTGCAATATATTTGTTAGTTACACTAGTATATCATTTATGAAACGTTTAAGAGAAGTAATTACCAATAAATAATACTGGACAAAATTAAGTATTTTCAAGTTGCAAGAGAATTGTGAGTCCAAGACAAAATATTGGTAGGGACAATGGTCAAATGCAAAAATGAGAAGGAAAATAAATGGGAGTAACTAATTAATTAATTGACAAAGAGTTAAATTTACCATTAATAATTAAAAAGAAAGAAAAAACAAAAGAAACTAATTAATTAAACTTAACCCTCTTGCCAAATATGATTAGGATTAAATGATTCAAGTGGCTCCAACTCCAAGGAAGTCAATAAGTAGTGGTGAAATGTCAATATTAGCCTCAGAAAACTGCTCGCTTTGATAAACTTGTGGTGATGGTGTTACTGCTGATACTGATGAAAGGGTAGTACTAATTGTGGAATTATCTGCACTTGATGAGAAGGAGCTGCTACTACTGTTGTAAACATTATGATGATCGTGATGATGTTGATGGTAATATGGATGATGGTTTATGTTAGATGTCATCATCATCAATGGTACTCCATGTTGATCATGATCATAGAAATTGGTGGAAGAAGTAGTATTTATACTGTTTGTACCCATCATCCATGATGTGTTGGGTGTTGATGATGACGATGATGATGATGATAACTTATCCCAACATGTGTTTTTGTTACTGAAGATGTCCATCATCATCATCATATTATTCTTGTTCTTGACACCTGAAAAATATCCCCATTTTGTATACGGAAATGGTAAGCTATTTCTTGGACACAAAAAGATGACAAAATGCCAACAAACAGGGTCCCGGTACTTCCATGCTATATTAACTTGTACATCATGCATTAAAACTAATACGTCGGTCTTGTCATTTCACCACTTTATTGTACACGAATGGTCCTTTGATACTATCATATACCTTTGACAGTAACATTACTTGATCAAAAATTTAAGTGCTTGATGAGGAATTAAAAAATAATAAAAAAATGATGATAGAAATTTTGTTACAAATATGAAACCCTGAAAAAAAAGTTTTTTTAATGTAAAAACCCTAAAAAGGCACATGACTTAAGACACATAAACAACAAAAGGATATAACTAACCGGAGACTAGACCAAAAGGTGGTTGATGAGGAAACATTCCATTGAAAGGTGGCAGCGGAGCATCGGTGGAGATTAAGATCAGCGGCGGCGGTGGTGGTGGCGTGCCGGAACCAGTGTCTGATCTAGAACCACATTGAAGTTGATTTTGAGTAGTAACGAGCATTCTTCTTTTCCTATGAGCATTAGATTGTTCTCTATATTTTCTAGCCATGATTACATGCCAATGATTCTTGACAGCATTATCAGTCCTACCAGGAAATAGTCTTGCAATCAATGCCCATTTGTTTCCATACATTCTATGAGCAGTCATCAACCTCTCTTCTTCTTCATCACTAAATGCTTTTCTGTTGATTCTTGGATCCAATTGGTTAAACCATCTCAACCTACAACTCTTTCCTAAAAGTTTTAATAGCAAAACACATATTAAATCCACATAAAAATTTGATTGCTATGCCTAAAAATACAAGCCTGAAAATGTGCCTAAAAATTTAACTGCTACAAAAAGAAATTAAAGTGGAATACATGATGTTTAGGATTAGTTTTTGGACACATTTAGCGTTACTCAAAAGACATACAGAATGTATAGGGTTTGATTAAGTTAATAAGTAGTACCTGATCTTCCTTCAAGTTTTTCAGCAATGAGGTTCCAATTTTGAGGACCATAAAGAGAAACAAGCTCTTTAAGTTTAGCATCTTCAGCTGGTCTCCAATGACCTCTTGCACATGATTTAGTTGGTCTAATTTTACCATTCATGTTATTACCACTCAGATTTAAGTCAAGTTCTTCTTGTTCTTCATCATCGTCTTCATCATCTTGGTTTGGAAATGATGGTGAATTAGCGATGAAATGTTGATTAGGGTTTGAGGGGTTGTGAGTGTTTAAAGAAAGAGAACGAAAAGAGTCTGAAAAAAGAATGCCCATTGATTGATGAAGAAACAAGAACAAGGAGTGATAGTTGTTTCGTGGTTGTTGTAGTTTAAGTTTGGTAGAAGATAGAAGTGTTGATGTTTGTATTTGTGTTTGTATGAGAGAGATGGAGAGACGTGCGTGCGGGTGGTGGTTGCTACTGTTACAGATACGTCATATTCTGGTTAAAGAAATCTTGAAATTGAGATAGCTTTTTTCTGTGTGAAATTTGGAGCAACAAATAGAAACAGGAAAAGCTTTCTTAACAGAAGTCTCAATTTTCTCTGAACACACTCGTGGGGTGGGGTGGGGTGGGGTGGGGTTGAATTGGATGGGATGGGGAAATAATGTAATTTCAATAATTACGTATACATATTTTTTAATATTTTTTTTGGTGATCGTGGTATTATATCTTTGACCAAATAATCACAAGGTTAAAGTCTACTGTCTAATAAACTCGAAACATATATCAAGTTCCTACAAAGGAAGACTCATGTCGCTACACAAAAGTTATCCCTTTTATTCTCTCTTTTAACATAATAGCCAACGTTTTACCATTTGACCTCAAATTCTCTGATTTAAACCAAACAAATTAATTATAATCAATTGTTTATGTTCTTCATTAAGTTAATATCAACCCTTCAAAACCACGTTAGTATTCAAAGCAGTTCGAACCAAATAACTCCTCAATTTTAAAATCAAATTTATTCCTCTTACGTTCAAAATGATCGAATTGAATAAATTACAAGCATAAAACGTCACAAAATTTTAGTGTAGGTTTCAAATACACAAACTAACACGTGTGTTCACACACATAAAATGTTTTTATATCTATATATATACATATACATATAAATAGAGGGTTGATTATTATAGAATAATTGTTAAAGTAGAACAAATAGAATAAGTTTTCAGTCATCAAATTCATTATCGACCATATCAAATTTATAAATTAGTCAAACACACGTTAAATATTGTCACAGATAAAAAGAACAATTTGTACCACACTTTAAACATCATTTCAGTTATTATTTTCATCTGCTAAGATTGAAACCCAGTGACTCGTAATATAAATCGTATTAAATTTCATATTTAGCAACAATCAAAGACATTCAGAATTTGTACAAGTTTTGTTATAAGAAGTGATTCACATTCATTCAATTTTATGATGCATAACTTTCATTTAATTCCAAAAAACGTATAACTAGAAATGAAATCAACATACAATCAATTAAAATTGATTTACAGATTTTAATTTTAATCACAAATCTAAATACTTACCGCACAACTCACAAATTAGCAAAATAATATTAATTCACAAATCAGCAAAATAATGTTGATTCACAAAACAAATCATTGATTCACAAAAACTCAACACTAATTCATAAATCTAAACATTGATTCACAAATCTATAAACTTGATTGACAAATCTAAAAACTTTATGCACTACATGATTCACACGATTTAGTAGCCTTCGTATGAATAGATCTGGGGTCTTTAAAAAATACAAATCATCAAGATAAACAAATCCTAAGAGAATTCGAAAATCAAACACATAACATGATGACGTACACAAGTATATATGTGTATATAAATGATTCACAATTGAATTTTATAATGAACCATAACAAAGTGGATGAAGAAGATGGCGATGGTTAGATGGTATTGCCGAAACTTATGAAGATGAAGGCAAGTGGCAACCAGAGGCTTCTTTGGAAGTGAAGGAGACGAAGATGAAGGCGGCAACGATGAGGGTTGGCCTTCTTGTAGACGGGGAGGGTTTGCTCACAATTAAACCAGTCAACGGGTTTAGGGTTTTGTTCAACAGTTCGGCGACTGATTTTGAGGGAGAAGAGAGAGATAATTAGAGTTGTGATGGTGAAAGAAAATCACATATGTAAAAAAGGAGGGGAAGCATTTTAGGAAAATTAAATATTAATACAAAATGTAAACACCCCTTGACATGTATATGATTCTATTTATTTTATAATAAATTTAATTTAATTTTATTTTATTCAAACCATATATATTTGTTATTGTAATTGAAAATTAAGTTGACATGAATTAACTGATATAGATTAAATACATACACGTTTTATATATTTCTAAAGTGACAAAAGTAGTGTGTCTTAGGGGTAGAGCGCGTTCTGGCGGATCCTTATGGTGTTCGAGTTAGCATCATGAACAACATAAATGACTAAGTATAGTGTAGACTCACTCAGTTTAGTTTGTTTAGAAACTTAGTTTATAAGCTAGCACTTATAAGTCAGCATAGTGTCATGAAGTTGTCCTTACAAATTCACATTAGATATTTTGGATTATCTGTTTTTATTTTACAACCAATCAAAAAGTACTTTAGTGTGTAAAGATTATATTTGATTAGCGTCGGACCTCGCGCACAGCAATAGGTGAAAATTTCGTATGTTGATATTGAGAGACAAATATTTAATAGTAAATGGATGTAAAAATAATTGTTAACCTCTTTAATGAAAGTGATTTTTTATGATAGTTTAAATTATTGTAATTATAAATTAAAAAATGTGATATAAAAGAAGAAAGAAGATACTTAAATATATTATATGAAATATAGTATTAATTGAATGATTTATATATTTAATAAGTGGAAGGATAAAAAAGTAATTTCCGATTTCCTTATTTAAGATTTAAAGAAGAGAGTATGAAATAATTAATAAGGATCATAGATAGATTAATGAAAAGTATAGTTAGTAGACAGTTATTAAACTGTATATATAGTTAAAGTGGACATCTTAATTTGAACGGATAAAAAACTTTCTATAAGCTTAATCTAATTCAATTCTTTACTGTTGGTAGGGGGCTAGAAGAGTTGATTTTACCTTCTTTTTTTTAATTCAGTTCTTTAATTAGACTGGTAAACATAATCAAAACATTTGTGTTGTTGGTATTCCAAGTTTCTTAAAATAAATTTTTTACCTGTGGTGGAATAGGATATCGTAGATTTAATTATTTAATTTACTAAATATCGCAAGTTGGGTTGCAGAAAAACCATGATAGTAGTAATTAGTTTTGGGAAAGTTCTTGTGTGGACGTTTTTGTCTACTGTTGGAAATAACTTGGCATCATTGACAAAAGATTCTTGTTTTGGTCGTTTCTTTGATTTTTAAAAAGGATCACACTACGAGCACTCCCTCTCCCTCAGTGCACGTTTCCCCATATACACACATAGAGGGTACATCCAGATTATCCCTTTTAAAAATATCATCCTACTACACTTCTTGATAAGTTGTGTCCAGTCCGTTGCTTCCTTGCCAAACATATTCTATATTGACAGATTGATGACTTTTAAATGAAATATTACTGAAGATTTAGTTTTTTTTAACTTAACGAACATACATCTTCATTTGTTTCTATATGTGGTGTTTATTTAATTTACAAACAAAAATCGACACTCTTTTGCTCGGCTAAGTTAGCAATAATTAAATGATTGTAGAGTGTTGAGTGATTAAGGGCATCTCCAACGTATACATCATATTCTGCACCAAATTTGGTGCAAAAAGATAATCTTTAAAGAATATGTCTGCACCAAATGTGCTTCATCTCCAACGTATTCACTAAATTTCTGCACTAAATAGTTATTTACATTTACATATTGCCCCCTAAATTATATATATATTTTTTTACCCACAATTAATTATTCTATTTATAAAAATTCAAATTTGATTAATAATATTAGACATAGATAACTAATACATTACAATGAAAAAGTCATTAAAAACTTACGGACGATACATATTATATTTTTAATCTCTAGCTTATGGAATTACCATGTCTGTCCCATAAATGTTCTACTAGTGCCTTGCGAAGTTCATAATGAACTTCTTTGTCCTTAATCATTTTATGTTGATCGATAAACTCTTGAATTTTTATTTGTTTCATCTCTACTTACATTAACTTCACAAGTTGGTACTTCCCTCCAATTTTGAATTGTCTTTTCCATATCACGCTCATCTTCGATGATCGTATTGTGCATGATAATGCATGCTGACAGTATATGACGGTTACAAACCTTCTTTGGACTTTGAAAGAAATGATGACGATGATAACCTTCCAAACTATTAATCTAGTTGTAACTTAGTTTTATCTATTACCTTAGTCTAGTAATGTAACTCTTTTAATTCCATCAATGAAAGTTTTATGTATTAATTTTGGATCAATAATATAAACACATTTCAATTAAGATGACTAAAACGAAACATTAAATAATTTGGTGCAAAGTTTAGTGTTGCACCAATTTGATGCAAAATCTCAAAAATTTAATGTACACTAAAATTTGCACTTTATTTAGTGATTTGGTTGGAGTTCATTTTTTACACTAAAACACTAAATAAAATGTTTTGATGCATACATTAAAGATGACCTAAGTAACAGTAAATTGACATGTTTAGATGCTGTGTAACTACGGATATTGGCTTTAAAGTAATATAGTTCTTGTGCATACAACAAATATATATTGTACCGCTAAATAACGTTCAACGTTTATACAAGTTTGTCGGGGTAACATCCGTTAGCCCCAAAAAATTTACCGTATAATATACATTGTTTTTAGATCGGAATCTTGAAATCAAGTACGACATTATGTTTGAAAGACTCACATGTGAAGGGTGTCTCCTATATACAAAATTTCGTTCACGTATGAGAACAAAAAAATGTCGTTGATTTTATTTTGTGGATCACTTCTATAAGAGGTCAAACCACAATACAACGTTATTTAAAAAAAATTCTACTGTTAGTTACTATAGTTTTGAAATCAGGTTAAATCATTTGTTATCGGTGTGACATTAAATAAATGGAAATGAACACATGACCAACATATGAATAATCAAAACTATGTACTATTTTTAGAACACTACATGTGCAACAGGAATGGATAAACTGTTCAATAATTAAAATTAACGAATTGTTGTTGAAAATGCATATCAATGTATAAACCTTATCAATGAATTGAATACACAACCTTTGATGATATTAAGTCGTTTTAGTCAATGTATATATATATATATATATATTTTTAACCACAGAATTATATCATATAAAACTTCTTAGTCTTCTAGTAAGACAGTAGAGCCGAGCTCAAACAAATATTGTTAATGAATTTAACAAACCCTATTTTGCAAATAACAAATGAACAAAGAGCGTTGAGTACTTTAAAGCAATAAGAATATAAAAATATAAGTTTCTGTGCAATTGATACATCGTCATCCATCAATCACATAGTTAGAAACTGGCTGTCCGTCTTAACTAAAATTAAACTCAACACCATTCATTGTTTATCTTAACAGTTACATGCCACCGGACAGCCTCAGGGTTTGGTTTGTAGCTTTCCTCCTTTTTGAACAAATTAACTAAAAACTAATTTAACCCATACAAATATTGAACTCCTGAATTACTATTACTATAATTACTATTTACTATAAATTATCATAAGTAAGGACAAGACATTAAAAACAAATTTGGTAAATCTTTTTATAAGAAATCATTTAGATTCAAGTAAGTGTCTCAATTTCTTATCGTGAATGTCATATCAATATATATATTTTTTTGTTAAATCAAACTTGTGTATAGTAACAATATGTTTGAATTATGTAAAGTAAACATATCCTGATATATCTTTTTAACATGTTGCGCGTGGCTATATATTTGGATTACAAATCGATCATTAGCATTTTTTGTGAAACGTACAAAATATACTATAGTATTTTTGTTGCATGTATTACAAATCACTACACGAATTGAAAGGATGTAGGTTTAACATATATATGATCATTTGAGGGGTGTTTGGTGTTAAATTTTTTAGGAGCTTTAGAATACGTTTGACATAGAGTTTTTAGAAACTTTAAATTTTTAATTTTGATCAATAAGCTCTTTAAAAAATAAAAGTCTTGTTTAACATGTACAAATTTTGATTTTAGAATTCAATGAAAAATTCAAAATCGAATAACTCTTGAAAGTAACTTTCCATAAAAGATAAGCTTTTAACGAAGAAAATTACTTGAATGCCATTTTATAATTAGATAGTATAAATTTATTATTATATTGATATCCTTTTATGTCATTTTACACTTCAAAACTACAGTTATAGCTAGTTTGTTAAATAATATGGTCATGTTTGGCATGGAGCTTTAGCTTTTAGTTTTGGAAAAAAAAAGTTAGAAAATAAAAGTTTTGTTTGTTATGTACAAGTTGTAGCTTTAGAATTCATTGAAAAGCTCAAAATCTCAAAGTTATTGGAATTAGTTTTCCATGAAAAATTCTAAACCTATAGCTACAGCTTACAGCTACAGTTTACAGTTTACAACTACAACTTACAACTATTTCACCAAACAAACTCTATATACAAATAACCCTACATCCTAATACTACAACATACAGCTACAACTTACAGCCTATAATTACTTCACCAAACAGACCCTAAAGCTATTAACTTTGATCAAAAACTTCCTTAAAAATTAAAATTTTTGTTTGACATGTAAAAGTTGTAACTTTATAGTACAATGAAAAATTCAAAATTATAAGAGAAAGTAGTATTTCATAAAATTAAGAAACTTTAAAATTCTACAGTTACATTATACAACTACTTCACCAAATAGACCATAATATATATACTAAAAGTATGCTTAAACTAACAAAAGAAGCCCATCGAAAATATTAGATTAATTTACAAGTTTCGTTTGACAAAGTGCAAGTTAAATCAAGATATGTGAGAAAAAAAGAATAATAATAATAATAATAATAAATAAAATAAATAAATACATAAAAAAGTTTGTGTATTCATAGTAAAAAAAGTTGAAACAGTGTGAATACAAAACTTGAAACAGTGAAAACTTTGAAAATAATCGTGATTGATTTACAACACCTATTAAATCATCAACAGATATCTCTTGGTACTTTCATAATATCAGAGACCTCACTTTGACCTCTTTAATAAAACATGGGCTATGGACATTAAATTACTACGACTACTATTTGCTTATTCATTAATCCCATTATTGTGTTTATATTACAGATTTAATAATATTTTATTTTGATAACAAATGGAGCATGATGCGTCAACATGATAAAAGAACAAAGTCAAGATCTTTTTTACAGAATCAACTACTTGTTCAAATGATTACAGTTTCTCAAAAGACTATTTAGAGTTTAAATTATTAAATGTGTACGACCTATAATGACTCAAGCTTTTCTATAATAATCAATTGTTATTAACAAAGATTTGGCAACTTATATAACCATAGGATAGGAGTATCATTCTTTTAATCTGTTCTTGACATTTACTCCTGTATATTGAGGCCTTGTGAAATTTCATTTCAGATGTTATGATGGACATGACAACATATATATATATATATATTTTTTGGACAATTGACAAAAAGAAATGTAACTCCAATGCAGGATAGATAGGTATAGCTAGGTATGAAAGTAGGCAGGTCTACAAAAGCTTGGACAATATGTGGGACAGTACAATCAAAACCTACAGTCACGAGGAGGGTATAAGAGCAAGTGATAGAAAGATTGATTGATGATCGAGTGAGTGTAATCCATCCAAACACACGAGATGGATCTTGTAGCTTCAAATCAAAATTATGCTATAAATGGATACTTTATTCAATAAACAAATACTTTTTCATCTTAAAATTATTATTTACAGACAAAAACATATAACTTAATCATAAATAATCATCATAATTTACTTTTTTAAGATGATAGTTTTATATTTATTTTTTACACAACATTTTATATTTTATATATATAGGTAATTAATTAAATTTAATTAATTATATTTATTTTTTTATAAAAGGTGACAATCAACTTGAGACATAAAAAAAGAAATGTAGAATAATTTAGAAACGGAGAGAATAGAAACTTAACGCATTCAATGTTTTCTCAATTACACGTACTACACTATTATTCTATCGTCCTACCTACTATCCCAGTCAAATACGTAAACTACTTACCACAATTCTTTTTACTTTTGTATTTCAACGTCCATTTTCTATTTATGTATCTCCAAAAATAACCAGAATGCATGTGGATAATGTTTGATGATTGTTTGTGTTTTTCAAAAAAATAAAATCACTTTATCTAACTATTTGACCGATGAGTCGTGGTGACTTAGATTACATCTTTAATGTAGTTATGGTTCAAACCCTCGTATACTTGATTTGAGAATAGATTCACCATTATATCGTTAGCTAAATGCACATTGGTTTAGATGACATTGATTTATTTGATACCTAAGCTAATACACCTAAAAAACTAATTAAGTTGACTATTAATCAACTGTTAGAGCTATTGTAATCCATACAACACTATAAAAGTCAATAAAATATCACATCAACATCTTATTTCTTATACAACTAAATCATTCAATATTTGTATTCCGTACAAAGATATAAAGTTTAATGAATTTGGTCGAATTAAAACTTGTCTAGCTCTTGAATGCCATCAACTATTTGATCGATTGACTGCCACGTAAGGAGTTGTAGTGGAGGAGTTTTTATGCAACGACAACTCACTCCATCGACCCTCCATTAAGTCACCATTGCAGATGATCTTAGTACAACGTTGTTGATCATGATGTGTTCCATAAAATTGTAAACCTCCATTTATTGAATGATCTTGGACAATGCAATAAGAGATTATGATTAATCTACTTAAAAACTTTCATTACTCCGGCCGGATGCAAAGATATGTAGCCATCTTAAGAGCGATACGATAATACGTTCATCTTCTAAATAGTTTGTTGCAGTGCCAATAATAGGATTCTTTTCTTAACCTGTTACCTCTTTAAGCATCGAGTCAAAAACATTTAATGATTTGCAACAACATTAATAATAACAAACTAATTAAAGAATATTAAGTTGTCTCATAAATAACAACATTTTAATCATTCAGTCAAATACATTTAAGAACAAATAGTAATAAAGCATTCATTTAAAAAATAATAATAATAATGAAATGAAATATTTAAAAGATGTACATTGAACTATATATGTTAATTTATTTAATGAACACCAACGTTATATGATTTTATTTATGGTAACCCAAAACTAGTCAAGTAATGTATCTTCCTACGTGAATTATTGACTTACACTTGAGCGTTAAAGTTTGGCTATTCTTGTATATGTTATGAGTTGGTAAGAAGATGTTAACCACACATGAGCATTGGTACCACCACTACCCAAACCCATGGTTATCATGCACACCTACTATCAAACCCTATTTTCGAATCTTTCATTACTTGATACCCCACCACCCCACCCAACCTCTTATACACAGTCCAAAATGTACAACTGAGTAAAAAAAATTAGTGTACATCGTTGTATATGTCAAAAGGTACAGGTCTAAAACCATGAATATATGATCTTTGGGCTTGACAAATATACTCTTTGACTGTACATAAATCAAGTACATCAAAGGCAAACTTTTTTTGAAATTCTTTTACATATTAAACCTATAACTATCCTAAATGTACACAATTAGCCCCTCCAATATATATGTTGCACATACCCTTCTGCACAGTTTGGTGCACGATATTTACACATAATCTGTAGAGTAAATGATATATAAATTTTACTTATTCACTCTCTAACAATAATATATTTACGCATATTTTGAGTCACTTAATAAATTGGTCATTTTTGTAAGAAAAGATATATAGGGGTAAAAATGGGATTTGAAATAAGGCGGTGGAAGTTATGTAACTGTACATGAGATAAGTATAGAGAGGGCCTGTTTGACTGCTGACTGCTGCAATTGACTGGGTGTTTGTCAGTATGTATACTGGCTGGCATCTGTTTTTTCTGTTGAAGATGATTTAATATTTTAGGTTACGTGTGTGTGAAAAAGAGAAAGGACAAAGCTTAGGTTTGTTCAGTCATTGGTGGAGAAAGTGTTTGGGTTACATTTGTGTTTGGATTCTTTACTAGCTAGTTTTTGGAATTACGACAAATTGGCTACTGTTTTCTGTGCACGTGTGTGTGTATACACATCCATGACTCAATCCTCAAAGTGACTAAACCAAAAACTTTAAAAGATACCAACTTTGGTTAAAAAGATTATACTAGTAAAAGACTAGTCATTGAATTACTATACAGATGGGTTTTGATTAGATTAAAACGTAATTATTCTAAAGTGATGTTTTAATCTTCATTTTCAAGAATTCATGGGTGCAAATGTGGGTAACCATGACCCTAGTTTTTCAAGTGAACTAAACTAAAAACTTAATAAAATATTCTAACTTTAAACAGAGATAGTGGAAATACAAATGGGTTTTCAATTTTGATTAGATAATAACAAGTCTAAACTCTAAAGTTCTAAGGACCAAGTAGTATTCTAATCTTGATTTTCAAGAAATCTACACGTGTGTAGAGGACCGTACAAGTGAGCTAAACTAGAGACTTACATGGATACCAACTTTGGTCTCAAATATTAAAGAAAATTAAATATTGTAAATGAGTTGTGACGAGTGAACACTTAACCCACTTTCCGGTTGTTTTTCGAAGGAAAAGTAGTGAAACGTAATAAAAATTAGATTGTGTTATTAAGTACTTTTTATATAGAGAAGAAAAGAGAAGTGAAGTAGAATTTGATATTCTTTCATTTTCAAATTTTCTTTTCAAAATTCAAAAGAAATAAAATGATAGAAGATCAAATAAGTTATAAAATATCAGTTCCTTCTTTTTCTTTTCAATTCGAGAACATGAAACACATAAATTGTATTTTTCTTCTTTCCAACTGAAAACTGCGTCCTACTTTTCTTTCGATCAAAACTCGGGAGCAGACAGTTTTTAGTGAGGTATAGAAAAGAAACTATTGATTAATATTATTTGTGTATTACCTTAGACAGTTAGATTACTAGTACACCTGTTGAAACCACTATGTGAGACTTTGTAGTTAAAAACATTACAAAAGAGATAAATGAATTTTACAATGATTTATGCACTCAAACTAATTTATTATCACCTACAACACGTTATCTTAATAATAAACAAATAAGTTAATGAGCTAGTTTTAAAAGTCTTATCTTTTATGATTAGGCTGTCCAAATTTATTCACAAGCTGATCCGTCCAAGTCAAACTGTTTTTTTATCGAAAGACAAAATTTTGATTATTGTCTTATTACTAATGAAATCATTAATTATGCGTCTAGCAATAGTATGACTATCTCATTCATTAACATTGACTTTGAGAAGACCTTTGAAAGTGTAAATTGACATTTTCTTTATGACATTACGTTACAAATGACTTGTGAATCAAAATGGTACAAATGGATTGATGGGTGCCTCTCCTCAGCCTCTATATCAATTTTTGTTAATGGACCCCAACAAGTGAGTTTGAGATGAAACGCAGTCCAAGGCAAGGTGACCTTCTGTTCCCTTTCTTATTTCTCATTGTAGCAGAAACATTGCAAGTGTTGTTCCTAGAGACATGTAACAAAAGCTTATTATATAAAGGCTTTTGTCTCACTAATGGAACGAACTTATCTCTACTATAATTTGTGGATGACACATTCTCTGGCAAGTAGTCAAGGAGGAATGTGGCAAAATTGTTAGATATTCTTGCTTTTCAGAAACATTGAAGCTGAAGGACAATCTCCCAAAAAGTAAATTACAGGATTGGACTTGGTCCTAACGAGGTGCAAAAAGTAGTAAAGGAGATCAAATGCAGTCATGATAAATTGTCATTTTCTTATTTAGGTATACCAGTTGGAAATATATGAACAGAAAAGAGAGTTGGAATGATGTAATTGATTGTTTCACTAAAAGATTGTCATCTTGGAAGGCAAGACTTTTATTGATCAGGGACATTATACAATTACTAAATCAGTACTTAGTAAAACACTTTCACTCTACATGTTTACTTTATTTCGAGCTCCCTCGTGCGTTATTCAAAGGCTAGAAACCATCATAAGTTGATTGGGGGGGGGGGGTTTAAAGATGATGACAAAAGTTATTTCCTGTAGAAGTAGAAGTTTAAACGCGTTAGGCTTTGGGAGTTTGTTGTTAAATTTTTCATGGCAGCAATGGTGGTTTCGAACCCCTAAAATTTGAAATGTCAAAAATTGGTGTGTGAAAAACTGTCACTCACAGCTGTAATAGCATTAACAGCTTGGGGATTGGCTTTAATTCATATTCTCGCATGATAGTTAGCGAAGAGCAAACTCAGTTTTGGAATGATATATGGTGTTATTTAGGATACAAGCTTAAGGACTTAGTACCAAGGTTGTTGTACTAGAAAAGATTTAAAAAAAAAATTGATGAGTGATTGTTGGTGTCTACATAATGGATATTAGAGTGGTAGATGCGAACGAACACGACCATTAAGAGGGAGAGTGCTAAATGAACTTGATCTTTTAAACAACACGATTGACAATCTCGCTCTTTCTATGCTATTGATCATTAAATTTGGAAACTAGATTCAAACAGTTTATTCTCGGTGAAAAAGTTATCACAAAAAGTTCAACAAGCTCTTCTTCAAGAGACAACAAATGTAGGTAATCTCATATTGAATTCATGGTTGCAGTTAAAAGTAAATATATGTTTATGGCATGCTTTTTTTAATCATCTTCCTTTTCAGGTTAACCTTTGTAAACGAGGGGTAATTTTAAATTATGATATTTATGTTCTATGTGGTCTGGCCTCGAAAAACCTGGACAATTGCTTATTGAATTGCTCCTTGGTGATGCTTGTATGGTTGAAGATTTGGAGCTGGTGGCGGATCCCATCATCCCAAGCCCATTCATTAGTGGACATCATTACTAGAGATTTAACAGCTAATGAGAACAAGGTTATTGCAAATACCTTGACCGGTGTTTTCTATGTCACAATTTGGAAAATTTGGAGTTGGAGGAATACCATTCTAAATGGTTTGGACCAAGAAAGATGCAAGTTGCGTCATGAGGATATATTTCCCAAATTTCAGTGTATAGCCCTCTTATAGATGGAGAACATATATGCAAGAAAGTTTATGAAGTGGAGTTCGTAGATTCTTAACCCGCGTGAAATTGATCTGGGTTGAATCATATGAAATCTTAATGCGCTAGTGGTAATGATTCTTTTTAATGTAATGGTTTGCGGTATAGAGATAACCATCTCTTTTGTGTTTTGATGTTGCATAAACTTTGACGTCCTCTCTGTGTGACTTAATAAAATTCTTTGTTTAAAAAAATAAAACTAGTTTTGTAAATGGGCAATGATAAATCCACCAAAAGTATGCATTGTTTGTGTGTACAGTTCTACATGATATGCACAGTTGTGGTGGATTTATTAAAATTGATGGTGGAAATATCAATGCCCTTTGTATATAAGCTTACACAAACACCCAGTAAGGCTTGTGCCAATTGAAGTTTTTAAGGGGCGTCGTTCAAAGACTCCATTGGTACCACACTGTCTCCTATTCCGTCTTTGGACTGAGCATCCTATTAAAGATGGGGAACGACGGAATTTTGTAGGGTCAACTTTTTTTTTGTTTTGATTTTGTTTTTGTGTGTATAGTAAAAGTATTATTGATAAATGTAGGATTTAGAAAAGTACTGAAGAAGGGTCACATGTTAGCAGTTTTCAATTTTTGTTTAGTCTTTTAAAGAATTGTTGACGTGGCGCTGAACTGACACTAAAAAAGTTCTAAATTAACATTATCTATTGTGAGTGACCTAAGTACTCACAAAATTCACCTTGAGTGAACATCAAACTTGTTGCTAACATTCACATGAACAACATATTTAATGCTACCACAAATCATAGAACAGACATTTTGAAATCTCTAATTATAGTTTCTAAAAAATTTGTGTTTGATGTCCTAGATCAACATGATGGTTGACCAACCTATGTTGACTTACCACGTGAGCAAGGTTGTGATAAGTTATAAGAGTTGGTGGTTATTCTAAATTTTTCTTTAACGAATAATTGAAACTCGATTTCCTAGTTTCTACACGAATTTATAGAAGAGGTTGAGAAAAGTTTAACATTGTCTTGCGGGGCAAAAGGCGAGAGGGGGAATGAACGACAAGATGACAACGTTGTAATGATGAAGGCAAAGATCCATTTAACTTATATGAAGTTTCAAATGATGTTTGAGCCAACGAACAACTTCCATGTCATTAGAAAACTTTCCATGTCATTGATTTGCACCACCTCAGCAATGCGGGGCTAGTTACAATATCTATTTAATGCCTGTCGATCTTGTATATTTGAATAGCCAGAATTGCACAAAGAACTGGTTCAATGGATCAAGTAGAAAGTCCAGCAGGCCTAGGCCTGATCATTGTTGACCAATCATTATTACTAATGTTTATGGGCTGGGCTTGGTGAGATTATGTAACTTGAAATTATAACCCTAGTACTGGGTCCAATATAAGAAGTGGGCTGGAACCTCAAGGCATCTTAGTTTTTGGACGTCATAAATATCATTAATTAAAAAAGTATAATACCAATGCTGATAAATGGTTTCAAAATTTGTAGCTCAGTTTTAAATCCTTTGTAAGGGAGTCTTCAGTATTATTTATGTAAGAAAATGAACAGTTTGCAAGTTATCTGATCAAGTATAACGTTTGAAAATAACCATTAGTGATCCTTTTTTTTCTTTTCTTTGATAAACTAATACTAATAGCAGTCGGTTATATGTTCATTTTTAGCAAATGAGGATTAAGGAGCTATCACCTGAAATGAATATGGCCAAATTTAGTCAGTGAGTCATGTTTTGCCTAAAGCTTACAATAGGTTATCCGAATCCGTGCTTATCTTTTTAAAAGGATTAACCTTTTAACAAGGTTTGGTTTATGAAATATTCAAAAAATGAGCTTCTAAGCTTGTGAACCATTTTTTACTTAACTGGCGCTTAGTTAATAGTATCTGCGTATCCTTTTATATCATTTACATTTTTAAGTTAACTATATTGGTAAACACCGGCATAAAAATAAAACGTTTCAACTTACTAGAAGTTCCAGCTTCAGCTATATCTTTCAACTTTTCACTAGTTTTACCAAACATACTCAAGCAGTCAAATACAAGTTAACAGAGTACAAAGCTTTGCGTCACAAATCACAAAATACTTGATCTGCAAGCCCTTTAAATTTGAGGGGTGTTTAACAGTGAATGAGGTGTTGAGTGCTGAGTATTGCATTGTTCAACATTTAACATTCAAGAATGTTTAATTAAGCAAAGAAATCGACACTTAGTGATTAGATAAACGATTCCAAACCAAAGCGTACACTAAACAAATATATAGTCATTACTCAGAATTCAAATTCAAATTCATATACTGGGCTCTTGAATCATTCAAGCACTTGAGCATTGTTTCATGAAAAAAGTCTAGGAGTTGATACAATTTGGTTAATGATTAATAATGAAAGTAGTTCGTTATAAATGTCAAAATGTCATTAGGAGTCCTTTTCATTATACTTTCTCACCCCAAATGAACAAAAACTCCAAATCTGTTCGTACGTTTTGGATTTAAATTTTAATATGATCTTTAATAAAGTAAACCCGTGGAGTTACGGGTCCACAATACACGTCCACAAGTCAGAACAACTTAAATACGATTCCCAAATGCCTACCAGCAAAAATGCAATTTTTTAGTGAATATACCAATCCAATAGCTTAAAAAATTATATATTTATATATATATGTATCAACCTTTCATCATCGCAATGTAAACCACAATTTACAACTTATCAAGACCCATAAATTAGCACTACTTAAGCAAGTCATTACGTGTACCCCATGTTATTAAATATTGTAAGTAAAAAATTATAGGTAGCACACCAACAAACTAATAAACTAGTCACTTTCCATTAGCAATACAAAAAACTTGAATTTACAACTTACTACCTCCAAATTAAATACCATTACAATTAAGTCCACATCATTAAGACATTAACTAGCGGGTGGTTAAATTCCACCACTGCCTACTTAATTAACAATAATAATACTAATAAATAAAGAGGAGCAACCATTTTATTGAAGGCTACCCCAAATACCAAAATGACCTTTTTAAAACAAGTCATTAGGTCACTAAATACCACTACTAGCAGCAACAAAATATAAATACTGCTACCATATTATGTTATCATAATCAAGGCCAAGGGTAGGGAAGTTATTTCAACGAAATTGGGCACCACTGAAAGTTTGCCCAAAAGACCATCTAGCAGGTGCAACATTATAAGATACCACAGTTCGACCATCACTTGTGGTGACCTTAAAAGATAGAGACTGCCCGTTGAGGTAAGAGTTTGATTGCCAATTTTGACCCCAGTTTCTTGACATTTGTTGCCACCCGGTTCCTGACCCTTTGATAGCCACCGCATGCACATCACCGGCACCACCCACATTTGTAATCAATACAAGATTAAAGTATGAATGACCGTTGATTTGGAACCGTATTCCACCCCTTCTCCTGCAGGGCACCCTACATATACACAAAACAAAACAATATTGTTTTCAGAAAAATGATTCATGTGCTTAAGATACAGTAATAAAGATATAAGCACGTAAGTGCTTAAACAATTTTTAAGCCTCGTAACGTAATCGCTTAAGCTGATTCAAACATGTTCCAAAAGAAAGTATGAATGACCAAGAAAATTACCAAACTACCCCTAATATTGTTAAAGACCACAATTCTCTTTCGAAATAGTTAAATGACCAAGATACCCTGATCATGCTAAGTTACTACAATACCCTTTTGAGATAGTTAATTACCAAATGCAATACTAAATTACCAAATAACCCTAAGAATAGTTTAAGTAACTTTTAGTACCTTCTGTAAGCAACAGGGACGATTCCGGCTTTGTATTGTGCAATGTGTTGAAATACAGGTTGAGAAAGATCAAAGTGATGATTTGGGGGGTTGCACCAACCACCATTGTTGCTAGGTAAAGCGTTGTTTGGTGGACAGAAGTTGGTGGCAGTCACTAAAATAGTGGCCGGCAAACACCACTTTCCGTCGTTGACACATTTAATTTCAAAGCAAGAACCACAGCTTAAACCATTGTTGAACAAAGCTGTACTTAATGCTGCTGTGTTTGTACCATACCCTTGACTATATAAATTCCCATACCCACATGCTCCACCTGTTCAATACTCAAAATTCAGTACATAACATTTTTTAGGTGTGTTCAAGATTGATTATTTTAAAGTGTTTATCTGTTTGCTTATTTTTAAAAGCTTACTAGCGTTTCAAAATAAACGTTCACGTATTTTATTACCTAGTAGTAATAATTAAACAAATGTGCAAACTCTATCACTAGTTATGCAAGTTTATAAAATGTCTGTATATGTATTTTTTTTTTTAAAATACTTTAAAGAGGTGAATATTCATTTGAACTGTTTATGAATGTGGTGCGACACGTATCTAGTAGACATTTAGTTCAAGAAAAAGGTGATAATTTAAAAAAAGCTAGTGTTGTTATTGTTTAATTGACGTAAAAATAAACAATAAGCACATAATACTTTCTAGCAACTATTAAATTAAAAATGAAAAGGTTCGAGGGATAATGTGTATACCCATTGTTCCGGAGGCATCACCGCCGCCGTAGAAGGTGGCGTGAGCGTTGACCCAACCGCCGGCGCCGTGAACAGGGGAGAGTAGCGTGAGGAAACCAAGTAAGAAAATAGGTAAAAGAGACATGGGTTTGTGTTGGGAATTTTAAATATGAAAGTGTAAAGAGTGGAATTTGGTCATTTGGAAGTGGAATGAGGGGGGTGTATATATAAGGGAATTTAAGGTGTTTGCGGCAACAGTGAACCCTCAGCTTGCAACTAACTGACCTAGGTTAAGGCTGTTATTGGTTGGGGACCAACAACAGTAATGGTTTTACTATATTTATGATTTTGGACCCTAATTAGGTGGGGGCTGCTTAATTTTCTTCTTTGAATTTGGAAACCAATGTATGATTTTTGTATAAATGTAAGAGGATCGATAATATTGTTTTAGTCTTACGTTTATAACCTCATAATTCCAAAAGAAATTACAACTTTAGAGAGGGATCTGCCCATTATTAGAGAGGGATATCTTAGCTGTATTAGAGAGGGATCTGCCCATTATTAGATAGGGTTTTCATGTTTTCCTGTATATACTTGCATTATGCTTAAAACTAAATCAAGCACAAATAATTGTTCGGAAACGGAAGTTCGGAGAAGATCTTGACGGGATCAAGAGGATCACGGATAATTAGTGGGTTTCAAGATCAGAAGGTTTTCGCGTTGTGGAACTCTGGTGCGACTTTTTTTTTTTGGCGGCATGAGTTTGGTCATCCCAACGGGATGATAGAGAATCTCGGACGGATCTCATGGCGGCCAGAATTTTTTTGTTATGCAAGTTTGTATACCCTATATAATGTAACCTTTATTCTATTACAATGTAATCTACAAATTTTAATAAAAAAAATAGAGTAGATTGCATATAACTCGTTAAATTTCTTGTGCTGTCTACATTCTCGTAATCTTTATTACATAATTTGATTTGGTTGATTCGTTTATTGTTTGTAAATATAACTGTTATTATACGATTCTCGTTTGGGTTCAAAATTGCTAAGAATAATACCAATCCTTATGACCGATATATTAGCCCATTAAAGAAGGTTCGGCCATCATTAAAGAGTTTTCGTGTTTTGCTATATAGCACAAATTAAAACTAACCTTTATAACCAAGTTTGTTGTTATGTAATCCGAGTATTAAAGCTAAATATTTTTAGAGCTTTTTATTTTTATACTAGGTAAGTTTTTGGCTGTGCAATGCACAGCTCAATAAGTTGTATGAAAAAAAAAAAGTAAAAAAATTGTAGTTGTACATGGTTCAAACCTGGGTCTAACTTACGAGGAGGGACGCAGTCCACCACCCAGCTATCTTTTCCTTCACTATAGAAATTGAGGAACTTATAATATATATAAAAAGAGGTTCGGCTAAAATATAACTAAATGCTACACGTGTCAACCGTAGCACTTGCTATAGTAAAATGTGACCTCTTTTTATATTAGATAGATATGCTAAAATATAACATATTTAAATATTTTAGAAAAGGAAAAGGATAAATAAAACAATAAAAAAAGAATGGTTGAAAGTAGTCATAGAGAAGAATTGAATGCCTGTGGTCATCATCGTAGGGGGAAGATCTGGGGGTAAATCTTCGTTGGGGTCCGCTAACGACTATTTACATTTCGCATTACTTGTTTTCTAAAATAAATTGTATTTAAATCATTACAATTTATTTATGTAATTTAGTTTATTAGTATTATTTTTCTGGCATGAAACAATCAAGTTATAAAAATAAAAAATAATAATATAAAGAAATTGAAGATAACTTTTATAGAAATTCAAGCTTCAATAATCTTAAAATTATTGTACAAAATTGATGTTATAGTAGGTGCTTACTCAAATGTGAGCGCGACACACTCATTATGATCAAACTTTTATATGCTAGGATTGCATTAGTAAAGCATGTGCAATCCAGAGCCGTTTATGTGGACTTCATGGAACTTTTTGTCGAATTAAAGAAAAACGTTGTGACATTAAATTGACTTAAATAATATTTTAAATTAAATCTCTTAATAATATAGTTGTACAAGAAGCTACCTTTCCATTATTTAGTACCATTAACTTCCCCTATTAAATTATACTTTGTATTTTATTTAATTTTTTTATTTGAACAGAGATTTTCAACAACATGACATGGTGAAGTTGGAGCATGGTACGATCATCACATGGCTCAACCTATACAGCAAACCTGTCAAGTACGGATCAATTACTTTATAACCTTATGTTAGGTATGCCTTTTCAACCAATATTAACAATTAGTAATATAAATATATAATTGAAGTTGAAGAATATATTGTTTTTATCAAGTTGGATAAGTTAAGGGACTAATTATGTCAATTTATGAAAGTTATAAGTTTAGTCATCATTTTCTATTAGTTGATAGTTCAGGGGTCAATATTTGTAAATATTTAGTTAGAGTTAATTAGGACGTTAAACTGAATTTGTAAGTTTTAGCATTAATGATTAAGAAAATAAATTCATTCTACAAAGGAAGGTAAATTATTAAAAGCTAAACAAGAATATGAGAGTTTTCTAACTACAATTATTATTATTATTATTATTATTATTATTATTATTATTATTATTATCGTTAATTGCAAGAAAAAAGTTACGATGAAAACACATCTTGACTTGGTAAAATGATTATGTACTTCTATAATTAATCACACATTTGCATGATGTTAAAAGTAAACAGCCGGTTATTGTCTAAAACGAGTAAACGAACACAAGAAAAACACAACATAACTATTTTGCGTAATTTCAGAAAAGAACGAAACCAAAAAGTGATGTATACTTTTACACGAATGATTCACTGTCATTATCACTCAAATCACTCATAAACACAAAGAACAATCGTCAACGAGATGATCTCAACAAATACACAAGAGTGAACCCTAATCAAGTTTAAGAGATATGCACACACTTATTCGTTTTTTCATTCCAAAATCTACTTGGAAGCCCCTGCAGAATCTTCTTAATAAACTTACCAAACTTAGCTTATCTCTTTATTATGCCACCAAACCATGACACCTGTCACTAAAAGCAGTTAACAAATATTATTAGTACAATTCAAGCTACAAATAATGATATTCCAGTTTGGATCATTTGATTTCAACTGTTATCATACGCATGTGTATAATAAAGAAAAAAATGATTTAAAGTGTAAATTGTAATTATTGCAATCTTCAACAACCAAAATTAACTAACTAACTAATATTTCCATGTAAGTTATTATCCTTTTATTTTGATAATAAATTAAGACTTGGGATTAAATTCGTCATGTTCGCTATACAAGTAACCTTTGTGGACCATTACTTGGCTTGAAGCCTAAAATGGGTATGTAACATGAACTCAAATGTCATTATTTCTTTTTAACGCTTATTATATTATAGCTCCGTGTTAGTTTGCGCACGTTTTATAAAGTTTGTTTGTTCGAATACTTACATTTCAACATCAATTTCGACTACAGAAGTCTCCGCAAATGTCGCATATTGTGTAAAACGTATTCTTCCCCAAGCCCACCAACTTAGCTAGCTAGGCCACGTCATCTTGAGAATGATGGAGCTAAAAGTCTTCGTCTAGACTTCATTAGTGGAAATACTACTGGAAACATTGGATCCCGAAATTTTCGTGATTAATGTCTTAATCACGGATTTAGCAAAGACACGTACGTAACAAGGATTTCTCTCAAAAGAAAGCAGCAAACTTTCTCTAAAGCGCTAATTACCAGGACTTAAGTAATAGATTATGCTCGCACCATCATATCATGTTTAAAATTATAATATTTAAATATTTATCAGATATTTTGCTTTCTACTTTAAAAAATGTAAATAAGTTGTACGGACGAAAAGTAGAGTTACAAGTATTTTCCAGGTAATTGTTAGTAATGGGTAAAAGGGTAAATTTTACAAATCAAACTTACATAAAACATGTTACATATGACACGAAACATAAGAATTGTGTCCTTTTGGATGAGGAAAGTATTGAATGTGTTAAAAACTATTTGTGTTGGACTTCAAAGCTAAATTAATGAATATATACTTATTATTTCTTCTTTTTGAAATAATAATAAAACTATTATTGTCCAGTACTAATTGATAATTTTCCATATGAAAGTGATGGATGAGCCGGTTATAACGCCGGTAACGTAGCAATTGCACATGCATTTACACATCCAATTTACTTGACTCCAAAAAAGAAAACAAATGTGTACAAAATACCAAAACAGTTAAAAATAACCAAAATCTGACCACTTTTCAATGGGGTTCTCCTTTCATGTCAAGCTTATATTTTCATCTTTAAAATATCAATTTGTACATACAATTTCTAGTTTAAAATGGCCATTTTGACTTTGAAGATTGAAATATTTTATTATTAACAACAATTTAATTACTTTCGATTCGTGAAACTACCAGGTACTCTATCCGTCTAACAAAAATTGTCCTTGAAATTTTTTTATTTGAATTAAAATAAATTGGGTAAATGTCAACTTTGCACTTATATCAATAGGGTTATTCACGGTTTGATTTGATTTGATTATTGGTCAAAATCGAATCGAGTTGAACCGAATATTTTAATTATTAAAAATGTTCGGTTTCAATTTTTTGATGGTTCGATTTTTTTGATTTTCGGTTATCAGCTTGGTTTTTATCGGTTAATATCCGAATTGTACTAGGGCTTTTTAATCAGCTCACTTGTGAGTTGTGAATTATGTTAAAGCTATTTTAAAGGTTTTTCATTTGTCTTTTAAGTTCTTTGTCAATAGAGTTAACAAAGTTTTTTTGAACCGTGCTTGAGTTTAAAACGTTACTTCCTTAATGTTGGGTATGAAATGTGACTTTTTGTCCAAATCAGTTTTGGTTTATTTATATTTTTTTTATAGAAAAACCAAATTTTATTAATACTAACCAAATAATATACAATTATTATTTTGATTTGGTTCGTTTATCTCTTTGTTGCACTGATTAGTCTATGTAGTAATGTATATATAACGTGTGAAAATCTTGCTATCTTACATGAACAACGTAAGCAAACATAAACAACCAAATTTAACTCAAGACTAAACTAGTATCATTCAACAATCATAACCGAAAAAACACAACATCGGCCCACGCGTTGGAGCGGCGTTGTGCAAACATTAATTAATCACCAAATTTTCAAAACAACAATCGCTCAAACAATTTAGATTATGAATCCAACTTTTATTGATTTACTATTAAAGAAGGAGGTAAATTTTACATATCAATTAAAACTTTGTAACATACCATAGTCAAAGCTGATCATAAAATAGTAATTATATTTTTACAATTTATCCTCAAAATACTTATTAACTTTCTAATTATTTTTCAATCATGATACTTCTTTCTTTTTAACATTTTCTTTATTATCATTAATTTGTAACAAAAATTTTAACTATTTATATTAACAGCATCTTTGTGTTGTTATTATTAATAGTATTATTATTATAACTTTATTATTATCGGATAGATCATTTCAATTCACACATAGCCTAGAACCTAGGATATACGACGGTAAATGCATTCTATAATTTCTTTGTGTGGAGCTAACATACCTACTAATATTCTTATGAATAATTTCAGTGTTTTTTCACATGGATAAACAAATAATTAAACACTTCATTCAGTATGTAACATAATATAATAATAATAATAATAATAATATTTTAAGTTCTTAAAATGTGATGATAGCAGAAAATGAAATATCACAATTCTTTAATTTTGTATATACTCCGTTATTTGTATCTGTATTGATATGATAAAGAAAATATTATATTCGTATGCGTGGACTCAAGTCGGTCAGATATCTACAAGGTGGAGTAAATTTGTTCCGATCAAATGAAATGTTTTGTAGTGGCGGATGGTAATGGATCGGCTAGCTACTATAGTCAAATTATCCTATAAAGGTGTTGACATTTCATCGGTGTTATGTCCGGTTTGCATGGATTACGAGGAAGATGTAAATCCCGTGTTTATTAAATGCAAGGTGGCGGATCAAATATGGGTTATGGTGATGAAATAGTTAGATCTTCCTGCTATCGTGGTTAATGAGGTTAAGGAGATCTCAGAGTGGATGGCTTCGGTTATAGTGGATAGCAAGAAAATAAAGGTTCTTGAAGTCATTGTTTACACTACAATTTGAATGCTTTGGCGGTACTGAAACAATGTGGCATTTCAAAATTCAAGTATGAAGAAGAGTCACATTTTTTAGAATATTGTCATGTATTCTTTTGATCGGTATTCTAGTAGATGTAATAAGAGTAACATTACATGGACATTTTGAATGAAAAACCCAATGTTCCATAACTCATCGTAATTTTTACTAGATTTTTCTAGTTAGTATTAATATAGTGTAGGATTTTATTTTATCTATAAAACTTTATTATTTTAGATGTTGACTCTACATTTTCAAAAAAATTAAATTTTGAGAGGTGGAATTTAAAAGCATGTTTGATTATCTATTCTTAAGAATCGCCTCCTTAAGTTTAGAAAGGGAACTTCAATAAAGTTGAAAAAATAATAATTCTAAAAACGTAAGAATATATTAGAGTATTGTTTTTTAGTAGATTCAGCACCTTCCTAAAAGAATGCGATTTGTAATTCTTCAAATCCATTGACATGTAACATTATGTTTTCAAGACATTAATTTCTTCACTTTTATATCATGTAACATAAAGGCAAAAACCTTTTTTAAGAATGTTAGAATTAAATAACTTACATGTACTCTATATATTTAATTTCATATATGTATAAAGAGTACAAATAGTTTTGTACCATGTATACCATCTACGTATCTTCTTCTCAAATCATTTTTTTTTTTTAAAGAAAAGCTTTTGTACTACATTAAATTAAAGATTATATAAATTCATTTTCACGTACACATTTTATTTTATGAGTCTTTATTTATTTATATTTTAAATAAATACTATTTATCAACTCTTCATTTAATAGTAATATTTCTCTTTGATAAATGTTAATATGCATAGACGAAGAGTAATATTATACAGATATTTATATGTATATTTAGATGGATTTAAAAGTAAGGTAAATCATCGATTTGATTAATATTGTGTATCTCTTAGTCTTATTTATAGGTTAAATTCGACACATGTCATTCTTACATTATTATACTTACTTTAGATCAATCTAAGTGGACTAATCTATCATGTCATAAATATAATATAGGAATCATACTAATGACATCATGTTTTAAAAGTAAAATTGAGTTGATCAATTAAGTCCCTTTAAAATCTCATACTTTAAACTATTAGAAGATAATGAATGATTAAATAAATGATTATTATACCACCTCTAACCATGGGTGTGTCGGTTGTGTCACCTAAACTTCACCTCAACACTTTCAAACTGACACAAAACCGACACTATGTCAACCGTAACCGTGTCACTTTAATTTTTGGGTCCAACATTTACCAATATACCTCTATCTATATACACTAAACAAAAAAAACCCAATACATTCAGTGACGTTGGAAAATCGATACAAAGCCAACTGACACACCAACTATTTGGTGTTGCTAGTGGCGTTAGTTCTATGAGTGTGTCACTCTCTCAACCGACGCATGGTTGAGAGTGGTCTAATTAGTTATATACGTAGTCCAACAATCAAGATCTTTAATTCTTTTTATGTAATTTATACTTAATATCTATTTTAATATTTATCTTGTACTTGTATATGACTAGAACATGTGACCAAATTTACTAAATTAGGCATTTGGTTTCTAAATATGAAATAACTAACCAATTTAGTTAGTGAGAACATTTTAATAAAAAAGAATGAAAGAATCAATAAAATTGCTTTATTTTATAAAACCTATTTCCACCTTTTCTTAAGAAAAAAAAACTTACATATCTCACAAACCGCATATTCATATATTATAAAATTTACACAGTTGAAAGCAACGTCCTTTTGTTTTTAATTAGAGATCTAACATGATATACTTTCGACGGACTTTTTTTTCATTTTCTAATTGAGGTTTGAAATTCGTAATTTTAAATCATATATGATTTAACACTTACACGTGATTATATTTACAATCAAATTTTAAAATTTTAGATATAATCACATGTAAATAATCAAATACAAATTTCAAATAATTAACTATAAGTATACATTTACATAAACATAACGGAGAAATCACATGTTAAAAATATAAGCTATTATTACATACTTCAATTGAAAAACACATGTGATTAAACCTCAAATCAGTAACCACATATAATTTTAACTATAAATGAATGCAATTTATAAAATTTTATCGATAGTTATCTGTGTGAATGAATATTAAGTTGTAATCATATGTGAGTTAACATCTAACACTAATGAATAAACGTGTACAATTTTAAAATTTTTATCAAAAATCACATGTGATTATACATAAAATCACATGTAATTATATAAGCCGTGTAATCTAAAACCCGACCAAAGTGAAAAGAATAATAATTTGTTGAAAGTATAGTTTATTGGATCTTTAATCGAATAGGAAAAAATGATAATTTAATCATTTCATTTGTAAGATATTTAATTTTAAAATATAATTAAAATAAAAATATAATTTAAAAAGAAATATAGCAATCTTGTTAGTTTTTTCCTTCTCCACTTTTTCTATACCATTGTCCATTGAAGTCGCCCTTTAGTTAGTTGCATAAACCGTAGAAAAGAATATAATAAATCATTACGAGTAGAGTCAACAAGATGGAGCTAATTTATTGGTGGGGTCCGGATTATGCGTCTATTTGATTTACGTGATGTAATACTAATTTCGAAATAAAATTATGCTCTTGAAGTGCTATTAGTTCAAGAAATAATGATATTTATTGCTATAAATTTTATATTCTGTACATATAAGACAATCAAAACTTTTATATAAAACTGTTAATTATATGTATTGAGTTGAGTAAAAAATGATTTTTATCGTTATATATTTGTAAAGTATAATAAAAAAATTTAGAAAATTGATTTTAATTCAAAGTTTTAGACACATAGTCTGTTTTTTCTAAGACTTTATTTTATCATATTTTTATTAAAGTTAATGTATGAGATTTAACATAATTAAAATAACCTATTTACCGTGATGTAAAATATACATTACTTGAAAAAAAAAAGAGAAACTTATATATTATTAAATGAAAAAATATATGTTTATTTACACCACTCATATATACACGGATTAAGAAGCTAGTTTGATAGATAAAAGAAAAGTGATACATGTGATAAATTTAACATGTTTAAAAATATGTCTAAGTATATGATTGTCGAACAATTTAAAATTGTTGGTAAAGATTACGAAAGACAAATAGTCCAATAAAAGTGTCAAAAAAAATGTATTGATTAGACATATATAAAACTTATAATTTTAGTTATATGTAGCATTGGTGAATATGAAATGTAACTAACTTTAAAATGGAGTAGTTTTTTAGTACTCAATTATAAATTGATTTATTAAGCTTCGTATATGGTCACTAGTTCTGAATTTATTTATGGAAAAGTGCATTTATATGGACATACGTCGTATCTGTAAAGTAACTTTTATAGTAGAGGGCATTTGGGCCGTCCATTTAAGGCTGACAAATAAGGGTTGGGTCAGGATGGTCGATAATATTGGCTGGGAAAATCAATGTCATCAACACTTGACTGGCTAGGGTGTGTCTGTACTATAGGATGCTGTCTCACCTAAAACTTCAATGCAAACTTCATTCCTCATTTGACCAAATTAATTAGCTAACACTAATTACACAATAATCTCTTCATTTAATTATTATTACTCGTAATTTTAGGATGAACCTAACACTTTTGAATGGCGAAGAAAGTTCAATGGAAATGATTAAAAAGTAATAATACAATGTGAATGAATTAAAGCAAGTATTATGTTGATAATGTATGTCTATATATCAAGGGCATAAAATTAATGAGTCGTAATTTGCAACGCTTTATGAAAATAAAGTACTTGAAATATGCTCCTAAATTTTCATGCCAATTCTCATTCTATGTATTAAATTAATGGGTTATGATTTGTCACATGCAAATGCAAATTTAATACGTACACACTACACAGGAAACAATAAGTGAATGACTATTATGCCCTTGTATCTTTCGTTTTCATATTTTCTCTCTGGTAAATAGTTTTAGGTATCAGATCACCCCCCCAATAACATCTATTTAATTTCTCTCCTGTCTCTTTTCATGGTTTGCTTTATTTAGTTAATTAAAGCCCATACAAGTTTATGTTAATTTTACCTTGTTGTTATTAGAATTTTATCTTGCATAATTATATGTGGAATATATTTTTTATTTTGTATTTTAAATTAAATGTTGGAGCCCATTGTATTTAAACCGATGATTATGAAATGATTTAGTACCGAAAATAGCAATCTATATGTCCTTGTGTATGTAGTTTTCAATTGAGTTATGTGATGTTCCTCTTGAACCCGATTGGTATTACAATGTGATATTCTTCAAGGTCCTTAGTCGGCTACTTCGGTAATTTAAGTAACTACGATGTCGGTGAAAGCTTTTTACTGGAATACATTCGGTGCAAGACAACAAATTGTGTATAATAATAATTGAGATTATACATTCGGTGCAAGACCGGAAGTTAAAAAGGTGAAGGGGGAGATGGTTTTTGGGTTTTGGAATAAAGTAAAAGGTTTGGGGAAAATATGTAAAGGGTATAATGGTCCTATTTTTTTCTTGTGTACCTGTAAAATCTGCATGTGGCAAAATTACAACCCAAAATTAATTATGACATATAATGAAAATCACTAATGAGTTAAGGCAACACAATAGATGTACAACAATGTCAAAATTACTTGATAATAGAAAGATTAGTATAACGAAAATGTGGAATGATATATTATTGAAACTTATGCTAATACTTATTAGAACGCACAAAACAATTCTAAAATATAGTTTACAATATCCCAACTTTCTCTAATTCTAGTGGAGAAACTTCCAGAGAATAGAGACTAATATTAAACAAAAAAGCTAATATTAAAGTTAAGTATTTGAAATTAAAAATATAAATTATAATAAAAATTCTATCGTGCATATGAACTTTTAAAATTTTTATTGTTAGTACTTAAATTTTAATTTATTACTAAATGTATGTAAACTTTGACGGACTTTATATAGATAATACGTGATACTTTATATGAGTGATAAACCAACCAAATTATATATAATAAAAAATAATTAAACATCGAATGAATACAATAAAATTTTTTACTATAATTTATTATTTTTTCAGACATTTAAATCCTCACACTAACACTAGATTGTGAGGAAGTGATGTGTTTCTTAAAAATTGTTTCCTGTTTTTATTGCAAGTTTAATTGGTTTTGTTAAGAATAAAAATATTTTTCTGTAAGAGTAATTGATTTTACTTAATTTGTGTGTGTGTGGGTGTGTTTAAATCCACGTTGTCGCAAATTACAATATTCCATTAGTATACCCGTTAACGCAAATTACATGAATTTTATTTATTTCAAAGCATGATACACCAAAATGAGCAAGAATTAAATAGGTGTTTTGGTGTCGTCCATCAAGACAATGCAAAGATCAACTTCAACTTCAACTTTGATACTATAAGTGGCAAAACATGCAACATAGGGTTCTATGAATGCAACCATGGGCTACTTTGGACCTACTAACCACACACCCATGTTACTTGTACAATTCTTATTTTTGTTTTATTACAGTCTATATGTTTTTTCCCAAAAACTTTTTCGTCTATCAATCATACATTGGATATCATATCAATCTATAAATTGTTAGTTACAAATTACACTTGAAACATACATACACATATATATATATATATATATATATATGAGACTAATCTACAGAGAAGGGGTAATCCTAGAAGAAGAGGGGAAGCTAATCTGGACCGTCCGTCCTTTAACAATTTTCTTGAAGAATGTTAGTTATCATTCTTCACGAAGAATGTTAAAAATAGTAGGCAGGGGTTTGATTTAATATTCTTCGTAAAGAATGATAACTAACATTCCGTCACGAAGAATGTTAACCTATATTAGTTTTACCCCTTCCCTCTGGATCTTCCCCCTCTCTCTCTATATATATATATATATTATGTGTGTGTGTGATTTTATATAATCAATGATGTGTAATGCATGTCTTGGTATCTACTGTAAAAAAATAAAACAGAAAATGATCACCTTAATTAAACAATGAAAATGTTATCATCAATAGGAATTAATGATTTTCACTAACTAATTATCAAATTATGTTCACGTACATTGTATGTCTAACATGTGACACTGAAGTTAAATGACGTGTCTAAAACTTATTTAAATCAAATAAGAATACAAATTTGTTCAGAACTCGTTAGTTAACCAAGTCAAATATGTCAGGTACAAACGAATGAAAAAGTTAAGTATATGGTAGAAAGTATATATATGATAGTTGTTAAAACTTAAACGTGTCCACAACACTCTTGGCCTGATCTCATCACATGGGTACGATCTAACTTTTTTGGTTGATGTAACAACATAAAAAGTTAAAAATGTAACACATTACCTTGAAATGACAAATTTAAGGAAATTCCCATGAAATAGTTTGTTTCCAAAAGTAATAGTGCAATTCACATGCAAGTGTTTCTTGTGAAGTAGAGGAAATCAAATATGTTTTCCACACAACTCTTTCACAGATAATTGTTAAAACAATAATATTTTATACATTTATAACGTTAATTGTTTAGTAATACGAGTATTAATGAAATACACGAGATACTTAAAAGTTTCTACAAATAAACAAATGACGACAATCGATAGTAACCATTGCATCACAAGAAAGGATGCCCTAACTTATGATATGGATATGTGCCCATATGACAAGGGCATGAGGTAGAGAGCACTATTGATTCTACTATCGAATCAACAAGTTGTATTGTTTGAAATGTGAATGGGGTGACAACTCAAAAAACCAATGGATCAAAGCATATTGAAAGAGGAAATTAGGTTTTGTCTTGGTTGACAAACCCACATGGTTGGTCCAATATGTTATTTCAACATGTTTATTTTGTCTCCATCATTTTTTTGAATGGATAAACACTCTCTTTCAAATCAAGAGTCATTATGTTAATCTAAGGAATTTGGTTATTTTTATATAAGCCAAATTTGATTTTAAAATTCTACTGACTTTTTGTTTGATTTTTCAACCTTACATATATATGTACACTCAGAATTCAATAACATGAGTCAGAGTTACCAGAAAAAAGAAAGCAAAACATGTTATAAATGGGTCCTTACCTCACATGGACTTGCATTAGCAAAACATAGTGCACTCATCTATCATTTAGGCCTAAGTGCCCCTTTTTGACTTCCCATTTTACTAACTTAGATATATCATCCCATTTATCAAATCTAAAACCATTTTTTAAAAATAAAATAAAATAAAATAAAAAAATGTTAGTATCTGATCATGAGTTTGTCTAATATTTCATATACATTTTATTGAAAACAAATCAAAACAAAAGAAAATTTTGTATATTAAATATTTATAACCCTTATTAAGCATTTAACACTCTCTTTCTTAATCGTTAAAAAAGAGATATCGGAAATTACCATTTTATCCTTCCACTTATCCCTTTACTTATTAATTATATAAATCATTCAATTAATTTTATATTTCATATAATACATTTAAATATCTTCTTTTTTCTTTTATATCACAATATTAAATTTACAATTACAATAATTTAAACTATTATAAAAAATCATTTTCATTAAAGAAGTATCAATTATTATTGCATTCAGATATCATTAAATATTTTTCTCTCAATATCAACATATGAAATCTTCACCCGCTGCTGTGTGCGAAATTTAACGCTAGTAATCCTGAAAACATTTTTCCTATAGAGAAATAAGCATAAATTTCAATTTTTATGCAATGTCATTCTTCTTATAAATTTAAAATTTTACTAACCATAGTCATTAAGACTCTGATTAAAATACAATTTCCTTTAAATATCGTCAACCATTATTATTACACTGTCAACTATATGTCTATATATACTTGTATAGTGTATATTAACCGAATAGGTTAGATTTAAATTACCATACCTATATTTTGTTGGTCGTCATCTTAGGGGTATATTCAGTAAAATCCTTTAATATATTATTATACTATATTTACTGATTTTCGTACTGTATGTGTTTTGTACTTTCAGTTAGTGTGGTAATATGTACACCACCCTTTCACCCCTAATTTAGTGATTTTTTATTATTATTTTACTCTCCATTAAAAACGTAACAATATAATCAGTAGGAATAACATGGTTAAAATCATTATTTTAATAGCGGATAACTAAAATTTTCAGTTGTGACTTGTGAGTAGAACTTTAGGTCCCAACACTATTGAAGCCCATGGGCTGTTAGAGTAATAAATAATGTGGGCCTTGTAGACAAAGTTTCTGTTCTAAGAAAGTGACAGCTTCTTTAAGCACCATGTGTATGAAGAGATTCTTGTCTCCGGTTGGTTGTAACAAAAATTAAATGAACAATTTTGGTATCGTATTTATGAAGGAGACATACCAACACAATTATCAGAAAAAAGGTTCACCTTTTTATTTATCTGGTTCTATTTACGGAGTATCATACTAAATGGAGATGTTGGTTGTTGCATTATCATTTACGGTAACCTCTATGTTTAGTTAAATTATTGGTACGTAAAATAAATCATGATGTTACGATAAATTTAATCAATTTCTTTGTTGGTTTATGGTATTTTCCATGTATTACATAATTGGTTAACATATGTTCTCCGATTCCCACTTTGTTAATAGAAGAAAATGCTAAATAAGATATGCTACGATACAAACTAGTAAAAGATTTAAATTTGGAACTCTTAATTACAACTGCCAACATTTCAAAATAATCACGATGTGCCCCTATTTCTCGTTCCTTGTCGAAAGAGGAACCAAAATACGCTTTTTGTATCCTAATCATATGATGTCCATTTGCTTTTGTGTTCGATATTGGTTCGATCCTTCTTATGAGACCATAAGACATAATTAAAAGAACATTGTAGCAAATACGTTTCTCTTTGATATAGGCATTATAGACGTTAACCACGTTAGGACTGCAAACAAATATAATTTCATCAAGTTATTCGAACCTGGCCTGTTCAAGTTAAAACCTTTCCAAGTTTGGGTTCAAGTAGGAAAAGAAAAAAATGAGAGCTCAGATATACAACGATTCAAGCTCATGCTTGAAAGGACTAGGCTCAAATCTTTATAATACTTTTAAGTCTTATTTAATACTCCTACCGTCTCAAAATAAATATTTAACCCATTTAATTTAATTTATCCTTACAAAAAGAGACCACTCTAAAATCATTTTACCCTTTAATTTTACATTTAAAAACAGAACATGTACCTGTAGAAGTAAAGGTAAAAAAGATATTTCACTTCGAAAAAATGAAATAGTTGCACATTTTGTAAAACTGCAAATCCTTGTGTAACGATGGTAGTATATAAATGCAGATTGTAATTAGGGCTATAAAAGACTTCGACTCTTACAGAGACAATTGAGCTTCAACTCGAGCTGGCTTGTTCAAATCAAAATATTCTGAATCTCTGGAACTGAACTTGGGTCTTATTAATTTACTTTTCAAGAGCCTAGTGCTTCTTGGGTCAAGCTTGAGCTTGTATGCAAACCTAAGCCCATATTCACAAAACTGATCTCATCAAGATTACAAGTCATAAATAGCAAGGAATACCACAATAAAACACAACCAAAATAAGCCAAGAAGTTGAATATAGATCCAAACAACAGTTTATCTTCACATGTCAGCAATTGGACTGATATTTTACATACCATTTTGGATGATATACATCCTACAAAAATCTTTCTACTGCTGTTAACAAGCTTTAACCACATTTTCCATACTCCAAAACCACTTTGCACATTTGCAAGTATGTACACACAACTTACCATTTTTACAACTTCTTATTTGAACCAGAAGCTGCCTTTGAAGAACCAACTGCACCTGTGTCACCCGAAGAATACAACACGCTTTTCTTACTTGAGTTACTCTTCAAGCAAAGGCTCTTTTTAACCCGGTTCCGGTTAAGTAACAACACGGCATTTCTTGAAGGTGCACTTAGAGCCCCTTCCACACAATTTCCTGCCTGAGCGCACCCCCACGGTCTAGAAGGTCCATCTTCGCGAAAAGGTTTAAGTCTAGGAAACCCGTTTCTCAATTTCGAAAAAACTCGGTGATCAGGAGATGTTTCGTCATCAGATTTAGTGCATACGGGACACGGAGGGTCGCCCTTTCGCACTTTTGGTGTTGTCTGGTCTAAGCACTCAGCATGGAAGACATGGTGGCATGAAAGAACTCCGGTGACCGGCATGTCACCATTTCTAACAATCCGGCGAGAACTCCAGGGTGATCTCTGGGAGAGAAATCGCTCACACAAACCACATTTGTAAACAGACGACTGGGTAATGGATGGTCGGCTAAGTGAATCGGGTTCAATCGGTTCAGAAACATCGGCAGAATCGAGATCACAACTAGCGGTGCTAAAGCGTTGTCTGTCTCTATGAGGCTCGTTAAAATCTGTAAAGACCGGCCTATCTTGTTCGGGTGGAAAAGTCAAAGGGTGGACTGGTTTGGACATGAAGCAACGACGGCTTGTGAAGTTACGCTGTGAGGATTGTGATTTGACCATTGCTTCATAATCACTACTGTCTGAACGGGATGAAATTGAATCTCTCTGAAAAGTGAAACCGATCCACGTTAGAACTAAAACCATAGAATGTGAATGAAATTATTAGTAAAGATAATAACTAGGTACCTCAATAGTTGGTGAAAAAGATAAAGGCCCCAAAACTGCAAAAGTAAATGGTAAAATAGCATGTATTAGCATGAGATAACACAATATATGAAAAGATTGGATCTTTAATAGATCTAACATGCCAATATAACTTCTAAAGAAACCAATTTGAGATTAAATTGCATTTGATTGAGAGAAGTTGGCCCTTGCAAGCCAACAACCACTTCATGTCATCATTAGTTCATAACAGAACATCCAAACAATGGACTTTCTTGAGTATCATTTCAGATTTTCAATATTGTTTAATATTCCGTAGTATGCAAATAAGATGTTGCTGAAATAACTTAGCGCACAAATATATGCATGAATTAAGATATATATATATATATATATGTCAAGCAAATAATTGAAGCTAAGAGGAAACAAAGTATATCAAAACACGTGTGGGAAGTAGTGAGTGGCCCAGTCGGGTTGCGCAACCGGTCAAAAAAGGTTTTGGTTCATGTCAAAATGGGTTGAGAACACATTGGGAAACTTTCGACCCATATCTTAGGAAGCTTTTTCATAAAAATATAAAAAAATCTTTTACCTGTTTAACCAGTTATATAAAAATCACCCAAACCATCCCATCCATAATTAAATAAGTGAAAATTGCCACCCCTATATAAACAGAAACATGGTACAAAAGAGGAACAAATTACACTTCTCATTCAATCAAATGGTAGAACAGGTGAATTTATTTGAGACAAAAAAGTACATAATTACTTGACATGAAAAAAAAAAACCGTATATTAAAGATTTTGGTCATATAAGGTAATTTGCAAAAGCCAGTACCATGATACCCTAAATATTTCAACAACTAAGTTACCTAGAGGCTAGAGGTCGATACCAACTAGGAATTAACAAAAAATACAAATATATAGCCACTGCACTATAGGACTTAATAGCTAGATGCATCCAAAGGGGACAGAGAAAAAAGTCTGTCATATGCTCTTATCAATCAATGAGCAAGAATCGACTGTGCACACAAACAGATCTGCTCATCATCTTAACTTAGTTATTCTGAGCGACAAATGGCAAGACAAGAAATTAGATTCCAAGATTACATAAATCTAGCAACGTTAATGTATCAACAGGAATTTTGAAATAAAAACTACAAATAATCACACATGAATAAAAATGTATACCTCTCCTTGATGAGTTTCCAAATTCATCAACGCTAATTTCTTGTATTGTCGGAGGGGTCCACTGCTGACCAGGAGAAAAGTCAGATGGACTACTAATAAAAGTCCCAACCCCATCGGAAGCAGAATGTCGATGATTGGGCAGATAATTTCCTCTACTGTTTGAGGATGTTGAAGAGCCATACAACTGACTACCCTCTTGAGAACCGAACGATTGACTTTCAGAGTTGTACCGCATATCCCATCTTGGTGGTGGAGGTGAAAAGCTTGTGTTGGTTCTCCAGTAAGGCTCATGTGGACCCATGGACCAGTCACGGCTAGCCGCATTAGACCCATGTGGCCTCGCAGCCACGCAACAAAGGGACCCCGTTTTAGCTATCTTTTATGATACTAAAAGATTATTCTTCCGCCGTTCCGCGTGCTTTATCGAACCCTGAACTAACTAACCGAACTCGATTTTACTAACCAGGAGTCTTCAAAGAAAGGAGCACAACTTTACACATCCTATTTAGACATTATGCAAGGGAGAATATCATAACGTAACAAATACAGCAAACAGCCAACATGAAAATATTTCTGTTTCACGGGCCTGACATCAACATATCGGGATTAATTTTTTCATAACAGGTCATGCTACAATTTGAAATCAGAGAATCGAAGTTTGAACAAGATATTGAGCTACACACGAATTTTAATACTTTAAATAAAACTTTACCCAAAGTCTAAGCAAGACTTTAATCATGACAGAACAACTTATTTTCCAACCAAAGAAATGGCATGCACTACACTCAAAAGCTACTATTCAGACCCAAATAGAAAATAAAAAGCAACATAAAAAACCATACAGACCACCAATCTTTATACTCATAAGTTAATTTCATTTCAATTTAAAGATAAAAAATTTAACCTTAATTTGTTCATACTTCAATCTACTAAATTAAAAATCAAAATAATACAATATTTTGCAACTAAATAAATTAACTGGCCCCATACCTAGGTTTAAGAATTAGAGCAAACAAAGAACATATCAGCAAAGGGGGAAAACAGTACAGTACTGCATACAAATTATATACGTGCATAGAGATTTAATGAAAACTGAAGTAAAAATAAACTTGAAGTGAGTGTACTTACAGTGACGATGATGATGAAATGGAATTGAATGGAAGATAGATATAACTGGAATGGGTTGTTGACGCAGAAAACAAAACCCTAATTTAAAGGAGAAAGCAGCGATACTGTTTCAATTTCCCCCCTTTTTCCTTTCTACCATATATCTACCTTTTCCTTTTTCTTTTCTAAATCCTGTTTCCTTTCCATTAAATATCTTGGAATTTTATGTACGTATACATTAATTGATTCATATACATTAATTACTTTATAATAATGACGATGACTTGTGAGACATTTATCAAACATGTGATCTGATTTACGGTATATTTATGAAATATGTTCGTGTATACTAAATATTATTTATTTTCAAATATGTGTTTGATAATTTATCGGTGTGTGAAATTGTGATTTTAAAAGATTATTTAATTATTATGTTTGAAAAATATAAATAATCGAAGAAAGTGTTTTGAAAAAAATGATTAATTTGAGAGAATATGTAGTTCAATATAAATAAAAATTTGATACATGCTTTTCTAAATGAAGTTTGAAAAAATGTAAAAAATTATTGAAAAACAATCTTACACAATCTTTTAATGAAAAAAATTCTACGTTGATAATAATTAGATTTTCTGTATATTTAACTATTACGGAGTAATTAAAAGTTACTATCAAATAAATTGAAAACAACCTTAAAATTACGGTGGACTAATAAAACACTCTCTTATGGCTTTAACAGATGTGCATCATAAATGAGGAAAACATAATAAATTGTATATATTTTTAATAATATAAATGAGTTGTTTTTATTAATTATTACTATTTTATTATTGGTTTTTGTATTAAATTCGTTTATATTTGAAAATACTTGTTGATGAAGAAGATTTACAAGATAAGAAAGTTTTATCAGAAAGAGTAGTTAAAACCGGAGATTTACTCGCCGAGTAATGAGAAGAGTTCGTCAAGTCAAAGTGGATAAATATTGAATTAGAGTTTAAAAGCTACCAAAAAACTTGAAGATAAACTTCTACCATATTCAAATACTTGTATAACCGGTTTAAGAGATGAAGATAACGACGACATCAAAGTTCGGTTACTCCTTAAAGCTTAAATAGAGACTACATTCATTAGAAGATGAAGGAGAATCATAATCTACTAGAACTTGCCGAGCATAACTCGGGACTCTACGAGTACATATTCAACCTCAGTTCAAACTTTTTAATATACGAATTTTAGCTTTGCAATACCCATAGTTAAGGTTTACATTTTCTATCTACAAATTCTTTAAGAATGTATATGTTGAATCAAGAGTTGTTCGAGTGAAGATTCATATGTTATTCATCTGGTTTGCAATTGCCTTCATTATGATATTTTTAGTTAAAATGATATTTAGTTTAGTTTTAGATTCCGTTATGGGCTAGTTTATTTGTATTCATTCAGATGATTGAAGCTACATGTAATAAATGTTTTGATATTTAAATGAATGATTGATATTCTGAGTCATACTTGCATATTTAATCAAATTGTTAATCGTTATAATTGTTGTTAATTATATGTCGAATATAAACTGTTAATTGATGGATGATTATGATTGTTGATTTACTTTGATTATCGGTAGTATTGATATCTATTGTTAATTGATTGGAATTGAATTTATTAAATATTAGTTTCATTATGTGAGGTTATATACTCGACGAGTAATACGCTACTTCTCGCCGAGTTCATTTTAAATAGTTGGTGACAAATTGTTTAATCGGTTTAATATAATTACAACTTTGTATGTTAGGAAATAGTCAATTAAAATAGGTAAAATGAAGGGCATTACTTTATCTGGTTATTTGTTTGTAAATCTACAACAAATCATTGTTTTATTATCATAAGTTTATTATATGTATGTGGATTTATTATGTGTGAATATACTTTATTAATATTAATTAAAGCTACCACTTTTAGATTCTTAATTAGACCATTTGCAATCGTCACATGTCGTGGAGACTCTACTGGGAGTCACATCAGCTTTCACTGCGTGTTATCATTGTCATGCTCGCAGTGATAACCCCCTCCACTAAACACCACTACAAATTGGGACCAACCTTTTAATTATTTTTCATTTTTCTTAAAAATATAATTACATTTAATTAATAAAACACTACAATTAATATAAAAAGTAGTTAATTAATAAAAAGTAGCTAAAATACTTCGATTGTTTGATTAGTACAAGCTTATATGTCAAATTTTAATTAGCAAAAATGGATGAAAACTTTAGATATGCAATGTTTTTTCAAAAATATTTCAAATCTGAAACATTACGACCAATAATTTGTGCCGTGAGTAATCTAAGCATGACCTACACCCTAACCCACGCCTTATGGGAAAATATATGAAAGTAGGATTCATATTAGACATTTAACTTAGAGGTTGTAAAATGGATAAGTTGGTTACGGATCTAGAAGGGTAATTTTTGTAGCCGTTGAAATGAATTAGTCGGGATTTGCCACCAACAGCTTTTTGTCCATTTTCTGTTACAAAAACCGTGTTATTACAGTGACGATCATTGCTTTCTATGTAAAGTGATTTAAGATGTATGCTTTAGAATTCTAATAATCCTCCTGGTTTGTTAAACCATATCTTTTTTAACTAATTTCATTTGGTTTTACCTATTTAATCTGTTAGAGATAAACTATAACTCATATGGGCACATCCACAAGTAATGAGCAAAATTGTCACCCCTAATCTGAAGCAATCATGTTGATGTGTTATTTTTCAACAGAGCCAACCCTTATTTCATGGTGTTTTTGATTTGATTATTTTCAAATTTCTTCCTTGAACCTTTACAGAACCCCAAGTGGAACTCATCAAGCCTGGATGACATTAGATCAAGAGATGTGGAAGCCATAATTCAACCATTGGGCTCAGAGGCTGCTGAACTGTTTGAATCAGGGTTCCATTGTTGCAGATTGATTCTTAACAATAAAGGAATTGTTCAAATATGTACCTTTTTTCCGCCATCAAACTATGAGGTTCAACTAATCGAATTTGAAATCCACAAGAGTATTGACAACAGCCGCAGGAGTGTTAGATACATTAAGGATGTATGTAGCTAAACATGCTTATTGTAATTTTGGTTTGGAGTATGATATGATAAAATCTATAAACTAAGAGGAATACACTTCTGTTCAATGGAATAACATGATCACAAAGTGATCATATAAATTTGTAACTAATACATTGCATTTTAAGGCTTTCTTTATGAAATTATATAAAAAGAGGTCTCTGAGTTCCTTTGTAAGAAAAGTTGGTACATTTAGGAACAATCTCCACTTCTCAAGCTTTGTAGCAGCTTCAAGTACCCAACATCTTCGGGTTTAATGTACCTACATAATTTAATTAATAGCGTTACAGAGACTTCAGTTACAACTATCATACGTTTTACTATATAAATACAAATTTTGTAATATGAAAAGGCGAATTAAAGTGGACAATTGTGGAAGTTATTAATAATGAAGGATATTATTAAAGTTAATTATCTATTTGATTTATTTGACATATTATGTCATCAAAATGGATTTTATGATTGAGTAGTGGTTAGATTATCAAGTAACAAATCCAATTCAAAGGGTCAACCTCAGTAATAAATTTTGTTTTATTATATAGAAAATAGATAGATAAGTTAATTTGTAGCTTGTATATAAAGTGAAAATAATTTAAATGTATTATGGATTGTTTTGTAACACTTATTATCTATATAGATAACATGTTGAATTAAGTGGATCAATATCTTTTTAATTTTGAAATTTAAGGTGATGCATTAATTTTGTCAAGCTTAGCATTTAAGGTGGAAAGAATATTATCAAATTTTATATATTTGATACTAAAATTTAAAAATTGTGTGTAAGCCTTAGCCCTAGTTGAGTTTAAGGTAACTACGTTATTGTGAGGAATTTAAGAAATTTAAGAGTGTCGAAAGTTAAACTTCTCTAATTGTAATATCTTTCATAGAATATAATTTAAATGGTTTATGTCTTTGTGGTTTTTATTTTAAGAGGTTTTTCACATTCACACTTGTATGTGTTGTATTTTTTTTTTTTTTTCTTATTATTACTTTATATTACTTTATATTATTATCATGTGATTTTTTTTTGTGGTGATCGTTCTCAATATTCTCGAACCGTCAACTCAACCTGTCTTAAATTACTCTACTTGCTCATGATCATTACTTGTACAAATAAATATCAATGATGAAAGCAATTTTCTAAAATACTTGTCGTGTTAGTTAGTATTTTCATTTTTCACTTTGAACCAATGATACCGAACACTAATCACTAAAAATAAGACTAATCTTTTAATCATTCATTCTAAATTATAGTCGAGTCAAACTTGTGAAAATTTGTCGAGCGATAGAGCCGAGTTGAAACTTATCCCATTTAAATCGAGTCGTAAAATGCGAACGATTATAGCTCTAAATCAGATAAAAAAGGGAAAAAAATCAATTTGGGAATACTTTAATGATATCGGGCCAGGTGTAATAAGGCAAGTGACGTAACAAATATTTGGGCAGACGGTGCCCTTTCATGGAGTTAAAACCCTAGTCTACTTCCTCAATTTAATTTTATCCAAATTATTCCAACCCATTTTTGCTGGATTCACCTCTCTACCCCAAAAGTAAGATTCCTTCGCATTTTCCCCAGATTTTTATTATATGACTGCAATTTATGATTCAAATCTGATTAATTATATCATTATCACGAACCTAAATAGATCGATTAACGTTCGCCACTCGCTATTGCTTACGATTTTGTATCAATATCTAGCTTTAATGATTTATTATGAGCTAAATATTGTGTATCTATAATTTTCATGCTGTTATTGTATTTCTGCTTGCAATCATACAGATAACGTTTTCTTTGCTATTAAATGAGTATTACATATTACATATTGTTACTACTATTATACTATGTTTGCAATGTTTGCAATTTTGATGTCAAAATTGAGCTTATGTATTTTGTTATATAACACCTATAATTATTCGGTGAAAGTGTTTCTAAATGTATATATCTTTATTCGAACATGTATCACAGGTATCTTACTAACTGTATGCATCAAATTTTTAGTAATTATTTTTATAGTATGTATCAAGCTTTTAATTACTGCTATTGTATGTGTTAAGCTTTTAATTATTTCTATTGTATGTATCAGACTTTTAATTATTGTTATTGTATTTGCATTCAACTTTTTATGAATAGTAAATGGGTGATGTGGTATCTGTTTTGATGACGCTGCTGCCATTTCAACAAAATAAATTTACCTGTTACCTGATTAGAAAATCACTGCCTCACTGGATACATCAATAGCATAAAATTTGAAGTTTGATATAGACACTATCAAGTTTTAAAGTAAGATTCATAGGATACATTTTCAAGTAAAGCTAGATACATTTAGTAATGCTTATCCCTAATTATATCTGCATAGTGATTGCTATAGTTTTTTGTTCCTGTTTTCTAGCAACTTAAGCTAATGGCTGGCCAGAAAAATGACTATGGGAAAAGATCACATTATCAATCTGATAATCATCCTGGAAATGGTGGAGGTAAAAGACGGAATCCCGAAGAGGAACGAGAATCACATGCTATTGGACCGGAAGATACGGTTTATCGATACCTCTGTCCTGTTAGAAAGATTGGTAGTATTATTGGACGAGGTGGAGATATCGTGAAACAACTGAGAGCCGATACTAGTGCGAAGATTAGAATTAACGAACTTGTACCTGGATGTGATGAGCGTGTGGTTGTAATTTATAGTGGTAGTGAAGAAACTAATAGTTTTGGAGATAGTGATGATGTTGTTTCACCTGCACAAGATGCGCTTTTTAAGGTTCATGATAGGATTATTGCTGAAGATCCACCTGCTGATGATCAATTTGATGAAATTCAGCAAGTTACAGTGAGACTGCTTGTGGCTGCTGATCAGATTGGCTGTGTGATTGGAAAAGGTGGACAAGTTGTTGAAAATATTCGTAATGAGACACATGCTCAAATTCGCATTTTGACTAGCGAACATTTGCCTCGTTGTGCATTGAGTTCTGATGAGCTTCTTCAGGTAGTATCAATACATATCTATATTTTTACTATATCGTAAAGCATTTGATTTAACTATATAACCATTTAAATTTGAACATATGTAATTACTATATACAAATTTCAAGATAATTTAAAAAAAAAAAATGCAAGCTAATGCAAAGCATTCACCCATAAATATTAAATAGAAAATTAAAATCAAAATTAAGTGAATTCTTTTTATTAAACACTACATTTTTAGTATCTTGTTATATAATAATAAAAGTAGTTCTAGGTATCAGGAATGTATATATCATGAATCGAGAAATCTCAAATCTGAAGACCTGGTTACCCGAATTGATAGACAATAAAGATTCATTTTATGCAATGCACATGTAACCTGAATTCAGAAATCTGAAGAACTGTTTATCCAAATCGATAGACACTATAGGTTCCTTTTCTGCTGCTTATACAATGAGACTTAAGTGAAATAATCATTTACTTATTACATTATTGGTTATGATTCATATATGTCCCGGTAATTTATGAAAAATTGAATGTCGTATGATTTTGTAGATAAATGGTGATGCTGTAGCGGTTAGGAAAGCTTTATTTCAAGTAGCGTGTCGTCTTCATGATAACCCGTCACGAACGCAGCACCTACTTTTGTCGTCATCCGCCAATCTCCATAAACCTGTTGTTAGCTACATGGGTGCGTCTTCTATGATGGCTCCGTATGGAGATTGGTCAGCAAATTTAAAGGACTTCTCGCTTCGTTTAGTTTGTCCAACTGAGAATATTGGAAGCGTAATTGGTAAAAGTGGGGTAATTATTAAGCAAATTAGGCAAGAATCTGGTGCAGCCATTAAAGTGGATAGTTCAGCTGCAGAGGGTGATGATTGTCTAATTATTGTATCTGCGAAGGAAAGTTTTGAAGAACCATCACCAACGATTGATGCAGCATTGCGGTTGCTACCACGGTGCAGTGAAAAAACAGAAAGAGATTCTGGTGATACTGTATACACTACTCGGTTGTTAATACCAAGGTCGCGAGTTGGAGGTTTAATTGGTAAAGGTGGTGCAATTATTGCTGAAATGAGAAGTTTAACACGAGCAAGCATTCGTATTTTACGAGAAGAAAATCTCCCTAAAGTTGCATCCAAAGATGAAGAGATGGTTCAGGTATATATATTGTAGATATTGAATAATTTTTGTGTATTTGTATAATTTCTATCTAGGGTTGGGTTCTGATGCGATCATGGTCCGTAAAGTGGGATCGGTGGGATCAAACTTCACATGGCATTTTACACATTTATCATTTTTACTTTTAATTTGCAATTTATAGTTTTGTGAAAAAAAATTTCGTAAAAAGATTACCATGAAAACTCCAGCACGAAGGTTAATATATGTTTTGTGGAGTTTTTTTTTTTTTTTTCTCACATAAGGTATAAAACTATAAACCTTCACACCTTTCTAAACAAACTTTCACAGTAATTTTGATATAATGTAGATATTGCAAAAAAAAATAAATAATAAGTTTTTTGAATCTATAAAACATATTTTGAAGTTTGATCCCACTTCAAGATCCTGATCCCACTTGAATCCAACTCTTTCTTTCTATCTATACACGCGTAAATTTGTTCTTTCAAAATAAAGAACATATGTAGTTACTGGCTTACTGCCCAACAAAGTTAGCAGTATAAGCGCCATAATATAAAACTAGAAAAGCCAACCAAACTTGGAAAGTTCTTAGTCCCTACATATAAGCCTATGCTAATGATATAATCCGTAACTACTATGATATAGGATGGTCACCAACATATATATAATATGTGTGTGTGTATGTGTATGTGTATGTGTATGTGTATGTGTATGTATATGTAGTCAATGTAAATAACTTGTGTGTAATGTTTGTCAGATTACTGGAGACATAAATGTTGTGAGCAGTGCTCTGTTACAAGTTACCACGCGTTTAAGAGCGAATATATTTGAGATGGATGGAGCTGTGATGACACTGCCTCCAACAGACAGTTATGGTAGTTATGGTGGATCCCAGGTCCAGGTAACAATACAATGTGATGAATTCATACACATTCTTATTTACCATTTCAGTTTCAATCATAATTCACTAATTATCTGCTTACAGGTTGCTGGAAGTGGTTATGGAGCATATGGTGTGTACACTGGGCGGATGAAGCAGTGATCGTTTAAAATATGTGTTTTCCTGAGAAAAATGTATCTTAGATGACGCTTGTAATATAGGATTCTTTTAATTTCTCTTTAGATTGAAATGGACTATTTCATTAAGGTGATTATCGAATATCCAATGGAAAGTAATGAAACGAAAGTTACATCCAGGTTGTTCTTGGTAGCACAAATAAATTAAACATGAATTGTAAGCAGTTTATTATTTGCTGACAGTAGTAAACTCTTCACGATACAACAATACAGTTTATGACATAATCGACCAGAATTAAAGTTCCAAAAGTACATATGAAGTAAAGCTATGCAACAACGCATTGATACTTGACAGCATGAGCTGCTTAGATAGGTTGGTCTTGATGTTTTTCGTCGTTATCCATGTCCACGTTACCACCATCCACTGGAGAAAGAAAATACATACCAAAAAGTTCATAAAGCTTTCTTGAAAGGTCGAACGTAGATGTTGAAAGAAATATTGAAAATTAGAGGTTGAGAAGTACCTTCTCCTTCGCCTGCAGGGGCATAAGCAGACCGCCTTGAACGAGATTGCTGTTGGGTTGGCTGAAAGGTAAAAAGTAGAATATGTTGATCAGTGAGTTAAGTGATTTCAGGTTGATGACCATTTGGATAAGGCATTATCTACCTGCAATTTGGGTCGGAGCGCTTCTAATGGTCCTTTGCTCTTCTGTGATCCCTGCTGTTTGCACAAAGGATAACCATGGTTAAAATCCCCAATTTTAATCTCTGCTGTTCAATGCTTCATGATATTATGAATGATTAGCAGTGCTGTACTGTTGTTGATGCAAAATCAATTTGGTTTCAATCTAATCACTATCCAAATCCTTCAGCACATAACATCAATACATACATCATCACATTAAAACTCAAAATTTATGTATACTAAGACTACTCGCCTCTAAAGTCTACAGAGTTTCAGTGAACAAACTCGGTTAATTACCTTTCCCAATGCCCAATCAGCAGAATCGAAAAAAGCACGGTCATGGTCCTGTGCAAGATTGACCAAGAAATATGTCAAGGCAGAGACTTTACAACCCTTTTTTCTTCCCAATATGAACAAGAGAAAATACAGTTTTTACCTTTGAGATCAAAGGGTTTTTCTTTGGTAACAAACCTCCATACTTTTTCTTGATTACAGCTTCCTGCACAACACATTATGAAAGAATAAGATCATTGTCTCTTAGGATGTTGCTATATATAGAAGGTTTCACATATAAGATCAGCATATGATACTTCCTATACTGATCAAACACACAAGAAGCATTCAACACATCTAACTTCCAAATGGTAATTGCTAACAGTTTAACAGTAAGATAACATCCTAAAAACCGTTTACGTGTGGCTTGGTTAACTTAGATGCTGAAAGCTTAAATTTTAAAACCAATTAGGAAATGTGAATCAAGTACTAAAATCTAAACGTTCGAGTAGATACCTCCTGCTCCTTTGAGGGCATTGGGTTGCCATTGTTTGCTTCAGACATTTTCTGCTTATTAGTTAGCCCAAGACCTATAAAGAGCGCAATCATTTAGTGTCAATTATACTTACAAAGAATATGAAACATGATTGAATCCCCTATTCCAAAACACATCGTACGAAAACGCAGATCGATAAAACATTGTATGAAAATGAAGACCTGTTTCAGATTTCTTCACTCACTCACTAGAATCTAGTTAGTCTTACCATAATCCCAGATCCCTAATGCCAATCTTTAGCCTTTTTAGACATGTTCATAATCTTTTCTTAGAACAAAAGCAGGAAAACAACATTCAAATCCGAATTGAAATGCACGAATAAAAGCACAGAGCACATAATTTGACTACATAGTAAATAAATCAATAGGCTGCATTTAGAATAACATCAAAGAAATTCAAACATGCTGATGAGCTTCCATAGCCTAAAAACACATCAATATACTAAAAAACTGTAAGATCCGGATATAGTTTTCATAACTTCTTACACCCACAAAAAAGAATCACACTGAAATCTCAAAGTTCAAAGCTTTAAGTGAATTTAAGTTGACAGTAATTCAAAAGATGAAGTTCCCACATCATTGATTGCAAGCATTTAACAAGTTCATACATAAACAGAGATATGTATATGCTTACAAAAACTATCGATATAACTGATTCAATAATTCAACTTCATAGGTACAGATTTAAGTAATAAGTACTACAGTAACCAATTATAGAAATCTTCAAAATAATTAAGTAGATTTGAAGAACAAGAAAAATAAATTTATGGTTTGACTTTTTTTTTTTACTTACCTGAGTAGGATAAACTGAAGGAAAGAGAAATCGAGATTTTTTCTTCTTCTTCTTGTTTCGTAGGGAGATCAAGATTTCAAGACAGGGGTGTTATGATTTATGAAGATTGAAGAGTTTTATTCCCAAGAAGTATAAATTAAAAAAATAAAATAAAAATAAAATTTTAAGTTAATAATTAAATACAGTATATATTGTTGTCAGTCTAGATCAAGAAACATTTTTTAGCCCATGATGGAAGTGGGCTATGTGTCCATAAAATGTATGAATAATAATGATTGATACTATTGTAATCAAACATCTCATGTGGTTATTTAAATTGACACATAGCAGTCGTGAAGTTTTATCCACGAAGTTTAGGATTATGTGTTAGTATTTTATAGGTAAAGTGACAGAGATGTTATTGGGTACGTACGAGGATCATTATTTCATTAAGTAAAGTTTTGGTATATTATGTACTTTATATCAGTTATAATTTACTCTAAACGCAATTAAAATACATACATACATAATAAAGTGTATAAATATCTTGCGGAATAAGGATGTGACGCACGTCTGATGCATAGTTTCGAGTTGGATGGTGATCTAACCGTACATGATTTATCAAAAGTCAGGATTATTGAATATCTCTGAATGAGTAAATGGTAAAAAGGATAATTATATAATTTTTAGATTTATGATGCGCAGTTTCAAATCACATTATTTTTCAATACACGGTAATATTCGTTCTATTTCTATTGTTATTATATTTATTTTATGTTAAAGATTTATTTCCTTTCAACGACTGTATAATAAGATTTAGAAAAATATCAGATTTTACATAATTTCTACTTAAAATGGAATCAGATTAAAATAAATTTGAAAATCACGTAATTCGAAAATGGAAGCCTAAATGAAGGGATAATAATGGCATCACATCGGTTTTGTTATCAAAGACTTTTTGTGCACATAAATTTGTACGACGATTCTAAACGAATCAAAAAAATTGGGAGTGCTCGAGCATTAGAATTTATTACATTACATATATATAATGATCTCTTTTATCAAATATATGTCAATATTTATCATTTTATCATTAAGAAGAAACCAAATATTTCGATATTTTAAAAACCACATACAGGACATACCTTCAAAAAATAATACTATATGTCTGCTATACATACACATATTAATTATATTATGATTGTTTATATGTTCCTTTTGCGTTCAATTATCATCTAAAAAGGTTATATATAAGGTGTAGTAGTTCTTGAAAACCCACCAAAAAGCTCAAGAAGTTGATGATCTGATGGAGTAGGAACAAGTTGGTATCCAAAGTTGAGCAGGTTGATCAAAGCCAAAATTACACCAAGACAACCAACACACCATGTTTTATATACAATCTATACCAACTCAACTATGTTTATGTTGTATAAAATCTCGCATTTACCTTCATCTTTTCTCAAACTATTTTCATACCATCTTACAACATTAACAACCCACATTAGTCTTTCTGAAAGAGAACAAATAGTCTAAATCGAAGATGACAAAGGCTGTACGATTGGAAGTGGGAGATGCATCCAAGGTCTCAGTGCCTGTTCGTTCAAACAAAGGTGTTGCGGTGATGGATCTTATTTTACGACTTGTTGGTATTGCAGGTACATTAGGTGCCGCAATTGCTATGGGAACCAATGAACAAACTCTACCGTTCTTCACTAGGTTTGTGCGCTTCAACGCAGAATATGATGACTTCACGTCTTTCAGGTTTGCTATAAGACATAATTGATCTAACAATTGTATCTTGTCTAAAGCGTTCTTATAGTTTATATAGTCTTTGCTTTATACAATCAATGAACTTATTTTGTATTTTTATCCTGTTTTAGGTTGTTTGTGGTAGTTAACGCGATAGTATGTGCATATTTCGTTCTCACCATCCCTTTATCGATCGTTCACATCATGAGAAGTGTCGCAAGAGGAAGTCGAATCCTCTTGATTATTCTTGACACGGTATTACGACATTGACCATTGTTTTAACATCTATATATTACAACAGAGAAATGATAAATAGACTTATAAATACATTTAAAATTGACTTAATGTCATAGGTCAATCATCAATTAGTTTCAGAAGAAGATCCACTTTCACCTCTATACTGGATGAATGACATGCGACATTAGTCAAATATTGAAGTATCTAATTTTAAGCCTATGTATCATTTTTTATTACAAAAACTTTTACCAGATCATATTAATCCATGTTTCTTATAACTAACATGTAATTAACATTAAAAATAATGTTTTGAAGGTCTTGCTAGCTCTTCTCACTGCGGGGGCATCTGCTGCTGCATCAATTGTGTATTTGGCTCACAACGGAAACACTTCCACAAATTGGTTACCAGTGTGCCAACAATACGGGGACTTTTGTATAGGTGCATCTGGTTCGCTCATTGGATCGTTTGGAGCAATCGTTGTGCTTATACTTGTTATCTTGCTTGGTGCCATTTCTTTATCTCGACATGCTAAACGCATTATACTTTGATTTGTACTCTTAAATCATCCCGTGTGGGCCATATCTGTGTGTAATTTTACCTTGTGTTTCTTGATTGATACCGTGTGTAATACTCAAATGAAATGTAATGAAGTTTAAACTTAATTTCTCTGTTTAAATTATATGTTCACTTTTACATCAGAAAAACAAAATTAAACTCATAGAAAGGCAATAGAATTACAATTCGATATATATTTATACAATTTCCCTATGCTAGTACGGCCACAAGATCATCAATCGATTTCAGTGTCTTCTCGTAGTATAAATAAGATTCATACACCTTTGGTGTCCGAACATAATAATCAAACTGCCACACAACATAAAATCGCATTTGTTACACTTTCCATTCTATTGTTCCAAAACGGTTACCATATATAATAAGTTTCAATCATTTCTGTTACTAGCAAATCTTAATTAACACAGGTGCGGTTGAGAAGAGGACGAGTATTCTGGTGTTAACACGTGTCCTGATGAAACGTTCTTAAACTAATTACACGCCGCTTTGTTAATTTGTTGCATCAAAGTGTAAAAAATGGTACATCAGAACACGTATTAATACCATAATCTTTCCTACACATTTAAAAATAGATTTTCCTGAAAGCCACCACACACACACACACACACACTTATATTAGTATATAAAAAGCATAAAAGAATTAACTAGTAATGGAGCAAGTAAAGATTATACCTCAGACATGTTATCAACCAACTCATTAGCAGCTTTAACATAAGAACTTTTTTTAGTTTCGGGTACCATCGACATCGCATTCTTCAGATCCTGCGATAAATAAGCCGTTTTCAGTCTTATGTAAAACAACACATACCTCCATGACATTGTTTCCAACATGTTTCTTATGCTATGCAACCCTTCCCTAGTTTGTCTAATTCGAGCCACCGCGTCCTCAGCGGACAACCCTGGCTCAAAAAACCTTTCTTTTAAAAACGATCTAGTACCCCAGTTTTCGGCTAATGCTACACCGGAATAATTTAGGGTGTTTAAACTTAGTAATGAAATGGAGGTGGCTATGATGGATCTCCGGCCGTGAGAGTGGGTTTCTTCACCGGAGAATGTGGCTTTTATTGGCGGAATTGGGTGGCGGTGACGGTGGTGGTAGGTGGTGATTTGGGGGTGGAAGAGGGTGGTCATGGTTTTGGGATATGGTGGGAGATAATTAGAGATATGATGAAAGAAAACTATTGGTAATGCACGAGGATGAGGGGATTTACGGGCAGGGTTTTGGTGCTGCCCGGTAATCCAACATGGACCTTTGCTTTATGATGACGTGGCATTCGTTATCTTCCGCTATTAAAAAATTCGTAAAGGACCTCAAAGTTTAGAGTTATTGAATTTGTGCGACAGTTCTAAACGAATGCAAAATGGGTTGTTTTTCATAAACTACAATTTGAGAATTGAGATGGGTTATAATTACGACGTAGTTTTTTTAACTAATTTTCGGTTCTATACGTAAGCAAAAAACATATAAGTTTAATTTAAGTATACGATATGAATTAAGTTTAAATGAGAATGATATTTTTTATGAGAATGGATTAATCAATCTCAACTATCTATTTCATTAAGATAATAAGACCCAAGATTTTAAAAATTGAATATATCACAAACGGCTAGTCAAAAAATTATAAAAATTGCACCATAAAAGTCAGCATTTTCATTTATTTTCTATCACAAACGGTATATTTTCGACGACTTTTTTTTCATTTTTTGGTGGGTTTTGAAAATTAGTAACACATGTGTTAGTTGCCGTAACATATGTGTTAGTTGCTGGTAACACATGTGTTACCGGTTTTCAACCCCACAAAAAAAAATATTCGTCAAAAGTATATCACGAGAGATGTCTAATCATAGAGAAAAAAATTAATAATAATTTTGTCGAAAGTATATCATGAGAGATGTCTAATCATAGAAAAAAAAAAAAAAAGCTGATTTTTATAATTTTTTGACTAGCCATTTTTGAAATATCTAACTACAAAAAAAAATTAGATTTTGTCAAATAAATAGCTTAAATTCATTCTTTGTTTCTCCATAAAATTTTTATTATTATTTGAACTCAACCCTCAAATATATATAAAACTCAGTCATTAAGACGATATTGAATTTGATCTCCTAAATTAAAGTTCATCGTTTCCGATATCTAACTTTTATTTTAAATTGTACATGAAAGTATGACACTGTTTCTTAATATATTAAGCAGTGAACATTATATTAAATGAAAAATTCTATATAACGCCCATGAAATTTGGAATATTCGAGCATGAAGTGACGATAATCATTTGTTTGTCTAACTTGAATGATAACAACCTTTTTGGGCCCATTCGGTGCATCAAAATCCTTGGAATCTAGTCTTCAAGCCACCAGAATTACCGATTTAATATAGGTATCGATTGATTTAGTTTGCAAAAACATTAATTTTTTATTGATTTAGTTTGCAAAAACATTAACTTTTTATTCAAATTATTAAATGAAGAGGTTATTGTAATTTTATTTCTTACAATGTTAATGATAAATATAAATATTTTTAATTTTTTATAAAAAATAATATCAAAATTAATATAATTTTATTCTTTATAATATAAAATTAGTTTAAAAAATAATAATAATACATAATATACGACTTAAATTTATGTACAATAATTTACATAATTTTTAAGCTATTTGAACCTCCCTATTACTATTAATTAGATTAGATTTCTTAAAAAGTAGTTTTGTGTTAACACTCAACCGCACTAATCATTATTTCCCATACATGAATATAATAACAAAATATTATGTTTCTATCAAACGTTGTAGAACACTTTTCTAATAATATGAGATGATGTAAACTCTTCCCAAACAAGACTTTAACCCAATTAAATTTTGACACTTAAACTATACTTTGCTTGTAACTTAATTGGTCCTTACCTACCACACCAATTCACCATATAATTCAATTCTAACTTTCCATTTTTTGTCGATTTCACAATCTTTATTATTATCATTATCAAATTCAAACCAAAAGAAACACGAAACATGTAACGTATGGTTGAAAGTGGTCTCAGATGTTTTAATATTTTCATCTATATTACAAATCATGAACATGTGGAACGATGAAAGTGCACATGCGTGATATGATCGTAAGACTGATAAAAAGAAAAAGAATAATATTATATGTCTTATCAAAAACAAATTCGACACTTCTTTATTTCGTTGAAATAGTTGACGTATTCTATTCTACAAGACAATTTGAGATGTTTTTGTTTCTTATATAACGATTAAGACATTAACAAGAGTTTAATTTTGCATTTCCTTAATAACATAGTTAAGTTATTTCAAATGGTGATGGAATATGGACATGAATGTCGTTTCAATGTTTAAGCACAAATTAAGTGATTATAGTTCAATTAGGGTAGGAAAGGGGTTTGGTTTTAGTCTAAGACTAAATTGTTAAAGTCCAAAGTATACAACTTAGCAAATGTCAAAACATGGGTAATTTCAAGAATTTGAGGCCAGTTTTTCTTCATTGGTATCGCCCAAACCATATTAAATTAGGCCCAAATCATGACGCAGCACCACTAAAATATTCTCCAACATCTCAGATCCTCTTAATACAAAATTTAAGATTCTTATAAATCAAAGTTAATAACATTAATTTAGCTGTAATTAAATGCATCTTTGTGGGGAAGCCAATAGTTACTAAATCGAAAATATTAGAAGAAACTTAAAGAAAAACATTTTTACAAAATTATCCAAATAGGAATATAAAGAATACTTCCATTTGGCATTAAAAAATAAAAACAAAGAGATATTTCCCCCTTTTATACCTTCCCTTTATGACCTATTTTACAATTATCACTATTTTATCTGTTTCTGCCCATTTTGTCACGGATCAAACCCAACATTTCAACATTATCTTTCTATGTCAATTTCATTCCATTATAGAATCATTGAAATTCAAGCATTGGATTATAAAAACTTGTCTGGTTCAAGTTGCCAGTTTGATAGTTGTCTTCAAACTTGACAAAACACGGTTCCCTTAGTCTCGTGTCGTGTAACAAACTTGACGATTGTGGCACCATGGCTCCAGTATTGTTGTCATAGTTCGTGTCATGATCGTCCAGAAGGTGAGAAATTGATTCTAAGGATTCCAATTCCCATAAATGAGCAAGTGAAAATGTTCTAGGAATTTTCGTCGATTGTAACTCCATAGCATTATTATCGTCTCTAGGGACATTTTCGACATATACAATTTCTTCTCTTTGTTCCAAAGGTCTTTCGGGACTTTTTTTCTTGTAAATTCGACATAGAACCCAATCATCCAACTGCAACAAAAAAAGTTCAATCAAATTAACAACTCAACTCTGGGATATAGTCATTAAAATGTAAATTCAAACATAGTGATCGAATTGTGCATGCTTACCCTCATGGATCCAATTTTCTTATTGGGTTGTGATCTTGACTCGTTTAATCGATATTCATGCATGATCCAATCGGTTTTAACCCCCTTTGGAGGCCTACCTTTATAGAACACTAAAGCTTTCTTTACACCAACATATTTTGATCCACTATATATGGCTTTATCTGTCCCCGTAGCTTTCCAATATCCTGAAACAGCCGCTCTATTAGGCCGAACGCCATTAGGGTATTTTCGGTCACGAGGAGTAAAGAAATACCATTCTTTTTCTCCAAATTCCGCTTTTTCTACATGTCACAAATGTTACACTATTAGAATTAATTCCATAACAACAAACTATATTAGATTAAAAAGTAACAAATTTTAAAACACTAACCAGGCAACTCCCAAGGATCGAATTTGTAAATATCAACCTCGGGGATTATGGAAACTGGACATGGTTTAGATAACGCTTGGTTTCGTAAGTAAAACATGATTAGTTCTTCATCGGTTGGATGAAACCGAAAGCCAGGTGGGAGATTATTAGAATTGTCCCTTCCAATTACCATTTTAACCAATAATTATGATAAAAGTATTGGAAAATTATGTTAAAAGAGAATGAGAAGATATGAAAGAGATTTGCAAAAGAGGGGGGAAGAGAAGTGAGAGTGTTTGAAATGTTTGCAAGGAGAACCGATGAGAATTTATTTGTGAGCTTTTTTTGTCCATTTGTGAAGAGATTACATCATTCTTGATCTTGATTGGTTAGTTTGACTTTTGACTTTTTAATTGCTTTCCAATGGAGACTTGGCGTGTGCCCATGCTTGATAGATTAGGTAACAAACACCACACCACAAGTGTTAATTTATTAGTAAAAATCGTCCATACTATCATGGCGTTATGGGAATATTTCTTTTCTCTTTTTTTTTTCTTTCTTATTTGTGGTGCTTTAACAAACTTTTTTTATGAGCACACTCAATTGATAAGTCTTGACTATCGATTAAGAAGCCAATATTTGTCTTAACTGTCTTTTATATAAAACAAACTAAAGAAGCTCATATCATGCAATAATGTTTTATCTTGTAATTAATTAGTCTTTTAATCTTTAATTAGTTTTGTTTATAGTCGTCATTTAATTATATAACATTTAAATTGATTTTCAAGGTTTCTCTATTTTGTCTTTATGGATATTTTCTTTCTACACAAGATTGTGTATGCATAATAAGACTTTTTTGTTTTTGACATTAAATAAATATTAAATATGAACATAGATTACTACGATTCCGGTGTGGAAGAATTGTTATATTTTTAAATGGATTATTTAAGACTTTTATGGTCTATCAAGATCAAGTCCAAGGCTTATCCATAAAAGTAAAGATTAGATGCACATGCATAATTTAATAAGAGTTAAACTATGGCTCAAAGCCTCAATTAAAGTGTGAAACTTCAACACAAGTACTCATAAACCTAGAACTAGAAAGGTGGTATGGTGGCCATAGTCAATGTTTTATTTTTATATTATTTATTATTATTATATATTCAAATATGTGTTACTTTTGATGCATATGAAGATGTTTAACTATCAATAAATTTATTGAAAATGCCTTCCAATAAGATAGAAAGGTTCTTATATATCAACCTAAATATATGTATATAATGGGCATTTTACGAATAATAGAAAAGTTATAATTTTAATCAACATGCTTCATTTACCTTGAGACTAACCTTAAATATCCAACTTTATTTAATATGGCAGCTTGTTTGGAATAAATAAAATGTATGGATGTGTAGTTAGTAAGTTAATTAAAATTAAAGGGAAAATGCACTTTGGGGTAATACACTATACGTGAATCTTTAGTTCGGGTCTGTTTTTAGTTTTCACAATTTATACTATATATCATTTAAATTTCTTTAATAAAGGTAAATGTTATCGTTAAATCAGAAATTCATTTGAAATTGACCCATTTATATACCTTACATCTTCAATATTATTCATTCACATAGTTACAGTTTCTATATAAGATGTTTTTATCATCTTAATTTGATACGCTAATTAATAGCGAAAACAATTTAATCACGTGAACAAATGACATGGAAGAGGTAACTTATATAACTAATTAATTTCAAATGAAATTAAGAACATATAAAACGTAAAAGCGTAAGCTTTAAAAATAATTACAAGACAATATCATAGCTTACTAAAAATAACACAACAGTTGTTTATAAAAATAAAGATGGGCAAAAGACAGTCGATCGGCCTCCCGAATTTTAGTGGCCTTCACAATTCACATAATAACATTCAAGATACGTACTTTTCGTCGATCGTATGCTTATCATATTCACATACACATCTCGTTCTTATTGTTCATGGTATATTATTGTATATTTAATATAATAATTTGTGTCACCCACACTTAAAAACAGCCACACGTAGTTTTAGTCTACGATTACTTTTACCAAAATTGTTATTTTATATATCCTAGAACTGTTGGGAATTAACAATTAAATAAATTTGATATCAGTTATTAGGATGAAACGGTCAAATTAAAGTACATATAGATGTCACAAACGATAAAAAGATAAATACATATAATACGATAAACAATCAAATATTACACTAACATTATAAACATATGATGTTATGTGATTATATCCGATCAAGAGACTAATCTACAGAGTCAAACTACGTAAATTTCTTATTTACTCCTTGTTTCGTAGGTCAGAGCTCCAATGTTACAATACATAAGACTTATAGTTATAGAATAAAGTTACATCGACGACAAGCTAAATTGCAAATATCCTAAGCGATCTACAATCCCGTCAGGATCACTATATACCGATCCCGTAAGGACTGATCTTTCCGTCTCCAATTTGCATGTACTCATCTCACTTGATTCCAACAAATTCCAACAAATTCCTCGTTCATTGCTTTTAGTTTTTGTTGTAACTTTTAAATATCATAGGTTCAAGTTTGAGATGGGATAGATGTACATATATACTCGTAATAATAATGTATCTGATTACTTGCCTTCTTAAAAGAAACTAAGAAACTGTGTTATTAGAAGTGGCAAGCTAGAATAAAGAATAAAAAAAATAAAATGAGAGACACTAAATGCATAAATTGGAGTTCCAGCCGAACATACTAATACACAAAATATACTCACACTTATAGCTGATCAAAGTATATTTTGACGGGTGTCATTTTTTCTAGCTCGAGTGGATAAGTATGAGGTAAAAGTAGAAATAAAATTTGCGTGGCTGTTATCCTGCCACGTCACAAGGATGAGTTCCCATTGGGCGATTGACCGTCGGATTAAACTAAGAGCACATCAACCAATGCCAGATGTCCAGGTGACGTTGCAGCTGATTAAGGATTACCGTTGCCAAGACGTGGCGTGATTGAATTGTACATTTCCATGTATGAGATGAACAAGAATATTCTGCCAAATATGTTTGTGGGCGGCTTGTCTTTATTGACTGTACCCAATTACACATTAAAATTGAAATATAATATAATTATTCATTAAAGTAATAAAATAACGAGTTTTGTTGAGAGTATTAGAAAATCTGAAGAAGATGCATGAATTATGGCATTTATTTATTTATTTATTTTATCTTTTTTAGTGCTTGGTAAGGATTGTGTTGTATTGTTGTTTGTTACATGTTATTGAGAGAAATTTGTAAATCTAATACTCCACCACTTTTTCTAATAAAATATCAAGTATTTTAATTAACAGTATTAATAACAAGCGAATGCCTCTAATGTTAATTATATATAGTAATATTTTTTTAAATGTAGTGAAACGCGATACAAAATGAAAAAGATAGAAAACAACCAAACCGTAGTCAATTTCATACTATTCTTTGAATAACAAAGACGGTATAAATTCATCATGATGCTAGCTTATCGTATATACCTGAGCATTATCCTTTTATTGTAAGTTAAAAGGTGGGATGAATCTGGTTAATTCGCATGTGGTTTTCTTTTGGGTTTGTATATTGTCACTATAGATTATGACTAGTGGATTTTTTTATCCACGGGTGTTACAACGGTATGTTTTATCAATATAATTGGTTAATTTATACAATCCATATCACTTAAATTGTATCATCTTAAGTATTTACACTTTAGTAATAGTTCATAAAAATTAACATATAAAACAACTAAATAATTATATAATATATGTATTTATCATAATAATATATTAAAAATATACAATTTTAACTTTACAAAAATTTTGAGTTAACTTTTATTTGAATATTATTACACTCTGATCTTATCATTTTGTTGATACGATTTAACTAACAGTAATTTTTAATGTACCTGAATGATTTTTGAGTTCTAACGTTAGGATGATACATCAAATTTAACATAAAATGAGATGATAAATAACTTTTCATTAAATATTTACACAATTTCAACAACATAACTGAAAAGATGTTAAACCAAATACCTTGTGCTACAATATTTTAATATTTTAGTACACATATTGGAGATGGTCTCTAAAACACACACACTTGTGTACTTATTTTAATCACTTATCGTCTATATATCATTTATTTATTTCATATTATGTTCGATCCTTTTTGTACATACTTCGACTATCATGTTACTTTTAACCCTCCCCTGCCATATCAACTATTTATCTCAATTTTTACTATACATACTTTCGTCCATGAAGTGTTTTTATGCTAATTCATTCGTATTTTGTGCTTACTAATATGTAAGATGTTGTTTCTTGACAATTTAAATAGCTTTTTTCAGTAATGTATATCATTGTTGATTTTTTAAAATTCTATATTTTTGGTACATTTTTCTTAACACTTGTCAATTTATTAAAATTATAAATCTTCATTTATTGCATGTACATTTTCATTTATTACATGTATATGTATAATGATTCTTAATTTTAAAACTTACGTTTTTATATATAATGGAATGGCAAAAAAATAAAATATACATACAATATACAAAATAGACACTATGGACAATTTCAATATACACGATAAACAAAACAAAATGTATCCTTTTTAAGTACTTTATTTACTCCTTTAATAAGTCTCAGTTTAGTTGTTACTTATTTGAGTTTATATATATTTGAATTTCATCACATGTAAAGCAGTTCATGTGATTTTAACTTTTTGCCCTACATTTTTATGATTTTTAATGAATGTAACCCTGTGTATGAGTAGGTATATGTATAAATGTACGTTGAGTATTCTATCTATATGTATGAACAAAACCTTTTGTGGGCCCAAGTAGAATCAAAAGGGCTTATACATATATTAAATAGTAATAGTAATAGTAAATTAAGTTATAGTAAAGGATAATCATTGTATCTGTAATTATCCACAAAGGGTGTGGATATTGCATGGGAAGTTGATTAAGACCTTAATCTGATATCATAAATGAATAGCCTGATCACCAAACAAACATTTCCAACATTAAAAAAATTCTCAAGGGAAGATTTAGATAATTACGTCATCAGGTTTTAAAAATTGTATAGATTTAATTCGTTTCGTATCATGTTTACTGACTTTCAAGTCTGATATTCCATGGTTCGATTATACAAGCTAGCTTTAGTGTTTTTATTATAAACTAATCCCCAATTAGCCCCAGTAATTAGAGTTGATCAGTCATTTGTATGTGTACAAACAACTGCTTCCTACACTTGTACTTCCTACACCTCCATTTTCCGCAGATTCAAAGATCTCTTCAAACAAAGAACATAATACTGAATGTAAATTGCTTGGCGAGCTCGTATGTTAAAAATACATTAGGCAGACATTTTTATATGATATCTTAGATAATTAGGCAGACATTATACAATTTTGATGAACTCAAAGGAGAGTGATATCATCACAGTACTATTTTAGACATTTAGCTAATAAATTACTCATATCTTTCATGTTTTTTTATTCATATGTTATTTCATTTTAATATTTTATAATCAAGGCGTGAAGTTCTTGTGCGCATTTAAGTATTTAATTAGTCAATGAAACTTATTATAATATATTGATCAAAGCTTACTGGCATCGACTCACATCCACCTAAGATTAAATTTAGTTATGAATAAGGCTGAATTAGTACCTTAGATTAACAACAACAACAACAACATAGGTGTTTCTCCTTTGATGAAGTTTTTAAACCTTTAAGGAAGGTCTATGTTTTCCTATTAATAATCATTTTTATGCCAAAGAAATAAGTTATATGATATGTTACAAAATGGTTACATGATTCGTCTTGATTTTAAAGAGCTGAAAAAGACAAAAGTGTAACCAAGTGAAGAGAGGCTTTTATAAAAGTTAAGATGCTAGATAGGCTTTTCCTACTTCTTCACATAAAAGCCTTCGCTCTAGCAGGACAAAAAAAAAGGTGTTTATCACTAATACTTTCGACTATCATCTTATATATTTAATTTATGTAATTGTAAAAAAAATTCATAGTATAATAATTTTTGCACCTATTATTACTTAGTTTAGTTTTTAGAGTTGTTTAACTGGATGCACCGGTTGGATTATCGAACCGGTCAAACGAATTATTGTCCAATCCAATTTTTGAAATATTATTTTTAATAAAGAAAAAGTTAATGATTTGTTTAGACCAACGTTGTGTAAAAGGCAAACGTACTCAATATCTTGATCTTTTTGCTAACGAATAAAATAAGAAGCTTAGTTTTAACAATGAAACACAAATGACCAACACATTCAAAATGCTAGCTATGAATTTAAAATGCATTTTATAAAATTAGCATAATTCTCGTGCTATGCAGCGAAATATGATGTTTTATTATAAACTTCGACTCAACAATAATCATATATTATGTTTGTTTTTCACGAATTATCTATGATGGTGACTCAATAAAAATGCTTTACTCGTATGTAGAGTTAAGGATTCGAAATACGTTGGTGAGTCTTATGAATATTATAAAATTAATATTAAATAAAAACTACCTAAGTTATATTTAGAAATGTTAAGTCTTAGTTTTAAGAATTTCTATATAAAAATATTAAAATGCTTAATATATTAGTATAGAAGCTAGTTATTTAAGTTCCGAATAAACCAAACGTATGTAGGTATGAATTTAAAATGGTAACTATTTAATAAAAATTGTGTAATGTGTTCACAAATGAATTGAAATTCAAATTCCATTTCTTACCATCTTCATTTTGTAAACAACTTGAATTATGCTTTTATAAATGTTCTGGCTTTCTTTTGTTTGTCTTATATACATATAGGGTGGGGATCTGGAGAGAAGTAAAAAAATAGGGAAGGAGTGAAGCAAATCTCAACCCTTAATTTCATCATAAATGAATTTTAAAAATCAGAAATAATTTTAAAATTTAACATTCATCACAAATGAATATCAAAAACATTTATTTATGAAAAAAATCAAGGGCTAAAATTTGCTTCCCTCATTCTTCAAGCTTTTGAGCTACATGTCCATCCCTATATCTATCTATGTATATACTAAAGGAGAATAAAATGTTACTTCATATTTTACCACGTAGAGTTAGATAATTTAAAATGTTACATTCATCACAAAATAACACGTGACAACCTCTCATAATTTAAAAATAAGTAACTATTCAAATTTAAAAGATAAACTAAAAGCTAAATTTAGATAGAGTTAGATAACATTTGAATATAATAATAATTAATTATAAATTAATATTAACTATTAAACCTATAAAAATTGTGAATATAAAATTTGATTAAGTTAAATTGTCGTGCATCTCACGGTCAAAATCTAATATATATATATATATATAGGAAAAGGATCTACAGGGAAACTCCAAATCTTGGAGAATGAAGGAAGCAAATCTTAGCCATTGATTTTTTCATAAATAAATGCTTTTAACATTCATTTGTAATGAATGTTAAATTTTGAAATTATTTGTAATTTTTAAAATTCATTTATGATAAAATTAAAGGTTGAGATTTACTTCCTTCCTTCCCTAACTTTTTTGCTTCCCTCTTGATCCTCACCATATATATAGGGAATGGATCCACAGGGAAGCTTTAAATCTTGGGGAAGCAGGGAAGCAAATCTTAGCCCTTGATTTTTTCATAAATAAATGTGTTTAACATTCATTTGTAATGAATTCTAAATTTTGAAATTATTTGTGATTTTTAAAATTCATTGATGATGAAATCAAGGGTTGAGATTTACTTCTCTCCTTCCCTAAATTTTTTGCTTCCCTATATATATATATATATATATAGGGGAGGGATCAATGGGGAAGCAAAAAAATTAGGGAATGAGGTAATCAAATCTCAACCATTGATTTTATCATAAATGAATTTTAAAAATTACAAAAAATTTTAAAATTTAACATTCATCACCAATGAATGTTAAAAATATTTTTTAATAAAAAATTCAAGGGCTAAAATTTACTTCCATCATTCCCTAAATTTTGAAGCTTCCCTATGGATCCTTCCCCTGTATATATATATTATATATATATATATAAATCTACCACTAATTAACTTCTTATTCTTATCTAATTATTCATTTAATGTCATTTATTTATTGAAATAAATATATAATTCATTGTTGCTATTGAATACTATAAATTTTACGTTGCAACTATTGTGTAGGATCTTGAAGCCACGTATTAGCCATCTATTGATACTATCGAACCACCACCGCAAACAACTCATATAACACACGTCAAATTGAAGACGATGAGGAGTGACTGATGCGACCCAAAAACGCTGGAAATATGGCTACATGGCAAGAAGGAGGAAGGAGTGGCGAAACAATCGTCGAACTCCGAAAACCGTCTACTACCAAACAACCCTCAACAATGAATCTTATAGTTACATAAATAATAAAAAAAATAATAAATTAAGTTGATCTTTCTTAATCACCATTTACTAATCATAGGTTGATTATTTATTGTTTATCATAGTTTTTAGAACTATGTTTTGCAAAATACAAAATCAATATTAGAAGTGTTCCATTATTAAAGATTGTTGTTTCGATCACTAAATTATTATAATTAATTAAATCTCCGTTTACATTTTGCTAAGACTTTACGAACACGTGGACAACGATGATGTAGTTGGACAAAATTTCGTCTGTTTTAGTATCAACCTTTGCTACTCCATATATTTTTATTTCCATCACTCACATATATATTTAATAAAAATAATAATATAAAGGCCTAATTTGGCCTTAAGAAAATGATAACATTTGTCAAAATCAAACGAATAAGATGATGAAATATGTGTCAAACAATGAAATGGTTAAGTTTCTTTTAAGTCGTCTAAATTGCATTACTCACCTTTAATTATTCGTCAGAGTCATAAAATTATTGAAACGCAAAGGGTTTGGAAGCCCCACAACCATTCGATATCCTTAGCTACTAAGGCAATTTAATTCGATTGTTTTATCTCGATCAATAAATTATTGACATAACTTTGTACTACTCAATTTCCTTATTTGTTTAACTAACTTGTATAATATAACCTTGTATTTTATATTACGTGGGCAAATTATTCCATAATGGTTAATGATTCTTACACTATATTTTTTTTTAGCTTTCCATCATCACATGTGCTTTAAATGTTGTGTTAAGAATGTGAAATTTAATTGAAGAAAACTGAAGTTTTGGACCGAAAAGCGTGCGATCTCAGTGAGATAGGAGCGATCCTGATGGTTAGAGCTTATGTATCTTGAAGATAGATATTTGGGGTAGATCTTAATGCATAAGAAGTGAATAATCCGGGAACAATTGGAATGACATGGTATAAGATTTGTTTGCAAATCACGACGTTGATGAAATTATGTAATGGTTTTTTACACTGAATGGGGGCGAGATCTTGTGGTTTTTTGGAATAATCGCGATGCAATTGTTCGATATTGCGGCACGATTTTGATGGCAATTAGAACTCTTCAGTTTTGTTGCGTTTGAGAGTTTTGAAATCCTATAATTTAGATTCGGGTTCATCATTCTTTGCGATCCAGTGAAGAAATCCTATAATTTAGATTCGGGTTCATCATTCTTTGCGATCCAGTGAAAAGAAAGAGACGATAAGTTCATGTTTATGTTTAGAACAACCCTGTATTATCAATAAACTAAATATATATTAGTATTATATTTAAAACTTGGGATGTTACGGTAAACGGCTAAAATATTATGATGTATGAATCATTTCAGTTCCTTTCCATAATTGACATGAAGTGATTTTCTTTGCCGTTTACATCTCAAAAAGATAGATTACATGAGAAAGAGAGATGTTTAGTGCATGTTCAATGAACTTATTAAAATTTATCCTATCCCAAATGGTTCAATTATTGAGGTTCCAGTTTATCTATAATCTTGAACAATGACAAATTATAAAAGTTTAAGAAAGTGATGTTTTTGTTTCTTATGTTTTTCTTGTTTTTGTTTCCATTGTTTTCATTTCCGCATATAGCCACGATAAGAGATATTTTCACTAGACTCCAATATAGCTATCAAAGAAGGTCTCAAAGCTAATTGATCCTCACCATCAAATGCAACATCTAATACTCACTTGCTGAATTATTTTCTTTTCTTTTTTGCTCTTTAAAAATGTGATTTAATAAAGGGGAATTTGTGTGGAGTGGGGAATGTGGACCATGCTTAAAGTTAACTAGGTTTCGTAGTGCATGCTAATTAAGGAAATGAAAAAAGACCGTAACTTAAAGTTAACTAGGTTTCGTAGTGAATGCTAATTGAGGAAATGAAAATAAGTATGCCACTAGAAGTTTTACTCAAAAAAGAACATTTTATTTAGTTATACATAATATTATGTATATGTATATGGATTTAAGTTACTTTGTCTATATGTCTATTGATGTACATGGGAGGGTTGTTCTAGAACCATTTCTTAGATTAGTAAGAACGAACATTTTTTTATTTTTAATTTTAATACACATAAATCATTTTGTAAAGAAAATAATACTAAAATTATTATAATTTTATTCACTTTTATATGAGATTGATTTAAAAAAATATATATGATACACAACTTTCCACATAAAAAAGTTTATTGTGTGTATCATAAAATTAGTTGTGTATGATATACTTTCTTTAAAAAATTATTTCATATTAAAAAGTATAAAATTCTAATAATTTTAATATATTTTTTCATTTAAAAATTTATTTAATCATAAAATTAATAATAAAAATATTTATCTTTATTATTACCATCACAACAAGTATTTATAAACAAGTATTTCTATTTACAGGTCCATATATTTTATTAATAAAATTTTATTGCAAGTCAACATCTACCGTGAACATATCAATAAAAAGATAAAAGGTGGACAAAACTTGCAATAACATTGCATCTCTTGCATATCATTAAATAGAAGTGACATATTCCAACATTTTATATTGACACAAATGATGAAATAAAAGTTCTATCAAACAAATGAATGTGCAAATAACAATTCTTGATAACGAGAACAAAAACACTTTCTTCTTTCTAGTCCAAGATAATTTGGAATAAAACATGAAAATTACATTAAAAACATTAAGAAACTTAAAACTGCTAAGTTAGAACTCAAAAACTTAACCACCTATTGCAATGAGAATTTACCATAGAAAAACATAAAGTACAACTACTGCATTAAATTATCCTATTCTCCATCCAATATGATCAACAAAGTAGGCTTCTCATTGCGTGCTTCTTCATTACCTTCCCATAAACTCCCCTTCCTAACTTCATTGCTTTCTCCATCTCCATCATTCCACCACCACCACCATTCCTCTTCATCCCTTCAACAACCACCCTTAAAACCCGCTCATCTCCACCAACCGCCTCCACGACACTCTCAACCACCACCTCCATTGTCGGAACCTTTCTCGCCCACTTCCTTATTAACTTTTCTGATACAAAAAGTTCCGAATAAACCTTCCAAAATGAAGCTCTTAAGTAACCCTTTACTTTACCTCTCACCATCCACCTTCTCATACTTTCTTCTAATTTATACACCATTGTACCGACATCCGCCCCTATTTCATACCCCATTTCAATCTCACCCATCTCGTGTTTTAAAGACATTTCGCTCTCGAATTTGCACCTCTTGCAATGACAATCAAACCCCCAATTCTTTGCCATTTCTTTTCGGGCTTTTAATGGCGAAAACACATCAAAATAGCCCAATGTGATCTCTTCACCTTCTTTTATATCCCTAGAAGCATGAACAATAATATGATCACCAATGTGAAATCTTTTGGCATTAGGATTACATGAATGATTGATAAAAGAAGCTAAAATCCATATCCCAACACCATGATAATCACCAGTTTTACCCGAAAATTTACTTGAAAATGTTTCTTCAACAAGTGAATTCACATCCAATATGCTTAACATTACTTCCATATCAATCTTTTCATTCAAAAAGCTACAATCTTTCTCTGACTCAGGCCTAAAATAACTTATATCTGGAACATCAAGAGCTTCCTCATTTTCACCAACCGATAACTTTGAAATCAAACACTGTGTTCTTTTGCAATTTGAAGTTGATTCAACAACTTTATCTATAAAATTCTTCCACATCACCATTTGAGCATTTTCACCCAAATCTTCCGTCTTCGATTCGGGCAATATTCCCCTTTCTGTTGCAATAGCTTTAGTAACCAACACCAAAGAACCAGCATCAATGTTCTTTGTTGCAACCAACCCCCTGCCACTAATCTCAGATTTCTTGATTTCTACAGCACCAATATACTCTGCTAGCTCAGGAAACTTACCCTTAAACCCATTTGATATCCAATTAGAGAAATCAAATGCCCCAGATCTTGATAAAAATTCAAGCTTTTTACATTTTTCTAAATACCCATTTAAGGTTTCAGAATCTACATTATTGGGGTTATCAAGATTTGCAATCTTGAAACAATTTAAAGCCATACTATATCTATCCAAATTAAGCAAAATCTTACCTTTACACATTAAAGTTTTAAAATGACTGTTTTCAATCTTCAATGCTTCATCACAATCTAGTAAAGCTCCATCAAAGTCGCGGGTTTTAGACCTTGCTTCCGCTCGATTTGAGAAGGCTAAACAGAGAGATTTTTGGAGTTTCGGGTCGGGTCGAGCTTGGGGATTTGAATTGTGGGTTTTGCAAAGTGAGATGAATTGGGTATATGTTTGAATTGATTGTCCCCATTCTTCTCTGAGAAGGAAATCATTGGCTTTGAATCTGAGATGTTGCATAATTTCTTCATTTGTGTTTTGTTGTTGTTCTGCTTCTTTCATCTTCAAATGTTATGCAAAAGTTTTGTTTGTGTGCGTTTGCGTTTTGGGGTGTTTGTAAATTTGAAATCAAAAGGAAAGTAACGGTCATATTAATAAACTACAAGTCAATACTGATTTGTTATGAAAGTTAATCAATAAAAATAAAGATTCTTTTTGTAGATCCAAAACGGTCGAGTTAATATGAACTTTATAAGCGCATTAGTAATGTTTTTCATACTCCGTATTTAATCGTGTTATGCTTAATATTAGTTTGGTTAGGTATTTGTATGATTATTACAGTTTGAAAAAAATATATACAATGTCATTATCATTTTTTATATTTTTATTGTAGAGTGTATTTTTATGTATCAAAAGTTTTTATTAAGCTGAGATATTTAAACTAAAGTATCTTTTAGTTGTATTTTTACCTGAAAGTTAACGGATGAGTAATTGAGTAGCTGGCTTACAAAAAGGAAAAAGCATGTAATCAACTTGTTTCTTTTTAAAAAGGGTTAATTATAAATTTATGTATTAATAATCAACTACAATTAACAGACTAATTATTTGACCAAGAAATGATCGAACACACCTTCAATCTGTTCGATTATCAAGTCATTTTTAAAATATATCCGTTAATTATGTAGTCAAATACTAAACAATTGAAAAGAAAATTAATAATAAGAAGATCGAAGTGGACCCTGTTCGATCAAACCATTTGCACCACCGAATACGTGACACGTAGCATTCATGATCGAGTTTAGATCATCAATGATCGAAATAAAAAGAATATTAATGATCGAATTTCGATCAAAGCATTTGCAAGTATCTATTTTAATTTTGAATAATATAATAATCAGTCTAGTGGGCCATAGATGATTTACGTATCTTCTACACAAACATATATATATACTTGATCGAAAGTATTATTTATTTTCAATCACAAGTGAATTAGTTGGAGTAATCTTTTCCATATCTTCTACACAAACATATATATATATATATATACATGATCGAAAGTATTATTTATTTTCGATCAAAAGTGAATTAATTAGTCAAATAATTAGTCTATTAATTGTAACTGATCAACAAATTACATTTTTGATTACCTCTTTAAAAAATCACATGATATTCAAAAAAATCTTATGTTAATATTCGTTAACACATTCAAAAACATCTAAAATGAAAATAATTGCCTTATAAAATGAGAAGAATTTCATAAATAATAATAATAATAAAGCTACAAGAAATTTTTAAAAATCATCACAAGTTCAATGTTATAAATCTTATTAATATTATATTGATTAATGAATACTACTACACAAATTCATAACAGGAGAAGAAAATGAACGTATAAAAATATACTCTAGAACACATATTTTATCTACAAACAAAACATTACAAAATTCAAGCCAAGTGTTAAAAGAGCCGGTAAAAAACTTCACAACATTGACTCGTTAAAAGTTCGACTCAAACCGAGCTTGAACATTGTTTGAAGCTCGTTTAATAAACGAACTCGAACTTCTTATATCGAGCTCGAACAAGTTCGCGAGCTTAAACGAGCTTTTCACATATATATATATATATACATTAATTATTTTTTATATAATAATATAATATATAATATATAATATATGATTATATAACAATAATTGTTATACAAATAATACTTAATATAATAATAGTAAATTTGACTACATACAGGTAAAAATTATACAAAAGATAAATAAATATTATAAAATAATAAAAAATAAATATTATTTTGGAATAAACGAGTTGAGAACTGACCTAACTCGAGCTCATATGATACCAAATTAACTGAACTCAAATTCCGAAAATTTTAAACTAATCGAGCTCGAGGTTAGTCGAGCTCAAGTTCGACTCAACTTATTTACTTCTCCCTGTATAAAACACTAAATTTAGACATAGTATAAAAATATAAAGAGATAACTCCGTGTAGGGTTTGATGGGTGACAACTAGATGATTACACGTAGAGTTCACGACGGGTAATTCGATACGAAATTTTCCACGACTTTTAAAAGTTTAATGCGATTCGATGGCGATTCCCCTAATACAGAATAATTGTATGCTCTATGCCACAAGACAATATACCATAGTCCTCCACGTGGAAGGCGGATGCAAGTTATGAACTTATTGGGCTGAAGAACGGTTACACTACTACAAAACATTACAAATTCAAAGCCAGACGCTAAAAAGAACAATAAAAGATTCCACAAAATAGTAGTCTTATAAAAAAGGATAAAAACAGATCCTTTGAAGTTAGACAAACAAGCAGATTGCTGGTTCTTCCGACACATCCTTTGAAGTTTACCGATCACAATCTTTTTTAATGCAACAGCATTGTGTATGATGTACGCAGGAAGTTCGATTTCAAAATCCCAATTTGACTGGAATAGACTATATAGTAAGAAGCTTGAGGTGTTTGTGGGGATGACTAGGAACATGACTCCATTTCTTCCAAGTTTTGATTGGTCGAAACCAACGTAGCTGCAAAATAAAAAAGACCCAAGAGTTTGGCTATATTACGTAAATTCAAAATCTAATTACATAACGTGGTTAAATTATGTTGTTGATGTGACATGTATAGTGTAAGTACCTCAACTGTAAAAGTCTCCAAATTTGGACATGCAAGCATTATGGAAGCCAAATCTAGAAGACAAGTATTATATATTAGTTCATGACCACTAATCAGCAGTCCTAATTTATTGACATTAGGTAGCTCAAGAAGTGAAACAGGCTCCGAAGTTTCCTAAAAAACAAAATAATACTCTCACGTATATTTCCATTCGTTTAATGATGATTATAAACACATTAGAGATGAACAACTAACCATTGAACACAATAATATACTTATGGAGAGAGCCTGCAGAGACGCAGCACAAAATGATAACTGGTCGAACACATTGGTATAACACGTTGTAAATCCATGACGTTATTTCAACTTCTTTAACTTCTGGAAGATGAGTGAGACGTAAGTCTATTCGCCTACCCTTGTAGGTAAATGACACAAGGTCAAAGTCAGACAAATAAATCGATTCCAATGACCAACATGCCGATATTGCCAAGTGTTTTAAGTTAAGAGCTCGTCCAACAACATGGCTATGTTTCAAGTGTTCCAAGTAATGGATTGACATCCTCTCAAGATGTGGAGAATATATTAGAAATTGCTAAAAAGTTGTGTCGCTCACGTTAACTTTCTTCAAGAGAAGTTGTTTTGTAGAGACTAGCTCCATACTCGTAGCATCTGTGGATGACCATTTTAAAAGGTGCGATAATCCTACTGGGAAATCATAGTTTGCGGTATACCTATCAAATTTGAGACTTGAGTTCTCCATCAAGTCTAGTTCAAGAAATTTAACTTTCTTGTTTACTGCAAACGACCCATTCATCAACAACTTCTTTATGCGACTATTCAAAAAGAAACAAATACGGAAGTCTTGAACCGTTTGTTGCTACAGCTTTGGATGACACTGTTCACCTGGTTGATGTACTTACTTTTTTCCGAAGGATAAACTCAATGCTAACTTTACCAAAGCTTTCACTACCATCAAAGTTTAATTGGATCAGATTACACCATAAGTACCTCCATCTTGTGGATAGACTGCTTGTGACCACTGCATCCTTGATGAGCAACAGAGAGAGGATCTTGATTAGAATATCATCCACATTTGGCTGATGAAATAATTCAAATAAGATCTTTTTTGATGACTCGCCTGCACAAATGAAAGTTATCATTATCGACAATCTTGATACTCACAACTGAACCATTAAACTTGAAGTATGTCATGTGAAAAATCAAGAAGTTTAACACATCTTTATGAATCATTCGGTAAACTCATAAGCTTAATTACAAGACTCAAGTCAAAGACCTTTGAATTAGTGTAAGACAGATCAATCAGTTATTTGTTAGAAATTCGAGATTTCGATGATTTGGATTCAATTGAGAGTCGTGAAACACTTTCAAATTGAAGTATTTCGATGGTACAATCAAAAATTCAGGTCGGATATAACTCAATGTTTCAAGAACGGAATATGTTAGAATGTTATGAAAACCGTACTAGAGTTCGTATGCCAAAAACTGACCATAAAACCGTTTTTCAAACGGTCCCAAAATTAAACGGGCAGGTCAAAACCAGGTTTTCATTCAAAATTCGGATTTTCGATACATTTTCTATAAAGCAATATTAACCCGACCCTCGATCCCAACATTATTTAAATACCAACTGACGACCCTCGATCCCAACATTATTTAAATCAATATCATCAAACACAACTATAATACTCACAACAACAACACTACTCATCATTCGCATACCCACAAACACCACTATCACAAAATCAATTTGAAAACATCCATACACTACCCGAGGATGAAGCCGAATATGTACCCGAAGCCGAATCGGCCAAAAAGAAAAAGAAAGGAAAAAATGACCGAACCAACCAACGAACGACGAAAAGGCCAAAAAGTGTCTTGGTCCGCTGAAGAAAACAAGATTTTGGCGGAACGGTGGATCGATGCTTCTCAAAATGGAGCGATCGGGAATTCACTAACGAGTGACTCGTTTTGGAGAGTGATACAAGAAAACTACAACTGTTGTGTTGATACAAAACGTAATATATACCAAATAACGGGCAAATGGTCAAAACTTCAACGAGACGTCAAATTTTTTCAAAGTATCTATCAAAAATATGAAAATGAGTGGCAAAGTGGTATGACCGACATCGACATTATGTTGGCGGCCCGTGAGGAATTCAAAGATCGACAAAAAGGAACTTCCTTTACGAGTCGGCATGGGGTGTTTTAAAAGACATCCTTAAATTCTTTTTTTCAGAAGGCGTTATGAACAGCAAACGACCCATGCAAGACGAAGACTACAAGCCGGTCAATCTTGACGAAGAAGACAACGATCCGATCTAAGCGAAGACCCCTAACCCGAAGTTTGACCTTTTATTCTCTGACGACGCAATTCGTCGTCCACCCGGTCGGGCACAAAGTTGAAAAAGCCAAAAAAGTTCGGGTTCGTCTGATGATACTTCCTCACGTTGTTCGGTCGACGAGGTCCGCACCCAACTTTTGAGAACCGCACTAGCTCAACAAAAAACAATGGATACATTAGCCGAGACGTCTGGAAAGAAAGTAATATTTAGGGCGTTCAAGGTTCTCAACAACCCAATCAATCCACACTTGCCACCCGAGGAACGAGCACTCCAGAATCTTCGGGAAGAAGTTAAACACGATTGTGTATCGTCTACCCTACCAACGAACGAAGACACTGACGAGGAATAATTGTATTGTTTTTTAATTACTATTAATGTAACGTAGGATCTTAATTATCGTAATTTTTATTATTGATGTAACGTAGTTTGTTAATTATTGTAATTTTTATTATTAATATAAATTAGCTTTTTAATTATTGTAACTTTTATTAATAATATACATGTATATGTATATATATTAATATTTAAGAAATGACGTGACGCTAACGTAGAGTTCAGAGTTCTGGAGTGTCAGGATAGACAGTGTGAGACAGTGTTCAGTTCCGAATTAATCTATAGTTCTCGTGCTAATGTGACACTAATGTGAAAGTCAGTTTTCAATCCTGAGAACATTACGATAAAGAGTGGTCTTACACTTTTACTGTGAAGAGGCGTTTGAAAATAGAATTGCTTACTTAATCCAAATAAAAGAATATATACTTCAATCAGTATTCGTCTATCGTTGTTATTAAATTGATATTATTATTTAATCCAAATCTTTTATTTTACTTTAACGTGAAAGTGAACTGGATGACTTGACAGGCCTTCAAAATAAAATAGAATAAAAAAGAAACAACATACAACCCTATATAAAATAACAACATTATTGTTCTGAATTTCATATTCCATGGTGCAAGCGCCATATGATGTATAGAGAGCATCTTTGGTACGTGAACATTCACACAATTTAACTACAAGAGTTTCATAAATCAAGGTGCATCCAGAAATCATGGAAGATTGTAAGATTCTAATTTTACAACCAATGTTGACATCAGCCAGAGAAGCTTCAAATATGTACAAACTCAGAGAAAAATAGCTGCAGCAAGTTGATAGTGCATTTGACCATCAATGACTCCATCAGGTATTGCTACGACTTCAGGTAGAAATCTAGCGATCGCTACTTACCAACAGCTTTCTAACACAACATATCCTACTATTGTTACTTCTTTAGAAAGTACATACCGTCTCTAAGTTCCAACTTCTCTTCTGCAACTAGACCGGACAAGAAGCTTTGTAGTTGTTGGAGTGACTTGTCATAAGTAGGATCAGTCACACAAAACATCTACAAAAACAGACGTCTCATTAACAATGCATTCATACAAGCAATCTGTGAAAGTAAAAATGTGTGCAGACAAAATGTCGGGGTCAACATTAGTGTGTGTCTTGCCATGAGATTGGCAAAATGAAATTGTTAATACAGTGAGTCTTTCCATGTAAAGTAAAGCAAAGTAGATTATGGCTTGTACATAGTTTGAGATTTATGAATAAAATATTGCTTTTTTCTAAAAAAAGAATGTGCAGGTTGGGCGAGTTTGGTCCCTTTCTTTTATATAATTAATTAATTAATTAATGAGTGCATTGAATAACACTTGCAATCTGTACAGTAATATTTTTAAAAATAATAAATTTCTTATAATCAAATGGTTTTAAACATTGTAAGCATTTAAATACATGTTCTGACCCATCTCATCTTCTCAACCCATTTCACTTTTGGGTAAAAAGTTTTTTTGTATCTGAGTTTGATTGGTTAACAACCAAATACACATGCTTTCATATTTAGGTAAATATTTAAATGACTCATTTGACCCGTTATCAATAAAATACAACACGAATTGATCAGTTTTCCACATAAATGGGTTAAAATTGTAGCTTCTACTTGAGTATTTGCAACTAATCTTATTCGTAATATTGTTGCTTCTACTTGCAACTAGTCTTATTCGTAAGAAAATGGTTTTGTTATCACAACAAAGAGATGCTACCTTGAGAGTGTTATGAATTCGATCCAATGCCATGCTGCCAAAGTTTGTAAGCATCCCCATGATGAATTTCTGCAGCCAAAGTTAGATTCTCTCATTAAATATATGCAGATTTTAGCATACCTTCTCATATGATGCTTTAAGGATATGTCACGTTATACTCATTAATCATATTCTCGAGTTCGACCTATTCTTTAATGCATAAAGACTAAAGAGGGTGTTTAGGTGTACACTTTGAAGGGTACTTGCGACCTGAAGTCATAATAAACAACTTCAAATAGAATCAGTTTCGTGCAACAAAACTGATTATCTAAGGGTAGACTAAATTTATATGCTTTTTAGAGACTTAATTCTGGTTCACAAACTGTCCTTACTTTTTTAAACAAAAATGTCATTTTATCTATTATCCTCTTAACCAATTAGAACCTGCTAAACATTCAAACATCAGACTGTTACAACTTCAAACAGCCCATTTTCTACCACCCATTTTATTACAATAGACAACGTAATATCACGTAATCACTTCTATAACACACATCCAAGCAACCTAATGACAAACATACCTCATACACGGTCATTTCTTTTCGTAACTGATCCTCGACTGACGCCACTGATCTTTCAGCATCATCATCGGCTACCAGCTCGTCACTATTCATTGCAGTCTTACCACCATCAGCCATGGTATCCACCAGTGTATACAAGGTGTCATTAGAGTCGGCACCCAAAGAATCTGCAATGATCCCCTAAACCACACAAAACACGAGACAAAGTGAATATAGATAACACATAATGAAAATTCATAGTAAAATAAAAGGAAGACTAACCTTGCTTATCCAGAAATTTATCCTCCTTTGAAGTGTGTCTATTGGGACCCCAATGGCAACTGCAAGATCCTTAGAGGTCCACCTGTAAATTAAATATGCCAGTAGATATTTTAATATTCATATTAAAAAGAGGTTGAAAACACAATTTTTGTGACGGACAAAGTTGGTGGTTATACCTTGTTTGATCCTGAAATTGCATAATGATTGAAGCATGTACAGGAGTGACTGTGAACTGCAGAGTTCTATCTTCAAGTTCCAATTCTAACTGAAACAAATGAGCAAGCATTCTTTTCAGTTTAAAAGTTAGATAAATCAACTACTATAGTAGGAAAAATAATTTCAAGTGACTGACCTTGACTGTACCAAGGTTTTTCTTCCATAGTAGCTTACGAGGAGTTTTGATTTCATGAAATCTCTTAGCATAGTCGCTTAACAGCTGATCAACAGGCTCGGGTATGTTGACATCCTCATCCTGTAATGTCTTTGCTAATTTACATTTATGCCAAAGGTAAATACAATTATATACAAGTAATAACTCATACCTGTATAGGTGGCCAGAAATTCGAAGATATGATTGTAGCATCAATAATATCAAATGAAACCTCATTCTCCCGAGCCTCAGCGCCTACAATTTTAGTCGCAAACAATGATCAGAAAATCATATCGAATGTAACAATGATGATTTAGTTTTTCTATATCTACCTGTTTGAGATAATTGCTTGATGGTGGCTTTTACATTTGTGTTTGTCCGTTTAGAATCAATCAGATCATTCAGCATGATCTCACATTTCTGCATGCTGCTTTCACCAAAATGTATCTAGATAGACGATGAAACAAATTCTAATCATTAGATAACAAGACCCAAAAGCTAAGCCCTCTCATAAGAACTTTCTTGTAAATCACCCACCTTGAGAAGCTCCAATGTGCGTATTTCAGTCTCGATGTCGTAATCAGTTTTGCTCAGAAGCTTTTCAGCCAACATAACACGATATTCATTTATCAATTGATCTTTTGAACCAATTATACCAACGATCATCCCTAGGACATCTACTTTCCTTCGATACCGACTCCCCTTCCCAGGATCAGCCTCAACAGGGTCAGGTTCCCAGCTGATCATTGTTCATTAATTAACATCAGAGATTTAATGTTCATTACAAGATCACAAGATTATTATCTTACGGTTATTTAAGGGTTAAGGGTCTTAAAATACATCAAACTTTACTCAAAAATCTATTGTATGTATAAGCTTTATAGGTTGTTAGTGTATGTATCAAATTTTCAGTTATTACCATGTTATGTATCCGACCTCTTATAACAGTAAACCTGTGATGTAACAGCGGTTTTGATGACATGGCATCTTATATGGCTGCCACCTCAGCAAAAAATACCGGTTACCTGATTAAGAAGTCATCAGATACATCAGTCGCAATAACTGGAAGTTGGATACATACAATACAAAATTTTAAAGTTGGATGCATACAATAGAACTTCATATAAACTTTGATAAATTTTCAGTCACTTAACCTCATAATACCATGATACATAATTACATACCGTTGGACATCAATCCATGCTTGCTTGTCGTCAGTATTAATGTCGTCATCAAGACTGTTGCTTTCTTGATTTTCTTCATCTCTGTTTAATTCTTCAAGAAGACTATCTCCATTTCCAGGCCCGTTGTTATTTCCACCCGTACCATCAGTAAGCATAGTCACGATACATTTAATGGTATCTTTCCTTCCTCTGAGGTATTCCCTAATTGGTTCACCGACTGCTTCCAGAAAGACTCCAGCTGGGTCAATCGTTCGAAGTGCTTTTATAGTTGAAACATATTGGTGCAATATATCATTCGTTGAAGCACCCGCTGTCAATAATCGGTATCGCAATGCAGAGATGAACGAATCAACTAGTTTTGAGTGTTGTCCAGTGTACTCAAGACATTGTTTCAAGTCCTCAATAGCAGGAGCACTGCAGATATGAATAGTATGTGCAGATTAATGCATCTCCAAAAGGCTGAAATTATGGACTCATATTATATTTTAGCATTTGTTGAAAATTAACCTGTCAGGATAATCGACAATGATCTCAAAAAGTTTAGCTATTCTCAAATCTTGCAGAGTTTCATAAGCAAAATACTCCAATCGCAACTGCCATCTAATGATTCCTTCAGATGGTTTACCAGCACCTGAATAGCATGATGATGGGCTTGATGCTAGAGGTGATTTTGTACTAGAAGGGCTAAAAATGCTGATAGAATCACCAAGATAATCAAGAAGTGCATGCAAAAACTTAAGAGGCACCACCTGCAGAAAGCAGCTTCCCAGTGTTACAATGAAAAAATGATAAAATTTAATTAAATTTAAGTATAACAACCTGTATCCACCCCTTAATAGAGTCCAAAACAGAACTCCTGTAATCATCGCCAGCTAAATCATAAACTTTAGCCTGCCATAGTTCAAAAAATACATTAAGTTACCGTACTTGATAAAGTGAAGTGTTTGATACATTTTTGAACACTTAACCACAGTTAATAAATAAATCAAATAAGCTGGATGGCCATCAAAAACAAGTATATGTGCACCTTCAAAAGCAAAAATATTGCAGAAGCATAAGCATCTTCGGTCATTGATGTAAATCCAAGACTCCTGAGATTGTGAACAACCATCCCAATGTTCCTCACTAGCTTATTCTCCAAACTTTTCTTCTGATCATAGCTTCCATCTATATCCATGTTTCCAGATGGATTCCGGTATTTTCCTCTTCCATCTAGTTCCATGTCATTATTGTTTTGTGTTTCATTATCATCTTCATAATCTCCAGCCATGATTGCACTCAACTCCTCTAATCTTCCTTTAAAGTATCGATGTAGTACCTCTACAAACACATCAATAGCCATATATTTCATAATTCTAACATAATTATCTGTTGTAAAATGCATATACAACGTCATTAGAAACACATACCAGTAAATCTTCGTGGCAGAGTGGTCATAAGAACAGATGAGACAATTAATCTGTACTTAGAAAAGAAGACCTTCTCGATCTCCACATATTGTCCTTCCGTTGATGTATTATTATTTTGGCATAGCTGTAAAGCATTAACCAACATCAATAAACACTTCTCTTGGTACTGTTTTTCCATCGATATTTCTTCCAATGCTTTACACAGCAGCAATTCAACCTCATCCTCTTGCAACTGTTAGATTACAAAAATATATCTATTACTATACACACATATACATAGTATATGCTTAAACAAGTTAAATATTTACATCTTCGTCATTCATTTCAAGGTCTGGTACATTGCTATAAGCATCAAAATTCTTCCAAAACTTTGTTGCACTCTGTTTCTCGAATATGTCCTGCTCACATCAAACAACATTACTCAATGAGATTGAATAGTAACAAAATCGTAGTCAATGAGTATTTATACGCTCCTTGGAATCCGGTATAGTATCACCTGACGAAACATACATTTTCTAATCAGTCCGATATATGTATCAGAAAGGACTTAATTCATACTTCATTGTTCCTGCTTGTATACCATAGTAGACCTCTGAATTACTCGAACAAAACATTACACACACTTTAGTTGTTTAACGCATCCATTTTTCTACTTCTTCATTTTCACTTCAATATTCAAAAATGAGTCTTCATCTTTTCAAATTCATTTAAATTCTAGCAATCACATCATCAGCTGCCATAGCAAAATGCAATCATATTTGCAAACATAACAATCGTGAAATCAAAGTTCCTTACCTGCTTCGATTCTCAAATGGTAGTAAAATCCATCTAAAATGTATAGATAGGGATGATTTATATATAGGTGTTCTAAACTTCTGAATATAACCTATGATCACTTACTAATAAAATTTCCAGAAAAATGAAACCGTCCGTAGCAACAAATTCAAAAATTCAGAACCGAAAACTACACGATGATGTCACGGAACACATTGCTGTTGGGAAGCTGTAGCAAAAAGTTGAATGATTGTGTGGTGTCAGCTAGTGTTATTCAGAGTCCGTTTGATTTACCAAGATGTCATCATTGAATAATACAAGCCTGACTTGTTACTCAAATGATATTGAAACTGAGTTTATGAATTTGGTTAGATCGGAAATGGCGGGTTGTTAAGTTTTGCATACGTCAGTTACGGTTGATTTGGGCGGGGGGTCGTCGGTTTTAAAGGAGTTTCAGGTGGTGGAGTTGGGGTGGTGGGTGAAAGGGGATTCTAGTTTTCACCATAAGGCGGTTTCTAAGAATGTGCCCATTGATCATGACCGTGTGGGGTATCGATGTTATTACATTGAAGGATATGATGGGGATGAATTTGCCGGCGGTCATGGTTGCTGGCTAGTGGTGAGTTGCAAACTTGCAATGCTTCAAAATACACGTCTGGTTAATGTGGTGGAACTACAAGATTATCTGTTCTAATTGGAGATATTATTGGTGGAGCTTCTTTAGTTGCTATTATCCCACTTAAATGTTACTGCATCAGAAAGCGAACAATCTTAAAACCCCAAATGAGTGCAAAACGCCAACATTCAGAAGCTACGGAGAGCTTCAACATACCATGTTACCTCTACAAAGAAATCGAGAGGGCTACAAACGGTTCTGTAAGGAAACAAAAATTGGGTACTTAAGCCTATGGCACGGTTTATGCAGGAAAACTCAACAATCACGATTGGGTTACTATTAAAAAGATTAGACATGTAGAACTACAGAGTTGATCAAGTAAAGAATGAAATCAAGCTTATGTCTTCTGTAGGCCACCCGAATCTTGTACGCCTTTTAGGATTTTGTATTGAAAAAGGCGATCAAATTCTTGTGTTCTGCCAAAGGGGATACTGTCTCAGCATCTAGATAGAGAAGGAGGAAAAGGGTCTTTCATGGGCTATAAGATTAACAATTGCAACTGAAACTGCCCAAGCTATTGCTTATTTTCATTCTGGTATGACTTATCATAGAGATGTAGATTCAAGCAATGTGTCTTCGAGATTAAAAGTAATCGCTCAAAAGTTGCAAATTTTGGTCTTTCTAGGCTCGGGATGCCTGATGAGTCACACATCCTGACTGCACCTCAAGGGACAACTGGCTATGTCGACCCACAATATCATAAAAACTTCCATCTTTCTGATAAAGGGTGATGTCAGTGAAGTCAATTTGGCTGATCTTGCCATTGAAAAAATTGGTTGTGAGGAAGAACTAGTTGATCCGTTAGTGGAGCCAAATAAAGATGCATAGACACTTCGTCAATTCACAAAGTAGCTGAGCTGGTAAATTGATGATTGGCTTTTCACGGGGACATGAGTCCTTTACTGGCAGAAGTTGCGGACAAGTTAAAGAAAATTAGACTCAGCGAATGAAATGATGATAGGATAAGTAAGGGATCGATTTCAGTTGCATCTAATTCTTCATCACCTTACAATACAAAGAGAAAAAAGGAAGCCAGAGACTTGTTGTTCAACAAATTATGATATCCAATTGTTTGACTACAAGAAAAGATAAAGATAACTCCCCTGTTTCTATGGAAAAATCATGGTTAAGTGAGACGAGTTCCCTTCAACAAACAGTTTGTTAAGCAACATTGTTCATTAATGAACCCTAAAGTTCGTTTTTCGTTATAAGATAAACATTGTTCTATCATCGGATTTGAGTTCAGCCTTTGATGTCTTTAATTCAAGTCAAGTGAGTCCGAATGAAACAAACATGATACTTAGTAATAGAGAAATACAAAATGATACAATTATCGATAATACTAAAAAATAAATTTAATTAGTTAAAACAACTTAAAAATCAGTAAGCATGAGTTTCAAATGTTTCAAAATGTAGATGTAATAGTTGGTACCTGGAGGGATAGAAGGAAGTGTTGTTCGACTAACGATTGAAGCCCGTATTTGCATAGACTATAAACATGCGATTCAAACTTTGAATATAATGACGATATATTGACATTATCATCGCCACCAGCGTTAATGATGGTTTCTGTTATCAAACAGAAACTGTTCCAGCTTTCTATTATTTCAAAGATTGAAGCTTCTGAAAGTGTATCTAAAATTCCCAAATTACATACCGATGATAATGCGTCTGCTGTCATTTGGCGGAGGGTTTGATAAATTTAACAGACAAATGAAACCCTGGTTTTATTATTAACGGTGATAAAGAGAGAGAGAGATCCAGCAGGGGTGGATGCAAACGCCATTATCAGTGAGCACTTGAGTAACCTGTGGATTTGATTTATTGATTAATTGATTGATGATATTTGAAGGAATTGGGGTTCGCAGAAAATTGAAAACCCCTTTCTTAAAACCCTGGATTTGGAAGACGTTAAGAGGGAAAGTGTGGGGAAGAAGAAACTTTGGGCTGATTTATTATGCTCAAGCACATAGTGGGCCGGAATGTGTTGTTCACGGTCGAGAGAAAGTCGTCAGACAGCATTTAGAACGACGTTTCAATTATGGTAGGATTGACGATTATTTTTTTTAAAAGAAAAACATCAGTAATTTGATCGTTTTTTTTTCTTAAATAAATTAATCTTATTTTCTATATATAAATATTATACTTCAAAAACAATTTTAGACACATCAAAACACTATTTTTCATCTACAAATATACAACTAAAAACTCTATAATTCAATATAATTTACAATGTCGAACAACCCGAACAACTTGAACAACTCGTACAACCTACACTCCTAATAGAACTCGTTTCTATAACATTCATTATCTTCAAACCCGTAACCCGACATACCCGGTTTTGATACTCCATACCAAATTTCACAAACGTCATCCTATCAAACAACACACTTCTCACACGATTAATATAACGTTTTCCTAATGTGGTAACCATCACAAAACACCCAATAACCCGTCACCCAACAACTCGACATTTAATCGGTAGAAGACGAGGTACCGACACCAACCTCCCGTAGAAATAGGACCAAGGAAGACAAACAACCCGAAGTTGAACCATCACAACCAAAACCAAAAAAGATTTACAACAATGTAAGATTTTGCAAACAAGAGAACGAATTCTGATTGGCCCAAAGTTGGATTTCCATTTTCGAATATTCCAACCGAGGAAATGCGCAAAACAACGACTCTTTTTGATATCTTATCACAGAAGAGTACCATGTCCGCAACCCTCCATTTATTCGGACCAAAGATGCATTTGGCCTCAAAATAGCAGAAACTCAACGCCACTTGCCAAAGTGGGGGTGCATTTGGACGCGGCTTCAATTACAACAAAGAAGCGGGGAAGGTGTCGATGACTTTTGGATTCGAGTGGAGGCACAATATAAGGTTGAAATGCTAAAACTTTTAAAAGATTTCAAGCGTGAAACTTTTTGAAAGACCACCAAAAGCGGTTAACTCTCGTTCCCATTGTTGTCATAAGGCATGTTCCAAAATGTTGCGAGAAGGTACACTTAGACGACTTGGATTCGGACGAGAAAACTGGAGGCTGACGAGGAGAACCCGAATGCCGCGTTATTCGGTGATAATTAGTTCCAATGTCCAAGGGGGAAACAAAGAAATTAAAATCACAAAAGACGACCTCCGGTTTTGCCGCTTCATCTCGTGCTTCATTTGACGACTCAATCACTGATACCTTTCAAGGCATTCGTTTCGACAAGTAAAGGTACTATCGGAATAAGGATCTCAAAACACTTTCGAAAAACTTTTATTCATCGGCATAGAGCTTTTCTTTCTCAAACTTTTCATGTAAAGTTATTTTGTTAGTTTGAACTCGTCTCTTATAAAAATGATAGCAATAAATTAGTATTTTATTTAAAAAGTTTTTTTCTAATCCCACGTGATATACCTTTTGACGAACTTTTTTTTTTTTATTTTTTGATGGGTTTTTAAAACGACTATTACATGTGATAACATGTGATAGTTGCTGTACCACATGTGATAGTCACCGGTATCATGTGTAATAGTCATTTTCAAGACCCACCAAGAAAATGAAAAAAAGATTTATTGAAAGTATATCGCATGAGATGTCTAATCGAAAAGAAAAAAAACATTGATTTTTATAGTATAATTTTTATAATTTTTACTAACTGTTTAAAAGATATTTAATTTTAAATAATATAACAAAAAAAAATAAAATTCTACCAAATAAAACTTTCTTGTTAGTTCTTTTATTCTCACCAAAAATCATCGGAACAAATAATTCCATTTTAATTAAAACATAAACCTCAACGATACCCTTAAAGAAGTCAAATAGTAAGAGCACACGAAGTGGGCTGGAACGTGCACGTTCCCCGTCGGGAACGCCGTTCACCCACTCCCGGGCAGCGTTCTGGACGTCGTTCCGATCAGCGTTCCGGACATAGCATTCCCCCCGGACGTTGTATTCCCGTAAATTTGTTTCTTTTTTTCCTTTTTCATTTGAAAATAACGGTCACTTTTTAATTCTTTTTTTTTTTTTACTATCCTATTTTCTATCTATAAATACAACACTTCTAACACAATTTTAAACACATCAAACATTCTTTCTCATCTACAATAGACTTAAATACTCAAAAACTCAATAATTCACTATTATGTCTTCCGATTCTTCTTCCGACGACGAAACAACGTCACGACTCCTAGTCGAAGCTCGTAATTATCGTAATGAAGTGTTAATTCCTCAAGAAGAAACCGAAAGTTCCAACCAAAGATGTACACATCGGTATATATATCGAGATCGGGTTGGTGCACACCAAAGGTTAATGTCCGATTACTTTGCTGAAAACTCGAAATACCCCAAGGAGTATTTCAATCGTCGTTTCCGAGTGCGAGAACGACTCTTCCTCCGAATTGTTGAAGGTATCACTTCTTATTCTATAGAACCTATACCCAATTATTTTATGTATTTTCTGTAACACCCCAAAATCCGTAGGCGATATTTTAATAACCGTAAATGTTTTATTTAAACTAGTGGTGTAAATTATGTATATCATTATCATTCGCGAAACATTTAAGTTGCTCAAATATTAAGTTGTGGGGTGTAAAACCAAGTAAATGAGACTAGGAGGTTGGAAATGTAAATACCCAAATTAAATCTCCTAATTAATAAAGCACTAGAAGTATCATGACACACACACATACATACGACCTTACACACACACACAAGTTCCTGTGATTTCTTGATCACGAATTAAAAGAAGGAAGAAGAAAAAATCAGTTGGTAATTATGAAATTGAACTTGGAAATATTGAATTGGAGCTTCAACCTTCATCTTTAACCCAATACAAGTAAGTTTCTTGTTCTCTTGACCTAATAAGTGGAGTATTTGATGATTGAGAGTAGAATTGATAGTAAGTGATGAATTGATCCATGAATTTTGTCTAATTGATGCTTGTAGGAGTTTATGACTTATTGGTGATTGAATTTAACCATGAAATGATGAAATTGGGTTGGTAGCTTATGAACCCAAGTAGGAGAAATGTTGAATTCGGGTTTAACATGAAAACCCACTAAATTGCTATCTTAAAGGAGTTGTTGTGATGCTATTAGTTGTGATTAAAGTAGTGGTTTAAGCAATTGAACTATAGATTGGTTCGTGAGCAAAAATGATGAATTTATGCTAGTTTAACTTTTAAAAGTCAAACTGCACATGATATAATTGGTTGTTGTTTAGTGATAATAGAAGTAGTATGAATGTTAATACATGTTTATTGTGTTGTTAAATTGATTATGTAATGTTGATAGGTGTTAAGGAAGTGAAGACTTCAAGTGGCAAGTTATCTTCATTTAATCACCAAGGTGAGTTCATGTTGTAATTAAATTGGTTATGTTGATTGAATGGATCCGGATTTACATCCGTGTAAGAGGATTCATATGATGATGGAATAGGCGGTTTCATGTTGTACATGAACCACAATGTTGAGTTGTATCCATATGATGATGGAATATGTGGTTTCATGTTGTATATGAGCCACACAGTTGAGTTGTAAAGATGGATTCGGATTATATCCGTGTAAGAGGGTCTAATTGATAGTTGAGTAGGTGGCTTCATGTTGTAAATGAACCACATGTTAGATTCTCTACTTTGTAGAGATTTCCTAGCCTTATGCTAGTCCCGTTGAGATGAGAAAGTGGAATAGAGAACGGATCCGTATAGTTGTGCATATCATGTATATGCTAGTTGTTGGTCAATTTATATTGACCCCAGTTGCTAATTGAAATCAAGTCGTTAGTTGTTTAAGTTGATTGTTGATCCCCGTTGTTATTTGATTTCATCTATTGTTAATCTTGTTGTTGTCATGATAGTTGACTTAGTTGTTGTTTAATTGAGATGTATACTTGACTTCAATTGTTAGTCGTATTCAAATTGTTAAATTGTGATCAAGTTGTTGAATTATATCAAGTTGTTGAATAATGATCAAGTGACTGACTTTTGATAAGTTGTAGGAAAAGTCAAGCTATGGATTGACCTTAAATGACTAGTTGATGCCATGTTGTATAATTGAACACTTTGTGTTCAAGTAAATGATAAGTTGGATGTGAAATGGATCAAATTGATCCAAAAGTTGCAGGTTGTTCGCTTGTTTAATTACCTATGAATTCACTAAGTGTTTCGCTTACTCTTTTAGTTGTTTTTATTTTGTAGGCGCAAGTGAATTGTGTAAGAAGGAAACCCGCGGATGGGGAAGGCTTAGAGGAGGATTGTTGTGCACTTGTTGTAAGTTTACAAGTGTTAATCTCTTTGAATCATAGCCGAGATCTCATAAACTTGTTATGTTGAGCCCATGTTTTTGTAGGTGTCCAAATGGGTCAAGATTTGGGTCTTTGTATAAAGTGTGATCATAAATGTTGTTGATGACCCAATTAAGTTGTTTTGATAAGTTTAATTGACGTTGAAAAGGAAAGGTTTGGATTTGGTTATTAAGATGGTTGAAATGTGAAAAATTACAAGGAATTGGACAGCAGGGGTCTATCCGGCGGATAGATGGTGCGATTTTGCCCAGAAAAAGGCTATATGGCGTATAACACTATTCACCCAAAAAAAAACTTTTTTTTCTTTAATTTTTTTATAAAAAGTTTGGGTGTAACATTTTCAACAACGACTTGATGCACGCGGTGTTTTGGGTTTTACAACTATTCAAAAAGTGACATCCGCTCTACGCCAATTGGTATACGGCACCTCACCGGATGCATTTGACGAATATTTGTAAATGTCGAAACGAACTTCCCGTGAAACATTACAAAATTTTACAAGGTACATGATAGACTTATATGCAAATGTTTACATGAGAGAACCAACCGAGGAAGACATCCGTCGGTTGTATGCAAAACATGAACATATTCATGGTTTTCCGGGGATGCTTGGAAGCATAGATTGTATGCATTGGGCTTGGACCCAATGCCCAAATGAATGGAAAGGGCAATACACACGAGGCGATCACGGTTATCCGACGATAATGCTTGAAGCCGTTGCCTCATATGACATGTGGATTTGACATGCATACTTTGGGGTTGTGGGTTCGAACAACGACTTAAATGTCCTTAATTCGTCTCCATTATTCAACAACCTACTAAATGACTCCGCTTCCGAAATCTCGTATCAAGTGTGTGATGTGGATTACGAACGAGGATACTATCTTGCTAACGGGATATACCCATCATGGGTAGCGTTCGTTAAGGGGTTCTCAAGTGTTGTTGATGCATCGAGGGTGAGGTTGTATAGAGCACAAGCGTCTGTCCGAAAGGACGTTGAGCGAACATTTGGTGTCCTCCAAGGCCGATGTCATATATTACAACAACCGGCAAGAGCTTATAGCGTAAACGCTATAAAACGAGTCATGTATACTTGCATCATATTGCATAACATGATTACCGAAGATAACGGTTTTAACATTGCCGAATCAGAAGAGTATTATGTGCCTGTTGGGAAGATGCAAACTACTTGGCACGAGAGATGTGACACATATGCAAGGAAAACTAGAGAATTACATGATCGAGAAATGCACGAGGGTTTTCGATCCGATCTTGTTGAGCATATTTGGAGGAATCGTAATGGAGCATAATTTGTAATCTTTAATTCGTAATTAAGCACCAGAAATGTAACTTTTATTTTATTTTTAGGATTTGTAATTTTTATTTTATTTTAGCACTTGTAATCGTTATTTTTATTTTGAATGAACTTTTAAATTTTAGGACTTGTAATTTTTTATTTTTATTTTTAATAAAATTATTTATATATATTTATTACATAATATAAATTTTTTAAAAAATAAAAATATTAAAATAAAATTTCTGAACACCGCACTCTACTCGTTTTCACTTACCGAAGAGTGTACCACTCTAATATGCCGGGGGTGTCTCGTTTTATCTTTTGGTGGATGATCTATAAAATCAAAGGGTAAGTGATTGATCGGATCCTGTGCGAAATTACCGTCGTGGCTATGGCTGGGCAACACACCGAGCCCACCAGATCCGACCCCATAAACAAGATCGCACTCGCATCACTCTCTGCAATGGTTGCAGAAACCACAACTTTCCCAATTGACATTACAAAAACCAGACTTCAATTACAATCACACACTCGCCCACTTTCCGCAATTCAAGTCGCTACCGACATCGTTCGCAAACAAGGCGTTACAGGTCTCTACAAAGGTTTATCACCTGCTGTTATCAGACATGTTTTCTACACACCCATTCGAACCGTTGGTTATGAACAATTGCGTCATGCTTTCGTCACTAATGGTGATGCTAATCGTTCTCTTTCTTTACCAATTAAGGCAATCATTGGTGGGGTTTCTGGTGTTATTGCTCAGGTAAAGACTTATATTTTCAAACCCTAATTTTTTTTCTGTTTAATTAGTTTATTGATTTTGATTATATTTAATTGTACAACATATGCTTTCACTTTAGTAACTATTAAGTCTAGGATATCAATTTAAAGAAGACAATGTGGTTTAAGTTCGATTTTGTTTAATGTCTCAGATAAACGTTACCTTATTCCCAAATTGTTTTCATAAAAATAAAGCTACATATAGGTGTAAAGCTAGAACTTTCGAACCCCAGAACCCTCAATAAGATAACGGTTAAAGCTTCTATCTTTTTGACGTTTTAGAGACTCCAAAAGTTATAGCTTTAAGTGATTGAGCATTTGTTGTGGAACAAAAGGAACTAGACGAAGAGCATTTTTTTCTTTCTTTTATGTTAGTTCTTAGCGATTTTGCATAAAAGTCTCAATACATTTCATTTTTCATGTTTTTCAGTCCCAATTTTTGAGATCGGTTTTCAAGAGAGTAATTTGTAGTAATTTTCATAATTTCAAGGTTGACTTTTTCAGTCATTATTTTTGCACTTGAGAAGTTGTTACGAGTATCATTTGCTCAAGCGACTATTTTAGTCATATCAAACATGACACATGATTTAGTAGTTGAGTTTTATTGAATTGGTTTTGATCTACTGTTTTAGTTTTGATTTTGGCCGTATATTTCATATAATTCGGCATTCAATCGCACAATAGAGTTCTAAAACAAGAAAACATTACATCTCTGTCTATAATTAAAATTAGAAAAGTATTGACAAAATACATCGAATTAATGTTGCATGTATTTCCTCTTCCGGGCTAAGAACGTCTAGATAACATTCTTATTCATCCCTAACTTTTCGTTTAAAAGTTTGATTCAAACTATGTATTCATTCTATATTGGTGATAAGTTTAAGATGCTTTTTTTTTTTTTCTTTTCAAATGCTTATATTGCATAATTGCATATATAATAATGTTAACCATCCCCCTCACACTTGCCTTAGTACTCGACTAAGACCATTTTTTTTTCTTTTATGTCTCTTAGTTCTTAGCGATTTTGCATAAAAGTCTCATACATATATTATTTTTCATGTTTTTTCAATCCCAATTTTGAATTGTTTTTCATTAGAGTAAGTTGTAGTAATTCTCACTATTTGAAGGATGAATTTTTCAGTCATTTATGCACTTGATAATTTTTTAAGAGTGTCATTTATGAAATTGCTCAAGCGACTAGTTTAATCATTTCAAACATGAGACATGATTAAGTAGTTGAGTTGTATTTTATTGGTTTTGATCTACTGTTTTAGTTTTGATGCTTATATCACACAATTGCATATATAATAATGTTAACCATCTCCATCACACTTGCCTTAGCAGGAAAAAGGTTTTCCAGAACTTATTTTACAAAACTTTGCATCAAAAAAGCTTTAAAATTAAATTTGATATGAACAAAATAAAATTTAACACATAAATTAATTTTTCCACGGAGGCCTCATTTTTAGTTTGCTTTAGCGCTCATGAGAGCTTGAGCCACCCTTGCATATTGAGTTGACCCATGTTCAAACGACCCATTCTCATGTGTATTCATTTCAACAATCCAACCCATCCATGTTGACACCTATATGGCTTACATGCTTATCAAACACTTCTTGATGTAATTTACTTCATTTCTATAATGGACATTGAGTTTAGTTACTCATGTGTATATATGTACGTTTTAGAATCAAGTTTGAACCCTACATTTTCTGCTACGTTTTAGGTAGTATAACAAATTTTCTTTATATCATTATAAGCGATTCCACCAAGTCTCACTACCATGTCTTAGAACTAGAACACATAATATGAATTCTAGAAATTTATGGATATGGATTGATGGTTCTCTTATACACATCCAATCATTTTCTCCTTAGTCAAATCATTTGACCCTAAATTAGGCACAAGGTATTATGATTGGAAGTTTTAGAACACAAAGAAAGTCAATGATTTTGATACAGGGCATGAATTTAGAGCAAGAATGAAAAATCAAGAAGTTCTTTCCATTAGGCTCAAACTTCAATCTCATACTACATCTACACGGAGCAACATTTTTCATTTACTCTAGAATTCCATCTCTCTCTCTCTCTCTCTATATATATATATGGTACCCGGATCTAAAAAGAAGGAAATTTTGGGGGAGAAGGGAGAGAAATACATCTTCAAAACAAAAAGCAAGTGTGATTCAACAAAAAATTAATATGATTTCAAATAATACATTATGTGATTCAACAAACACTCATCTATGATTTAAAAAACACCGTCATTATTAATAAACACTTTTCTTGAATTAAAAGGGTTAATAAGCTGAATCAAAGGGTTAAAGGAACTCTTCTGTCTTTTTTCCACCAACTTTTGTTTCTCCCTTGAACCCACTCCTATATATATATAGGGCGGGGATCAAGATGGAAGCAAAAAAAAATGGAAGTAGGGAATCAAATACCCATTTATCATCAAAACATGATTTTCAAGCAAACTTCATCAAATTAAAGCTTGAAATATAAATGAATCGCCTTTTTTTCGTCTCGATTGGGTTGGTGTTCAGAGTTATCTAACTCAACTCCTAGTTCTAGTAGTACAAGCTTCGTGATGTACACAGTTCAACCTATATCATACTACCATTCGCCTATTAAATAACCTTTGGTAATCATGAGGGTAGTCTTTTTTCTTTTGGTTCCATACGTACTGGAGTTCTAACATTTTAATTTCTCTTACATATAATTTTCAATGGATTTCTTGTTCTTTCTGGTTTGGTTATTTGGAGTACGCTTATTCATTTTCCTAATAGTATCTTTGATACTAATCTCTGTGCTCTTTATCATTTTGAAAGAGGGATTGACTTTTAATGAGAGATGTTTTTGAGTCTAATAAGAGCTTGGGGGTACCGCAAATTTGGCTGGCTTGTAATTAAAATAAGTACTAAAAATAAAGTATGAAATAATAAAAGCTCCGTTAGGTCTCTGGGTTGATGGTTGCTCGTAACTTCATCAAATTAAAGCTTGAAATATAAATGAATCGATTATATACATCATTTAATCAAACAATGTTGTTATAATTTTACGTTTTAAACAAAAAACTCTCAAAATCGACATTTATCATTCATTTGTGATGAATGTTAGTCAAAATTTCAACTTAATATTCTTAAAACATTAATTTATGATAAATATTAACACATATATATATATATATATATATTATTATACACTGATTATACCATTTATGGGTGAATGTTATCACTAAAAATTCATCAAGAAATGATGTTAAGTAACATTCATGGATGTATAATAACAAAATATGAGTTAACATTCATCAAGGGCTGAGATTTGATTCCCTCATTCCCCAAAATTTGGAGCTTCCCTATGGATCATTCCCCTATACATATATAATATCAAAATAATCGAAATTATTATACCTTGATTGTGATAGATGGTACCTAATTATGGGCAAATGATTTTGACGAGAAGAATAAGATCCAATCTCTATAGAAACATAGGAGGCTTATAATCCCTGTAAACAACTCATTGTTAATCCAGCTTGCTGCTAAATATTTACTCAAATTCACTATGTCCTGCCTAATTTGGGGTAATCAATTTTGGGTTGTAAAGGAAGATGAACACATGGCTTTAAAGAAAAAAGAAATGTAATAGAGGGCAGATAATGTATTAACAGGTGTTGATGTCCCTTAATTTACTAAGGGGAAAAGTTCATGTGATAGGCATGCTCCAAGTCAAAAACGAGTCAGGGTATTAAATTTATCACCTTTCCAAGTTCAGGGTACTATGCTAGACCCTTATTAATTTAGGGTATTAGGAAACCTAGTCGTTCATGTTCAGGTTACTAAGATACATTTTGGCCAATAAATAATACTTGGTGCACGTAATACCTCCTTCTTGTTAGTTCTGTACACAGTCATCCTAAATTTCTGCTTAATAAATTTCATTCATACTTGTAAAGAATATGAGTGCATGACAGTCGTGTTTTGTACCATAATAGTGCAGGTAGTCGCTAGCCCTGCTGACCTGGTTAAAGTCAGGATGCAAGCAGATGGTCATATGGTTAGCCAAGGTATCCAGGCAAGGTACATAGGCCCATTTGATGCTTTGCACAAGATCATTCGTGATGAAGGCTTTAAAGGACTTTGGAGGGGCGTTTTACCTAATGTTCAAAGAGCTTTTTTAGTAAACATGGGAGAATTAGCTTGTTATGATCACGCAAAACATTTTGTTATTCACAATCAAATTGCTAATGATAACATATTAGCCCATACTTTGGCCTCTATGATGTCGGGCCTTTCAGCTACTACAATAAGCTGCCCTGCAGATGTGGTCAAAACAAGAATGATGAATCAGCGGGTTGACGAAGATGGTAAGTTTAAGTATAAGAACTCTTATGACTGTCTTATTAAAACGGTTAGATTTGAAGGGTTGAGAGCATTGTGGAAAGGGTTCTTTCCTACATGGGCTAGGCTAGGCCCGTGGCAATTTGTGTTTTGGGTTTCGTATGAAAAGTTGAGATTAATTGCAGGGCTTCCTTCTTTTTGAGACTGGACTCAAGAGGACCAGTGACATTGCGTTGCTATTATTATTTTTGATGGTAGAAATTTGTTAATTGTGACATTTACAGTTCATAACTTTAAGTTACAAGGAATAACAACATATGCATTTTTTTTTATTAGTAACAACTAACAAGTTTATCTCCAGTATGAGAAATAGATTAAATGTTGTCTAGACGTGGCCCATTTTGTGGTAGGGAGTAGCTCGGTCCTCAGTTAACTGTTATTTTTGAGGCTTAGCAGCTTACACAGGCCATCACGGGAAGCCTGTTCAGGCTTGGTTTTGGTTTTTCTTTTTCTGTCTAATGTAGTTTTTGTATGTGCATTCTTTTGATTTAGCTGTGATTTTAAGCTTTTTGAATGATCTTTATTATCTATTTTTATGTGCATTGTAAAGAGGTATTGAAGAAACTACTATATCATTTGAATTTTTGAACGATTGAAGAATGCATTTACACCAAAGATAAACGAAAAATAAATTAAGATTGAAATATACATGGCTTAAGATTGGAAAATTTGCAATTTTATGGTAAAAGTTTGATAACCGACGATTCATTATAGTTCACAATTGACTGACTATTCATAGTTTAGAATATCTATCTCTAAAATTATTTATAATAGTTTTTAGAATATTAAGTATGAAATTGTAGAATATTGTCTACTAGTGTAAACCTCATCTATATAAAAGCTCGAAACTCTCTCGTTTGGAATCATTTTGCATTTGAGATAAAGTATTCTCTATAATTAGCCTCAATCTTCTTTGCAAGTGTCTTCGTCACCTCTTCCATCCTCTTAAATGAAATTGTGAATTTTCTAATGTGTACAAGTTTTAATATACTAACATCCACAATGGTGGATTTTCAAGGCTCTTTCTCTTTTTCATTTTTGTGTGAGAGGTTTTCACATTGAGCTTTAAATAAACCCCTAGCTTCAATGGTTAGTAGCAGTGTTTTAAAAACCGTTTTTTTAGTGACCCGGTCTGGGTCCCGGGTCCGGTCCGACCTGCTGGGTCAACCGGTTCAACCGCACACCCAAATTTTCAGATTTAGTCCCCAAACTACTTAAAATGTCTAGATTTAGTTCCTAAATTAAAAATAGAAAAAACGGTCCGACCGGTCCGGTTCACCGGGTCAACCCCGGTTCGACCGGAAAACCGGCCGGGTTTGACCGAGTTTGACTTTGAGGTTGACCTGCTAGTAGTTGATCCGGTCCGACCCCCGGGTCCCGATCCAACCGGTTTGACTGGCCGGGTCGATCCGAGTCTGAAAACACTGGTTAGTAGCTTTTTATAACTTAAAAACAATTAAAAATCATATAATTATTTAGAGAAAGGAAAAAATAAATCTTCCATAATTGTCAATCAATTTTCATACACTCTCTCCTATTAATACAATCGATTTTAACAACAAAAAGCTATTGCCTAATGAAGTAAAGAGCTTTTATAACGCTCAATGTTAAAAGTCTTACATACAAAAAGTGTAAAAATAGCTATGAAAAACTCACCGTTGTAGTGGTAATATGGCAATCACCAAAAAGTTCTGGTGCACATAATCATGGTCCGTATACTCTAACAAATAAAAACCCTTAATTGTTAAAATTTATACATAAATTGATAATTAAGAATACTAGTAGGATACACGTAAGATGTGACAAAATGTTATAAATAAAAAGTTAGTTGTAGTCTATAGCGGTGGATATCGTGTATTACCAAGAAGTTAAAGTAAATTTGAAGTATTTTGTAAACAAACTAATAAATGTGTGTTTGGACAAAATGAAAATTTACAATCACATACTAATATAATTTATATACTGTGTAAAACTTTTTGATACATCATATTTGAGATGTAAACTTCGAATAACTTAAACTTTTTGAAAGTCTCTAGCAACACTTTTGTAGTTGAGCCTCATATCCCTTTAGAGAATGTCATGTAAGGTTGCCAATTCAAGATTACTGATTCTGGAATATATACACTAACGCTTAGAATCATTTAACCTTGAGCTTTGTTGATCGAAAATTTGAAATTGATGAATATATAAAATGAAAAAATACATACAAAATTAAACATGTGAATTCGTAAGGGTATGTACTTCATCTTCTGGGTTAAGAACTTCTGTATAACATTTATTTGCCAATTTAACAAGAAAATATGTAGATACTTAAATCCGTAATTCTCCCCTGACTCTTGAGTTAAAAGACGGATTCAAGCTATAAATCTATGCTATGTAACTATACAATACAATCGACAAGTTTAATATAAAAGTTTTCTCAATTGCATATAGAACAAAACTGTTTGCTTTAGTAGAACAAATCTTTTTAAACTAAAATCAAGAAAAGAAACCATATAAATATCATTAGGATGATTCAATGGATCCGTCAGTTTCTTTGATTGAAAAATAGTTATCATGCCGAACTGATTTTAACGATTCATAACTTTAAATTATAATAACATGCATTATTTTTATTATTTTTGTTGTTGTTGTTGTTGTTGTTGTTGTTGTTAGTAACAGTTTTATCTCCAAGTAAGAAATAGATTTAACGATGTCTTGACCTGTCACGGTCCCAAGTTGACCGTTCTTTTGGGGCTTAGCTGCTTAGTTATGATTTTTAGCCTTTTGGATTGACTTAAGAGGTATCATGTAAGTGATTGAAGAAATTACCATAACATTTTTTTTTGGAACAAGCAACGACTATAGCATTTGAGTAATGGAATAATACATTTGTTATTTAAGAATACAAGAACAAAGAAAAAATGAACATTGAAAAAAATGCATGGTTTAAGTCTTTAAGATTGGAAAATAACAAATTGGACATAATTTAGACCGAGCCTGAAAGACCTGAGCACAGACTGTTAAAAGACATGTTAGGCCTCACACGTAGAGGTGTTAATAGAGCGGATTTTGTTCTAGATCCGCACCATCATGTCCCACTTATGTGACCTATTAGGTCAGAAAATTAGACCCGTCGATCCAATAAATGATCAAATGGATCAATCCATTTAGATGAATCTCTAATTGGAGTGACTCATGACTTATCTAGATCGACCCATTAGAAATACAATTTTATACTTTATTAACTTATAAAGGAATTTAACACTTTAAAACAAACGACATAATCGCAAATGTACAAAACTAAGTATTTTTGCTTGAAGACTCCCAAATAACTGTGATCAAATATTTCTACAGAATTTCGTAAATAGTCGACTGTTCATCCACAATTTCAATAATTAACTTCTAACTAAATCAAATCAAAGTGAGCTAAAAATTTGACATCAATAATAAAGTTAACCACACTATAAGGAAAAGTACATGAACATTATACATTTTATATACTTTAAAGCAAAGTAAGTATTCATGTTACCCATTCACCTAACTGCAATCGTCTATGTTCTATAGCAAACTATGATGAAATGCAATTTTTAAGAACTAATTCAAATTGCAGTAACACTAGTCATATTAAGAAAAAAGTTAGGCACTACAATCTGCAGAATACAAAATTTATAAGTCGATAACACACAAATCAAAAACTTACACATCTATTATATAGTAAATCTACATACCAAAGTTATAAATTAGTACAATACGCCCAAAGTTTTTTAGTATAGTATTAAATATCATTACTTTTAGCTGATTAAAGATTTATTTTTATTTGATCCTCATAAACAACGATTTAAACTTTTGGTGTGGTTGTCTGTGTTCGTTTAGAGAAAAGAAACATTTAGAGTTTGTAAATGAATAAACGATTTAAACTCCGGGTACAATAAACTTACTCGATGGGTAAGCCTTGCTCCAACTGGGTATACCACATCACCAAACGTCTGAGTCACCATTATAACCTCCGGTACTTCCTCTGCCTCACGTTGTCTTGTTTAATCTTCACACACAACAATCTCCTGCTTAAAGATTCAATAAACTCAAACTCTTAAACAATTGTTAACCAACAAGAACCCTTCATCGCCCCTTCAATAGCACTCGTTCTAACCTATCTATACCGCCGGACAACCCATCCGGGACATTCTGCTCAAGTTTGACAACCATCCGCAGGATCGAAAGACTTTCTATACTAAGTTAACTGAACTCTGCTACAAAACTGGGACTACGATTTCTCTCTATTTTGACACCCTCTCATTAGTTTATGAGAAGACCGGTTAAAACCCGACCCGACTCCAACACCCTCGTTGCACGTGCAACTCATCCATACAACCTTTCGTCCACACAATATTTCTTTCCAACAAAGAGAAGATTACCTTGTAGAACTATTACGTGAATAGCACCATCAAGGAAGCCGTGTGAGAACGCCATCACACCTCTGACTATCCACTTAACCACTCTCGCTTTCATTCTTGGATTACCGACCATGTACATATGTATGATTTCGGAAAAACACAAATTTTCCCAATTAGTCAACTCCTATTGTACGGATGTAGTACCAAATGTGACTCTCGGAAAAATATCTTGCTCACCCCTCTCGGTCAGTCGCATCTTAGTTGCCATTGGAGATGATATAATCGAATACTTGAAAACTCTAGTGGCACCGAGCTGACAAACTTGATTCGTAAAAACCCCAAAGCTCCCACTTAACGCCAAACTCCCACTAGTTTGAACTATTCCCGAACTTCCACTAGTTCCATATTCCTCAAAAATCTCACAGAGTTTAAGTACACTGGGACTTCCAGAACCTACATTTTTGCCTAGCCATACCTCATTCGGAATCTCGACCATATACAAGGTCTCCCGTTTATAACAACGAGCGAGTACCAAACTACCCTTGATAACCTTCCAATTTTGATCTCCAAACCTAATGTGGTACCGTTCATCATCCAACTGCCTAATCGAGATCAACCGCCTCTTGAGCTTCAGAATGAACCTCACATTCTTGAGGACCCAATCCGTACCAACGTGAGTTTTGAGGACTACATCCCAAATAACCGCAACACCAAGTATCTTACTATTTGCTAGAAGAAACCTACCAGATTGATACTTAATATTAGTCATCTCTTCCATGCACGAGATCACAGGAAAGGATGCACCCGAATCCATTACACAGGATTCCACAAGATTCTCCTCACAAACCATTAATGCATCTTTAGTTTCATCAGTCGCCGCGTTCATACTCGACTTACTAGTCAAACACTGATACCTGAAGTGACATAGTTGTTTACAATTCCAACATGTGATGTTTTAATTCTCCGATGGCTCTATCTTCGATTTAGATCTACTCATACTACACCCCCTACCCGTTGCACTCAAAGCCGAACCCGAATACTCACCTGCATTCTTCCTCCTAATCCTCTCATTGAGTATTAAATTAACGGATCCAACTTCTATTTGATAATAGGGTTCTTTTTGTTTTTATCTTCAGAGAGCTAGTTTGCTGTTTGGACTTTGGACCACTACTATCATAACAGGGCAGCGTGCAACAAAAAATGACTCTTACACCACCCTTGTCTTTGACCTGCAATCGTTATGAGTTATGACATGCATATAAACCACATTTCACAGTAAATGTACACATTCATATCTTTGGTCCTACTCCACAAGAATTCAAACGAGACTTTCTATCTGTGTTAAAAATCTTTAGGGGCTAATTAAAAAGAACGGCAGCTGACACTAAATTGTGATTAGACTACCTGTAAAAGTTTTTAACAAGACCAACTTTAATTCCTCCAAATGACAATAGCTTTTCTTTCCATCCAATCAGTATTTTTTTGTTTACTATAGTTATTATTTTCAATACTTATATGTTGGTTTTCTAAACTTAGAAGTTATAAGTTCTAAGTTCCTTTTATCGCTTTTGACTATCAAATTACTAGGATTGTTTCGGGGGACAAGTGATAATACCATTTTCTTATATAGATCTCTCAAATTTTGTAACGTTTTCAAGTTTTGGCGTAAACCTGTTTTAGAGACCACTTAATATTTTTCTAATTTTTTGAACAATGCTATATTTGGTAGTCTGGATTGACACATCATGTGTAATGTCTTTTTATGTTCCAAAATAAAAACCTAGCTAGATGCATGTTAATTTCTTTTTCTTTTTTATGTGACGGTTGATGATATATAAGACTTTTTAAAGCTAACCAAAGAGTTGAATATTCTAGGGATATACATGTAATTCGAAACATAACCCATCGCATTCCTATCTGTGTATACCGGTATAAGAGATGAGAATGGGCCGTGCATATATGGATTAGAAGGTGGTTTTTTAAATCAAATTTGTTGGTATGTACATCAAAATCTCATATGCACACATAGTACAACACATTTTTTTAAGAGCGCAAGTGGTACAACACCTCGAATGCACTCTTACAACTGTCAATAAGAAGCATTTCGATGCATTTATAGTGGTAGAGTAACCGTCAACCTAATGACATGTAATTTTAAAGTATAATAACTTAGACATCAAATTCTTATTTATTCACAACTCCAAGAGTTGTCAATATCATTTCTCATAAAAGACATTAAGTCCCTTGTTGCAGAATCGACTCTTGGTCCCTACTGTAGGATTCACTTTTCCACCAAAACTTAATTTGCTGCGGAATTGACCTACTGCGGAGTCGACTCTTTGTCCCTTGCCGCAGATTTAACCACTCGTGCCACAAACTTTATTTTCGTGTTGATAATTAGCATTATGAGAATTTGGTACTCTCTGCAAAATTGGATTTTTAGAAGAAGAATTGATCAAACTTCAAATAATTGCAAATTGAATTGTTCGGTAGGACGTGTCAATCATCTACTAAAGGGTCGAGGAGACAGATGTCGTGCCAAAACAGCCAAAAGCGGCTTGTACGTCTTGCTTCCAAAACCATTTTAACCTCTAAGGTCTTCAATTTCACGTTTCTTATAAATTTACTTGCTCGTTTTGCTTTAATATAATTTTGAACTAAATCTAGCTTACATGTATTTTAATTCGTTTGTATAAAATCTTACATTGATTTAGGTGCATAATTTTTCTTTAGTTGGTGAATTTCTAATTTTGGAATTTTCAATATTTCACTTAATTTTAGGAATTTTTTTATAGAATAGGCAGACTTTTTATTAGAAATAATATCAAAGTTAGATTAAAAAATACTAACACACCTAAAAAATCCTAAAATCTACAAGATATAGAAAGAGGGTGCAACTCAACAAATCAACAAGAGACTACAACTTCTATAAAAACCAAAATGATCAAACTCAAACCAACATAAAAGACAACAAACGAACTATCTTCATATGAGCTAGACAACACCAGGAACACAAAATCACATATAATACAAGAACCTCACACCCAAATAATTAAGTAGCACCAACATTAGGATCCCGCCAAACGTTCCAAGAGATTTTATCAATTTTTTACTCTAGCCGAATACCAACAGTAAGACCTCACTTGGACCTCTTTAAAAAGGTCCAGATCCACCATAGAGCAAGTTTTGAACACTTTACTATTTCTCTTAGCCCAAATCAAATATAGAGAAGACCACACACATGCACGCCATGCAATTTTCTTATGCTTAGAAAATGACCCTAACCCTTCATGCTTTACCAACTCATCAATAGACTCAACATTTGCTTGACCCACTCCTCACCATGAAAAAACTTTACTCCATAGCTCTTTTGAAAGCTTGCACTTTAAGAAACAATGATTTATAGACTCTACCTCCTCCTCACAACAAGGGCATAAAGAACTATCAAGATCGATACCTAATTTATCAATCACCTCTCGGACCGTAATCCTACCTTGTCTAAGCCTCCAAATAAATAAACACACCTTTTTGGGAACTACCCTACACCACATAGTCTCCCTTCTACCATTTTCCTCAACAAGCACCTTACCATCTATCATTTTTCTTAACTCTCTTCCAGAAAAACCTCCATCAACCCCCAACACCCATTTCAATTTATCAACTCCTTCTTTTATTGAAATGCATCCCTCCATCACTCTCTGGAGTTCTTGAAACTCGTCCACAACCCTCCCTCTCAACTCCGTCACCCACTTCCACCGCCACTTCCATATGGTTCCTTCTCACATACCTTTTTCCCCTACCATCACTTCCTTATTTCTATCCAAATGAAAAAGACGATTATACTTTTCACTAAGAATATCCCCTTTCCCATCATCTAACCATCATTCCCTCCAAAATAATTTTAAGAATATAATTCACCGGATTCAAATTCGATGCTTTAAACAATGTCATTTCATTTTTTCGTAATGTTCGATACCAAAACACATTAACACAATGCATGCGTAACAATAAAGGTACTAAAAAGTCAACTAAATATTTGAAGGTTAGTGGCTTAAGTTTGAACAAAATTGGACTAGCAAAGTGATATATTTTAATTTCTTTTAAAACATTTAATTACAATATTTTATATTTAAAACTTGGAAGATTAAAAATGACATCTTTATCCTTTTCACTATAACAGATGCAACCGGTATGGAATTTTGTGATGGAAACAAATATGTGGCAAATTCATGACACGTTCGCATAGTTTTGCGACGATATCAAGGAAGAAAAAAGTCAGATGGTTGACTAACTTCTGTGACTTAGTGTCAAATTTTCAATGGCTAATAAGAAGTCAAACTATTGACTATAGTTTTTGACGGATTAGGGTCCATTTGCGACAATCTATCTATGTATAAAGATATAATATGAAAAGGCCTGTAGCAAATCCGTCGCCAAATCAAAAGTTAAAGAATAAATATAATAAAAGGTCAACAAGTTGACTAGATTTTTTGACAAATTAGTGTCCAATTTGCGCATATAAGTATATCATATGAAATATACAAATATAATATCATAATATTTTTGTTGGTATAACTTGTAATATATATATATGTATGTACAACTCTTCCATGTCAATGTTGATATAGACGTTTACTTATATATATATATATATATATATATGTATTAATCCAGTATATATTTTTTAAGTACTAATTTAAACATATACTAATACGGAAGAAAGTGTATGCACACATTTTGTTTAACGTAGATTTATAGAAAGTAAAAACAAAATAGGTTGTAACAAATGCGTCAGAGATACGAATAAGATTGCTATTGATTTGCTACGGAACCTTTTGCGCTTTTACCTTTTCTTGATCTTAAAAGCACAAATAGACACATACGAGCATCAATTAAATGCTTATGTAACTATTTTCTTACATAGATCTCTCATATGTTGTACTGCTTTATAAACTCCATATCGACTCCACAGCACGCCCATTTACAAAAGTGAGGGTTAGAACACACGGAGTAAGAGGAAATTTTTTAAGTGAAGGTTTCCACATGTGGTGAACACCACTCCCCACTAGCGTAAAGCCGTGGAGATCAGAGTTGAAGAACCAAAGTTAAGAATTCAACATTGGGTGGAAGCACCAGGTGGGTCCGTCCAATTCTGTTTCTTTTTTTTTTTTTGTTTCATTTTCATTGGTCAAATACTAGTTGAATTGTGAATACTTTTTCACACTCTATTTCACAATGAACCACTACCCTTACAAATGAAACTAATATTGAACTCAAGAGTTGAACACTGAATCATCCATGGCGCTCTTGTTAAATAAAAGAGTTTGGAAGGTTAGTGGCTTAAATTTGAATATGCATTTTCTTATTTTCCCTATTATTTAAGTAATGAAAATGAGTCTGTACAATTCTATTTAAAGAAAATTCAGCACCAGCTAGTCTGCTACCATTTGGTCGGTATATTAGGAAATTAAATAAAAACGAAGCCGACAAGCAATATCGACTCTGCACAATACTATTATTAATTACTCCGTTTAAGCAATATATTCTAGTAGTATTTAATATAATTTATTTACCTGTATACAATCCCACCAACCGTTCAGTTCAATCATATTCAAGATATAAAGACAAAAATTCTGAAGATAAATTAAATGTGTATAAATTAAATACGAATTAATCTAGTCAAACCTAAATTAATTCAATACAAAAATTATAAATTACTGAAATACTCGCCGTGAAAATAGTATAATCTAGCCGAGACTGAAAATATTACTTACTGAATCGAATTTGCACTTAGAAAAACTTTATCACTGACAAGGAGATAATAGATGCAAATAAGTAAAGTACAATATGCTACTTTATTTGTAAACAAGATATTTCCTGTAAATATCTCATAAATTCTAGAAAAATTTTGTGGTCCCCTTTTATCACTGACAAGCTGTGTGATTGGCTTCCTTCTAACTTACAAACGGTTAAAAAAGAATATTTTGTGGTCCCCTTTTGATCATGCTTCTTTCGTGTTGGTTTTCCACCAATCACAATTATGTTTGATGTCATGCATTTCATCACTTTAACACTGAAGGTTGCTAACGTAATATTGATCAGGGACCTCATACTAGCAAGTTGTAACTTGAACGATGCTTTATTATTTTTTACTGAAGTCGCTGAAGGAGCAATAAGCTTCCTCACTCACTGCGAGCTAACATGTTCTTGTAGAGTGACTTGACTTGATATCTTTTAGTGACTACTTTTTATTTTCAACAACGACTGTCGTGTTTATTGATTGCGTAAGTAAATAAATCTCTTATGCGCACCATAGAGCAGAATAAACATAATTGAAATTATATACTTAGCAGTGATCTTCTTCTCCTGTAACGAGAGCTTGTCATTATCTTCAATAGCAGTGACTCGGTTAATTAGCAACCAATGACCTAACTTATATTTCAAGCGTTTTGACTTCATCATCTTTAATGATAGTTACTCCAGTGACTAAGTTTACCGGTGACCATTGATCTAACAATCTTTTACTAATTACTAAGTTTACAAGTGACCATTGATCTAACAATCTTTTACTAATTACTTCATAATTTCTAAGAGATTACATCTTCAAATAGTTACTCCGATGACTAGTTCAGATCCAACAATCTTCTACTAACGACCAGTGACCTAACAATATCGAATTCGATATAGTCTTCAATCTATGTACATGCTTAATAGTTATATAAGTCCTAAAAACACCTAATATCAAATTCGATACTAACTATCTTCCTAGAAAAATACTTAAGATATCGAATTCCATTCCCGCTCTATCACTTTAACTATCGAATTTGATAGTTATCCCTTCGAGTATCGCATAAAACTAGCACAATTTCCTTTTGATACCGAATTTGATATCAATGTTCTTTAACTATAACAGAAAGTCAAGCACAAAATTCTTCGAGTATCACAATGTTCATCATGACCGCCAACCTGCAAATTTCAAAATTAACCAAATGTTGAAATTAAACCGTAACTTCACCATCGATCTATCCTAAATCATTCCTAGATCAAATTCATCAGTTGAATTTGATTAATTCCAACTAAAACCTTCAATTTGATTCAAAATTTTAGCGTAATAAACCGAAAACCCACATGATCAATAATCTCCAGATTTAACCATGTTTTTGCTTATATTGTTCAATCAATTGATGAATAATCTTAAAAAAAAATTGAGTAACATTGCTCTAATACCAATTGTTAGATCGATATCAAGTATACGAAGATATAATATAATCACAGTGATATGAACGTGAATATATAACCAAATGTATTGAGAGTGAAATATCCGTACAAATTACAAAATGAGAAAAAGTCCCTATAAATAATAATACGATGGGTATTTATACCCCAACTTCCAACGTACATGCTTATATCTATATAATACACAAAACAATGTAAATCCTAACACTTTAATATCCCTAACACAGAAACAATATATGCAAGTTTTCCAAGGTTGGTGAAAAAGTTTATTAGTGATGATCGAAAATCCAAAGCTGGAAACATCAAAGTTGTGGTCCTACTTCGCTTGTTTATAGAAAATAAATATCAAAAAGTCTATTTAGTGATGTGCGGAGTAATTTAATAATACAGGACCAATCAAAAATCATTTTCATACAAAGAGTGCACCGTTCATTGTTTATAGAAAATACGATTTAGATACATACATATAATGATATAAGCCCGTAATTGGTGAAAAACTCATTTTCACCTAAAGTTTTCAACTATATGGTCCTACTTCGCTTTGTGTACCATATCACAACAAACACAATAAATACAATATGACACGTGACAATGTATAGAGTTAAAAATGTCTTTATCTTCCCAGAATAATTGGTTGATATTGTTGTACATAAATGCTTAATAGAATTATTTTTAAGAATTATATATTTGAAGGCTACTCAAATATATCATTATATATTTGTAAGTCATTCATTTTTGAAAACGATTTTGTAGGTCATGCAAATATATCATTTTGTTTTTGTAGGCCACCTATATTTGAAAATGCTTTTGTAGGCCACCCAAATTTATATATTATTTCATGTATACCAAATTCGACTAAAAATTCATCGGAAAAGTGTAAAAGGACACAAATACCCATGTATTTGAATAAAACTAAAATAATATAAATAATGTTAATTAACAAATATAGGGGTATTTGTGTCCCTTCACATTTTTTTGATGAGTTTTTAGTCGAATTTGATATACATGAAACAATATACAAATTTGGGTGGTCTATAAAATTGTTTTCAAATATGGGCGACCTACAAAAACAAAATGATATATTTGAATGGCCTCCAAATATATAATTCATTTTTTTTATTTGGTAAGTGAAAATCATACTATACGGTAGCTGCTAATGATATGAAAATTGCATTAAAAAGAAGCTGATGTGTTTATTCAAGAAGTTAAAGGTTGAAAGAATAAGCTGATTGTGTTTATTCAAGAAGTTAAAGGTTGACAGTACGGATGCTATCCCTCTCTTTTGTACTTAATTAAGGTGATCATATTTGTTAACGTTGTTCTGTGTTCCAACTATCGCATAAAGGCATTCTGATAGAAGCAAACATTGTTCTGGTTAATTGTTAGATGGAGAGAATTCAGTAGATACATTGTTGCTTAATTTCCTAAAATGACATTCAGCTGAAACATTTCCCTGTATCTGAAACTAAAGAAGCACTTAAATTTGAAGTTAAAAAAGAACTATATGTGTCATATTTTATTTATCTACTTTCTTATAATTTCTGCATCATCTGAACTCCCCATGTTATCACTACTATAAGCTCGTTTGTTTTGTTTAAGTAAAGTATGAATATTCTGTTTTATGTACGTTATGGCCGGGTTCCATATTTTTTCATGGCATGATTCCAAATACTTTGTTTAAAGTATTAACAATATTATTGTTACACATCGATATCGATATATATATATATATATATGTCTGTATGTATAGACAACAATTAAATTTCGTTAAGCCCACATTTATGATTTAAGCATGAAATTAAAAACTAGTAGCAGCTACATTCGTCACATACTACAATGAGCTAATTAACAATTAATTAAACCAATTTTAACCCGTACCTTACCGTTACTACTTCCTTAATTAGCTATCTAAACACATTACTAGAACAAGTTATTGGCGAGAGTAGTACTACTCTATCCATCGTTGCTTCCTTCATGATTTTCAGTAGTACTAGTTAGAAGATCAACACAACTTCCCAAGTAATCCGACCGGCTTAGTTAGCGGATCATCAATGATAAATTTGGCATCATGAGGGTACCCAGATTCCTCAAACGGATGTATTATGATTTCACTTTTATCATGGGGTATTAATTCACCTCTTGATCAGATAAACCCTTGCTTTCATCATAGTTGATCATCGGAGTAGAGGGTGTGGAGTTGGGAGTTTGGAGACCTCCATTAATAAGGTATTTGGACCTTATTGTTCCTTGCCATACGTTAAGTACATCAAGGCATTGTGAATATGGTATAGTTGGCCTTTTGGGCATCTCATGAGTAGAAGGTGGTGAGACAAAATAGGGTTGTTGATAATCATAATACTTAGGCTGCTGAGCTAGTCTAGCTTCTGCTTCCAGCCGTGCAGCCTCCCACTGAATCATGTGGCTCAGGTTGGAACCATTAAGGTGTGTGTCAACCTTTGGCTTGTGAGTCATTGGATCTATACCCATTTTAACTAACCTCTTTTTGATGTGAGCATTCCAATGGTTCTTGATCATGCTATCTGTCCTTCTTGGCAAGTGAGCAGCTATAGAGGACCATCTGAACATACAATCATATGAATCCATGAGAATTAAGTTCCCAATAAGACTGAAAAACTATATATACAACATGTGTTCAACTTTGTGTAAAATTTCTAGAAAAGTTTTTATGAAAACAAATATTCGTATTATATAGGGCTTAGTGTCTCAGAATGCATCTAACTTTGTCAAAAAAGTTATTGTATGTATCGTCCTTTTCGCAGCTCTATTAAATGTATTGAACTCGTAAAAAATGCAATTGTATGTATCACACCGGCTATAACAGGTAATCATCTAACTTTAGTTGGTTACCACATTTTTCCTGTCATCTTCTCCGGTAAGATCAAGTTTGCAGTCATCTTTTCTGGCAAGCTCCACTTTTCCACCTCCGTGATGAATATTTCCATATCCCTAGCTTTGTTTTTGCCCCGTTAATTGATTGATGACAAATTCCTTGAGATGAGAAGTTAACTGAGGTGGTTTTAAAAATGGAAAGTCCTTACAAGCTTGCAGTTTTTCATGTTGGTCCAAGGATTTGTTTAGGGAAAGAGATGGCGTTTATGCAAATGAAGTATGTCAGCCATGAATTAATTATTATGAATAGCAGGAGGTAATTAATCTGTAAAACATTAAGATTGATTAATAACAAACAAATAATGTATTGTGTATAATTCGTTAAATAAAATTTGTGGCATGAAGTTAAGTTTTAGTTAAGTTTTAGTGGGACAAATGATGCTCCTTATATGTACATTTCATATCTAAATAGATTTAGAAAAACAACAAATTGGAATGAATTTCTCCGGTGAGCTCCATTAATTTCGGTGAGTTTATTGGTTGGTTTCGGTGTGTTGAAATTGTAAGTACGAACAAAAACTAGTACAAAATAAATATTTGAGTTTTAGTTAAACAGAGAGTTTATTGGTTGACTCTAAAATTTGATTATGGTTCTTGTTTTTGTGATTTCTTAATAAGCTACTATACATAAACAAAGGGTAGAGATGCGATAATAATAGAGTAAAGAAATGAAAAAAATAAGTCATTTATCTCCGGGGGGGTCGTGAAAAAAGTCAAGTGGCCAGAAAATCGCCGGAGAAGATGATCAGAGACAAAATGACCGGCTAAGTGCTTGATAGGTCACCTAATACATTAATTAGCTGTTTTTACAAATTCAATACATTTAATAGAGACCCGAAAAAAAATGATACACACAATAGCTTTTTTGACAAAATTGAATACTCTCATTTAGCCCTATTATATATCCCTTCTACAACTACAATTATCAAAACTATGATCTATAGTTTTCTACCTAGCTACTTCATGTTATTCCGGAATAAGAAAACTTATACATTTTTAATTACATTTGAACAACCGCGTTTTCTAAATATATATTCATAATTAGTCCTCCAGAGATCGACTAAAAGCAATCTCAGATCTCGAAAAAAATAAGAAGGGAAGTTTTTCTGTAACCAACTGCACTACAAGTTATAAGTTTTAACTGTATCAAGAAAAAGAACAAAAAAGAAAAGAAACTACGTACCTGTTACCAAGAAGAGCGTGGAGTTGAATGATGGTTCGTTCTTCTTCCAAAGTGAAGCTACCCTTCTCTATATCTGGCCTAAGATAGTTATTCCACCTCAATCTACAACTCTTTCCGCATCTCTTAAGACCTATAAATTATCAAACTTTATTAACAATATTTTGGATTTTGGAATAAGCAACTTGAAACTAATTTTAACTTAAACTACTTAATTATGTCACGCCCATATACGGAGTGATAATCAAACAATAAGTAGTTTGTATAAAATGACTTGGTGAGATTCAAGGTGTGCATGTGCATGTGTTTAATTATCAGAGAAAAGAAGAAATACGTACGCATGGAATTAAAATGTTACCAGCTTTAGCAGATAATGAGCGCCAACAGCCATGACCAAATTGTTGAATATATGACAAGAGTTTTTGGTCTTCTTCTTTTGTCCATAGTCCTTTTCTCAACTCATGAAACCCACCTCCCTCATTGTTTTTCAGTTCGCGCTTCTTGCTGGATCTTTCCATTTCAGTCATTATTTAACGAAGTCAAAACGCTAAAGTTTAGGTTATGTTTTCAAAAACCTCTAAGGTCTATCTTATTGTTACTATATTAGTACCTCGCTACGCACGAGGAAGATAGAGATCAAAGAGTGAAAAGGAGGGGACAATGATATACGAACATATGGTGTACGTACGACTGCAGGTGTAAGTAATTATTACTAAGTTCTTTTTTAACAGTACATATTGCAATTAATTAGTCTATCCACAACTCTCTGTACTGTACGTACCCAGATAAAGTAGACATTTTTCAGTTTTAATTTGAATATTTTTAGTAGACAGAGAAAGCCTACTTGACCGACCCAATATCGTTGACTTGGTAGGAAAATACAAAGCATTGATCTCTAATAATTTTTAAGTCCGTTGAATCGAGTATTAACCGGCCAACAACCCTTTACGATTCTGGATTATTAGGTTGAGATTGAATGCCTAAAGGAGTTGCAATGTTACCTGATTTGAACACGAGACTTACTTTTTAAAAGCCACCACACACGTTAGAATTCTCTTTTTTAAACTTAAAATGACGTGCACTTCTAAGACCTTTCCCAGTGAGGAGTTCTTCCTCACATTCCTAACATGTAGAACAGGAGAACGTCATAGGCACCAAGGCGTTTCCCGTATGTCTTTTCTCAATTTCATCTCCTGCAAACATTTAGAATGTAGAGAGAGTGTGGTCACCGTAATTATTTTTTTTTCTATATAATAAATGTATTATTAGTAATTATATGATTCAGAAAAAGTTCATAGTGTATAGTGGAGTAGAATGAGAATGAATATCGTATTAATATGTGGGTTTGAAAAAAACCTTCATTTAATGGATGTCATTTTCAATTCTTAAAACTTACACCCCTTAACTAAATATATTATATAATTTGTTCATTTTCATTCTCATTTCCACTTACCAGAACCCCTAAATTTAACTTATTTATGGTTTGAAAGTTTATTTGTATTAAAATAAGTTGTTTCTAGAAGTTGGCCGTTTATTTAAAAGATCCTATAACTCTTAGCTATAAGCTAATAAGCACAGGTCGTTATAAATAACCTAACTCGAACACCCTTAGTCTAAGCAAATATTACCTCCATTCATACTTTCATAGAGTATGGACTTTGAACACTGAAGTAATTAATGATAACATCATACTTTTGGAGTCTATGATTTCATGCCTTTCAGCTATCGTTGTAAGCCGTTATGTAGATGTGGTGAAGACAACATTGATGAAACAGTGAGTCAATAAAGATGGTAATTTTAGGTTTTGACACTCATGGCCTAGGCTTGACCTAGGTCAATTTGTTTTTTTTTCTTTATTTTTCTTAATTTCTTAGTTACAATAATGAATAATGTGTGCATACATATTTTTTCTTTTTTTAAAGGAGTGGTTTATCACTACTTTTTCTTTGTGCACCTGTAATTTACGATATTATACATTATAACACTAAGCTCAGTTAGTTGCGTACAAAGAAAATAGTGATGTGATTAACAAGTGTATTCCAATATGAGAAATAGGCCAACCGCTAAAGAACTAGCCTAGGCCCATTTTGTTGTTTTCTGTAGGACGTTGGGCATGTTTTCGGTAAGTGAATGGAATAAGCAATTGATTAAAGAACCCAGACAAATTTTCGGCAAGTATATGATGCATTTTTGTATACATTGAAATACTGAGAATGATGGGAAAAATACGATTGATCTTACGTTTAGGGTTAGAATTCAAAATGAAAGTAAGAATTTTAGTGATAATAAAAGAATGAATTTTAATTATTTATTTGATAAAATTCAATTTTCTCTTCAAGTAAAATATCTTAAAATTGACTAGTTAAAAAAGTATAAAAATTATACCATAAAAATCAACATTTTTCCTTTTCGATTAGACATTTTACATAATATACTTTCGATGAATTTTTTTTTTTTTTCATTTTTTGATGGTTTTGAAAACTGGTAACACATATGTTATTAGCAACTATCACATGTGTTACCAAAAACTAACACATGTATTACTGGCAACTAATGCATGTGTTACCAGTTTTCCAAACCCATCAAAAAATAGAAAAAAAAGGTTCATCGAAAGTATGTAATGTAAGATGTCTAATCGAAGATAAAAAAATTGTTGAGTTTTATGGTGCAATTTTTATAATTTTTTGATTAGTCGTTTTTGAGATATTCAAGTTTTAAAAATGTATAAGTTTTGTTATCTTGGTGAAAATAGATAATTGAGATTAACTAGATTTATTTTGCATGTGCATTACGACAGGTTTAGAAATGTATTTTTGAAAAAAAAGCACAAAATCTTAACTGGTTTTCTTTTCAATTAATTTTATAAAAGCACGACGAATAATGTTGACTATAATAATCTAACTAATGATCATATATCATATAGTATTTTGTTTACTAAGTTTTAAAGATTTTTTGTAGCATTTCAACATTAGGGAATTTCTGTAGTTTCCATTTATTTCAGGAGTTAGTATGTAAATTTATAAGTTTCAAAAAAAAAGAAAGGAAAAAAGGTATTATAAAAATATGATGAACTTGTATCCTTTTATAATTAAATTAGCCGCATGTACTTCCATGGTCTGAAAATACTATTTGCAAATACTTGGAACAAAAAAAGAGATGTAGTATTTATTGTAGCTAATAGTTAACAAAAATAAAAAATTAACCGTATATACTTTCATTGTTAAAAAAATATTATGGAAAAAATAAAATAGATATGCTAAGACTTGAACTCAAAACCAAGAAGTTAATTAGTAAATCTTTTACAAATCAAGTTAAACAACTTTTATCAATTATTTTCACACATAAACATATTTATTAAAATAAAAAAATATGAATTAAAAAAAGACTAACAACTTACTATTCATAATATTTAATAATTAATATTAAAAAATAACTCTTTTATTCTTAAAAAAATCTCATTTATCACTTAAACTTAATTCCTCACACCTATTATACAATAGTTTACATAATATTAAATTTACTTTTGAGCAACTGATTCCAATTGTCAACCATAAAAACATCATCCAAAACTATACAAATTGTAAATAGAATCTTTGTTTGTGAGAAAGTGTGTATATTGAGAAAAAACTGAACTGAAATAATGTCTTCTTCTTATAATCAACCTCTCCATTTAAATCTTAGTATTCGAAGAAAACATGTCATAAGTTTGATGATTAAGTCAATTTATTTATATGTTATATACTTATACATAAGTAAAATACCGTCCATAAATCCTTTAATTTACAAAAGTACCATCTCTAACTAAAAATATAATATGATCTATAAGGAAAGTATAACACCCCTCTTTCAATATAAGAATATTATATTAATAAACTCGGAAGCATGAATTTAAAATACATTACATTAAAATATATATCAAACATTGTACATAAACAGTTTACATTTTCAATATATATACCAAATTCAAACTGTTTAAAAACTACAAAAGGCGGGGTATTATAAAAATTCACAAAACAAGGTTTATTACAAAACCATATCAGAGTTCAAGAGCGCAGTCAAACATTCCATGATCAACCAATCACCTCCTGCACCCACAATTAAACAAAACATATCATGCAGGAAGTAAAATGAGGGGTTAGCACGAAGCTAAGTGAATAGATTCATCATACTCCATTCAACTTAGCATAACTAGCAGTTTACACCAAATAATCGTAAACACACATAATTCAATGAGGATCGGTGGCTCTGGGGATATCATAATACCCGGGGATTCCCCCAAGAACACTTACCGTCAATCCGTATGGCCAATACAGAATAGACCGATAACTACTGGTTATTAAACACATACACAGGTTTCAAACACAACAAATGAATCAAAACCTGTGTAAAACACATAATAACCAGAAGTCCAACTACACGTTGACCTCAATAACATAGTACACATTGGTTCACATATCACGTAGATCAATAATCAATAATCAAGACTAAACAGTCTAACACACATCTACGTTTACTTGTTGTAACCAAATAGTTACAACTAAATCAAATGATGAGTTCTGAATCCACTCACCGATACCTCTGACGTCTCCACACTCAGGATTCTTATATCACTGAGTCTTACGTTGATCTGAAACAGAAAATCAAATACAAGTCAGAAGTTCATTCCATAAATATCATTATAGCCTAATTATCCAATCAGGTAATTCCTGGAGTCTAGGCAAACAAAAGTTCAATCAGAAATGAACTTAGAAAAATCCCGCAATGACGTTTAAAACTGAAAAATGTCATTTTCGGGCCCTAGATGACCCCGAATGGCCAAAAACAGCCTAGGCTAATAAAATATAGCCTTGATTACTAGGTCGTTTCCGAAGTGACCATGCGAATTTCAATTAAATCCGAGTTGGTGATATTTTCACAAAACCGCGTCTCAAAAGCACTTACGCATTTTCAAAATTTGCAAAACAAAAATCTCAGTTCGCAGAAATTGGGTTCGCAGGTCAACTCGGTTCGCAACTCGGTTCGCAGGATTTGGGTTCGGTTCGCAGGATCTCAGTTCGCAGGATGAACTGAGAACTGCGAACTTCACTGCAAAAACGGGTTTTTCAAATCAAAACTCACCAAAACATCATAATACTCAAATCTATGGTTTCTAATGCTTCAAGTAACATCAAACAACACCTAATAACAACAAACCAAGCTTCAATTCGATTTACACAATCAAAATCAAACTTACTCTTCTTTTCTTTCTTTTGAAATTGAAAGGTTTGCTAATCTTGATGGAAATTAGAACTTGGATGATGATGAATCTGATGTTATGAAATCGAATCACAGAAGCACAAGCTAAGCTTGAATTCAATTTGATTATGGGTTTCTTGAATTTGTTAGATTTCTAAAAATGGAAACAAGAAGAAGAAATGAGAATATATGAGGATTTCAAAGTCGGTTGTGAATAAGTGGTATAATTTTTATACCCGTCCTAAATCTTTTGTCTGGAACCTGAAAACCGTTTGCGAGAAATATTATTTTATTTTACCGTCATCTATAACAATTTAAAACGATTAATATTTCACTAGTCACAATAAGTCAAAGGACTTATTTATCTACGTTTCACAATGAAACACATAATATTAAATAATTTCTAAAACATTTAGATAATCGATTAAAATAATAGAATTTACAGACCGCAGAAGAGGATGTTACAGAAAGGGTGACTTAGAGGAAAGGGAAAGCTAATTAGAATTGTCCATTTAATTTCATTTAAAAACAAATTAACTGGGTTAGCTCAGTTGGCCACCAAAGTTTCCTTGTGAGGCCTTGGGGAGGGGATGTTTGGCTAGGGGAGGTCTCAAGTTCGAGTCCCACCCGGGAGTTTTACCCCTTTAGGTGATAAAAAGGAGGAATAGAAGGGTCTCAGGGTTAGCATACTGCTCAATTGAATGTCACTGTTAAACCTGAACTACTAACATCTAACAAGCCGTTTAAAAAAAGAATTCATTTAAAAACAACGCACGCAAAGTGACACTTTCACAATTTAACTTAAAAGGAGGTCAAGTTATATATGCTATTGAAATAAAATATGATGAAGAAACACACGTCAATCCAACAAAGTTCATTAAATCCGATTACAAAAATAAAAATTAATCACTAATTACAAAACAAAATTCATTATTAGAGCCAGAAGTGATTCATTACAATGGCTTAAATTCAAATTCATCATAATCAAGAAAATTAAAATTATGAACTTTTTTATTTTGCAACTTTTTTGCGTAATTTTTAATTTGCAGATGAAAAAATAAATTAAACTAATATCATCATATAGGTAAGGAAGTAATTAAATTATATATGTCATTTATTACCGAATTTCAAAAACTTGATATTTTTTAGAACGTTAAAATTCATTATAATGAATGTTAACAAAAGTTATAATTCAATATTGTTCAATGATTATTAATCATTGTTACAAGTAGTGATGACAGGTAATAATACATTATTAATATTCAATACTCAATTATTAATATTTAGTAAGAAAATTCATCTCGATGAATATTAATCAAAGTAATCTATGTTATTAGTTAATATTTATCGGTTAGTGTACATTTAGCTATAAATTTAAAGTTAATATTCATTTGATTAATATTAAATTATAATGTTTATAAGTACAAATTAATTGATGAATGTTATTACTTAATTCATTAACGAGTGTTAACTTATAAAATTATTATCACTAAAAGTTCATTAATGATTATTAATTTATAATGTTCGTCAATATGTATTATTCTATATATTTATAACTTAATATTCACTTAGATGTATATTAATTAATGAATACACATTGCTTATAACAACAATTAATAATCATTGAATAATATTAAGTTATAATTTTGATTAACATTCATCAAATAGAATAATAATGTTATGAAAAATTTAATTTGGTGAAATTCGATGCTAAATGGCGACTATAATTTGATTATTTATTTGTTTATATATTTTGTATGTTGAAATTAATTTAATTTTGTTGTTTCCATTTACAAATAAAAATTTCGCAAAAAATCAAATTATGAACTGAAGAAACCTAGTTTGAAATTGTTGTATGAATTAAACTCCAATTGTATGCATAAACTTGCTCGTGATGAAAGAATATACATATTTCTTTGAATGAATTCAACAAGAGATCAATACATATTGTAAATTATAAATTTAATTGAGATCGTAAAAAATGGAGAACGCAATGAAGATTTGCCGATGAACAAATTTCATGAACCATAACTTGTTCATGTAAATGAAATTTCATATGAGATTGAACGTAAGGTTATTGGATGGCTTTTTCCAATCTATTTGTTGTTAATTGAACATGCAAAATAACACAAATGTCTTTATCCCTATATCCTTTCCTGGATATGTTGACTGAAGTTGTTGACCCACTACTATTTGATGAGATTAAAACTTTCCTCAAGATTTAAACTTTCCTCGAGATTATACCCTTATAAGTAAAATACCGTGACCAAATCCTCTAATTATCAAAGTACCAACTCTAATTAAAAACATTGAAATTAAGTAGTTAATATATATTTAATATGACAGCTATGCAAAAATGTTACTTGAATAATGACATTAGTGCATGTGAGTGTATGCAAATGTAGAATTAAATGATTTTTCACCTAGTAGTTAAAGGTGGATGTGTATTTGTTTGAATAGATAGAATACAAACACCAACTTTCTTATTATTTTCGATCTTAACTTTATTGTTTGTTTATAAACAACATGGGTAATAAATTAGCTTGTAACATGGACATTATGTTAAGCCACTTACGTGATTTTAGGGAAATTAAGAAGTTTTAATTAATCATGAATTATAACTTCATTAATTAGGAAATCTATATGAATTTGTCCAGGTAATTACATTATTGGCACAACTATACTATCACACTAGATATGTACTTCTTTCATGATATTAAAATGTCCGCGGCAACACTATAACCGATTAAGTAGAAAATAATAACAAAGATTCTCCATATATTGTCATGAGATACATAATAATTTACACTTAATAAACTTTATACTTTATACTTTATACTTTTTAATATATAAATAAAAAATATGCATTTACTATATAGTTTTTAATTAAATCTGACACTTATCTTTTTAGCTGAAATTATAAATAGTATTTATTTTTAAAGCTTACAAAAGCTAAGTTTATCCTATTGAAATATAATCATATTCCATGGGATTAAAGACCTAAGTAAAAGCCTTTAATCAGTGCCGATTCTGAGGGTGTGCAGGGTGTGCGATCGCACAGGGCCCAGAAAAAAATAGGGCTCGAAATTTAGTCACTATATATAGTATATGTTAATAAATGTTAAGATATATCACTTAATGTAAAATGGAATATAAACTTTTAGCAGATCTATTGTACTATCATTCATTTGTTTTGATTATTTTTATAACAATTATCGATTTAGGGGTCCAATTTTATTTTTCGCACAGGACCCTCAAAATCAACGAACCGGCCCTGCCTTTAATAGTTCACATTACTTCATGATCGCGTACTAACACATTTGAAGTGGGCTCGTACATGATCAAAGCCATCGGCTTCCATACTGGGTCAGTCTCTATTTTTCTATACAAATTGGAAACCATTACTTGAAAAATACATTATATATCATCAACCACGTACGTACTATATATACTCATCGGCTTCTCTAGCCTCCATCTATACAATCAGATGGACCTAAATTACAGTTACGTACCAAACATAGTATGATGTGATGCTATTACTCCATCTCGCAAAAGCAAGTACACTCGTTGGGAAAAACTATCAAGTCGAAGAATAAAAGAATTAGGACTGTGAAACTCTTCGAACTTGTTCAAAGTAAAAAACCGTGAGAAGACTATCCATGCATTAAATAATACTTCTCCCATATTAAAGTCTTCCAAAGTGCTCAAAGTTCTTCGTCAATTGGCATTGTGAATTGTTGGACTCGTGGAGTTGTGATTTTTGGTAATTTTAGACGTTTTTAGGATATGATTGTTGCTTTTATATAGGTCAGATTTTTCTCTTTTGGTGTTGTTCGGATATGAGTATTTAGGTGTCTTTCTTAGGTTTTCTCGGAGGAAGAGGAAGGGTTTCTAAGTGTTATTTCTTGTTTCTCCCAGCTTTTGGCTAATTCAAGTTTTTAAATTATATTTTATCGTTTGAAAAATGTGATGTTAAACTTATTTCATTTTGGTCACTGTGCTTTTCAGTGTTGTATTAATCAATGCACTTTTAGTTTTACGTGTTCAGTCAAACATATTTAGTGATAGTTTTTTCGAAAGGAAAATGATTGATATACTTAAAGTTATACACCTAAACATCGATCTAAGACCACATGGTATGCAACCGTTAAGTTCTAGAGCATGTGGTGGAACCACAATTAGACAACGGGCCTTGTGTGGTTTCAGGTCTTTGCTCGCCGTCCATCGTGGTAGGGAAAACAAAGCAGAACGGACAAAGGGGGCTGCATTCCTTTTTTTTTTCTTTTCCGTTTTAATGTTTAAAATAGAAAAAGAGTTTTCATTAAACAACGGTAGAGAGGGTGGGAGTTGCAGGCGACATGAGATATGAAGAAGATGAAGAGAAATAAAGAGGGTGGGAGTTATAAGATAAATGTAATTAGGCTTCTTTTCTGCAATTGAGTTATTTTTATTTGGGCTTTTTTTTTTTTATTTTTTTTTAAATTTTGGGTACCACTAAATTAAATAAAATACTAAAGTTACTTTCGCTCAAGTTTAATAGATTTTACATTAAAATATAACTTAGAAATATTTATGTAATTTAAAATGTCTTTATTTAGTTTTATTTAAATTTTAATTTTTAAATAGTAATTTTTTTTAATAAAAATAGAAATTAAATAAAGTAGTGGAGTTCAAATTATAATCATGATCAGTCGTGACAGTTATGATTGTGACTAGTCATAGCTAATGTGGCAACCAATCGTCTCGCAACTCATTGTCACTATGCGTGGTCTACTTATAAAATTAGTCCATTAAAATCATTGGCAACTAAAAGAGAGAAACAATTCATTCATAATGTGTTTATAACATGCATTAAAAATAGGCTTGTCATATTTAGTTTATAACGTGTATTAAATTAAAACAATTTCTCTCTCTTAATATTATTAGTTGTAGTTGACATGTGTCAGTTTAACATTTTAAACTTGCTTTAGATCTATTTAATTAGACACATCTATTATTTTTCTTTGTTTTTATGTCTATCTATTACGTCTAGATATATCAATGCTCTTTTAAAGCTTTTGCCTTGCAAAAAGTCTTCATGGTTGAAGCACTTGACAATTGACATAGGTATTGAAAAATAAAGTACTAGAATAATGATTTTTTTTCTAATTTGAGTGAATAACTTCTAATAAATTTAAGTGAGTGGAATAACAATTCTTAATGACCTTTTACCGATAGAGAGAGGTAATTATTTGTATACAATTTTGTCATATATCATATCCATGCTTTAATTATGTTCTAAGTGTGTTGTATATATATGTGCCAAGTAGTGAATGTATAAATCACCAATGCGAAGATGCTTTAGTTATTGTACTTTTGTGCTGTGTTAGCCAATATTGTACTTTAATTTCACTTTTATGTTATATTTGGCGATTATACTTTCACTCTCGTGCATTATTAGCCATTTTAACAACATGTCAATTTTATCCCCAATCATAACCTGGTTATAGCTCAAAATAAATTAATTAAGAACCATTTTATACGGAGACATGTAGGAGTGTTTGGGGTTCATTGGTTATACGGTTATACCAGAGGGGAAAATTACCGTAAGTTTCTAAGAAATTTATATATTTTAATGAATTATTAATAAATATGTTAATTAATTAGTTCACATGCATAACCACAATGAGAGGTTGAACATTTAACAGGCATGCAGAAAATAGTCAGTAATAGTCCTTTAACTGCTTCGCAGAAAATAATTATTCCTGTATGGTTCTAAAAGTAGAGACGTTAAGATAACAAGTAAAAAGAAAATGAAAGAAAAACTCCCATTTTTAACTTGGCATATAATATTGCTGAGTTGTATATTTGCTGTATGTAAATTTGGAATCATGCCCAGCTAGTTTTGTCGAATCAAAGCTGACCAACCATAATATATGCATGAAAGGTCAAATACGCTCTGACATTAATTTATCATTCAGCGGGCTGCAAATTATATTGTATAGTGGATGATGAATTACTACTTGTTTAGCGTTTAGAAATAGTTGGTTGTTTCATATAATGATCACAATTACTGTCACACTTTATGCAATAAATACGTTGAGTTTGCTTAGCTCATACAGGCCAGTAATATTTATATTACATGGTGATGCATTCATGCAAACACGTGTGTGTTAAATGAGAGTTTGTGCATGTACAAAAGTAGTAGTTGAGAGGGTATTTTTTGTATTTTATTTGAGTTGTAAAAGTTGTTGCACAATTGTTGGTGAACAAACTGTTGGTATATAATCATATGGCTATCATTATTTGATATTACCCCATTTCTTTCCATTATAAAATCCTCCTTTTTCAACGGATAATCAAACAATCATATATCCTTTCAATATTTGTCTCTCTTTTTAAACTAACTTTCTCTGTCTCTCTCTTTTGTCTTGTTGTGTTGTAGCCTTAACATAATACCTAGAGATCCCACAATATATTTGGTAACAAGAAGTTAGCCTGGTACTATACTTTCTAGAGTTCGTTTAAAATGGGTAGATCAGGTCGAAATGAGAAGAAAAAGAAACAAAATAACAACGGTAATGTTGCTGGATTAGGAGTTGGAGTGAAGAAAGGGCCATGGACACCAGAAGAAGATCGAAAGCTATTGTCGTACATACAACAATTTGGCCATGGAAGTTGGCGTTCTTTGCCTGCTAAAGCTGGTAATTATATATATATATATATGTATGTATTACCTCCCCATTCAGAAATCTTGATTAGTTAGTACGACTAGTATATTGTTGTTCACAGGATCTGTATTTTACATGTATATAAGGGCCACTTTACATGCAAAAGTCCATATATTATGTGTTATTCATCGTCTAAATATACATCGCTTTGATGCTATGTAGGGCTTAAGAGATGTGGAAAGAGTTGTAGGTTAAGATGGACGAATTATCTGAGGCCGGATATCAAAAGAGGAAAGTTTAGTTTGGAAGAGGAGCGTACGATTATTCAACTTCATGCTCTTCTTGGTAACAGGTACTAGACGTATGATTTCATGATTCAAATTTCAAATCCCCTAAGTTTACAACCCTGCGAAAAGAATTTCTGAATCTGCCATTGATTATCTATCTGTAAAATCTTTTAATATGAACCCTTTTTGTTTCATTTTGTTTAACTAAATTTCACATGTTCTATGTTTAGATGGTCAACTATTGCTGCTCACTTGCCAAGAAGGACGGATAACGAGATCAAGAATCACTGGAACTCACACATCAAGAAAAGGATGACTAAAATGGGTATTGATCCAATGACCCATAAGCCAAAGAGTGGCACCCAACTCTTAGGCTCCAACCTAAACCACATGGCTCAGTGGGAGGCCGCTCGGCTCGAGGCAGAAGCTAGGCTTCAAAAGCCCAAGAACCATCCAAACCAACCACCAAACTATCTTGTTTCACCATCTTCTAATCATGGGCTTCAAAAAACACCCGCAACAATTGCACCACCTTATCTACCATGTCTTGATGTCCTTAAGGTATGGCAAGGAAACTTATGGTCAAATTACTCAATCAACAATGAGAGTCTCCAATCACTCATTTCCACCTCAAATGTTTCACTTTCAACACCTGCCATGCCAGCATTGAACCATGTTGAGAGCAATGGTTCATGTGATGATCAAGGTCCTACCATGAAACAAAATGATCTTGTCGAAACACAAATGGGACCATTTGAGGGGTTCGAGTACTCTAATGATGTCAAGCTCATCAATGGTGATCCTTTGAGATCCCCAGATTTCTGGGATGAATTTGTTGATCTTTTGGATGGTGGTTGGAATAGTCTAGCTAGTAACTTTACCATGATCTCTACACCACCAGCTTCTCCTGTGTTCTAATAAATTATGGCCCTAGGTGACCAAGATTGGTAATAATGATAGAAAAATGAGTTCAGTTTGTGACTTCATTTATGTCAGGAAAATAAAATGTAAAACTAGCATGGCTAAACCATTAGTCTAGTCTAGAGATCAATAATAATGTTCACGAATTTTGTTTATTAAATCAAAGAGTTCCTAATAAACCTAGCTAGCTAGCAAGTACTTTACATTTTTATGTTTACAGAAGTAGCTAGCAACGGGTCAACACTTGATCATATTTTTAGGGCTTTCAGTAAAAGTTATATGTATATGTATTTCATAAGCTAGCTAAGGTTGGTTAAATTTAACTTGCAACAATTTAAAATGAATCAACTGCTCACCTGACAGTTTTGCAAGCATTATAAAATAATATATCACGTGGCAAGAGTGCCTTTAATATCAAATCTAACGTATCATTTGAAAGACGTTCATGAATAGCGATGTCTTTTTTCTAGACTTTCAAATTCAAACTATATTTTATAATATAAAATTATATTTTTTTTCTTCAAGGAAACGTACCCTTGGTTGTGTGTAGACCTGGCCTGTATTTTCTTATTTTCTTTTATTAAATGAAATTGATTGATTGATTGATTAAAAACTTACTTAAATATTAAATTATGATCATTCAAATTCAGATACATACATCTAAATATGAATTTTTTGTATAATTGTTTGCATTTTTCCGATTTTATTGATCAGTTTTAAACGGATTCAATATCGAGTTATGAATTTATCTATATTATCAAGTTAATTGATAGAGAAAAAACCCATGATTAAAAATCACATCAAATAGATCACCATATGAGTGAAATGTATTAAAATACTTTTTAGCACGATGATGCTCTAAGTTGAAAAATCGAATGTCGAACATCTAAAATTAGGAAAATAGAGAAGATGTTAAATTCATTACAATTTGAAAAGAAAAATAGGAAGGCCGAAGCTAGGAATCGGATATAATTGAACATGGATTACGAGTGGAATCTACTCGACTTGAAATCCAAACAAAACAAAAATGTTTGGGTTAGTGACTAGGAGTAAGATTACGATTGCCTTTCTAAAACAAAAAAATAAATAAATAAATAAATAAATAAAAATGTTTGACCTCGAGTAGCTTCTAGGTTTTCCAAGTTGAAGGTAAGTTGATCCCACTTCTATATATGAATCCCCACTTCAAATAACTTCTTAAGATTAGCCGGCATTGATTTGTCGAATGTTAGAAGCATTAAAGATCGACATCTTTTTAACTCCAACAAGTTTGGTTCCATCGTTAGAACACATTGTTCCAAACAATTTTTGGTTATATATATTTTATTGATATATATATATATATATATATATTAAAGGAGAATACAAGGTTGCTTCAAAATTTGTCACGTTGATAAAATGACAAGTAGCGACTTCTAAAATTTTAAAATTAAATAAAATAAATAATTAAAGTTAGATAGTATTTGAGTATAATATTAATTATAAAAGAATTTATGAATCATACTCAAACACTAATTAAAAAATAATATTAATCTAAATATATAATAATATGAAGAAACGGAAGTTTTCGATTACGATTACTCGTGATTAAATTGATGAGGATGTGTTTTTGTTGACTAGAACAAAGCTGTACCGGAGACTTAAAAAGAGACCAGCAACTGTTAAGAAACAAATTGATCTAACTTCAATTAACTCTTTTTATTATATATTAAGTTTATTAGTTATTCATCTTTATGTAGATATGTAAATTGTGTTCAAATTTGATTGGTAGATGATTTTTATTAATTTCGTTTTATGCAGAATGTGCTTCCTGGTTTAAACACTTAATACCATTAGAGGTATAACTCTTTTTCTTATTTGTAAGATTTATTCATTGATTTATTACGTCTTAATCAATTTATTACTTTATAAAATCTTATATTAAGGAATGAATTTTGTGTATATAAATGTTAACCCTTATGAAATTTATAATCAAAAACTCTATCTTATCTATTCAAGCTATTTTCACTCTCAGTGAACTTTAATGGTCCAAAGAAGTATTTTCTATGTTTTTCTTGATTCTAAAGTTGATATTAGTTCTTTAAAGTATATTGCATTTTATTTTTGTATGGGTTAATTTGGTACTATCTTGATTATTCAACTTCAACATTAGGTGTTTTAAATTAAAACTTTCACTATATGTACTTTATGAACTATCGTATTTTATGCGTGTTAGGTAGTGTAGTAGACGTCAAAGATGGTGAGAGAAAAAACTAACGAATCTTCTTTAATAGTTACTACATATTATTTTTTGATCAGTTTAATAATTATTTTTTTAGAATTGATGATTTTGTGACATGTGTTAAAAGTCGGACAAATATTTATTTACTTGAGAAAATTGAAAGTACTAATATCTTTTTGTGAATGGCTAAGTTCATGCTCACTTGTGAATTTAAAAAGAACCTTGCTTTGAAAAAGGTTTTTCATTAACAGGATATTTTGAAAATTTTGTTGATGAATCTATTGATTATTGTTTTGTAATAGCTAATTATATGGTTATGTATTTCTATATGTATATATATATGCTGTGAACATGGTAGATAATTTTTAGCCATATTTTTGTCAATCAATTTTTTTTCCGTGTAATGTATCGTGTGAATTGGCTTCATAGAGGGTGCTCATGATTGCGTCTTAATGAGATAATCTGATTATCGTGTGAAGTTTTATTCACCGGTGCGTATTGCATTTTGTCAAGTTTGTATAAATAGTAATTACTAATCTTTATCGTTAGCAATGTTATCTATATTAAAATTGCATTAATAAGAATTAAATTATCTAAATTGTCGTGCATCGCACGGGCTCTAAACTAGTATATGTATATATAGATGAGACCTAAATTTCGTAGGAACGTAGGAAATGACTTCAACTTCATTTTTAAATATTTAAAACACGTTATTTCACAAAACTTTCTTCATAGCTCCTTATTCAAATAACTTTTAGAAGCTATTTTTAAAATATAAAAAATTTCGACCTTTTTTTCTTTTTTTAATTATTTTTTATTAATTTTTTATTCATAATAATCACATTTTATAACTTGATAATCACATGAAAAATATGTGATTATCAAAACCCTATTTTGTGATTATCTCGAATGCATAATAATCACATTATATTAGAGAATAATCACATGTGATTATCAAGTTATATTTTGTGATCATCAACCATAACAGTAACGACTGTAAAAGAAGTTCGAAAAAAAAAGTTAATATTTTTTATTAAATTTTTTATCATAGCTTGCAAAAGTTATTCTAATAATAATCATTGAAAAGTTTTGAAGAAAAATGTGTTTTGGATATTTAAAAAGTGATTTCAAAGTCATTCTCACGATATTTATGTTTTTTATTTGAAACCTCCTCTGTATATATATATATGTATACACACACGACAATATAATAGATCCGTTTCAGATCTTTATCAACTGAAAGTTTTATCTATATGATTTAGGAGATGTACCTAACAGATTATACATATGTTTTTTGTGAAACTTCTATATACACTTAATATACATACACAAACTATACATCAATTTATTAGCAAATAACAAGAAAAAACATATTGAACATATATTTACACTACAAGAAAAAGCAGAAAACAAGACGGGGTTTTTACCGACGACAAAAATCGTCGTTAAAGCCCACAAAACAACAAAAATATCACCTTATTGACCAGGGGCGAGTCAAATATTTAACCGAACCCTTTATCTATGATGAAGGTATTTTATTATATTTTTCTCTTTTTCATTTTGACTCCAAAGAATTCGTTTTTAGCAACCATAAAATCGTCGCTAAAGCTGTTTTAATTTAATTTCCTTTTTACTTTTGACTCCAAAATGAAAACTTTCTCAGGTCAACCAATAGTCACTAAAGGTATTTTAATTTAATTTCCTTTTAATTTTATTACAACTTTTCTCGGTCAACCCTCTAACGACGATAATATCATCACTAAAGCGTTTTTGATTTTTTTTTTGCTCTAAAACGAAATATTTGTTATCGTTTTATTTATAAAAATAAATTTTATTACATAATAAATTTTATATGATAAATTAATGTATGTATAGAGGTAAATGTTAGTTATAATTTGATAGAGTTTATCGTTTAGGGGTTAGCGTTTAGAGTTTAGGTTTATTATGACATCATTTTGAAAGAAAAAAAAATACAACATGTAAACTTTTAAATGATAAATTATGTAATTATAAAATTAGTTGAGTTGTTTAAGTGTTTATCGTTTAGGGTTGGGTTTAGCTTTTAGGGTCTGGGTTTATGATTATGTCGATTTCTTTCACTATACAACATATAAACTTTTATATGATAAAGTATGTAATTATAAAAGTATTGGGTTGTTTAGAGTTTATCATCGAGAGTTTAGGGTTTAACGTTTAGAGGTTAGCGTTAGGTTTATGATTACGTTGTTTTGAATAACAATCCGACATCTAAGCTTTTATATGATACATTATTTAATTATGAAGGTAGTTGGGTTTTTTAGTGTTTTAGCGTTTAGGGTTTATAAAATTAGTTGGGTTGTTTAGGGATTACGTCGTTTACATGTATGCATTATCGTAACGTTGGACGGTTTGTATCGGACGTAAACTAATAGAAATATGTTTGACATCATAAGTATTAATATTATTCATACATATTAAATAAACATAGTTCCGATCATAAATTGCTAGTTACATGATATATAAAGTAATAAATAAAGTTTCAACTAATTTAGAATATTAATATATATTTTTGTATAAATTAATTAAAAACCAACTTAATTGAGTGTATGTTAAAATAATTTAATAAAAAAAAGTTTCCAATTAATAATTAAATAGGTTCTTATTTAATTTTATGTGTATATAGCTTGTTGAAAAAGGTTAATATCCTGAACTCGTTGAACAAGGGATGATGCATAGGTGAGAAGGTGTGTAGGCCAAAGACGCTACCAAAAAGCAATATGTAAGTATACAATTATCAATTTTGAGGCTTTTAATTCATGTATATAATTATTTATTTATAAAATTGATGTCTTGAGTGTATATATAGAATAGTTAATGTATTACATTTTAGTTCATACTTAGATTTTCTATAAATTGATTGAGTGATGATTTTGTGGAATTAAAGTATTGAATTTTGGGGGTTCTAATTATGCTTAGGGAGTTTTGATCATGCTTATGTTTATATGTGTTGTAGGTCAAATGGGTCAAGTAGGTTATAGGTTAAATGGGTCAAATGAGACAAGTGGGTTATAGTTAGATGGGTCAATGGAGTTATAGGTTGAATGGGTCAAATGAGACAAATGGGTTATAGGTCAAATAGGACAAGCGGGTCAAATGGGTCAAGTGGGTTAATTGGTTAAATGTCTAAAATAGAACAAGTGAGTCAAATGGGTCAAGTGGGTTATAAGTCAAATGGGTCTCTAAGTAGTAATATGAATGAAGTGGGTCAATTAGGTTAAATGGGTAATTTGAGTAACAAAAATCAAAACTATTAATTATTCTTGTTTTGTAACTTTTAGGATACCATTGTGAAGTTGCGAAATACCCAAACGGCTAACTACAAGAAATGATGTATACACAAGGTCAAGTTGACAGAAAAAGTGGGTGAAGTTGTGAAATATGTTAATAACCATTTTGATGCAATATATAGTGCCTAAGAATTCGTAAGCATTAGGGTTCCCTCGTAAAATAAGTTAGAGACCCAAGACTTTGATGAAGACGAAGAAGACAAGGAGGAGGATAATGATGAGAAGTAAGTTGATCAGTTAGTCATTTGTTAGTTTTTGTGGAGACAGTGTGTTATTAAACAATTATTACTTTTATTCGTTAAACTTGTTGAGCATTCAGATGATTTTTATGTTTGTTTAAACTATGGATAAGTAGTATGTTTATTTAGTTATGTTTTGGTTGAGAAAACTGCACATATTTAGTTATATAGCTGCTAGAAATATGTGGAAATGAAACAAGAAAAAACCTGAGAAATTTGAAAAAATAACAGAATGCTGCTCAAATTCAAAGTGGGTTTTAGTGACGATAAAATCGTAGCTAAAAGTATTTATTAAAAAAAATAAAAACAAAATATCAATATATTTAGCGATGACAAAATCATAGCTAAAGGTATTTACTTCTTTTGACTATTCTTCTTGTCTTAAGTTAAAAAAAGTAAAAACAAAATATAAATACTTTTAAAGATAGACAAAAAGCATCGCTAAATAGGTCTTCGACGGTTAAAAAAATAAATCGTCACTAAAGAGAATTAGATACCTTTCTGTGACGATTCTTAAGTGACGACAAGTCATTGCTAAAGTTCTACACCGACAATTTTTGAGGTCTTTAGTGATGATCTTTGTCGTCGCTATTTAGACCTATTCAGGTAGTGTTAATATGAAATGTACGATCAAGATCATGAATTGAAGGAGATGTACCTAACCTAACAGTGTGTTATACTGTTATTTATTGTATGTGAATCATGAGTGTGATATATAAACTAAGTGGATGTTGAATAGTCGGAGTTTATACCAACAACAACCTTTCTAATTTGTATATTAGATCCACATATTCGATCATTTGTATCCAGAAGCTTTTTACTACTAGTGGGAAAGGACCTCACATTGCTGGTAGATAAGCCTCCAACTACTTATTCGAAATTGTTTATTTAAACGTGTATCCGTTTATTATTTAATTTATATGATCTAACCACCTTTTTTTAACAGAAAAAATCCATATCAATCAAGATTAGCCGTGGATGATGATTCTTCACATGATGATGATGAATCACAACATGAGTCTCGCCATACACTTATAAATAAACAATTTCAAATACCCCTAGCTAGACCGTTAAAATGTTCAAAGGGGAAAGACTTAGCATGGTTTTGCCAGTACTATACTGCAATCCACCATCAAAGTCTGATGGAGTGTCAAATACTTACATATCGTACTTATCGGTGTGTTTAGAAAATCTCGTTAAAAACTGACCGATGTGTATCATGAACACCCGTAGTTAATAATATAAGAATTTCTCACCTATCAAACCAGGAAAGTCGAAAGAAAATGATGTCAAGGCATAACGTACGTATAGAGACCCACAATGACTTACTTCAATTCAATGATATGGGCCTCCTTTGTCTTTCATTTTTTTGAAGAAATCCATGGTAGAATTAAAATGCCTCCATGTTGAATAGGACATTGAATCTTGTGTCAATTATTGAAACAATGAAAGTGACAAGAGGAAACACTATCTTGACAATTTGAGCAACATTTTCCTTGAACTATGTGTATGCCCAACAAATTAAATAAATATCCAAATACTCCGTGACAAACTCGTGCACTTGTAGACACAAGTACAAAAGAAAAGATACATTCATACATTAGAAAGTATATGCACAAACTAAATGTAATCTTTATTGTTCTAATAACAAATAATAGAAAGAAAAAAATATTCTTATTTGTATATGTAGAGACATTCATGTTCAGGCAAATTTGAACATTTTTTCTCATATATATGCTTCTGATTAACCTGTATTCTCGTAACCGTTTTCTAATTTTTTCTTTTACCATCTCAAGATGTTTTTCCAATAAGACGTAGAACCTTGGAGACCTTCAGATTACCTTCTCAGTAGACCATTAAAAATACTTATAGTCATTGTCATTACATCTTAAAAGTATTGTCATTTGGTTTAACGGTTAAATGGTTTAACAGCCATATATCTCATTACCACTTTAATTACTATTAACGAACCATAATCTATCATATAAAGTTTTTAAAATTTAAAACCTTAAAAGAAAACATTACCACATGTTTATGAAAACGTACATTTAGAAACTTAATTTATTGCATACAGGCGGGAGTAATTTCTATATGCAGACTACCGATGAATATTGGCTCGCTTAGAAAAGCAATGGATCGACAGGCAGTCACGTAAATCCTATAGGAAATGGTTTTATAAGCATTCAAGTCATGCAGGAAGGTACCCAATTATTTTAGAGCATAGTAAAATTATTATTGTTACTTGTAGCTGTCTAGCTACTTCAAAAAAACCATAAATGTCTCTCTAACAAATGAAACTTTTTCAGAGCCTGAGTTACAGTAATTCAATAACGGCTTAAATCACGTGGCTCTAGTTACTTAACACTTGAGAAATATTCTTTGTGTTCGGTATTAGTTATTAAATCAAACATAGACTACAAGAAATAGCAAAGTACGTGTTTTGGCATATACAACGGAAAATAAAATTTTATTTAAAGAATAGGATTAATGACAGGACGATGTTATGTTTTTTTTTTTTCTTTTTCTTTTTCTCTTTTCGAATAGATCATTAGTCATGTTATAAATTGTCGATGATAATATAGACTTTTTCAAATTGTTTTTAGGTTCAATTGAATAGATGAAATGTAGGATGGAGAAAGTGGTTAATGTAGCAATTCAATTGAATAGATGAAATGTTTTTAGGTTCATTTAAAGAATCGAATTAATGTAGGCTTTATAAAAAAAAAGTTTTATGAGTGTTAAAGTAGCAAGTCAAGATGCATTATATATCTAAGCTTTCTTTTATCCCGTCTTTTATTCCAGTTTTATTCCAAAATATCCTCCAGAACTTAAGAGAGATATAAAATAAGATTAATTACCTATATCGTTCATCCTTATGTTTGGGTTTGATTTTAATTTCTAAAATAGAGTGATTAGGAAATCAAGTTATATTAGGTAATTAATTACTTTATAGACAAGCTGAGTGGTGCCTATAATTATAGGAGTTTTCTTTTAGGGTTTAGGTGATGAGATTGAGAGAAAAAGAAAAATCATATCAGATTCATTTCCTTCCATCCCGTGTGATGAGTTTTCGGTGATTCAATAAGGTTGAGGGTTTCGTTATTGTAATCTACCGGGAAAGTTATGTGTCTCCAACTTGTACTATCTTTAATGTATAGTGGATGTTAAGTGGTCTACAGATCCCGTGGTTTTTACTTTCCCTTGGGAGGTTTATCACGAAATTAATTGTGCGTATTTGTGTTTTACTTATTTTGTGCATTTTATTATTGGCTTATACAAGGTTGTGTGATTTCTTGTTGTGGGGGTTTCTTGTGTCGAAAGTCTTCTTAGTTGAGTTAGTTGATCCACATCATGTTAAGCTGATTTAATGATTAATATGTGGTTCAAAGATAATGAGGCTCGGGAGAGTATGTTGATCGTGGGTATTCCTTGTGTCGAAAGTATTCGTAACAATGAGTTTGTTGGGCGGCATGTTGCGGTAGAGAGAAGGTGGTTGTACAAGATGATAGATCACGCATATTATCGTTGAAGAAGAGATCCACATTATACAGAGAGTTTTAGGGAATTTGAATCACGAGAGGATTTATTGGGGTATGATTCTAATTCCTATAATAAAGTGATCAGGAAATTGAGTTATATTAGGTAATTAATAACTTGACAGGCAAGCTGAATGGTGCATGTAATCGAGATAGAGTTTAGTTGAGGAGGTCGAGATAAAAAGAAAGAACATATGAGAATCGTCTCCGTCCATATTGTTTGGTGAGTCTTCGGTGATTCAATAAGATCGAGGGTTCCATTATTATAATATACCGTGAGAGTGGTGTCAGGATATTCAATAGTGTTGAGAATTGAGTGTCTCCAACTTGTAATATCTTTAACATATAGTGGATATTAAGTAACCTAGGTCTCATGATTTTTACTCTCTCTTGAGAGGTTTTTTATGAAGAAATTGTACGCATTCATGTTTTTTTTTTATAATTTGTGCATTTTATTATTAACTTATAAAAAAATTTATAATTTTTTATTGTGGTGATCAATCCAAACACCTTCAAATTATACTCAAACTATCTACAGACACCGTTCCTAATAGGTAATTCCAAATGTGTCCATGACTTTAAGTGGCAATCTATTTTGGAGTGTTTTATGGAAAGTTGATATGAGCTAGTACGTCGGTCATGGACTTCTATAACCCACCTTAAACATGAACTTGGATCATAAAGTTAATAAAAATAAATTTAAAATATAGTGCTAATTAAACTTCACTACTTAAGCAAATACATATACTTCATCCCCTTCCTTAGTTACTTCGACACTTAGAATCCGATTCCGCCAAATCGTTGCTTGTTAAAGTCAATTATTTTCATATGTCGTGAAGTATGTTGTTAGAACTTAGAACTTTATTTTTCTTTTCTTTAAGTTCATGGTTTAATTAAAGTTGGGGAATTTTGTTTGTTTTTTATATAGACTAAGAATGAGATAACACAAATCGGGCATGTTGATTCACATGAATATCAAAAATGATTTTTTTACCTATTGTTGATTCGAAAGAACACCAATGATCAAGATATTTCAACTCAATTGTAAAACACAAATTTGAGAGAAAATTGAAATTTCAATAATTGGATAACTGATTGTTTCAAGTTCTCACTAGAACCCTAAAATACACCATAAATTTCGAATGGGCCAAAAAAGATAAACGGGCCAGATTGCTTATATGCATTCCCTAAAATAATTATAATTTATAATTTAATTTTATAATAATTATAATTTAATTTTATAATTGAGTGGGAATGGATTAATTAAGAGAAAGAAACTACCGGCCAGATTGCTAATATGCATTAATTTTAATAAAATTGTGTGTAAAATTTAAATATATTTGAAGATGTATTTAAGAAGAGATATTTTTAAAAATGTGTATTTAATGAATATTAGTTAAGTCTGAAGGAGAATTTAATAGGTATTAAAAGTATTTTTAATTTAAAATGAAACATGAAGTTATTAAATATAAGGACACGTTAGAGTAGCGTATACATAAATATGTTAGTTACAAAACTAATTCTTATTTTATATTCAAGTAAATGCAATGAAAGAAGCTGTTGACGTTTTAAGAGATGGCAGTTCAATTATATGAATGGCAGACAAGAGTTGTTTTGTACGTTAAAAGCTTTTTTGAAAAGTAAATGCCATGAAGTAAATAGTATTATATATATCAATATCAATGTAATGCATTCAAAGAAAAAACAAAAATCATAAAATGATAACATATATATTAATTAATTAATTATTAACACTTCAATAATTTTAAACTTTAAAATAATAATTTAAATTTATATTATATAAAAATAATATATGATTACTTAAAATATTTGTATTATATTATGTTATTTCTTTAAAATTAGGTTGTTGAATTTGTGTTATTTTAGAGTCTATTAATAGATTTTTGTTTTTTATTGGTGCATATATGAATGACATGTAAATAAATATGTAATTGTGTAAGTTTCTGGAAGTTTTCAAATTTAAGGTGATTTGCATTCCAACCTATCCTATCCATGTAACAATAATAGTATAGTAATAGTAACATGATAGTAAAACCACATTTATGATTGTAGATATGGATGTCTTTTTTGGTATTGATATTTATAGTTTTTACACTTGTAATAAAAGAATTACTAGTAAAAATCCTTCATTATTATCTAAGCTTTTGATGACATCTATATGTCAAACCACTGTCTTACTATTTAGCTTCATGTTACTTTCAATAAATTTTCTTAAGCTCTAGCTACTTGACTCGGCAATCATAAGTTCATAACTCAATGTATGTCAATCAGTGACTTATAAGTGGTTGAAGCTTAATGTCTCCTCTTATTATAAAATCATAAAATCCTTATTTAAATAATGCAATTTATTGATGGCATGCAATAAAGTGATATCATTTGATAGTTGAAATGGCTCTAAGGACGTCAAAAGAGCTCTTAAAATGTAAGCGTAAAAATGTCACCAATGATGAAGAAAACTTTTGGCTTTTTCTCGCGATATATAGAAGAGAATCAAGCTTGATGTTTAGTTGAACTAGCTTTTAAAATAAGTTCCTAACTTATATAATGATAAATTACATAAATATCATTTATATATCTATTTATCCTTTTAAATCAATTCACAACTGTAAGTTTCTATCTCTAGCTATTTTGCCAAACACTTATAAAAAATAATAAGTTTCAGCTTTCAGCTTGAAAGTTAAGCTTCGATTATCAATTTCAATTATAAGCTTTCAGTTACCGGCTACTTTCGCGAGATATACTCTACGTGAATATTGAACTCTCTGTAGTCTGTATATGAGCCTATAAGCTTTGGGCCAACAGTTTTGGGCCCGTAAAATTGAGTTTGATTTATATTCCATACGTTCACTGACTTGCAGACTTGGTGTTTTTGGTTTATGTAATTTGTACAAAGATACATGTGTCTATAACTAGTATATGCTTAACAATAGTAGTTCTTTAAATACTAGAAATTATTTTAGTACTATATGATTATACTGCGACTTAACTATGAAACCGATCAAAGAATTTTCTGGGTACACATAATAACTATAGACAACTAGTGAATAGTGACAAGCTACTATGTATCTAAACTCAAAAGCACGTGCAATTCAACAAAAGTTGAATGACGTGTACGAACCATATATTACGGTTATGGTCTGGCAGTTGGTAACTTAAAAAAACATTAGCCATTCACAATTTTTACTCCAAAAGGGTAAAACAATAGCATCTTGTCATCAAAACCATTTATTAATCAACTTTTATGGTATTTGTAACTTCACCTAAGTATTATTTATAAGTTACTGTATCACAAGAACAAGAGCTACTGGCATCTAAACTATAATGCTTGTGTTTTGTGAAACTACTAAAAGAATCACTTGGTTAAAATATGGCTTAGAAAATATAATTTACAAGTCAATTGTTCTTTAGCAATTGGGAGTTGTGATCGGACTCAATTCGAGCTACACGTGAAAAATAAACGAGTTATAATTCGATGTAACTAACCTTTTTAATGAACGTGTTCAGGTTAGGGTCGAATTTTTTGACATAATTAACTAAAAGAGTTGAGTTAGGGTTCGAATTAAATTGCATACATATGGACCCAGTGGCGGACCAAGAGTCACCTTAGGGTATGCACTTGCATACCCTTTGAGTCCTTGTAATGTAAAAGAAACGAGAGAAATTTTGTTAAACTATAGACATAGATTGCATACACCGGAAAAACAAGGTGCATTTCCTGTTGTGATTGACAGATTTCAGAGAGGAGGGTAAATTATAATTATCATGTCCAATAATCAAGAGAAAGAAGAAGACGACTTTGAGAGATAGAAAAAGCCCACGAGTTGCTCAAATCAATTAAGTTTATAAACCTAATTAATGCTATAACCTGCCATTTCTCAAGTCTCAGCTCTGTTTTCACGAATATAACAATTGTTAAAGATACAAACACTTAATTGGAATTATCATTTAGAATTTTGACTTAATAATATAGTTTATTTATTCCGATGTATATATATATATATATATGGTGGAGATCAAGAAGGAAACAAAAAAATTAGGTAAGGGAAAAACAAATCTCAACCTTTTATTTCATCATAAATAAATGTTGTTAACATTCATATATAATGGATGTTACTCAAAATTTAACATTCATTACAAATGCATTTTAAAAATGTTTTTTAAAAAAAAATAAAGGGTTAAAATTTGCTTCCTTCCTTTTCCAAGATTTAAAACTTCTATATGGATCATTCCTCTATATATATATATATATATATATTTGTTTAATATAATTAAGGAATTAAAGATTTTCACTTCTTATTATTATTAGAGTTTTTAATTATACAAGTGAGTTTCTTCTTTAAATTTTTACTGGTGTCTTTTTCTTTCTTTTGTCATTAGAAATTCAGTTTTAATATGTTATTATGATTTATATACGAGTATAATTTTAAGCATGTGAATTCTGCTAAAAACCTTTTTACCATTTTAAAAAATCGTGTCTTAGGTGTTATGTTCTTGCTTTATTTGTCTACGATTGATTGTATTTTTATACTTGATTATTGAGTTATTGGCAAAATTTTTGATTATAATCTAGCTTATTTATTTATTGATCGAAGATCCCGCACTAATAATCTAAAGTACATACTATTAAATTAACACTAAAATTGAATCAATGTTGTATGACCCTAAACCCAAAAAAGTCAAAGCGATCTTCTATAACATAGACTTTCTACATCAATCAAATCAAATGTATACTATAATACTCAATCCAAAGTAAAAATCAAAATCAAAACCCGAAAATTGATTGGATTATCATATGAAAATATATATATATATATATACTAAATAGTACATATTCTAATTCGGATTTCTAGATCTGTCACTCATCGACCTAACATGACATGAACCGGATGTCGTATCATTAATATTACTCATTTTACACAAATGCACAAAGTATTTCATATTGAAAGTAAAAGCTACACCTGGTTCCTCGAATAATCAATGACTCAGTCATGTAGTTGATCCATAATATGCAAAGTTTGTTGAAAGGAATGGTTGTGAATTCATTCTGATGTTTGAATAATGGGAATATGGTTGTGCAGTCTTAGTTGATATGCAAATGTGTTTTGTATGGTTTGTTGTTGTTTTGTTTGTGCAGATTATGAACAGCAAAAAAAGGAAGTGAACTCCAGTAGTCAAAGGACTAAAAGTGTACAAGTGCAAGTTCAGGGATTAATTAGTACTTTGTATTTGTAATAAGTATAAATAGGTTTATTTGTTCTTATTTCTCATTCTAAGTGTGTGTAATCGTATAACACTCTCTGCTTCTTCTTGGTCAATGTCCCAAATTAGGGTTTCTATGGTTTTTGTGTCTATATATGTGTTTATGATTGTAAGTATGCTTAGGTTTAGATAGGTTGTGTATTGTGTATTTTTCTTGTATAGAGTCTTTTGTCTTGTTTTTGGGATTTTATCCCGATCTTGATATTAATGGAATTACTCCTCTGGTTGAAGTTAGTTCATGTTGTTCTTGGTTAGATTCACGTTTCTTAACAAAGTTTATAACAAATAGTCAAATATTATGTATTTGTGCATTAATATATAGTTAGTGTATTGCATTTTTTGACGACGTAGACACAAGAATGATAAGTAGATGAGTGAGGCCAATAGCGAGAAACGACCAAGCAAAGGAATTTACGAACGGAGTCAGTTTAACAATCAAGTTAAATATCACACTTATTATCAGGTAATTTAATTAATCTAATATGAAAAGAGGAAAAATAAAAATGCTACAGAAATGTGAAAGTTAAGACCACTTTCAACTCTCGGCATGTCATTTATGTGTCAGTTGTGTTACCTCAGCGCCACATTAGTATTTCTCAAATTGACACTCCATTTCCAACTCTGAGTGTGTCACTTTAATTTCTGAGCCCCACACTCACACACATTTTAAATAAAACAATTTCATTAAAATTAAAAATTTTACAGTAATTAATTAAAATAAAACATTACATAAATTAAAAATAAAACATAAAATTAATTTAAATAAAACATTGCAATAATTAAAATAACACACTAAATTAAAAATACTATACTAGTTTAATTTAAAATAAAACATTACATTTATTGAAAACAAATATGATTACATCAATTAAGCAAGACGGTGAAAATTTGGAGGGAGGTACCAAATGTGTCTGATAAGAGCGTTACGAAGTTAATGATAAACCATCAAGTCGTGTAATTTCTTAGCCATACGCATTTGTATTTCAACCCTCTTCACCCACGAACGTCTTGGAGTATTTGTCGGGTTTGACATATAGTCTTCCTCAAGTTGACATATATTGTGTCCGTTGTCCTCAGTTATCATGTTGTGTAAAATAACATAAGTGTACATGATGCGGCGTATTTTGTTGATGCTATACGATCTTGCTGCGTTTTTAATAATTGCCCAACGTCCTTGAAGCACTCTAAATGCTCATTTTACATTCTTTTTTGCAGATTCTTGGTAAGTCTTGAACTTCATATTCCTTTCCTCAATCGGACATTCAGACAACTTCACAAGAGTCGTCCATTCCGGATAAATTTTGTCGACGAGATAATATCCTTTTGTAAATTGAGTCTACATAATATAATACGATGCGAAGGGAGCCTTATGTTTAGTAAATCGTTGAACAAAATCAATTCATTAAGGACGTTAATGTCGTTGTTTGAACCCGTCTAACCAAAGTAAGCATGTCAAATCCACAAATAAGAGGCAGCCGCTTCGAGCATGATCGTTGGATTCTCTTGATCACCTCGTGTGTATTGATCTTTCCATTTACTATATGATAATGAAAAGGGTTGCATTATATAGATTAGTTGGGTGTAATAATGTAAAAAGATGATGAAAAGTGTGTGTGAATGATATGTTTTCAGTTGAGATGGAATAATGTATTTGAATGTAAAAATAGGATGAAAAGTGTGTGTAAATTGAAGTTTAGTTGTATGCGTATTTATAGTGTATTTGGAGTAGGATAAAGAGGTTAAAAAATAAAAATAATACATTTAAAAAAAAAAAGGATATATATCTGTTATATAACGAATTAAATTATTTTTTTAAACATTCTAATGGTCAACAAAGAAAAATCAAACCGAACCCATCCTCCTCGTCGCCTACGTGTCGGTAAACTGATGCAGCTGTACTATTGGTGTCGCAAACCAACGCCTAGCGTCGGGAATGGTCTAAATGTATAGAGTTTACCTACTAAAAAGGTAATAGATAATCATCTGGCATTATTAGAAGGGTTTATTATGTTGAAATGTATAAAATTTAAAATACTTTGTACAATTGTATAAGTAAAGTTTATAAATAGTAATTTTATATATATAAGTTTCGAAAATGAATATTTTTATGTTTTTAACTATTTTTTATTAGATAAAAAAATATTCTTATGCAAATGTTATACATACAATATATAATTGTAGTACTTAAATACGTACTACGTATATTTTAAAGTTCACTCGTATAATAGTTGAAAATTTTAATACATGTTGAAATGCCAATAAACCTTGTACCAGGCATAAAAGAAATTATACGCAACCAAATGTAGTTGATTATTAATAATTGATAATATACAGTAAATATTTTATTTTATATTTTAATTTTTAATTTTAATACTCTAGTCCCTAATAAAGTTATCGTGTTTCGTTTTAAAACAAATAAACACAAAAAACTTTTAATTGGAAATTAGGTCGGATGCACAAACAAACTTCGTAGTGACAACAATGGCGTTATCGAGGATTGCAATGGCGAGAAACATCGCCGGTGAGAGCAAAAGTTGTTGTATTTTAGCCTTCAGAAGGTGGACTCACGCCATCGCACAGCCGCCGTCGTTGGCCGGTGCGATAATAAGCCAATCAGCCGTAACACCACCATTGGTTTTGCCTGAAACCGAAAGAAGCACAGGCACGATCAATGATAACTTCGGGTCGGGTTTCTATCCCGGCATCGGATCGATGGAGCTCATGGCCGTCCCTAAGAAAAAGGTCTCATTTTTATAGTTCTTTCATCTTCCCCAAATCTCGTATAATTTTATTGCATCCGTGTTTTATATAAACATTTTTTAATTGTTATATTGGATTAGCTTAAATTTGATATTTTGAAGGTTTGAGCTTTTTCAATTGTTGTTTGTTGTTTTAGGGTTTAGGGTTTTGTGGCAATTTATTATCCAATAGTGGAGTATTAAGATATTAAAAAATCTAAATTTTAGAACATGATTGTAAGCATTATTATTCCTATTGAATAATTTCCAGCAGGTTTTCGCCTATTTAGCAGGGTTGGGGATGTGATTTTAGTGTTGTCAATCATTTTAGGTAATTGAGATTTACACGATACCTAAAGGACTTGATATCAATTTCTATTTTATGGGTTAAGACTTAAGAGGTGTGAAGTGCACATAAGTATGAGCCATTCTGGATTTCGTGTAATCCTAGGCATAGTGGGGTGAAATACTTAAATTTGACAGCATCAATTGCTGATATGTTTTGTTGATGCAGACTTCTCCTCACAAACGTGGAATAAGGAATGGACCGAAGGCTCTGAAACCTATTCCGGTGATTATTCGCTGCAAGTAAGGTCTTTTTATTTAGATTTTTTCATATTATGGTATAAACATTTTGTGGTGAATATCGTGGATCTGATTCTTGCATTATACAGAAGATGTCCTGTTCTTAAAATTTGTTGTTATTTTGTCTGTTTCACACTTTCTCTTATTGTGTTATTGGTTTTTCTATCTAGCCGTTATGATTTCTTATATATTGTGAGAACACTTTCAAGTATAGAAAGACATTAATATAGATAATACTGAATTCAAGCTCAGGTAACTTTATAAAAGCTCGACTCTTTAGCAACCTTAGATTTTTACATATATACTAACAGATTCCACAAGGCTTAAAAAGGTTGATAAGGAATTGAGTTGTGTAATATATGCTCAATCTCAACTCATTACATGTGTTTAGCTCGTTTTTTGTACTCAAACTCAATAAAGTTTGACTGGAATGAGCTCAAGTTGAGACTGCTAGTTAGATCGTTGCATATTCATTCTTTGAACATTATACATTTTTTTGCAGGGCTTGTGGGCGAGTCAAGCTACCACATTTCTTCTGCTGCAGTGGACTTAGGGACACCGATGGACAAAAGGACTCCACGAGTTAATTACAGGTTCATTTCAGTTGTGTTCGAAAACATATAATAGACATAGAATTAGATGTGGCACCTTCCTTGATTTAAATTGTGTAACGGAGAATGGTCAATGTTTGGTTTCTATCTTTAAGATAGCCTGTGTTCCATCATAATTTTAATATCATTATTGACTTTATGTTTCATTTTGAGTTCATCGGGTTGTATACAGTTGTTCTTATGACTTATCTTCTGTTGGTAATTTTTGGACCAAGTGGCTAGTGTAAGATATGCCAGGGAGTATAATTTATATAAGTACACCTCATGTGTCTCAATTGTTATGACTAATGCACCTTCTTCTGTTAGTAATTGGTCTATTTGTGTTCGCCTTTTATCTTAGACGAGTAAAATTAAAAAGCTTGTAGATGAACAGGTCAAGTGACTTGAGTTGGAAGTCGCTCAAATCTATTTGCAGTTTAACCTCCGAAACGATAGGCTTTACTGTTGCAATCATAATCAAGACATTAGTAATTTATTATAAATAACTGAAAGATTGTTCTTAGTTAAATTTGTGGGTCAATACAATCCTACTTGGTCTAATTTAACATTTACGATAGAAGTGACAAATTTTAACCTGAATGTGTTTTAACGTGTTACTCGACGGGCATGTAACCTATTATCCACATTTACCGGTCTACTATCATGATCATGTGAACTTGTATTGATAATACATGAAATACACACAGAGGAACAACTGTGGATTTGTGATCATTATGAACGAAACCTAAATCTGGAAAGTTCAGTTAATGGAAACTAGGAAGCCACATAACTTTACGGTGTTTTGACCATTGCCAACCTTTTGCCATCCAATCAACTTACCACATCTACTTCATATCAATGATCATGTTAATTTATAGTCTTGTTACATGAAATTTAAGATAGACTTACACTTATGGGATATAGATCAAGAACTTGATCCTTTTACATACAATCTTATAGCGTATTAATGAGTTGTCACGTCAGCATTTCATTTCTAAGCAACTGTATCTTTTAACATCTATAATCCATGGAACCTTCAAAGTGTAATGGGTTGGTCTCGTTTTCTTTTTGTTTTTACTTTCCCTAATTCCATTTAACTTTATTGAGCTTTTAGAGCCCATGAAGCTTACAATCCCATTAATCACCAAGCTAAAAACATGTAGTTGGAGACTCCATATAAGAGAAATCCTTTGCAGTTGTGAAATATATCTTCCTGCTGAAGTGTTGCTTTATTCTTGATGCTGGCTTGAAGATTCGATTATGCCAATTCCATAAAAGCCACGAAAGAGTGTAGCAGACACCATTAAAAGCCATGTCGAAAACACTCGATCTTGAACCCATAATTGAAATCCCTGATAAATTTTGAATAGCCAAAGTTGGCAAGGGGGAAACCAGCTCAAGCATTTCCTCCAGATTACAGCAGGCATGAAACTAGCACATGATTGATGCACTCATCGGGACCATCACAAAGAGGGACAAGAACTTGTGATTGAGGTGATACCACGAGAGATCGGATTAGAAGAGGTGGGAAGCTGATTCATAGTTGCACGCTATACACAAAGTTAGATGTTTACAACACCTGTTGTAGGTGATGGTAGCAATCATCCTTTTATGTTCAAAAACTATGATGTTTTAGAGTTTGTTTTGCTCGGAAATGAAAGTAAAGAAAGAGAATGAAGATCTTTCAATCAACTAAATGAGAAATGGAAGAGAATGAAAAGAAAGAGGTCATTATTAGTGAGGTTTGAAGTTTTTTGTTGTAAAATGTTTCATTTAAATCCTAGATATTAATATGTGTTCTCCGATTATTACATAAACGTCAATCGATCTAGAAACATAGTTAAAAGTAAGATTGTCAAGATCGATATCTTACTTAGGATTTTTTTCGTCTTCACAAGATCGAGATCGTAAGATCGTATCCAATCTTAAGATCCCAATAAGATATGCTAATCTTTTACATATGTGTTATAATATATATAAAAGACCAAATATGTGACAAATTAATTGAGTTTTCATAGTTGATATACTATAACATTAATTCAATAATATTTATAAGAACTTAGATTACTATATTTGTTATTAATGATATAGATTTTCAAGTGTTTAACTGTTTTTATTGAATAATTGATTAGTTTACTTTTGTTAGTTGATTAAATGGTTAGCTTATTTGCTTTTTATCAGACAAAATCAATATATATGTATTTTTTTTAGCTTATTAATTCATGATAAGTAAGATCGGCTCTGATCGAATCAAGATCCTAAGATCTTATGCTCGGGAGGATCGATATCCTAAGCAGATCCTATACTTTTTAGATTCTACGTAAAATTGGGACCGTTTTCGTTAATCAATATCGTAAAATCGTAAGATCTTAAGATCAAGATCTATATCTTAACAATATTGGTTAAAAGTACAATCATATCAAGACACCCTTTAAAGACTATCAAAATACTTGCGCAATGCAACATAAAATAAAATTTATCAAAAGTGGTGAATCGTGACGTATTATGTACTTTTATTCTTTTCCGATATATAAATCATCTATATAAATTTTGATGGTAATATGTCCGTTTGATTTGTCTAAAGATTTAGAGAAAGGAGATCTAATGATGGAGAAATTAAGTTACTTGATAGATGTAATTAATGTATTATTGAAATTATACCGTTTTTAAAGTTCAATATTGATTGTTTAAAAGTTAGTTTTGAACTGAATCATAAAATGTTTTATATATTACTGTAAAATACGAGCAAGATTTATCGAGGATTTTCCTCTATAGTTGAAATAACTATACAATTGATATTATTAGAAGACTTGACTTAGAGTCGAAGATTTTCCTCAATAGCATTGATTATCGAAGTACTTTTTTATTTTTTAAATTATTTCCAGATCAGATAAGTAATTCAAAACAACGTTCTATACTATTTATTTATTTAATTATTTAAAAGAATAATCAAAATTTATTAAATAAGCAGATTAGTATTTATAGTATATTAAAAATCAAATAAATACTAATATATTTTAATACCCAAAGTTAGAAACACTCAAACACCAATATGTCTCGTCCGTGGTCAAAATAATCCCAAACTCACCATTTCGTGATTTTCAAGTCACACTTTCTCGAAATGTATATATTACAATGTTAAATTAATTAAACTTAAGATCAATTACTAAAAGAATCCCAAAAATTAGGGTTTAAGTTGAGAACGTACAAAATCATGGGAAGCAAATCATCAGCACCATCTTCATCATCTTCCCCAAATTCAGCCCAACAACAAAACCCTAAAACCACCCCAACCGTCGCCATGTCATCACCCGCATCTGACAATTCCACAACCCCTGAACCACAACCCCCTAAAACCCTAGAAACCCAAAACCCTGATCAAGAACAAGAAGCCCCAAATCAAGAACAAGAAACCCAAAATCAAGAAGAAGACGAGGAAGGTGAATGTGGGTTTTGTTTGTTTATGAAAGGGGGTCAGTGTAAAGAAACATTTGTTAATTGGGAAAAATGTATTGAAGAAGGTGAAAAGAATAATGAAGATATTGTGGGAAAATGTTATGAAGCGACATCTGCTTTGAAAAAATGTATGGAAGCTAATCAAGATTACTATGGTGTGATTTTGCAAGCTGAAAAAGATGTTGAACAACAAGCTATTAATCAATTAGATCAAGAGAAACAGAAAGAAAGATTAGGTGTTATTGTTGATGATACAAATGAAGAAAAAGAAAAGGGCAAAGAAGTTGTTGCTGACCAAGAAAGTTAATTGACTTTTAGGTAATTCAATATGAGGATTATGCTGAATTTTGGAATAAAGATGTTAAAATTTTGGCTATAATTTAAGTTATAGTGTAGTGCCAAATGATTGTTTACTTGGCTATTTTGTTTAACTCTTTTTTATAACATGAATTTTTGATTACCTTCAAATTGATTGATGATGATATACAGAGAAGGTTATAATTGTTAAATATAATGCTTGCTATTTGCTTTTTTTCTTTATCAAATGCTGTGTTTTTTATGATTGACAGGGTAATTATGATATGATGAGTTTGAGCAACCATTGCATAGAAAATCTAAATGTAATTAAAACGGGTAGCAGCAATAAAGGACGATTATTGGTGGATCGTCCTTTCAAAATTGCCAACTTTTTGACTCTGAGTGATGTGCTAAGCTTACTTCTATGGCTCATGGGTTTATTGGAAAGTTTTAATGGTTCATGAGCTAATAAGTTCCAGCTTATGGTGCTCTTAAGCTATTTAAAATGAGTTTATCGGTTATCCAAAGGTCAGTTAGTCCATAAGCCTCGAAGATAAGCTTTACCCAAACATCCACTCACTCACAAAATCAAGCTAGAATCGTTCAAAGCATAAATCAAAACCCTAAATTCCCTCATTAAAATATAGAAGCTAACCAATGAGCCTTGAGGTGTTCCATTGAGTTTTAATTGCATTAGGGAGACTTGTGTTTTACAAAAAGAGGTTGTTCCGATACTCAATAATATGACAAGTAGCTCCAAGACTCACCACAATACACCAACTTCTATGACTCTCCTGAAAATGTCGGATTATATGACGTGATTATTGTCTTAAAAGTAATTTGGTGGGTTGATCAAAAATTATTTGTCATGGTTGTAGATAGGCTGATATTTTGCTTATCTAGCATTCAGGGAATGCATAACAGAAAGTTAACCGGTTCCTAGCGAGTAAAGTTAACATGCAAGTATATTGCTATAGCTTATAATTTTGGTCACATCTTCGTTTCTGCTCCAATGAAATCATATTTCATGAGGGACGAAATACTATGGTTAATTGAAACTAAAGAGACCATTTGCAAAATCAGCTTGAAACCTCAACTAAAAATCTATAGGTACTTTATTGGCTTAGAGTTAAAGGAGCAGATTAAGAATCTACTTTTTTGAAGGCAGAGCATATCTTAGTAAATCGAACTCGAAGCAAAAATATAGACGATTGGTAATTGGTTTGAAAACCTTGAGGCTGCTTGATTTTATCATCAAGGCACACTGGGTATATAAATTGTTGAGCTGCTTTGGATCAATTATAAACTCTTAACCAATTCAGTGTCTGCAGCTCTTGAAACATTATCTGGAAACGATGAGAACAAGGCAACAAGTTCCCTTATTGCATTGAAATTGATATCTTGGTTTAAAAAAGCGCTAGGCGATCCGAGGCGCTAAGGTCCCGAAGGCCGAGGCGCTAGGCGCTAAGGCGAGAGCCTCACGTAAATACCCGATTTCAGAAAGTCAACAAAAGTCAACTGCAGAAAGTCAACTGCAGGTCCAAAAAGTCGACTAGAAGATCCAAACTAAAGAATATGTAGACTAGAAGTTCTATTAACTCATAATCCAGCTTCAATTTGGCTCCAATTTGTTGTTTCTTGCTTCAATTTTTCAAAAAAACCCAAAAAAACTTGAGGCGCCCAAGGCGCTAGGCGCCGCTTTGATGGAGCCTCACGTACAACTATCGCCTAGACTAACTTTGAGGCGCCCTGCCTAGAGCCTTGGAGCGCCTAGGCGCGCTTTTTTAAACCAAGATTGATATAGTACCTACTGAAGGAATGTTATAAGTACAAATTGTTCATACACCAGTATTTCGTATAACATACTTCAGTGTGCTGCACACCAAGTTTGTGATGTCTTGCCTACTATTTTATATTCTTTGTTGGCTTATAGATATCTTGCCTTGACAAGAATCACAGTCACACATGTTTTTTCTTTTGAGAGTGCTCCTCGTATGATCGTCTTTTGGGATAAACTTATGTGGCCGTATGCTCAACTGTTGCCTACATTAGTATGCTGTCTTCTACAATTTGCTAACTGTCTTAGGGAAAGATTTTCGATTTTCATATATTTATCGTTGACCAAAATTAATGCCAATGTATTAGTATTCTCGCATTAGACCATGGCACAACAATGCGTAAAATTTTTCCAAGTTCTTTAATCCTTATGATCTTTAGCCCAATTTACCTTTTTGGGCAACTAACCAATCCCTTATAGATGTTGTATCATCGTGGAATGTTTGCACATGTTTGGCTTAGCGGTGAGGAGGTAGCCGGTTCATGAAACATGCATTAAGTTTAAACCCGGAGACCATTTTCATTGTTTTGGGTACATTGTGATCGACCTCCCTTATGTTTGCCTTATGTTTGCCATGGGACAGGCACCTGTGGATGGAGGTCTGTTTGGTGAAATAGTTGTAGGCTGTAGTTATAGCTATAACTGTAGATTGTAAGTTGTAGCTTTAGGTTTTGAGCTTTTCATGGAAAGCTACTTCCAGTAACTTTGAGATTTTGAACTTTCCATTGGATCTAAAGTTACAGCTTATACATGACAAACAAGACTTTTATTTTAGCTTTTTGTTCAAAAACTAAAAGCTAAAGCTCCTGAAATCTCCATGTCAAACATGCCCTTCCTTTTTTGTAGTATAATCGAACAACGAAGCTAATCGCCAAGATACTAATCAGGTGTACTTGTACTTTGTTTCTAGGTATTAGATACAGGGTAGATCATGAGGCAGATGGATGAAATATTCTGCTGTTCATATCTAACATGAGAGGTGGACCAATTAGCAAATGTCAACCGGAAAGATGAAGGGTTCGATTACTTGTATCTCTCTTGCAGAGACTCATAACATTGCCTTTTACTTTGATTTTATGATTTGAATATGAAAGAATATTAATCCAAAGTACGAAGCTCATTCAATTATGATATGACTTCAAGTCAGATTGTTCACTTCTATGAAGGCTGAAATCATTTAAGTTTTAGAAAAAAAGAATCCAAAGACAAATTGTAATAAATTACACAGATCTTTGTGGTTCGCACAAAATCACATGGAATGTTTATAACAATTTTGAAATTACAACGAATGTTCTTGCTTTTGAAATTTCACACACTCACAGTTATTGAGCTCGTTAAACTTTGTCTACTATATAATTCAAAAACGAATTTAAACCTTTTGCTAAATTACATCTAAGGTCCGTAAAATAATATTTGTTTCATTGCATTGTATTGTTTAGTTAATTAACAATCTGATGATTGTGTACTTAATGGTTTCTTGTTGGTTCATATTATTCAAACATATTTTATTTTTTTCATTTATGTATCTGTGACATCAGACAATTTGACCAACTAGGTCCAACAAAGTCCATGTTAACCAGGGCAAATGTCTCCTTAGTTGGTGCTAACCCACACAATAAGTAACCCAATGGTGTGTGTATGCATATCCTAGTCTACTAATGCTCCTAATTGAAGTAATCCAAAACATGATTATTATTTTTTACAAGTTTTTATTTTATATTGTTTGTTTTGATACAAAGATGAAGTATACAGATCAATATATGCAAAGATTGACGAAATTATAAGCTTAACATACTGAGATTTCATTTGATGCGTGTACCTTCTTTAAGAACTAAAATTAGAAAAATGATTATTTTACAAATTCAGCAACAAAAAGAACAAGAACTACCCATTGAGATATGGAAAACTTGCTTGAAGAGTCTTGTCGAGTTATAAAAGAAAATAGCATTCTTATAACTATGATTACTTTATATTCGATCAAAGTTCATAAAATTTGTACTAAAACTGTAAGCACATAAACAAATGGAAAAAAAATACAAATAAAAAAGAAGAAATCTTTATGCCCAGAAAGACGACTTACGTGGTGCTTCCTTTTTGCTCTCGTGAAGTATAAACAACTCTCGCGTTTTCCATTTGTTGCCATTCTCCACAATTCTCATTTTGTTGGTTCCTTTACACTCACTTGCAAAACCATATCCAATGTGGTATATGTGCATCCATGAAGGTTGGCTTAAACTTCATGAAGAATGAAATAGTCTCATTGAATTGAATTACTTACTGGTGCATAGTAACTACAATTTGCCACCTCACAAAAGCATTCCTCAGGGTTGGCGTAGAAGTAGTCTTCTTCTTTTGGTTTATCTGCAATTATTGTACGATGATTTCGTTGGCCCATTCTTTTCTTGTGTGACAATTTCACTGCATCAGAAAACTCATTCCACGATAGTGTTCCATTTTGATGCAAATCTATTAATTCTACAAGTTTTCTCCTATTTAGTTGGATAGTCTTCTTAAACCCAAGGTACCTGCATTATATTACATTATTTTCAGTCATTTATACCAGAATACAAGATCTTTATAATAAGGGTGATCAACTTGTCAAACAATCGTATTTGCCATTTATCACAATGCAAGCAATGAGCGATTTTGGAAAATACGTTTCTTTATCTGTATCCAGATTTCCACAGTTTGTCCAAGATGAATTGTTCTTATAAATCCTAGTATCTTTAGGGTATATTTGGTCTTTAGTTTTTAATCATAGTTGTGACCAGGAGCTTTTAATTATTTATAAATCTTTAGGCAAAGAAGATGTAACTGTAGCTGAAAAGTGTAAAATGACATAAGAGGCAGATAGATTGATAAATAAAGGGAGGAAATTGATTATTTAAGGGTATTTTTGTACTTTTTCTGCTAAAAGCTCCAGCTCCCTTTTGAAAGCTATTCCAACTAACTTTTCGTTAGGAGCTTATTAATTTTAATAAAAGCTCAAGCTCTCGTACCCAAACAAAGCTTTTTCATGTTGAGAGCTTATTTTTTTAAAAACCAAAGCTCTGTGCCACACATACCCTTAAGATGGTATCAATAACAACAATTTGTTTAAATGAAGAACCAAGATCAATGGTTGAACACATATACGTACATATATGTGCGTATACTTTATACATGTATGTAATGTAATGAATGTATGCAAATAAAAAGAGGATCTCTTACCTGCGGTGACCTTCTACAAGCTTTGCCATGTTGCCATCGTAAGATGGAACAAATATGTTACTAGCAACCGACACCATGAAATCGAGAGCTGCCATTTGGGACGAATGATTCTGAAACTGTCTCAGCTCCTCGGGATCTAATAGTGTTTCTTTCTTCACCTAAAAATACAACCAAACATTTAATTTATGAAAACAAATTAAAAATCAAATATATCAAACAATACGAAATGTCAATATTCATTTAAGGGTAATCACTTACAATTCGAGGAAATGTAGCCCTCAAAGCGGCAAGTCTCTTTTCATTTCCAAATATTTCACCTGATGCAATATAAATTTGTATGTCTTGGTCAAATCCAAGTGCTTGTAAAATTAATGTTGCCTCTTCAGGTGTAAGAGGACAAAGGCCTTGCGATCTCCTCTCTTCTGACACTATCTCCTTCTCCCTCCACCACGGGAATGCATATCTGAAAACAAATGGCCGTGAGGGGTCAAAATGGGTACAATTTTTGTACAGGGAGGTTCAACCTGTTTGGTCCAAAACTTTGACTTTTATTCATGATGACTTAGAGAGTCAAAAAAGTATAATTTTACAAATAGTATAGTTATTTCACTCAGAATCTAATTCCCTGAGTAGAATGCTTTTATGAACCATGAGGCTTTATGCGTCAGAAAAATAAAACCTTCAATCTATTTGCTTTTAAGCTAATCAGTTTATATTATACATTAGGGATAAAACCACAACTGTAATCAACCCATTCATAATTTAATAAATCGAAACTGCCACTTCAATCAAAGACGTTACCTCAAACGTTTGAGTTCATTGGCTTCTTCAATGGTGCAACCATGTGTACAACCTGAGAAGGCCAACATATCCATCTCGTATCTCAAGTGCAATGCCATAAATGGTCCTTGTCCTTGGAGAATGCGCACTAATTTATTCCCGAGAGCTTCGATTGAAGGAGTGAACTTAAGTGCCTTGAAATTGACACGGCACCTGAGTTGTTGAAGATACTGTGAAATTCCATTGTTTGCTAATCGTGTATCCGTTCGATTGAAGTGTATAACCTTATGCTTGCTAAAAAGTGGTAGAATCTGCAATTTGTTACAAAAACTTATCTATGAGATCACATTACTCAACGATAACTCCTGAAACAGTACACTGCTTCACATTTATATCTTTTTAATAGAACGTATATATCATCGAATACTCCTTCCATCACACAAAAGTTGCAATCTTCGACTTGAAATTAGAGAAGCATTTTACTAGAAACCAAATATCTATAATATCAATAAGCCGCGTTATGTCACCATACTTTCAGGGGTTCTTTCAATCATGTAAGCAGAGTATCAAAAACTGTATCAGTCTACTAGTTAGAAATTCTTATTAATAACCATGTGACTGGGTTTGTTGCTACTGAAATAACTAACCAAACAATGACAATAAATGACTAGAAATGTACTCTAGGGATGTGTCAGACCATGTGTTTCGAATATCATTCATTAATGAAAAAAAAGGGAAAAACGGGGACCCAAATCCATCAGAAGTATTTGTAATCGGCTAATAGGTAATCTTGAAATAAACATTGTATAAGTATGAACCTGTTCAAGGTAGTATTTTTCACTCGACCAGCTGACAGGGGGCATCTCTAACGGCTGAAATCCATATTTCCTGCTAAATCTCTTTGGCAACCTTTTCACAATTCGGACTTCATCTCTTAGGGAATCAATGAAGTGGCCGACATTAAATATGTCTTCAAAATCACTGAAGCAAGCAAACAATATAAATCAGAACTCTTATGATAACAGCATGCCAAAGCATCGCAATTTCTATATTTCAAAATTACCTAGGATCGGCCCAGAAAGATGTCTTATCAAGCTCTGGAACAACCAACGTGAGATTCAAAAGACGAGCAACTGTCACCATGTCACATATCTGAAATAACCAACTTCAATTCATAAAATTACAATGTAAGCATAGATTAGATATGAAGGCAAAAGAAGAACCACTAACCGCAGCTCTCATTTGATTCAAACCCCCATTACAAGAAACTTTAAGAAACCCGTTACTTATGTAATCCCCTGCACAAAAAAAGACTTATACTTAAACAAAAAATCCCTAAGCAATGATATAAATTCCCTAAACATTTGGTTACTATTTGGGGCTAAATGATTATTTTTGTGTTCGAATTCTTGTTTCAACATCATTGTCCTAAAGGCATTATTATATAGAATCTACAATCTCTCTCTATATATATATACACATCTTAAGGAGATAAGTGTCTGAAAAATGTATTAAACTTTATCCAAAATCGAAGTGTATGTATCCCATAAACTCTTCATCAGGTAACCACAACCATATAAGTTGTCACCTCACAGGTATACAAGTCATACGAAGTCGGGTAAATACACTAGCAAATAACCCGAAGTTTGATACATTTTCAGGAATTTAACCCAAATCCAAATAATACACTTCACCAATTTGAGCATAATGTAATGACTAAACCATATTGCATACAATAGCTCATAAAATCCAATGCACTTAATTATTGAAAAGAATAAGCATAAAAACTTAAAATACAACCAAAAAAAAGTTATATTAAAACAATAGTTTACTAACTTGTAGGTGGCAGGGGAGGTGGTGGTGGTGGTGTAATGATGTTTGTGGCCTCACTGGACATTCTGGTGGATCCATTAATCGGGTTCGAAAACCCCGAAAATAATGTCGGATGCCAAAGCTCACCGACAGTTACAAGCTGAACCAAACAAGTCCAAATCAAAATGCTGGAACAAACCCTGATGAACCACACTTGTAATCTGGTTCTTTGAATCACTTGACCTGGTAACTTAGCCCACCTCACCACCTGTACACTACTGTTTTCAGATCTAACATCCATTTCTTTTCTTTACACCACATCTCTTCTTCATTCTCAAAACATTGCACTAAACAGTAAAGATTTTAGCTTTTAAATACCAAATTAAATCAATATGAACCCTAATAAAAATTCGAGCTGGGCGTTTGGAAATTTGCTAAAAAAAATATAAATTTTTGCTAATTAAAATGACCTAACTTGTAGTGCGAATTGGGTATTCAAGAAATTGCCAAGAAAAAATAAAGAAATTAAGATATCAAGATTTGGGTATTACAATGAGGTGACATCGAAAACACCAAACCCAATTAAAATAACCTAAATTTATGAAATGGGTGTTGATGAATTCACAAAAAGATTTAAACTTTTTTGCCGAATGGATCAAATAATAAGAACCCTAGAGAGAGGGAGTGATTAACAATGATTATTGATAGTGTGAAAAGCCAAAAGAAAAAAAAATTGTGAGAAAGAGGTGGTGAGGAAATCACGAGAGTGGTGAATAATAAATAATAAATAATAAATTAAAAAATAAAATAAATAAATAACTTAAAATGAGATTTGCAACTACCAAAAGATTCACAAGCATCAAATATTTTTCAATAGTTGAATAATTATTTTTTGTTTTCTTTTAATATTTTTCTGCTTTGAGTGGGTTCCTAATGAAAAAAATGTGAAGCTTTTTTGTTTTGTTTGTGTGAAATTTTGGGGAAAGAGGGGTGTGAATAGGTGATCTAATGTGATGAAAGTGACAGAGGAGTGGTATTGGTACAAAATTTGAATTATTTGTGGTCATATAAATTTACAATTGGTGGGACTATTTCATTCAAACACAAAAGTATGCAGTTAAGATTTCTAATGTAGATACTACTTAACAGATTAATTATCTTTATATAGTACTTAACAAATTATTTTTAGATTTAGATGGTTTGAATGAACTTGATGTGTATGACACATCATGTCATATCCAGTGTCCACAGATCTTTTTCTATAATTTAATCTTTAGTTACTATAAACTCTATAAAGATAAAGATTATTAAAATGTATCACTTAACCATTGAGATTTTAGTCCATTTTAAAAGTTTTTTTAATCTTTAGTTAATTACTATAAGTTTATTTGTTTTCCTAATAAAAAATTTTAACTTTTTTTTTCTCAACAAATATTTAATTCTTCTTGACAAAAGAATATACAGTTGACGTTTCAAGAAAAATGGAACAAATATTCGTGACTTTGATATGATTTATGTAGACTACTATTAGTTACAGAATCATATAGTTACATCATATTAGATAAGTGTAACTAACCCAGTTTTTTTTTAAGTGTCTGTTACTAATCGGTTGCATAAATCCCTTATCATTGTTTGATCATTTTGAATAAACTAATAGGCTATTTATGCGTCTTAATATTCAAATTATCTTGAGCATTAAATAGATTCCTTCTAATGCCGTTGCTTTAGATGCAAAAATGTCAACCAAGAGGCCAGCAGAGGGAAGAAATAATAAAATTAAATAAGGCAATGTGTGACGACATCTGTCCAAGATTCAAACTCTGGCTTAGAGACGCTTGTTTTAGTTGATAATTACTCCGTATTTAATTAATTCCCATTTTATAAGTAACTTCAAATCATCATCTGTCAGGCTTGATTTGGTTGTAAGACCTTTTCAATGGCTCGTCGGTTGGTAAACTGATTGGGTCGGTCGACCGACATTGTTGGTAGCGATATGTCAGTCCGACGCATCGGTTGAGGGTCGGTTTGTGGACGCGGCGAAGGACGAATAGGCAAGGCCCACATGCGAATTTTTTTTTGTTTTCTTCCCCTTTTTAACCATTTGACCCTTTAAAAAAAATTAAAAACTATCCGTTTTTCAGCGGATTTATTATCCGTTTTTTTCAAAAAATTATTATTTTTTTATTTTTTTAACATATTTATCATAACCCAAACCCACTATAAATACATATACAACTTACCTTCAATTCACACACAACTGTTCTACATTATTTACACCCAATTTTATCTTCTTTCTACTACATTCACATGCATTATTTCACACAACTATGCTATATAATTCACACACAATTTTCATCACATTTCTACTACATTCACATACATTATTTCACACAACTATTCTATATAATTCACACACAATTTTCATCACATTTCTACTACATTCACATACATTATTTCACACAACTATTCTATATAATTCACACACAATTTTCATCACATTTCTACTACATTCACATACATTATTTCACACAACTATTCTATATAATTCACACACAATTTTCATCACATTTCTACTACATTCACATACATTATTTCACACAACTATTCTATATAATTCACACACAATTTTCATCACTTTTCTACTACATTCACATACATTATTTCACACAACTACTATATATAATTCACATACACTTTTTATATTATTTCTTTACATTCAAAACATAATCGTTAATGGATAACTACTCGTCTTCAAGCTCCGATTCCGATTACGAAGACTTTTTGGCGGTCATGGCATGTTACGATCCAGTCGCGATGCTAGACATAGTTGATAGGTTGGATGAAGAAGATGAAGCCGAAAGTTCAAGCAGGCCGCCAAGAGCACCAAGAAGATACTTACCGAGAGATCGTGTCGCGGTCGTCGAACGTTTGTTCAATGATTACCTTTCTCCAACTCATATCTGGCGGATTACTTTCGTAGACGATTTCGGATGAGTCGGCCATTATTTCTCCATATATGCGAAGGTATAATATCTTTTACTCAACAACCTCTACCACCGTATTTTGATTATTTCCATCAACGTTTTGACGTTGCCGGTAAAATTGGTTTCAATATTTACCAAAAATGTACTTCCACCATACGCCAATTGGCATACGGTGTCGCACTCGATTCATTAGATGAGTACTTACACATGGGTCAACAAACATCATATGATTGTTTGGACAATTTTACCAAGTGTATATTTCATTTATATTCCACTGGGTACTTTAGGAAACCAACACTCCAAGATGTCGAACATTTACATTTGGCACATCAAGAGTTACATGGTCATCTGGGTTGCTCGGTAATGTCGATTGTATGCATTGTCCTTGGAAGAATTGTCCACTAGCATGGAAAGGTCAATATACACGAGGTGATCATGGGCATCGAACAATCATGCTCGAAGCGGTTGTCTCTTACAATATGTGGATATGGCACGCTTACTTTGGTCTGGCGCGTTTAAACAACGACATCAACGTCCTTAATGAATCGGATTTGTTCAACGATTTACTACAAGATAGGGCTCCCGCCATAACGTTCAATATTGCGGGGACTCAATTTACAAAAGGATATTATCTTGCCGACGGAATTTATCCAGAATGGGCAACCCTTGTGAAGTCGTTTAAATGTCCGATTGAGGAGAAGAATATGAAGTTCAAGACTTTTCAAGAAGCTGCAAGAAATGATATAGAAAGAGCATTCGGAGTACTTCAGGGACGTTGGGCAATTATTAAACACCCGACAATACCATATAGCATCAACAAAATACGTCGCATAATGTACTGTTGTGTTATTTTACACAACATGATAACCGAGGACAACGAACGCAATATATGTCCACTTGAGGAAGACTATTTGTCAAACCCGGCAAATATTCCAACACGTTTGTGGAGGGAGAGGGTAGAAACACAAATGCGTACGGACAAGGAATTACGCGACTCAAGGGTTCATCATCAACTTCGCAACGCGCTTATCGAACACATTTGGCACCTACTTGAAAATTTTCGTCGTCGTAATTAGTTGATGTAATCGTATTTGTTTTTTAATTTTAGTTATTTAAATAATTGTAATGTTTTATTTAAATTATTGTAATGTTTTTATAAAATTTTATGTAATGTAATGTTTAATTTTAATTAATGTAAGGTTATTAATTTAATTAGATTGTTTTATTTAATTGTGTGTGGGGCCCAAAAATCAAAGTGACACATCAGGGTTAGTAGGGGTGTGTTTGTTGTGTGTCAGTTTGGGAGGTGCTGATGTGGCGCTGACATGTCTCAACTGACACGCTACTGACGTGTCAGCCATTGGGAATGGTCTAAGTATCTTCTATGTATCATAATTTGGTATGTTGCCTTATAAATTTGTTTTTACATTTGTCTCTTTAACTTAGAAAGGAAAATTGATGTTTAAAAAGTATACATCTTTCTAAATTATGAATTTTTTAAGAGTGGAAAATAAGTGGCATCTACTTGATTTCGAGATTTTCATAATGTATAGGAGACTGATCTAGAATTCTAAGATCACTCTCTACGGAGTGTTAGTCCTTCGTTCTCCATCCCATGTGATTTCCGTTCTCCATTCTCCTCGTAGGCACGACATCATTTTAGGGTGTCGTTATGAGATCTTTGTTACGCTGGGAATGGTACAAGAACGGTAGTAAGTGGGCCCATTTTCTTCAGCAACGACCAAATGTAAAAAAAAATAAAAATTTAATAGTTTTTTTTCCAATCTCAAACACTCTATATATACATACAATTACCACTTTTTTCATACACAATTCTCACTTTTTTTTTTTAATTATTACATCAACCTATATAATTAAAACACTTGAATTGTTTTTTTTTTTTATATTACATCTAACAAACCCATGAACAAAGACACAGACGAGGATAATTGTATCGTCTTTTTAATAATTAATGTAACATATTGTTTTTATTTAATGTAATTTTTATTATCAATGTAACATTATTTTTTAATTAATATAATTTTTATTATTAATGTAACGTATTTTATTATTATTATCATTGTGTTTTAAAAATACTAATGTATTTGTATTAATAGTTAAGATATGACGTGATGCTTACATGACATTGAAAAATTCAATCTTTCTGTCATTATATATTCATTATAGGTAAGATTAAGATTCAGTTCTTCTTCAAATTTTCAGTCTTATTGCTAATGTGACGTTGAAATGACAGTCAAGTTTTCAGTTATCTATAACATCATATTGAGTGGTCTAAGTGACCGTGAAATAAAAATTTTATATTGTATCACATAAAATCAACTTATATATACTTCTGCAATACTAACTAATATAATACTAATATAAGACATATCAATCTTAAAATTTTAACATGCTAACTGTTCGTAAGTCAAATATTCATTTTTTCACCTTTTTAACTTTTATATTGACTCTCTAACTCTACACGTGAACAATAAGGAGAATAAAAATAAGACGTTCAACTATTATCGATTCACTATTTAAAACAAAATTGGTATTTCAGCACATAGCGACAATTATTGTCATTTCAAAAAAACATTTATCGTTTTTCTGAGAATTCTAAATTAATGACAAAAATCGACACATAATTAATTGTTTCAGAATATACACTCTAAATTGAATCAATCCACTTATCAACATATGTGAATCACCAAAAAACAATCAAACTACACTAGAAGTCACGTAATAACTCTAAAATCATCATATTTAAATTGACAACATCGATTACTCCTTTTCAAATATTATCGCCGCTTTGCATGAGTGCGGTACTAGTTTTGGAAATGCACAGTTTTCTCACCAAAAAAAAGGTAAAAATAAAAATAAAAATTAAAAAGAATAACAATAACAATTAACATAATCCAATGTATGTCCCAGGAAAATGATACACTAAAATATACAGTTAAAAGTTAAACATCACAAATGAAACTGAGAGGTCTATGGACTCTTGTTTTAATCGAAGTCTTTATTCAATTCTGGAAAACAACTTATAACAAAACAACATCATCGTTCTCCATCACCATCACCTCCAACATACCTAAAAACATCCAACTTCCGGTCAATCAAACCACAACAACCATGAAACTTCAAAAACATATAGTTTCTGCACTTGCAATTATTATAGGGTTTTTATTCATCACCACCCAATCTATTCGTTTTGAGATGGAATCAGGTCGTACCAAATGCATATCAGAAGATATCAAAAGTAATTCTATGACAGTTGGTCACTATTCTGTTGTTAATCCCGATGAACAACTACCTTTACCTGAATCCCACAAACTTACTTTAAGGGTAATCTTTTTTATTCACCATCTTTATATTATAAGTTTTGTGACATGGGTTTTGTATAGTTTAATTAATATTTGGAATATATTTACCAACTTGAGTTTTTGGTCATAAGTTGTTAAAACTGCGCTTTATTGGCTTTTCTAAATTTCAATAAGAATGTAATACGTATTAATAAGCTTAGCCGAAGGCCTGTTGATTGTTTATGATTTGTTGGTTAATTTTGGTTTATGTAACCTAGGTGACATCGATTTATGGGAATTCGTATCATTATGCTGATCATGTGCAATCAGGACAGTTTGCATTTCAGGCTGTTGAGGGTGGGGATTACATGGCTTGCTTTTTTGCCGTTGATCACCATCCGTCGATTAAGTTTTCGGTTGAGTTTGATTGGCGGTCTGGTGTGGCTGCTAAAGATTGGTCTAATGTAGTCACTAAAACTTCTGTAGATGTAAGTACCATTTCCTCACAATCCATACTTAATTATCAGTTTACTATCAATTTTACAGAGTATTATGTTAGATAGAGCATACAAATGAATCAAAAGGAGTGATTTTACTTTACTATAAAATTTAGTGGCAAATTTGGTTGTTTTGCAGGCGATGGAATTAGCGCTAAAGAAGCTTGAAGAAACCATTACTGACATTCATGAGGAGATGTTCTATCTCCGCGACAGGTCATTTAACAATCTGTATTAGAAAGTGACTTGTAACATGCAGTCTCCTAAAACTAGTTGTTTTGACTTGGAAATTAAAAGTCTAATGTTGGTTGGGTCAACAATGCTTGTAACAGGGAACAAGAAATGCAACAGCTTAACAGCAAGACGAACTCAAGAATGGCATGGTTAAGTTTTCTTTCATTGTTCATCTGTTTGTCAGTGGCGGGTTTGCAAGTATGGCACTTAAAGTCGTTCTTTGAGAAGAAAAAGCTCATTTAAGTCTAGTATGGGGAAGATTTCTTCAAGGTTTTTTATCAACAGCATAACCAGAAAGTAAGAACAATGTGTGTATAAGTCACGACTTTTATGTAGCTCTTGGTTTATGGTTGTAGACGATGCTTTTCATTTCAATGGTGAATATGAGATCTATAGTTGTTCGTTGTTGATTACGATATCAACTTGTTACATCACAAATTAATATCAAATTATATTTATAAAGAGAGAAATAGTGTCTCCACAAACAACAGTCGTATCTTATAAGAAAGAAGTCTGATACAGATAAAACATGCCTACGAAATCGTGCACACATTATCAAAATGTTGGATAGTTGCACAACGACACTCTCGTAGTCCAACTATACTCTCAAAAAATCGTGCACACATTATCAAAATGTTGGATAGTTGCACAACGACATTCTCGTAGTCCAACTATACTCTCAAAAACAAGCAGTTAAAGCAAAAACACAATCATCAAATTTCACAAGATCCAAGCTAGTAATCCTTAACATTATCTTTCAAGAAAATACTATAGCATTTACAAGGCATGAGAAGGAAAAAAAAAAAAGGAGAACAAAGTGTTTATTATTTGAATCGAGAAAAAGTCAAGATTTTCTGAAGTTCCATAATAATCATCTGAAAACCGTTGGCAGTTGCATGCAAGAGAGACGAGAAGAAGAAACTGGTGGTGTAAAAACTGGCTAGCTAGCGGGTTGCTTATCGTTTTAAGCTTTAACTAAAACTGTGTTCATCTTAGAATTTGGACTTGAATATGTTCACAAAATGATGAACTGCTGGACAATGATTGGTTATGTAAAAATATGCCAATGGTGATCTGGATGTATCGTTTCCTTAATTTTTTCAAGTTTCTTCAGAATCTCCAAGAATGAAGGTCTCTTGTTCATATCTGCTGCCCAACAGGTTTCCGTCAAGCTACCAAATGAAATACAAACACATCAGGATCAGACCAATACTTCAACTGTTACATATTTAGAAGTTTACACATTTCACTAATGGCAAACAAGTCTACCAAACTGTAGTTGTGTGAAAAAAAAACTTACTCTTTAAGTTCCGGAGTGTAACCTTTTGCTCTAAAATGAGGCCTATGTCCTTCTGCCACGTATTTCGCTGCTTCATAAGCTTCATAATTTGATAATGGTGGTTCACCTTCAAGCATCTATACCAAAATTTATAGTATCATCTCAAAATATCTATTATTTGTTTTGCATCTTCTATCAGAACTGTTATTCAAAAGAATGTACCTCGTATAATATCATTGCAAACGAGAACACATCAACCTTTTTATCATATTTGCGGTGCTTAAAGACTTCAGGAGCCATGTAACGATCTGGATTATATACCATGAAAAACCAGAAACTATTAAAGAGATTCTGATATGGCAATATCTATAAGGTATACTTTTACGGAAAAATACTCTACTATATAAAGCATACAGCTGCCAGTCTCGCCGGTCATTTTGTATATGTCATGAGAATTCTGAACCCTAATCAGCTTGCTAAGTCCGAAGTCTCCAACTTTTAGATGATCCGCATTAGAGTTGACTAAAAGAACATTCCTAAAATATAAGCCACATCTAAGATTAGCAAGAAAAGGTGAAATGGAACCAAGTAACCCAAGATCAATACCAAGTGCAAATATGTGTTACACAAGGTGGCAATATGGGCGGGGTAGACAGATTGCATAATGGGTAGTTGGTGACAGTTGGGTTGACCCAAAACACTTTTTGTATATATATTTTTAATTTTTCTACAAGAATACTTAGCATGCTAGATATGATTGACAAAACTTTTTCTTTTCTTTGCAAGAAAATCTAGGAGGTTGTCAGCATTAACATTATACTTTTGGCGACTTTTACCTGTTTCATTTTTGGCTAAATCTTTATTTTCACATTTGACCTGACACAAGAAAACATAGCCAAAATCAACCCATTCAAAAGCGAATGGGTCGAAACTGCCACCTCAAGATACACAGTAAAGAAGACACTGAGCTTGGTGTTCTGAATATGCTTTTGAATAAACAGACCTCGGTTTTAGGTCTCTATGAATGATGACATTAGGCTCATTGTGAAGATAAGCCATGCCTCTGCAAACAGAAAAAGGTTACTATCATATAGAAAACATATATCATAAACAATAAAAAGAGATAACGACCTACAATAGCAACATACTTGCACAAGTGTTTTATTTTATGCAACGCACTCTTTGTTTTGTGGACCCTAGTTCATTGAATTTCACTAGTGTTCTGTATAATGTAACGTACTTGTAGAACTGTAGAAGTGTTCCATCTTGGTATTTGAACTTGTAAAATATGTTCCACTGTCGTAGTCGAAAAACCTTCATATTTGATTTTTTTTCGGAGGGTGGAACACATTTTGCAAGGTCAATGATTTAATGGGTGCATTAAAAGAACGTTGCATGTGGAAGTATGTTGCTATTACACGCCAATACCCGATAAAAAAGTACCTGGCAATGTCTAAAGCAAAGTTTACAGCTGTTGCTGGACTTAGTGCACCCTTCTCCTTCAAGCATTGATGAAGATCACCCTGCATCCATGTAGCAATTTTCAGACATTAAAACCCTAACGCTCTTTTATGTTTCTCTCTTCTTTTTTTCTGCATTCATAATAACTAGATGTTTGTAGTTAATTACCCCTCGTAGATACTCAGTTATCAGCATTAACGGCTTTTTTTCAGTAACAGCTCCAAGAAATTGCACTATATTAGGGTGTCGAAGTTTGACCAGCAAATTCACCTCGTGCCTGAAGTCCTGACTGGATTGCAAGGCAAACAAAAATAAGCAAATTCATCCATTGCGGTAGTAAAGGTCACAGTAAGTCTATCAACTATTGACAGTAGTTTGCTAGTTTGACCATATGATGAGTTACAGAGATTATAGTATTTTGCCGAAATACTTTCTCTACTACATCTTAGTAAACATTTCACCAGTTGAAAAACTATATTCTATAAAAGAATAAGACAAATAAAAAAGAACTTACATCACCAGTTTGTCATCTGAGAGACTTGGAAGTATACGTTTGACAGCTACAGGTGTTCCACGCCAGCTTGCTCTTACAATCTCCCCAAAGGACCCCTATTACCAGAAATAGTTATTATCAATGATGTAAATTATATATATGAAAAAGATTACATTCTGATTGTCAGATCTAAGCAGTTAAATTGACAAGAATCAAGCAAACGGTACCAGACCTTGCCTATCAAGTGCGAGTTGGTGAAGTCCAGCTCCAGAGGGTCAATTTCCCAGTCACACTTATTTGAAAGAGGTGGTGGCACAGGCCTTGGTTCAAAATGGCTTCCATTCTGGCCCTGCACACAAGATTCCAAAATTCTTTGAATGTGCATGAGAATAACTAGAAACGTCCCACTAAGATTACTTTAAATAAAAAGGAATGACTGGTGGATCCTACTTCGTAAAAGATAATGAAGACACAGGATCATATGAACAAAAAACCTGAACGATGAATAATGTATTGGTAAATAAGATCTTACATCTTATTATTAAAAAATAATAATAATAAATAAACAAATAAAAAAAGAAGAAAAGGAAAAAGCAAAGCGTTATAAAGCTATCCCATAAAAAAACAGCATCAATCATAATTACTGAAGGACCTAAGAATGCCATGTCTTGAACTTACATATGACAGGCCTCCATAAGACTTTACTAACTCAATCATGCTATGTTTCCCAGCTCCTTCCGCATCAGCTAGAGGCTGTCATTTGCAATATCAAGTATTATGAGTTGATTGAACTAAATGAAAGCTCAGCACAAAACAAAATAAACTTAGTAATCAATAGTGTAATACTAGTACACAGATCAAGAAGAATACTAATATTTTACTACCAAGTGTGCAAATTATTATAATTAAATAACTGCTGACATTAGCATAGTATAATCATACATATTTATCAATGCTAGCACATTAGCAACTGTGAAATAGGTGTCATTACACTCAGACATAACACTCCTAGTTTACTTGCAGCACGATATACACTCGTAAACCTAGGCACTCAACTAGGAGAGTTCCTGATATAAAATACCTTCTTCCTGTAACGTCTGATTTCTTTCACAATATCTGGTTAGCACTGACTATCCGAAAGTTGTACTATTATTTCTAACACACACACATAGTTGTAAAATAATAAACAACAATATGATTGCAGCAATCCACAATCATCAGATAACTATAACTATACTTAATCTGACTATAAATATTTACTACATATACATATACAAGCACACATACATATGTATTATATAAATGTAAATCTAAACAGCAATAGAATTGCGCGATTCAATTGCACTACAGGAATCAATAAGTATCAAAGAACTATAACTATAATCAATCCGATATAAATATAAAACATGAAATACAAAATTAATATTTCAATTGCATACAGTGTGAACTACCGTATTTTTCCATCGATCTTGTGCATTAACATCAGCACCGTACTCAATCAAACATTTAGCAACATCGATCCATCCGTGAAGCGAAGCAACATGAAGCGGAGTTCTATTATCATAATCTCTAGCTTGAACCAAAGAGCGATCTTCTTCCAATAGTTTCCGTACGGCCGTTGCATCGTTCTGATGAGCGTGCCAAAGTATTAACGACGTCCGGCTTACTTTCGCTTTATCTCTCTTTTTTTCGGCGACCGGTGGTGCATCTCCGGCGGAATGTCCCGAGCTTCCTTCGCTTCCGCTCATTGGATTTTTGATCAGATCGGAGATATATGGAATGTTGATTATCGAGGTTAAATATTTTGATTTATTGTTTTTTAAGTTTAGTGGGTAAAGGCGCAGCATATGATATGGGGATATTTTGTATGTTCGTTTAAATAAATAAGATAATAGGATAAATATATAAGTATATAAAATCCAAAAAAGAAAAAAGTGAGCGTCTATTCCCACTGTTGAGTGACGGACACTATTTGTACAACATGACACCACCGAATAATTAATAATAATAAGAGAAAATTACACCAATGATCCTTTATATTTATCTTAAATTTTACTGGCAGTCTTTTACAAACTTTAATTACAGCGATGGTCCTTTATATTGAAACTTGTTACGCCAATAGTACTTTAGACTAACGACCATTAACTACACCGTTAAAAAGGACCATGTATGATATTTTTTATTCTTTTATTTTATTTTCCTTTGAATAAAATATAAATTAGACAATCTAAAAAATATATATACATATATACATATATTATGAGGTGCATATAACATCATTTTCATCTTCCTCATTTCACTTATGAAATTAAGCACCATATCCGGTCATTTTCTCCACTAAAACATCAAATTTTATAGTCCACCACTCAAATCCACTTAAACATACATTTGTGACTTAAAATTTGATGTATTTTGCACAAATCATCTTCAGTCACAAATGTATGTTTAAGTGTATTTGGGTGGTGGACTATAAAATTTGATATTTTAGTGGAGAAAATGACTGGATTTGGTGATGAATTTCATATGTGAAATGAGGAACATGAAAATGATGTTCTACACACCTCATAATGTATATACATATAATACATTTTAGATTGTATAATTTATATTATATTTATTTTATATATATAATTAAAAGAGAATATGATGGAGGAATATGAGCCCATCATTGTTTTCCACTCCTTGCGATCCAACGATTTTAATTTCTTTCGTATAATTACACTTTTGAACCCTTAAATATTTGATGTATTTATTTAAATTATAAAAGTCGACCACAATTTAAAAATATCGACTAAATATTTTATTCATTTATAAAAGTTAAATTCGTCGCACCTTATTGTGGGTCTATTAACTATATAAAAAAATTGGTCCTAAATCGATCACAATATTTTATACATTTATAAAAATTAAATTCGTCCCGCGTTATCGCGGGTTTATATTTAGTTTTATTTAAAGGAAAATAAATTAAAAGAATAAAAAATATCATACATGGTCCTTTTTAACGGAGTAGCTAACGGTCGTTAGTCTAAAAGACTATTGGCGTAACAAGTTTCAAAATAAAGGACCATTGGTGTAATTAAAGTTTGTAAAGGACTACCATTGAAATTTGAGGTAAACATAAAGGACCATCGGTGTAATTTTCTCTAATAATAATATAATAATAATAATATTATTATTATATTTTTATTTTTATATATAACTAGGTATAAACCCGCGATAACGCGTGACGAATTTAATTTTTATAAATTAATAAAATATTATGGTTGATTTGTTTATATAGTTTATAGACCCGCGATAAGGTATGACGAATTTAACTTTTATAAATGAACAAAATATTTAGTCAATTTTTTTTATATTGTGACCGACTTTTGTGATTTAGATATTTACTTGGTCAATTTTTCATATAGTCTATAGCCCGTTATAACGCGAGACGAATTTAATTTTAATAAAATGAGTAAAATATTATGGCAAATATTTTTATATAGTTTATAGACTCTTTAAATTTTGTAAATGAATAAAATATTTGGTCTTTAATTTTAATAAAATGAATAAAATATCGTAACAGATTTTTATATAGTTTATAGACTCTTTAATTTTTATAATAAATTATTTTGTCTATTTTTTTAATTTAAATAAATACATCAAATATTTAAGGAACCAAAAATGTAATTATACAATATAACGTTTTTTTTTAATTTAAATAGATTTACATCAAATATTTAAGGGACCAAAAGTGTATTATACGAAAGAAATTAAGATTTATGAATCACAAATGGTGAAAAATAATGAAGGGTCTAGATTCATCCACCGTATCCTCTTTAATTAAAGATAATAATAATTAATAATATATAATACGATGGAAGAATCTGAGTTCTTTATTATTTTCCATCATTTACGATTTAACGATTTTAATTTCTTTCATATAATTACATTTTTAGCCCCTTAACTATTTTATGTATTTATTTAAATTAAAAAATTAGACCAAATATTTTATTCATTTATAAAAATTAAATTTGTCATTCCTTATCGCACTCTATAAACTATATAAAAAAAATCAATCAAGTAAAAAAATTAAATTCAATCAAGTAAAAAAATTAAATTCAATCCGTGATATCACGGGTTTATAACCTAATTATTATTATTATTATTTAGAAATGAGATTTCCTTAGCTACGCATTACGACGTAAATTTAAAAAATTAGATTGAAGGACGTCATTGTAAACTAAGTTTAAAAAAGTAGATAGGTAGGACTTTAATGTAAAATATAAAATAATTATTGTTTAGATGATACTCGACGCAGATTAAACTAACATTCCATGAGATAAGTTATACAAAATTAAACTTGTATGACATCATGCTTTACCAATTTTACTTGATTCAAACTTAAATTAGTTGAACAAAATTTCAGTTATACTTCGTTTTCTAATAATTCTACTAGATTTATTATATCAACCAAATACATAAAAAACTATATGTGAGAAGACATGCACTCATCTACAGTATTTAAGCCTTATCATACCCAAACCAACCACCATCAATCATACTGTTTTAAGCAACTTTATTTTGGGACATAAACAAATAAATAAGTTTAATAAAAACTTCAGTCAAAAAAACTAAAACATAAAGTAAACATGTATAGAATTCTAAATACATGATAAACTATGACCATTACACATTCAGTCATACCCTGTAAATCCTCTCTTCCCCCTCACGGCCTCACCTAGGCGTGACCCTCGTCTGTCACCCCCAACTACTTTACGTCATATACATCATATTTTTATTTGCGTACATGTTATTATCATATCATATAATATATAATAATTATAATTTATAATAATATAATATATAATATTAATATTTAATATTAATATATTACTATTAAAAGCTACATGTAATTAATTCTACATGCTAATCAGGAAAGCCAACGACTCAAAAGGAAAGTTATTTGCTTTCATCATTGCTAAAATCCCTCCTCCTCATACAATTTCCATAAATTTTATCGGTTATCACCGTTCGAAGTAATTTTAAACACGCATAGTTTAATGGTAGCACTTGATTTACTAATATAGTAATATGCACAGTATTTATCAGTATATTCTTTGTAGCAAATGGAGTAATATATTAATATTTTTTACCTTTTCTATTCAAAAAAATTGTCCTTCAATATTCTTTTTGTTAATTTAAGATAAATTGCTTAAAAGTTAGTTTTATCGTTATATTCAAGGTAAGTTTAACTGAACTTAATTAAAAAATAAATGATCGATATCTATAAATAGGAGTGAAATAAAAAGTTTTATATTTCTTAATAGGTACTTTTTACAAGTGGATATTATTATGAGAAAATATAAATAATAATTTAGGACAGAGGAAATATAATCTTTCTATCATATAATAATTATAAGATATGTTGTTAATAATTCTTTAGAAAGTCATATTATTCACATAAATTCTCGTACAAATTGTATCAATTTACAATGATATTTACTCTTATACTATAAATATGAATATGAATATGGATATCAATGTATAAAAGTATTTGTTGATATACTCCAAGAAATAAACATACATAATATTTTGAACCGTTAAATATATTAAAAATTTATATCTAGAAAAATAGAAAATGTGTGTCCTTACGAAATACAAAAGGTTAATAAATTAGAAAAATAAAAACCTCCATTTTTAACATTCATTTTAATACCTTCACCCATCTTACCTAGATGAAAACACCATGTTAATATAGAGAATATGGATCATTAATTGAGTAATTAAGTACACTAATAATTTAATCAAAGTAGTAATATCATAGATGCAATGTCGATATCAACTATTTTCTGCAGGGTTAAGTTTAATTATTATTAATTAAAATATAATAAGACACTAATTATCTTTTCTGATATTTAAATCATTATCAAACTGTAGAAAGTTATTTTATATCTTAATTTAATTATTATTGATTAAAGTCATATTCATATGACATCGTCTCAAAGCTATACATAATCCAATACATATATCTTTGCTTCTTTTACTCTTAGCTCGTGGCTTTTTTATTACTTTTCTTTCGTAAAACAAACTTTGTTTAATGGATTTTATATTGTTAATCACTTACTTCGATGATTACTTTTCTTATATTTTCATCAGTAGCGTATACAATTAACTCTGTTTTCTAAACAATACATTACCAACAAAATTGTTAATTTTGTCACTAAATGAGCAGAAGCACATTATGAATTCATTTTATCCATTATCTTGTCCAAAAGAATCTTACATGAAGTATAAACCAATGAAAATCTTTACTAATATGTGAAGCTTTTTGTGTTTTATGTATAGAGATGATTAGAATTAAAACTCAATATTTTTAAAGGTAAGTACGTAATTTTTATTTAATATTAATTTTATCATATTTATAAGACTGATTACTGTATCTCAAATCATTAACTTTATATACGAGTAAATTAATGTTATTGAATCACCATTATTAGATAATTCGTGAAGAACCAACATAATATATGACTATTGTTGAGTCACAATTTATAATAAAACATAAATATTCTCCTATACAATGCGGATATTACGCTAGTGTTTTCATATTTAATATGATAACAAGTTTTTTCAAATCAAATTGTATTTGCTTTCATTATAATATTTTAACTTCAAATAAAGGAATATATATAGTGAAAACCAATGATTAATATTATTAGTTTACACTTGCTTATTGTCGTCATTTGTACTATTTAGTTTCAACGATGAGGACCTCTAAAATTAAATTCTAATTAATAAGTAAATAGACTTGCTAATTTTCAATTAGGAATCCATAAACAGTAAACAAATTAACAATGAAAAGTGGCATTTGCATCAATCCTAGCGTTATGTGTATTATAATTATAATGAAATTTATTCGAGAGTTTGGATGGGTTCAATTAATCTAGTTATTGTTGACTATTAATATTATATTCCATTACCACATTAATTACTATTTATTGGTTTTATATTTAAAAATGTATGATCTTTGTTGTTCTGTGAGACGGCCAGCATGGGAAGTAGCGAACCATTGAGGACATTTTTAATTTATTAAGAGTAAAATATACGTTATAAAAAATTAGAATATAAAAAATTAAAAATTAAAAATTAAAAATTAAAAATGTCAACTGTTCATATATAACTGATAAGGTTGTGTGAGTAAACTATATTGTAGTAATATCTTTTATTTTTTTCTCATTTTATTTTAAACACTTATAGAAAGTTTACCTTTTAAGTTTAAAGTTAATTATTCTAAAATGTAAAGTTAGAATGTCTTTTATTTGTAATAAAGAATATAAAATTTTTCAATATTATGAAAAATATTTCGTTGTTTAGCTAATTTGCAAAGTATATAATATATTGCTCAATTGATCATTAAACAGTTATTGAATATCAGGTCTGAAGTTAGGAATTAAGTGATCCAGTGCCACGACAAAAACAGACCTTTTAAATATATATTTTTTGTATATATGTAACATAATAAATTTTGTTCATCAACTATAAAATTATTATAAATATAAAAATCAAAAGAAGAGTCACAAAAAAAAAAAAAAAATTCGTACAACAAGGTTGGTTGGGTTAAAAGGAATTATTAGACTAATGAGCTTTTTTGTTTTATTGAACTTATAAAACAAACTTAAATTATAACTAATTAATTGTCCCAAGTTATTGGATTTGATAATTGATGAGCATTGAACTTAAAAACTGAACTTATATACATGGATCATTTCTGAAATTTGAAAGCCCATTAGAAAAGGGGGCCCTGTGCAGTTGCCCTTTGGGCACCCCCTGATTTTACGACCCTGTTGAATATGAAAAAGATGATAATATTATATACTTTTTTCACTCTTTGTAGAAAAGCATGTTAATACCCTAACTGACAAATGTTTTTGACTACATATGTGGCATTCTCTTTGTGAGTCTTCCTCTCATCTTTTTCTGTAGCCGTCATCTTACACGTTTCTAATTTCTCTTTCAAATAACCACGGTTAATTAGCAACAAATTAATACATCCATTAAAAATTAATGGATGTATTAATTTGTTGCTAATTAACCGTGGTTATTTGAAAGAGAAATGAGAAACGTGTAATATGCATGTTTGTATGATATTCAACTTCGTAATTTGTGAATCCCATTCTGGCCATGCATATCTACTGTGATTTAATAATTTGAGTAAAACACATTAATTTTGATATTGATCTTATTATTTGAAATTGTTGGGTCACTGGTCGCTGACCAACTTAATCATTGGAGTTCTTCACATAAATAATGAAGACAACTCCTAAAATCAAAAGTTGGGTCACTAATCACTAGTCAACCTAGTCACTGCTAAGAAGATGAAGGTATTACTTCGTTAACAATTGCTAGTCGCTGGTTTAACCTTACCACTTGTGATTCCGTCGCTATACGCACAAATCACTAAATAAGCTTTACGAAGAAGTTTATTGCAAAGAAAGGAGTTCACTACTAAGTGATGATCTCAACAATACGTATTCTTCTCCATGATGAGAATAAGAGATTCATTCACTTATGCATTCAATAAACACAACAGTCCCTGTAGAAGAATAAAAGGTTGTCGATGGAAGATATCAAATCAAGTCACTCTACAAAAGCATGTTAGCTCGCAGTGAGTCGGGAAGCTTCTTACTCCTCTAGTGACTTCAAATAAATGATAAAGCATCACTCAAGTTACCAACTCATTGGTGTGTGGTCCCTGATGTATATGGCGGCAACAATCCTCAAAGATACAGGGAAGGATTGTATGATATCAATCTTAATTGTGATTGGTTGAATTCCAACATGCAGAAAGAATGATTAGAATGGGGACCACATAGGTTCTTCTCTAACCATTTTTTAGTTAGATATAATCAAATCACACCATGACACGTGTCATTCTATTTTCTAGAATTCAAGAGATAATTACCGTAAATGTCTCATCTATATATAGAGTGACATACTGTAGTTAGAAAAACCTTTTGTTGTAGCTGTGATATGAATTTGTTCAGTGACATATTTTGTTTAACTACAACTTAAGAGTCAGTGAGTAATAGTCATACTATTCTCACAATGAGTGTTAAAGTAACCTGTCATCATATTGATTTAATCTTAGTCTTGACTTATATTATTCCACATTCAACATGTCGATGTAATTTGTGTTTAATAAATTCACCATTTAAATTATCTACTATCAACATTCTTGTTTTTAGCTTTCATATTTACAATTTATACTCTTTTTATTACACAAGTGTTTTAAAATTACTAATATGTGTTAAGAATTTTAAAATACTACAAATAACAAGTTAATTGTATCCCCCTCCCCCCTCTACAATTCAAACTATACACTGGAACTCCAAATTACTTAAAGTGATACTTGGGACTTTCATAAACCAACTCTGGAAAGGAACTTGGGTGATTGTGAATTAGCGTATTTGGTGAGGCAAAATATTCATTGAGGTACACATACACTTTTTCAGATAATCATGTCAAGTTATAATTAAGCAACACTAAACAGAACATGCTAATTGTAGTAATAATGTTGAAGCCGGTTGTATATCATAAAAGTAATGCGAGCTCTATCCAAGAAATGAGAATAGTCTTGCTAGGTAAAATGATCTTTTGACTTGACCTTTGGTATTCTGATCACTCTTAGCTACCAAGAATCACCATTACTCTATCTATTTTTATTTTTTTTTATTTTTATCGTTGTTTAACGCGAGTAACCTACTAATTAGTTCAAATTGTAACTAAAATTTTGCATTTACATCAAAATATATTGCAAACGTCAAGAAGTAGGACACTGAACAATAGATTAATTCATTCATAGGATCCGTTCGGATCAGACCAGGATGAGAAAAAGAAAAGTATTACTAAGGTATGCCCTTTTATTCATATACGTAGATGATTTTTTTTGCTTATAAACCTTGTACATTAAGAAGTTTTCAATACTCTTTAAGATTAAGAAATTTTATTATAGTTAATTGTGCAGTCTCACTCTTTCTTAATATCAAACATTTAATTACTTTTCACCGCGGCTTGTCTACATGGTCTCTAGAGTATAGACGATTCAAATGTGTCATACTAGTATCATTGGCTGATTTCATTGTTACTTCATAAAAAACAAGAAAATCAACATTACAATGTCCACAATTCATCACTATCACACTATATTATATATGTTTATTGCTAGTTCTTTTTAAAATATACGAGTAAAAAAGAATTAAAGTATAAAAAGAAGGTTAGTAATAGATAAAAACAAATAAAAACTTAATAACAAGTGCAACAAATATAGCACACCAAGACACCTAGTGCAGACTTTTGATCCAGGCTCAAGTGTGGAGGAACATACCCTTTCGTTTCAGGACGCTCAAGATCACATGAGGAAAGGGACTTCGCTACCCAAAAACGTTGTATTTTAGGAGTTATTTGCATTTTTGTGTTTTTTTTTTTCAATTTGTTGGGCTTTGTTTGTGGGCTAGTTTTATGTCCAATTGTCTTTTTAGGCCCATTCGAAATTCTGGATCTATTTTAGGGTTCTATTGAGAATCTAGAATATTCAGTTTTGGATTTTATGAAATTTCATTTTTCTTTCAATTCACAAAGTATGTTTTTGATTGGAAATCACCCTGATTATCAGTATTCGTTGAATCAACGATAATTAGAAGAGTTGTTTCTCGTATTTATGTAAATCAACATGTTCAATTTGTATTTAGTCTACATCACATTTATAGAGACCAAATACTACACCAATTTCTTTATGAAAAGCTTTATCTAGACTACGTCTATGTAACGATAGGTCTTATACCCGCGGAATAGAGCCCCACAAAAGGTGTCGACAACACCACACGAAACAAAACAGCAAAACAAATATGACAGACTTTTTAAACCGTATTCACATATAAGATACATGACTATAATATTTTAAACATAAACAATTTAAAGATGGATGCATAAGTAGCCCAATACCTTATATTTTGTCTGAAGTGAGTGTTGCTTTTAAAAAGATTTAATGTTGATTTATTTTTATTTATATTTCCTTAGTTAATTTCCACTCCACTTAACTAGTTTAAAGAGTCATTTGGAAGTTTAGTTGTTGTACCATTGGTTAAATTATATTTCAAATGTAAAAGAGTGTGATACATTGCATTAAGTTAAGTAGGGAAGTACCTGATATGCGGTAAAATGATAGCGTGGACAGTTATAGGACGAGTGCCATAAAGTAGGCATGAGAGAACGTTCTTCTTGTACCGGTTCAATCTCTACTTAGCTATATTGTTAGCATATAAATTGTACTGTGTTTCCTCTAATTTTAGTTGACTCCTTCACAATCACAATGGTCCACTTGATGTATTGTATGTGCTAGGAGACCTCTGGCATTTAAATGTAACAATTTCGACTCGTTTCTTACAAATAAGTCAAATTTAGATCACACACATACAAATAATGTAAATTTAATAGCTTTTACATACATACTAAAAGTAGAGCACCAAATTTCATCACAATAACCCTAACACATCAACCACAAGTAGATGATCATGTTACGGTAACACCACTAAAATTCATCAAAATAAGCTTACTGATCAACAAGCATGCTATAAATAAAGTTAACCACATAATAACACTAAGAGTAAACATTACAGTACATTGTACATCAATTCCAAACAACAGCCCTATCAAATTAGCATAAATCAAATTAATTCATCAAATCAAAATCAAAGCTGATATGTTTGCAATCAATCAAAACATATATGTTGGGTTTACGTTATTACATAGTGTTGAATGAAGATGAACGTGGGTGCCCACTGTCCGTTCCCTACTTTTCTTCCTCCCAATGGGTACCCAACATTCAATCCACCTCTACCCATATGGATCCATTTGGTTTTCTTAGTCCAGGCCATCAAAACCCACTTTAAAGAAAACTTAAGCCTACAATTACCCATAATCTATTTTAAGAGTCCAAAATAGTCCAAATTTAAGTATTTGGGCTTAATTTGCCGGCTATAATTGCAACTATTCACTTGCAATGCGAAGATCACAACCAGAAGAATGTCAAGTGGGCTTCCAGTTTGATTTTGGACCAATCACAACTGAGTTATCAACCACAACCCGGAACACTGGAACCCTTCTTCGAGCTGATAGGGCTTCATTCAGTCGGTCAATTTGGAGTAGCAGCTGTTTTATTTTCTGCAGAAACGATCAGGAAACTATCAGAACAAGAACTACCTGTCTGCATTACTACCTTCACTCGTCAATCGTATGCACAAATGACTTACAATAAAACACATGAGCGAAATTATAACTATTGCTTGCAAGAAAATAAGATATACTGTTTAGATCACCTTCAGCGTATCACTTGCAGGCTGTTTTAGTTACGTATAAAATACATGGATTGCTAAGAAATATTCAGTGCAAAACAGACTCTGTCACTTACTTATGCTATACCAACACCGAAAATAATTTTTTATTCTCTATGAATTATGTTGAACTCGCCTCACGCTGATAAAAAAATCATGTATATAGTTTATGATGCCAGTTGCAAATATAAGAAGAAACAAGCTAAAATCAATTAAATGTAAGCTAAATACAGCACACTATACGTTAATTACATGCTAAAACTAATCATAACGTCACAAAATTATGTTTTGGGTGTAAAATGGACCAACCTACTTGACATATTAGTGATTGGTAAGCTTACTTAAGTAACCAAACAACCTCCTCACGGCTAGGTAAATACCAATAAACTGAATCAATAGCACCACACGTTCGAGGTGTTTGGGAATGCATATTTTTAAGTACTTCTTGCTTAATTTTTTTTGTTAAAAGTGTGATTTACCTCTACACTAAGCTAAAACGAACTTATATTTAAACATTCAAAAAGTGCGTGTTACATTTAAAAGACACTTTAAGCAGTTAAAGTACGCAATTCACATCACTCTTGAAGTCGAGTGTGTAAATGGCCCTGTCTGCTAGGCATTTCATCGAACATTGGCACTCCACAGCAATACGTAAACGACTAAACAGCAAATTACTAAACTGACCTCATCTTTCTGATTCATAAGAACCAGCAACTGATTCGTGTTATCTTTCTCCGTTAGCTTCCGCCGGCGCTGCCATTGCCTTGCATACACCGTCGCCGTAATAAAAACCGTCACAATTGACCAGATTCCAATTCTGCTACGAATCCCGTACGCAATCCTCATAACCCATGAGCTCAGAATCCCTAAACTCGCTTTCAGTAGCGTATTTCTTACTTCAGGTCTCTGTGGTAACTCACCGTCGATTATTTCAGCAGAAACCATGGTCGAAGAAGACGAGTACGATGATGGTGATGATGGTAATGGTTGTTGGAGGTTGTCATCTTGTGGTGGTGGTTGGGGGAAAACGGGTAAGCTATCGTGATTGATTGGGGTTTCTTGGAAATTAGTGGGTGCGGTAACTACCACCGTGTCGCCGTCGTCTTCGTCAGATTGAGTGGCGGAGGTGGATGGTTGAATTGTCTCCCACTCGTTGTCTTCCATGAGAAAAAAGTGTCTAGATTTCAGGAAAATCAGTCTCATTCGGTTTGCCCATATAAATATATGATCCACTAAAAAATAAAATTTTAAGATATTTTATTTGTCAAAAAATTTATTAGTTGTATTTACAAGAGAAATACACATAACTAAAAAAATAGTTAGTACAGTACAACTTTTATCTAGTTTCATAATAGTCGTACCTTTCTAACAAATGTATATGTCTTCTTTTAGTTTTGTTTGGTAATTTCAAATTAAGAGTAATATGAAGAATTTAATATAATAATCATCATCATCAATATATATATGACATTCAAAATAGTGCTCAAGGGGCATCTCATTGTTGGTTAGACCGCATGTAAATCTGACACATTGGACATTCATCAAATTCCGGATCTTATTCCTTAAAGTTTTAAGTCACCGATATTGTTAGAGCAGATACATGACTTGACTATAACAAGCGAGTTTCATCGTTCATCAAGTGAGTGCTTCATGTTATGTACCTATTTGTTCATCGTTCGAGGCTTCAATGCTTCACCAAAGGGTACGTTGTTTGGTTCAATATTTCGCATGCGCGCAATATGGTGTTTTTGCAAAATCCATTGTGATTAAAGTTCTAGTAAGGGTTAGATACTTAGATACCTTTTCTGGGATTTTTTTTGGTTGATTGTATCATGATACATTGAAATTGTAAAGTATATAAGGAAAATCTATTTCATACATCAACGATTCGACGCGGTATTTTTGTAGCGTGAGAACATACCATTCAAAAGTGAATGAATTAAACTTTCAAGATTCTATCAATGACATTCGAATTCCAAATTCTACGATAAGAGAATAGAAAATCTAAAGTTCAAATTACTTCATAATTTTTATTTGAAAGTTAGGGTAAGTAAATAAAAGTTTTTTTTTAAATGTTTACAAGTAAAAGGATGTACAGATGATTGGTAAAAAGATCCAGTAGTTGGCCGGCTTTACTTTTCAACTAATCCCACACCGACAAGAAGATCAAAAGTGGGTGGTGGGGTGTTATGTATAAATAGGGAGAGAGGCCATTGTGAAACTCACTTACCTGGACGGGGTCAATGGATGATCAAGAAGGTCCATGGCCTAGGTTGGTGACCTCCATTGCACTTAGGAGGGGTGCCAGCTTAAGGTCGGCCCAAGTGGTCGAGCCCACGTCATAATTTGTGGCAGTGGGGGCCTGCGTTCGCGCGGCCTCTGCATAATACTAAAGTTTAAGTTTTGGGTTCGATTAACAAGAGAATCGTCTGATCATATTATTTGTTTTGGCTCTATTTTGGGTTTGATTAGTAAAAGATATATCATCATTGAAATGGCTACATACTAATATCTTTAGGTTAAAGTTGCCAAGTGGATTTTAAATCCCAATCTTAGAAGTTAGATCATTGTTGAAATAAGGTAAGTTTTGTAAAAATATTCAACACCCCTTGAAGAGTATATAGAAGTAGTTTGACCCGTTCAAAAAGTACATAACTTGTTAGGCCCGTTAACCAACTATCCGTTTGACCCGTGCAAAAAGTGCATAACTCGTTAGGCCCATTAACCAATGGCTCGACCTATCTAGCAATTTACCACATCTACATTACAAGCTGGTAATATTTAGCCAATCTTTTATTTGAAGCAGCAGGTCCTCATGACGTACTAGTTTAAAACTCGAGAATTTATGAAAGTACAAGTTTAAAACCCTCGAATTCGTGAAATTATAGAAGTAAAGTTGCTCTAGTGATGTAATGAAATTGTCTGATCTTATAACATTGGTTCACAAGTAATAAAAAGATATTTGTTGTCCACTTGCAATAAAATGGTTGTTTATATATTGGTATTGCAAAATTAAGATAAGGGTGTTCATGCCGTATCGGTCAAGCGCACTTCTTGACAAGAAAATCATAGGTGTCAAGGGCGATTTATTGGTTATATTTATTGGGTCTTATGTTTTTGTGTTGGTTTGTCTTAGTTGCAGGTTATGATAATTTTTTACAGGTAGTCATTTTGTCTAGGTTGTTGATAGATGTATGGTCGTGTAATGTTACAGATGTTTTGGATTTATATATAGGACAAATTTCATACAAAGGGAACGTGATTTGACCAAACTCTTCGGCAAAGAGATTGTAAAATGAAGTTGCAGATTTAAAGAGTTCGATTTCCATTTTGTGAAAAAAGGGAATATGCAACAAAAGGGGAATAATAACATCTTTGAATTGAGCTATACTCTTAACTCTCTTTCCTTTAAAAAAACCTTCACCAACTTCTAGTGAGCATTTGGATCATGTATTTGGGACTTTTTGTTTTTGAGATATGGTACATATTTCCCTTTTTTGTTACAAAATAGAAATCGTAACCCTTTAAATGTTCAATTTCACTTCACAATCCCTTATTGAGCATTTTGGTAATTCACATTTCTTTTTATGAAATTTGCTCTTATATATATATATATATATTTACTAACATTGATGACATCATTACAATTCCAAGCTTGTAAGTTAGTTTCTCTAATAAGTTGTCTTTGAAGTCTACTTTTTGCATGAACATGAACCGGGTCAGTAGGGGCATGGGTAACAATAGGGGTAGGAGTAACAATGAGGGCATGTGTAGGAGTAACAACGGGGGCAAGGGTAATAGCAGGGGTAGGGCTATTGTAAGCTTCGTTTTTAGAGTCCATGGTAAGTATTCTTTTTATACTTCTGACAGTAGGGGTAGGGGTGTTGTTAATAATATTACTTTTGAGAATATTAGGGTATAATTTATATAGTTATGAGAATTTCTCAGATATGGTAATTAGGCTGAGTATGAGGCTATAATAATGTTTGTAGCAATATTATAAAAAAAAAATATGTAGGACCTCACAAGTTAATGAAATGATAGTTGAAAATTATTGGACAATATATAGTTGTGTTCATTTATATTAAAGTTTATCTTTTCTTTGACTGACTTGGTTTTATGGTCTACTCTTGCTACTCAAGCATTGTGACACTTATTTCAAACTATGTTGATTGTCAGATCTTTATTAAAATTATCCACAAAATATGTATTAACTATCAAGTCCATTCCTATCTTGTTTATAATTATAATGTTACAAAATTTTAAACTCGTCTTCCTATCCTTACAATACTTGTCTCCTATTTATTAGTTTACTTAATTAATCAAATGTAGTGAAATTTGGAAATATATAAAGATGGATCTTTATATATGGAATATATTTGAAGATTGGCATATGTTATATTTTTTAATCATATTTTGACGGAGAGTAGGGTGATTTCACGATATGAAATATTTAAAGATGCTGAAGATTGGCATATAGAATATTCTGTAATCTTATATTGACACAGAGTAAGACTTCAAGAATGCATATTGAGATTTTAAATTCAATATGCATATCGAGATATTTGAGTAACTGACACAAAGTAAAAAGGTGGTTAAGATGTATTAAAAGTAATTAATCTAGGGATATTTCAGTAAATTCAATAGGATTTTAAATATAACCTTTGATAGATGTAGGGACAAATTAGTAAAATTTATCTTAAATATTTTTGAAATGTATTATATATGAGTATAGATAGATATAGATATAGAATATATAATATAGAAATAGATATAGATAGATACAAATGAAAGAACTCCCTTATGTATATGCATTGGATAATCATGAGCATTCTGATAATCAATTAGTAGATTTATTTTATCATGAAAATGTGAAAATCTTTATGAATCAAAACATGTTATGTTGCTATTATATGGTTGAACTTTAATACCATAGTAAGTATTGTTGCTGGCATATATGCACCTTCAATAGAGTGAAAGATTCAGAAAACGCGTTAGAGCGACTATTTGTTGTCTTGAATATCCAAAGCGTGTCAATGGAACAGCTGATTATTTTCATCTTAGTAACAAAAAATAGGAATTTGTGTTAGCACTATCTGGCTGTATATGTCTCAGAAGAATGTAACTACTATAATGTATAACTGTGAGTTGAAGTTTATACTCACATCTTTTCAACAAGATTTACAAGTACTAAAATGCCAGAGGATTGGAGGCTTAGCGAAGTGATCCCCATCTCCAAGAACAAGGGGGATACACAAAGTTGCTGCAACTACAGGGGTGTAAAACTACTTAGTCATACCATGAAGCTATGGAGAGAGTTATTGAGACAAGACTTCAACGAGAGACTCGGGTGTCATAGAACCAATTCGTTTTAATCTAGTACGGTCTTCGACTGAGGCAATACACCTAATCAGAAGGCTTATGGCGAAGTATAGGAAAAGAGAAAGAGAACTACACATGATATTTCTAGACCAAGAGAAAGCATATGATCGCGTACTACATGAGTTGATCTGGAAAACACTGAATGTTAAAGGAGCTCTTGGGAGATACATTAGAGCTATTAGGGATATGTACGAAGGTGTGAAGACTTGCGTACGGACCCTATTGGGTAACTGCAAGTCCACTTAGTATATATTAACTCAACTACTAACAACAAATGGGGGGTGGGGGGGTTGAATACAATTTTTCTCAAGTTTAATTTTTTATTTGATTTGATCAAAGAATAACTTTACAATTATTCACTGCGGAATTAAGACAAGTGAGTAGTCTAAATAAAGAATACTCAATGACAAATTTAGCTTCAATAATCACTTAGCTTAGGGACGCTGATGACTATTAGTGATTCAACTCTTACAAAAAGTGTTGGCACATAGGTCGCTGACTAACATGAGTGATTGATCAAATTAAAGATTGAAGTTCATATAATTTCTGAACATTCGATATGGTTGTTGAGGTGGGTATTATAGTGTCATAAATACTCGAATGGATGCTTTAAACCCTAACATGTGTCTCAACCGTATTGGTGAAGGTTGAATGTAACTTCTAATGTTTTAGATGTGACATTACATCCTTGGAATAGTATTAGAGTTGACTTTATTCTTATGATTAGATAAAGTAATTTACCTTTTTAGTAAAGATAATATAAGCGGCTATACATATCTTTACACAAGATATGTAGAATCGTTACATACCTTTATGTATTAACCTTCTCAAGTACATTGGGTATTTTTCAGACCCTTGTACTTGTGGATAATAGCATGATTCGCCGGTTATTCTGATGAGAATACCAAACTCCACTTCAACGTTGACTTCTCTCACTTTTTCTTCAGTCTGGCTTAGACAAATGCTTCAGATAATATTTATCAGCTTTAGGCTCTTGTAACTTGATCTCAGAGTTAAGTGTCATATCAAAGATTGAAATGGACACCATATATATTCTAAGTTACAGAAGGGCTCGCCACTAACATATGCAGCAACCAATAAACTACTTAAGTTTATCTTTATCATATATAAATTACATAAGAAGGGTCACAGACTCAACAATAACTCATAGTATTTCCTCGTGGAAGTAGATTTACATCGGTGATCGGCCCTTAGCTCTTTCCTTTTTTATTTAATCCTAGATGAGCTTTCGCGAGAGATACAAGAGAGCATACCATGGCGCTTGATTTTTGCTGACGATATTGTGCTATTTTCGGAAATGACAGATGGCCTAAATAGCAGGATCGAGCAGTACCTACTTTTTGATTTCGACATGAACAAGAGAGAACATAATGAAATAGAGGAAATTCATATCAGAGACTGGAGTCTACGCCAAAGGAGTCTTTTAGATATCCGGGGTCAATATTACACAAGTTGGGAAGCCATCACAATTGATGGCCAGAGGAGGAGGGGTATACGTGAACTTAGGTGGGAGGACTGACCTCTTGTAGGAGCACGTGGAAGCTTGAAATTAGGGTAGATGAGTATGGGGATTAGGCGGCCTAGGGTTTTTATACTATATATATATATTAACGCTATATAATATATGCATGTATCTCTTTATAGCTATTTACTTTTATATTAGATCTATATTTTATACTTATTTATGTCATATATTATACATGATCTGTATTATAATCATAACCTCTTTTATATTTATACTTACATGCTATATACCACACATCATATATATTATATACATCATACATATCCTAGTTCATAGGCCAATTTTCACTCTTACGTATTTTTTAGGCAGGAGGTCCTCCTGGAAGCATTCTTCCTACCCTCGGGTAGGGATATGACTGTCTACATCCTATCTTTCCATACCTTGCCAACAACGAGATTGACATTATTTTTATTGTTGTTGTTGAAGTTTGTATTGACAGTTTGAACTTTTAGTATATACTGGTTATGGGTGTTATTTACAAAGAGAGAAAAAACAACACAAAAAGACATATAGATAGGTTTTGATTTTCTGCAAATTTGGGGCTTGTCTCCTTGTTTAGTCTCCGTGAAGCTTTTAAAGCTACACATATTTGCACCAAACCTATATGGCAAGTGTGTTGCACATGGTCTTTTGTTTATGTTATTGCGTTTTAGATTAGGATTCCATCAAATAGAGGTCAATAATGCTGGTCATGTTGTCTCACATAAGAAAAAGTGGGCCTAGAAAAGGATCTAATTTTACTTTAAGATATGAGGACCACTTTACTGTAATGTGAGACAACATGACCACTAATCATGTTGATCTCAACTTGAAAAAATTCAAATCCGCTTTGAATTTTAAAAAATATAATATGTGGGTTGAGAGAGGTTTATGATTTCACAAAACCAAAATCAATTTAAGCATTTTCTTCTTTTGATTTTTTACATTGTTCTTGTGTGTTATTCAAAAGGTGTGTTATAAAGGTTTAAATTCTGTTTTCAATAAAAAAAAAACATTGCTCAAACAAGTGCTTATATTGTCTACCCTCTGCTTAAATGTCCTTATATTTTGCAGATTGATTAAAGTTACCAATTTAACAAACATGATCCCCTGATATCAACACACAATCGAATCGAGTCAGTAATTCACTATAATGTCTTGCATATAATTAGTATTATATACCAACTATAATTAATGGCTTTGACTTGTTTTTGCATGGTGGGGCTTCGGCAACATCGATATTTTTAATCATCTTCAACAATGACAAAAGCAAAATGACTAAAGACTTCTCTATCATGGGTTAGTCCTCCAATGTGTCCTTCTTTATATGTTTCTTAGTTTATAGATATGCTGGTGTCAAGCTCTTGGACCCTGTAGGCTGCGAGATTTACCTACAAAAATATTGCGTTTCTTAGTTTTTGCCATTTCATTAACCAATTACTGCAACTAATTACGTTAGTTAAGGTTAATACTACATTAGTTTAGCCATTATCATCGTTCCTACTTAGTGATGCTATTGATTTGATTAACCACCTACACCACTCTATGTGTTGGAGATGCACCAAGGCACACACCTTAACTATATTTCAGATGTGGCAAAATGGGCAGGTTGGGTAACGGGTAAAAGTGGGTCATTTTCGTATGGGTTGGGTTGGTTGATCTGAGCATGTCTCGTCCTTTTGTTTTAATTATTTCAATTACAAAAATTAGAAGAAGAAAAAACTAATTTTTCACATAAATGGGATTTAGGATATATTATAAATTTAAAATACACTTTGGCTAATTTTGACCTGTTTGACATTGACTCATTTCCTTTTAAGCTTGACATTTTCTTTTTCTTTTCTGATTTGATCCGTTAGAGATAGTACGTAAACCCAATGAACTCGTTCATAAATAACTGAGTTGAAATCACCACCTCTACTATATTCTAGCCATGGTTCTTTTCATGCTAGTTTTGAAATGCCAAATGTCTGACTCGGTCAAACAAAATGTTATGCAGTACTTTACTGATATTCCTGTCAACATCAGCATATTTGCACTACATATCAGACAAATATATTCCACCAAATGCAGACGGTCCTTACAATACTTCAAGTTATAATGCTAGCTCTTATTTATACTAATCACTTATATATATAGATACATACTAGACACAAACTTATTAAATAGCAAAAACACAAAATTAAACAACCATTACCTTTTAGTAATGAAAATGATGAGAAAGAGAAAAGATATTGAGGGAGAAGATAGGGAAAACAATGGTAACTATGAAATCGTTTGGGATAACATGATGAAGGGTGGAGCCCTAGTTGGTGGAGCTATACGTGCAGGAAAACGGTTTGTTGGGGTCCGTCAACGGCCCTCTGGAAGATGGGTGGCTGAGATTAAAGACACCATACAACAAATAAGAGTATGGTTAGGTACATTTGATACTGCTGAAGAGGCTGCTAGAGCTTATGATGAAGCAGCATGTTTGCTTCGTGGATCCAACACTCGAACCAATTTTTGGCCGTGCAATCCATCTAACAAATCTCCTGCTCTTTCTTCAAAAATCACCAATCTTCTTCTTCAAAGACTTAGAGCAAGAAATGGTGCTTATAATTCATCGATGTCAATACCACATTCTTTCCATACCAATCAACAGTTTCAAGAGTCATCGAAAGTTCAAGATTCCGAATGTCATCAAATCTTTGACATCCCAGATGGTAACAGTTATACTAGTGATAGTTTTAGTGCAAGTTCTGAATTTTGTCCAAGAAATACTATTTTAGACGAACATTATAGAGTCATATACGAGCCCAAAGTAGAAGGAAACAAAGAGATTGATTTGGGTTTGACTGATTTATTATTTATTGACAATGCTGTATCGTCTATGGAATATTCTCCATTCGATATTGCAGAAGAGATAACGAAGGAAAACTACAATGAGGATCCGTCCATGCTTAGTGAAGCGATGAAGAGAATAAAATTTGAAAGGAATATTTCTGCTTCTCTTTATGCATTCAATGGGATATCTGAATGTTTGAAGATGAAGGAAGACCGAAAGCATGAAGAATTATCAAATCTTGGTCCAAAAAATGGTTTAGGTGATCAAGTAGCTCATAGATCATTCGAGAGTGAACATACTTTAATGAGTATGGAATCGTTTTCCTCTTTGAGTAGCAAGGAAGGAGATGAATCTTTTCTTTGGAGTTCTTTTGATCTTCCTTCTTTAGATATGTTCTTTAGTGGATTAAATTAAACATCCAAGATTGGTAATGGTTTAATTTAAGATTCTTAGCGCCCTTACAATAGGTTATATGCTGATATAAGTCAGCTACAAGAGTGGTGTAATGGTATTCTATTCTTTATTTTCTTGAATAAATAAAATGTTTCAATGTTTCTTATCTGCTAAAGATAATATTTTGATTTATTTGGTTGTCATCTTGTAATTCTTTAATTTTTATCAAGATTTTTTTATTAGTTATTGATATTGATATTATCGTTGACAGTATTTATCCAGATTGTATTTCTGATCAGTACTATACTCACTACACATAGGATTTCATATTTTTTAGCCTGGTTGATAGGAACTACTGATTTTTCCAATTATGCAGATCATCTTGCCGATAAAGAATGGAATTAACACCGAACCTAAACCTCTCCTTTTTTAGTAGTTAACCTCCACAGGCCTGCAAAAACACTTCAATTGCATTGATTTCATTTTCATACCACATGATAATGTCTACTTCTGATACAGTTGAAATTGTGTTTGCACTACCTTAAATATGGTACATAAATTTTAGTAAGATCATAAAGATTCAATGCGAAAGTATGAGTTGACTCGATCTTCTAGTAAAGGTCGCGACTTTCTGTTCATTATGGAGTCTTGATTTCTTTTCCCTAGCATTGTACCTGCTTAATGTTGCGGTGGTATAACAAATTGATAAGAGTGTTTGTGTGTGTTTCAAATTTGTAGTACATGCTTTTTGTTAGTTGTGTGCTTCTACAGCAAGATAGATAATAAATCATATGTTTGCTTAAATGCGATGTTTTATTGTAGTGGTAATCGTTTGAAGTGATTAGACAATTTTATTTAATACGTACGTAAGAATATAAGATACATGAAATACTTGAATTTATTCTGAAACAAAAAGTTTTAACCCTACATATTGTTCTTTAAGTGGTTATTTTGTAGATCTGAATATATTATATATAGGGATGACAAAGAAAGTATACGAGTACTGAATCTAGAATATAACGTTATCATTAATGTATATTTTGTTCTAACAACTTAACATCTAAGTCGTTGTAGTATAGTGGTAAGTATTCCCGCCTGTCACGCGGGTGACCCGGGTTCGATCCCCGGCAGCGGCGTTCTTTTTCAAGTTTTAAAATATTATCAGTTAGTATACAAGTGAAGTTTATTTTGTGACCGAGTAAATTGAATAATATGGTGCTTTTATGGGTTAAATCACATTCGCATCTTAGGGCCTACACACTCTTTTTGCCAGTGCAATGAATTAGTCTATATGTTGTTTTACACATACAGGAGGCGTGAACCCGTCAGGTCGATCACGTTTTTTTACTCACACGTGTGTGTAACAATTCTCTTTAGAGAGGATCAAAGGCTCCAATTTTACTGGGAATCAAATGGTAACATCTTATGTTGCTCCCTTCAGATTTTTCGTATCAGGTTCTGCTTCAGGATTCCAAGAGCACAGCTGATACACGTTCCACTTAAACAAACTCCCAAAACCAGATTATGGACAGACAACTATTGCTTAAAGATAGGGTCTAAATAGGATGACCAACAAACATTATAGCAAAATACATTTGGATACAATACATTTCACAACATTAAAGAATCATACCAGAACTTGTACACAAAGGTATAAAAACTCATCTTTCTTTCTATGAATTTATGGCCTCAAGTCCGCAAACAAATGGTACAGTACATGGAGATCAATATAACTATAAGGGATCTGTATAATTCTTCATACACAACAAGAAAAAATGTATCTAACTCTAATCCGAAACAAAACCCCTAAAAATGGATAGTTTTTCATCAAAGATACAGTTACCAAGCTTTTAAATCAATCTTCACCCACCTCCATTGTGCTTATAAAGTTGATATCGCCTCAAATCCCTTGATGTATAATCCACTTAATCATACAGTTTACCAGCGGCAAAATCAAATAATACCAAAGTCTTCTGGTTGAAAAAGATAGAAAAGAACGAGTGGCTGACAGGTTGCGCTTGTGCATCACTTTTGGTCGGATGTTCACTAGTTCTTTAAAACGGTGATGCACAACTGCCACGTGTCACTCTCTCATTAGATCCTACCTTCTTTTAACCATGGAGTTGTTTTATAATAACTAAACCCCAGTTTACAAAAGCTTCTGTTTTTCCCAAAATGCTATTGAACAACTGGAGCTACGGGTGAAACAGCAGTTGAAGCAGTTAACGCCTCTAAAACCGATTGACACTCAATATCTGAGTCATTTTCCAAACTGTAAGACTTGCAACTAAAGTAGAAAACCGTACTCATCATGAAATCAATAAGTAACACGAAGCTATACATGATTACCAAAAGTGGCCCTTCCCATATCCTCGAAGACCCATCTCCATAACTCAAAGTTTTCACACGATGCTCAAATAATCCCTCAATAAACGCCATCCCAATCGTCGAACCAAGAAATATCATTAATCCAACTTGAGTTTGACCCCTAATCAAAACCATAGATCTCAACAATGCTTCAGCCCCCGACACATCTTCCAACACCGAAATCACCATAGAAAGATCACAAACAATAACAGCATTCGCAAAAAACACCGAGAAAAACAACCCTAATGCAATCACAGCATACGCAATCAAATCGGGTGATAACCCAATCACAGTAATCAAACTGCTAAAACCCGCAACTAGTACTAAAAACAACGTAAGACAACCAATTATCACCGTGCAAACTAACAAATACGTCGACAAAATCCGCTTCCAGATCTTTCTCATGATCAGGTAAAACTTTGACGAATCAAACGTTTTTCGCGAATAAGTACAATCAACAGCGTAAACAACAGCAGCTTTTGAAATCAACAACAATGTGACATACAAAGGGAAACACATTAAGCTCGAAACCGCAGCTTCTGAAAACTTTAAACAAGAATGTTCAATATAAGGTCTTAAAGGAAGGCCACAAGATTTAGCAAGTAATAAAAGCCTAATTGCAAGTCTTTTAACAAGGGTTTGATCAACTAATACATTTGATAATAAAACAGCTGAAACAGGGCAAATTAAAATAGCACCAATTGCCATAAACCCACTTAGATTATACCTCAAGATTCTGACTGTTTCTCTTAAGATTTCCAATGCACTAGTGGACTGAAACAGATGATCTGAACGAGTAAGATGTACATCTGGATGATTAAGATCTAGGGTTTCGTCGTTTTGGAGTGTGATTGTGTTGAGTCTAGGGCTTGGGCCTTTTGGGGATTCCATAATTGGCATAAAAATGGAAGCTTTTCTGAGGGAACCTAACAAAAGGAAATGAATTGCATGGTGATTGGTGATTATGCTTGAAATCAAGCTGATTGGAAATGTATATGTATAAAGATTATGTGTATAGAAATGTGACGATTGATGTGGGGGATCACGTGTGATTGTGTTATTAAGATCGATTGCGTGTGTAGATTGGGAGAATGATTTGGGGATGAAGAAAGGAAGGAAGGAGATGCGTGTCGGTGTGTTGACTTTTGTATGAATTTGGGTTTGTCTAGGTAATTAATTAGCTATTTACTCCGTAATAAAAAGCATTTATTTTAATCTGTTGTATAGCTCTTGTGTAACTAGTCTCATAAATATATCATGTTCACTTATAATCTTTGTTTTATTAGTTGATCATAAATAAATAATAAAAGTTGGTACTACTTGTATAAATCATGTCAATTATTTATTTTGTGACTATGTTTCAATCAAATGATTTTTATATTTTATTTTCCTGTAACATGTTAATTAATAATGCTTAGACACTCTCAATAATTGAAGGATTAGTTGATGTCCTAGTATTTTTACTACATACGTATAGAAAAGCTATTATCGTTTAGAGATCACGTACAATGGTGAATATTACTCGACTAAATGTACCAATGTATACTACTATCTAACTAGAATATAATTACATAGCATGTATGTTCTTATTCTTCAAAAATGTTGACGTTTCTTTTGCCAAAAAAAGAAAAGGAAAGAAAAAAAAAAGTAACAAATCATCCATACATAAAATATTAATTGTTTGTATTACATGATAATGTACGTATATTGGTATATCTCTATCTTTTTTTAATAATAACACGTAACTAACAAAAATACAATTTGAATATTCCTCAGTCCCGTTTGACTTCATTATTATCGGTATATTTCTAAATATGTGAACAAAAATTTCGATATTCTAGAAAAACGACCTATATACACAAGATCCAAATTCCAACCAACCTGTCCCAGTTGGCCAATTACACAGGTGCCCAAATTGACCAGCTCCTTCATTTAGTCAACATCCCACGTGTCACACACTCATTGGCTACAAACATCGAACATACACCTACTATATAACAAAAAAACTCATCTCTCCTCGTTATTAAATCATCCAATAAGAAAAACACCTCCACCTACACCACCGTGATCTGCAGCTAGCCAACATGGCAACATCACCACCACCACCGGTTCACACCCTGAACCTAACCGGAGTCCTCTCCGTATCAAAACGAATCGTCATTGCCAACTACACTCACTTTGTCACTTTAGCCCTTTTCTTCTTACCTATCTCCGTTTATCTCCTCATCACCCCCACCGTTGACAATTTGCACAAGTATCCTTTAAATCATCATAAACATTTAATCTCTTACATCATTTACATCCAAATCGTCTACACAATAGCTATTTGCGCCACAGCCACGATCACCTACAGCGCACACCACGCTTTCTTCGGTGAGCCAGTCAACTATCTAGCCGCCCTCAAGTCCTTAACCTACTCTTTCTTCCCACTCGTTTGGACAACTATCGTATCTCACGTTCTTCTGTTCTTGATCTCGTTAACCTATATATTATTCGTTGGAGTAGTACTTGTTTTGGTACAAATACTAGAGTTGTTTGTTATCAATTACAACTCAATTTACTTCATGATGTTTTCCGTTGTCATATGTGTGACTTTATTTGCGATTTTAATGTATTTTCATGTGAAATGGTCATTGGCTTCTGTGGTGGTTGTAGTTGAGTCCAAATGGGGGTATGCCCCTTTGAAGAGGAGTGCTTATTTAGTTAAAGGGATGAGATTAGTTTCGTTTTTAGTGATGTTGTATTTTGGGATTTGTGGTGCGGTTTTCGTGTGGTTGTATTCGTACAATTATCAAATAGTGATGAGTAGTTGGACGTCTTTTGTTGTGTTCACAATGCTTAGCTTGTTCTCCATGATGATGTGTTTGCTTAGGATCACGGCTGCAAATACCGTGTTGTATAATTACTGCAAGGCTTTGCATGGTGAATTGGTAATTGAGAATGATGAGGGGTTCAATGAAGAATATGTTATCTTGCCTTCCTATCTTGAGAAGGTTCCTCAAGTTGTCACTTTTGTCGCAACTGCTTGATGATCAAGCTTAGCTCTTAATTTATGGTGCAAGTTATAGTATTGGTTCATGTAATCTCATTAAGTTTTTTGGTATTTGTACGTATAAAATCTTGAAATTTTTGTAATTGATGCATAATGTATTGAAACACTAATCTTAGGCATTCAAACTTTCTATTCTTTATGAAGGATTTCAATCTTGTGATCATGTATATTATGATTCGGATGATAGCATTTAATTACTCCTTGTGCAATGAAGATTGATGCCTTTTTATTAAAAACTACTTAATTGATAAATTTATAAGCTAAACTCGATATATTAATTCGGTTGTATGCACATTGTTATCCTTCTGATGACTATTGCAGAGTGTTTCTTCTATTTGAAGTAAAACATCTTCCATAAACCATACATCTAAATATGTTGCAATTAGCAGGGGACACAGTAGTTATCATACTATGCTACTTCTGTTGTATACAACAAATTAAATTAAATGTTTCTATCATGTGATCTTACTCGCGTTTCATCTTTCAGATATACATAGCTCAATACCTCGATCACTCGATCTATTTGATGATTTGGTATGACATATTGTAATCGATGGAAGCAAGTATTCAAGTTAGCTTGGGGGACTATTTCTAGATCAGGAACGATGTCTAATGTATTTTCGAAAATTATAAGGAACATCTAACATAATTATAGGATATATGTCATATGTATATCGAGAATTATTGCGCAAACAGTATAGACTTGTTATATTTTACTGGATGCTTGGTGTAGGAATATTGTCATGATAAGGGGCAATCACTTCACGAAGATAGATTTAAGTGAGTGAGATTTGAAATTTGTGTCTATCTAAGCAATAATAACCTATAAGATCACTTCCAACGGGACTGTTTTCGGGCCATGGCAGACAGACGACGGTTCATTACGGTTGCGACCAACCCGTGATGGCCGACTGTCGTATATTTTATGAACCATTTAACTTACAACTCCATTCAATTCGTATTTAATTTTGTAAACTGATATAAAAGTGCAAAGTTATTAAGATGACTAAAACCTAATATGTATGTAGCTAAATAAAAATGATTTAAATATTAGCTTATATTGTTAATATGTTGCGTAAGATATGCATGTGTATGTTTTATAAATATAGCCTCATATGTATATGTATTTTAAAATGTTAGCTATTATTAACATATATACAAATGTTCAATAACTTATTTAACAAGTTTAGATTCGTTCCATCGCAATTGCGACGGCATATAAAATCTCATAAACTAACATTTCTTTTAGCACTAAAGCATGTGATACTATGTGACATTAATGTATAAACAAAAACTATACCATTCTCCATAATATAGAAAAACGGTTCATTATAGAAGTATACCAATTAGGACTACAACTCTAAGAAACACCACCTCAACCATCTCCTACTAACTTTCTTCACATTCTAAATTGGAATCCGTTAAAACACCCCTTCTTCTATTAGATTGAGATATAGTCACATCTCAATAATACCATCCGCTGTTATAGTATGCAAGTGCAAAACATAAGCACTAACGTATCTGTGGAGAACCGCTTGAATAGGGACACTAGCATTAGCAAGAGAAGTAACCCTTTATGAATAATTTGGTTGAGGCCCATTGCTAACAAAAGTTCCAATATCCTCAACTCTGCTCAATGCAGATGAAATGGATAAAAGTGAAGCAATACTTCCCACCAACTATCGAGCTTTACGATTTGCTTGTTTATTTGAATTATTCACATTGACTTCAGGTATTGAATCTTAATCAGTAACAATTCTGAGATGAGTATACCGAGTTATAAATTTGCTACAGAATATCAAAAAAAGTGACCATTACACACTAGACAGGTAGACCTAATTGAATAGTAGTATAACCTTCATAAATTCGAGTATTGTTCCCATAAAGACAACGTGAGTTTACTTTGAGGAGGGGAATGAGTTCACAATTAAACTTGTATCAATAGCAATGTAATCGAATGGATAGTTTTTCCTTTTTAACGTTATACGGTGAAAAGTGTTTGTAAATATGAATAAATGAAACAATATAGTTAGTAATGATTTCACATTAGTATGAACTATGTTTATTTATATTTATTTCTTCAAAATTTAGATGTATCGATTAAGCATGAGACAAATTATATGTCAAAAATTGAGTTCGAGTAATATATTAATGTTCGAACTCGAATTCAATGCTCATCTAATTATTGAGATATTTTACTAGTGGACTACCTTTTTAAAGATTAAGTTGCTTGTTTAGGAACTCAAGCTCGATGAACTTGTTTGATAGCTAGAACTCGAGTTGACATAAGTTCATTTATACTCGAAGTATTATATTGAATGTGGTAGTCACTTTTATTAAAGTATTTTATATGTAAAATTGTTATATAAAATAGACTTGTTCGACTCAATTAGCTCGTTTTACTTGAAAATTGACGAGCTTTTGAAGGAGCCAAGTCAAATAGTAATTTTTAAGATTGACTCATGAAATTTAATCGAGCAGTAAATATTGTTCGAGCTAACTCGAGTTCAAGATTTATTAAACTCGAATTCGAGTTAAACGAGCTCAAATTCTTGTAGTTCGTTAGATGCTTGACTCATTATCACTATAACAATTCATCATGTAATTGCCGGTTTACTTCTTTGTTTAGAGAAATAATAGAGGAAAGAATTTTGCTATGTCTAACAAAAATAATATAAGTCTAAAACTATGTCGAAATTGCTTGATAAGTGAATTTCATTAACTATCCGATATTACATTGACACAAATAGTTTTATTAGGTTTAAATTGTGACATATGATTTTAGATTCTTATGTTGTATTCTTGAGTTTTTTTTGTGTGGAAAAAAATGGGACAAAAAAGAAAAGAGAAGAAAATGATGAAAATGAATGTAATATAAGATAGCTCACACAGATTCTCGAGTCGGAAGGAAAGTAGAAGAAAGTGAAAGAAAATAGTTAGATATATTGTTTTCATTCACAATCATTTCAAAATTGAAAGGAAATTTTTTTTAATAAAGAACTCGTTCCTTTCTATTCTTTGTTTTTTCTTTTCTTTCTAAGAAAAACTCAACAATTACTTTTTATTTTTTTTTTCTTTTATTGATTTCTTGTTTTAACTAAAAGAAATCGATAATGCTGGAAATCAATTACAATTAAATTATCAATTTTTGGAGAAGTTTACAAGGAGGCAAGGACCAATTATTTCACGAGACCACATTCCACGTGCCCGATACTCATTCGATACAAATGTCAACACACGTATATAAACCTACCATAAAAATATCAACACAACTTAATTAAATTTCCGCCACCGTAAGCCGCCATGGAAACAACACCAGTACACACCCTGACCTTAACCGGCGTCCTTTCCGAATCAAAACGAATCATCAGATCAAACTACACACACTTCCTCACTTTATCAATCTTTTTTCTCCCTATATCACTATATCTAATCATAAACCCTACTCTCCATATCGCCGATCACCACCACTTCAGCGCCGATCACCACCCCCAATACAACCAAAGAACCGCAATTAACCACCTCATCTACATCCTAACCGTGTCCACTCTCGCCCTAACCGCTACAGCGACAATCACATACAGCACACACCACGGTTTCTTCAATAATCCAATTGATTTCGTCACCACAATCAAATCGTTAATTGTATCGTTCTTCCCGCTCGTTGCGACCGCAATTCTAGCTAATACTCTTCTATTTTTAATAATGTTCAGTTTCCTTATGTTAATTGGAATAGGTGTTATGCTTTTACAAACCCTAGGGTTTGTATTTGTAATCGATTACAATTCGATTTACTTCATGTGGTTTTCGACATTCGTAGGTGCGGGTTTATTCGCAATTATGATATATTACCATGTGATTTGGTCACTGGCTTTTGTGGTTGTTGTGGTTGAATCGAAATGGGGATTTTCGCCTTTGATGAGAAGCGCATATTTAGTTAAAGGAATGAGATCAGTTTCATTGTCGTTGTTACTCTTTTATGGGGTTTTAGGTGGGCTTTTGGTGTATGTGTATTCGCGTAGTTTGTTGACTTATGGGGTGACTGGATGGGGTGTATTTTTTACGTTGTTTGGGTCAAGTTTCTTGATGATGTTGTTGCTTCAAGGTACTGCTGCGAATACTGTGTTGTATAATTACTGTAAAGCGTTACACGGTGAATTGGCGATTGACGTTGGTGAAGGGTTTGCTTACGAGTACGATAATTTGCCTGCTGATGATGAGAAAGTACCGCGTATTGTTACTGTTGTCACTCCTTGATGGTCAAGGTTAGCAGGTTCTTTAATACAATGTTTATTGGCTAAAGATGGTTTAGTTCTATGTAATGTGGTGTTTGTATGTAATATAAGTGTAATTTTGTGTAGTTGATGCATAGAATTATGTAAAGACGTATCGAATGTACTTCTATAATAATCTGAAGTGTTAAAGTTTATGTCTTGCAATACGTCGTATGATTTGGATGATAGCACCTGCTCCTTGTTCCATGAAAATTGCTAACTTTATGTCAAAAAACCAATCTCGTATAACATACACATTTGGTTGCTTTATATTCTCTTGTGAATTGATAATTGAAGATTTGAAGTGGAAGCAGCAATGCCGAGTGAGATTATAAGTGTTACATCTTGAGCAAATTATGTTTGGAAGTATCGAGTATAATCAACAGAATGAAGTTGCTCTGAAGTTCTAATAGGCCTGTAAGCTTGAAACTTAATTCGATTAGGTTAGTTGATTACTGTTAAACAGATCAAGACTTCGCTTATACGAAGTTTGAATCTTGCCAAAAAGGTGAGTAGGATAATCGTATACCTAAGCTTACTTAAAAGAAATGCTAAAATAATTCATTTTGATACGAGGCTATTAAGAATTAATCATCTTTTTAACCTTTTTATTAATCTAACCGTTTCAAAAACCCATTCTCACTGGTTTCACTTTCACCTTCAACATATATAGCAGAACTGCAGAAGAAATGATAAAAAAAAAGAAAAGAAAGTAAAGGTTCCTATTTATACATGAAACGGACAACAATATACGGAAATAAAAATAACATGGACATGCTTGTTTTTCATTTTGGACAAAATTTATTTGAAGTTCTTTTTCACATACAATATAACCATACAGGTAATCCAGACCTACAGACGGTCAATCTGGAACAGTTGGTCAACGTTAATTGTAGTCATTATTTATTTTAAGTGAATTGGTCTTTGACGTTTGTGGTTGTTATCACTGAATCAAAATAGGGGGTTGCAGCTTTGACGCGGATTAGTAAGGGGATGATATCATTTTCGTTGTTATCGTTATTCTATTATGGATATTTTGTTAAGAGGATTGGTTCAAGCGTCTTGATGTCAGTTTTGGTTCTAAGCGCTGCTGCCAATATTGTGTTGTATATGTACTGCAAGGCTTTGCATTGTGAACTGACAATCGAGGGGATTGGTCACGACCACATTAGTATGCCTCCTGATGGTGAGAAGGTCCGTCATGTAGGTAACATCGTCACAGGTTGATGATTATATTGGATCAAAGTGCATTCGTCGATTTACATTAAAAGTAAAAGCAGACCTTAAGTGATAAAGATCACTTGTTCTGGGACTAAAACAAATCATAATTCAATTTAAGCTTCACATATCAATTAGAGACATTGCCGATTGAGCAAATATATTCACAAAATCATGGCTAATCAATTGAGAAATAGCCTGCAATCTTGTTTACATGAACAAATCTTTTCTCAGTTTAGTCATTTCTCCGTTCCATTCGCATTTCCAGAATTCCAACCAACTGGTTCTGAATCCAATTTCAGAATCCAACAACCAGTTTCCAAGACCCCATGTTCAATCCATCGTTCCAGTAACTCTTGGGCTAACAAATAAAAAAATAGCAAAAAACTAGTCTTTACCCATTGATTTAGATCTTTCTTTCGTTTGGATAAATAGATGTTGAAGCAGATGCCTTCATGAATCTCGCATTCCTTTCATCTTGTTCACCACCAAAAAGACGTGCGCTCCAGTTTCCTGACCTTTGGACTAACCGAGATGGAACTTGGTCACTATCTTCCCCACCCGATGCATCATAACCATCACTAGTCGATCTAGACAACGGCATGACTCCCGGTTTCTCGTGGGCCCCGACAAGAGGGAACCCCGTGAGTTTCCTAGTCTCTTCTGCTCCAGAAGATATCCTGACCGGGTGAATGTCGGGTGAGTCCAAGCTACTACTATCTGGGGACGACCCCATGATAGCGGTTGAAGTCATCGGCCGAAAAACACTACGGGCCTCAAGCTGCAAAGGAACTAAACTTGACAAATCCCCACCTGCCATTCTATCATTTCTTATATTATGGTTTAATGGTGGATGTTCTATGGGTTGCGAATGTTCTGGAAGACGGATCCTTTTGCTTCCTCGTCTTCGGTTATTGTCAAGCCTCGAGAATAATCGTCGTTCGCTGCTTCCAAGACTGCTGTCTCTGTCGAGCCCATACGGGCCCGGGCCTGGGCCCATATGTTGGTCTTCTCTTCTCGAAACAGGAACTAGGATTTTGGACTTCTTTCGAGCTTCTGCTGCAGCTTTGGATACCTCCTCTGCATTCAAACGGGCTAACGTCCATGGGCTGATCTTAACAGCTGTGGGGTTCTTTTTCTTCATGGGCTCGTCTACTGTTTTCTTCCCCAGTGAGCTAACAGAACCAGTGTCAGTTGGAACCACATCATACTGCAAAAAGATTCATATGGTATCAATAAACTAGTTTTACTTTTAAACCATCAGTCCCGGAGGTCAAACGGGTCAAGTCAGAGATATAGTTTCTTTAATAATAATTTGTCCAAAAATGAAATACCTGATCTTCAATGAACAAACGAGGGGGTGTACACCAAGCTCCTTGACGGAAAGTATTGAATGAGCTGGCACTGCTTAAACCGGTTATAGAGCTTGCTGGTGACATTTGAGGACTTTGCTGACCACCGACTCCTTGCTGTTCTTGCTCTCTCAATGCTATGATATAATCATACGTGCTGATTCCCTATCGCATGATAGATTTTATATTTAAATTTAAATAGCGGTCTTGGTTATGTTTTTTTTTTTTTTATAACTTTTTGGAGACTATTGATATGTCCCATAAAAACTTAATTGACAATATGCAGCTCACCTTCTTAATGAGAAGAATGTGGAAGAAGAAAAGTTGAACAAGTGGTAGTGTTGCAATCATGGCCAAAATAGTGCACACCGCCTGTCACATTTGGAGTTAGGTCTTGTTAGGTTAATCCGACAAATGGCAAATTTATCAAAAAAAATTTCAAAATTTTGCCATGCATTCCTTAAAAAGTATAAAGGTTGCATAGCAGTCTTTACTTTTAAGGGTTAAACAGCAGCAGTTAAACTTGGACTTCAATGCAACTTCATTAAGTTTCAAGATGGGTGTTACTAGCAACACCTATCCTAAAAACTTAAGGGCTAACCATATGCTACTAGCAGCACTCATTATGAAAGCTTAAGGTGCATAAATCTGATTACGAAAGTAATATGCTCGACTTCAAAGTTCAAGTAGAGGTGGAATACGCACCACCACTATAACATAAGGCACCAATGAGAAACTACTTCCCAGCTTGGTAGCAATGTCTACGCTGAATCTTTTGTGATCGAGAAAACAGCATATCAACACCACAATCCCAGTTGACCACTGAAGTATAAGCTGCAATAAGAAAGAAAACACATTTCAATGTTTGACTACTTGGAAAAGCGACTGAAAAATCAAGACAGCAATAAAATCAAGACTTTTTCTTACCAGGAGAAGAGCAGAGACCATAAGAGTAAAGAATTTTCTGTAGTTCTTCTTGCCTACACAGTTATTCAGCCACTGCAAAACAATGAAAATAAAATATTATGAAATGTCTTCTCCAAGAAGCAAAGAAGTGTTCACACATAATTATAGTTCTTACATACCCTGCAATGATGATCAAATCGATTGACACATTTGTCACAAATTCTACAATGTTTACTGTACTTGAAAACCTGCAAATAACAAATCATTTATATGTATTAGATGCTAAATGCGAACATTTTTACTTCTTTCTTATGTAACAATGGTGCACTACCTCCAGCGAGCAACTTTGTTCAGTCAAATTAATTTGGTTTTTATCTATCACGCATTTAACATCATTGTGTATGAGTTATTTATCAGAAACAAAAGACGTTATATTACAGTTGAAGTAGAAAACTGGTTTATGACCATAAAATTCAGTCTATCTATTTTCTTTTAGAGGGTGTTTGTCATTGCATTTTGAAAGTGATTATGTTATATAGAATAATCTGAAGTAGATACTCCATTATAACAAACACGTTGCAGGATTGTGCTAATCAGCCTTCTAGTGTTTGATAAATTCAGATCATTTGAGGATTTACATGCAAAATGACTCCTAATTAATTAAGATAATCAAATTGTCAATTTTTGTGCAACCACTCCAACTATGATTATCCAAGACTAATTATTTGACCCAAACCAAACACTAGAAATTGATTATTGACACCGCTGTTTAACACAATAATCGTATTTACTTTCATTACTCAATGCCAAAAATAGCAGGAGATGATTCTTTAATTCCTTCTGTAGCAAAAAATTACCTCAACTTCACATAAACTACAGTAGAACATGCCATCTTCACTTGTTTGAAGCTCAGAAGACTCCTCATTTGAATTCGAGCAATGGCACATTGCAGCACAAGGAACCAGAGCCAAAACCGCCATCAAGCAAGATGGCGGTGTCACGTCCTTTTCAGTTCCAGACACATTATCCTCTGTTCTTGAACCTTGATTCTTTGAGTTCTTAATTGAAGCTTTCTCACCAACACTTGCCGCATTTGCATCTTGTATCGATGATGTTGATTCTCCACCAAGTTTAGATTCTTTAGCTCTACCACCCATATTGTTTTTCGGAGTTTTAACGTACTTTCTCGACTTGAAAACACCCGGATCTGCTGGATCCGCACCCGCACACCATATATACAAACCAAATGCAGATATAATCTAACAAAAAAATTCACAATTAGTTTTACTTTACCATTAGATTCACATTACAAACACAAGAGATGGATCTCTGATGATATGATGACCCAAAATAGAAACAACCATTTAGAATAACATCTAATCAGTTGAATTCAACAAGTAAAATCAATTTACAAACAAAAAATAGGACACAGATCTATGACATTTAGCAGCTAGCAAATTAGAAAACATAATAAAGATTGATAATTGAGAACTTACAAGTGGAGTGTAGATCCCCATTACAATATACTGATACATCTTTTTACCAACAAAAGGAGCAAAAAACACATAGAAACCAAAACCCAATGCCAAAAACACAGAAACAGCTACCACCTGCAAAGATTTATGATAAATAAGGTACCCAATAGCTGAATTTTAAAAGACCAGAAAAAAAGATAAAATTAATAAACACCTGGAGAGGATGATAGGGAAGTTGCCATCCATGTTTCCTCATTTTTGCAGTAATGTTGAAATTTGCAAATAGTTCTTTCCGGGTATGAGAGTAATTAGCAAAAATATTTGAACTTTATGGTTTATTTTAATATTTTTCTCAGTTGGTTTAAAGTCTTTTTCTTTCAATTTCCCTCATTTCAGCAATGGTTCATCAGAGAACCAAAGATTTAGTGAAAGAAAATAGAATCACCAACAAATTATGAAAGTGGGTACATGTAGTTAACTACATATCTTTGTTTTGTGGTATGTTGGTGTTCTTGAAAGATGAAATTTGCTACAAAAAATGTGTGATTTACTCAATCATAGTGAAGAGAGATATACGGGTCTTTTCTTGATTCTTGGAGAGAGAGAGAGAGAGAGAGAGTGCAAAAGGACAGTAATAAGGGACTGTGTTTTTTTCTTTTTCAAGATTGTGAAATAACAATATTACCCTTACCTTGTTTCATTTTCAGTTATATTGGCATTGTTCCCCTTTTTTCATGGGCAAATCATGTGTTACAACAGGTCAGTAGCAAGGCCAGTTGTACATTTCTGCTTTTGGATTCACTATATACAACTTGTATTTAAAGCTTTCTTTATCACCTCTTTTACTCCTTTCATTTTCTTCTATTTCATCTTTTTATGTTTTGTCTCTTTTAACATTTATTTGATTATATTTCCCTCTGAAATTTAAAAACCATAATAATAGATTAAGTCCATTAAAACAAACATGCTCATTAATAAGAGATCCCCTAATCACAGCTATATTGAATTGTAACCTTAAAAAAGAAACAAACCTAAGATTTTGAAGTGAAAGACAAATGATCTAGGACAATGTCAAGCCATATATTTAGGAGCCTTGTATGTTTTGTTCACATCAAGCTAGAGTAAGTATTTTTTGTGTAGTACTAGAACAAGTACTCAAATAAAAGTTATTATACCGAGCCAGTCTATGCTCATTAAAAATGTATCATAAAGGCATAAAGCCACCAATGTTTGTCATTTTCTTGATTAAGGAATATTACTTACTCGTTGTCTTAAATTAATGATGTTGATAGATTAGTTTGAGGTAGAGATATAGACAAGTCCATACAAATCCAATATTGACTCATATGAGCATGGATCATTATAATTTGAAAATGATATAATCCACGAGGTAAACTTTTTCCATTTTAATTAACTGCCTTCTCAATATAAACCATAAAAGCTTTTATAATGTATTTATTCTTTTCTGTAAACAGAAGAAAACTCCATTATTTCTTAGTAATAATAATGATAATAGCACATTTATAGTTCAATAAACTTTTACATACAAATATGGGTAGGTGATGAATTTTGCCACCTCAAATATAAGTTGTCATGTATCTTCACAAAGAACAATGATATATTTCTTAGCTTTTTTATTAGTTGCTTTATTAATTATTCAGCATTTATGGACGTTTACACTACTTAAAAATGAAGTGTTTAAAAAATCTTTTTTGGTATTATTGAGAAGATAAAGTTTATATAAGTGTGGTTACTGGTTAGGGAAGAAGAATGTTTTGTAGTGTTATGTGGAGTTTTGTATTGTTGGGTATATATGGGGAATCTGTATACAACTCCCGTCCTGATATCCATGACAATTTTGCTTTTCTTCCCAAAAAGCCTGTGAATATGTGTCAGAATGTATTGGGCAAAACCCAAAGCCAAAGGGCAACCATCCCAAGGTCAAATGTGTAATTTTATATTCAATCCTTTTTGGCTCATTTTACTTGGATTTTTGTCAATTTTTCTTTGGCAGTAGTATTTTAAATGTTTTGTTAATCTTTTGGCTCGTTAAACCACTCATTTAAATTATCATTTGTTTTAGTATGTTTTCAAAGTATAAATAAAATAAGTCAAATATTAGTATTATTATTTCTTGAGGCTGTTGGTTAAATTACATATTTCTTGTGAAGAAAGTCGTACTGTATGTGATGACAATTCCTAATACGCGTGTTAGTTATAACTATAAATATTGACACATGCCTAATGTAATCATAAAATAGTAAAACATAGTTTTAATATAAGAAAACAATTATTGATATAGTCAGTAATGCATTATAATAGTGGAAAATAACAAAATTAGTAGTTCTGATTTTGTTAACCAATGGCTAAGCATGCGATAATTAACATAAAACAACTACTAAACTTATTATTATCTTCCATACACAAGAGATTTTGTCATCACTTTTCATGCTCCAATCGCCGAGCAACAACATCTTCGATCAATAGACATTTTCCTGGAGGTGTAAAGGCAAGTTTTTTTCATGAATTTCAAGCATGTCTCGCAAGATGGGGATTAATTGGGTCGGTTGGATTATAAACCCACGTGGGATTATTGATATGTAACTTTGCATATGGGTTTAGTTTAGTTCATTTTTAATTTTCTTGGTGAATTGTAGTTGTTATATATTGGTTGTACATGATTCTCTTTCTTAAAAGACTGTTTTGTATCCATCCCTCTTTCTGGAGGCTGAGTTTCATATTTATATATATGCTTTTTGCTGTAAAAAAGTTGATTGTTAAATTTTTAATTTTGGCATAGTTTTACATACTTTTACTTTTAAAATATAACGCGAGTGCAATACTATATTTTTGAAATGAAACTACTCAAAGTAATGCCTTATATTTGAAGTCCTTGTGATATATTCATGGAGCAGTTGTTTTTATCTTTAGTGTTGTTGGTATGCTATTTGGTGTTTCATGTATGCATGTGATTGAAGCCAATGACCCACTTCTTTTAAATAATATAAATTGTTAACCTCCAATATTCAAAAACCTTGAAAAAATTGTTACATATGATTCTAATTTCATATATCAGAGAGACTTGTACAAGATATAAGATGGTTTTAATTGAGAATTTGATTCATAATTAAAATATATATATATTTTTTTATTTTGCCTATATATATATATAGAAGTTGTATTAGGGTTTTTGATGAGAAGGTTGAAAGACAAAGAGAGAGTATATGAGAGTCGTCTTACTCCGTCTCAAGTAGTGAGTATCCGATGATTCAATAACATCGATGGGGACTATGTTATTGTAATTTACCATTGAAAGGGGTTGTAAAGATATTCAAGAGTGTGAGAAGGGCATTCATTCTTGTAATATTTTTTTATATATAATGGATGCTAAGTAACTTACAAGTCTCGTGGTTCTTACTCTTCCTTAAGAAATTTTCCACACAAATGATGTGTGCGTATTTACTATATTTTTATGTTACCTTTGTTTAATTATTAGCTTATTCTTGTAACATTTTTTTATATATAATAGATGTTAAGTGACTTACAAATCTCGTGATTCTTATTCTTCCTTAAAAATTTTTCACACAATACGTATTTTCTGTTTTTTATGTTACTTTTGTTTAATTATTAGCTTATATCATTGTATGATTTTCTATCATGGTGATGGACAGTGAACAAGTAAAAAATACCATTATCCATTTCATGCCTAATTTCCTTTCGACTTTTTGTAATAAGCTGTTTAGATTATGTTGAATGTGTGCATAGTAGTTGACTACTACTATTTACAATTTAGACATTAACTACTCATATCTACTATATAACGAGCTACGAAGATAATATTAAAATAAAAAATCATTAATATCTAATTATATATTTGATTAACTTCTTTACCTTAAATCTGTTGTCACTTAGTGAGTTTATCATCTTCCCTTTCATTTAAATCAAGAGAAGGTAAAATGTTAAACTTACAATGTAAGTGAAAATAAAATGTAAAACTTGCACGTTTTTAATATAATTTAAGTGATTAAGTGTGTACCACAAATGTTTATTCATTAAAAAGTCAACCTAGTTCAACTGATTTAACTTGATAGCAACACCATATCATAACCAATTGAATTGTACTATTTTAGTTCAACCTCCTTCTAAAACTTTATTGATTATACATAACTAGAAACTAAAAAACTTGCTTTGCATTTTAAACAAAAGAGCCCTAGAGCTAACAACTCATATTCATTGGAATAAGTATCTACCACTTAAATTTTAAGCAAATTTCTTTAATGGTCTATACACAAAGGAGTAGTGGGTCCGATAATCTAATTTCGAAAAGGATGGGGTCTGATGTAAGTAATTAATCATGATAAAATAGTAGTGAGGAGGCTGGTGTGTTTCATAATTATGTGACTTTAGTCAACCACGTAACTCTTTTAATTATAACTATGACCATGTTATTTACTCTCACCATCATGCTTTTTTTTGCCATCCTTCATATATGTCTAGTAAAAGTATGGAACTACTTTAGTGTTATTACCTCTTTACCCTTCGTTTTGAATTATTATTAGCCACGTGGTCATTTTATTAGATATATGGACAATGAAAAATGAGACCTGGGTTTAAACTTATAGGCTTTAGAGTGATAAATTTAATTGAACAAGATTACTCTCAAAATTTTGACGGATAGAAAAGAAAAGAAGATGAAATGAAATATTGGAAAAGAAAAGAAGAGGAGATCAATCTTTTATAAATTTGTGTTCTCGAATTGGAAGGAAAAAAAAGGAAATTTATTTATTTTGTGTTTCTGAGTTTAAGAGAACTGAAAGGAAGTAACAATTTTGTAATTGTTTTAGATTTTTCTTTCTTTCGTTTCTTCACATTTTTGGAGAGAAGATTAAGAGAAAAGATATTAGACAATTCTCCTTTCAGTTCTTTTCTTTTCTTTTCGTACAAAAAATTCAAGAACACACACCTATTTTGTTTCTTTCTGGTTCTTTCTCTTCTTTCAAAAAATATAGTCAGGAGTGGGTCCTAAGATAGAAAAAAATACAACCAACAAAAAAATAAGATCTAGTTTTAAGTCTACGTAAACAGACTTATATAACATTACTCATGAACTATGAAGATTAACCATTGAGCAATTCCCAAAATAATTTAAAATCCAAGTTTTAGTTCTGAAGCTACTTAATCAAAAGGTCGTGGATTTAAGTCCCACTTGATACATATGTAATGTATGTAGTGCGTGTGCGAGTCTTTATGTTAAAAAAAGACCTATTGACCGTTCAAAAGAATCAAGATAACATTCGAATGCAAGATCATACAATCACATATAATGGTCTTTATGCTGACCATTATTAAATTTAGATGCACAGATAAAAAAGCAAAAAATTAAAAAAATCCACAACTAGATTTAGGAAAACTGAACCTTCCATCTGATAACCTTTTCAATTCATGGTACAACACAACATTGATAAAAAGGTCTTGAGGGTTACAGAAAACTAAAACTTAAAGATTAAAAACAATGCTAGCCCAACCATTTGGGACACAGTAGCTTTTGTATAATGTACAACAATTTATGGTAGTTTTTTTGGGTATATGATATGAACTTTAAACTAACTTCTACTTTTTCTGTATGTTGTATAATATGATTAAACCAAATAGAAACAGTAACAGCAAATAATGAGAAATTTTTACTGTAATGAACTTGATAGTAGTATAGTACTATGTTATTTGTTCTTCTTTAAACTGTAGAAGTCCAGTGGGTGGTGGTTGTTGACGGTTTGGATATTCTGGTCTTCGGGTTAGAGAATGTACACCTGTAGATGCATGATTGGGTGGCTGAAGTTGAGAAGTGGTGTTGACCATATTATGACTGCTGTTTTTAGCTGCTGGCACCTCATGGGTGTGTTTCCCCTCATATGTGGTTATCACGGCTTTTGGGTCACTTGCAGCTCTTTCGACATGCTTTCGGACATTGCACCCTTGGCTGGTGCACTTGTAATAGCTCCTGCATTTAGATGTACACCACTTAGCTTGAGTTGCAATAAAGATGTGCACTTGGAGGCTAAAGAATCTGATAGCCTGGTGACCTGGTCCTAATCTTAGCAAGTCAAAGATCCAAAAGATTTGGGGCATGCTTAGGCCCAGAAGTTATGATCGGGTAAAGCCTGGCCCGTTCAATTTTTTTCTTAATATTACAGATATTTTCTGGTTTTTAGTAATAAATTATAGCTAAAATACTGATGTTTAATATTTTATATGTGCCTATTCCACAGAATTATATTTGCACTCTTAAATTGTGAAGTTTTTTAATTCTTAAGTTCGACTTTGACTATAAAGAAAATGAATATTATATTTTAACCAAAATAAATAACAGAACATATAAAATAAATTAGGATCGAAATTTATAACATGTTATATGTAAAGAGTAGATGCACTGTATTATTACTATTATATATACTGTAATTATTAACATATCATATTTGCTTTCATCGAGAAGGGTCCTTAACCATGCTTACGGATTCAAAATATGTGAACTGAAGAGAGACTAGTGAGCCTAATCAGTTACATAATCGTATTAAGATTCAACATAACAATAAATATAGCAAGCAAATATTATAGTAAGCCCTAAAACCGTCCTGAATGTTTGTTTTAAATCACTATAGGATGTGTTGACATATAAAGTTTAAGCAGGTCAACAAACATTTTTTCTATAGATTCACTAACATATAACATACAGGGTACAGGATGGCATACATGAAAACTTAACGTTGTGCACAAAATCATTTGGGTTTGGATGGAGAGATTTTTGTTGAATCTGCATATTAAAATTTGATTGTATAGTTGTCTATTCATGCTGCCAAAACAAGTTCATGGACATCCTTTGATACTTGGTTAATTAAAAGAAAATTTTACCTTGGATGAGGATTTCCTTTAACAACCTTCTGTCCATACTTGCGCCATCGATAACCATCATCAAGAAGATCAACTTCGCTAGTTGTTTGAACTATGATCCGCGGTTCGGTAACTGTTCGGTGGGATGCAACTGGGTCCGAACCCCTTACCTCTGTATTCCTACACAGTACACACCAAATTTACAATAACTAAGTATAACAAATATTTCACATTCTACAAAAACAGTCATCACATTTTAAACTCTACATTAGTTACTTATAAAAAAATACCTCCTTTTTGCTTGAGGTTCATCTTCATGTCTTTCATCTCCTCTAGTTACATCGTTACCAACTTCCTCGCCGTCACTCGATCCCGAATGTTCATATGTAGCTTGACTGGATTCATCCTTCATGGTCAAATGCATTGACCTTCCGTCCCTTAAATGGCTATAATTACCAGTTTGACCGTCGAATCCTTGTTCATATTGGCTTGAAGAAACATTATTACCATCTTTTCCACGTTTAGGTTGAGGTGGTTCGTGATTGTGTTGGCCTTTATAGATAATTTCCGTCACTAGACCCTCAACAGATCGTTCAACTTGCTTTTTCACGGGACAATTAGGATGAGTGCATTTGTAATAACTTCGAGGGTACTCACTTCCCTTAACCTGTTTCTGCCCATATTTTCTCCAGTTGTAACCATCGTCAGCAGGCTTATCAACTGCTATAGAGGAAGATTGGTAACGGTTATCAGAAGACGATTCTTTTGCAGTATTATGGTCTGGGATTGAAGGTGGAAGCCGTTGGTAAGTGGTCACATTGGAATTAAAAGAATGAATTTGCGGCATTTGGGTATGCGATTGAGTATGCACTTGTGCAGCCTGTGATGTAATCTGAGCTAATGCTTGCTGGTGGGACAGTCCAAGAGAGGCCTATTTACAATCCAAGAGTCGGTAAAATGGATATGATACTTTATAAACAATGTTACATCTTGATCGATATCAAATACAAACTCGAGCATAGAATCTATTTTTTAAGCAGTTGCAAAGGAGTAAAGATAAAAGAAACCCTCGTGACTCGAAAGTATATCTTTATATACAAAAAAAGTTCTTCATTTTAACCATAAAAATGAAGGTCACCTAAAAAAATGTTAAACCAAGAAACTTTACATACATTTCAACCATTATAAACAAAGCTCACTTCCCATTCAGTTACCACATACAAAAATTCATAGTGCAACTTCCCCACCATTTAACTAACATTTAATGTGACATGATCATCATTAAAAAGAAAAGTACAGCTACATGATGTTATTCATAAGTTATACTCATTTATACAATTTACACATAACAGTTAAAACTTTTTTTGTAAAGCATGCTACTTCAAATCCATGTTTTCCAAATAATATCATCATCATGAGTTAATCTTCAAATACAGATAATAATACAACAAACATTCACATGTGCTACTCATTAATAGCAAACGAATAATTTATCTCCTCATCAATAAATAAAAGCTCAATTAAAATTCATTTAAAACACATATAACACTAAAAAACATAAAAAAATAAAAAACATAGAAACCTGAATTTGAGGAAAAAAACCAGGAGAATCAAGCAAACTAGCCGGACTCATTCCCGGCGGTATAGTAAACATCGCCGGTTGACTAACCGCCAAACTCACCGGCCGTCCATTGTTACCAAACTTAAAGTCAACGCTTCCACCACCACCACCAGACTCTTTATGATCAGAATATAAATGCATACCACTCGTCGGTCTCCGATCAGGTACCTCCACCGGCGACAACACAGCTCCGGACAATAGCTGAGAAAACGACCGACAATCGGATTCCGGATCGTTCTCCGAGAAAAAGTTCGCAACTAAAGTCATCGGTCCGGGACTTGCATCCGTACCGCCACCACCACTGCCGGTGAATAAATTCTCGACGGTTGAACGTGCCGGAAGTGTGATCGACGGCCGTGTTGACGGTACTGATAGCGATACTCCCCTTTTTTCACCCATATTAAATGAAACAATTGTAATTATAGTAATAATTGAGTTTGTCTGTGATTAATTGAAGTTGTGAAGCATTTCAGGTGGAAGTTAAGTTGGACGCCGGCGATGAAAGTTTTCCGATGTACATGTGTTTTTTGGTGTTTTGTATTCAGAGGATCTGCAAAAAGTCCACGGAGTAGATACGAAAAAATGGCTTTCTGAAAATATTTCCATTTTTGGGGTATTTTTGTGCTCCCCCACATGTTTAATGCATTTTAGTTTTAGACCCTTGGTTACTATCAATTTGATAATTATGTTACTAATTTTACTTTAATTAAAAGGTATTAGAATGAAACTGAAAACAGATTAGATGATACGAAGTACAAATTCATTTAAGTTACTGAAATTCGAGACGTTGTGGGATCATGCATCTTGTGGGGTCTTCGGGACAGGGCCTTTTGTTTAGTCTAGTGATAACATTTATAAACCTAAATGAAAAATGATCGGTGTAGTGTATGTTGACGATGATCAGAGTGAGTGAAAGCTTATTTTACTTAGTTGTCACATTGTTAGACAATGATCATAGTAAGTTAGCCAGCGTCTAAGATGACAAACGGTTCGCCTAATTTTTAATCGCTTGTAACTTCTAAAACCGATTATACCGTTCCATCAGTAGTTGTAAAGTAAAGTATGACGTACAATTTGAGGTCATAACTAATTATTTAAATTTATCTATTAGTAGTAAATACAAAACAATAACAACAATACAACATCAATTATATTATTAGTTGATATATTTTTTCGAAAGATGAGTATTTATATACAAGTATAATAATGCGTATAAACATTATTATCAATAAACATATATATATATATGTATTTATTTATCTTAAATGGATATTAAACTCACGATCTTATAACTGTAATCCCATCTATAGATTTCATTTTCATGAAGGCAAAAAAAGTAAAAGGAGGTTATATTATATTGATCATAAGTGGCGGTCGAATATAAAAGACTGAAAACCACGAGGTAGTAAATGGTGAAAATAAGAAAACAAGAAAATCCAAAATAAAATGCCAATTGGCAATTGTTAAATAAAATCCAAGGAAACAAACACCCACTCTCTTACGTTATTGTGCCCACGACATGTTCCAATCGACACCAGCCAAATACTCTCATCTTTCCGATTACTTATTACTCCACATATTAAATATTAAATAAAACCATAAAAATAGTCTTGTTTTCCAAATACTTTCATTAAAAAGATTAAAGTATTAGATTGTACTAGATTATTTGATTTAACCTTTTTAACGTTTGTTGTATGACCGGTCAATGTAGGTCAGAGGGTGGATAACCCTTGGTTTTCATTTTGAGACATCGATATTTTGACTTCTTGTTGTCTAAGTTTTAACACATATATATACAATCATACACACATATAAATTGTCCTTAAGTAAGAGTTGAATCAACAACCTTGTATTCATTAGATCTGTATATATATACCACCAATACAAAGACTGTTAATTTGGTAAATATATACATATATATATATATATATATATTCTAAGGTTCATCTTAAATTACCTATTGACTTTACCTTGATCGCGATTCACCAGGTATCACGTTAGATAACATATCATACTCGTACTCTCTTCGTATCAAAAAAAAATAAAAATAAATCATTTTATTATTATCAACAAAACAGATTGCATTCTGAGATGGATACAACTATTGCAATAGCTAGCGATCATATCCTTTTGCCTCTATGTCTAACACAATCTTGAGTTTTACATGTACACTAACAATTTAGAGTAAATTAGAAAAATAGTTACTTATAGCTAATTTTTTAAATGCAATTTTATAATAGGACGTAAAAACTAACAAGATGCTAAAAGATATAAACACCAAAATATAAAAAGTGAGACTACTTCGTAAAAATGCTAACATCAATGACATGATAAAAATTAAACTAGTTAATAATATGTTAATAGTGAACAGTGATAGTAAATAGTTAATTAAAACACAATTACGAAAGTTCGTATGTGTTTCATTTAATAGTACTCTGCACACGATAACTCATACACAATTGATGCGTGACATTAAAATTAATTTTAATTGGTGGTTCATTATATAGAATGTCAAGTTGTCAAAAATGTGTCAATTTAACACAAGATAGTTTACTAGCATCATTAAAAGATATATTTTTCTTTTTTCAGTTTATTTTAATGTGATGGTGATGGAAAACATCTATGTTCATGATCTCATTGACCATGTACTCCAACCACATAAAAATCTTTTCAATTATAACCTGATTTGCAAATACAGGTTTTGACTAATTCCAAATCAATGGGATCTTCCTCTCGGTTATGGACTTATGATGTTTTCCTTAGTTTTCGAGGCGAAGACATTCTCGCAAGAACTTTGTGGATCATTTGTACACAAATCTTGTACAACTAATCATCAACACTTACAATGACGACGAAGCACTTCCTTGAGGTGAATCGATCGGTTCCGCCCTCTTGAAAGCGATGCAAGACTCACGGATTGCTGTCATCATATTCTGGGAAAAGTATGCCAATTCTCCAGGTTGTTTGGACGAACTTGACTTTATTATGAAATGCAGGGATGAGAGAGGACAAAAATTTTTGATCCCCGTATTCTATCATGCCGATCCATCTGATAAAAGAAAACAAAAAGGGAAGTATGGTGAAGCGTTTGCGAAATATGAGTTGGAGAACAATAAAAAATAGAATCTAGGAGAAAAGCACTTTTGATGCAGGTAATCTTTCTCGTTGGATACCTGCGGAAACTGCTAATGGGTAATTTTCTTTTTGGTGTTATAAGCTTTTATGTTTGTGTTTTTAAAGGTGTTTCATGTTGGTAATCTTTCTTGAGTTCCATCAATTGCACAACCGTCTCAAGACTCTCACTAGCTTTGTCACTTCTCTCAGTTACCAAACTCTCAAGAGTTCCCGAAACTCACAACAATATCTGAAAGCTCATTAGGGTTTACAAGATTATCAGTCTCTAACCCACTTGAAAATTCTCAATCGGTTACTCTTAAAGATTCGCTCGATTATTAAACCAATACTAGAGCCCTGCCAAACGCATTTTATCTGACATCTTCTACAACGATATTTTCTAAGTCTACGAGCTCTAACCGACCTAGTCATACCAAATCATGGAATACCTGACCAAAAATATGGTCTCCTGTTTCAACCTGCGAGCGTCAACAAAACTCCCTCGATAATCACCGCTGTCGACTACCAAATGGATGTGATACTGTTTATTACCCAACTGAGAAAAACATTCTCTTAAGCTCCTTAACAAACCTCACATCTTTGAGAATCCAATCGTATCAAGAACTTCTGAGAATCACATCCCACACTTGCAACATCAAACGCTCTCTCATCAGCATCTAGCAAGAGAAGAAATCTGATAACGTTCATTTGCACGAGATTGCAAAGAATGATGAACCCAAATCCATAACCTGAATTCCACAAAACTCTCACCGCAACGAAATCGACCCAAATCAACGAATCCGTCCTACCGCGACCAATCATAGCTTCAACACAATCAACCTCTTGATGTGTCATAGCGTCGCGATTAGCCACCATTGTGTCGCAATTAACACATTATAACCGGATCGAAAATGTACATGATGTGTAAAACTCGAGTTATAAAAGAATAGTTTATTATCAAAGATAGGGACTAATACACAAATAGGAAAGTATACCCAATAGTATAGCTTTGGTAAATTCGAATTATCGTATCCACAAAGAACATATAATGTATTCTAAAATTGTTATCAACTAATATTTAAACTTTATTGAAAGCGAGTAAATATGGAGATAGTGCCTTTTAACGACAAGTAGTCATGGTAGAATATTAAACAATAAAATAAAGAAAGCAATAAAGATAGTATGATCTCAATGGTATGAACGATATTTACGTAGATATAATTGCCCTAGACTTGGATGTATAGATTAAGTACAAGACGTGGCCAATAATGTGCAATTAACAAAATAATTACTTTGCTATCACAAAGTAATTGAATGATTAACCTTTCTTAGTGCAAGTGTCCTTGACTCCAATATTAACCACCTATTGTAAATTCTAATAATTTCATGATTTGATAGCTAACCTTACCATTGTAAGAGTTAAAACCACACAAGATGTCCCTAAATGTGATACACAAACAATCAAAGTTATCAATTTCAATTCAAAACCTTTTATTCGGTAGAATACAAAGATACAGTCATCAATTTCTTAATAATTGTAAACAAATAATTGATAAACACCATTTTTCACTTAATGTAACAACTACTTGTCAATTGAATCAAAATCAAAACCTTAACTACTCATGGTTTTTAATCAAACATATTATTAACACAATAATCATTCCAATCGTATATAATACATAAAAATACTAGAGTTATAGAAATATAAATAAACCCAAGAATCATTCCCATGAAGAGCACAAACATCAAATAATGAAAACTCATATCAACGGATAAAAGATTGAACCAAATAGAGAATTGAAATCGAATGATTGGGGATTGATCCTTTGTTCCGAGATGATGGAGATTATGTTGAAGCACTTAGGATATCTCCAAAAGCCTCTGAAAATCTCCCCATGTCCTCACCATATGAGATAACCCTAACAAAAGTGACTAAAATCGTATTTAAACCCTTCTCGCCGACCTAGAATCACATCGTGATCTGTATCAGTCACTACGCGATCTTCCATCTGTACAAATAATATGGTCTTTTGATATGTTGTAGTCCTATGTATCCAATGAATTTGGACTTTTGAATCAACTCAATCGGATTCCGTATGAGGAAGTTATGGTCAAAATACTAACGTCTCGCCAAATCTGCAACTTCATCCATTTTTCATCTTTTCTTCATCAATCTTTGATATCTACACCTAAAATCAACTTCAAACTAAATAGGTAACGAAAGTTTATGAAATTAACTTTGATGAGATACAATTATGACCGATATTGCCATCGAACATGATTTACCTGTTGCTAACAAATCCTATTACCGTGTCGTTGCAATTGTTCCCTAATGGTTCTCTTTTCTTCCGGATCCAGATCTATCCTAAATCTCCATCTTCCAGAAAGTGAAACCATAACCATCAAAACCTAATCTTGATCATGCTCACAAATCCCTATCATTCCCGATCATCAAACCCTGAATCTCCGATACCAGTTGTTAGGAATTACAGCGGAATACAACAACCAACAACAATCTGTTGATCACTCTAATATAAATCGTTAGAAAAGAACCAACCTAGACAACACTCGTCTAATTGAGGTTACACCCACAAATAATAAACTGATAAGAGGATAAAAAGCAAACAAGATAAACGTACAATACAAACACAAATATTTAACTTGGAGATCGGGGGCCAAATCAGAGAGTTTTTTGTGTAATTTTTGAAGTCCAAGGGTTACAATTACATGGAGTATCTCTAATAGGGAAAAATCAACTTGCAGAACAAGAAAACTCATTTTCCGTCCGACTCGCACTTCGCGGCGCGACAACCCTCTGTCGCGCCGCGACCATGGGGTCATCGCGCTGCAACCGGGGGTTCATCGCGTTGCGATCTCTTGTCAGTCAGCAAATCTTTTCTTTCTTTCAATTGATCTTCACATCCTCAACATTTAGTATTAGTTCTTCTATACTAAAAAGGTCATCCCGCTGTGACCGGGGGTTCACCGCGTGGCAATCTCTTGTCAGTCAGCAAACCTTTCCTTCCGCTCAATTGATCTTCACATTCTCAACATTTAGTATTAGTTCTTCTATACTGAAAAAACCAAATATGTATATTAGGTACACATCCTGCAAAATCCAAAAATAACTCACTGCTGTTTCCAATCTCTCCAAAATTTTACAATAGGTATGTCCATTTCCTTTAACTTGGCCATATAAAAATTTATGGGCTTCCTATTGCCCTTTGGACTGAGGTATGTTGTTACAAGTTACTAGTGAAATCAAAGAGCTACACAATTATGATTCATTTACCTTATTTCATGGAACATGAAATATGTCACATGTTTTGTCAATGTAAGATATCTTATGTTGGTTAGCCTTGTGTATCCAATGTGCAGGCTTGAGTCAAAGTTGAAAAAAGAAATTATTAAAGCAATTTCAGATGGGTTGTATTCATTAGTTTTAAGTGCTCATGAACACCTCATTGGAATGGAGACTCGCGTGCAAGATTTGAAATCAAAGCTATAAATAGGGCAGGTGGTCAGGTGGTGTGCTCATGGTTGGAATATGGGAGCTTGGCGGTGGTGGTAAAACTACTCTTGCATCTTCCGTTTATGATGACATCTCCGAAAAGTTTGATGGTTGTTTTTTAGAAAATACCCGGGAGAAGTCAAGTAAGGTTTGGTTTGGAATAGTAGCAAGAAAAAATAATCTATGGTGTGCTAAATCATAAAAAAGTGAGAATCGAGAGAGTCGAGAAAAGAAGAAGCTTGATAAAGGCGTAAAGTAAATGTTCATAAAGTAAATGAGAATTTATTAAATGCTCATAAAGTAAATGTTATACACCATGTTGGCTTGTTAAATAATGATGAGGCTATTGAGCTCTTTTGCAAGCGTGTACCTCGGGATTATAGGACTAATGTACAAGATTATGAGATACTTTCACATGGTGTGGTTTCTTATGCTCGTGAGCTCCCGTTAACGCTTGTAGTTCTAGGGTCTTTCTATGTGACAAAGATACGAATGAGTGGAGAAACACATTGGCTAGATTGAAAAAACTCGCACATGATGGTATTCTGGAAATGCTAAAAAATAGCTATGATGGACTTGAACAGGTAGTAAAAAGTTGTTTCTTGATATTGCATGTTTTTTCAGGGGAAGATATACAAATTCTGTTATGGAGATCTTTGATGCTTGTGGTCTTTACCCTATTATAGGCGTAAAAGTGTTGATACAAAAGGCTCTCATAACTGTCTCGGAAGGTCGGTTTGATATGGATGAGAGGGAAATACCTTGACAATCCTGAAAATCGTAGTAGAGTTTGGTAGGCAGAAGATGTTCGAAAGATATGGGCTTGTGCAACCCAGGTTATACTTCAGCTCACTTTTTACTGAAATGTATTTAAATGGAGTACTTAAGTTTAGTACTAAATCCTGATTCCATTTTGTTCCTCTGTTACAGGAACTTGACAAGGTTGAAGCAATAAGAATTGGTTCCTATACGTTTAATTCATTACAACATTGTAATCATCATGTTGTTGTAAACATGAAAAAGGTGGATTGATTGGGGAATTCGAAATGTGAGTTCATTGCCAACAAATTTCCCACCAGGGGAGCTTTCGTGTCTAATATTGATAGGCGGTCTGCAAACACGACTTTGGAAAGGTTGTAAGGTACGGAACTCTTATTGTATACTTAGAAATAGATGTACGCAAAATAGATGGTTAACTATAAATCCTACTAACTTAAAGAGAAAAGTTGTTATGATCCGACTGGCAGTGTGTAGGTGGCATGGGGATATTAATTAGATCCATCTATGTATATGCCATTATGCACCCTGATTTCCATGAACCTTTTATCATTTTGATGAATATGTTGGCAAACTTTTGACTTGTCTGCACTAATTTGCACCAGTGGCTACCAAATTTGAGAAGCTTCGTATTACTGAGAACCTAATCACGACACCAGATTTTGGCGGACATCCAAATCTTGAAAAAGTCATGCTCAATGATTGTCTGCAATTAGAAGAGATTCATCCATCTATTGGACGCTTAGAAAGGCTTTTTTACTTAAGTGTAGAATATTGTGACAATTCAAAGATGTTTCCACTCATGAATGTGATAGAAAAACTCGAGACTCCTGCAAGAAACTTTCCAAGAGTGGGAAAAAAGTTGCTTCCTTTGACCAGTATTGTACAAATATATCTGTTACTTGTTTGCCTCGTTGCGGCAATGTTTATGATGATCAACAATCAGAACCTTATTTACTTCACAATGGCTTGAACCATACAGGGTTGCAGTTTATTAGCAGTGGCTTTAGAAAGTTGTTTCTCATACAATGCCAGTTGGGAGAAGAAAATATCAACTCTGATGTTTGGGACTTACCTAATTTACAAGAACTTGATCTATCGACAAACATGTTTTCTCGATTGAATTTTAGTATATTGAAACTTCCACGGCTCACAGTGCAAAAAGCCTTGTAGAATTGTCAGGGCTCCCGTCAAGTATAGCCTCTCTCAGAGCAAATTGGTGTGACTCACTTGAAAATTTTGGAGATGTATCAAGCTGTAAATGGTTGTGAAATGTTTCATTTTCCGGCCGGAATAGTGGACTAAGTCCGCTTGGTGGCAACATATACTAGATTCCATACTCCAGGTTAGGCTCTACCTTTTATTTTCTAAACTTCAACTATATCAATACACCCAAACATATGTACTTAACCAATCATATATTGGTGGCTTCAGGGAAACACTATCAAAGCTCACTTTATCAATTTCACCCATTCTGCAAGTCATCGCATTCCAAGATGGTTTGTAGCTAAGTTGGTTAGGGGAAAGACATTTAAATTGTTGCGTCCAAATAATTGGTATGAAGAGTATTCTGGGTTCTTAGTATGCAACGTCAACAACTACTACGTTCTATCTTTTACGATAAGTATCAAGCAAGAACTGGTGGACAAAGAGGCACAGTGTGAGATTTGGCAGGGTCTAATATTGAAGCACCCATGTCGTATTTTCATTCAACTTACGTAGGATATGTTTCATTTAACTCATTAGTAAGGCAGGGTGCACGATTGAGTTCAGCATACAATGTCATTTCTTTTTAGTAGATAATAAATATGAGACTTCTTATGAAGGTGAGAGCAAGTTGTTAACAGAACTTGTTCCTAAGAAAAGTAAAAATAATCAGGCGCAAACAACAAAAGTGGCAACAGATTGTTCAGTATTTTATTGCGAGGAACGTGAATATGGAAAGACATTTGCGATCCAAGGTCATTCAGAGTCATTTATCAAGATTTTATGGCGTCCTTGCTTAGTTTGACTAACCCATTCCAACAGGTCTCTTGACTATCAAGATTTTATGGATCTGCTTCGCTGAAAGCCAGTCACAAACAGAAATTACTTTATAGAGAATTGCAAATACAAAATATAACTGTAAGCAACATAGACATTTCATACCCACTTTCCTTTCTGATACTATTATTATGATTAAATGGTGCACATATGCAAAAATCAATGAGTGATATATATTATTACTTTCTCAAATTATGATCTGATGCTAGTACAATGTTGCATCAGTTGGTATTTCATTTTTGCACCGGTTTGATATTTCATTTATGCAAAATCTCATATTGTCAATGGAAATTGAAGTTGAAAAATGAAAATAGTTTAATCTTTTTATACCAAAGGGCCTATGATCAAGCGGTATGTGAGGAACGCGTTATTCTAGAGGTCGTGGGTTAAGCATTGTGGGTGCTAATTTGTGTATATATATGTGAATTTATGTATATAATGTGTGAGATAGCTGGTTTAGGTTTGACTTTTTTTTGAAAAAAAAAACTTTTTGCATAAAAAGTATCTGGGAGGTGCAAAACAATATTAGCTTTTTCATGGTTCTAAAATTACAACTTTAAATTATAGCCAAAGAGTAATCACGATGTAAGGGATATATATTTTTGAAATCCCCTCTAAAATAAGATAGTATTTTTTCAGGTTAATGCAATAATGATGTAACGTACTGTCATCAAATATTCAATGTATGTAAGCTATCATTTTTATTGATTATGTATGCAACAAACTGGAAAATTTTGTATTAATGTATATAACATAATAACCGGTTGCTCCGGTAAATATGAACATTTAGAATTTTTGATTTAATAGTATCGTTTACGTGACTTTTTTTCTGACGTGACAAATGCAATAAATATGGATCATCTGATCATACTTTATTCCATGTATGTAACCTATCACAAAAATCAAAATCTAAAAATTTCCAACCAATAATGGCCAAAGCAAACCCTTATATCGTAAGCAAGGGTATCCTTAACTTTATAACCACCTTGAGAAAGGCTTATTTTCCTTGATTTTATCATTATAGAACAAATTTAAGTTCATTTATTTGTTTATATTAAAGTTAGATAAATGTGATATGTTGGTTAAAAGACCAAATTTGTCATCCAAAATATATTAAGGAGTAAATATACTTTAGAGTGTGTCACATATATTATAATTATAATTATAATTATAATTATAATAATAATAATAATAATAATAATAATAATAATAATAATATGTAATATGTATTTGTGTTACCAGATGTACAATTGCAAGGTGTGGAAGTACAACGTTAGTACTACAATAGTACAATGTTGATTTTTACATCTATTTTATAATTAATCTTCAGTATAAACGTTGCTTACATGCAAATTCAAATTGCTAGCTTTCTCATTGTACCTAATTATTTAGAAAAATATGTTTATAGGTGTTTTCAGATTTTGTATTGATTAGTTAAAAATGCTGATGCTTCTCCCGTTTGACCGAACATCAGTCTGAACAAGACCCATTTTTTTAATTGGAATGTTTTGTTTGGTAGATTTTCCCTTCTAATATTGTTTAATGGAAAATAATAGTCTTCAAAAGATCAATCGCAGAATCACCCATTTCATACATTTCTAGAGGTAAAGTTTCTTTTTTAACCTTATCTGTATAGGAATACAAGCTGAATTAATACTTGGTACAATTGCAAGAAAAGAAAATAAAGTTGGTGGTAAGGAATATTTAGAAGATAGGGTTAGTTTTACTGTTTTAGTGAGGATAAGATAATGGATGCTGATAGTAAGGCGGTTATGATGGCGTGGGAGAAACCGTTGATGGAAGCTCATGCAAGAGTGAAGAGCGGTGTGTTCGAGAGGTGGGAATATTTTGAATATTGGATTTGGAATGGGTCTTGTGGATACTGCTATACAGCAGTATGGGGCACATCCTGAGGTTTATAAACGAATGCTTTCTTCGGGTTGGGGTGACAAGGAAAATGTCAAGATTGTGTTTGGTCGATGGCAGGATGTTCTTAATCGACTTGATTCTTATGAGGTATATCACTTTTTTTGTCCCTTTTGTAAGATACATTTATACATTTCATTGTACTTGTAAACTTTGAGTGTGTTTACAAATATAGGTTTTTAGACTAATAAAATGTGGTATTGCATAAAATGGTAACCAAGTTTGGTCCAATTTTCTGTTTTGGGTACCATCTTTGTTTTGACCCATATAAAGGAATCTGATTTTCGAAAAATTTGATTTGAAGTAATCTTTAACCTTGTCGGCAGGAAACTGATCTCTGGACACCATGTCAAAAAGAAAAGAAAATGCGTCATCTATTGTGTCATCATGTTAACCTGGTATCAAAAAGTTTGAAACTTTTAAGGGTTTTTTTGGATGAAAACAAACATGGTTAACCAAAACAGCAATTACTTTGCACTATGTTAAATTTTATGTAAGAAGCCCAAAACAAAACTTTGGGAACCTGAATGAAATTGTGATACATACTTCAAGTTTCTTTGTTTATTTTATTAAATTCTGCTGGTATAGAACTTAATATATGTCACTATGGAAGCAATTACCATTAAAAAATTTGAAGTTCTGGTTTCAAATGTGTAGGTATTTTCTTTGATACTTATGGGGAATACTATGAGGATTTAAGAGAATTCCACCAACATCTTCATGCTCTATTGAAGCCTGGAGGAATTTACTGGTTCTTTAACGGGCTTTATGGAGGTAATGCCTCTTTCATGTTGTTTATTGTCAATTGGTATCGTTAGAACTTGAGAGTTTGGCCTATTCAACACAACTCATACCCTTACCTGTTAAGGATTGTTTGGGAGAAGAAGTATGGGAGGGTGTGAAACACAAATATTGGCAGTTAGATACATACTACCTTCCTGTATGTCAGTCTTTGGACGACTCTGAGTGAATTTACTTGTTTGTGTTGAATTAGTTGCAGTTGAATTGTTGTACTATTCATGTTTCGGCCAGCAATATTATTCTGAGATTTTGCACGTGTTATACATGTTCCTTCGATTTCTCCAAGCAAAGCTCTTCGAATCACAATGCCTATTGTGTCTGCTTGACCTTTCATAAGCAGAGACAGAATAAAGCGCCCATAAAAAAACCGCTTACTGTCTGCTGCTGATTCAACACACTTCCACTGTAGTGTCCAAGTAGTAACTGCTATTGTCTCTCGAACCATAATAATATTATTTGATATTATTTTGACCAAAGATACGTTCAGAAGAGTTCTTTAATATTTATTTCTACTGAAATAGAAATGAGTTGTTTCATTTTCAATATTATGTTGTTTCTTGCATCTACAAGCTTTAGTTTATGTCTATTTATGTGGTTGGATTTTTTACTTAAGTCAAATTATAACTGTATGATAAAACCATCTTAATGTATTCCAAAAACTTTATATGGACCAGTTTAGACCAGCCCTTCATAATACAGCAAATTTAAAGTTTGTGGTGCAAGTCCTGTTACCAAAAACTGCAATACGTACAAGGTTTGTTGGCTTTTTATGTATTTTGCCCGTAAATTAGTAGTATGTTACTTTTGAATCGGACTGAACATTTTGTTCAAAACAAATAGGACTGAACAGGGGTTGCTTTAGTTTGGGTTTGGCCCAAAACCAAAACCCGGACTGGCATAAATTGTTCTGTTGTCCCAAAAAGCCATCTGTGTTTGGTTTTTGGATGGTTAGATTTGTTGGTCTACCACCTTTTGGTCTTCTAGGCTCGGCTTTAGTCTTTTTGGGCTTGGATCATATGAGCTATTATAACACAAGGTACCCAATTCCATCACCAACAGTCAGACATTTATAACAGTGACATGATGGGTTACCTAACTTACCTCGATACTTGATTGCATAAGAGTTCATCAAGAAGTTGCTTCTATTTAAATCTTATATGTACATTTCCTTGACTTGTAGAATCTACAATCATATCATCTGTTGCAAAACAATAGACAAACATGTATAGCAATTCCTTTTTCCAGAAAACAAGGGAGAATGCTCTCTGGCTTCAAGCCTTCGAACCTTCTTGACTTGAGTAAATTCTCAAATCGGGTGCTAACTTGAATTTTCAGTAGAGTCAAATGGGTTAATCTGATTTTACTAAGCTGTTTTTTCTAACAAACTGAAATAGGATTATTTGATATAAGCAGTTGGTGTTTTCTTTAATTGTAACGAGTGAAAATATAGAACTATTACTTCTCCTCTAGTGACATTCGGCATGTTCTATGATGTGCATAAACCATATCTATATTAAAGTTTCTGTTTTTTAAATCTCATTTTTAAAGTTTGCATAATGACTAACAGTCTCTAATAGACTCTCAACCTCTTTCTCTCAAACTTGCATATCTCCGGGCATATTCTTTCAGATCCTGTTGCCATCGACCCCTCAACCTCCAATGAGATCGTATTTGGTCGGTAATGTTTGTAAGTTGTATCCTCGGTTTACAATTTGACGCCTTATGTTTATATTTTTGGCATGTTATTAACTTCTGAAATACCATTTATTGGTCAAAAAGTCTTGCTTGACTCATCCAAAAACAAGCAGGGGTGGAATACCGCAAAGAGAAAGTGTACCTAATAAAAAAGAAATTAATGAGGCATTTTGGCGAAGTTAGATTAATTACACAAAAAGTATTTCGCTCATTTGTGACCAAAAAATTATGTTTAGGATAATACATATGTACACATTTTTGATGATCTAAAAAATGTGAACTTGTGTTTAAGATATCTAACGTGGGAAATTGGAATGGTACTAATGAGATTTCAAAAAATTAAGAAATGTAAAAACTAATCTGCACTAATCCAGATGAATTACATTAAAATTTCACCGGAGCATGTTATATGATCGATTTAAGTTAATTCTTATTTATATTTGAATTCTTAGCTTATCCTAATCATGGATAAGAAAACTTATTATGGCTGCTTTTGTCGCTTTTGTATTCTCGATCCTAGTCGAGAATTTTGCTTTTATTACCACCATCTATGGAGATAATTGGAAATCAAAGAGAACCAAAGTTCACAATACTAATAGCAAGAGTAAGAAGGTTCGATTTTGGATCCATGACCAAATTGCAATTGTTGTCAACAATAAGCTTGTTAAATTAGACACAGTTGATCTACCTAAGACCAAACATTATTTAGATGTTGGGTATAGATCCATCTTACTCTAAGATGTTATGACATAATAAGAGTGTGCAATATGCATATTGTGCACTATCATGACCCATTAACTGTGCTATAAATCTCAACTACAATGAACAATTTTTGTATCATTTAGTATTTATTTTTTTGTACTATCACCATCTTGTCGCGTTTGAATGTTATAAATATAAGAAATGATAAATTACACATAATGAGACCCATTAAAACATAATGGAAATATAGTGCATCTAACACACCAAAGGGAAAAAGAAGTCACTTCATAAGTTCACACAAATCACCTCCTAACAATGAGATGCTTACATATAACCCTCCCAACAACAATAATGTCAAAAACTTGAAAACGTCAATCTAAATTGAAAAAAGGACAACAAAAATTGTAGAAAACAAAAACCTAATAGACATCTTGGAATAATACAATAATTCCTCCGTACGGTTCTAAATTGCCAATTGACCACACAAAAACATTTATAGAATCTACTGATAATTCTCAAACTTTTAAAGAAAGTGGTGTCCCAAATACTCAAGAAGTTTACTTGGGACCAATATCCTTAAGAGCACAGATCTGCTCCTCTCCCATGGCAGACATGACCGTCACAACAAGGTCTTTGCCATCATTGAAACCATCCTTAATCTGCACACAATTAAACATGATATTAATAAATTAACACGCATTAGAAGAATGACTTATAGGAATAGTAAAATGGTCGTTGTGGTACAAAGCACACATCTTTTTGGAATACCTAATAATCGACAATCATTACACAACAAAATAATCTTCCACGTGTATTAGCAAGATCCAGTTAGAAACGTCTATGTTCATTTTACTTATTTGAACATGATCATCGTTTAAACAAATTGATTGATGTTATTGGTTTGAATTGATAGAAAGGTATTAATCAAACTGTATTTTACAAATTCAACAAATGATTAAACTCTTTTGAGCCAAATGTCACAATTCTCAAGGGATAAATGTAATATTTCACTAAAGAGAAAGGTAAGGAAAACAAATAAACTAGCTATTAACACCAACCTGCGTAAGCAGAGTGTCATCGGTTGGAAGCTTAAGGTCATCCTTGGTACCACCATTCTCAGTTAACAAACTAACCTACACAACCACAATGTACAAAATTATAACATACCCAATAAAAACTCTAAAGAAAATAAGAGAATCAACAAACAACAAGAGTTACATACAAATCCATCTTCGGAGATATCGATAAGCTGGTAGTCGGTACGACTAACATGTGGAACCTGCAATCAAGAAGAATATATTATTTAACAGTATATACATCAAACAACGAAATGCAAAACAAAATAAAAATTTCATTAATTGATTCAAATAGATAAATGAAACATACATCAGAATTATGGGAAGAAGGAACGATATCCTCAAGTTTCTTTCCATTAAAGATATCAATTGCAACGAAATGACACTTAGCATGCCCATGCTTGCCAGTCTTCGAAGTTGACACTTCCACAACCTGCGTAAACAACACATTAAACAAAATAATAAACACTTAACTCATATTTAAAAAAACACAAACTGCAATGTCATTAACTTCTTTCATCTTCCAAATCTTAAAAAAGCATAAGAAACACTTAATTAAAACATTGCTCGGAAATCCTTTTTGTAGCAACAACACTCTGGCAATTAGAGTGATTTAAGCAAGTGATATATTTCAATTTTCATTCCAAACAATCACATAAACCTTCCATATAGCACATACAATTATACAATTATAATCATATGGATGTATATTAATATATATCACAAATTTGCATACAATGGAGCTAATTAGAAACATATTGAGCTACGAAACATTATCATATAAATACTAAATTATTTGATTAGATCTATAATTGATGCAACAATTGCAATAACAATAACTAATTGTGAATACCTTGCAAGCACGATTCTTTATAACGATGTAACCACCTTTCCTGATAGCACCAGCTTGTTGAGGGAACGTTTTTGATGCACCGGCATCAGCCTTTGACTCGAATTGATGCTCTTCGTCAGACATTATTTTTCAAATTGATAACAAAACTGAAAGTGACGAAGAGTATGGTTTGTTGAATTGGGCAGGGATTTGGTAAATTAGGGTTTTTAATGAACAGCCGTACATAGAGTGATAAAGATACTACTGTATGTTTTTATTGAGATTGAATCGTGGCCGTCAGATTAGGATTACATAACTTTTTATCACGATAATAGCCTTGTACTTTTTGAATTGATTAATTGAAGTCCCCTCACTTATGACTCTATACGATATTTCACCCTATTCTTTTGAGTTTTGTTCTTTTGCTTCATCTACCCCTCACACATTATATGGAAATCACTCATATCATATCGTGATATAATCGATATCGTTGTGTGTTTAAGTGTTTTAACTCGATCTTAATGAGAGAAATATGTACAATGAAATACTGACATATTAAAATTTGCGTAGATTAATGAGCATATATACGTATATAGTACCAAAGCATAATACCACCTATCAAGATTCTAACTATGAACATTTGGTTATTAACAAAAACAAGTATTGAGTTATAGGTCTAATAACCCCATATTTCACCTATAGATTAATACTAATATATACACACAATTAGTGTGACCACAATTTATTTCCAACAAACTATTGGTTGGAACCAAGTTATTCTATCAATTAAAAGACAGCAAATGGGACCCTTTTGAAGTTATGATCATTTGTAGATTAGTCAGTTGTTTCTTACAATATTAAACCAAAGATCTCTCAGAACTTCATAGTTTAAATTACCAAGTTTTTTACACATCTCCTACTAGAGTCTAGAATATCTCACTAGCCACCAACAAATACAAAGAACGAATACGAACTGCCAAGTCTTGTTTTCTTTAACTTGCAGTAAATTGATGTACTGATCTGTTGATCAACCACCGCCTTCTGGTTTAGAGTTACAACAAAGCCTGATTTAGATGGAGGTATTAAGCTTTGAAACCTACTACAGCAAACAGCATGAACTCTAGAGTTGTATACAGCAACACATCCTTCGTTACTGAGAAGTGAGTGACCAAGAACCTGCACCCACTAAAAGTAGTTGCTTAGAACAATATGCATTATTAACACCCTAAAAACTCTAAAGGTACTCTTTAATCAAGCGAAAAAGACGTGAAATATTTTTGCATACCTAATAAGTTAAAAATATGTCCAACAAGTAAGGAAAATCAAAAGGTGAAAACAAAAGGATAATATGATGGTAAAGACATTCATGTCATAAAGCTTTAACCTTTGTATTTATGTAAAACTAACCTATTTTGAACTTCCAGCTGAAAAGGAACCGTCATATTGGTCGTCCATCTCATGTATGTATATCCTTGGAGGTATATCCCTGTAAAGAAATTAGATATCAGATAGCAGTAATACATAACGGATGTATACTGATAAATACTTTAAGTTCAAACTCCATTGATATTATTTAACAGAAAAAAAAGGTGAAGAAAAAAAACAACAAACAAAAAATCTCAAGATGAGTCAAGTAAGCAAACCATCAGCAGAGCGGTCAGTTTGATGACTTGTAATTCATAGATGTAGCAATTTCGACCTATTGTCTATTTATTCAATAAATTGGTAGATTTGATTACATTTTATCTCCAATTGGTTAAACGGGTAAAGTTAAAGACTTAGCTAGAAAATAACAGGTTAAACGGTACAAACGCACCGAAAGGCATCTAATGTGTATTATAATGCTAAAAACCTCCTAAATCACCTTATTAAAAAAAGTATTACTTCAATAGCAGTTTTTGGCTGTTTGCAATCATAGGATACACTATTTATTTATTAAATTAAGAAAGAAAAAAAGGTCACCACATTGACCCAACCTGTTTTGGACCAGTTCCCCGACCCGCCAATTTTGTCACCTCTAATAATTCAAAAGAAGCAAAATAAGATATAGTGGCAAGACAAACCCAAGTCTCCGCGTGGCTCAATAGCCACCAAGTCTATTGAAATTTAAATCAAGGTGTGATACTTACTAGAAACATTTCCAATATTATCATAAAAGAATGCTGCTTACATTATTTGGATACGATAAGAATCTTAGCATTTATGTTGGTACATATCATGTGTATGACAGTTTCAACAACCAACATGAAAGAGTAATGCCTACAGAAAGAGCTATGAAAAGATATACTAACAATTCATTTGCTTCTTGGTATGTGTAGCTTGTAGCAACAGCCAGGAGTTGTCCTCCACAGTTGTATGATAATGAGGCAATACTATTTTCGAACTTCGGCATCTGAGATGAGAACAAGATCGAAACTGTGTCAAGTCCCATTAACAATTTACTTTGAGAAAAAACAGTTCACGTTAAAATTTGCTTATTTAAAGATACTTCCACACCTCCAAAAATTGGCTTTGATCATTGGATTAGGAAAGATACCTCAAATACTCTCTTTTTACTTTGAGCATTCCACATGGTGACATAACCTTCATTATCACCCGTGACAAAGGCACCAAAAGCCCTAGACACATATAGAATATCAGTGCATACTTCTATGATTTTTCATGATTAATGAGTAGTCAAAGAAAAACGTACGATGGACTAAAAACAATATCATTCACAGCAGCAAGACTGTGCCTTTTCTCCTTTGCATTTGGAATGCATCGAAATGCATATCTGCAATATAAAGTTACAGTTTGATATATTAACATGATAAGAGTATTCAATATGGAAAATGTATGTTATTTTAATGTTTCGATAAAGTATCATCTCCTGAACATAGACTTCAAGGAATGTTGAGTTGCAAGATACATAAACATACCCATCGTTGTTTTGGTTGGATGGATTAAAATATTTCAACGCTACACGTCCCTCAACCGATCCAGCAGCAAATCCTGCATTAATTAAAATAAATAAATAAATAAAGTAGCTGTGGCAATATTGACCATCTTGCTTATGAAAGGATCGATTTAGGTTTGTGTTTTATCTCAAAAAGGTTTAAACAAAAAAAATCAGGTAAGGTAAACAGGCGGAACTAGTTAAAAGTTGCCCAAAGTCTACTTGCAATGCGTACAACCTTCTGATCTTTTATTCAAAGATTTAACTTATCACTGTAACAATATTGTATTTGTGTAATCACACTTTTACGCATTAATTAGCTATAAAAAGAATTATAAATTAATTGGACCAAACATGTTCGCGGTTAAGCCCAACCAGGCCAGGTTTGGCCCGTACAAAAATGACCCGTTTCAGTCCCAACAGAGTTTTGCGCTATTACCCAACCTCCCTAACACACCCTTCTTGCCACCTCTAAAAATAAACCCACCTCAAACTCTTAACATGAAGAGAACCGTAAGTACATTAAAAGGCATAGAACAACTAATTTATGAATACATTTCCAAACAAGAGGTTTAGATTTAGCATCAGTACATAAACTGATAAGGTCATGTAGTAATCATTCAATTGTAAAATATTCCAAAAGTATGTCTTAACGAAACAAATCAAAGTTAAAAAGACGAATACTAAGTCAACGTACTAAATTTAGAAACTAATGAATAGTGTTAGACGCTGATAGATGTACTATAAGGGTCATACAAGTTTATTACTGAATTACCTTGATCAAGATATGGCCGGACACACTTAATTTGGATGTCCACGCATTTGCTATAGAATGAACTGTTAAACTTGCGTAAATCATAGATATTCACTGATGAGCCAACAGCAACCATTGCAGTAAAGCCACACACGGACATCGATTCAACCCTCACATTAACAGTATTTACACAAGTAAGAGCATTTATTGAACGTGAATCCCAACACTTTATCTTTTTATCCCAACCAGCAGTAATAACTTGACCTGCAAGAAAGAACAATTTTAGGAAATTAAGATACAAAAGGCAAAGAAGGGGCAAGTATACACTCCGTAAAATGGTAAATATGTTTATCATTATTATAGGCATTTACCATATTTAAACTGTGTGACATGAAATGTTAAATTGGTACCCTTGTAGAGTTAGAAGCTGGAAAGTTATTGCCATTACAGTTACCTGTTTCATCAGAATATTCAACACAAGTTGCTAAATCATCATGATTTCCAAAATTTTCGGTGACTCCTGATCGTAAATCATACCTATAAGAAAATGAGGGATCATGCACAGAACAAAAAAGTTAAAATGAAAACATGTTCACAGACATTGTGTTATGATTTAATTAAATGTGATACGGAGAAAGATAAATACATGATGCATTAAAGCTAACAAAAAAAGTACTTAATCACTACAAATTATGCAGGTTAACACCTAAACATATACTCACGATTCACTGTTCAGTTTTGACCAAGAATACAAGGAAAAGAATATGAAGTATTAACCAATTATATCTTATCAGTAAAGATATATAATCAAAGTACTGATAGAAGTTACACAATATAGATTATAAGATGCCTTGTGTTCAAAATATATCATACAGAAACACATGTATTACTCAACTTATATATCAAAGTTATGAAACTGCAACAAGATTCACTACTTTCTGTAGAACACAGACACTTGAACCAACATATAACAAATCCAATATTAATAACCAAAAAGCAACTCACTTGCATTCAAATGTAAGCCTGCAAAAAAATATAATTCTAGATTTCGAGTATTAAGTTCATATTATCAACTAAATTGTATGTAGTAAATAAACAGTGTACACCTGAAAAGTGAAAACAAACCTAGTTACGGAACAATCAGAACCTGTACTAAATGCAGCTGTCTCTCCCTGGAAACAACAATCCAGAAGCGCAGCTTCCCCAGAAGCTTCAAATATCAGCTTAGATCCACCGACATCATATAAACGAAGATTCTGTACTTAAAATATTTCATAATTCCATAATTATTTACTATATAGTATAAAACTATAAATAGTTGCACACACAAACAAACTTGTAATGACTGAAGATTCCTTACGGTATCCCAGGAAGAGATGAGGAGATTGTTGGATGCTGAAGCGAAGCGAATTCTGGAAATGGCATCTTCAATTGGATTGTTTTCGAACTTTAAACAAGTTGTGTTCATCTTTATAAGCTGGAAACAAATGAAGTTAGAATTGATATTGCGGTTTCGAAAATTCTATTGCTCTAGTGTATTTTGAATTCCAAAATTAGTAAACCAAAATTAGAATCCCTAAGATATGAGCAAAAGTTATGAAATATGAGAGACTTTTCACTGACCTAGGGTTTGTAACGTGGCTCAAACCGCTGCTTGGCCAAGCTTCGTGGCGTCGGTAGTCGACGGTGCCGGAGATATAACGGGAGTCGGAGGTGATTCTAGGCGGCTGCCGGTGATGATGCGATTGAAGTTTTGAAATTGAGGGTTTCCCGCTACGACGCTACCTATTCAACTATTCAAGTATGACTGTGTAATTTCATAAAAGATGAAGGGTAGAATTTTTAAAATCATCCTAGTATTGATTCACTATTTAGTTGATTCTCTTTTTTATTTTCTATTTTTTTTCTTAGAATCAAATAAAACTTATTTATGTTTTACTAATATATGTGTAAAATATACGATGGTTTGCACAAACAATAATAAAGATTAAAATACTAAATAAAAATTATGAAAAATAAATAATTGAAGTTTATGATTCACGTAATAAAATTGTATGACTAATTTTATAATATATTCGTATTTATGATCAACATCATTTTTATTATTATTATTTTGATAAAGAATTTCAGCAACATTTTGAAACTATAATTTTAGGTTCCATTGCAAACCAAAAAATGAAAGCGTGAAAAAACATTAAACAATTGAAATGTGATGAACTGATTGAGGTTTATGATTCACGCGATGAGATGGTATGACATATTCTACAAATGTATACACGTTTATGTTCAACATGTTATGTCTTCTTATTTTGATGTTGGGTTAGTCTAATTGGGATAAAATATTAGAGGATTATTATCTAGGAGACGATTCTTTCAACGTCATACATGAGATGTACGAGGATCATGAGGTATCAACTTTGAATATATTGAGATTATGCATTTTATGTTTTCTTATTAAAAAAGTACTTTAATATATATTCATTACATGAATATGTTGAGGATAAGTTGGTACTTGAAGAAATACTAAGAAAGGAAAATGAGCAAAAGAAAAAGACTACCGAAAACCTAGTATATCGTTTACTAGGTGAAGATGTATATGAGTAAGAAGAAGAACTACTAACGTTCAACATAATAAGAACTATTATATTTAGTCAAATTTCAACTAATCATCAAATCGCTTTTGCTAATGTGACCTACTCTTTCATTTTATTTTTTTGAAAATGAATTCATTAACATGGCATTTACATAGTAGCTACAAACTCAATAATTAGTTATTAATTTTACATTCAAATCTTAAGTAAGTCAAATATGTGGTTAACTAATTTCTTAAAAAGACCTACCTATTTTCTAAAATATATGGTCAACTAATTTTACATTCTTCCTCCAACACATGAATTTGTTGATTTCATCAATGATAAAGTAATGGATCTTATTCAAGAAGAAGGGTCTACCTTAGTTCTGACACTTTGTGAAACGGATTTGAGACCAAATTTTAATCAGTAGTTGTACACTCTAGATTTTTAAATGGTATTAATGTGTCAGAACTTCCAAAGCTAAAGTTGGCACTTAAAAAGGATGTTCATGTCATGCTTCTAAGGAACATTGATCAAAACCACTATGCATGTGTAATGGTACTCGACTGGCGATTGCCTTGGTGAACGTGTAATAGAGGGCAAAGTCATTTCAGGTACTAATTTAGGAAAGGTCACCTTTATTCCTAGTATGAAATTGAATCCATCCGATAATAGCATTCCTTTCAAATTTAATAAAAGACAGTTTCCTTTATCGGTGTGTTTAGTGAGACTATCAATAAGAGCCAAGGTAAGTCGTTGTCAAATGTTGGTTTACTTTTGAAGAAGCCCGTTTTCAGCTATGCACAATTGTAAGTTGCTCTTTCACGTGTAAAGAGTCGGAGCGGTTTGAAGGTATTGATGTATGATCAAGATACAAATGTCGTTTTTAAGGAGGTGCTTCGAAATTTGTAATTTATTTAAAATTCTTAATATATCTTAACCACTCAACATTTCATTTTTGTATTTTATACGTTCTCATTATTAACATTTATTATTTCTAGTCATCTAACATACGGGTTTAACACTAGTTCCATATATACTATATATATATTTATATATATATATATATATGTACATATGTGTTGGTTCATGTAAACAAAACCTAACGTAAAACAAATAAGACAGAAGATACTGTTCACATGTGGCAATTTTTGCATCGTCATATTCATGTATCTTCATTTATATACGTACAAATATATTTGAGGCCTTAAAATAAGGTTTTGTTAAAATAAAGGGGGCATGAAGCTATATGTGATAGATATATTTAGTCTTATTGTAAAGTTAACAGTAAATTACACGTGTTTAACCTTTTTTAAGCACAAGCAAATTATAAAATCATCTCATAAGATTAACACTAACAAACAATAACAAGAATTAAAACATACCTAATGTGAAAAACTCTTAATTTCATGTATGACTGGTGCAGTGTAAAGTGTCGAAAATAAAAATAAAAATAAACGACATTTTAGTGAACTTGGTGACCTTTTAGTGAACTTGGTATTAATGCGAGTGTTACTTCACATGAAAGAAGATTTTCTAAATTGAAGTCACTAAAATATTACTTATGTTCTATAATGTGATAAATAGTTAACGAATCAACAAATATAGCAATTTATATTGATAATTCGATGAAACTTGACTACAATAAACGATTGAAGATTTTGCATCATAAAATGCTCAAAGAAATAACAATATTTAAATAGCATGTTGTCATTATATCTTTTTTGAAAGGGTCCAAGTAGGCACCGACCAAAACAAAGCTACAGAAAACAACACAACACCACAAAAGAGTTGTTCGAAAAGTACCTAGCTAGCCTATCAATTAAATATGAAAGCATGAAACTATTTCACACAACTAATAGGGCTTCATTTTAAGATGTTGCATACGGCCTCCAAAAACTCAAAAACGACCTCACCAACATTATTTTTTATTACTTTGTACATTACCATTCACAAGCAAATCAATGGTTACGTGCAAGTCAAAAAATAAAAATAATAAATAAATATTTTATAGAACTTAAATTATTGAAGCATATGAGTTAGAAGCACATAAGTTATTCGATTTGATTAGAAAAAAGTCGCGTCACATTTAAATTCTTAGTTCGACATTAGAGTACACGGAGTGGAGGAGGAATGTGTGCGTTCCCTTCCCGGAACGCTGCCGAGAACGACGTTCCCGCACTCAAGGACGACATTTTCCGGCACCAACGTCTCCACGAACACTGTGTTCCGGTTTTCCTTTTTCTTTTTCCTTTTTTTCTTATTTTCTTTTTGTTTTTCTCTTGGCTTTTTTTGTGTTTGTGAGTGTGTTACTTTGTGTAGAAAAAAATGATGAAATGTTTGATTGTGTGGATCAGGGAAGAAGGAACAAGGAAGAAACAATTAGGTTATAAATTGGGCTCACTTAAAAAGGTGGGCCTATTTTTTTTAATGAGCTCATTTTTAAATGGGATTGATTTTTAAAATGATTATTTTTAAATTAGCAAAACTCAATAAAATTATTTTTTTTGTAATCTTTATTTTTATTTTTGTTTAATTTATTTTGTTATTTAATTGTATTTATTAAATTATTTAAATTTTTAATAAATAAAAAAAATCAAAAATAAATTATTGAATAATGTTATCATTCTCCTTTTTCAACAATAGTATTCCGCTGAATATTATTATCACTCCGTATGCTCTTAGCTTGTCTTGTTGTTTTGCTACAAATCATTGTTGTAATCCATTCACGGTTTGGTCATTCCATCAGTTTTCCACTTTCCAGTGTCCCATTTTCTGCAACCGATGAACTACAAAAGGTTAACATTATAGACTTATTTTTTAAACAGCTAAAAGTATCACTGCTAGTATAAGAATATATGTTATTGCGGTAGCATGCATTTAGATCCAACTATCAAAGTTTATAAAGAACTGAAGTGTAAAGATCAGACTGTCGAATTCGAAGCATTTAACAAACAATATCAAATATTTACAACGGTTGCTATCAATTATAACAAATTTCAAGCATCTTGACCAAACAAATCTTGCTGTTTTCTTTTTTCAGGTTATAATCTCCAACCACCAAAAACACACGTAAAATCATTCACCCGGAACATAAAAATCAAATGTCACATCCATCGAACCAGAAGTTGCTCCTTTGTCCTTGTATTCTACATTCATTATCGTACCCTCGCCATCTTCTTCTTGATATTCTGATTTCACACGTCGAACAGGCACGGTGACCGAGTAGATCGTCCCGAGTGCAGGGTCTGTTGACACACTGAGCTGGACTTTATCTTGAGATTCAATTACCACAAAATCAGAAAGGGCGTTGACTACATTGCTGACTATCTTCTGTTTTGCCTCCTCACTGACTGCACATCGGTCAGCAAAGAGAATCATTTTCAGTCGTTGTTTGGCAACATTTGCATTTGAGTTCCTTATCATTGATGGTGATGGGAAGATGATCTTCCAAGCCAAACTTAAACGCTCAAAAAAATTCATGTTTATTGCATTCAACAAGAAGCTTTCGGCATCTTGGCTAAAGGAGCTTGTCGACATTTCATAGTCGCTGATCATCCCTAGAGATCGCTTAGCATGGCACCGTATGCCCTGCATGTGTGCTATCGAAGCTGACCATTTAGGCATACTTTCAGAAACACTCGACCCCCCATTTAGGAAATTAACGGAATCGACCTGTATTCAAGAAAGATGAATGTTTGAGAAATACATGAAAAGATATGTGCTAAAATGAATAGAAAGAGATACATTATATAAGCACGTAGATGTGTTACTGTTATAATGTGAAAAATGCTGATGGTTACACTGTAACGAAAGATTTCAAGAACTGAATACGTACTGGACATCAAATATATACAGTAACATAAGGACCATAGGCTAGAGCTAGATCATCCAGATATTAAAGTAAAATGCTACTGAGTGAGTGGTTTAAGGAAGAGTACTTGAGTATTCATCAAAATATCCAAAGCTATCAATGCTTTAGTCAAGATCTCTAGCAGTCGATCGTTCATTTTCTATCGGGAGACATGGCTTCAATTCAATCATTCTTATCAGGTCTGAGAGAGGCCTGGCCCGTAAGCTGGCCCCCTTAAAAAGCCATTACTTAATAAGGATTTGTTATGCGCGATAAAAAAATGCTCCAGAATGACCACTAAATAAGAGAATAATATGGACCCAAATCAATATACTATCAACATTTTAAATGCGTTACAAATGCGTTTGTGAGATCATTTTAGATTTTAGCTCAATCAAAAAAAAAAAAAAAAGGAAATACTGCTTCTGGGGGCATAAAAAGGAGGAAATTTGCTACTAAAGGGCAAATAGATCATTTTGTATTGGAATACAGTGATAATGAAAACGCTATAGTTGCTGTAGTGGACGGAGTTAGTATGTAGGAGATGAAGATGGCTCTACTAGAGCAAACACGGTGTGTGATTAAGCACACCTGAACCAGCAAACCTCAACTAAGACTAGAGTTGAAGTAAATGGATAAGCTTGCTTTGGATCAGTTCTTCAGAACCAACAGATTCAAAATAGACTGTTTACCAGTTAGTTCCAGTCTGTGATTTTGATCAAAACTGAACTAATCAGTGTATTTACGACAATAATTTCAAAAAATGTGTGGCTAAAAGTACATAGTAGTTGATTTTATGCCATTGCAAAAACAGGTAATAATTCACTTTCGAAATGTGATATGAATTTTAAAGTTTAGCTAAAAGTCAAGTTTTAGACTTTTATCTTGTATCAATAACTTGCAGTCTTGCAGTACTTTTCATCAATCCTCATTAAGGTAGGATTACACTAACATCTTTTTACTAAACCAAAACTAATAATCATTATTCGTCCAATTCTATGCATAACAGGTTCTTTTGTTTTCAATTTGTATCTGAAGGTTTGACCTCATTTAACTTCATATACATTTGTCAAATTATTTCACAAGCTTGAAGCTGATAAAAAGAATTGGCGTGATAAAGCTGATCAGTTTCAAGACCATCAGCGTTATTTTCGGTTCGAAAAATTAAAATCCATTCTACTCATTCCGCAAATCTACCATTTATGAGGCGTTGCTCATTACCTTCCATATAAAAGTGTAAAAATCAAACTAACAACTAATGAACCATAATGATGACACTTACAATAGAATGCATACTGTCAAATCCCCAAATTAAAACACTAATTTTGAGAGCCATAGCTCATGCTTCAGTTGCGCAAAGATACTTCCCAGATTCTCTCAATGATATACCCAAAGCAACATGAAAATTAATAATAATAAACCACGAATCCAACTATCAGCACGTAATGTAAGCATTACCAGACTTATATTTGAATATACATTCACAAAATTTAATACAACGAATAGAGAGTGGTTACCTTAGGTGGTAAATTGATGCGAAGGGGATTCGTAGGAGAAGGACCTAAAGCAGCAGAAACTCTGAAATCACCAGAAATCGCCATTTCTCAATGTTGGTGTCTCCGATTGGGGATTTAGGGTTTGTTCCCTGAAAGCATTAATATAATTCAGGTGCTCAAACTTTGACTCCGTTTACTGTTACAGACTTGCAGCTACATCCAAAATTTTCCTGCTACGACATCGTATACCTCAAGTTGTGTAGTCAAGCCAGCTTTTACTTTACTTCTACACCCTGAACTATGCTTATTTGTTCAAACAGACCCTTTATAATATGAACTTATATAGTGATTAAGTAGATTAAAAGATTAAGAGTGTAGTTCGTTTATTAAGGTATCAAAATAAGTTTGTTACTTTTCTTCAAACATACATGTTTAATGATAATAAAAGTTCACATAAATAAAAGCATTTATTTATAATACGTGCAAATGCTTTATTATTTGCTAAAACAATATAATGTTCAACAACATAGAAAACATTAAAACTACCCAAACTATGCAGAACAAATACATGACATAGTTAAAACCTCCACTAGTATCCCCTTTAGCTAGTTCATCTGAAACGTCATCATCTTTCTCATTCACAACCACCCTAGCATACTCGCCGGAAACTTCCCCACCCACCGTCCTCTTTTCGGGTTCTTCGCCACGAGCTACCTTACATTGTACATACTCCACCGTGTTCGCCACCACATAATACAAAATCATCAATGAAGACTGCAAGCAAATGGCACATACTTGCACGATCAAGATCCAGTTTGTTGTTGATATGATGTAGTAGATATTAGCAGAATATGATAATGATTGGCCGATTACAAATCCAGTGAGATACATTTTGAAAAACGAGTGGGATTGAAACTCGGTTAATTGATTTGCACTTTGAGTTAGTGGTTCAAATCCTGATTTTGATTCCAATACCGCGATTGATGCAGCTGATCCCCACATTACCATGTAGAAGCCTATAGTACTCTGTAAACCATATGATGCGAGTATGTTTGTGATTATTGAAATTATGAAAAGATCGAAATGGAACCCAAACGCTTTAATAACATGGGTGATGGCTATTGGAGAAAGTGTAAATAAAAGAGAGATAATAATTAGCTTTATCGATCCTGCGATAATTGTGGAAAAAAGATGAATGTATGAACGTAAAAGCGATTTGAAAGTGGAGGAAAAGGTGAGAGGTTTATTGTGGATGGCTTGGTTTGTGCTGTAGGTGATCAAGGCTATTCCGGCTATGGTGGGGAGTAGTACGATAATAATGAAGGCGAGGATCGTAGTTAGGGATTTGAGAGTTAGTAGGTTTTGAGAATTGGCGGTTATTGCTTTTATGATGTAAAGGTTGAACGGATCAAAGAATGTTGTGATATCGGTGTCTGGGGAGAAGGAGGAGGAGGAGGAGACGTAGAATTGAACCACGATGCAGGCCGAAAAGGTGAAGGGGAGAAAGAGGAGAGAGATAGGGATGAAATGGAGGGAATTGGTGTTTAGGATTCCGATTGTTTGACGACTGAGTTGTGCGTTGTTGAAGGTTGTTTGGGTGGTGGAGGAAGACATTGCACCTTGAACGTTATAACGAACGGCTCTGATAACAGCTGCAGAATAAGTTTCTGTTTGACAAATTCTTATTAAGGGAGATGAGATCATACAAGCTTCAATTATTGGTATAGTTTTAAATTTAAATTGGTGGAAGGATCGGAAGGAAGTTTCAGCCAAATTTGACAATATCAACGGTAGGCAACAAGTCAAAGCTTGACTTAACAAACAAGAGAAATTTGTTTATCTTGATTATTGAGTGTTGTCATAGCTTGGGGCTTACCTGGTTCAACCTTCAACCATAATTTAATCAATAACTTTTTATTTGGTGTATAAATTGCATCATTTAATGGCTTACCATATATAACATACAACTATAACTTTATTAATCACTTTATTTAGTGCCATAAATTGTAATTGTTTAACATTAACTTATGTTAATGGTTCGATTGATCGTTTATATTTATAGTTATGATATAACTAGTTAGTTTAACCTCTGCTGGATCGATTCATTTTTTGGCCTAAAATCAGAAAGGGCGGTGATTATATTGCCAACTAGCTTCTGTTTTGCCTACTCACTGACTGCACATCGGTCAGAAAAGAGAATCATTTTCAGTCGTTGTTTGGAAACATTTGTATTCGAGTTCCTTATCATTGATGGGGATGGGAAGATGATCTTTCAAGCCAAACTTAAACGCTCAAAAGATTTTATGTTTATGGCATTTAACAAGAAGCTTGTTGACATTTCAAAGTCGCTGATCATCCCTAGAGGTCATTTTTAGCTTGCCCTGAACGTGTGCTATTGAAGCTGACCATTTAGGCATGTTATCAGAAAGACTCAATCCTCCATTTAGGAAATTAACAGAATCGACCTGTATCCAAGAAAGATTTATGTTTGAGCATGGAAAATAGTATGTAACCCCGAAGCCGCATACCTCAAATTAGACTAGAGTTGAATTAAATGAATAAGCTTGGTTTGGATCAGTCCTTAAGAACCAAGAGATTCAATTTATTTGTTAGTTCCACTTTGTAAACAATAAGTTGTAGTACTTTTCATCATTAAAGTAGGTTTACACTAATAATATTTTTTGGCTAAACCAAAAGTAGCATTTGTTATCCGTCCTGCATATGCATAAGAGCTCACAGAGTGAAGCCATTTTTTTCGCCTTTCAAGACTGAGAACGCCGAGAGTCAGCGTTCTGCAACTCCCTATCAGTGTTCCGGTGGCATTCCCGGCTCGCGTCCAGCCTGGGACGGTGAAATCAAACTTGCTTTTGTTTTTTTACTAAGAACACTGAGAAAACGCAATATCCTTCACTTCCCCAATTCTCAGCTTCTATGTTCCCCTCAGAACAACGAGAAACCGATGTCACCATTCCTCATGTTCTAACAGGTTCTTTTGGTTTTTGTTTTGTTTCCGAATGTTTGACATCATTTAACTCATCTACATCTGTCAAAATTTAATTTAACGGATCAAAACCAATGTGAATTGAAACTAACCAGTTTCACTAGCTTCGTCGTTATTTTCGGTTCCATAAAAATCAAAACCCATTCTACTCGTCCCGCAATTCAACCATTTATGAGGTGGTGCTAATTACCTTCCACATAAAAATGTAAAAACCAAACTAACTAGAAATGACTCAATATAATGACACTTAGATATATGTGTAATGAAATCGTAATAAAACTTCACATAAGTAAATACTTTCAATTATAGTACGTGCAAATGCATATTTGCCAAAACTATATATTTTTAAACAACATAGAATATAATAAAACCATCCAAACTATACATAACAAACACATTATATAAGTAAAGCCTCCATTAGTATCCCCCTTAGCCAGTTCATTTAACACATCATCATCTTTCTCACTCACAACCACCTTAACATACTCGCCAGAAACATCCCCACCCACCGTCGTCTTTTCGGGCTCCTCGCCACAAGCTACCTTACATTGTACATACAACACCGTGTTCGCTACCACATAGTACAAAATCATCAATGAAGACTGCAAGTAAACGGCACATAATTGCAAGATCAAGAGCCAGTTTGTTGTTGATTTGATGTTGTAGGCATTAGCAGAATATGATAACGCTGGGCCGATTAAAAATCCTGTCAAAAACACTAAGAAAAATGAGTGGGATCGAAACTTAGTTAATTGATTGGCACTTTGTGTTAGAGGCTCAAATCCTGATTTTGATTCCAACACCGCGATTGTGGCTGCTGATCCCCATATTACCAAATAGAAGACTATGGTAATCAGTAAACCATATGAAGCGAGCATGTTTGTGAATATTGAAATTATGAAAAGATCGGAATGGAACCCAAACGCTTTAATAGCATGGGTGATGGCTATTGGAGAAAGTGTAAATAAAAGAGAGATAATAATTAGTTTTATCGATCCCGCGATAATTGTGGAAAAAAGATGGATGTATGAACGTAAAAGAGATTTGAAAGTGGAGGAAAAGGTAAGAGGTTTATTGTGGATGGCTTGGTTTGTGCTATAAGTGATCAAAGCTATTCCGGCTATGAAGGGTAGTACGACTAAAATAACAATGGCAAGGATAGTAGTTAGGGATTTGACCGTTAGTAGGTTATGAGAATTTGCGACTATTGCTTTGATGATGTGGAGGTTGAAAGGTTCAAAGAAGGTGGTGACATCGGTGCTTGGGGTGAGCGAGGAGGACGAGATGTAGAATTGAACGATGATGCAAACGGAGAAGGTTAAGGGGACGAAGAGGAGAGAGATAGGGATGAAATGGAGGGAATAGGTGTTCAGGATTCTGCTTGTTTGACGACTGATTTGTGAGTTGTCGAAGGTTGTTTTGGTGGTGGAGGAAGACATCATTGAACCTTATAACAGAAGGCTTGAATTTATACAGCTCAAACTAAAAGCTACAAATACCTACTAAAGCTTGTATTTGGCCAGTTTTGGTTAAGCATTTCTTTGATTTTGTAAGGAGAATAGGAAGGAAAGATGAAATTTTATAGGTTTTATATATGATGTTGTCTACAAGTTGAATGGGTGAAGGATGTAAAATTTGACAATGTCTGCCATAGTCAACATATCATACATTTATTAATATTAATCGATGCAATTGACAAGTCAAAACTTGACTTAGTATGCATGAGATATTTGTCTATCTTGCGTGTTCGATGTAACGGGTCACCCGGTTCAACCTTCGAACGATAAGTTAAATACCAATTTTGTATTTAGTGTCCATAAATAGCTTGATTTAACATTACGTCTATACTAAATTTTTATTTAGTGCCATAAATTAGTTGATTTAGCATTATTTTATTTACAATAAGTAAATATATATTTAAGAGGTTAAACTTCTAAACCCTAACCGGTTCACGCCAGACTGTTTTAGGCCCACTACATGAGAGGTAAATCAAGATCACCTAATGACCCACTCAGATGGTGGCTCAATCAACTTATTCAACTACACCAATTTTTTTCTAATAAATTAGATTTTTTTGTGCCGATGATCTGGAATGCTTTAAAGTGTCCCATCTTTGAAACTAATTAAACTACAAGCCGAAGGCTGAGTCAATGTACATCTGGTGTCAATAAGATATAACTACTTATTTAACCTATTAAACTTATACTAGATAGATAATGCAGTTGACAGGGCTCAAATGTTTTTGCCCAATGAATGTTCTAAGCCCATCACTGTTTAAACATTGTGATAACATCAATAAAAAGGATATGTTGTTTAACCAAACAACTTCTTTTAACATGAGTACTTATAAGTTCTAGATCCTTAAGTACTTCTAAGATTTAGGTTCAAATAAGAAACTTAAATATCGTAGGAAATGATTTCAAAGTCAAATTTAAATATTCAAAACACGTTATTTTACAAAATTTTCTTCGTAACTCCTTATTCAAATAACTTTTGGAAGCTATTTTTCAAATAAAAAAAATTTCGACGTTTTTTTCTTTTTTTTATTATTTTCTATTAATTTTTTTATTCATAATAATCACATTTTATAGCTATATAATCACATGAATAATTTGTGATTATCAAAAACTTATTTTGTGATTATCTCTAAGACATGATTATTATGTTATATTTTGTGATTATCTTGAATAATCACAACAGTAACGACTGTAAATAAAGTTCAAAAAATAAAGTTAATCTTTTTTATTAAATTTTTTATTATAGCTTGAAAAAGTTATTTTAATAATAATCGTTAAAAAAGTTTTGAAGAAACATGTGTTTTGGATATTTAAAAAGTGATTTTAAAGTCATTCTCACATTCTCACGATATTTATGTTTTTTATTTGAACCCTCTCGTACTTCTAATATCCTCAACTTTGATGGAAATGCAATCTATGAGAACCAATAATTAAGTATGATAACTGATTTGTTCCAGGTGACTTTTAGCTTTGTTCATTAGAAAAACGTTTAACTCGACATAGACAAGCCGTTAATCCCTAACTAGTTAGGCGTTTGGGCATAGGTCGACCTATATGAAAAATAATGTAGCTCCACAAGTGAGTTAGGATATGCTAAAACTGAGTAATTCGGTCGCCACTTGTTAGGACCGAAATTTAGCCCAACAACATGACTACATATAAGTCTAGTAAGTTTTCACTCTAAAACCAATTGGTGATAGAGACAGTAACCATTGAACTTACGTCCCGATTACCTTTTTTTTTTTTTTTTCTTTTTCCAATTCACAAAGTGGGATTGGGTTAATTGCACCCAACACAGAACCGATGAAAGTGACGCATTATACTTGCATTTTATGAAAGCATTTTATACTTTGTTGTTTCTTTGACTTATGGGTTTGAAGTGTTATCTTATAGTGGACATAATATATGCACAACTTAACCTGTTATTTTTTACTTATTACAACTTAACCTGTTATTTGAAACCATTGTTTATTACATGGTGTTCTTCAACTTTCATCTACTATTTATGTTTCTAATAGAAAGCCGTATCAATCAACATTCTAAACAGAATGCCTACTCTGTTTGTGTCACTCCTCACCCATCTTGAATCTTTACTCTAATACGCTATAAGTAGTTTATTGCCCATTACTATAAAATTATTTAAAAGTTATTAGCTGTGTCGATGTGTTGGGGTGAATTTGGATTATTATTATTATTATTAGATATAAATATGACACTAATATTAATATTGGAAATTTATGCTTATATTATTCTCTGTCTCATAATCTCATTATAATACGTTTGATCCGTGAAAGGAACTTGGATCTACAAAATTTACTCCAAGATGGTTTTTTAATTGAAATAATCACTGCCAAAAATGTACGTATTGTATTATTAGTGGTGTTTAGAATTTCTAAATATATGATGAGTACAGCCACATGATTAAAAATTTCTAGATATATGATTTAAGTACCCAATTAAAAATTACCTACCTGACCAGTGACCACTAACAGTATTGCTTTTCGTATACAAGTTGGGAACTCAGGTATTTGCAAGTAATTGTAGCTTAAAACTCGAGATGGATTTTTTATTTGATTATCTAGTGACATGGGCAATATCTTACAGTCAGCTGTCAGCATATGCATACGTATACGCATATCTATATATCCTTTTCTCCCTGTGTGTATATATATGTGTGTGACACTAGAGATTCTTTACTTCAGATCCTTAGATATGGAGATCAAGAAGCATGAAGATACAAGATACTTTGACGTCGAGTCCGTACCTAAGAAGTACATATTTTCGCATGAAGATAGAGCACAAAATCTTGAAGTTCCTGTTTGTGATGTAGAGTTCAGCTAGCACGACTCACTGATGTGAGAAAACACTTTGTATATGGAAAGATGTAAATAAGATAATGCAGAAAGGTACTTGTTTATTCTTACTAATAGAAGGCATATATATAGCCTTTAAAGAAAGCAACGTGGGTCACTTTGATTCCAAAGAATCGGTAAAAGACCCACTCCATCTCAACTATCCAAAATAGCCGGTCAAGGTAGACTACCTATTCAAACTAATAAACTAATAATTAAAACATAACATATAAAACCAATATACTTATTATTATCCCAACCATGCCATGCATATATGAAACGATTAATCCAACATGTGATACCTTTCCTGTTATACACCTTGCTAGAAAAATCCAACCAATTGAAGAAATCTTAACAGCCTCTCAAGAATTTGGTTTTTTTCAGGTACTTCACGCACAAAAATTCATTCTTTTTTTGTTCTCTGATTCGGGCTCCTAAATATTGTGAACTGTCTTTTACTTAAAAATCGTTTTATAAAGGTGGGTTAATCACGGAGTCCCTGAGAAGAAAATGATTGATGCAATGAGCATTCTTAAGCAATTCTTTGACACGCCGTCAAAAGAAGCAACCGTTTACGTCCCACGTAATAAGGGTTACATTTGCACAAACAATGATTATACGAAAGATGGTGTGCATTTATGGAGGGAAATCTCAAGCATCTCTGTCATCCTTTGGATGAATGATTGCAACTGTGGCCTCATAACCCAACCAGATATAAGTAAGTTTCGATATTTCATTTTCAGATTTTCATCGTATAACTATATATGCATAAAGTTTCACTTTATTATATTGTTCTAAGAGAAAATTGCATAGAGGGAAGTAATTGCAGCTTATTTACGAGAAATGCAAAAGTTAAGTTTAAGGATTTTAGAGATGATATGTGAAGGGCTAGGACTCGAGCCAGGGTACTTTGACGATATGAGTGAACTTCAGTTATTGTCATCAAATTTCTATCCACGTTGCCCAGACCCGAGTCTAACCTTGGGAATATTAGCACACCAAGATCCTAGCTTTATAACCCTTGTGTATCAAGGCGATGCAACTGGTCTCCAGTTTCTGAAAGATGGTCAATGGATCCATGTTGGAACCACTCCTAATTCGTTTGTTGTTAACTTTGGTAACCAACTTGAGGTATGCTTGTTCCGTAAGTTAATTAGTTTGAATCATATGTTTAACGCACCCAAATGCCGCCACAAATCTGTCGTTAAGAGGTGGCAATTTAGATCCATTTACTTCTGAATGGGTAAATTTGGGCTGTGGCTTACCCATAATGGGTCAAATCGGTCAAAGCAAAATAATTAGATTAAAGAAAAACAGGGTCAAACAGGATGAAAGTTGACTTATAAGTTTTAACCTCCTATTCCTTTTATATACCAAGTCAACAAATAGTTTGTGTAAGCCTATTTAAAGCATTAACTATTAGATATACTTAAAAAATGGACATAATTTTGTTGACTTAACCTAACCTGAGCTGACCCATTTCCACTCATACTAAAAAGCAACTTGTTTCAACCTGAACCCATTTTGACCAATTCCTGACAACCCATTTGGGACAGTTACTTTCATGCGTGGAAGAAGTTTTAAATTATTAGCAAAACAGAATGTTGGTGTGAGTTTGTTTTCTTGATTGCAGATTATTAGCAACGGAAAGATGAAAAGTATTGATCATCGAGTGGTGCCTAGTAAAGACAAAGCTAGAATAAGCATTGCAACCTTTCTGAACCCATCCTATGATACTATCATTAAACCAGCAACAGTGTTGATGAACAAATCTGAACCGCCAAGCTACAAAACCCGTCAATAAAAAGAATATATTGACAGCAACAATGCATTTGGAGACTACACCGTTAATTTGCAGAACGATATGATTTCAGAAGTTTGAACGGTGGTCGTCTATAGAAATCCTATTATCAAAACTCTCAGTTTGTGGTTCGCATTTACTAAAACTCCTATGCTCGAATTATTGTATATGATGGACATGTTAATGACTAGTATAACTATCAAGGTACATGGATAAAAAAAGTTTTATCTAATTTAAGTTTGTATGATTTTGGTGTAACGTTTTCGATAGTTAGGAAGGTGTATCCATATATTATGCATTGATTTTGAAACAATAGTATATGAATCATAGATAGACAATGGCAAATAATAGTTCACAGTTGCTAAACATTAAAGGTACAAGAAAGTTATGTACAATTATAGACAAACAAATGTTAAATTGTACTTCTAAACACCTCTTGATGTGTCATAAGTGTTTATGTAAATTTGAGTTTCTTATAAGCGCCTTTCTAAAATAACTGAAATTTGTTTATAAAGATAAATATTATATTATAACTCTTATGTTTGAAAGGTCATGAACAATTACAATAAATGAGTCTTCACAATTTAAATTTAAAATGAATTTTTAATTTATTTACTTTAATTTTTGTGAGAGAAAATGACTTTCATGTTGATTTTCAACATGAGAGGATCTTAATTCAATGTACAATCGCATATAATACACAAGTAACTAGACATGTTGAATTTGTTTTTTAAAAAGACATTTTAACCTTTTTTTTTAGTGACAAGTATTGACTCACACAATGAGACATATTATATGATTTGTGAGATAATATTAACACTCTAGATATCGCTTGATTAACTAAATTGGTACTTAAATATACTTTATAAACTGATATAAATATTAAAAACTAGTTCATAATGCTCAACAATCATCCAAAAGTGGTATCATATATACTCACTCAACCACTCTACCACTGTATTATAAACTAGTTTGTTATACTCTTAAAAAAATTAATTAGAAGTTGTTCTTATCATATTTACTAAGATCTTTTTAAAGTATATAATGAAACATAACTAATTTACTTTTTAAAGTTATAACTAAAATATTCTTTTTAAGTAGTTTAGATAATGTAAGTGATAGTGATGACTGCACTTGCATATTGGGCTACTTAATAAAATAAATATAATTAAGTGGAATAAACCCAATATATTACTGTAATAGTTGTGATTATTAATAATTCACACCCGTGATTTGATTTTGCAATAAATAAATAAAAACCCCAAATCTCGTTGCACAGATCTTCTTCAGAATTTGGTTTCGTCAACCGCCGATACGCAATCTCCGTCGACCGTCGTTGACGATCTCCCCGCGGAATAGGTTTCGCTAATTAATTTTGTTGCAAATTTGTTGCTCTTATTTAACAATTGCTTTGTATCGATAAGAATTATGCTCTGCTTACTTAGGTTTTGATGTATTTTTCATGATATTAGTTGAATTTACTTCAATACACTATATTAATTCGTGTGATCATAAATTTGAATACTTGTTTAGTTGTATATTTTACATAATTAGTGTTGGATTTACTTTACTGTTACTTCCTTTTTAAGTATATACCTAAAAAGTTTGAATTTCGATATTATAATGAAATCTGGATATGATTTTACTGCGTTATTTCCAAATCACTTCAATTGAAATTCTTTCTTTTGGTAAATTTGTTTTATTTTGCTGCTTTAAAAAAAACTACACTGAAGTTATGTATTTTGAACTGTATACTCTACAAGTCTACATGGCAATGAAATGCAAATAGAGAAATTATATTCATTTATTGTATATGGATATGAATATATAACTATATGTCTGCACTCTGCACACCTAAAATTCTATGTGTTATGTTTTATATGATTGTTGTATATTTTGTGTTCTTCCTTGTGGCTAGTTATAACTAAAGCATTATTTGTGTACTAGCAGGTCTAATAGGCTACCACGATTTTGGAGTTATTTAAATTTTGGTATGGATGTTAAACAAAGAAATCGAATATACGAGAGTTTAGGTGGTTTTGCAAGAAAATGTATATTTAGCATTCTTTCGCTTGCTGCATTACCTAATCACATTGCCTTTATAATGGATGGTAATAGAAGATACTCCAAACAGCACAATTTGATTGATGGTGCAGGACACCAGGTTGGGTTTTCGTCATTAATGTCAATGCTTAGATACTGTTACGAGCTAGGAGTGAAGTATGTAACGATATATGCGTTTAGTATAGAAAATTTCAAACGTAGTCCTGAAGAAGTTCAATCTTTGATGGACTTAATGGAGGAAAAGATCAAAGGGTTGATAAAAGAGGAGAGTTTGGTTAACCAATACGGTGTTAGGGTTTACTTTATAGGAAATCTTAAACTATTAAGCAAACCTGTGAGGTTGGCTGCAGAGCGGGCCATGGACGCCACTGCAAAAAACTCAAAAGCAGTATTGTCTATTTGTATTGCTTATACATCTACAGACGAGATTTTGCATGCTGTTCAAGAATCCTGTGAAGAAAAATGGGATGAAATTAAAAATGAGTTGAAGGAAGTTGGCGGGAATGATGTAAAACAAGAAAATAGTATCATTGATTTGTTAGATATTGAGAAGCATATGTATATGGCGGTCGCACCTGATCCTGATATTATAATCCGGAGTTCCGGTGAGACACGTTTAAGCAATTTTCTTTTGTGGCAGAGCGCTAACTGCCTCTTGTATTCACCATCTATTTTGTGGCCAGAGATTGGTATCCGGCACCTGGTGAAGGCTATTTTGGACTTCCAAACTCATTTATATTTTCTAAACAAACAGAAGCAGACATTAAGTGAAGTATAGATTGAATGGTTTTGCTAGGATTCCTAGCGGTAGTTGTTTGTATAACTTCCATCTCTTGTTGTATTCAAGTTTAGATATTATTTTTGAACATGGTCAATATTTTTATCAGTATTGTTGGCCTCAGTTTTAGATCATCTGCTCAATGTACTATCCCTCACTTCTTATGTGGATTCAGTTATTTACCGCTACACAGACATGTTTAGTTTTGTAATTGTACAAAAATTGTTGGTTCTCAAATCATGTCTCAAGATTAATTACCTTCTAGTAAATGCAGAACAGTAAAGAAGATAACACCTGATGTTCTTTAGAGTAACCGAAAGACATTGTTTTGAAGATGTTATTGAAAAGCAAGCCTAGGTAAAATATGTCTCAACTTATAAGTTTTACATTGTTGATCCATGGGGAAACCTTACCTTATGGCACCGGGAATGCAAAAGTACATGTTAGTTCTATGGTATAAGTAGATTACTATGTTCGCAGTATGTCCCTGCCCTGTGTATGGCCTTTTTCTCAATTTATAAGTTCTAACTTTTTAGAGGTTGAATTATGACTAGCTTAGAGTTGACCAGGAAAAGTTAAGGGAACTTGTATTCACCAAGCTCTTTACTTTTCATGATTGCATAATTTTATCACAAATGCTCCTATGTTAGCAAATGAACATCCAAGAAACAGGGGATGCTGAAGATGGGGGTAAAACTGCTCATCTGCAAATAATTGATTCCGTATAATGTATTCATATGTAAAACCGAACTACTTGGAACAAATTCACAACTGTTGGCAAAGGGCTACATGCCTACATGAACAAAAGGTAGAAAGAACTCAGTGTTGTGTTAACTATGCTTCAAGGGAGTAGATTTCAACTTAATAGACTTAACATACTCAAGCGGCTCCCATTATGTATCAAACCAATAACTATTCATACAAGCTAAATTTTCTGATCGATAATTATGTAAAAAAAAAGAACTTTAATTTATTTAATTCATTTTTCTTTTCAAAATTTTTACTTTCCTTTCAAAATTGACTCCAATTTTTTATCTTAAAGAATCTCTTTCTAGTTGCTCTGAAACAATTAGGAGATTCTCTAGGTGGCTTTTTTTTCTTTTTGCAAACCGCTTTTTATTTTCAAATAATTGAAATATATTCGGATAGAGAAGAGATTGGTTGACATGCACATATGAGTCATGTTATAATGTTGAGTAACAAGCCTTTAGTTTTCCATCTGAAAATTCGTGTATTTTTTTCTTTTTAATATTCTCCAAATTTTGGGGGGTGATTCTCCATTATTATTATTATTATTATTATTTATTCTTGGCGTTACTTTTTTTTTCATTATTTCTATTTGATTTCTGATTGTGTTTCTTCTATCAATTATATGTTTCATTTCTTTTTCGGCCTGTGAATAAGGGCTTTTCAAGTGAATTTTATGGTTGTTCAAAGATTCTCTCATGCATTATGTTAGGTATCAAGGAAAATCAATTATTGCTTCAAAAGGGACGTTTCTTTTGATGAATAAATGGAAATATAATTTTGTCAATTTCTGGAAATCCTAATCTTATTTTTACATGTAGTCTCATCTCAATCAGGAAGGATTTATATAATCTTCTGGCTTTTGAAATCTTATACTATCTTAACTACAAATACAGAAGGTAATAAAGATTTTCTTCTTGATACTAGATTTTTTATTGAGTAAGTAACTCGTTAAGTGAGAATAAATAATATCACATATTTAATCCCTGAAACTTATTTTTCTAGTAAAGCTTGAAGAGAAAGAAGATTAGAAGAGGGCAGATGAGATGACACTCAAAGCACTGATAGTCTAAACCCTAGGGCTGGTACTTCAATTGGAAGCAATCACAAACAACTTAAATAATGAATTTATAAATAGAATTGAGGTTTTAGAAAAAAGTATTTTTTTTCTCTAAATATACTTGAAACAAAGACTCGATAGTCTAACGCTAAGACTAAAAATAAATAGATTTTCCTAATTAAATTGGGTAACGCTAAGGAACAACAAAATTACCTGATTAAAATGTATGATCCTTTTTTTTAGCCTTCATATAGATTATAGCCATAGAAGATGAAAGTTTTTCAATCTCAAATCTTATTACTTTTGCATTTCATTAATTATAAGGTTGGACATTTGACCAACTTACACTTGTCATTATCTGTGTTGTTCCCATTAAGTATCATTAAATATTTTATTACATGATAGTTTTTATCAATTAATACTTTCATTCAGTGTATCAATTAAGCAATCAATAATAAAATGGTCATTTACTGTTATTTAAAATGTACCTAATAAATTGGATTGTGTAAGGTTCCAAAATCTCGAGCTCATTTGTGTCCATCTGCCTAGTATGAAAGTAAATACTACAGTAGCTTTTATATTGTACCTTCAACATATGCGTATAGATGATTACTAAGTGGCTTTGTTGTTATTTAGCCATAGTTAACAAACAAACATAATTCCAGGGATTTTTCAATTAATTTTTTCGTAAAATTGGCGTTTGATCAGCTGGACTGGAATGGCATTCCAGTTATTTGTTGGTGAGACTTGGGGTTTAATTGGAAAAGTAACGTTAATTAAAACCCGCCGAGATTCATGGACCGGGGATTTTGACAGGCGCATCGCAATAATAAATTCTGGTCCCCTTTTTTTGTACGGACACTTAACATTACTGTCCAATCAATTCCAAATTTAACAAATTTAGACCTCTTAGAATTCATGATGTCACTAAAGAATCCCTTTTTAGGAACTTGGTGAAAAACAATTAGAAATTTTAGTCCATATGATAAGTAAAGTACTTTTATCTAAATTGATCTCATTCGTCGATTCATATGGTGATCACATTGGTTAGCCTAAAGTGATCGAAGGCGTTGACGATGTCCTGGTTCAATTTACAAATAAAGGAGTTGTATTCAATTTACAAATAAAGGAGTAAACGACAACGTAACTAAAGTCCGCTAATTGAACGAATGAGCTTTATTTCTTTGTTACAAATCCATTTCATTAGAGTTTTAGAGTTTCTTTTTTCAAGCACCTATATTGGACTAGAAACTACAGGTACAAAGTCCACGACGACCGGACGTAATCTATATAAGCTCGCCCTTAGAAAAATGGTGTACCACCTATAAAATGTATGCACATAGTGAAATATAAACTCTGGACCTCTTCAGGTATGTGTGAGAGTTATCATGCTCTCAAATTAACCACTCAACCAACTCTTAGGGATTAAAGTGAGTTATTATCGATGAGTAACTTGTACGAGCTTAATGTTGGAATGAAAATTAAGACGTCATGCTAGAATTTATGATTTCTTTTACTTTAAAATTGCACTTATATTAGAGACTAATTAATATATGACATTAAATTTTAACTTAAACTTCTTTATATCTGTATACTATTATATGTTTTAACTTAAACTTCTCTATATCTATATATTAATATATGGTACATTTGAGATGTTTTTAAAGATTACCATTTAACGTTATTAATGTTTAATATCAAAATACAAAAGAAAAACAAACCAAAAAAAATAATTAGTGAAACTTAAACCTCTAGACTCAACAAACGACTCCACAACTTGCAACATGTCCATTAAGAACTCGAAAATAAATACTATTATATTATATGTTACAATTTTATTTTTAAAAATTTGTTAAAAAGTAATTTTCCCACTTAAGAAACGGTATTATTTGTTTATTTAGTTTTTGATTTTTAAAATATTTCAGAAAACATAATACTACAAATCGAATTAATATCAAACTAATAAATTTTTACCGCTACAGTGCGAGGGTATTCTGCTAGTATATATTAATAAAAACTAACAAAATTTTAGAACTTAAACTTTTTTTATTATCAAAACCAACACAATATTCATCACAGCTGTTATATACGAGGAGGGATATACCATAACGTTTCCTTGATTTATATAATTCCTTTTACAATGTAAAGAACTACGAAATTATATCGATATTCGACCAAATGACACGCTGTTTTCTTTCTTCACTTAGTTAAAGCTAATCATTTCCATTTTATAGAAAAACCAATATCTTTGTCTAAAAGACAAAGACAATAAATCAATAACACATGGGACACTAACAGTTTTTTTCTTAATACAAACCAATCAAAAATAAGTAAAAAGCAACAAACGGAATCAAAGGTACATGTCATCTACGTATGAGATGAGATGCAGAGTTGTGAAACAAGGGACCACCAGGATAAAGACAACATATCTAGATACTCAATGTTTTTATTTTCTTAGAATTATAGAGAGACTAATAGGATGAACAATTTTGATCTTGAAATGTATAATCATATAAGGGTTTTCTTAAATTTTTGTGCAAATGAAGGCAATGATAGGATAAGAATAAAATGGATATTTGCACAAAAATTATCAAGTTTAATTTTCCTACATACCTTTTTTTTGTAGTTGTTGTCGTAGTCATTGTCCGACATTTACAATGGTCAGAAATATTCGATTAAACATTATAACACTTATAAGTTATGGTTAAGTTAATAATAATGTGAAGTTGAAGACATAAATAATGCGGTCCCCAAATATGAATCCGTAGTAGCTATCATGGGGAAATGTTTGAAACTTTCCAGCTAGTGGAACGTATGGGTAACTTGATTTGTCGGGTCCGGTTCGAACGATTTTTGACGAAAATTCAAATAAGATTAGCAGTTGGCAGTTTGAAAAAATTCAAACCAGAGTGGACTATTTGGATTGTTTGGTTTAACCGGACTAAACTACAAAAAGTGGTTCGGTTCGGTTGGTTTTGTTGGTTTTTTTTTTTATTTCAAGAAAATGATAAATAAAATAAAATTTGAACAGAATAAAACTAATATAATAACATATTAATTAATATTCTATAAAAATAATTAAAACAATTGGTCATAATGTATTGAAACATCAAAATTTTCAAAGACGAGTATAATAATTAATTCGATATACTACTAACAACGATATTAGGTAGTTGCAATCGTATCATGACAACCTAATTAATGAGACAAATACTATAACAAGTATTATGTTTTATACTCATCTATCTATACAGCATGATAAACGTGCAATCGTATTTTATTTCAGTTTGTTATCTATATAGTAACAATACTACTCCGTATATACTGCTTATTATATTTGTATTATCCCATGAGTGTTTCTTCATGCGATCTTATCTAGTATATTATGACATCGAAGACCTTGATCACGATGATCATCATCTTACACATTTCCAAATTGTTCAGGCCGGTGTCACAGTGGATCACCACTCGCCCAACTTCATCTTCAACAAAACATACGACAATATTGTACAGGCTCATATAAACAAAAAATGATACCTTTTATGTTTAATAAAGTTAATATGTCTTTTACGTTAGACAAGAATTATCTACATTTGTTTTGTAAGACTTCATTATGCATATATCAACAAAAGTATTTTATTTGAAGTTAATCATTTCTTAGACAAAAGTTCATTTTATTATGTATTTTTCTTAAGAAAATAGAAGAACAAATCTTAACCGTTCATTTTTATCATAACTCTAGTCACGATTCTTTAATTTTTCTAGCAAAACTCTAGTCACCATCTTTTATTTGTTCTTCTCAATAAAAAAGTGTTTATTTTATTCCGCTTCTAAATTCTATTTCTCAGTCTTGAAGGTGATCTGATGTACAATTGATACCCACCACAACTTCTCCTCTTCTCAAAAGTTAAAAGAAAAAAAAAGCCTGTTCTGCTGTTTTGATGTAACAAATCTTTCTGTCACATAAAATGAATGTATTTCTTTGCTAGCAATTGGAGTTGCCGAATCTGTTTCTCATCCATCCACTTCCATTAACCAACGAATGGTTTAATTTTTCTTTCTACTTTCATATTTTTATCTTTAAAAAATGTACAGAAACAAAATATAAAAAATAAAATAAAATAAAAAATCTCCTAGTCATCCCATTCATTTATGTTCTATTAAAATAATTTTGTTTCCTTCCTTTTTCTTTTACCCCTTCTTCTTAAACCATAAAAATCTTTCTTCTTGATTCCAAAATTCTTCTTTTATCCGTAATTCTATTCTTTCAAGTCAATTTGTCAATTCCCCAAACATCTTTATTCTTCGGTCTCTTTTATTTATTAAAAGAAAAATAGTTGTTTGCTACTAGAAATCTTTATCACCAATTGTCCCCAATGTCGCTAGACCGCCACATTCAAAATTTTATGTTGTTGCCATCTAACCGTCACGTTTTTTACTGCTTATTATACTTACTTTTACATCATTTTTCCATGTTTTAAGTATTTACGTTTTAATTTTGAGCATCAGTTTTTCTACCTCTCCAACTGCGGATGAATATTAGGGTATAAGTTATGTTAGGTTATTAGTATGGCCTAACCTATTAGATTTCTAAGATTTTATGTATCTACTATAAAGTTATGGTCTATTTGGAACTATCGTAATGGTTTGGTTTTTGGAGATAATCCTCCTCTTCGCAATGGTATCTTTGATAGTATAGTTGATCATTCGTTTATTTTGGTTTTCTAATAGGAATCGTAAGGCTAGTATCTCTTGGACCAATTGGATCCAAAATCCTTTATTAGATTCTTTTATGTAATTTTTTCTAGCTTCTTGCTAGTTTCTAATAAACCTTTTAGCCGTTAAAAAAAAAAAAAAAAAAAAAAAAAAAAAAAAACTCAATAACTAACAGGGATTTAATGTTTAGCGCAACCCGCTCAAAGATCAAATATATTATATGATTAATTATTTGTTACGCATACGAATATAAGAAAATAACAAGAAACTACGAACCCATGTCAATTTTCTCGTAGTGTGAATGTGTGATAATGGACAAAAGACGAAGTTAAGGCCATTTTCAATACCCTTAAAAACTCATTTCTGTATTCGTGGAAGTTACTAAACATGATCTTATTTTTCAGATTAAATGAGATTTTTAATGGAATATCACAACTGATAAACGTAATTAAGTGTGTTAATTTGAATCCTAATAGAGTGTAGACTCTCCAATAATTTTTTTAAATGGAAAAATAAAACTTATTAACAGAATAAAAGTTAAACTTATACTAAGGAGAAGTACAGTTTTATCTTTGGCACTTTGTAAAGCACTTAGAATATTTCAAGTCATGACAGTGATTTCTTGTATATTGATGTGTAGCACAATTATTTCCTTTATTTACATTCTTTTAAATATGTTTGGGCATAGTTTAGCTTTATTTCTACCCAAAAGTGATTCTTTGAAAAGGGAAAAAAAATGCATATATATTTTATTTTAAATGCAAGTTTTTGTGATCTCAGACATTAAAGTTTCACCAAACATAGATTTGTAAATTGATACCAAATTTAAATCTAAATGTAATAAATAACAAAACATATTTCTGATAAATCATTCTAACAATAAATAAATGTTTAACACATATTTTATGAATTTTGTATTATCATTTTCTTTCATGATTTTCTCAAATGTCCTTATATCTGTTAGGTATACATTCAATTTGATTTATTAAACATATTAATAATTTTTGCAAAAATAAACACGTAATTTATAAATTATTTCCAAAAAAAGAAAGATGGTGGTTATTTTTAACTATGTTCCGAAAGTGTTTCGGCATGCTGTTTGAAAATCGTTGTATCAATTCAGTGAACTTTTATGTTTAAATGAATAAATTTATATCTAAATTCATTGAGTAGAAGATTTTAACCACTCATTTATATAATACGGAGTATTATTTATTTTACCTCTCTATGATATTTGTTTTCATTTTTAACTATACATAATAAAATTTACTATTATCATTTTAATATCATATATAATAGTTCGTATTATGTGATTAATTTACATAAATAAAAGACTCGTTTAGACTCGCGTGCTTCTTTAAATTCGATATAGAAGCTCGAACTCGTTTACTAAATAAGGTCCAAACTATATTCAAGCTCGACTCTAATTGAGGTTTTAACGAGTTGAGCTCGAGTTATATAGCTCGTTTACACCGTTACAACAAAAACAATCAATTACACTGATTACCCTATTCTCCTTATGAATATACATCAGATAGTACAACGATTAGTAATTCAATTTATAAAACGTCTCGAAACATCAAAAGCCAAGTTTTCTAACATGTCCAATTTACAAAAGTAAAAATAGAAAACTTATAAGTATGCCATAAAAAGGATGATGTATTTATTTCCTGTCAAAAAACAATACGGAGTACATTAAACTAATCAATCGCTTTATGTACGTATCTTTTTACATATGCTTTTTGACATATTTGACTGACTAAATTAAATATAATATCATTAGTAATAAACTTGTACTAGCTATTTTGTGACATTTGGTTGGGGTTCACATGGGGTTCATAAAGGCTATAATCACCATGAAAATGATGTGCACCACATCCTACCAAACTGTTCTCTATATTATATTATATTATCTTATGATATTAAAAGAAATGAGATAGTCCAAAGTCTAAACCACTGTACGCATTTAAAGGCATATAGTACAACTATAGAAAATCCTACGCAATTTTATTTGAGTCACCGTAAATCAATTTTAGACTCAAGATGGATGGCTTTTACGGGTAATAAATGGATACTTTTCCATTCCAAGATTGACAATTTCCTACTATTCTTTTAAGTACAAAATAAGCTTACCGTCCTGTAGATTTTTTTAGCAATAAACGTATAAACTACTTATTATTTACGATCACACATAATTTTTCTTTTATTTTTAGTAAAACTTGGACCCACTAATTTTCCGATTAGGAATCCACCTCCTACATTTTAATTTTTTATATGTGCGGCCCTTGGTTTAGCGATTTCATTATTTGGATATGCATCTTCTCAGCACACATTGTACATGTTTCTTTGATACTCATCTTATTTTTTTATGTGGTCGACATTCATAAAAAGTTAAAGGCCATTTGTTTCGGTTTTACAGTTAAATGCATTCAACAAAATACCATAATTTACTAATAAACGTATTACAAAAAGGTGACAATATTCTTGATGTTAACAACATTAATAGTGTTAGATCGATATCAAGTATTTGAAGAGTTAGAAATAATCACAGTGGTCAATAAATGAATGTAGAGGTACGTACAAATTACATAGATGGACAAAAGTCATTACAACAACATATATCTTGGTATTTATACTCTTATCTCAATACACACGACTTTAAACTATACAATTAATTTTTAACCACGTAAAACCTAATACTTTTATTTATTCTAACAAATAGTAGCCGCTATTGACCGATGACGGACAAGAAAATATTGAAATTTTATATTTCACATCCTTTAGCTTTCAAAGTCGGACATTTTTAGTCCTTTATTCAAACTTAACAATACGAAAGATGCGTGTTGTTAATAGAATAACTGATTTTCCCTTACTTCACAAATGTAGAAGCATAATCATTTCTTTGAATTAAACTTTATGTTGTTTATTCTAGTGTTTTTCTATCAAGACTCGAACAACAACGTATTCATCATGATAATACGCATCTACGTATTGGCATTTCTAGACAAGCCCAAACCGTATCCACACCCAACCCCAAATTGAAGTCCAACTCTAAATAAAAAATAAAAATAAATAAATAATTGAATTTTGTTTTTGACGTGTGCATTTTCAAATTGTTGGTTGCGTACTAGTAATGTAAGTCTAAATATGGTTAGAATCCCTAACATTATCTAACTAAATCTAAAATGGAAAACAGAACCATCGTGATTAACATAAGTCTATATAAATGGCAAATGATTGATGTTGTCTACTAAAAGATCCAACAAAAACAAATGCCTTTTACATTATGCATTTCCATTATTAGAAACTAATGAGACATTGTTTTTGCACCTTATATTTTTCTACACAAATGGGAATATTTTACCATCGTTTTCACCCTTTGTACCTTTAAAATTATTGTCCCAACTATAAATGAAAATCAATAGAATTAGGTGGAAATCAAATAAGTAACGTTAGATTTAATCAGTTTATATAAGCAAACAAAACTAGGAAATATGTTGTTTTTAGAATAAAAGGAAGAAAATCTCGCTAGCAGAAAAGTTTATGCTTGATAATAAGCTACATATATAGGCTTTAAGGATAATATCATATATCCCCTTGTTAAGCATTCAATTTAGATATTTTCCCGATTAAACATACCAACATCAACTATCCTCAATCTAAACTCTAAATCTCTCATCTGTACCCATTTTCCTAATGCTATCATAATTATAATTAATTAATACTTTTAGATGCATAATTTATAAAATTAATGACTATCATACCCTTCTCTTCCTCTCTCCATATATCTATTTTTATTATCGTATTCTATCATTGTCTCCATTTACACACAAAATTTTAAAAACGCTTACATAATTATACATTTCAAGAACAAAATTGTTCATTCTATTAGTTTCTCTATAATTCTACGAATATAAAAACATTGAGTATCTAGGTATGTTGTCTTTATCTTGGTGGTCGCTTGTTTCACACCTCGGCATCTCATCTCATACGGAGATGACATGTACCTTTGATTCCGTTTATTGCTTTTTACTTATTTTTGGTTGGCTTGTACTAAGAAAATTGATTTAAGAAAAAAATGTGCCTTGTTTTATTGATTTATTGTCTTATGTCTTTTAGATAAACATATTGGTTTTCCTATAAAATGGAAATGACTGGCTTGAACCAAGTGAAGAAACAAGGTGTCATTTGCTCGAAATTTCAATATAATTTAAGAGTTCTTTGCATTGTAAAAGGAATTATATAAATCAAGGACACATTATAGTATATCCCTCCTCGTATGTAAAATTTTGATGAATATTTTGTTTGTTTCGATAATAAAATAGGATGAAGTTCTAAAATTTTACTAGTTTTTATTAATATGCATAATTGTTGGCTTTTAAAAACATTAAAAAAAAATCAAAGTTCCAATTAATTTATTGATCTTGTATGTTTGATTGTATATTGTATTGAATGATTGATACACGCATGATATTTTTGTTGTTTTATTAATTAGTGCAAGTTGTATAAAACTATAAATCTCCAGACATGTGTTCTTTTTGTGTTTGTTGTTATAGTTAGTTAAAATAGAAAGGGTAAAATAGTTATTAGCTTTATGTTTTGTGTATTTAAAAGTATAATTTTACTTTAAATTAATTAAATGGGAAAATATGAGAGATTTGAAATTTAGATCGGGAATATATGATATTAGGATGTTTAGTTGGGGAAATATATAATTTGGGTGTTTAACTAAGAGATATATGATATTATCCCATAAAAATAATAAGTATGATGTTAAAAGTTACATCAACGAGAACAGGTCAATCTCGACCAACATCGAATCTACTGTTACAACAATTAACCTTGACACAATATATCATGCTTTATTTTATGTTTTAAAAATATAATTGTAATTGTATTTATTGTAATTAAATAAATAGTGGAGTCCAAATTTTATGAAAAAACTTTATCAATTGGTAGTGTTAAGTCTTTTTTCAATTTTTCTAAAAAAATGATGACGTGATGCTGAACTGACACTAAAAAAACTTGAAAAAAGTTTCTTCGATTGACAGTGGTTTTAAGGTCTCATATAAGACCTTTTTTTCCAGAATGAAAAAAATATAAATTATCAATTTTCAAAAATCTTTTTTAAAAAATTTAACTTGAACACGCTTAAGTATAATTGTGCGTATTTTACTATTACGTGAATATTTTCTCCATATTGGGTAATATAAAAAAAGATAAAATATTCGATTATCGTATTATCGTTGAAATAAATTGTGTATATTTATATTACGTGAACGGTATTTTAACACAAAGAAAATGAGTATGGAACATGGTATCTTTATGTTGGACCCCATTAAATAAGGTAAAGAAAGCATGAGGCCACGTGTCAGGACATCTGCAAATCATAATATACCATTCAAATACAGTACCCTTCTCATACACAAATAATGGACTCTTCGTTGGTGACAGAGTATCAATCCATCCATCAATCAGACAAACACAAGTACGCATAAGGGTGTGCAGATCTCGGGTTGAACCGAGTATACCCGAGGATCAAAAGATATCCAAACTGACCTCGAAATAATTATAATATATGTGGTTTGTTCGGTTCGTCAGTTCGTTCATTTTTGAGTCTCGGGTTGGTTTAGACAGAACCTAAATAAATTCGTAAAGTGGAACAAATCGATAAAAAATTTTGTCCTTCTAAAATAACTCTTTGATTTAGTTTCAAGTTATATTTATTTTTTATTAAATCATAGTTGTTTTTTCTGAATCATAGTTTCAACTATATCTTTCTCCCCTAAAATTTATTTCTTTTTAGATCCTGGTACTATATATATATATATATATATTAATTGATATATTAACATGCACAAACAAATCCTAATCAATCTATCATATTCGATATATATTATAAACTTGCATATTCAAAATATATTTCATAATCATTATCTATCATCGATATATAGATATTAAAGAAACAATTAATAAATTCTCATCAATGGACAACATCTTTTTGATTACCTTCTATGTATTATATGGTATATAAAGATAATGATGTGTATGTAAGTCAATTTTTATAGTTTGTGTATGTATATATATGTGCGTTATTGTGTTTGTGTGTGCTATAACTTATAAACATTTGAATTTTCATCTTTACTGTAAAAAACACTTTATGGAGAATTTTGCTAATATTAATTGAACTTATTAGCATTAGGTGTATTTTGAAAAAACTAAACTTAACCACAAACAAAATATTTATTGAACTTGCATGGTACAATAGCAAAAATAATAAAAGTGTGATATGTTTCTCTAATCGGTTATTGACCCAAAAACTTTTGAAAAAGTAGTGGAATCGAACCATTTCAATGTCCGGTCCTCAATTTTTCATTTCTCAATCGTTCGGATCTCGGGTCGACCCAATTTTGACCCATGAATAGCCCTAAGTACGCTCATACACGTAGTTATCACCAAATTCAAGGGTAATCAGTTACTTTTCATTTGTGGCCTTTTTATCTTTATTTTAACAGCATGTGGTATGTGCACATAATTAGATTGATGTAAAACAATTACTTTTTTATGTTGAATTTAACAAATTATATACTTATGTATTCGTATTATTTAATTTAAATACTGATAAAGTTAGTAAACGATAACTAATACATAAAATATGATGCAATACGTTGATCAATTGATATACCTTGTGAATTACAATTGAACATTTCATTTCAGATTAATAAATTTTAAATTACAATCTGTGTAAAAAAGTTCATATTATAACCGGAACAATGAATAATACACTTTATGGAAAAGTGATATTTTCCCAATAATAAATGTTATGTTATCTATTTTAAAACAAATATAAATAAATAAATAATGTTATGTTTCAGTTATGACTAAATGTATTTGTTCATTAAAAAGTATGAAGAAAACACAGTGACCATCTATAAAATTATATTTTTATTGACTATTATTGAAAAAGAGGTTAAACACATTCATGGAAAAGGACCACTAATAAAGTAACAATTGTTTCAATTTGTAAATATCACTAAGTTGAAGGGTATTTGATGAATAAGTGATGTATAAATCTAATAATTAAATAGGTATAAAAATAAACTAATTCGTTAGTTAGTTAATCCATCTTTTTAATCCAAGTTACACAATAAATTTGACACATATAATGTTCATATCGATAAACCAATTTTCAAATATATTTAATCTTATTATTTTTTTCGATTGAAGGCCTTCGTGCAAATAAACCCGTTGTAAACCATTTACAAATTCAAACATAGACGCTAAGATACAGTTTTTGCAAATTTTCCTACAGAAAGCCACTTCCAAGTTCCAAGATCCATCAAAACACACCCCATAATTCCCTATATTATTGTCTTTTAGTGTCACATGTATTCGTAGTTATTCCAATATTCTGATGAGTTTATGACTTAGTGACGATCCATTTTTGTCAATGTATATCTTTGTTAAATATTTACCGTACCAATAAATAATTTGATTTTGATCGACATATTATTAAAAGTTTCATTATTTATTAAACATTCCTCTTAAATATATATATATGTAACAACATTGAATTGAATATTGAATACATGATATGATATTTTTTCTGATAACGAATGGTACATTGTGCAATAGAAATGGCAGTTGGGATTTGGGATATGAATTATTATATATAATAATATAATATATTAAAAATTAAATTAAATTAAATTAAAGAAAGTAGGAAGTGGGGCTATAAATAATAAACTACAACACTCAGGAAGAACCTCATCCCTATATCTGAAAAAGGGAGTGGGCCCATGGTGGTCCCCCTTGTCTAAGCATATTAGCCAATTAAGAGACAGCATGGAGATGTAATTAATAATGATTACTATATTAAGAGTTTATATTATATATAAGATTGATGAGATAAACAAACTATAGTTTAGCTTTAGGAGATCTGCTATGGCTAACCTTGGTGATTGCGTATTGTTGCAAATAGATCTGGATTTGATTGCTATAAATATCATTATTCATATCATTTTATCATAGAGGATAGGATATTTTACATCCATACTCATTTTATAAGCTTAAAAAAAGAATCTTGAAAAACAAAAAGATAGTTAACACCCCACTAAAGTTTAGATTTTTAAAAGAACTAGCCAAAAACGTTAACTTGACCTAACGTTTCATGTACAACTATTTAGCAATTGGTTTTACATCGACATAAACTATCATTATGATTAGAATTGTTTTCGATTGAAAGTATATTAAAATTAAAATGGGCAACAGTTCCATATCATTCGATTAGCAATAGTGCAAATTAAAATATTTTATTGGAAGCATAACTAAAAAGGTAAAGGGTGAAAGCTGTTTCTAATGGGAGGTGATATTATAGATTGTTAGGTGGAGTCGTAGAGAATGCCGAGTAAATAGTAGTTACTGAGCGAATATAACATATTTTAATACTATCATAATAAATTTTAAAAATAAAATAATACTGCCATAACACCCGCGTAACATGACTATGTTATTTAATTTTTCTTTTACTAGCATATAAGTTTTACTATTACATGTTAGAACAATATGTTTGTAAATATACCGAACCTTCTTTAAAGTTCTTTTATATGTATTCAACTATTAACTATCTTGTTGTATGTATTCCTTTTACTAATCTCTCATATTGTATGTAGTCATTAACTTGAAATCAAGGTAATCGGTCATCACTTGATTATGTGGCTTTGGGAGATGATGTGTCGATGACATGTCATTGCCATGTTACTAAATAGTTGGATAATTTTGTTCTACATCATTATCTTAATCAACTTCATTATCTTCAACTTTTCAGCAAGGTCAATTTTTTTGACGACACTACCACAACCAATTTACACCACTACAACTAATTTACGCCACATTAATCACCAACGCTTGTCTTCTCCACCTCACCACCATCTTCGCACATCGGCACCATCTCTGATGTCACCAACATCTCTAACAATTTCCTGCAACATCATCTTTTTCGGCGACACGACCTCACCCACTTTTTACACTACCTTAACTACCAACCTCTATCAACACCACCTCATTACCATCTCCGACATTTTTTTCTAGCGATTCCATCACACTCACTTTACACCAAATTAACCACCAACCCTATCATCATCACCTTACAACTATCTCCTAACATCACCATTGGTATTTCCTACGTCACCACCATTCTCAACTAACTACCATCTCCGAATATCCCAACCATCTATGACGTCTCCACCATCTCCTGTTGATACAGAAAAAGGATTGTGTTTATCACAAAGAAAATATTGTCTTGAATTATTACATAATGGGTTGCAAACCTTTAAGCATTCCAGTTGAAGTCAATGTGTCTACATATAAAGGAGAAAATGAAAGTGTACTTAGTAATATATTAGTGTATCAGAAACTTGTGAGAAAATTGATATATATATATATATATATTATTGTCACAAGGCCTGACATTAGTTATGCAATTCATATTCTAAGTCAATTCATGTATGCTCTCACTTCTTCTCATTTAAAGTTAGCATTCAGGGTTTGAGATATTTGAAAAGAGGTCCAGGTAAAGTTGTTCATTTTACCAAAGGTATGAATCTTAATCTCTCAACCTTTGTTGATTCTGATTGGGGAAAAAGCCTGGTAAGTATGAACTTATTATTGGATTTATGTATTTTTTTAGGATCTAGTTTAATATTTTGAAAAAGTAAAAAACAACCAACTATGTCTAGATCCTATGATGAAGCATAGTATAGGGTCATGTATGTTCTTACCTGTGAGTAGTTGTGGGTAATTAATTTGTTAAGTGAGTTGAAACAAAAGGATTTGCTTCCCGGTGAATATGTTATGTGATAATGTGCATGCAATTCAAATTGCAGCCAATTCAATACATCGTGAAAGATGTAAACATTTTGAGCTTGATTGACATATTGTAAGGGAGAAAGTGAGTAGTGGTGTTTTAAAATCTGTTAAGATTGATACTAGTATGAATATTGTAGATATTTTTACGAAGGGGTTGGCTACTAGTAAACATGATTTCTTTTGTGAAAAGTTATAATTGTTAGATATATTTGCAAGTTAAGATTGCGGGGGTGTGATAAAAATGATATATATCATTATTATCAATCTTAACTTTGTAATTATATGTTCTAACTTAATTTGGTTAAATGCAGGACCAACGTTGAAAATAAATTGTAAATAAAGGACTTGGTCAATTAACATGAAGTAGAGTTAGTGGCATTTGCGGAATAAAGAGAAGCTCAAGGATTATTGATGCAAGCATAGAAAATAGAAGGGTCAGAATTGTACATTGATGAAGGAAGAAAATATAAAAGGATTATATTCTTCCTTTTATAATATTAATTCATTATCATTTTCTATTAATTACTCTTTATCTCTCTGGTCAATATTATTTTCAGATTAGAGTTTTAAATCACTTTCTGGATGATATTCATATATTTTGATCTTATTCTTTTGATCTGTTAGAGCAAGTAACCTTGATTCTGTCCTCTGTATTGGTTCATAGAACCTTGGTTTCTTATTGTTATGAGTTTGTATTAAGTTTTGATCTCAGATTAGTATTTGTTGTTTTTAAGTGTTCTAGTAACAAATTTGTATATCTGTTCATCGCTTAAACTAAATTTATAGTTGTCACATTCAGTCTCAGATCAGTATTAGAAACAATTATGATGGTGACATTATTGTAAACATATTGAATGGGTTTCTTTAATATTGAATAATGTTGATGTCTCTGTAACTATAAAGGTTACGTGTTTCATCCATGTTTTTAAATAAAGTTAGCAGTAAAATCATTATGTTAAATATTATGAAGAAACATTTACAAAAACAGTTATTTTATTGTAAAATATAATAATAATAATAATATATTAATTAAGGCGTACGTGCTACTAGCAAAATGCATCTCAATTCTCAACCCACAATCATTATCGCAATGCCTCCCCAATAAACGAGTCTCTTTCATCTCTTCTCAAAACCTTTTGGTCATTTTTTTATTTATAGTATAATATAATATTAATTAACTTTTATTTTAATATTTACTTAACTTTATTTTTAAATTATGAGCGTTACATAATAAAAAACAGTAAATATAAATATAAATTGTACATTATAAATTTATTGTCATTGCATTTAGTTCTTTTGTTTTTATAGATACTACATGTACTAGTTATGATTCTAGTATCCAAAAGGCTCTAGACTTACAGATATGTGTAGGCCGTAGATGGGTATGATGAGGCTACAATCAACTAGACATGAAGTTAGTTTTTAGATAACAGAACCCAATTGTCGTTTCATATTTATTTTTTATTTTTAACAATTTATTTTGTGCTTCTTATAAAGAAAATTGACACGAGAGTTTAAAATGTTTGTATTGACTGATTCATATAAAAATATTAAGGGTGAAAGATAAGAGGAGAGAATATAAATAGTTCACGTGTTAATTGCTTCTTATATAAGATGTTGCCTAAAAACTTAAGTCATAAGTTTTATTTGATAGGTAAAAAATGTTAAAAGCTTTTAAAAAAATAAATTATATAAAAATAAAATATTTGAAATAGTTTTTATGAAAACATAAAGCTTATGAAAATTGTAATTGTCTAAATAACTTCTGATAAAATAATTTTTTATTTACGTTTGACTATTCTGTTATTTAACATTTTCCAACTACATTAGTTACTCTATCAAACAATTTATTATAAGTTCTTATTTTCGGCTTTAGATAAAAGTTTTAGCTACTACCTACAACTACAAATTAATTTTTTAAAACATGTCCGTATATGTTTTAGATATGTATAACATGTGTTTTTTTTATCAAATATTTTGCTCTACCTCATCTCTAAGTTTTTATATTTTCATTATTTTTATTTTGTGAAACTAAGAATGTCAAACACAAAATATGTACCGTATGAACTAAAGTGATTAGGTACGAAATAACATTTCATAAAGTAAGTGACTACGTGCAAAATAACATTTCATAGAGTAAAAAGGATTTAAGTCATCCTACCTATATCTCAAACTCTATAATGAATATATGTATATAATATAAATTATATTTATGGGATTAAGTTAAATGAAATAAATTTTTACATAAAATAAATATGATAACAGAAATAAAATGTACATCACCGTATCTTGTTCATCAATATATATTATAAATTCGAACATTAAATAATGTTATTTTTACTGTAATAGATACTTAATTTGAAGTTTTTATTAAGATGCATCAGAAAATTTATACGATTAGACCGATCATCGTTAAAAAATCGATATTTAATCCTATTTATATATATTTTAAAGCATATTTAACAGTAATCAACATCCGTGTAAATTAACCCACAACATAAATACATAAGTACATGTGGGAGGCCTCATTGATATAATATTGTGCCCTATAATCATATTTCGAATAAGTAATTGTTACTCCGTATGCATATACAACTGGTTAAAAATGGTAAAACTAAATGCTAGAATCTTGGATCAGTTGAACAAAATTTTATCATCGCATGTGTTTTGTTAGCTCAATTTGTTACTCTTGCTCACAATCATGTTTTACCTTTGCTGCTTACCTTCATTTTACCTTTACTATTTTCTAGCTTTATTCTATTAATTTTATTATTATTATTATTATTATTATTATTATTATTATTTGTCTAGTAATACATAATCATATCATATTATTTGTCTCGAATCAAGAATACAAATAACGTCCAAATCTAGATATACATACATACAATATGAATAAAAATCATGTACACTTGATTTTACCAGTATCTATTGTGGATTCATTGCACCCAAATTATAAGTAATAATTAAAAGTTTGACCAATTAAATTAAATAGTCAAATTTAAAAATAAGCCAATTAACAAAAGATGTAAGTATTTTTAAAAGGAATAATTTAAACAATCAATTATTGTACAACTTACATAAGGTTAAACGTTGCTAATTAAAAAAATACATAAACTTTATACGAATCATAAATAAATAAATAAATGATAATATATAGACATTAATACATGTTGGACAGTTATAGTATTATGATAATAACTTTATCATTAATATCTGTACCAAAAGCAAGGTAGAGAGAATCTAGAAATGCTCCCATTTCTTTTCATTTCCTGAAAAACCCCAGAAATAAAGTTTTATTTATTTATTTTATTTTTATTCAGTAAAATACAGTAAATAATAGGAATTGAGGGAAAAAAAAGCAGAGAATAAAAAGGAGACCGGATGTTGACAAATTTCATGTCACTGTTCTTAGAAGGTCGTTTGTTTTGTTTGTGTGAAGATTGTTTTCTTATCTGGGATCTCTCTTTCTCTCTCTTCAGAAAACCCTCATACTACTTTCTCTCTCTAAAAAATACCCATAACTTTCTCTCACTAAAAAAAACCTTCATTTCTTTTCTTTTTTTCTTTCACAGAGAGAGAGAGACAGTGGCCCAGCAGATCAAAAATCTTTTACTTATATGAAGTCATGATCTAACCTCCTTCAATGGTGGTTTTTGTATCTTTCTTTCTATTTAATTATTATAAATAGAAAAATAGAAATTGGAATTATTTTGTAATTTTTTTATTATTGTTACCACCTGTTTATTTTTGCTTCAAGATTCTTGAGCTGTCAGAAGAAATTGTTCAATGATTCAGTAAAATCTTGAATTATTGAAGTTCAAAGCAAACAAGGATGTGGGTCTAAGGTAAATTTTACTTACTATCTCCAAGCTTTTAGATTTATTGGGGTTTGATTTTTATTTATTATTTTTGGGTTTTTTCAATTAATTTTTTGTATGTCTCGATTTGGGTATTTGTTAATTGAGATTAAGCATTTGATATGAATGATTATTGTTATTGGGGATCTGTTATCTTTAGTTTATTATTCTAATTTTAGATTCTGTATTGATATTAAGTTGCAAAAGGGGATTTCTTTCTTTACAAATTTCCTTGAAGATGGATAGGGTTATGGAGATGTTAATAAGAGCATACAGTCATAAATTGATTGAATTTTGCTATAGATTTAATTGATTGATATTTTTTAGCTAAGTTTTAATTTTTTCATAGCTTATCTATATATCTGGAACTGTGGATCCCTAATTCTTAGGTATGGTAATTTTTGTTCAACCCGATGAGATTTTAAGTGTTAATAAATATATGTAAAATGTGATTGACTGTTGCATTTAATATTCTTCAATTAAAATGAATTGGAAGCAAAATTTGAGGGAATTATGTACTTGATTACTTCAGCATAATTAAATTTATCTTTATGTTGAAATTTGAAATAGGACTCTTTTTGTCTGTGACAAATAGATTGTAGAGTTGACTCTCTTTTTTGGGTATTAAACAACTACTACTGAAGGTTTCGGGACAATTGATCATGTAATGTAATATAGCTAATATAAGAAGCATTAGTCTAACCAAACTTGTTAGATATTAGTGTTTGTTGTTACGAGCCGTATTTCACTCAAATTGGTAAGCTGTATTGTTCCTTATTGGGATTCGATAAATAATTTGTTTGATCTTTTTAGTTGTTTGTTAGTAAATATATCAATGAAATGAAATGAAATTCTTATCTGGAGATTAATTGCACACCTTTTATTAGTCGGTGATGATTACCTACTTGTTTGACTATGAGCATTAAGATTACCATGAGACTTGCTAGTTTAACAATCATATCTGTGTACTCTTTAGACTTCTTAAAAGATTAGGGAAATTTTGCAATGCAGTAATTGTTTTGGATAATGGTTCATGTGTAGCCGTAGGTGTGTGTATTCCTTTTATTGAACTACAAGCTAATGAAAACTTTTAGTAGCCTATTTAGGTTGCCTATCTGTTTTAATCGATTTTTGGATTTTTCTCCACACAAATTTTATAACATTGTGAAGTTTTTAGTGGTAATAATCTTGACTTTCTTTGTTATATAAATGGTCAACAGGAATGGGAACAGAAGTACACTGCAAAAGCTCTTTTGAAGGGTATCACTCCATGAGGGATGTTAATGAGGATTCCAATAGTAGCAGCTGGCCTGTTTTTTATGGAGATAAACCTTTGACGCCTAATGGCGGCCATTATTACAACGGTTTCATACCAAGGACCATTTCAGATACATATCCAGGGTGTGAGAAGGATGCATTAAAGCAAAAGATGCTTGAACATGAAGCCATCTTCAAAAATCAGGTAACAAAAGTTGAACTATTGACCTCTGAGTATCAAAATTTTAGTTTTACTCATTGAAAATTGGCAAGACTTATCTTGTTTGAATATACAAACTGAGGTTAAATTTCGAGGGTGTGTTTGGATTTACATAAACAACTGATTATTGCAACTACAAGTTGCAATAATCAGATTTAGTGTTTGAAAAAATAGATCTAGCTTATGATTGCTTGACTATTTAGGCGTTGAATAATAAGATTTTGGTCATTAGTTACATACCAGTGGCAACAAAGGTGATTATTAAAAGGTAAAGCATAATTACCGGATTACCCCTAAATATATGGAGGTTAATATAGCAAAAGAGTGTCAAAGTTAGCAGTTAGCTATTGCAAAATTATTTCTTTCTACAAGTTCTAATCTATTGCAGAAAAAACCCAGGTTTATGAACTTCATCGTCTTTATAGAAGACAAAGAGACATGATGGAAGAAGTTAAAAGAAAGGAGTACCATAAGCATCGGATTTCTATGGACACATCATCATCTTCAAGTCTCTTGCCGTCACAAAAGCCTTACGAAGATGGACACAAATGGCAAATACCAAGCTTTCCTTTGACCAACTCCAATTCCGCCAGACCATCTATTTTTGGAGCAGAGATAAATAATTCACCTTTAAGTTGTTCAAAAGGGAATGAAAATAATAATAATAATAGTTCAAAGGATTGTGAAATCATGGAATGTAGTAGACCTTCAAAAGTTAGAAAAAAGTTATTCGATCTTGAACTCCCTCCTGATGAAAACATTGACCATGATGAACACGAGGAAATTCAATATAAACAGGCTTCTGCAGAATCGAGTTATAAAGATACTTCATCGGGTCAATGTTTTAGGGGTTCTAATGGATTGGCTGATCTTAATGAACCTGTCCATGTTGAAGAAGTAATGGCTCATGGGTCGGTTGATCGTTTTGGTCCTTCGGCTAAAAGTGGGTCACCATTTTTTGGCCCAATGCATAATCTCTCTCAAAGTGGACAGCCTAGTAGTGCTTTTAACCATTTATTGCCCGAGGGAAAAAGCAATGGAAGAGATTGGTTGTCAAATGCGCGTGAACAAGGTAAGGTTTATGCTGTCTTCTTTTTATGTTCATATTTATACGATCCAAGTTGTATATATAGTGTAAAAAGTTGGATAATATGGTTAAGAATCTGCTAAAATAAAAAATTGAACTGTACAGTTTTTCTTTCATAACTAGTTGAAGTAGTGGTATCTGAAAAAGAGTTAGATATGAATTTGCTTTAAAAAGTTATTGTATTAAACATGATTTTAAAAATTCTTTAAATAAGGAAAATGATAACGATAGCCCTTAGGGCTATAACTAAGGCCTAAGACGTGCATCAATACTTGTACTTAGACCATAACAAACTGAATCCCTCCCTGAATTTTGGTTGAAGTACAATAATTTATGCATGTCCATATTTATTAATAACAGCCCTAAGGGCTGTTGTTAACAAAACTCTGTTTATAAAAGATACTGTAATATAAAGATTTTATTTTTTTAGTATTACACTTTAGGAGTTCATAAGCTTTTAAATACACTTTGAGCGACTTTCAACCCAATTGACCTGTTTTTTAGGTATTTGTTATTTTATTCATTTGACATGTTTTCGTGTTAGATATGAAATATAAGCCACATTGACCCCTGTTAGCTTTTAGGTAAATAGGTTGAGAAAGCGGCTTTCAATTTGAGTAAAAGCTGAAGACATCTAAGTCTTTTATAGTTTAATTCATATACGGGTAATAGCAATGTACTTTCGAAAAGTACCAACATGAACAACATACTTTTTATTACCTAGATACCCATTAAACTTTCAAATTTTCTGTACACCACATATACCCAAGTAATAAAAAACATCGTCTATTCAGTAAACAAATTGCGGACTGGGAATAATGGAACAAAGTTGAAATGCTTAACGGGTATCTCGGTAATAAAAATTAGATTGTTCATATCATGTGGAAAGTTGCTACCCTTTAGCTTTGGTTTATATTGTCCTATATTGTGTAATTTCTTGTACTTTTTTGCTGAGTTAAATGGCATAAATCTTCTTTTAATAGGAAATAATAGAAGCAACCTGAACTTCACGCCAGGAACGTATCCCGAAATTCCAACAAGAATTCAGGATCATCCCCATTTTAGCCAAACCCCTTTACCGTTTCCGACTTCACGTACACCTAGTTCATACCCTTACACAGATATGGGAAATTCATGGGGAAAACCGAATGGTAGTTTGACTCATAAGTTGACCTCATTTCAGAAACAACCCTCTTTTGTACCGTCTCCACAAAGTCATCCCGTTTTCGGAGATAAATGGCGTACAAATGGATTTTCTACACCAAATGGAATTTACCGTGGGTTGTCATCCGGGTCAAAAGATCCATATGCCCGTCTGCCTTCTGTTGGGTTTGATAACCGACAGTGCAGTAATCTGGATGATAGGTCACAAAAGATCTTCAAAGCTTCAAACTTTATCGATTTGACTGATACTACCAAAGGCATTGACTTGAACAACGACAGCAATAGTGAAAGAAAATGCGATCAAACAGTACCCTCATGGCTTCAAGCCAAGCCAGCAATCTGTAAAAATGATACTTCGGGTAATAATGGAAAGATTCTCAGGTTTCCAGCTTTTGGGAATTCTTGTGCTGCGAAAAATGATTCTTCGTCACTGGTATCCACTTCAGCGTCCCTTCTTTGTCCTGAAAATGGAAAAATAAAAACAGAAATGGAACACAAAGGGTTTGACATCAATGTGGCTTATGTGGAAGCTTGTAATGTTGAGAGAGAAACTGATACAGAAATTGAGAAAATCAAGAATCATTTTGACTTAAATTCGTGCTTGACCGAGGAGGAAGATGTTCTACTATCCGAGTCTGTTAAAAGTTCAAGTCAGAACTCAAAGAAGAAAACATTCGACATCGACTTAGAAGCTCCAGCTGAGGAAGAAGCCGTCGATGAGGTAAAAAAATCTGACGATTTTGACGATGATTCACTTGCAAAGGTAGCAGCTGAAGCAATAGTTGCGATGACTGGGATATCCTGTCAGCAAGATCAAGCGGGGTCCAGCTCTGAGGTGGCGGTTTGTTCTGACGATCTTGATGATGATCGCCTCTTATTATTAATTGAGGCAATTGAAAATGGGGGTTCAGTTACTACCGAGTTGGATGAATATGAACAGTTGACTTTGCAACTAGAGTTGACCAAAGAAGAAGATTACATGCCAAAGCCTTTGGGACCTGATTTCCGCGAACCCGAAGAAGTGGGCCCGTCAACAGGCCTGACTCGACCCAGAAGAGGTCAAGCAAGGCGTGGTAGGCCCAGGAGGGACTTCCAAAGGGACATCCTTCCCGGGCTGGTTTCACTTTCAAGGCACGAGGTAACTGAAGATATTCAAATATTCGGTGGGTTAATGAGAGCTACAGGGCACTCTTGGAATGTAGGACTGACTAGAAGAAATGGAACACGGGGAAGACGGAAGTCTGTTGCAGTGTCTGTTGAGCCGCCTACTGCCACCACCCCACTATCGCCACCGCTACCATTGTCGGAGGTGGTAGGATTGGAGGAAAGAAGCCTAACAGGGTGGGGTAAGACGACTAGACGACCTCGGAGACAACGATGTGCTGCAGGTAGTAGCTCTGTGGCTGTCCAGTTAACGTAATTTTTGTGCATTTTTTTTTTTTACATTAAATCTACATGAACTCTGAATTATACAGAAGGAGGTAAAGCAATTTTAGGGAAGCTGATTTATGGCTTGTTGAGAGTGAAATTCTTGTTGGGATTTGCCATTGTACATGTCTGTTTGTCGTATGGTGCAATCGAATAGGGCTTCAAATCTTTGTGGCTTTTAAATATTTTATTTATACTAGCATATTAAATCGGGTAAAAAGGTTACCGTTTTCAGTTTAACACTCATTTTTCTAACTCACAAAAGGTTGTTCCGACGGACAACGCGATCGTTTGGAGGTAAAATTGTAACATTTGGTGTAAAATAATGACCTCTTTGCCCTTTGTTGGCATGCTATTTCTTCTAAGATACATATTAGGAAAATAATAGTAACACCATTAAGTACCTGATATTTTTTTTAAAGAATTTTATATTATTAAAAACTTTAGCATATGATGATGAAAAGATAAATCAGTTACATAAAATTGAGAAAATGAGACCAAATGTCATCCTATATGATGAATAGATGTGATGATTATTTTGTTACGTTTCACCATGTCTAAGGTTAATTCAGTTTGTTACAAAGACCACGAAGAGTGTTATACTTTATAGCACTTGTGGCGCACGCAAGTCATTGACGATGATTGTTTATTGTTTCGGGCAAGCTGATCGAACATGTTGCATCTAAAATATATAATCTCGTACATATTTTGGTATGTAAGTTGGAATGAGAAGGCTTTAAATAGATAAATTATTAATGCCTTTTGATACTAATAAAACAAACCATCAAGTTTTGATATAAAGTTTTTAACAATAGTTTAATCATTCTCAACCATAGATATGGTGGCGTATGAATGACTCAAAAGACTTGATTAACGTGTTATAATCAATTGGTGTTCCGAGTTTATGAAATAAACATAAATTATCACTTTATTTAAAATATTTGTACTTACACTTTGTTGGGTTTTTCGGCGTCTCCGGTGGTAGATTCTTTTTTTGAAAAAAAACAGGTTTGTTTAAAAAAAAAAAAGAGAAGCTTTTAAAAGAGTTTGACTATTGAAGTGTAATATTTTTTCTAGCAATGGGTTTGGCAAATTGATCTTTTTTCCAATGATTCAATTGAATATTTGTGTATATATTTTATTATTAAAAATGCTATTGAAAAGCCTTTTCTATTGGAGCAAAAGTTACAAAAAAACCCTCTAAAAATATGTAGATAGTTTTATTGAAAGGGTCTATTCAAATAAAAATATTAAAAATGGAATAATTTTAAATTATAGAATTCAGGCAACGTTAACCTATTCGACTCTTTCATAGGCTATTAAATTCGTGTATGCATAGGAGTCAAAATAAATATTACATTAATAAGTTAAAATTTTATCTAATAATTTAAGATCCAATAAGGTATTAAAAGTTTATTTTACAAATAGTAATAATAATAAAAACATTATTTTAAAGTGTGTGTCACCTAAACTTAGGTGTATGACAATATCATATTCAAATTTCTAGTTAATTTAATTATATAAATCAATAATTACATTTTTAACAAAAATTATAAATTACACAATTGTGACAAATAAATTACAATAAATTCGAGGATGAACTACCAACAAATAAAAAAGGGACTATATAATACTAACTTCAATACTATAAGACTATAATTGTTAATTAAAAAGTAAAACAAGACATACATAATCAACCTCTTCATAAAACTATAACTTCTATGCTCATGAATAACAAACAAAAAATGATACCTTCGTAGCTATTCATTTTTTTTCATATAATATAACTCCTACTTACTTCAGAAGTACAATTACCTATGTTTATAAATCATAACCATAAACAAAAATTTAACGGGCTGCATTATTTTACAAGTCACCACAAATAGAGAAACCATTTAATCGAACATGTGGTTGGCAAAATAATAGAATGAAAGTTGACGATGCATTGTTAAGTCATGTAAAGTTTCAATGAAATTGTTATTGAGTCATCTACGTTGTAATTCTTTGAGAAAAATGATAAATTCATAAATTCAAATTTGTAATAAGCTCAATTAATTAGTTTAAACTCAAAACTCTTTTAACTCACAAGCATCAAATGGTATTTTAATTTAAATTGGAATATGTACAAAATATATGGAATAAATTATTTAAATTTATTACATAGTAATATATTTTCTTCAGAGGTTATCTGATTTTAATTTCTTAGATAGTTGTTTAAATTATAATTTGAGAAAATATTTTACGAATATTCTACCATAGTGAGTATTCAAGAAGCAGTACATGATTTTTACGTCATGATTTATGATATTATCAGATATTTAATTTTAATTAACAAAATTAAATGATTCTATTGAATAATTTAATTTGTAGTGACATCATTAATTAATATATATTATATTTAAGATAGAACTTTATTATATTTAAAATAAAATAGTCTTGTTTTTCCTAAATTGACCAACTAAAAATGAAACAAAACCGAAATTGATTCATTTTATAATCAAAAAATTAAAATAATTTTCATTTTATTTGAATTCAAGAGAAATCGTGACAATTAGGTACCCGCCAACCGCAACAAAGCAATCAAACAAAACCTGTACAATGATATAACTTCAAAACTTTACTTCAAATATGCTTCCATCCTTCAAGACTGCACCAACCCATGATTCACTACAGAACCCTAAATTCATCAACAACTCATCAAATTCTTGATCCCACCATAGCTTACATCAATTCAATCTCATCATACCCACTATATTTCCCGTTGGGTTCATGCAGAAACTTGAACTCACTCAAGGAATTGCATTCTTTGCTTATAGTAGATGGCCAATCAACTCAACTCAATTTGCACACCAAACTCGTAAGTTTATATGGTTTGCTTGGGGACACGAAAAGTGCACGCTTGGTGTTCGATCATATGCCTAACCCAGATGTGATTTCATGTAAAGTGATGATTAGATGGTATTTTATAAATGATCTACATTTTAAAACTATCGGGTTCTACAAGTGCATGAGGAAACGCGTTGATGAACATGATAACGTTGTGTTTTTGATTATAGTGAAGGCATGTACAGAATTGCGAGATATTAATGAAGGGAAGAAAGTGCATTGTGATATTGTGAAGGCGGGAAGTCGTGATAGTTTTGTTTTCACTAGTCTTGTAGATATGTCTGCTAAATGTGGTGATCTTATATGTTCGCGAAGTGTTTTTGATGATATTGTTGATCGAGATGTTGTTTCTTGGACTTCTATGATAGTTGCGTACGTGCAAAATGGTTGCGCTGAGGAAGCATTACCGTTGTTTAATAGAGCGAGCAGTGGATTAGTTGAAGGAAATCAACAATCGTTTGGTAGCATTGTTTCAGCTTGTACAAAATTACGAGCTTTACATCACGAGAAATGGGTTCACGGGTACGCTATAAAGAATGGGGCCGATCTCAATTCACGTTTAGTTGGGTCGTTATTAGACATGTATGTGAAATGTGGAGCTATTTGTCTTTTAACGAACTTTCTAATGTCGACCTTGTCACTTGGACAACCATGATAGTCGGGTACAGTTTAAATGGCTACCCCAACGAAGCAATCACATTATTCACCAACAAGTATTTGGATACTTTTACCTAATTCAGTCACCATTTCAAGTGTGATATCCGCTTGTGCGCAAATGGGAAATTCAAAACTAGGTACAGCTATACATTGCCATGAGATTAAGCTAGGATTAGAAGATGGTAATGTGATAAACACTCTCGTTGACATGTATTCGAAATGTGAGATGATTAAAGATGCTCGTTACTTATGCAATAGTTTTTCAAACAAAGATTTGGTTACATGGAACTCAATTATCAACGGGTATGCCCAAATTGGATGTACTTACGAGGTTGCAAGATTATTTCATCAAATGAGATCAGAAGGTTTTCACCCAGATGAATTTACAATAGTGTCTAATTTTCCTTTTAGGCAGAGACCATGTATAAGAGTATTGTAAGTTACTTCCTTCGGGACACACCCTTTTAAAAACATATTATCCACAACCTTTGCCGCTCGAGCTAAGTCACCCTTCCTGCATAATCCATTGATCAAAACATTATACGTTACAGCGCTCGGGAAGCATCCCTCAACTTGCATCTCATCCAAGAGACAAACCGCCTCATCGATTCTATCTTCCTTGCACAATCCATCCGTAATCGTACAATAAGTAAACACGTCAGGTGTGCACTTTCTAAACGGCATCTCCCTAAACATCTCAATAGCTCTATATATCAGCCCTAATTTACACAACACTTTAAGAATTAGATTATATATTAGTACATTCGGTGAAACCTGTTTATTCTGAATAACAACAGAAGAATAAAACTCGAGAACCTTATCAAACAAACCCTCTCGTATTACTACATTAATCATAGTATTAACTGATCAAACACTTGGTCTTCATTCACATTTTATCAAACAAGTCTACTGCTTTACTCGAATTCTTTGATTTCCCATAAGCCTTAAATACAAATATAAAGTTCTTCTCTATAAACACTCTTCTTTCATGCTTCATTTGATTAAGAACCTTCTCCAAAGATAATAACAGTCCTGTTTTCGCAAAGTTCTCAATGAGAGTGTAAAACGTTGAATGGCCCACTTTAGAAGAACCCAACTTCTGACCTGATTTGAATAGGTCATGATGAATAGGTGGTTCATTTTCAGGTGCTATTTATGGGCTGATGACAGAAAAAAATCGAACTTTTGAAACCAATTGTTATTTCCTAATGGAAGTAACGATTGTAGCACCGATGTGCATGCCGCTAAATGCTGGGGTTTTGATGAATTGAGTACGGAATATTGAACATTATTGTTCAAGATGAAATTTAATTTACTGGGTGATTGAGAATGGTCAGAAATACAAACACAGGGGCAGATAAAATGGTGAAATCAGATAGAAGCAGAGGAATCAAATTTCAGAAGCTAAGAAGGGTTTACATACAATAAAAAGTAAAAACCCTAGAAAGTGAAACACCTAAACTTCAATCAAAATCAACATCAAAATCAAAATGAAAATGTAAAAGTTTAGAGTGTTACCTGCAATCGTGAAACTAGTCAAATAGAAATGGGGAACCGAGGAAATCTGAAACTACCTAGGCTGCGTTTGGTAAATCATTTTGAACCATTTTGTAAGTTAGCGATTTAATTGAAAAACTTGTTTGACAATAAAGCAATAAGAGTTTGCATATTATTTAAATGTTTCCATTTAAAATGCTCAATGAGGAAGCATTTTAACTAGCAACTAGTGTTTTGTTTATGAAATTACCTATATACCCTCAAAAATAACATTCACAAAGCACATATATGCCCTCTTTTTGTTATTTTACACTTTATAATTACTGTTACTGCTACGTTACCAAACATTTCTTTTAAACAAACAACTACTGCTACTGCTACGTGTCGCCAAACATACCCCTAGTAATAAAACCCCGAAGAAGGGTGTTATTTTTCTAAGGGTAAATTACATTGCCACCTTAGACCATTCACTATAATGCAGTCTAGAACTGGAGAACTGACTGCCATATCAGCGCTACGTCAGCACAAGAACTGAAGAAAACTGACCTAGAACTGAACAATGCTTATAATAACTGAAGAGCTGAACTTTTCAACGTCACAACATTTCTTAACTATTAAATACAAATACATTTATATTTAAAAAAATACAATAATAATAATAATAATAATAATAATAATAATAATAATAATAATCATAATAATAAAATACGTTACACCAAAAATAGAAAATTACAATAATTAAAAAAAAATACGGTACATTTATATTTTTAATTATGAATATCATTGTCCGAATTTTGGAAGGGGCCATTTATGATTTGATAAAAAGAAAGTGTTTGAATTATATAGATTGTATGTATATATATAGTTGATGTAGTAATTAAAAAGAACGTATGAATTGTGTGTGAAAAAGAATGGTAAATGTATGTAAATATAAGGTGTTTGAGATTGTAAAAAGATCTTAAAATAATTATTTGTTCTAATTAAATGTGAATGTTTGAAAATATGGGCCCACAATTGACCGTTCTCCTATCGTCGCTTGAAGAACGAAATGCCAAGAACTAGACACGAGAACTAGGCGGTGCCTATGGTGTCCTCCGGAGGACCGAGCCACATTAGCAGGACGGAGGTGAAGAACGAGTCTATAGTGACCGGTCTTACCTTGCGCTTCTCCATATATTACACTCTCAATTCCCGAGTTGGATATTGTCCGGATATAGTCCTTTGGACCTGGGTTTTTATCTCACTATCGTCCTTCGTCTTAATGAGTGTTAATTTTATTCGTTATCTCATGTTACGTGTGTTGCACGTGAGAGTTTTTTGTTTCACCACTAGTCCTTGAGATAGTGACTATGACCTGAGATAACGGACAAAGGACTTACCTGTATTATACCCGATCCGGGTCGAGAATATAATATATGAACAATCACATGAATTGGCAATGTAATTTACTATGTTTTTTTTTTTTTTTTAACATGGGCTTATAATAAAACCAAAATTTAATTGTTTGAATTAAAATGTAGGCCATAGTTGTAGAAAATGAAAACACGGGCCTATAATGAACCTATTAACATAAGATTGAGCTTATTAGTTGGAGGCCCTTTAAAAGTGGGAACCCTATGCGGTTGAGCAACCCGAGCAGACCCATCACCTACCCTTCATGTTCCTCCCATTGCTTATTCCCTATTGGAGTAACTTCGGGCTTCATTTTCTTCAGCTTATTGTTGTAACGTTTTAGTGAGTAACTTGAACAAATTGCAAAGGAACTTTGAAAAGTTCGTTATCTAGCAGATAATGTGAATTCATTTTGATGACTTGAGAAATATAGTTTGAGAGTATGAATTGTAGTTATGACTTGTGAATATGAGTGAAATGAATCATGTGATGATTTAAGAAATAGTGTTGTATATTTACAGTATATTTGGAATGTATTTTGAAAAAAAGAAAAGAAAATAAAACTAGTCAGATTATGTTTTTTCTTATTTTTTAAATAACACTTCAAATTAACCATCCAAAGACAAATAGAAATGAGCACATCGTCATACTCACGACCTTGGATGTCATGATGCCGCCATGACGCGGCGGTCACAGTACATTTCTGCATCATGAAGGGCATTGCACACTTTCATGACGCCGCATTACAAACACTCTCGATAGGCGGTCCTCTTGTACCCTGTCTTGTCTTGACCTCTCGGTCCAAATATGAAAAAAGCTCATCACAGTAACTACTTAATATTGCAGTTACCAACAAGTTACGAACTAGAGAACTAAATAATAGGTTGCTTGGTCAAATATAATAAATATGTTTATAATAATTATACGTGTAGTTCATTGCAAACAACTGACCCTGTATTAGCCAACTGTCTTTTTTCTTTTTTTCCTTTTAGCAAGTCAGCATACTGTGGGATGGTTGGTCAAACCAACATACTACAAAAGAACTAAAAACAATAAAAATCTATTTTCTGTTTGATCGAGCCACCACATTTCCTGTAGAGTTATGATTCCCACGAATTCAAAGAAACTTGAGGCGCCCAGATGCATCTACAAGCTGTTGCATTTTGTGAACAGCAGAAGTCAAAGTAGTATCACTCTTGCAGAAAGCGAATCTGATGTACCGATTATGGTAGCTTGAAACATTCTCTGGAGAATCGTGACTTGTATGGAAAAAGCCACATCCAGGAACAGCAACAACTCCGGCTTGTCTAATTAATTCCTCCACAAATTTAACCTATAAAAATCCAGTGTCATTAATATACCCACCCCACCTTACAATAGCATAAGATGGATAAAAATAAACACGTACATCCGTAAGTTTGCATGTCTCAGGAAGTGCTGCAAATATGAAAAAGGAACCCAATGGTTTAAACTCAAACTGGAAACCGAACTCGCATAACGACTTCAATACGAAATCTCTTTTTGACTCGTAATCCTAAGTGCCAAGAAACCAATTGTCAGAAAACATATTTGTTCGTTCTTGCAGAGTAAAATAGGACCCACAAAATGATTTTATTCAGTGTCTTTGTAAAATTCATACACTCCTCAAGGATTTGTAGTATTCTGGGGGACTCCTTAATGCAGTCAAGGCAGCTTCCTGAAACGGTGCAGGAGCAGAATCTGTAACTTTAGTATGAATGTTTTTTACAGCAAATGCAATACTAGATGGACCGATAGCCCATCCAACCCTCCAGCCTGATACACAAGAAACAAGTAATTAGTAGAGGTGGCACGATGGATGGGTCGTGTAACTTGGTTAAGCAACTTCGGGTTAAAAGGGTCATTTTAGTGTGGGTTGAAATGGGTCACGTTTTTGTCCATGTTTAGAAAATTATTAATTTGTTAATTATGATTGCCGGACAACATATTTACAATAACAAAGTAAATGCTTGAATAAAGGATTTAGGAGGTTATTTGCATTAAAAGATATACCTTAAGCGACCTTCAACCATTTTCACCCATTTTACATGTTTCCTGTTTCCTAATATTTTTAATTTGACCAGTTTGGGATCAAAGAGAACCCAAATTGACCCATTCATAAGTAAGTGGGTCTGAATTTCTTAGTAACTAGACTAGTTATCCACATCCATACTTAGTGTAACTTTAATTAAAATCAGCCGAAGAGCGGGTGAAAATGAAACACAATTTTGAAGTTTGGAGAAAAGATAAAGACTCTATTTACCCGTTACACTATAAGTCTTTGATAAGGAAGACGTTATGACGGTCCTCTTTTGCATTCCTGGTAGTGAGGCAATGCTTATATGTGGTTCATGGTCGTATAGTAGATGTTCATAAACCTGCAGAACCATTTTGAAAGGATAAAGATGTGCAAGAAAGATATCTCACGGGCCAAAAGAGAAACAAATGGAGATAATAACGAACTTAAACAGTTCATACTTCATCAGTAACGGCTATGCAGTCCTTTGTTCTGCAATATTCAGCTATAATCCCTAGCTCATCCATGTTAAAAACTTTTCCGGTTGGGTTGTGAGGACTGTGCAACAAAAGCAAATTTATAAATAGTTCTACCACTGTTTATGATTATTTTACTATTTAGAAGTCAAATAACAACCACTCTTAAATAATCAGTTTGATACTAGACGAGGAAAAATGGTCATCTGATGATCGAGTGAGATCACTTACACACCCTTGTTTTATCTATTATAGAGTATTTACTTAGTAGCAAAACTTTCCAAAGACTCAACATCGCCAATGGGGATTATAACCACATCAAGTAGCAGAAGAACATCCAGAAGCTATATCTTGCACCACGTTTTATTAGAGTTGATTTTCTAATTATCATCATTTTGTGTCGTGAAATCATAGAACAGCATTCCATATTCAGAAACATATACCTATTTAGTACTAAAGCTTTGGTCTTGGAAGTAAAAGCATCCAAAAGTTTGACCTTATCAAGGTTCCAATAAGGTGGGTCAAGGGATACATACACCTGCAATTCTCCCCAAATGACCCATTATTTCAAAATTATAAACTTCAATGAACGAGATCATATGAGTGGGATAAACACTTACAGGAACTCCTCCAGCCAATAAAATACATGTTTCATATGTTTCAAAAGAAGGATCAAACAGTATTACTTCATCCCCCGGGTTAAGTACTGCACAAATGTACATACAATAATAACATTTACACGTGAATTAAGTAACGAGGGGTAAGATAAGGTGCTGATAAGAAGAGAGAGACATGCATGCAAACATTGTGGCAGCAAATGCCTCAGTCTGGCCACAACAAATGGCAATATCTGTCAAAGGATCAACATCTAAGCCATTCATTTCCTTCATTTTATCCACAAGCAGATCACAAATTCCCTGCACATGCCTAAACTTGCGATTTTCTAAACAATGTTAGTCCATATTCTTAATTCTTGGAAGACATCCGCAACATATAGATTACAAGATTGATTCCAAAAGTAGAGTTCACTCCCAAAATTTACCAATAACAATGAAATATGAATTTATCCATGAGTCATTTTAAGGCAGCAAGCAAGTCCAATCGAGCTGAGCTTGACATAACTGAAGCTCAGTTCAAATACTTTAGGCTAACCTCCAGTTTCGCTAGATAGCTTGATGAGCCTTTAAGTTTCAAGCTTGAGCTTGGTCAAGGACACAAGAACAGCTCAAGTTTGACTTGAAAAGCTCAAAATTTTATGTTACATAATATTCGCTGATCAGACTTATGTTCAAGTATATATCAAAATTAAATTGGATAACAACACTAGTTTAAAGAGTACAAAAATTTACAACAAAAATACTATAAGTTAGAAAACCCTTACAAAAAGGCTTAAAATATACTGTAATACTTACAATAATATCATTTGCAAATTTCTATTTATAAATTTATTTATGGGTTAAGTGAACCAAAATGTATTACATTATGTCTTAGAATACTATTCCATGTAAGCAACGACTTGTTGTATGTAATAAACTTTCACTTATTGTTCTTGTATGTATACGATGACTTCTTCATCATCCGGTAGGTTTTTGTTGACATGTCATCTAGATAAGTTGCGATGTCATCTGACACTTCATTAAAACTGATGCCAAGTTGTTGGTTTACAAGTTATATGAGGTCAGATGCACATGATTCGCAATAATTGAAAGTTTATTACACATCATAGAATTTTTTTTAGGAAGTCAATGGATAGAACCCTTTATTTATACATTCACCGTCGAAAAATCTCGAGCGTTATAAGCTTGAGCGAGGCTCATTAAATACTTGAGCTCATAAATTTAGGCTTGAATCATTGCAGTCCTATCCATCTACACGTCATATTTAAAAGGATACTTTAGCGGGTGGTTCACTGGTTTGAATGTGGTTATAAAAAGAGTCACAGACTAACAAATCAGTTTAAGACTTATTGAATATCTATCTACTCCTTGTTGCGTTGTTCTTTAATGCTCATAAGTTATAACTTATTGGATATGATGATGAAAATTAGAGTTTTAAATTGTGGGAATATAGTAGGACCTGTATTGGTTAAAATCAGAGGTGATGGCGGAGACGGCAGCGGCCTTGATATGGTGTGGTGCCGGAAAATCAGGGAAGCCTTCGGCAAGGTTAACGGCGTTATTACGTTGTGCTAAATACGATAATTTCTGTATTGGTGATTGTTTTAGAGTTTTAGCTATCGATGATAGTTTTTCCTCCATTATCAAATAGGGGTGGTTCACTAGTTTGGATGTGGTTCACTGGTTTGGATATGCTTCTAAATAGGGAAGATCGTGGTATGAAATCGGTATCGAACGGGTTGATACTTGTATATTTTATTTATTGTAAAGTAAGTACCGAATACAAGATCGTTTGAAGCGGTATGGTACCGGTTCGATTTTAGTATCGGTTCGGTAAAAATGATACCCTACCCGATTGGTACCGCAAGTATTTATGAAAAATAAAAGTAGTGGAGGAGTCAAAGTTGTAGGAAATGTCTAAAGCTGAAGAAACTTAAGAGTTTAAATGATTATTTCTTGAAAAGCCTGGATACTCATGGGGGCTTGGGAACAAAAGAAACTTCATAAGCTTCATCAAGATGTTGTTTAACATGGAAACATACCTGTTAATACATTTTATATCTTTGTGAGTTTACTCTATATGCTTAAAAAAGGAATTTAATTAACAAATTTAAACTTTGCAATACTGCAATGATGGAATTGGAGATTAATACGACGGAGATGCCCTTTGGGAGTCCAATAGCCTTACGCAGTATCACTTTCTAAAAGGTCTCTTAATAATCTTGTTAATTTGTATGTATTAATGTGAAAAATTGATTAGAAAGTTATTAATTCATTGAAGTATTTTTAGTGGAATTTTTGTTGGACCAGAGTATTAAACAATGAGCATTTACGTAGCTACTTGACATCAATCAAACTAAAGTTTAATGTTGCTTCCAGGTTTGGTACAAAACCTGGTAAAATACCAGTACCGTACCGCTAAATACCGAATCTCAATTTCACCTAAAATGAGAATCAAATTCCGAACCGTTTATTTTCAATTGATACCGATTTGATTTCAAAATTTCGGTGCACATGCTCATCTCTACTTCTAAAGTTTTAATGAATATATAGTTTATGTCGTAACTATTTCTATATAAATTTTAAACACATACTCAAGAGTTAAAACCACTATAACACACCCCGGATTTTGTCCTTCATTCCAACCTTTTTCCTTTTTGGCACCATTTTGGTGGATTATTACAATTTATGTTCTACTAATATTCTTTGAAAATTAAACTGCAAGTAACTAATTACATTTTCTAAACAAATATACTTTGTATCCTACTAGTTATTTGATCACATAACATCTTGCTTATGTTTCTGTTAAAAGAAAAACATCTGTAGTATTTTAATTCCTTTCATCAATATAATTATTTGGTTACATTTGTTACAAGACAACAAACAAAAGACGACTAAAATTTAATAGAATCTATCTAAATTATTCAATGACTTTAACTAGTTCTGAAATAACCACAAAACAATACAAATAGTTCATAGTTTAAACAATTATGGATGGTGTTTTCTAAATAGACTATTCTTGTGAAGACGAATGGTATATTGTCCCACCGAGGTTGAACTTATTATCTTTTGGGCTATCTTGCCAAAATCATGATTTCGATAAGAAAATTCAAACATCCAACTTGTTAATATTGAAAAACAACAAAAGAACATCATAAATTGGAGTATAAGGCTATATACATGCTATTTATACAATCCATGAAGTTGTGCAAAACATCCACTTCAACAGCTTGGATTCCATCTGTTCAAGCATCATCTCCAGTCCCCTCATCTTGTGGATCATATGGCACCTCATGTCTAGGTCTATTGTACTTCTCACGTAGCTGCTTCACAGGAATGAAGTCCCCAGCTGAATCCATACCATAGAATAAGAAGGAAGCATAAGGGTGATCAAACCTAGCCTGCCACAATGAAATCAAGTTGAAAGCATTAAGATTAGAAGAGGTAATTATGACCAAAGGGCATTTCGGCTAGCTTTATGTGAGGAACCCCTCAACCAAGAGGTTGCGGCTTCAAGTCTCATTAGAGACAACTTGTACATATGTGTAATTGTACATAATAGGTGGGGTAGGTTGTTGTAGAAAAAAGAGAGAGGCAATTTTGACTCATTTACCTAAAGATGGATTGATTTGGGTTATCTTTCATGTCTAACAGGTAAAATGGGTTAAGTTACAGAAAGGAAACAGGATATATGGGTCAGATTGGTTGAAAGTTATCAGAAGTGCATTGGGATGCATAAAAACTTCGTAAGTCACCATATCCACACATGTAGGGGTGTAAACAAGGCGAGCCCGAGCTCGACTAGGCTCGAGCTTGGCTCGTTTAAAATTCCGTGAGCTCAAGCTCGAGTTCGGCTCGTTTGGTATTATACAAGCTCGAGCTCGGCTCGGGCTCGACTCGTTTATCCCAAAATAATATTTATTTTATTATTATAGTAATCTATAATATTTATTTAATTTTTTGTATAATTTTTAACAATATATAATCAGATTTACTATTATTATATTAAGTATTATGTAATGAATATAATAATTATTGTTATGTAATTATATACTATACTATTATATAAAAAATAATTGATGTATATATATATGAAAAGCTCTTTTAGGCTCGTGAGCTTGTTCGAGCTCAATATAAGAAGCTCAAGCTCGTTTATTAAACGAACCCCAAACAATGTTCAAGCTCAAGCTCGAGCTCGTTTAAGCTCGGCTCAAATCGAGCTTTTAACGTGTCAAGCTCGAGTAGCTCAGCCCGCTTACAACCCTACATACATGTTTTGATAATCTTTCGAATAATATAGTGTTTGTAACCATATTTAGCATGCTAATTATTTATAAGATTCCAATATATTGGATAAGGGTTTGTGGGTCGATCCAAATTAAAAAAAGTCTGGTTAGACCTTTTACGGCATTACCCAACCCGCTAACCAATCAGCTTGATCTTACGAGCTATAGTTAACATATTCGACAACTAAACTTTGTGTGTCAGCATTCTTTCAATGTCCTTGGATTATCATGTACTTTTATAGAAGCAATATAGGAACAGTTACCTTGTCCGGTTCTTCTGGGGCCAGTAAGTTTTCTTCTGGAACTAAGAAGATGAAAGATACGTCATAAGATATCTTGAAAAAGTATATTAGTCATTATTCCTGTTAAATTGTTAATAAGATAACAGTACAGTTGCACAAACTATTGATTATAAATAATATGCAGTACTTGCTCTGTAAGGTAATATAACTGAAACATTTCTTCATAAATAGCATAATTTTTTTTTATCATTTTCCATGTTAATGTTGTACCACAACATGGAAGATTATAATCATATAAAGAAAAAAATACTATCAGGAATCAGCTACTTACCATATGCTACTAATAGATTGGGGTCTTCATGTACATCAACCAAAACCTGCAACAAGGTAAGCGAAGTAAAACTAAAACCCCTCTCTTTGTTAATACAGATAGACTATACATAAAAAGTAACAAACATAAACTAGGCGCTTCCATTGAGACAACCTATTTGAGAAGTTGGAAAAGATCTAAAAAAATAAAAATAAACGATATGGATGAGTTATGGAATGAAAACCAGAAGATACAGGGAGGAGTTACCTGATAATACGGTTGATCAGCACCACGTGTCAACTGGTCAACATGTGCATTTTCCATCCATGAGCTTGTTTCACAGCACACTGGATCCATCCCACAAACCACGGCTCTGTATCCTATGACCATAAGACTAACTTTCAGAAAATAGTGAGCAACAAATTTGAGATTTTGGAAGAGGTGAACTCATGCATTTAATACATGCTAGAAGAAAAGGCTCAAAACTTATTTTACATTTTAATTAGACATGATTCATGAATATCATTGCTTGAATGAGCTTCTGCTAAAATTAATACCGGAGGAAAGGCATATCCAACATAATTAATCTGACCAAATTTATCCAGCAAAAATAAATAAAAGGGACAAAGAAGCACGGGAAAGAATGGCCAAATGGTTAATTTACGGGCGTTTCTGGTAATGCTTTCTTATCTTCTGGTAACAAAATCTCCATGCCTTTACAATCCAAAATAGATGAAAGAGGGTTAACTTTTAAGTCGTTAAGGTCATGGTTCCTCACATTTACTTATGAAAGGTAGGTGTTGTATCATATCTGAACAGTCAAACGGGCAAATTCTAAAAACAATTAGGTTAAATGGGTCTAATGTGTCGAAAGTTGTCCAACATGAAATTTCAATGCATAAAACCAGCCAACCACCTCAACCGCTTTATGCATAAAAAATCGATTGACATTGTAATAGTGTAGTTTGTAATCATATCTAGCACACTATTTATTTATGCAAGGGAAAAAAAAACTTAATATTTTGGACAAAAAGTAATTCTGATCCACCCAACCTGGCTTGAGCTGCATCCTAAAATGATTGTTTTGACCTGATTCCCAACCCACCCATTTTGCCACATCTAGTTATACCAAATTACTAGCAGTATCTGAAGAAGAAGAAAAAGAAAAGGTGGAAGAGATGAGAAACATATACCAAACTTTTTATGCCTCACTTTCTGGCCTAAACGAAACTCAAACTGAGCTTTTTCAAAGGCTTGGGCTTTTATTGTTGCAGCCAATGAATCCGCCTCCAGCTTAGAAATCTGATCACGTATGTCAGCCGCCATTGAATAGTTTTCATTCTCTATTGCATTCTGCAAGTCTGCTCTGCAGAAAAAGTAATATAAGCAAAGGAAATAGAATATCACAAAAATTACACCCATTTTATGATATTGAACAAGAAAAACCTCAAACACCAACTAGGCTACAAAAAAATGAAAATAGAGTGAAACTCACCGCAAACGCAACAAACTTATACCCTTGTCTTGAGCTTCACTTTTTGAAGATGATCCCCTCTTCATTTCTCTCTGCTTGATAACTTCCGCTTCAACCTTATAAAACCATTGCATAGATAGCTTATATCGCTATATGATTTACAAGTTTACTGTTGTCAATATATAGATGCAAATTGATAGTGCTGATTAGGGTCCAATATTTCTGTCTATATCTGTTGTTATGAGTGTAATATGTTTTCATTATTATATCTGATACGTAGTCAAACAACTTGTTAAACTAAATGACAAATGATATGTTGACATATATGAGAAGAAGAGGGAAAAGAGATCATGCTTAGATAATCAAACCTCATTGAGCTTGTTTCTCAATTGTTTTGCAATATCATACTCTTCCAAATTCAATGCATACTGCAAATAAAAGATAACATAGAACTTGATAAGCAAAATCACATTTTTGAGCGAGCGAATCTACTTCTAACACATCCAATCCTTATAACAACAAAAGCACAAAACATTAAATGTGACCACTACAACCCATTTACTTATGGAAAGAGTAGATTGGGGTTGTGTATCTCAAACGGGTCAAATAGAAAACTTTAGCCAAAAGGAGAACGAGTTGAAAGCTGCACCAGGTCTATTTTACAGATTTAGATTCTTATTATGCCAACATTGTTTTTATGATCATAATAAACACTTCCAATTCACGTAAGTAGTTGTAAAATGGAAAAGTAAGTGTTAGTTGGTCAACCCAACCGACCGGTACTCAAAAAGTGACCAGTCTCAACCCAAACCCATTTTAACCTCTCACCCAACCCGTCCATCTTGTCACCTTTAGAAGAACCTAAGTACCTAATGTTACAATAACAATAATAATAATACAACGAATGAAACGTGTGACAACCTGCACTCTAGTAGCCAAATCCAACTGGTAAAAAAATATCAATATATCTTCGTTGGCACTCTCACTACGCTCTAATCTCGCATCTGAACCCTGATCACCTCCTCCTTTAAAAAGCCAACCCGCTTCAACCCGCATACATCGTTGTCCACATTCAATTGAGGGGCTTGCAAACCGGAAGTTTTGTACACATTGGTTCGAAAGGTATCGTCTTTCAGTTCCAAAGATTATGTGACTTCTTCTCAGTCTCAAACATTTTCTTGTAGCATTAGCAGACCCACATACACTACCATTTGTAGATGCTGTGATGGTAGTTACTAACATTCTAAAAATGTGAACTTTTTTTACCTTGCTTAAAGATAACTGTGATTTGCACTGTTGTATGTATAGTTGTATGTATATATATATGAACCTGGTGCAAATTTGATTTATATTAGTGTAATTAATACATAAAAAATGAAATTAAATATTAAAAGATGAGGCAACTGTGAATTTAGACAGGAGAGAAGTGTGTTTACTTACGAGAAAACTGGAAATCGAAATTGATTGAATTTGAATAGCGAAGGATTGGAACCCTAAAAAATATTGGGGGGTTTGATTTGTGTTTGAGTTTGAGCCTCAGAAATTAACTGGTGTATATCGAACTGCTGTGTAGACCGGAGATCTTACTTCAATTTGGGGAACTAATTTTCCACATTACAATAAAACACATTAATTACTAATTATTTATACCTTAGTAATTATCATCCATCCCCTCACTATCATTACTCTCGGTCCGCTTAATGTATTGTCGCCTAATGTACGAGTTTAATTTCATAAAGTTAGCAGCAGTTAAGGTTACAAATTGGAAAATTCAAATATTTTTCGCTAATCATATTTATACTATTATTTTAGATGAAATACATCAAAATCATATAATAAGAAGTTGTACTATATGCATTAATAATCTACTTTTTAATGTATTTATAAAAAGATTAATGTTAAACATGACTAAAAACATAAGCTTAAAACTAAATTTAACCACACATTTCCTAACATATGAACTCCACTTATTTCTACTTAGATTTATATATTTAGAAATATTAAGCATTTTTCTTCTGACAAACAATCATGAAAATATTAATGCTTTAGAGATTTTATTCAATGTCTGAACGTTAAAAAGGAAAAAATAACCTAACAATGAAAAATTATTTCAAATACCTTTAACGAAAAATACTAATAAATATTTTGCAAATTTTCCTTTACAAAATTGAAAATACCATAACTTTGTAAAAGAGTAAAAATAATAATGGTTAAATTTTGTGTGGAAGGAGCAAATTTGTTAGGTGTAGTCAAATGCCATGAAGATTAGATAGGTGTGAATACGAAAATTAGGAAGATATTATGTCGATATTTTGCTCTTCTTTCATATTAATGGTATCAAAAGTAATCTTATACGTTTGAATGAAGATTTGTACACCATCAATTTTTATTCCTTTATTATTGACTATATTTTACGATATACTACTATACAATCTTATAAATCTTATATAATATAATTAATGATGTACAAATAAAATCCGATGACGTATGATTACTATCCTGCTATCCCATAAAATTTGCCCAGATGTCTTCACAAAATAGCTAGAAATTAATTAAAAACTAAACCATTTCAAAGGCCCAATTTAAAAAGGTCAAAACTCAAGGAAAAATAAACTTGATTATAAGTTAAAATTCATAAAAATCATCATAGTTTGCATAAAACGATCTAAACAGTTTGTTTCGCAAACAGATTTGCGAAAGTTTATTATCTATTGTTGAAGAAGTTTGGAGAAATAACAATCTACAAAGTGTGTAGCCTAATTTTCACCACGAAACATAGCTACTAATGGACTTGGAACACTTAAGTTAATAACATTTTTTTTAATTAATGATATTAGTTAGAATGCAAGGCATAAGATCTTCCATTTTCATGATTAAATCATAAAGTTTTATCATTATCTCTAATCTTTAGTATTACGGATTTAGTTGAAAGATACTATAGCATGTCTTTCCTTTTCTTTCTTAATTCAACTTTACAAACTTAACTAAATCATTTCAACAAAAATCATTATCATTATTTTTAATGGAGCTCCATATTTTCTCCAAAGTCTTGTTACAGATAGTCAATAGTCAATAGAAGTTTGTAAGTTACATTCAACGTATGTTTCTTAGTTTAGACCTTATTATGTATTTATTTTATCGTACATATGTCCATAAAGAAATAAAACAAGTATAAATAAACAAAACAACATTACTACAATCCCATTGAAATTTATTCAACATGGTTCCAAACAATAACAAATCTATAATACGGATCAGCATACAACTAAATGTCAAAACTTTACAGGGAGAAGAAAAAGATTCACAAAAATTAAATACATCACAACTCATATTTGTAAAGGAACCAAACTTGGAATAAATCCAACAGAAACTTTGCTACAAAGCGTGTGCGAATCTTGTGGCAACTAGTATTGCCGTTATCAGGTCACAGGTTCGAGTCCTAACAGCTTCTTTGCAGATATGCAGAAGAACAACTGTACAAAGGCTTCTCTCTTCAATCGTTGAGAAATTGAAGAGTCTTAATGCACTGTTTTCCAGAGCTTACAAGGACAACGTAATGTCTATGGTCGATGGTATACGTATTTTGTTCTTGGATCCACAATTAGCCCTTTTCCTCCGTTCACTTCCAAGTCATGCCTACATACCAAAACACATAGTGGATTGAAGGTAGCAATTTTGAACTAAATAATTCCCAATTTACAAAATTATAGCTAAAAAGGGAACGCGTCAAATGGCTGAAAGCCTGAGTCGTGCAAAAGCCTGATTTAATGTACACAACCTCTTAAATCAGTTACCTAGATTAATAAGTTCTTTGACATAAGTAACGCTTCAATTTAAATGCTTATTTAATGGACATACAAAGTATTTGCGTTTGAAATCTGAAATGATACGTTAACCAACCTGCTAATGTAAGGGTTCTATTCTTGTTCAAAAGAGTAATAAACAACACTAAAGATGTTCAGATGTGTTTGTCATGGTAAACAATAGTTCAGGGTCTCATACTGACGTTATTTAAGAACAAGTATATTTCGAGGAGAGAGAAAAGACTCAACTGGAACACGAAGTCGGGGATAGTTAGCTGCTCACGAGGAACGTATCTGAAAAGCTGAAGAAGTCGATCAACGTATACAGCTTTTTTCCACACCTATCAATCAGTATACATTTTTATAAGATAAATATAATTAGATGCGATGGAGAATCAACCACATTCGTATATACAACATACCGTGCCATCCACTAATAGTTGCAACGCAAGGATGGCAGCCTTCAGTCCAAAGGTCGGGTGTAGGATATAAATTGCCTGCATGTGTGGGAAATAGACGCATAGGTAGTCAAACAATAACTCTGTAATTTACTGAAAACAATATGTATTAAAAAGAAAATCCTTCAACCCAAGTAAACTGTTACACTTCCGCAATTATATTTTTTGGAAAGACTGAAAGTTAAACCATTAATTTTTTATGACTTCTTTTTTTAAAAAAAAAACAAATAAGTGTTTGCACAGCCCGGCACTTTTCAACTGAACCTGTTTTAAAACGTTACCCAACCCACCTATCTTTGCCACCTCAAGTATTAGCATTGCAACTAAACTTGATAGCATTGATTTGGGTGCACAATATTCCTTTGTTCATCTTGGCGTATACATTTTTTGGTGAAGTAGGAGACTCGGTATTTAGCTTACATGAAGATTCCGCTGGCTTTTTCTACCAAGTATTTGCTGTAATCTCCTCATAAATCCCAGATCTGGCTGCCTGTAACTCCAAAAGAAGATATTTACAAAGTGAATCAAAAGTGAAATAATCCAATATATATTATATATAAAGAAAAAAAACGAAGAAAATAACCATTTTACAGATTAAGATGAGATAAAGAAATGAGAACTCACACTTGTAAAGATGCAGCAGAGTGGAAGTAAACAATGCTATAAGGTTTCTGGATCAAGGGTTCAAATTCCTGAGATTTTTCAAATTCAAGTAATGATTCATGTTCTATATACACTCCAAAAATAACAAAAGTATGTGAAGAACATGTGCCAAGAACTGTTTATACCTTTACTACATGAAGAACAAATCTTTCAAGATCAAGGCATCGGAGGAGAAAATGTGCTCCAACGACAACCATTACTGGACGACCTTCACTGTCTACTCCTCCCCGATACCTGAAGTATAATTCCCGTGTATAAGCACTCAAGTAGAGGAGGCTCTTTGGGCGGGGCACATGAGTTGGGTAATGCTTTAAACGGGTTTGTATCAGGAAGGGTCGGATTCTAGCACAGGTTGAGCAGACCAACTAGCATTTTTGTCTTATCTTATTGAATTTTATTAATGATAAATCTGATAAGCATCATCAGAACTATATTATTATAAATAATGATCCCATATAATTTTAACAAAATACTGAGTTTTTATACATTTTGAGTGCACTTCGGTCAACTTTCACCCTGTTCTCATTTTAGTCAGCTTCTCTAAGTTTACCCATCTTACACGTTTGAGAAAGAACATAACCAAAATTTGATCCATTTACCCATAAAGTGTTCAAAATTGCCACTAAGTTCACATGGGTGAGGTTCTGTGGGTATTCACAACGAACTATGTAATACATAAAAACACCTTTAATTAAAAGTCAAGAGCTACTTACAGAATCTTCATTTCTGCTATTTCGGAAAGATTAAGAGAATTTGCTTTCGCGAGGTATCTAGAATGTAGCGAATATTCTTCAGCGGCAGAAAGAGCTGGGCCCCCAAGGTCACCAAACCCTAACATTTTAGCAAAGTTGAACCCATTTTGTGCTCGAGCAGTTCTTTCCCATTGTTCCGTGCGCCGTTGATCAGGATCTTTAATTATGGACATAAAAGCAGGATCTAAATATGATTCCAAATATGAAGAGTTCCTGTCATGAGAATAACTCAAAACATTATAACATAGACAATAAGACATATGAACAAAGTTATATTTCTAAATTCTTTATTTCTTATTTTGAGGTTCCCACTCAATTTCTTCTCACATAAAGTAGAACCACATAATGGATGGGTTAAAGGGGTGTTTGGATGTGAATTCTGACACTGATTATCTTATATTATGTTCACTAGTGGTGGCCAATCTCTGATCATTTGAAGAATGAATAGATTAAACTACGAAAGATGACATTTTTCAAAAAAGGGTAGACTTCTTGTGAATTGGGAGTAAAATCATCACAAATTACGTTAGAAGCAGCGCTGAATAGGCTAGTTGATTTTACTCTTAGATCATCAGTTGTGTTGCAGCTGGCATGAAACTGATAATTTGACCCTTAAACGATCAGATAATCAGAAGCAGACTTTGTTTATCCAAACACAAACTGATTCAGATAGTTAGTCCCAAAATGAGAATCCAAACACCCATTAAATGGCCTACATGGAAGGGGTTTGCTATAATTCTGAAAGTGCTAAAAGTGGAATTTAAAGGTCACTCACCGTCTAGTCAATCCTTGATCACTAACAGGAACATCTAGTGAAGCTCGGGGAGGTTTAGGAATAGTCTTTTTGATATTCGGTAATGGTTTTATTCTGATTTTCCTTTCGTCTATTACCGTTTCACCATTTTCATCTCCAACATCAGCAGGAAGCTTCGAAATGGCAATCTCTTCCTCCTTTTTATCTCGAGGAAAGTAGAGAGGAAGCAATCTACATTTGTAAAGCAAATAAGGGTGTTTGTGTTGGCATCAGTATCAAATCAATAATAGACTTACCAGCAAACACTTTTTGTGTCCTTTTTATAGATAACCTGCTTTAATTATGATGACAAAAACAGTATTTTTCAATAATAATCTAAATATTTGAATAAAACGACTTAGGAAGTTGTATGCATTAATATACGACTTTGGCTGACTATCAAGTTTCAATCTGTTTTAGATAAAAATACAACCCAAATGGTCCGCTTCATAAGTAAATGGTTGAAATTGCACGTGTACTATACTACTATATATGGAAAACAAAGACATCCACCAGCTTACCTCTTATATATTTCTGTATCATTTGTTGTCGTTAAGCAAAAGACTACACCTGAGATTTCATTCTTTTGTTTCTCAAGAAACCGGCGCACAGTTCCTGATAAAATTGATATTAGTACTGTATCATAAAGTAGCAATAGTGTACATGTATCATAAAAGCAAAGATACAAAATCGCGAAAAATAAATAAAACTTCTCTGGGCATATACACAATTACATGTTTTTATGATTTATCTGCAATATGTTCATCAAGAATTACTTACTTATTGCCACGTGGGCTGCTGGTTCCCGAGGGTAATTTTTTGCCTCTGTGTATATACAGCCCATAGCAATGCTGCATTCACAGATTTCAGGGAATGATTAGATCAAATGTTGCAGGACATAAATAAAATCATATATGCAGTCTATGAATTCAACCTTTGAAGCCCATTCTCAATCAGGAGTTCTAGACAAGAGCGATAGCAGTGACTCAAAGCATTTTCTGCTGCGGTATGATATTTCACAGCGTACTTAGGCCCGACTGTATGTATAACTCTCCTGTGAAAAAGGGAAAAAAAAACACACGCAACACGGTATGTCATTGAACAATATGGAGATATACATTGTTTTTTATGAATACCACATATTGTGCATGCATATGCAAAATTGGAAACATACTTTCTCATCATGCATTTGCTACATGAAATTCTGTTATTTATCGTCTAAGGTGGATAGACATCGCTATATGAATTCACTTTCTTTCAGTCTCTTACTGTTCAGTCATCCCTTTCTATAAAGTTTAATGTAGTAGCTTCTTTTCTCCACTTACTAAAAAGAAATCCTTTTGACAAATAAAAATACACCAGAACTCACCTTGCAGGAAGATCGTATGCATTAGTAACTTTCGCCATTCCTGTTCTGCAACCACCCTGTGAAGCAAAAAGGTTGCATCACTTCTTTAATTCTCTCAAATAATCAATAATATGTTATAGAAAATGCCTTTTCATTCAATATTGTACTATAAACAGAAAGGTCGTGTTACCAGTGTCGCACATTCTTCAGCAAGACCAGGCCCAGCTGCAGCATGCAAACCAGGACTGCAATGCGCTTCATCCAAGTTCTGTAATTACAAAAACAGATTTAAGACGATAACATCAATTCATTTGACGATGCATTTAAATAATAACTTAAGTTTTATAATAGCAATATAAATTAGCAATTCATCGATCTTCTTTAACCGTCAGCATTATCTACTGATTACCTCATTTGTAGAGTTGACAACAGCATCTACCTCAAGATTCCACGGATTACCTCTCCAAAGATAAATCTTCGAATTAACTTCATGATCTACTGGAAACCTAGAAACTTTCCCACTACTTTCCGCCCCAGAAGACGACGTTAGCGGATCAGGAAAATGCATGTTTGGAAAATTAGGATCTTCAGTTTCATAAGAATATCTAAAATCTCCATCACTCCATTTAGGAACTTGATCAAGAGTCACTACTGCATCACCACTATCACTCGGCTGTCCGCCGCGAGTAACAATTGCCGTCGATGCCATATGCCGGTTGTACATTTATTTCCTATCTAATCTCCACCACCCTCTTCTCTCCACCAAAAAAAACAATAATCACAATTATTATCTCGCTTTCCTCATTCAAACGTAAGTTCAAAAAACTAACATTACAAGCTTTTAAGCCGTAACAAGTTTATACTTTAGAGAAATTAGGGTTGTAAGCAAACTGCAGAATTACAATAATATTTAATTAACTTAAATGCAAAACTGAAAACGTATATCAAAAAAAGAATCCTTAATCGCTAGTAATTGCAGAAATTTATCAATTTGAATTAAAAGTTTTAGTATTTACGGTGAATTAATTCTTTGAGATGGATTGATTTAGCATCATATTGTGATCGTACGAAAATTGTATATGAACAAACAAGCAGAAATTGAGAAGCGTTTGTTGTTCTAATAATAACTGAATTGAAAGCTAAACGTATATATATGTTGGCGTACAGATTAGCTGAAATTGATAGATTCATATACATACGTATAGATATAGATAGATACATACCTGGTGATCGGTGAGAGATTTGGGGATGTTTACGGGAGAGAGAGAAATTGACAAATTATTGGGTGTACTGCGGTATGTGTAATTACTAATTACCAAATATTATTTTTTTAAAAATAAAAACAACTCGAGCTTCATTGTCCTAGTATGGTTTTGACCTTCGACTGCGGGTTATTTATGTTATTAGAATCACCCTTCATCTTTTTCTTTGTTTACAATTCTGATCCCTCTCATTAGATACATAGATATATAATATATAATATAATTAAACATTAAACATTAAAAAAAAAACGAATAATCAAATGCAACTAAATAGCACTTAAATTACGTACACAGATGCAGCAAATGCATCAACAAGCCTATCAAATCTACATGTTTATCCATTTTAAGTTTTCCAAAAGAAGATAATCACGTCATTATGATCCATGATTTATATTTTTCATACGTAAATTTAGATTCGATGAATATTACAGAATAACTTTAGAAATAAAAAGTTGCAAGTGAACAATTGTAAAGTTGATCGTCACCTAGTGAAGACTTGTAAAAGAAGAATACAAACAGAAAGAGATAAAAGAGAAAAAGAATGGACATGTGATATGCTTTATGATAATGTTTTCTAATTTAACAAACCTAATGTAGGTCATATTTTATAAAGTCTATTGGGAAAGAAATTCTTTTACCAACAAAAGCATGTTTGATTGTATGAAAAAATATAATGAAAATATATTATATTGTTGCTATTGGTATTAGCCATTCAGGAGCTTTCATCACTAATAAGTTATATTTTGTCGATATGATTTTACACAAATTTTTCGGTACAAAACCTACAACATATCTCACGTATTAGGTACAAGCACACACATTTATATACTCAATGTCAAAACTTGAATGTTATCTTATTGTTTGAATGGCCACTTCATACTTATAGTCCAAACTCCAAAGGCCTTTTGATTTTATCTATACAATTCTTTCTGGTTTAAACCTAATGCGTTCCAATTTTTCAAACAGAAAACAAAGTTGTATATTATTTGTGTTAATTGTAACATGAGATATATGACACAACCATATATATGATTTGAAATAAAGTCTAGATTAGAGTACTATGTACCATAAGAAAAACATCTTTTCTATTTATAAATAAAATAATTGTAATGTTATATTTAGAAGTAAAATGCTTATGAAGCTTGTACGTTTGTGGTGGAATATGCTCATTAAATCCATCCTCTAAGCATCTAACAACGTGCAAGTTTTAAATTGGGCACATGCTAGCAAAAAATTTGGGCATTCGTAAGAAAGGGAGACATGACAACGATTCTACAACCCAAGGATGACCAAGTTGCCAATCAAAATTAATAATTAGGTCCAAGTTTTTCAATTGTATCACAAAATTCTTGAATCCATTTGCCTTCCATAATTATTATGAAAAATATAACATAACAATACATAAAATGTATTGTATGTTATTCTCATTGTTGCCAATATATGAATTCACTAGAGTTTAATCAAAATGTTTCATATCATCAATATGTTAAAAAATTCATCTTACTTTTTCTTTTTGTAAAAATGAAACAATTTTCTCAAAAATGCATGACCATATTATTGTCAAATAGAGATCACAACTTATCAGTATACTTCTGCACGAATGAATCCAACTGTCTATTCAAATTCTCCAAAAGTATGCGAATCTCATCCAACTGTCTATTCAAACTACATTTCAATTTCATCTCGTCGACAAGTTTATGTAAATCCCAATCTCGAGTGTTCCAAGATAAGCACAAGCACCAAGTAGACTCACAAGTATCGCCTCATCAGGAATAATGCTCGTCGAATGCATTAACCGAAACATCTCTCACCCCTCCTTAAAACAATTATTCTGCACGTACCTGGAAATTATAGCACCCCAAACTCTCATATCCTTAACCGGCACATCATCAAACGCTAATCTCGCTACCTCAACATCCCCGACTTTCGCATACCCAGATATCAAAACAGTCCAAGACACAACACAATGCTTAGGCATTTCATCGAACACATGCCATGTATCCACCATTTCCCCGTAAACACAATACATCATCATCAATGTATTTCTCACAAACCTATCAAACACAAACCCTAATTTCACACAATGTCAATGAACCATCTCTCCAAGACTCAAACTTTGACTACACACACAACCTTTCAATACATAAGGAAGTGTATAATTATCAGGATACATACAGTTTTTAAGCAAGTTTTTGTACAACTGAAACAACATGTTTAAATCGTTTTGAAGTAAACAAGCTTTAATCATGGTGTTATACAAGATATTAGAAGGCTGTTGTACATGTCGTAATATATTTACGCCATGTGATAAGGAACTAATGTTACGATGATGATGGGGCTGTGAACAGAATACTACTAATCTGCTTAAAGTGTAGTGGTTTTGTGATGTGACTGATTGAGCATGAACTTGTGTTAATTGCTTCATGTTTTTGCATTTTTCTAGTAGCCTCACACATCTTGGGGTTGACATTAGTTCCCTGCCACCAGGAATGAGTATGCATGATTTTCAAAAATTATTGGAAGTACATATTTGATGAACCATAAAGCTATTATAAAACTCGAAGCTTAAAATTAATTTTTGGATAAAGGGGACAGAACCCAGCAAAATAGGACTCAAACTTAATGGATATAAATAATTCATACATAATTAAGTTTATTACTCTTTGTAAGAAAATAAATTTGTTAAAAACGCATGTTTAAGTAATTAAGTCATACATTATAAGTTTGAACCAATAAGTAATTAGTTTAAATAAGTTTTTGGAATTGGTTTTATAGAGTAAACTCGTATACTTTTTCCCAGTAGGTGAGAAGTCCCTAACTAAACGAGTACATAATTTATTTATTTATACAATTTGGTTCATGTTCTAGAAAATGGACTTAAAAGGTTATCGAAATATATGTTATACGGTTAAACAAAACCTATTGATTTGAAGAACTCGGATGATTGAAGTAGATTAAAAATTATGGAATGATGATATTCTTAAAGCTTGGCAAAGCAATTAAAACTATATACTATACAATTAAATATAAATTCCTTTGGAACTTTAGTATTCAACGTTGATCTACAAAAGATTCCAACAGTATGACTACATAATTTTTGTATCGAGGAGAGTCGCCAATTAATGCTTGTTTTCGTGGAGGCAAATTTTGAACCAACTATTCACTAGACACAAATCCAGCAATGGGGTTGATTAAAACAGGAAATCAGAGTCCGAGAGTTCAAGTACTTTGTGAATACCAATCGGGTTCACACCTGGCTTGAATGCATTCCCTTCAATATACCTGTAATATAAAATTCCATGTGGGAAACAAAACACGTTAAATTTGAAAAATGGGAACCTCAAAAGAAGGCAAGCAGGGGCAACAATTTTTTCCACCCGTTGGGATTACTATTTAGGCCAGGCGAGTAACGAAATAGAGGTTGATAGCTGGGTTGGGTACTTGGGTAACAGGTGATTACTTTACGGGCCAGGCTGGGTCGACGAAAACCAGTTTTTCCCAGATTTAATAACCTTTTCTATAAAGAAGTGTCTTAAATATGATTAGAAATGCTATACTATCACAACAAAAATCTATACTTTTAATAAGACAATTTAGGAGGCCATATACATTGAATATACACTTTAGGTGACTTTCGAGCATTTCCTTGTTAGTTATTTTATTTTTATTTTTACTTCTTTTACACACCTGACCCATTAGAGATAAAATAATCTGAATAGACCCATTTGTAAGTGAATTAATTGAAGTTGCCACCACTACTAGGCAACCCACAGGTGTCGGGCGTGGCTTCAATTGCCAAGATTATCTTAAGCCTACATTAACCACTCAACGAAACTATGTGCATATTTTATAAATGTAGTGTTGGAACTTGGAAGAAGTGAATCAGAAGAGCAAGCTTACAACTCTTTCAAATAAGGATGCTTGTAGAGGGCATCAGGAATCCTGCCACTGAATTGATTGTGATCCAGGTACCTGAAATTTTGGACCAGCATCGATTATTACGTTAGCAAAGGATTTAACTTTTGATTATAAGTTTGGCATAATCTACATAAAATAGGTTGAATCTGATCATTTATCTTGCCAAAGTATGTGACTAATTTCCTATAGGATCATGAACTTGATGGAAGTAATTGAATAAATCCTTACAGAAAACACAACAAAAGTGGTACTTCAGCTATGGTTTGATAGAATGCAAGGAATAAGCGCACTTACAAGTAAGTTAACTTGGGAATATGAGCAAGTCCAGATGGTACTATCCCAGACATTTTATTGTAGGATAAATGCCTGAAACCACCAAAATATACATTAGCATCAGCTTTAAGATACTAAGCTTCCAAAGAAAATTCACTATCCAAAGATGTATTTCATATTTGATACTCACAAAATCTCCAGATTGGTCAAGTTTGCAAGCTGCGCCGGAATACCTCCCGTCAAATAGTTGTTATTTAGATAACTGCAAATCCCATTACAAGGGTAAATAAAATCTTCAAATCAAGACTAATAGATGGAGCTAGAGGTGCCAATTTCAAACATCTAATGGGTCAAACAAGTTAAAAGAAAAAACGTCGAAAATGACCCAATATAATCATTTTATTGGGAAAAAAGTAGATTGTTATTGAAATAATGAGGATTTTGTAATCATATTTGGCACACTGAGTACTTAACAAAAGGACATTGAACATTTTGAGCAATGATTGTTCGGGTCAGCCAAAACCATACAGACCCATTACGCAATCCAACCATTTTGCCACCTCTATATGAAACTAGGGGTTGGGGTAGAAAAACTTTCTAGTAGCCAAATAAAATGGTCATACAGGTTGCGCAGAGCTGGAAAACATCCTTCTATACGTATCAGTTCCCTAATAGTTCCAACCAAATGATTATCACCAACATCCCTACAAAGTACAAACTCAGTATCTCATTCAGATAATCAGACAGATTGATATTTAAAAGTTTAACAGATGAACGGTGGTGACAAAATAAACAGTACATATGGCGAAGATTCTGTAAGGAGCCCAATTCTGCTGGAATACGCCCAATGAACTTATTTTGGTGCAGATGAAGATACTGCAACTCTGGAAGATTAGCAAGCTCCCTGGGTATTTCCCCTTTGAAGCTATTGAAACTCAAGTAGCTGTAGCCATATGAGTAAGTCAAATAATCAGATGTTCATCTCATAAATAGTCTTAAAGTATTCATCCAGATCAATGTAGCAAAAACACACTTACAGGTGAGTCAATTTCTTTAGTTCCCCTATTTCAGGAGGAATGACATCCTGCAGCTTATTCCACCTCAAATTACTGAAAAGAAACAACACCAATTGATACGATGGTTCATTCATTGACAATATGCAGAAGCACCACAAATGACTGATATAAGGTATTAAGGTGAAGCATGATACAGTATTTTAAGCCGCTTTAAACGCCCGATTTGAGGTGGAATTGGTCCAGTCAACTTATTGTTATGGAGATCCCTGCCAATGAAAAATAAGTATTATAAGAACGCATATGCAAGCCAAATCACCAAGCTAGAAGATAGTGTTGACTTCCACTTATTAACTTCACTAGGCACCATACAAAAAAAAGGTATGTAAATTAGTAAGGGACTGAGAGTCATACAGCCTAGTAAGATCCAGCAGGTTGGTTACAGCAGTCGGAAAAGGGCCAACAATTGAAACCGCATACACTTCCCTGCAACACAATTGAATCCAATTTAATATGCAAGATCCATTGTCCAATGCCAAAAGTTAATGAGACATACATGAAAAAACATGCAGGGTGCGTAACACTTACAGTTCTGTAACGACTCTATAATCACCTAGCGTGGAGCATTTGACGCCAGACCAAGCCGGTAAATCACCGTCTCCACATGGATCATCTCCAACCCATGCATACACCACTCTCCATCCAAGTGATGCTTTTATTTCATTAAGAGCTTTCACTGCACACAATAAATGAACACTTTTATCAAACTATTAAGGAAACCTATATAATACCAGCATCTTCCAATTTTTATAATGTTCTGAGATGTATCATATAAGTGTATACGATTAGATGAAATAATCACATAATTTGCTCAATACTCCGCTATAGTGAGATCTAGGACCAATTGAAGATAAATGAATAGATTTAACTAACAAAATCACAAACAATCTATAAATTCAAACATAAAACAACTGTGAAATCAATTGCCGTATCTTATGGATCTAGGGCATACATACACAATAACATATGATTATGAGTCACAAAGGGAACATGTAATAGGAAATTGAGATATTACCGTCTCGTTTTAGGGTTTTGCAGTGTACGGCAACGTTGATTAGGCAAAAAAGTAATGCAATTGATAAAATTGATGTAGTCACTCGAATATTCAGCTGCATTGTTGATGATGATTTGGAATGCCTTTTATGGTTGCAATATTTCAAATTCTCATTCGTTCAAGAATTTGTGTCTGTGTATGCATCAAGTAGGTAGATACAGAAGTATAGATATAGATCAAGGAGTGTGCATAAAAGTACGATTTCGTGGGGAGTACGAGCGTATATAATTTAGCAGCACTGAAATAACGCGTAAACTCGGCCTATCTTCGTCGGTGGATCTTTTGAATTGATTTTCTCTTGTTTTTACTTATTTTATTTTTACTTTTAACATCCAATATTCGTCGTCAATTACTAGAAACTAGCCTAATACCCGCACAATGCAACGGCGACAATAATATTATTCAACTATATATTCGGTGGTGAAATTGATTCGAATATATGTTTTAGATCAAACAAATACTAATAATATGAAGTAATATGATGAACAACACTTAAACAAAAAATCATAGAAAATACTATATTCATATGGTGATGTAAAAAATAATATAAAAAAGTAATAGAAAATAAAACTATATTTCAAATAGCAAAATCCAATTGTGTAAAAGGGTAAATTAGAGATTTCGCATATCCATTTTTTAAGTTTTAAGCAAAAATAGGTAAATGCTTAATAAGGGTTTAAGATATATCCGTGTAATTTAGAGGAAAAAGTTTATTAATTTCACAATAATTTGATATATATTATTATATTTTCTGAATATTTTAAAAATCAAAAACTACATTACAATATATGAATAATATTGTTTTATAAATGGAAAAATTACTTTTTAACAAATTTTCAAAAAAAAAATTATAACAAAATAACCAAAATTTAAATATATCATAATATGTCATTGCAAACTCGATTGTTGGGTTGTGAGTTGCGAGTGTCGGGTTTCAAGTCTTAATTGACAAATTGTGAGTTATGAAGTCGTTTGTTGAGTTTAGAGGTTTAAGTTTCACTAATTTTTTATTTTTTTTAGTTTTCTTTAGTTTTTTTTGTTGTATTTTGATATTAAACATTATCTACATTAAATGTTAATTCTAAAATACATCTCAAATGCATCATATAATATAATAGTTAGAGAAGTTTAAGTTAAAATTAAATTTTATATATTAATTACTTTCTACTTCAATAATGTTTGTATTACTGAGAATTTAATAATTAATAATTAGGGGTATGTTAATTAAATGTCATAAACTAATTAGTTTATGGTTTAATAATGTTTGTATTAATGAGAATTTAATTTTTAATAATTAATAGTTAGGGGTATGTTAATCATTTATATGAAATTTTAAAATTATTATTAGTAATTGTATGAACAAAATAGTAAAATCTATCTTAAAAAAATAATATTGAAATGTATTATATATTAGTATAGACTAGTAGAATACCCGCACAATGCAGCGGAAACAGTTTATTAGCTTCATATTCATTTGATGTATAGTATTTTGTTTTCTGAAATATTTTAAAAATCAAAACCATATGATATTACACAAAGTATACTGTTTTGTAAATGGAAAAAAAATCAGTTTTTTAACAATTTTTCAAAAAAACTTGTAATAAAATAACTCAAAATTAAATCATAAGATGTCATTGCAAACGCGATGGTTAGGTTGCTAGTTGCGATAGCCGGGTTTCGAGTTCTTAATGGACATGTTGCGAGTTGTGGAGTCGTTTGTTGAGTCTATTTGATTTTCTATTTTTGGTTTATTTTTTTGTATTTTGATATTAAACATTATGTACGTTACATTGTAATCCTAACTTTTTGTATTTTGTATTTTGATATTAAGCATTTGAATTACTCGTCCCAACTCTGATTAAACGCTTTCATCTCATCCCAATCATTCCGTCCATAATTGGCATGTCTAGTAACTACTAACGGTTCAAAAGTTATGTCTTTTTCGAAATTTCTCATCTGTAATCATTTATATCTTAAAAAATATATCTCAAATGCATTATATAATGATATAGATATAGAGAAGTTTAAGTTAAAATTAATTGTCATATGTTAATTAGTTTTGGTTTAATAATGCTTATATTAATAATAATTAAATGTCACATATTAATTAGTTTATAGTTTAATAATGTTTGTACTAATGATAATTAAATGTCACATATTAATTAGTTTATAGTTTAATAATGCTTGTATTATTGAAATATAATAAATGTAGGGGCATGTTAGTCATTTCTATATATTTTTAAAATGCTATTAATAATTATAAGGTTAAAATAGTAAAATCTATCTTAGAAAAAAAAAATTGAAATGTATTTTATAATATTATAGATAACTAGAAAGATAAGTTCGTTAGTTTATTAAATGTCGCTAATCTTGGTGAGGATCGTATGCTCATCTCGCAAATTTTAGTGTGACAATAAAAGGAAGTCAATTTTAATTTCTTTGTTCTATATGTACCTAATATATCATATGTCAAATGAAAAGACGATGAATAATCACTAATCGCTAATTTATAAATTTTTCTAGCATAATACACGTGTAATGCAGCGGGAAAAGTTTATTAGTTTCACATTAATTCTATTATGTTTTCAGAAAGATTTTAAAATCAAATATTATATGACAATACACGATTATATTGTTTTGTAAGTGGGAAAATCACTTTTAACAATTTTTCAAAACAAAAAAAATTGTTACAAATTAACTCAAAGTTAAATATATCATAATATGTTATTGCAAACTCGATGGTCGGGTCATGAGTTGCGAGTATCGGATTTTGAGTTCTTAATGGACACATTGCGAGATGTGAAGTCGTTTGTTGAGTTTAGAGTTTAACTTTCAATAATTTTTTACTTTTAGTTAGTTTTTTTTTTTTTTTTTTTTTTTTTTTTTTTTTTTGTATTTTGATATTAAACATTATCTACATTAAATGGTAATCGTAAAAGCTGATCAAAAATGTGAATTACTTGAATATAGAAATTGACAACATAACAATGAAAAACATGTAAGGAATTCCATTTAAAAAGACATTTAAGAGTTCATTTTTTATTTTATTTTTTAAATTCACAATGCATATATAATTGGTGGAAAGTTAATTTTTAAATGATTTAGAGGCGGAATTTAACTACGAAAGATGGACAAATTGCCTTTGGCAGTTTGCTAACACTTTCGTCTCGTACGAACCTTTCCATCCATAATAGGCACGTCGCCTATGTCTTTTATGGAATTCCTTGTATGTAGTCATTTCTATCTTAAAAAAATATCTCAAATGCATCGTATAATAGTATATAGATATATAAAAGTTTAAGTTAAAAATTAAATGTCATATATTAATCAGATTATGGTTTAATAATGTTTGTATTAATGAGAATTTAATAATTAAGGGTATATTAGTCATTTATATGGATTGTTAAAAAAAAAAACTCTTAGTAATTGTATGCGTAAAATAGTCACTTATATCTTAAAAAACATCTCAAATGCATCATTTAATTTAAGTTAAAATTAAATGTCATACATTAATTAGTTTATGGTTTAGTAGTGTTTTTATAAATTAGAATTTAATAATTAGGAGTATATTAGTCATTTTTATGAATTTTTTAATTAGCTCTTATTAGTTGTATGACTAAAATAGTTATTTCTATCTTAAAATAAAAAAAATCTGAAATGCATTATATAATAGTATAGAAGTATAGATAAATCATTTACACACTTTTTCTTATTCTTTAAGGTCGGAAGATCGAATCATTTTATCTCTTTATTAACTACATAAATATGAAAATGATAAACATTCAAGTAATATAATATAATATACATTTAAAATATCGACTTCCCTTTTTATTATAGCATACCTAATTTTCTAATTATAATATTTGAATTTTCAATAAAAAATTATAATTTTGTTCAAAACAATGAATGCATAAAATATATATATACATACATATAATTTGTATGACTATAAAAAAATCAACATAATGTTAAAAAATATTAAATTCATAGTAGATTTCACCGTCGTTAGATATCAATGTCATTCAACATTTACCATTCATATTATTTCAATTATCAAAGTCGATCATCACTATCTTATTTTCATTAATTACAGTTGCATAGTATGGGTTAATAGCTCTAAATAACTACTTAACGGACTAAAAAAAGCTCTAAAACAGAATCTTCTTACAAGTTAGTTGATAGTTTCCGGTTTGACCTCTTATCTTCCTGGCTCCTCAAGGAGGAAACCGTGAATTCCCCTCTGATTTCAAATTTACTTGCTAGTCCTTGTAAAAGCGTTTGGTCGGGAGGCTGAAAACTTAAACGAGTTAAGATCCAAAATTACTTAATTGCCCCTATTGCGAATGTGTCTGTCAATTTGTAACTAACCACCCTCCGTCAACCAGAGTCCCACACGTATTCATGTGCTCCGCCGGGCATACTCACGAATCCTCTCCCTCATGCTGTCTGTGCCGGATCGTTTAACCCTCCCCAACATCTTCGGATTTACGAACACTTCTGTACATCAATATTTAGTTCTCCATTTGTTCTATTTGAATGATATTTGTTTGTTGATGTTTTTCATTTATTTATTTGATCTTTTAGGTTTTGCTAGATATATGTTTAGGTTTCATTAGATATTCAATGTACTGGCGTGCGATGGTGATGATGGTGCGGCAAGAACGAGCTTACTAATGAATAAACAGATTGGAGGAGATGAAAAATTTGAAAGGAGAGAAATCGATTTCTTACGGTTTAATCGATTCTTTTCATTTTTCAGTTCATTTGTTTTTTTCTCATCTTGACTATGTGTGATGATTTTGTGTATTTCTTGTTACGTCGGGTTTGAGGTTGTAATTTTGTCATTCTTTCTGATCTATTGTATATATGTCTAAGTATGTTTGCTATATACTAACTTTTGTTTGTATTAATTTTGTGACGTAATTGATCCCAACACCATGGAGATGGATCTACAAAATTGTGCTCATGTTTACCCGGGGAAATTAGGCTTGATTTCTACAGCCTAAGTGGTATTGTGATCATTGGTCTCTTTTAGTTATAGGACTGTGATACCATCATCCTCCATAAGCTTGCGTTTGAACCACTATTTATTTGTATTTTAACTAATGTTTCTTGAGTGACAAAAGATAGAAAATGAAGCTGACATTACGAATGCTTTAAAAATGTATTAACTCAGTTCACTAATATAACTCCATCCATGATCATGACTCAGGCGTAAGTTTTTTATAATATAGTTGATATATTTAATAGCATTTTAGGCATCCCCGTCTTGTTTAATACGATTTTGCATTGAAAAAGATGAGACACGCAACTTGTCTTCCTGATTGTCTGGATCCACAAAGTAATTATACTACGGCGTAAAATCTAAATCAGAGTCCATATTCAACATCTTGTGAATCACTTCCTATATGGTATTATTGATATATTCAAATGTTTTCATTTTCATGATAGATGGGAGAACTAAAGAAGCTGGTGGAAGAAGGAAAATTTAATATATTGGATTATCAGAGGCATCAGCATCAACCATTACAGCTCATGCTATGCACCCAATAACAGCTATACAACTATGGTCCTTGTAGACAAGGGATGTCTAAAAAGAGAGCATGCCTAGTTGCGGGTTAGATAGCGTTTGTTGGTCCGTTACGTGTCTGTCTTTCTTTTTCTTTTTCTATTTTTATTTATTTAGTCAACAATGAAGTATCAAATACAAATGTCATACTGTGGTACTCTGTCAGAGAACTAGGGACGGGGATTGTTGCATAAAGTCCACTAGGACCAGAGTTCTTCTCATTTGGTCTAAAAATGATGGAAAAGTTGGAAGAAGGCAACTTCTGTAAGGTCTGTTGGATATACCTTTTTGTGCTACATAATCATTTTCTCCCTCAATTCCAATAGAAAACGTAGTTGTGAAAAAATTTGCAGGTCGATTGGGCTAGGTAACTGGTCAAAACACGATTGAGCCAAAAACAGTTCTATATGTTTGAACTCAAATGGGTTAGGTTGACCCAGATGAAGTTTTGTCCTAAGTTTAATATCATAATTAGTGTGTCAAATTATGATTATAGATCGAAGTTTTAAGTAAAATTATATATGATGTTAAATACGTCAAAGATACATTTTGGGCTTTCAACGTGTCTGATGCGTTCAAACTGTTTACTTCAGAGCTATTTTTTTAACTTTATCCGCATGACCTGTTTCAGATAAAACCTTACCTAAATGGTCCCATCCATTAGAAAATGGATCCAAATTGTTAAGCTAACACAAGAAGATATGGCTGAATTCGAAGCCCAGCTGATTCAGTTAAGGGGGATCGATATAGTGATGGTATTACGACATATGTGGACTATGAGACTCCTCAGTTTTTCATCTTGTAAATCTTAATATATGTTGTAAGTCTGTTGTTTGTTTATTGTTTGTTGTATGCTATTACATACATGTCAACAATCTTTTCTTGTAAGAATCTAGACTTGGTTAAGTTCGATCTGGTGTTTGGTTTTCTTTCTGTTATGTTAGCATTTGAGTTTAAATTGAACAATAAATAAAGGCGGGGTTTCTTGTTTATCTCAAACATGTCAAATAAAAAAATAATTAAAATGAGAAGGGTACACCTCATCAAGATTGATATTGTAATATTGTTTTTCGACCTGTTCCGAGAAATGACTGGGGTTTAATACTAACCCTTTTGGACACGAGATTAATCCTTCTCGCCCCCCCCCCCCCCCCCCCCCATTTTGCCACTTTAACATATACTACACCTCATCAAGATGATTTGTCGTTTTGCTATGTTTCTCAGATTTTTTTTTTTTTTTTCTTTTGTGTTTGAAGGGTAACGAGTCATCGCTGTAGAGACGTTTGGAATTGGAGCCAACAACTAAAGATCAAGCAGCTTATAATGCACTACTTGACCACGTTCAAAGTTTCATTCAATTTTCTACTATAGTTAAGTAAAAGCCAAAACTAAGTATGATTTTCTTTTTATAAATGTTATAAGTTGTCGAAACTCCAGTCCTAAAGAATCGTGTTGAAATTCCTCAAAAGAGTCTACCTTTGATTCTACTTTTAGAACTTTTCATATTGAAATTTAAAATGGTCTTTTTGATCTTGAAAAGTCAAATACATGATCTTGTGCGACACGTCTGATTTTTGTACGTGCAATCATGCATTGAAGAATAACACGCAATGGCATCGTGTCTTTCCTGCAAGCCATTGTCACTGGTCCTGTCTTCTATTTTTCTGGTACCGTCACCGCATAGCGCGGGTGATTTACTAGTTAGACAAGTCAGAAATCAAACCCAAAACTTAAAAAGCCTAAATGACTAAATAAGATATTACTAAATAACAAAGGAAGTCTAAAGAGAATTATGTTACAAACTTTCAATGTAACTAGAAAAGATATGTGGACAATTGAACATATTCCCTGTAATACATAACAATGTATTTAGAGTTTGTGTTAGAAATATAGTTTTTTAATGTTCTTCATCTTTGAATGAATATCCACTGTCATACCAAACCTATGAAAAGAACATACAATAATCATCGACTTTCCGATATCACTAATAATAAAATTCCAGATGTCACGACATAGTGTGCGGGTATTACTTTATCTTCTATTACTTTATTTTCTCCAACAATAAATCTCGTATGTGCTTCTTCACACTGACTCACAACTCCAACATTGAAGTCGGATTAATTACCTTCTCAACCGTCTTAAACCCTAATCAGAAGTTTATCGGTCATCATAACCTGAAAGATGTATAGGTAAAACCATGACTGGAATTTATACTCGACAATAGTGCGATTTTGTTCAAAGGCTTTTCATCAATTTCCTCAACTTCTGACATCAACAACGACGTTGAAGCATTTGGTTAACAACAAACTTCCTTATACCGAAAGGCACGCTACATTTTCTTCCTTTTAAGTATTTATTAATCCATTATTTATCGTATATCGTTTACTTTTCTTCTTTATATTAATAAGTAATTTTCGAATTGGTGGTTTCTATTTACTTTGTCTTACAGCGTCATATGAATTCAACCTTCAATACTTGTGGTAATTCATATTTCGTTAAAAAAAACGAAACCGCACATGGTCGATCTCTTTGGCGAGAACCTATATTTGTCGCATAAAAAATTGGTGTCGTCGAAAAAAATATTATACATTAAAGTTGTGGGTAATTCAATAAGTTGTAGGTTGCAGCCCGGTGACGGGCTAGTGCACGCAGCCTAACCGCACAAGGCCCTTTAATTGATTTGCTGTTAAGAGCACATTGATCGTTACGTTTATGAGCCTAACACTTCAGCAAGAACTTCTTATTGTATTTGATTACTATCTATTAACGTAATTTGAAATACATGTGTTATTTTGTAAGAACAAATATCTTTTTAGTGTCCAATGGGTTTTCTTAATTTCATTCACTTCTGTTTTCGGAGGGCCTATTTTATTTATTTATTTATTTATTTTAATCATTGTATTGGGTCATCAAAATCATAAGGTTGACCTTGGTAGGTTGCTCAAGAGTTGGTGAGGCGGTAAAAATTTACGATGTCGCCGTGTTATATGGGAATTTTTAACTTGATAATCGGTTGAGCGGGTAATAAAATGCATACAATATTAAGCTAGAATATATACAAAAGTAATTTTTACTAGTTTGACAAATAATTTCAATAAAAAGTATAACGTCTGATACTCTAAGTAAAAATAAACTCTAAAAAAATATATTTCCTTTTTACCTACTTTAATATTGAAGATGAAGAAAAATAGGTACCATGCAAATAATGATATTAATAGAAAATGAATGGACAAATAACACATTCAATATATATTTCTTATTAAGGAATATGAAACATATGTGTATAGTTACTTGTAGTTGTACATATTATTGATAAAAAAAAATGTATAGTATTTCTTGTGGTGAGTCTCATGCCATCGTTATCTCGAGCTCAAGTTAGTAAGTTACCCCCTTAATTATCGGCCAATGGCCTCTTCTTGCACGTCGTGGTGGTGGTACTCGTTTATTACCTGTTGTTGCCAGAGAAGAATTTAGATCAAGTGCAATGACAATAAAGAAACAAGAACACTCTCCCACTTCAGATTAACCTACATACACACGTATATACACATATATCGCGCACTCGAGTGTTTTAACTTTCTAGTACCTTGGAATGAAGCAACACCAATACTACTTATAGTTTTTGGTGAAGAATCTTAAAATTTGAAGATGAGCTAAAATAATAAAAACATAGAGATTTTCATGATAATGTAACATTAACAAAAATAAAAATTATAGTAATTATATATCGTATACGAGAAGCAATTTTGAATACATTACAGTTCTTATAGGAAACTGACCTTTTCTGTTGTCACATTCACCCCAACAGCTCCAGCTACCACCCCAGCCAGTTGGTGGTAGTGGTGGCAGTGGTGGCATTGGTGGCATTGGTGGCATTGGTTGTGGTTCTACTTGTGCTTGGAGAATTGTTGTCGTAGATGAAATGAATATAGGTGCAAATAATATAGTCAGAAACAGAACCATAATACTCTTAGGACTCATCATCTATAATCACACAAAAGATTGATTTAGTGTTTGTTTGGATTGTGTGTATGTGTATACATACACGACACATAGAGTTGACTTGAATATATGAGGTGAAGTATTTTCTTCCATTTCACTCAAAGGAGTACTCGAATATTTAATTATTTAAGCATGTTACTCACATGTCCAAACATGTTAGTCACATGTCTCATCCATCATAATCCGCTAATTATTACTTGTGAATTTTGACACAATTCAAAACCTGACACAAAACTAATTAAACATAAATAGGTTTGAGTTAAAATTTTGGACCCCAAACTCGCCAACCTACTATTTTTTGGATCTAGTTTAGTCAACAGTGAGTTTTCAAATTAACTCGCCAACTTACTATTTTTTGGATCTAGTTCGGTCAACAATGAATTTTCAAATTAACCCGCCAACTCAAATAACTTTTAATATTAAATTATAATTTTATTTTAGTAAAAATATGACAAAGGTTTTGTACTTTTTCATTACTTACTAATGATCCACAATCCCCACACTCAAAATCCACGTCCTTGGTTAGATAGAGAAGAATCATTTGTAATTTTGTATAATGCATTCAAGTTTTTATATTTTGATTTTCAAATTTTTGATACCTTTATGTTTCGGTAAAATTTAAATTAATGATGTTTTGATATTGAATTTAGATATTCATAATAAGTATTATGATAATTTTTGAGATTGCATAAACATGTTTGTGTTTATTAATGATTAACTATTATTTATGAAAAGATTAACTCAATTGACCAATTTGACCTGAAACTAACATGTGAACTTAAAACTGACTTGCTAATTTGTTGACCTTATTAAAATGGGTTACTTGGATTGAGTCCAAGTTAGCAAGTTTTGAGTTGAGATTGAAATATTAGACACGTTTATATAATCGGATCGAGTTTGGATTTATTAGTTTTTACTTGCCAACCTGCTAACTTGAACTCGACTCGATCCGAATTATCACCTGTCATTAATGATATTAATAATCTAACTTAATATGAAAAAATAAAAACATTAATCAGTGAAAATAATAAAATATGATTAAGTATCATACCATATATTATTATTTTTTTAAACGGCGATTAATTATAAAAAGAAGACTAGCAATGAGCTAGCAAATTACAAAGGCGATTTTAACCAATCGTTCCAACTACTACACATTTTACCTCTAAATTTAATTCAAGAAAATGAAAAAATAAAAATGTTATCAAAGATGTCACACTTCGTCATACGTCGAGAGTTGAAAGTGACATTATTGCGATAGCACATGTTGCAGCTTGTTGGTGCACGTTTGGTGACAACAGCTCTTATTTTGTAATAGTTAGTTTTGTTATTAGTTTTGTAGTTAATAATGTAATTTGTTTATTAACTTAGCCTTTTTAGTATTAAGTTTGTATGTTCGTACGAACCTAGGAAGTTCGTACGAACATGTAAGTTCGTACGAACCTAGGACCAGTAAGTTCGTACGAACTTACTGGGTATAAAAACTAAGTTGTAATATTTCATTACATAGCTTTTTGAAATCAGTTATATTCGAACATACAGTGCTATCTTCGAATACCTACGAACTTATACACTCAACACTTGCATTTACTTGTTTTGTTGTCGGTTATTGTGTATTATACCATTCCGCAATCTAATACACTTTGTAATCCCGTTTGGATCCGTGCAAAGGGACTTTCAATTGGTATCAGAGCTTCAACAAGTCTTTGTTGGGTTCGGGATTGATAAAACACAAAGAAAACAAGATTTGAGAGTGTTTTGGAAGATAAAAGTTGTACTTTCGGCTTCCTTTTGTGTTCTAGAACCAAGTTGTACAAGTTCTAACCATTTTCCACGGTTAAATCTTCCTAGATCTGAGTTTTTGCTCAGATTTGAGTTTGAACAGCAAGTTCGTACGGACAAGAAAGTGTCGTACGAACCTACCCAGAATAGCATTCGAACCTATAGGTTCGTACGAACCTAGTAAGTTCGAATATTTGAATTTTGGTTCTAAGTTCGTACGAACCTAGGGGTTGACCAGAGTGTTGACTTCTTCGAACCTAGATAGTATTCGAACCTAGTAGGTTCGAATAAATTCTAAGTTCGTACGAACCTAGTTCTATCTTTGGTTTGAGAAAATTTAAATTTTTGCTCAGAAAATTTTTGATAATTTTTGGTGGGAAATCTGTGTTCTTCTACAAACTTCTATCGACTTTTTGACAAGATGACTAATTTAAACAAAATGATTGAAATGGATCATGAGGTTGGTAAATCCGCCTCACCACCGAAACTTTTTAAGGGAGAGGATTACTTTTGGTGGAGAGATCGATTTGAATCTTTTGCCAAGTTTCATGATGTCAGAATGTGGATATGTATCAAAGATGGATATGATACACCGACATATGAATATGAGGGTAAACAAAAGTTATGTACTTACTCTATGATGAAAGATGAAGACAAGAAGATGTATGAGGCTGAAAACAAGGCCTTGTCTGCGATCACTATGTGTCTTCCACAAGAAATCAAACACACTTTTAAACGTTACCAATTCGCGAAAGAGCTTTGGTTAGCGTTAGAAAAAAGGTTTGATGGGAATGACAAGATCAAGGAAAGCAGAGCAGACTTGATTACCAAACAGTTTTATGTCTTCAAGTATATGAAAGGCGAGTCACTAGAGGAGATTATCACTAGATATTACCATCTAATGACTGAACTGGATAACAGTGGACTTTCATTCACTGAAACTGTGAGATGTAACAAACTCCTTGAAGCTTTGCCTTCAAAATGGGACATATACACCTTAATGATCAAGGAGAGTGCTGACTACAAGACTCTGACTCTCGATGATGTTATAGGGAAGTTGCGAGTTTATGACTTAAACATGCAGCGAAAAGAGACCGGATCTGATCAGGTTCAGGATCCGAGTGTTTACCATGGTAAACGATCTGATTCCGCTGTATCTACTAGTACAGGTGGAGTTGCAGCCTTCTATACTAACGAGGCTGAAACGGACTCGGCTATTCGAAATTCGGGTAGCAATGTCTGTTATATGGCATCATCTGAGGAATCAGGGATTGATAGAAAACCAAACACTGGGACATCAAGCGGTTTTAAATCAATGCCCATGAGCAAGAAATCAGCTGAAGAGGAAGTAGCCCTACTTGCCTCTTTTGTTGCTTCTCGTGAGAATTTCATTAAGGGCAAAATCACTGATCCTGAGCTAATAAATGAAGATTATGATCAATTGGATCAAGATGATCTTGAGGAGATGGACTTGCAATGGCAAATGGCCATGATTGCAAGAAGAGCTCAGAGATTCATGAATAGAACTGGGAGGAAGTTCGTAAGCAGCAAACTAGGCTTTGATAAATCCAAAGTTAAATGCTATAACTGTGATGGTTTCGGGCATTTCGCTAGGGAATGTCAAAGACCTAAAAGGGATCAAACTCCTAGTCAGAATGATCAGAGACAATACAGTCAAGGCTCTTTTGGAAACAACCAGAACTCAGGAGGTAATCAGACCTCGAGAGCTCTGGTGGTTCAATCTCAAGAAGGAGCATATGACTGGAGCTCAAAATCTGAGGAACCACAAGCATTTATGGCCTCCATTACTGAAGAAAAGGAGGAAAGCAATGCAGGATCTGATTCAGATAAGGACACTGCAACAGATATGGAGATTGAGGAGCCTGCAGCTAAGACAGAAATCAAACTGCTGAAATCAACTGAGGATATGAGCTCACAGGACTTCATTGCATACATGGCAAATCTGGATGCCGAAAAGCAAAAGGTAGTACTCAGTCTTGATATGGTTGTTAAAGCATGTGTTCTTTGTACTAGTTTTCAGGAACAGGCTGAGAAGTTAGTAGAATCATCTGATATGATTACATCTCAGTTAAAATCTCTAAAAGAAGAAAACACTAGGCTAAATATCAGAAACTCTGAATTACTTAGTAAAGCAAAATCTGATAAAGAAGACATAAAATATTTAAAAGAAAAGTTAAATGAGCAAAGTGTAAGAAATGACTTGGCTCATGAACATATTTTAGATTTAACAAACTGTCTTCTGATAAAGAAAAAGAGTTAGCTGATGCTAAGGTTAGAATAGCTGATCTTAACAGGAAACTAGAGTTAAGAAAATTTTCTATTGAAACCTTAGACGATATGCTTAGTGTTGGAAAACAGCCTGGTGATCACAGGGGAATGGGTTATACAGAAAGCCCTCCTCCCTTTAACCACAACTACTCTTTTATTTCTGATGACACTGAGATGTCAACTGCTGATGATTCTGCTAAACAACCAGCCGTTCCTGGTCTAACACAATTCGTTAGGCCTGCGAAAGCTGAAACTAGTACTGAACCTGAATCAACATCTACTGACATTTCTATACCATCTAAAATAAAAATGAATTTTGTAAAAGAGAATATGGTTGAACAAGGAAATGTCAAAGAAAAGGTAGAGAATAGAGTTGATCTTGATTTACCCAAGCCTGAAAATGAAAATATACTTAATAAGGGTAAAAAGGTTATGATTGAATTCTCTCCAAGTTTGCCTGAATTGGACAGGCTAGCGATTCCAAAGGCCCCTAAAAAGGCGTTAGTGAAACGTTCATGCTTCACATGCCATCAAAAAGGGCATGTTGCAAGTATTTGTCTAAACAAGGGCAAAATTGGAAAATCACAGGTGAAGAAAGACCAATCACCTGTAAAAACAAATTTGACTCAGGAAAGGAAAAATACATCTCCTGAGAAAATAAGTTTAAAACAAAGAACTGCTAGTGTTTTCTCACGAATGAATAACTTAAATGAAAATGCAAGCACTTCTGGGAGAATTGGGTTGGGATTTAAGAGAACACCAAGTTCTCAGAAAATTCAACCCTCATTAAAATCTGTTAAGTTTTCGACTCATGATAGTTCTAGGAGCACCACCTCTTCTGGAGGTAGTTCTCATGGACAGTCTTCAAGGTCTAAGACTCCACAGAGATTTCAAACTCCTAACAACCGTTTTAACAACCCTAATAGTAATAATAGGAATTATCAAAATTCTAGTTATAACTATCCTACTATGGTTAGATCTACATCAAACCCTAGGCCTGTCAACCCGAGACTTTTTCAAAAGTCTCCTGAGCGAAAGCCTAGTGGTAGCTCCTCCCATACTCACGCGAATGCGATTCCCAAAGCATCTAGCTCTACTTATAAGAGCAATGGATACTTGAAGGAGTTTACATTCGTAGATGAAAATGGTAAATCCAAGTCCGTCGTGGCTTGGGTTCCCCTTAACGACTAACTGTTTTCAATTTATGTGCAGGAGTTGACCAGAAGAGCTATTAACTGGTGGTATGTTGATAGTGGTTGCTCCAGGCATATGACGGGGGAAAGACAGCTACTTGTGGACTTCATACACAAGAAAGGAGGATACGTGAATTTCGTTGGATCTAAAGGTGGGCTAATAACAGGATTAGGTAAAGTAACGAATGGGAAGATTATGCTAGAGCAAGTCAACTATGTTGAGGAGCTAAAGCACAATCTTATGAGTGTATCTCAGATTTGTGATAAAGGACATCCAGTCCATTTCACGGATAGAGAAGCACTTATATTAAAACCTGGATTTGTCATTCCAGAAGAATGGATAATCATGAGGGCTCCTAGAAAGAATGACACTTATGTAATGGACATGAGTGTTTCTGAAACAGTGCAGGAGTCAACATGTCTTATATCCAAGGCATCTGAGAATGATTCTCAGCTGTGGCATCGGAAAATGGCTCACCTGCACTTTAGAAAGATGAACTACATTGTCAGAAATGGACTAGTGCTAGGTGTACCAATGCAGAGGTTTGGACTAGAGGACAAATGTGTGCCATGTCAGAAAGGAAAACAGCACAAGAATCCTCATAAGTCAAAATCTCAAAATTCCAATGCCTCAATTTTTGATCTTCTTCACATGGATTTATTTGGTCCTGTGAATGCAAGGAGTATAGGCGGTAAACACTACTGCCTAGTCGTCACTGATGACTTCTCGCGTTTCTCATGGGTATTCTTTTTGGGAACAAAGGATGAGACGGCTGAATTGCTGATGAATTTCTTTACCCAGATTGAACATCAATATGGACGAGGAGTCAGAAAGATTAGAAGCGACAATGGCCTAGAGTTCAAAAACTCGGTGATGAACGTCTTTTGCTTAAGCAAGGGAATTCAACATCAGTTTAGTGCACCCTATGAGCCACAACAAAATGGTGTCGCTGAACGAAAGAATAGAACCTTAATTGAAGCAGCAAGAACTATGCTGGCTGATTCAAGGCTTCCCGTCATTTTCTGGGGAGAAGCAGTGAATACAGCCTGTCATGTACTTAATCGGGTTTTAATCGTGAAAAAGCATAACAAAACGTGTTATGAGCTTCTAAACGGTCGAAAACCAAATCTTATTGGTCTAGAACCCTTCGGTGTTCAGTGTACCTTATTAAAGACTAAAAATCAACCAAAATTTGGTGAAAAGGCTGACGAGGGATTTTTCCTAGGTTATGAAGCCGGATCTCCAAACAAAAGAGTCTATAATAAGACATCTGAAAGAGTTGAGATTGTATATAACATACAAGTCACATCTTATACTCCAGCTATACAAACAGGACCAGTTTGGTTATTTAATTATGACGTTGTTTTCAAGTCATTTAATCTTCCGATCCTAAGTGAAGATGACATTTTAGGATTAGAACATGTTATACTAGATGATAGTGAAAATAATATATTTGCACCAAGATCTAGTGTTCCAAGTTCAGAAGATGCAAATGATAAAGGGAAAGAAGTAATGGTTGATCCGGTTTTAGACTTTGATCCCACATCAATCGATATTCCTTCTTCATCTGAAGTTACCAATTCTGTGCAAGAAACTGCTACAGAAGAAGCAACACCAGAGGGGGAGATTGGATCAAATCTAGGATCTGACCTACCGGTTGATTCTATGATCTCGACTCGTCTGAATAAGTATCATCCAACTAATAATATCATTGGTGATCCGAGCTCTCGAGTAAAAACTCGTAGAGAGATATCTGACAGCTCCAGTCTATATGTATCGATTCAAGACACAGGGATCATGCATAAGTGTCTGTACAGTTGTTTTATATCTCAAATAGAGCCGAAAAATGTTCAAATGGCTCTCAAGGATAACTCCTGGGTAGAAGCAATGCAAGAGGAACTTGCTCAATTCAAAAAGCTCAAAGTTTGGGAGCTAGTTGATCTGCCCAAAGGAGAATATGCAATAGGCACCAGATGGGTGTTTAAATGCAAACGTGATGATAAAGGAATCGTAATTCGAAACAAGGCGAGGCTAGTAGTTCAAGGATTTAACCAACAGGAAGGGATAGACTACACTGAGGTGTTTGCACCAGTAGCAAGGTTAGAAGCAATTCGATTGTTTCTAGCATATACTGCACATAAAAGAATTAAAGTCTATCAACTCGACGTTAAAAGTGCCTTTCTTTATGGAAAAGTTCAGGAACTAGTTTTTGTTCAACAAGCTCCAGGGTTCAGTGATCCAGACCATCCAGACCGAGTCTATAAATTAGACAAGGCCTTGTATGGACTGCATCAAGCACCAAGGGCTTGGTATGAAACACTATCTACCTATCTCTTGGAAAATGGGTTCAAGAGAGGACAGATAGATAGTACTTTGTTCGTTAAGTGGAAAAAGGATGATTTCCTACTTGTACAAGTCTATGTCGATGACATTATATTTGGGTCATCTGACGAGAATATGTGCAGAGACTTTGAACAAGTGATGAAGAGGAGATTCGAAATGAGTGCCATGGGTGAGTTGAACTTCTTCTTAGGATTACAAGTTGATCAAAAGAAGGAGGGATTCTTCATTCATCAGACAAAATATGTGCATGAAATGTTATCTCGTTTCAATATGCACGATAGCTCGTCTTATGGCACTCCAATTCAACTAAATCATGGTCTCGGACCAGATACTGAGAGTACTGAAGATGTGGATCCGACTCACTATCGGGCCATTATTGGTTCTCTCATGTATTTGACGGCTTCAAGACCAGACATAATGTTTGCAGTATGTCTGTGTGCTCGTTTTCAATCAAATCCTAAAGAGTCACACATGAAGGCAGCAAAGAGAATTCTGCGATATCTAAAGGGAAAACCGAAGTTAGGTCTTTGGTATCCCTCTGGAGGCAATTTTGACTTTGTAGCCTACACCGACTCAGATTATGGCGGTTGCAACTTGAACAGGAAATCAACCACTGGTGGTTGTCAATTACTAGGTGGTCGCATTGTCTCATGGCAATGTAAGAAGCAAACCACGGTCGCTATCTCAGCCTGTGAGGCTGAGTATGTAGCAGCAGGTAGTTGTTGTTCACAAGTGTTGTGGATACAACAACAGCTGCGTGACTATGGTGTGAACTTCACAAATACCCCTATTATGATAGATAACCAATCAACCATGTCCATAACTAATAATCCTGTTAAGCATAGTAAGACGAAACATATTGACATTAGACATCATTTTATTCGTGACTGTGATGAAAAACATTTGATTAAATTAGTTAAGGTCCCCACTGATGACAATCTAGCCGACCTTTATACTAAGGCTTTTGATCGGTCTCGATTTGAGTTATTAATCCAATTAAATGGGATGAGTAATCCTGAGTAAGTTATTTCCCACAAGAACATGTGTCTAGTTGTAGTTTAAATTTTATTTCTATCCTATTTCTATCTTTGCAAAAATTTGTAAAAATTGAGCGTCACTGTAATATTGCAAAGAAATGATGAAAACATTACCCATGCCTAGAACATTTTATATGTATGGCTTTAGATGTAGTTCTTACACAGTAAAAATGCCTTAAATCTTAACGTAATACATAGCTTCATCATACGATGTATCGGCAGACAAACAACATACAGGTTTTCAAGTACTTCTAAATATTAAAATAAAACGATTATTTTGTGCAACTCTCTATGTTGATGTATGACTTAGGTCTTAATTCTTAGAAGATAGACTGTACTTGAATACATGTATTGGATAAAATAAATCAACTCATCTGGGGGGTTCACTGACTGTTTCTTCTGCTACATCTAGAAACATGCTGACCTAGTTTCAGTCAGTGTATCCTAAAAATGGAGCAAACTTGACCGCGAAACAAGAATACCGTTTTCAAGGTCTCTAGTCAAACTATGTCGCTTTGTTGTACGAAAGTACAGACCTGTCACCTCTGGTTTGATTTTAGATTTGTTTGTCTCTAACCCTATTCTTGTTCTATAACTGACATGTACAAAAGTACATTGCTATAAAAAATATATTTAAAAGGACTTGACTTTAAAGATGAAATAAAATAAATTATCCGATACTTGTATTTCTGGACTTTCTTGATTCTTTGAGTATGTCAAATATGAGATACATAGATGATCGTAAACAATAACTAAATGTGTACTTGAAAATTCTAAGTGTTGAGTGTTTAGGTGGACAACAATACCGATAATCGTTTTGAACTATGTATTGCATACATAATAACATAGGAATAAATTATTTCCTCACTGTGTATTTGAACTCATCATGGCTAATTCGATCTTTGTATCAGTGACAATCTCAAAAAGAATGTATTTTCCAAAATATGAACAATTTCATATTTGCATTTTAAATTTTATGTCATTTTACTTTATTTTTTCAATAAATGTTCTTCATTTTAGGGAAATACTTACATGTATTTTGTTTAATTGCTCAAATCTTGCTAAATTAATTGCCTAAGTATATTTGTCATCGCTATATAATTTTTGATTTGAAAAATGCTAAGTTTTTAAATTTCTAACCTAGGTTCGAACGTAAGGTTTGTACGAACCTGACCCAGGTTCGAAAGCTAAGTTCGTACGAACCTAGCCTGGATATAAAAAGGTTAACCTGGTCAAAATCTTTCACACTATCCAAAACCCTTCGAATCTATCTTCGTACGAACCTACATAGTGCCTTCGAACCTCCATACGAACTTAGTCACGGACTTCTATTTTCGAATCAAAATTCAATCTTAGGACCGTATTGTGTTCTATTAATCCGTTAAATATCTTTACAATTCCAATACGAATCTAAGTGAGTAACTTTTACTTCATTTGAATCATTCAATCATGTAACATTCGGATTTTATTTGGGTTTTGCAAAACCGAACTTAAAATCAAAATAAGACATGTGTTTATGATTAACTGTTGTTGATTCTTGTTCCTTACGGTTAAACGCACCTAATGGAACCTTAATCCATGCCCTGATCACGTTTTAAGTGTTAAAATTTTTGAAATTATTTTTTGGTGTTCATCGTTCGAACTTACTACGTTCGTACGAACCTATAGGTTCGTACGAATTAAAGTTTGACTTAGTCAAACCTTAGGTTCGTACGAAGATACACAGGACATGTAAGTTCGTACGAACCTATAGGTTCGTACGAACCTACTTAGGTTCGAACAAAAATGAAAATAATAATAAAACCTTATTTTTTATCATTTTTAATTGTAGACTCTTGTTGCTGGGCTCTAAATTAATTATGTTATTTAACTAACTTTATTATTATCTATTTGTGGTGTGTTTGTTTTTCTGTGTGCAGAGATGGCTGCTCAACGACCGTTCTCTAACAAGCACAATCAAGTGATCACCTTCAATCTTGATGACCCGAACACCGCTCCTTTCCGAGGCATGTTGGAGTTCATCATGCGCTTGCGGGTCTTTGTTGCTTTGACTCATTCTCCGACCCTGAGGCTTGCACACTTGCAGCAGTTCTGGGGCAATGCTGTGTATATTGCGGATGCTGCACCTCCTGTGATTCGGTCCACTGTCAATGGGACAGATATCACTTTTTCAGCTAATGTTCTCAGGGAGGTTCTGCAGTTGGGAACCGAAGCTCAGGAAGCTGGACCAACAACTTACCCACTGACTCTTAGATCTGGCGCTTTTCAGCGCATGGGTTATGTTGGGGATCTTAACCATACCCAATATAAAAAGAGTTTACTTTTCGGTCAGTGGAGATACCTAATGCACATCCTGTTGGTATCTTTTGGACCAAAGAAGGCAGGTTTTGACACCATGAATCATCAGATGCAGTCTGGGATGATTTCCCTGGTATATAACAAGCCGTTCAGCTTCTCTCAGTTCTTTTTTGATGAGATGGTGAAGCAAATTAGGGGGAGCGTCAAAGATCAGTTCATCTTGTACCCTCGGTTTATTATGATGATTCTGAATGCCCTGATTCCCAACCTCCCCGCTGTAGATCCGGTGCACTTGATGCCGATCGATAAAAGGATTTTTGGGCACTGTTTGAGTCACGACAGTCGCCGTGCCATTGCTGACCGACCTCAGCTCACTGCACTCTTTGGGGCTGTTATCAACGCTAACTATCAGGCTCCACCAAATGATGGTTGGTTGGATGAGCCCCAGCCCCAGGATGTAGAGATTCCACAGGTTCCTGTTCAGGATCCGGTTCCAGAATCACCTCCGGCTGATCTTCAGCAAGAGGTGCTTGAGGATATTCTGCTCAATGTTGAGCATGTTCATGGAAATGAACCCGTTGACCCTAGTATTGCTGAAGGGTTGGTTAGGGAAGTTCTTCAGGGCGAAGCAGGGCCCAGTTCTGAGCCCACTTTTGATGATATCTTCAAGGATATTGATGACTATTCTGTAGCCCGAGACACATGGTCTCCACCTGCTGCTGAAGCTGATAAGGATGCAGCTCTTGATTCTGAGGCTACAGAATCTGATGCAGATGATGATGGTGATGATGATGATGATGGTAATGATGATGATGATGACGAGGACCGCCCTATGATTGGGTTTCATGGGTCCAGGGGGTGTTGATTGACCCTAAGGCCGCCCGTGAGAAGGAAAAGGGCAAGCGAAAGGTTCAGTTTGATGATGAATATGTTCCCGAGGACTCCGATGATGAATCAGAACCGGAACAGTTCCGGTTGCAGGCACGCAAGCGCCAGCGTCCAACTAGTGTGGTTATTGGAGCGGGTGGTTCTGCTCCTACGATTATCACACCTACACCACCACCCGTTGCTCCATCAACAGTACAACTACCACCAGTTGCATCTACAACCACACCACCCACACCTTCTACTGCTCCACCTACTACTCAACCCACCCGATCTATTCCCAACCCGGCTGCTCTTCTCTCAGATCCGGATAAGTTTACCTATCTTGAGGGCCGGATCACTAGCTTGATGGATATGGTGACTGCCTTGACTGCTGTGGTTACAAGCCAGGAAGTTCGAGTCACAAATCTGACGGCTATTAATGAGCGCTTAGTAAAGCAACTTGAAAAGGTAGAAGATCAAGTACGGCTTAATGAGGTCACTGTCTTCCAAATGAAGCGCCAGTCGCTCAGGGGGATAAGACACCAGGATGCAAGGAAGATGAGCTGAGACTCAAAGCTGATAATGACCGTGACGATGATCCAAGTGCACCCAAAGGAGGTGAGCTGCCTGGCTCTTCATCTAGAGTGCAAGGTGCAGTTATAGCTCAGGGGGAGTCTGGTCAAGGTTCTGGAGTGAGCGGATCTGGACAAGGTGCTTCAAAGCCTCAAGAAGAGACTGAACCATCTGGAGGGTGGAACAAAGAGTCCAGTGAGGCACAAGCAGCAGGGTCAGACTGGAGCAAGAAAATCGAAGAAAAAACGAATCAGAAAGGTGGTTGGGGAACAGAATCAGGGTCTGGTGTTGGTGCAGCGGCAGAAGGTGGTGGCAGCAAGATCTCAAAATGGGGTACAAAGAAGAATGAAAATGAAGCTGAGAAGGCTGGTAGTAAAACACAAGAGTCCCCTGTTGCTGAGACTGATACTATCGAGGCATTGCTTGGTTTAGATGACCCGGATAGTGATTGGTCAGAATTAGAAGAAGGGGAGATCCTCAGTAAAGAGGTTGCTGATTGGAAATCAGATGAAGAGGTCCTACCTGATGCTGATGCAGATGTGGACGAATTCGTGATAGATACACAACCTGTTACTGAAGTTGTGGTGGAGAGTGAAGCTGGCGAGAAAGTAATCAACTTGGAGCATGACTTAACTCCTGAAGTTGATTCAGATTCAGAAGAAGTTGAACCAACTCGAGAAGAGTTAAAGAGGTTATGGTTTAAAAAGGTTGAAAAGGAACCAGAGATTAAATATAAAGGTGATATCAGGGTCAGAGGATCGGGCGGGTTAAAGCGTGGAATCATAAGTTGGTTTTATGACAGTGATCTTAAACTGTTCATATTAAAAAGATATGATGGGATTCAGTACTTGAAAAATAAACTGAAGACCTTTAGCTCGCTGCCGAAGATTGAATTGAAGGAGCTTGCCTGGTTAGACTTAGTAAATATTGACAATGATCCTTACGCTAGTACTTTGGAAAGAATCTTAAAACGTGAAGGAAGATCCAATAAGTTTGAAAGTCTAAAGCCAAAACCGGGTAAAAGAGTTCCAGATCTGACCAGGATTGACCCTTTCACTAACGAGCCATGGATGAAGATGGTCTATAGACCGGTCAAGTGCTTGAAAAGAGTTCCTTTGAAGAAAATGCCACAAAACATTCTTGCAAATCTTAAGTGGTGGTACGTTGACAGCAAGACGGCTGAAGCTGTGATGGAAGATGCTGAGGAAAATGTGCTGCTAAGAGTGTATGACAGTTTGCATCTGGTAAACTTGTCTAAAGACGATCTGATGAAACTTCATGTAAACAAGATCTTGTATAGAGACAACTGGAGACATGAAGGACATAAATATCAGAGGGTCGTCAATGTGTGCATTGAGAAAGGCTTATGGGCTGAGAGTCGACAGAGTTGATCAAGAATCAAGATTCGACAGAGCCAGAAGACTGAAGACTGACCGAGCTATTGTCAAGGGGGAGTCTGTTGGTGCACGTTTGGTGACAACAGCTCTTATTTTGTAATAGTTAGTTTTGTTATTAGTTTTGTAGTTAATAATGTAATTTGTTTATTAACTTAGCCTTTTTAGTATTAAGTTTGTATGTTCGTACGAACCTATATGTTCGTACGAACCTAGGAAGTTCGTACGAACATGTAAGTTCGTACGAACATGTAAGTTCGTACGAACCTAGGACCAGTAAGTTCGTACGAACTTACTGGGTATAAAAACTAAGTTGTAATATTTCATTACATAGCTTTTTGAAATAAGTTATATTCGAACATACAGTGCTATCTTCGAATACCTACGAACTTATACACTCAACACTTGCATTTACTTGTTTTTTGTCGGTTATTGTGTATTATACCATTCCGCAATCTAATATACTTTGTAATCCCGTTTGGATCCGTGCAAAGGGACTTTCACAGCTAAAATGACATAGGCACGCTCTTTCGACTCCTTTGATGTGCGCACGACAGGATCCAATCGTCCCAATCCTCATTGAGACCAAAAGCGGGATCTTTGCATCACTCCAAGAACACACAAACCTCTAAATGTTCAAAGTCGTTTCACAAGAGAAAAAGACATGATCATTAGACTTTACATGCATAGTATAGATCGGACACATAATCGATTGAATGTCCAACCCTCGAGATGACAAATTCAACTGATGGGGTAATCTATCTAGAAACATTCGCCACATAAAAATATTAACCTTCCTCAGAATAACCTTATACCACCTTATGCATGGAGACATAGTATGAAGCATGCACTCATCTATATATTGCCTCACGTTACTTACAAAGAAGTTACCATCTTGAGATAGAGACCAAACACAAGAGTCTCCATCTTCAGATACCTCCACAGACCCGATCTCAACCAAAAGACGAATGAAATCTCTTTGAGATCTCCCACTACCATATATTATTATCTAATGTAATTATGAAAAATCTCTATTTATCTTGATCATTAACTGTATACTAGCATACGTCCGTACAATGAAACGATCCATGTGATGATGGTAGGTGACGATGATATTGACAATGGTGGAGACGTGGAGTGATGAGATATTGAGAGAATGTATATGTTTCGAAGGTTTATTATATGTTTTTTGTATTTATATTTATATATATGATAATAGAGTGAAATTTGATTTATATATAGTAATAATAAAATAATAATAGATATTAATATAAAGTATAATTGTTAAGATGAATAAAATGTTAATAATTATATAGAATTAATATAATTATTTTTTGTAACTAAATTGAGAATTAAAATAAAAAATTGAATACATTATAAGTAGTTAAAATATATCTTGTTTTCTTTTAAAGTTGAGTTACGGGGTGAGAAAAGTCCAAGTTTCCTCGAAAAGTTCATTAATTGTCGCTCTAAAAGTTGCTTATGTGAATTAAAATAAAAAACAAATATGATAGATAATAAATATTTCTTTTGCATATATTAATAGAGTTCTTTGAAGTGAAGTTACTGAATTACACGGACACGAAGATAAAATGGTGCACCGATCAAATCGATTGATGGAGATAATTTAAATATGGAACATGACGTGTGAACTTGCAACAATTTCAACGACAAATATTTTAAATAATATGTTTTCTCTTTAATTTATATTGTGCGAATATTCTATTAATATATAATATTTAACGAACGTCCTTATATATAATATTCAAATGTCCATAACATTGCTATTTGCAATTTTCATTTCGTAAAGCTTTCTATATAAAGTGGGAGGCACATACGTGTCCCCTAGTTCAACTATATTTCTCTTGCAATTAAGTTAATCATATCATAACTTTCAAGAAATTTTCTTAGTTGATAACTTGTCACATGGTTCATTTACTCTCAAACGCATATGGTCACATGGACATGAAATTAAGCGTGGTCAAATAGTGTACAGCTCAATTTAACCACGATAAAGATGCTATTAACTTATAATTAATTGTTCTTAGTTTGAATCATCATGTAACTAGCCGTTTTTACCGCATATCACTAATGTAAATAGTGTACAGCTCAATTTTAATGCATATCACTAATGTACCTTCTCATTTGTTTCAAGGTCCCTAACAAGCCGTTTTTATTACTATGGTCAACAATAAACTTTATAAAACTGAATCAAGGTTGGTAATATTGTGATGAGTTACCACTTGAACCGGTAACTTCAATTATTTGACCTTTTACATTTAAAAATATAGTTTACGTGGCTTTTTTTTTAATACTCGACAGAAATTATGTATTATTATTTCTTTTTGTCAGTTGACCTGCAAATGAAGAGCAGCACCGCCGAAGCTAGTAAGCTAGCATCACAAACACTTTAACACCCAGATCATCATAAACGTTTATCTTCTTGAGCAGACCAACACAAACACTTTCTCACATGGCCTGAAATTTCTTTTAGTGGTGGTGGATGCTCGGCCCACTTCACCATCTCTGGCTAATTCTCGGACCATTAATCATCTCTGACGATTTATCTGGCCATTTATCATCTCCGGGGATATATCCATCCATTCATCATCTCCGGCGATATATACACATGTAAATACAAAAAAAGCTGTGACCCATTCACACATTTAATAACAAGTTTCTATCTAAAATCAAACAATATTCAACATCATGAACTCAATTTCAAACTAAATTCGAACATTTAACAAGTTTTGACACGCTCATGGTAACGTCCAAAGTAGCTATTTCCCCATTTTCTCTGGCATCCATCTCCAATTGCTCAACAAATTAGTTGTTTAAGGTATAAAATTGGTTGTTTGGCCGTGAGTTTCATACGGTTAGGAAGATTCTTGCACGGATGTTAGGGGTACTGATTATGTACTGAAGAAATGAAACAGAGAGAGAGAGAGAGAGAGAGTTGAAAGCAATAAAAAACAAATAAAAAGATTGATTCTTAAAGCAAAGCTCGCCGGACGTTTGAATGTTTGATCCGAAGGAGGTAAGCTCGCTGGAGACGAAGACAAGGTCTAGAAATGCATCTCCGGCAAGTAACTAGCTACAGTTATGTGTGGAAAGATGTTTGGGGGTAGTACACATATGACAATAAAGAAACGAGAACATTCTCCCACCTATTTATAATGTGGAAAGATGTTTGGACGTTTGAATGTTGTTACCTGTTGTTGCCAGAGAAGAATTTAGATCAAGTGCAATGACAATGACAATAAAGAAACAAGAACACTCTCCCACCTCATATTGACCTACATACACACATATATACACATATGTCGCGCACTCGAGTGTTTTAAGTTTGTATTACCTTTGAATGAAGCAATACCAAAACTATTTATAGTTTTTGGTGAAGAATCTTAACATTTGAAGATGAGCTAACATAATTATAAAAATATAGAGATTTTCATGATAATGTAACAATAACAAAGATACAAAATTATAGTAATTATAATTATATATCATATACGAGAAGCAGTTTTTTGAAGACATTACAGTTCTTATAGGAAACTGACCTTTTTCTGTTGTCGCATTCACCCCAACAGCTCCAGCTACCACCCCAGCCAGAGCCTGGTGGTAGTGGTGGCATTGGTTGTGGTCCTACTTGTGCTTGGAGAATTGTTGTCATAGATGAAATGAATATAGGTGCAAATAATGTAGTCAGAAACAGCACCATAATACTCTTGGTTGTGGTCCTACTTGTCATAATTGACATTACAAATTCATTCATTGTTTGATTATTAACAAAATTACGTTACACTAATAATTAAAATTACAATAATTAAAAAAAGCCTACGTTACATAAATAATAAAAACATTACAATAATTAAAAAGTCTACGTTACAATTACTCGTCGTTCGTGTCTTCGCTCGTGGGTTCGTTAGGCGTAACATTATTTCGAATACGAAAATTTGACAGGAGGCTCCAAATGTGTTCGATAAGATTATTACTGTGACAACTGTCATCAAATCAGGTTAGACAACTTTGACCATTAAACTGATGCTCATCGTTTAGTTAAACTTATGTGTTTACGTGATTTCCTGAAACATAGAAAATGATAAATTCTAGGAGTTAAGTGTTATATCTATATTATTCACTCTAGTTGTTGTGATCAAGACGAAATCTCTAAGTACTTACGTTTCTCCGAGAACGTTGAATTAATTCTTAGACATTGTAGATATCTATAGAAGACAACATATTGGTGATTAAGCCCATAAATAAATAAATTATTTCAATAGTATTCTTTTATTATAATAATAAATAATGATACTGCAAGATTAGAAATAAATAAAAAAAAATACTTATACAACACATTAAATAGTTAAATGCACCAACAAGGAAAATGTCACTCTTAAATATATATTTAAATAATAATAATAATAATAATAATAATAATAATAATAAATAAACAAATTAAAAAAAAATTATATATTAATTAAATCCGGCCAAGGGAGGAAAAAAATGAAAAAAAAAATGTTTTACCTAATTTAAATATCTATTCCTTACTAACGAAGTTTATTCTTTTTCATTAATTCAAAACCCTAGCTTCTTTTATTCCCTCTCCTCTTCCCTTGGACGAAATTCATCAAACCCTAGCCTCCATATATAATTTTTTTTCATCAAAACCTCAAGAACAAGGTCAATCGATCGTCTTTTTGAAGTTTTCGGTAAGTATTCTTATTTCCTCACTAAATTGATCTTTCTTTTGATTCTTAATGTGACTCGAATTGATGGAAATTAAGATTAAATACATCTAAATAACATGTTAAAAACAAATTTTCTGAAGTTATGTCAAATATATAATTGTAGATATGATATTTTAGGTTAAAAGACGTTGTTTGGCTTAAATCAGAATCTGGACAGAATTTTGTATCCACTTGGGAAGGCCATATCTTGGTCATAACATGGAGTTTTTATACGAATTTTGAGTCTAGATTTAATTTCTATGAGTCTTCTTTCTGTTCCAAGTGGTTTCATGTCAAACCGACAAGTTTAGGTCGTTCAAAAGGTTATTAGAAAATAACTAGTCGAAACTGTATCTGCTGATTAGATTTTTGGTCGACTTTGGGATAACATAACACACTCATTTTTTCGAATTAGATGATAATATTTTTACTGGAATAGGTTCTATATGTCTACTCATCCCTGTAAAAATTTCAGATTTTTTTGATACTTTAAAGTATTTTAACAAAAATAAAATTTTTTGTTGCGTCAGCAAAATACTTTTCTGACTAGTTGATGTTATGGAATTTTATTAAAATAGTAAAGAGTTAATAAAATTTATGGGAAAATTCCTGAGAGTGCTTAACACATTCTAGGTTCTGTAATTTAAATTTGGAACCCTAACTCACTTTTTAAGGTACTTGAAAAATACATAAATTAACCCTAAAATTTTGGACAGAAAATTTAATCTATAAAAGTAAGGGCAAATCACCAATTACTTACACCAAGGACTTAAGGGCATACAAATTATTATTCTTGAGGTATAATTCATTAAGAATACAAAGTTGGTCATATACATTCCATCAATTGTGAGTTACAATGGGAAGGATTATAAGCCTTGTCCATGTGTAACTTACACATTTCTTTTATTTATATATTAACTACTCGGATAACTGTGCACTTTGTTTTATCTACAAATAAGGTGAGTTTCGTGGCCTCTTTTTCTTTTTATATATCTTGGGGGAAAATGATACTCAAAGGCTATTTCAAATACCTATGCTGTGATAATCATTTTATTTATTTGGACAATTTGTGTGTTTTTAAATGCGTATGCAAGCATTAGTGGTTGAGGTGTACATGACTATGATATCTATTAAGCCAACTGTTTAGCTCCAGCTGGTAGGCGACATGTTTGGAAATCTATTGTGTTGATGACTATGTTTTTTATGTTCGGGTTGAACATTCATATTATTGTGTTGATGACTATGTTGATTATGTTCGGGTTGAACTATGCTGCTACGCTTTTATTTTACACTATTGTCCTACTCATAATCTATGCACAGCAAAATACAATTATTTCTTAAACCTACGAGCTCACCAACATTATGTTGACGTTTTCGAGTATTCATTTTCAGGTAATAACAATAAGAATGCTTAAGGAGGATAGAGTCTTTACCTAGCTTTAATGAGACTTAAGACTCGTGTATTGTTTTCTGTCGAATAAATCACATTAGTACATCTCTATGGTTTTTTTGATGTTTTCTTTGGTTTGGTTATTGTTTGAAACTTGTCCCGGGTTGTGAGATTATGTGACTTTATGACTATGTTTATTGTGGTATTGACTGACCATGATACAAGTCGCCGCTTGTGTTGGGAGTCGTCATGACACTTTGTGTTGATTTTTCATGTAGTGAATTCTCTATTATTTTATATCAATATGTTATGACGATCTTCTCCGTCACGCCTCGCGTTTCCGCCTAGGCGGGGTGTGACAATTACGAAGTGAATGATGCGTTCGCTTATCACGTAATTCTTTGTCCATACGAGCATGAACTGCCACCATCTCCGACCAAGAACGTCGCGGAAGATTATTCGGGTTTCGGAGGTAGTCTTCCTCAAGTTGACATATATTGCGTCCGTTGTCTTCGGTTATCATCTTGTGTAGAATCACAGAAGTGTACATGATTCTTCTTATCTTGTTAATACTATATGGTCTTGCCGTATTTTTAAGTATCGCCCAACGACCTTGAAGGACACCGAATGCTCGTTCCACATCCTTTCTTGCAGCTTCTTGGAATCTCTTGTATTTGATATTTTTTTCCTCGATCGGACATTTAAACGATTTAACAAGAGTCGTCCATTCCGGATAAATTCCGTCAGCCAGATAATATCCTTTGTTGTATTCAACCTCATTCACAATAAACCTTGCCTCGGGAACTCGATCTTGGAGTAAATCGCTAAACAAATCTGATTCATTAAGAACATTAATATCGTTGTTCGAACCTGAAGGACCAAAGTAAGCATACCAAATCCATAAATCGTACGAGGCCACCGCTTCGAGCATGATTGTTGGATGCCCGTGATCACCTCGTGTGTATTGACCTTTCCATACTACTGGACAATTTTTCCAAGGCCAATACATACAATCGATGCTTCCGAGCATCCCCAGAAAACCATGTAACTCCGCATGTTTAGCTTGTAAACGTTGGACATCTTGTAGAGTAGGTTTTCTTAAATACTCAGTCGAGTATAATTGAAATACACATTCTGAAAAGTTATCTAAACAATCATATGAAGTTTGTTGACCCATATGTAAATATTCATCAAACGCATCAGTGGCACAACCGTATGCCAATTGTCGTATGGGCGGAAGTGCACTTTTGGTAAACATTAAAACCAAGTGTACCGGTACAATCGGGCGCTTGATGGAAAAAACTAAAATATGGAGGTAGCGGTAGTTGAGAGTAAGACGTTATACCTTCACATATACGGAGAAACAATGACTTGCTCATCCTATATCTTCTTCGAAAGTAATCTTTCGGGAATGTTGGATTAGGTGCAAAGTAGTCTTGCCACAAACGTTGGCCGGCACCGAGACGATCTCTATTTAAATGTCTTCTACGTATTTTTGACCGAGAACTTTCGGCTTCGTCTTCTTCATTTTCTTCCAACCCTTCAAGAATATCGAGCATACCAATTGGATCATAAGAAGCAACACTTGCTTTGAATTCTTCTAGATCGGAATCATCGTCGGAATTATTATAGTGATCCATTTAATGATTTGATAAAAATAGAAAGTATTTGAATTATATAGGATAATGTAAATAAGTAGAAATTGGAAGAATTATGTGTGATAATTGTTGATATAATTTGTGTGAAATAAAGTAGGAAATGTAAGAATTGTGTGTGATAAATATAGTATAATGTATGTCTATTTATAGTGTTTGAGAATAATTGAAAAAAAAGTTTTTTTTTCCTTGCTACCCGTTAGCTAGCCGTTGGCCCAACGTTCACTGGTTTTTCCCGTTCTTCGCGTCCTACATCCGTTCTGCACAAGACGAAAAGGCCATTATAACACCCCTCTATTTGGTCAGTATTAATTGTGTCATTTGACTCGGAAGCAATGGATAAAATAATATTATATATTATATTACAAAATAACCATAAACTTTTTCACGAGTTTTACAACATTTAAATATTACTAAAACAAAACATATATTGTTATTCTTCGAAATCTGCATACATGGTAACTAACAAAACATCTAAAAATATTTATCAAAGTTATGGCACGTGTCAAACATTCCTTCAAAAAGCCCATCTTCCTGCATAAACCTACAAACTTATACAGAACCTGCTGGAAGAGGAATGGTGAGATTAGCACGAAGCTAAGTGAATGAATGTACAACTAATAATTCAACATAGCATAACAATCTGTTTACATTAAGCACGAAAACACATAAACTCAAGAGGATCGGTGGTTACTGAGGAACCCTACAGCCGCGGTGGCCCTCAAATAACGCTTATCACAATCTGTATTGGCCCATACAAGATTTCCCGATAACTTGGTACTTCTAAACAACAACACAGTTTCCAGCAACAACACATGTTCCTGGAACCTGTGTTGATCACTATTAGTAACCAAGTTCAATCGCAATTGACCTCTGAACAACACAGATGCCCGAAGGACACATATATGTCAAGTAGATACACAATCACAAATCAGACTAAACAGTCTATCAATATCTACGTTACTTGTTGTAACCACACCGTTACAACTAAATCAAATCATGAGTTTGCAGATCCACTCACCTGACTTGTCTCAGCCCACACTCAGAGATCTTATATTACTGAGTCTTCTGCTGATATGAGAATATAATAATTAAGAAGTTAATAACTCTTTCCATAATCGTAACATATTTCACTACTCAGTATCAAAATGGCAAACAATCACCAAGTTGCAATTATCGGATATAATCGCTCTACAACTATCAATTTGTAGTAAGTTATAACAATTCGCTTGTTTAATTATTTATTCAATTAACAAATTTTACAGGTGATCTTTGTAATCTAGAATCTGTTAATAAGAGTCCGATCCGCAGTTAATAAGAATCTGTTAAATTTTGGTCGCTAAAAGTATAACCTTTTACTACATGTGTAAGGAAACTCAACTCGCAAGACCAACTCAACTCGCAAGGAAACTCAACTCGCAAGGCAACTCAACTCGCAAGGAAACTCAACTCGCAAGACCAACTCAACTCGCAAGGAAACTTAACTCGCAAGAAACTTAACTCGCAGGATGAACTGTTGCTACCAAAACCGAACTGTTTTCTCACTAACACAAAAAACTCAGTTTCCTATCAATCCAACAAGCTTTCTAACCTTTCTAATACATCAAGTAACATCATATAACAACTATCAACTTCAATTACACACCATTTTAAGGATTTGAGCAAATTTCAAGTTTAAAACCAAAATAACAAAATGCTTACACTTAGATTTAAGAACAAGAATGATGATGATGACAAGTAAACAAGGAATCACAGCACGTTATTATCACAACACAATTTATGTTTAATTTGGTGATTTAGGAAAGGAAGCTTTGAAAGAGAAATGAAACAAATGAGTTGGAGAAATGAGATGAAAATGGTGAGTTAGGTGATTTATATCACCAACCAACTCAAATGTTGGTTAAAATTAATCCCTTGTTTGACTTATTGTCTGGAACCTGAAAACCATTTTGCGAGACAAGTAATTTTATTTTACCGACAACCATTTTAATTCAAAACTATTAATATTCTACAAGACACAATTAACAATTCAACTTTTATATAATTTTCCTATCCAATAGACATGTTAATGCAACATAAAACTTATAATCAAATATAAGATTAAAGAAATTACCAGTTTACCCTAGGCCACAAGAGTGGGTGTTACAGCCATAGGACGGTCCCTAGACGGGACCGTATCTACGGTGACGAGAGGCAAGACGGACAGAGTGGCAGTCACATGGGACAGGGACGAGAAGTACCATAGGCACTGGTCTTACTTTGTTTTACAACGTCATATAACTTCAACCTTCGATACTTGTGGTAATTCATATTTCGTTCAAAAGAAAACGAAACCGTACGTGGTTTATCTCTTTGACGATAACCTATATTTTGTCGCATAAAAAATGGTGTCATTAGAAAAAAAAATTATACACCAAAATTGTGGGTTGTTCAAGAAGTTGTAGGTTGCAGTCTCGGTGACGGGCTAGAGTAGGCAGCCCAAACGCACAAGAACCCTTTGATTTCCTGTTTAAAGCACATTGGTCGTTACGTTTATGAACCCAACACTTCAGCAAAAACTTTATTTTATTATTGTTATTATTGTTATTATCTATTAACGTAATTTTAACTACATGTGTTCTCTTGTGAGAAATTTTATTATTTATTTATTGTCCAATGGGTTTTCTTCATCCTATTCAGTTTTGTTTTCAAAGGGCCTATTTTTTTATTCATTTATTTATTTAATCATTGTATTGGGTCACCAAAATCAAAAGGTTGACCTTGGTAGATTGCTCAAGTTAGTGAGGTGGTAAAAATTTATGATGCGGTCGTGTGTTATATGAACTTTTAATTCGAAAAGTAATGTGAAAACGTATAAAATCAGTTGAGCAGGTAACAAAATGCATACAATAACATAATTTTAAACTAGAATATATATACAATAGCATTTTTACTAGTTTGTAAATAATTTCAATAAAAATTATAAAGTCTAATACTCTAAGAAAATATAAACCCTAAAAAAATATTTCCTTTTAACCTACTTTAATATTGAAGATGAAGAAAAATAAGTACCGTGCAAATAATGATATGAATTGAAAATGAGTGGACAAAATAACACAGTCAATATATATATATATATATATATTTTATTAAAGAATATGAAACATTTGATATATTGAAACTACATATGTTTATATTTGCTTGCAGTTGTACATATTATTGATAAAAAAAACGTATAGTATTTCTTGTGATGAGTCTCGTGCCATCGTTATATATCTTGAGTTCAAGGTACCTGGCCCCTGCTTGTCGGCCAATGGCCTATTCTTCCACGTGGTGGTGGTACTCGTTTATTACCTGTTGTTGCCAGAGAAGAATTTAGATCAAGTGCAATGACAATGACAATAAAGAAACAAGAACACTCTCCCACCTCATATTAACCTACATACTTCGTATATACACATATATCACGCACTCGAGTGTTTTGAGTTTTTAGTACGTTGGAATGAAGCAATACCAAAACTATTTATGGTTTTTGCTGAAGAATCTTAACATTTGAAGATGAGCTAACATAATAACAACATAGAGATTTTCATGATAATGTAACATTAACAAAACAAAAAATTATAGTAATTATATATCATATACGAGAAGCAGTTTTTTGAATACATTACGGTTCTTATAGGAAACTGACCATTTCTGTTGTCGCATTCACCCCAACAGCTCCAACTACCACCCCAGCCAGTGCCCGGTGGTAGTGGTTCCATTGGTTGTGGTCCTACTTGTGCTTGGAGAATTGTTCTCGTAGATGAAATGAATATAGGTGCAAATAATATAGTCAGAAACAACACCATAATACTCTTAGGACTCATCATCTATAATCACACAAAAGATTGATTTAGTGTTTGTTTCGATTGTGTGTGTATTTATATACATATACGACACATAGAGTTGACTTGAATATATGAGCTGAAGTATTTTCTTCTGTTTCACTCAAACGAGTACTCGAATATTTAATTATTAAAGCATGTTAGTATGTCCAAACATGTGATCCTGTTGGCATAGGTTCTGGTCCTACTTGTGATTGGAGAATTGTTGTTATAGATGTAATGATTACAGCTACAAATAATATAGTCAAAAAGACACAACAAGACTCTTAAAACTCATCGTTTGTTATCGTACAAAGTATTGATTTAGCTTTTGGTTGGATTGTGTGTGTATATACCACACATGACACGTGGATTGACTTGGATTATGAGAGGCAATATTTTCTTTTTTACTCAAAAGGATAACTTGGATATTTAATCATCCAAACCCACTAGCCCACATGCCACATGTATCGTGACCTATTAATATGATGGTATTAATTATCTAACTTCATATGACAAAATAAAAACATTAATCAGTCAAAGTATATAAAGTATATTTTTATATTTCTTAAAACTGAATTAATTAAGGGATGAGAAAAGTCTTAATTGACATTACAAATTCATTCATTATGAAACTCAATTACTTGCAATTTCTAGCTAAATAATTTGAAACGAGTTCTTGTCGGGTACATGTCAATTCATATTTGATCATCGATAACTTATTGGTAGTATACAAATAACTTAAAGTTTTCATTATTCAACCATGCATGATAAACTCAATTGCATAACAAATAGAAAAAAAGAATCACAAATGAAGTCATGATAAATTCAATTGCTTTAAAAGTTGTTTCGGTGCTTAAATTAAAAAATAGATACGTTGGATAAAAGATATTATTTTACATATATATTAATATGCAGTTTTAGGAACTGAATTTAATGAATTGCAAACACGAAAATAAAATGATACACAGGTTAAATCGATTGATAGAGACCAATTAAATATCGAACATGATGTGTTCATCTTGCAATTTAAATTCCAACAAACAACTATTTAATATATCTGTTTTCTTTTTTCAACTCACTATCAATAGCTCACCGTCATATGAAACGGGTATGTTGCTAATATATATATATTTAACGGATGTTATTATATATCAAAAATGAAAGAGTCATAACATTCCTATTAGTAATTTTCTTTTCATTTTGTAAGCATTTTATATAAAGTCCGAATCACATGCATGCCCCTTCATTAAACTATATTCTCCTACATGTAAGTTAACCATAACTTCCAAGAAATTTGCTTGGAGGAAATTGACTAGCGAAACTCGCACATAAACGGTAATACGGAATTGAAGTTTTTCTAATCGGAATAAATTAATGTTGAGTCTTCAAAAAGGCCGTTGTTGGTTGCAATATAAAAATTAATTTTGTATAAGTCATCACATATATGGTTCATTTACTCAGAAAACCTTATGGTCACGTGGGACTTGAGATCAAGCGTTGTCACCTAGTGACCAGTTCAATTCAACAGTGATCGAGATTCTATTAACTTATAATCAGATTAGATAGTACATGCATAGGCACTCAAGTATTAGATAATTTTCATAGCTAACGAAATTATTATATTATTTTAGAAGGTCACCTAACTATTAATTTCACTTAAATTACTGTTAGAACTAAATTTCACTTAAATTACTGTTAGAAATAAAAATATAAATTGTAAATATTGCTTTATACTTAATCGTATGATTAACACTTAGAGTATAAATATGACAAGTTATGATTAGTTATAAAAGACTTTATATTGTAGTATCATTACCAACCTTAAAAGAAAACCTAATGCTCTTAACTTTCCTTCAAACATTCATAAATGTTCGTTACGAATTAAGCATATGATTGTTTGATTTTGGACTTACAATTGGTATTAAAGCTAGCATGATTGACGATTTGAAATAAACGAATCCTAAAATCATTAAAAAGAACTCATCAAGAACAGTTCTTGAAATTTACGTACAGTTCATGTGGTTGTGATAATCAGTTAGATTAATTAATCGTAATTCATGAGATTGATTTATCAAACACACAAGTATCAATCGAATATCATCACGGGCTAAACTGCACGAATTCAAAGCATTCAAGAATCTGGGTTTCTAACTTTTTTCCGTACTCAAATTGAACAAATTGGAATAGTTTGAGGATGAATTAGTTGAATTCCACCGATGAACTTGACCTAGGATGTCACACCCCTAAAATTAATAAAACAATAATTATGGCGGAAGCTTGGGGCGTGACGCGATCTATTAATAATAAATCGAGAGCGTATGATTATCGCAGAACATATATAATGTTAAGATGCCAATAATTTTTTTACAAACATTACGGCTTATCTAGCCGTCAAAATAGCAATGTTATCAAATACATTGTTTTAACAAAAAATAAGTACCGGGATTTCAAAAATAAAACTACAAGTAAATTAGTATTTTGAATAAATTCCATTATTCAAAATATGGCATCCTAATCATCGTGGTAGGTGCGGTCCCAATATGCATGTGGTCTTACGGCATAGCTAATTCCCTGAAAAACATATTTAAAACGTCAAAATAATTGTTGAGTGAATTCACACGTTTAATGACTCAATCATAAACAATCATTTAGTAAAAGTCATCAGTAATTCAAAAAGTGGCATCGAAGGCCTAATGTACGATTATCTCAAGTTTGAAACAAAGACGGTAATCCCCCAATAGGTTTGCAAGTCCTATGAGTTAATATGTCGAAACTAAACCTATAACCAAACCGTGACTTAACAAGTAGAATCGGTTGCCTTGGACCGGTTAAGTATACTATCCTCGATGCGAAACAACGTCGCTAGTTAGCATGACTAACTAAAACTGTGGGAGGGAACGTCACTCCAATAGTACTATCCGTATACTCAATGGCTAGCGTCATCTAGCTAATGGTTATAGTCATTGTAAGCAAAAGGACTTCTATGCACTACAACTTGAGAATTTAGGCTCCCATAAAGATACGTTGTCAAGTATCAATAATTGCATGAAATCAGTTATATGTTTTTCACCCCAATTTAAAAGCAGTAAAACAATAAAATGGGGGGGGGGGGGGGGTGTGAACTCACCTGAGTCCGAGCGTGCTAGCAAAAATAGTTTATGTAAAACGAGCCCAAATAAGCCTCTTAGCGCCCTAAACGCATTAGGTCAAGTTAATAAATGTAGACGACTTAATAGTCTATCTATGCTAGTTGTTCACTCAACTAGGGTTTTATGTGCCCTCATAGGTGTATGCGACACGTTGTGATCGATCTTTTATAGTTTTCAAAATACTAAAATAGTTTATCTCAACTTTATAATATACTATTATTCATAATATATTAATAGCGTTGATTATTGTTTCGTTATATATCGTCTCAATCGTATTTGATTCACAGTTCACGATTTCGTTTAATCGACTTTTAATAGTGAGTTATATAATCATGATACTTAGACATAATATATGTTTTTAATAACATTATAAGTTTACAACTTATTTTTATAACTTTTATCGTTAATGTACGTTCATAGTCGTTATAATTCGGTTTTCACGATTTCTTGTGTTATACACTAATCATAATTTAATGTATATTTTTATACTAAAGTCCCATGATTTCCAGAAGGTCCTTAACAGTCCTCAAAGTTTCTAAGTGATGGTTTTAGTCCTTGTAGTTTCCATTTTGTCATTTTTGGTTAAATCGTTCGGTTTCTTCGATTTTTACCGTAAAAGTTAGATTCTTGACATCTTTTCTTAGGGTTTCACTTGTGTACTTTTAGTTACTGTTTTTTAAGTCATACTAGGTCATCATCCCGCGATAACGCGGGAAAAATTTAATTTTTATTTTTATAAATAAATAAAATGTTGTGGTCGATTTGTGGTCAATTTTTTTATATAATTTATAGACCCACGATAAGGTGCGATGAATTTAACTTTTATAAATGAATAAAATATTTGGTCACTTTTTTATATAGTCTATAGAGTTGTGATAACGCCGGACAAATTTAATTTTTATAAATGAATAAAATATCGTGACCGATTTTTTTTTTTAATTTTTATTTGGTCGATTTTTTTATATAGTTTATAGACCCGCTATAACGCGTGACGAATTTAATTTTAATAAAATGAATAAAATATCGTAACCGATTCTTTTATATAGTTTATAGACTCTTTAATTTTTATAAATGAATATATTATTTGACCTATTTTTTTAATTTAAATAAATACATCAAATATTTAGGGGATCAAAATGTAATTGTACGAAAAAAATTAAGATTGTTGGATCAAAGTGTTTGGACTCTTGCGAAAATATTGTCTCCGCACAATAAGCACTTGAACCTTGATACTCCAACCATGTTTATCCCCATGAATATCACGTACACAATCAAATTGATCAATGGTAGCCATAAAAAATCTATAAATGTAAACTTTTGTTTTTATTTATAGTTCAGAAAATTATTTTGTTTAAACTTTGATAAATGTAAAGTGAGGCCAAAGGGTATTATTTATAGGTATGAATTGTTATGTTTTTTAATTAATAATAACTATTGAGATTGGGAATTTGAGATGAGATACAATTGTATCATAGGATAATAATATTAGAGTCATATTAATAATGTATTTATATTTTCGTTTGACGCTTGATTCGTACATGATAATGATATTATCAAATTTACATAGGTTTAAAAAGATAATATATTAATATAATATATATTTCATTTGACGCTTACTTCGTATATGATAATGATGATAATGATTTTATCAAAGTTAGATAGGTTTAAAAAGATAACACATTAATATAATATTAATATATTTAATTTAAAATTTTAATTAAATTAATTATTAATTACTTAATTAACAATTATTTTCAATCGTTAGATCGTAAAGGAAGAGGACAATGAAGAGTTAAGATTCCTCTATTGTATCCTCTTTTAATAATATATATAGATATAGATAGATAGATAGATAGATATAGATATAGATAGATAGATAGATAAAGATGTCCAAAGTTTATGATTTTATACGTAAGTAAGGTAGTAGGTTTAAACATTCTCACCGCAGTACTAATTCCATCCTTTAATCCTCCAATAAACAAGCTAACAACATGCAATTCGCTTAATTCAACTTTATTGAGCAATGTTTCAAAGAGATCCTGATATACCTGTACTGTCGTAGTGTGTTTCAGGTTTTTGAGCTCTACTATAGGATCTTCAAATATTAGAGCAAACCTCTTCTTTACCTCCTGCTCATATAATTCCCAGATTACCTCCTCACCAAATCGTTTCACAAATTGTTGATGCCAACTCAATGCTTTGTCATATGGGTGCATGTATACTAACTTGTTTTTCTGATTATTATTGACGTCCTTCAATGCAAAGAACTAATGCACTATGCACAACCATCCTTCAACATCCTCTCCAATAAATTTAGGAAAATCAAAGCGCGTGAGCTTGCCGTACTACGGCTGACTTCCGCTGCTATTACCTCCATTACCGGAGTTGAGTCTAGTAAATTCATTTTGTGCTAACTGTTGAAATATCAGCAATCCATTGATACTTTCATTGGTTTTCTCAATTGACCGTTGAAAATTAGCTAGCGTGGGGTTCAATTCTGCATTAGTAACCGGATCCTCACTTGAATGTGTATTCACCATTTTTCCACCGCCAGAACAGTAACGAATCAATTGAAGTGATTATTATTGAAATCAACTCCAATTACTTCAATCCAATGCCAGGAACGAGCTCTGATACCAATTTGATACAAGTTAAACTAGAAATCAGTTAAGAAATGAAGTTTAATCAAATTAAAATGATAGGAATTCAAATCGAAGAACAGAATTCAAATTCGGATGTTTTACCAATTGAATTGATAGTTGGAACCGAATGATTACAAGAGAATGAAATTACAATTCGAAGCTTACATGAAATGAAACTACAGTTGGTATTTATTCACCAACAAGTCAATGAAAGTCAACTTATCAGTAACTAACTCCAACGACTCTCTAACAATATTCTAACTATATTCAGTTAGTAAATCACGTGCGCCAAGCCTGCCATTTCTTACTACTTTTATTCATTTTATTTAATCCATAAATTGTTTACCATTTTCTTCGCTAGATCGGAGAAGTAACATATTTTAATCAATTAAAAACTATTATCTACAGATCTAGAATTGTGTTTGGTCATAGCTAATTAAGGAAAATAATTCAAGCACAGATCGAGAAATGATTTAATTGTTATGAATTTGAGGTTCGGGTACGTTCTGAGATAATAATAACAACAATTCATGGAAAAGAAGTTGGATGATAATAAAGTCATAGTAGAGATTCAGGGTGCTGAACACAAGTCCAACTCTAATGACCAACATGTGAAGATTTTGGCTTTTGACCCAACACCACCATCACAACTTACTGATGATATTCAGGTTGTTCAATTGGATCAAGACCAAGGTCTCAGATTAATAAAAAGATCTGCGTCACAGCAGTTCGATGAGGCCGGGTCTCCCAAAGTCACCCCTCCAATAACACCAAGAGTAGAGCCTGATGAATATGAAGATGAAGATGAAGAAGATTATCTTAGGAATTTTAAAAAAGTTACTAAAGAAACAAAATGGTATATGAAAGTCCAGCTTTTGTTTTCTATTAAGTTCAGTTTATCTATCTTAATCACACTAGTCACACTAGTACTAATTCTAAGCAAAACTATAGATAAACTGGAGGATATCGAGATTTTGAGTTTGGATTTATGGAAATGGTGCGTTTTCATATTGGCAATCTTATGCGGTCATTTCATTTCAGGTTGGTTTACAAGTGCCATAGTTTTCTTGATTGGAAAACATTTCTTGCTTAGAAAGAAAGTTAAATACTTTATTCATAGTCTGCGAAAGAGCGCTCGGGTTTTTATCTGGTTTGCTTTAATTCTACTAACATGGTGCCTATTGATCAACAAAGGTGTTGATAGATCAAGACACAAACCCAAGGTTTTAAAGTATATTACTCGGGGGATGGCTTCTACACTCGTTTATGGTATTTGGATAGTCGGAACTCTCTTTGTGAAAATCATAAAGTCTTCTATTTATATTAGTCGATACTTTGATAGAGTTAAAGAGCAAATCTTCAGTTACTACATGCTTCAGACCCTTTCAGGGCCTCCATTAATTAGGAGATTAGAAATAAATTGTGGATTTGAAATTCATGCTGAATTGGAAATTGAAAACGAGAAAACGGTTATCAATGTGCAAAAGTTCAAGAGTTTAAATCGTAACAATATATCTATTCTGACAATGAGACGATTAATTAAAGTTGTAAAGAAGTCCCAATTGCGTAGTGATATCAATAGTAGAGTGTCTGCAGAACGTATTGGTCTTTCTGCATTTACAAATGTCGCTAGAGCTGGGAAGAAGTAAGATTAATGCTAATCCCATTTCTTGATCAGTATCTAATTTGATGTATCTTTTATGTTGTTTAATAGTCATTGTCTTCGTATATATGAACTAGGTGCATCGAGGAGGAGGATTTATTGTGCTTTATGGACAAAAATGAAGTGATGGGAAGTGCTTCAAATGATAGAAGGAGCAGAGGAAATTGGAAGAATTACTAAAAAGTCCTTTATAAATTGGGTGGTGAATTTGCATGAGAATCAAATTCGTCTCCAGCGTTCTCTAATTGACACAAAATCAGCCGTAAAGGAGCTAAAAAAGTTTGTTACGGTGATTACTGTATTTGTGCTCATAATCGTCTGGTTACTTATCACCAATATTGCTACAACCGAAGTGTTACTTTTCATTTCTTCTCAGTTCTTACTTGCAGTTTTCACATTTGGTGCGACTGCTAAGTCAACATTCGATTCCATAATATTTGTGTTTGTGAAGTACCCTTTCGACATTGGTGATCGCTGTGTCATTGATGGTGTCCAGGTAAACTCACTTGACCTGACTTAACACTTACCTAGACATTGTTCTGCTTTACTTACGTATATACTATATAGGTTGTCATAGAAAAAGTAAACATTTTGACAACTGTCGCACTGAGATACGACAATGAGAAGATTTTCTACCCGAATTCAGTTTTGACTACAAAATCCATCAGCAATTTCAACCGAAGCCCAGACATGAGCGAGTGCGTGGACTTTGATTTGGATGTTTGCACCTCAGAAGAGATAATCCAAGCTCTAACAGCTAGAATTCAACAGTATGTCAACTCTACTTCTATATCTCTCTCCAATGTTGGTATTTATCAGCTTCTGATCATATTCGGGCTTAGGCCTTATGTTAATTCTACTGTTGGTATGGTTTTTTTTAACTGGGATATGAATTCCAAAGACCAAACCAAGTAAGATCAAATTCAACAATAACTGACTCGTACGTGCAGTTTGAAAATGATATGCTTTTGATTTATGTAGGTAATATATTGTGATTTGAAATATCTCAGGTACATAGATGCAAAACCTGAATTTTGGCGTCCACGCCCAATCGTTAGGGTTAGGGAGATTCAGGATGTGAACAAGATGAAAATGAGCCTCTACGTAACTCATACAATAAATTTTCAGAACTATGAAGAAAAGTGCAAAAGATTATCAAAGCTCGTAGTGCAGATGAAGATGATCTTCCAACAACTTGATATCAAGTATCATATTATTTCCCCAAGAATGGCATCGTAGGGGTCGAGTAACATGTTAATTCGTAAAGTCAAGTTTCGATTTGCTCTGCCCCGGCTACCACACGTACTATACGGCATATATACGTTGTCGTAATCACGTTTTTTCATTACTTCCTTTCATGTATAGTCGACTCTTAATTTTATTTGTAATTGTTATTAGTTATCTCCACACCAATAACTTTGGTTCGTTACTTGTATTATGAATCTAAACTTTCCCAATTTATTCTCCAAGTAATAACTTCCTCACAACATGAATGAATGTATCTCAATTCTTAACCCAACACATTAAAGGAGGTTATTAGCATATATGTAACCAATTAATAAGTAATGAGTAATCCTTAGGCTAATCAAAGTGAGCTTTTACCCAAATACCATGGTATTAGATATACTTGATTATTACAAAATTCTTATAAAAAACATAACACAAATTTCTTTAAAGTATATACACATATATCACCAAACTGCTAGATAAACCTTCTATTTCGATTTTTCATGCTTTTCCATGCAATAGAATTATTACATTTGGGGTGACATGAAAAGGATCATGAACTTCATGACCTCTCAATAAATTCATCCATACGGCCATACATTAATTGGCATACAGTTAAACAAGATATATTTTAAAGGGCAAAAATGAGAAATCAAGTCAAAAATCATCAAACTCTTCATTCATTGGCATACTAACTATTTATACGAGCAAATTTAACATAGTTTTGGTCAATAGCCATATCAAAAGACCATTTTACCCTCTTGTAAACTGTACTCTATTTTTGCAATATTGGCATTACCACCTTCCTCGTGAAAACTTCAAACTTTAATGCAACTCATGGACATCTCTTGATACCGTGTACTTTAAACCCCTCGTCACAAAATGAAAGGTATGACTATTATAGCTAATGGTAGTACTGTTGTATAAATGGTTGGACTCGTGATGTTTAAAGAATGGTTCGCAAAACCTTCTCGTGTTATAGAAACATGACACATATATAATCCAACGTAATTAACAATATGAACACAATACGAAGTAAGATGTAACCTGAAAGCGATAGTCAAGTATCCAACATAAGGTATGCAGACCCAAGAACAAGTACAACAACAAGTTGTTGACTTCTTTATAGAACACGGTTGATCAACTTCAACGAGTCTTGCACAGGAAGAGATTCCCTATCCTTAAAAGGTGTTTACGCGCTCGATTCACTGCAAGCCTCATCCGTAATGACCCAAGGATTAATACAGACCCGTGTTGCAATTTGTCAGCCAACAAATGCAACACAAGGACAATGGTGGTAGCATAAACTCAAGTTTGGAAACAACAAAACGCAGCAGCCCTTCTATGGATTTATGTGAGTGTTATGTTTATTTCTTTACACCTAAATGACTACCATTTGGCCTCAATTTATAGAATGGAGATATGGAGCAAATAGCCAAAGATAGGGGATCATGAGAAGGTGGTTGCAACCATGAATTGCCATCCAAAACCACCCCACTTTCCTCTTTTCTTGTTTGACCTGGTTTCCCACGATACACACTCACATACATGGGCGGTTGCTGCTTTATGAGATTATATTACGAGCTGCACTATACATGTCACCAATAGACAAATTGTACATTATACTTTATACACATAAAACTTTCCAAACTCACTTATTAATTCCAACAACTACTACATTACAAATCACTATTTCCATACTTGTTTTTGCTTCTTCCAGACCAATAATGCCATAGCAGACTAGCAGTATATCAACTGAATCCATCTTTGCATCTATTATACTTCATCAATGGACTCCAATTCGAAAACATGGACTGAAAATAGTAACAATCTCGTAAAGAAACAAATTCGGTTGCGGGGATAACAGAGTAACTGTAATAACGTCTTTGAGCATGGGGTTCAAGAAAATATATAAGAACTGAAAAGATAGAATTTTGAATGGTGAAATGAAATAGGTTTGTCAATTATGAAGTGGGTTGGGTCCAGAAGGGACTAATCTTTTCGAAACACCGTATCTTGGATCGATTTCGTCATCAATTGGCGGCGGTGGTGGTAGCTGATGGTGGTGTTGCGGTGGAGGACAATGTGAATTACATAAACAGAGGTGACCGATATTGGTGGTGCAAGAATTGTGATCATGATATTGGTGGCGGCGGTAAGGATGGTAAGTGGTGACCGATGTTTCTGCGGCGGCAGTGGTGGTGGATGAATTAATGGTGATGATGAAGAAGAAAGAGATTAACAAAAGATGAGAAATGGATTGAGATGAAGACAGAGGTTTCTTCATTTTGTATTTTAATGTTGATTTTTGGGATCTTAGAGTTGAGGGAGATGGGTGTTGGTGGTGGCGGCAGCGATGGCGGATGGTGGGAATTAGGAGATGATAGATGTGTTTGATTAAAAGGAGTCACACACATTCATGATGCATGAGTTGAGTTTATTTTTCTCTGGTTATTATGACAAAATGATGTGAAACTTGCATTATATATATGCATCTTTAACTTAAGGCTATTTGGCACTAAAGTCTCTCCCGAAAAATAATTCAACTTCTATTCGTTTAGGCTATCAATTAGTGTTTGTAAATCGCTAAAATCTTCCATTAATGGTTGATTAATTTTACGAAAACTAAAGCCTCTGAGAACTTTTCTGGACAAAGTTCAAGTATCATGATTAAAATACAAAACTACAATCAATAGATATTTTGACTTGAGATTTTAGAATTATATTAATTAATGGACAAAATGATTTACATTCAACTTTCAAAATCATATAATTAATGGTTGATTAATTATACTTGGACCACAAGTCCAAGAAAGGTGGTCTATTACATTCACCTTATATATTGAAAATTCTGACTTGAATTATTTTCTATTTGTAACCAACTAGCTAGTACATTAACTAAGTTCACATTTTGATCGTAAATGGTTTCCTTTCCACATTTAGTTTGTTGAAAGGACGTGATGGTTTTACAAAATCATATTTCACATTGGTAGCTTAAGTATTTAATTTGTAATCGTCATGGATCAACCGCTGGACTCACGTTGGTCACCATCGCCCCGTGGGTAGATGTGTCAATTCCAATTTAATTATATGTGAAATTGGGTTGTATAGTATGGTTAATGAGTCAAACTGACCCGACTCATTTTTGTCAATAGCTTATTTGACTCTTTATACAACCAACCCGATTTGCCCACTCCGCCACCTCTAAGTGAAGACAAATGGATTCATTTATTCAATTTTTTTATAGGTCAATTTGTAATTTTGTACCTTAGGCGCACGGAGCTATGAAATTATTATTAAGGGAGCGAATCTTGATAACAACAATCATAATTAAAGAATGTTTTTACGGTGGAAAAAACCATTATTAAAAGATTAATGGGCAAATATCTGAACTAGATCAAGGTTAAGAATATACACAGAGCTCATAGCTTGAGTTGGGCTTGCAAGATGAAACTTTGGCAAGGCCCTAGACTCAAATATTCTCCCAAGTATATAAAGTAAACATGTATACAAGATGATATCTTTTACATTTATAATACAATTTATTATTTATATACAAAATAAATAAAATTATAGATACAACAAGACGGAATGAGTATGAAGTTGGATGACCCATCTTTTACTTTGAGATCAACTTACGAGCACGTGTATTCGCACCTTTGACTCGTGTGTTTAGCTCATCGACATCCTCAGAAAGACTATCAAGAGCATGGTTTTGCCTGCATATCATCCAAATGGTGCATCCAGTTAAAGTCAAATTTGCAGTTGGTTGGTTTTGACATTATTGCCTATTTGACCATTGTACAATATAAAGTGGAGGTCGCAAAATGGGCATCTCTAGTAACGGGCCCAAACGGGTGATTGTAAACAGACTGGGTTGAGTTGATCCAAAACATTTTTGCCGGACGTTAAATCATTTCAACAACAGTCTATTTTTTATTTACTTTTAAAGAATGATTAAAGAAGTTTTATGCATTAACACTACATTTTGGGTTATTTGTGTCTCTTAACCCCTTTACCATTTAGTTATTTTAATTTTGCCCATTTGACCATATAAAAATAAAACATAACCTGAATGAATTCATTCACAACTAAATGAGTTGATTTGTCACGTCTGCGCTCAAGTTTAAAAAGCATAGAAAAAAATTGACCTGTCGAGTTCGGATCCCATGTCGCTAGCCATTCCCTTCAGATCACCCAATACACTGCTTAAATCATCCAGTGCCTCGTCTTGCTTTTCCTTCTCCAACTGATATAAGAAGTTCCATACGAATAGATAAAACTCTAAAAGTAGAAAATGACATATACAAGAGCAGATTTCTGCAGATGGTCATGCTAATTGGCAGATCATGGTTTTAATTATTAATTATAACACATACCTCAACTTTCTGCATGGCATCCTTTGGTTCACCAGAAGCTGCTTTATGGCCCTTCTTCTTCTCTTTATGTGCATGATCCAAACCCAATTTCTCCCTATCCTGCTTACTTGCTTTCTTTCCTGCTTTCCCGTCATCTGGCATAACAAAATACACCCCATTGTCTATATCAGAGTGCCAAAATGGGTGGGGTGGGTAATGGGTAAAAAAAATAAGTGTTTGCAGTGATCGAAACGGGTCAACTTGACCAATAACACTTTCTCTCCAATATTTTTCCAGTTTTTTTATTTATTTATTTATTTTTTGCATATAATAAGTATGTCAAATATAAATTTCAAAAAATTATTTCATTGATATCTAATTTAGTGAATAAGGTTATATTGGAGGTTTTATTTAATAAAGTCTTATGTAAGCAAGGGAAAAGACATGGAATCCAACCTATTGATTCTGGCCCTGTAATTTCCTTGCCCTTCTTTGGGTGCCAAGTCATGGAGAACATTCCTCCGAGGCTCCCCAATATCTTTTCACCCTGAAATCGACATCAATAAAAAAACCATATTCCTTATAATGTTCTACAAGTAGCTTGTCGCGCCTGAACAAGAAAGAACTAGATAATTATCCGTAATTAGTTAATAATGATAAATCATTACAAAATCAATATATACCCAAATCAAGACAGCATTATAAAGCCAAACTGCAAAAAATGCAATGTATAATTCACATTTTACCGATAGATGCTACTTACTTTTCTTATAGTCATATGTTGCAACATACTCATCACTGGTTACCAAATTATGCAATTTGTAACCATTTATTACTTACCATTCCTTTACCATTTAATTCAACGTACTTACCATTTAATTCAACACACTCAACAACTGCATACTTTGGTATAAAAATGGTAAGTCTGTTGAATTAAATTCATAAAAAGTAAGTAATCTGGATATAGTATGCAGTTTAACCTTGTTATAACAGCTAACAACTATCAAATTAAAGGAAAAAATGTACCCTGCTCAAATCTTTTTCCATATCAGCAGCCTTCTCATGGGTCCTATGAATCTGCTCCCCTTGAGCATGCAAAGTATCAAGAGTCTTATTAGCATCCTCTCTAATACCTTCTGCTATCTTCAAGCAATTATTCACACTTTTTGTAGTTTCTTCAGCCTGATCCACAGCATAGTCTTCTAATTCCTGACTAGACATGTTGCCAAGGTCAGCTTTACCCTTTGGTTTCCTAAGTGTTGTAGTTTTCGCCTTTCCAAAAAAGTCATCATCGTTATCCTCATCATCAAAAGGGTTCGTGGAACCCTTTTTAGAGTCTGTCAGTGGGAGCACTGGTTCAGAAGAAGTCCTTCTAGCTGGTACTTCTTTCTTTTGTGTCTCGGTTTCGCTACTAGGACTAGGTGAAGCTGCCTTACTAAAGCCAAACATGATTCTGAATTATATTATATATCTATAGCCTACAACTATATTCTTCTGCAGTGATGCCTGAAACATTGCAAACAATTGGATATTTTATTTGGATTTAAAAGTCCAAATTATTCCTTTTGGTTTCATTTAATTCAAATTATGTCTCTTATAGGTAACAAATCGAACGTGAAATCTTGTGATGAATAAATTTATGAGCAAACTAGATAGAAAGGTGTGCAAGTTTTCATTTTTCTATATGATAGATGAATGTTAAATGTAATTAGGTCAATTTGTAGAGAATTTTATGTTTTTCTCTATTTGTATTGGACTTTAAATTTAACTTTTTATTGTAAAAAATTTTCAGTCCGCTACTGTTGTATGCATGCGTTTATATAACCTCTTGGAACCATTGACATGACAAACCATATGGATGTTACGGCAGCAAAAGAACTTATAAAAATAGACATTTTATTTATCGCTTATTTTACAAGAAGCGCATAAGACACACACAAAATCAAAGCAATAAAACTTTGATATATTAAAATGTAACGTTAAAGTTAAATACATAATGAAAGGTGATAGTATACATTCCTATATATTTTAAATTAAAAACAAACATTTAGCACTATTTCAAGTTCACAACATCACGAACAAACACTAAACGAATAAAATCACACGAGTTTGAAATCTCAAGGAAAATAGATGAAAACGGAAAAATATTTACCCGTTGGGCGATCAAATGTTATTTTCGTTTATTGGCGTCTGAGGGAGAGAAAACGGAGTCTTCTCTCCGATGAAGAGATGAAAATGAGAAATGAAGTACAATACATTAGGTTTGAAATTTAGGTGGTTTGAGGTTCATATGAATCTTACAAAAATCACAGAGATAATAATAATTGAGAGGCATTGCGAATTTTCATGTTGGCTTCACCTAATATTGTTCGTTCCCCCATTTTTGGAGGTTCGGCCGTTGGTTTTCAACTTTTAATTGTGCATCATTTTTACTTATTTATTTACTTTTTTTATTATTATTTTTGTCAATGAAATTTTTCTTTTTTAAAAATTAGCAATAAAAAGATACCAAATTATCACCTATTATTAAAATTAATTAATGTTAATATGAAAAGTAAGTTGTTTTAACTTTTCTACAAATAGGTTTGAAAGTTGATAAAAACAAATTATTGTTAAATATATAAAGAATGGTTGGTACGAGTGGTGAAGTTGTTTCTATTTACTTCTAAAGCATTCGGGTTCAAGTTTTAAGTCTACACTGTTTTTCTAAGTTTTAAATTGACAATTAACCATTGCACTTTATTTTTGTCGTAATAACCCTTGATATGACATTATTATTATTATTATTATTATTATTATTATTATTATTATTATTATTATTATTATTATTATTTTTTCCGTCTCGAAATAATAGTTCAGTTTTAATTTTTTAAGTCTTTCTTTTAACTTTAACCTTAACCTTAAATATTTGTATTTATACTATATAATACTTGATGCAAATTATATGAATGAATTGAATTTTAAAAGTATTTTCGTTGGTATAATTTTCATCAAGTATTATATAACACAAACAAATATACTTAAGGTCAAAATTGTAAAAGAAAGACTTCATAAAATTAAAACTGAATTATTATTTTGAGACGGAGAAAATATTATTTATTTCTCAAATTTAACAACATATGTCCATACGAAGTGATGCTGATTCACTCTTTTTGTAACCATGTATATCCGTTGAGTGCATTTAAAATATATGTTGTCGGCCAATTCAAATAATATTGTATATTATACACTTTTAACATTATTATTTTTTTATACATAACACAAACTATATACCTAATAACACATATTTATCTTAAAATATTAGTCATATAAACTCAAAAAATGAAAACGGAACTGTCGAGTGGTTTCAATTGGAGATGAAATTGTCTGTATTTATGGGTTAAACAAGATTCAAGTCGAAGAAATGGTTGAATTTTTCAGCAGTATAAAAGAACAACATTACCCTAATCTAACAATACTCTAGTTATTTATCAATTTTAACAACTCGTTTCATTCGTATACAAAATTGTCTATAGACTTTTTCTTTCTGACAAGGTAAATTGTATATAGACTAACGATGACTCTTTTAGAAAACTAGTATACCTACAAACCGGTTTTCTTAAAAGGAAATGTTATCGTTACATTTTTTTACAAATATATAGATACAAAATGATAATAATAATTAAATCCAACTTATCGCGTTTTCTATAACAACATAAAGATTCTCATTTTAAATTGGTATAGCTAGTTATATCAACTGACCCACTCATTTTATACCTTTTAGTAGATTTCGGCCAATGCAATTCCCAAAGGACATATGAATGCCACCGAATGAAGTGTGTGTGTGTGTGGGGTTCATCTTAATTTTGACATATGAATATGAACAAATGGAAAGGTTTTCTTCACATGTAAATATCTTCTTTTTCTGATTGGTTCTGGTCCACTCTTTCTAAACTCTCCAACTTCCATGGTCCCCCAATACCCTTTTTAAAACAATAATATCAATTTACATCAAAATCTATTCAATTAATTCATATATAAATATGTTACTGCATTATCATATTTATTATTTATTATTTATAAACAAAAAAGAAGTGATAATCTTATTTCTGTATTTCATATGAAGTAATTTGTACATGTATATTATAAAATTATCTAACCTAAGCAACATGATGCAACATATATATATATATATATATGATGTACAAAAATATCGGTGTCGTTAACATTTAACAACGTGTTGGGTGAAGTGATGGCAATTAGAGCAGAAAACGACAAAAACCATCATATATTTCATATCTTTCAGTCGTAGCAATTCTTCTCCATTCCTTTATTTCTATCTATCTATTTTCTTCTGATTATATAATATCATCATTTCTGTTTTTATTTTTTAAACATAGATACAGATATAGATATAGAGAGTAATAATGGCGGCTTCATCTTTCTCTTTATCCACCTACATTTCGAAATCAACCGATTTCAGTTTCAGTAACCATAATCTGTTATTATTAAAATTCAAATTGAGCAGGAGGTTACAGTCTAAAAGGAGTAGTTTATCAGTTGCTCCCATAAATCAACGGTTAAAATCAGTTGAAGAAGGTATTACGCTAATAATTATCATGTTTTTTGTTTTTGTTTTTATTTTATATTATATGTTACTCATTAGCTTAGCGAAGCTAGTGTTCCTGTTATAAAATATATATTTTTTTATTTTTTTAAAAGCAGAGCATATATGAATGTTATCATAATGTAGCTTCAGTTAGTTGCCTTTAACTATAACTAACTTTATATAAATTAAATGTACGAATATATAATCTAATAGTCTGTTTATTGTTGTAGTTGAGTGTATAATCCTTTCATTACAGAGGAAAAAGAGGCGAACGTTTTCAAAATGAAAGTTTAAAATACTACCTTCATTTCAAAATAAATGCAACCTTTTACATAATTATAATGAGAGAAAAACATCGACGAAAGTTAAATCTCTACATGTTGTAGCTTTGTAAGCAATACTTAGACACGTAGCTCAGTTGGTTCCAGAGGGGAAAACTTTGTGAATATTGTCACGTTTATTAGTATGGGTAGAAACTCTTTAAGTCTCTTTTGCGGGCAGTTGAGTCTGTCTGGGGTGTATGCTCAACATTGTCTTCCACACATTGTCCTTTAAGATGGGGCAGGGTTGTTGGTTATCAACATTTTGCGAAATTCAGAGAGAAATAGCATATAAGGTTACAGAAAAGTGTAAGTAACAGGACCCTTTTCATTATAGCCATACGGAGGCCATTGATAGTGTAGAATTGTATATGGACAGTATATGATTTGGCTAATTTCTTTTACTTCTCTATAGAATAAGTTTTTTTTAATATAATTTTTGTACAGAGAGAACGGACACTGTCGATAATGGCATCCTCGTTCCTGATTCTGAAGCGGTTATATCAAGCATTAAATACCACGCAGAGTTCACACCATCGTTCTCTCCAGAAAAGTTTGAGCTTCCAAAGGCATTTTATGCTACAGCTGAAAGTGTTCGTGATAAGCTCATTGTTAATTGGAACGCCACATATGCTTTCCATGAAAAGATGAACGTGAAGCAAGCATATTACTTATCTATGGAGTTCCTTCAGGTTTGTTGCAGTCATCTAATGTGTTACTTACTATGTTGACTTTCTAGTTAGTTGACGTTTTCTTTTGATTGTATTAGGGTAGAGCATTGCTAAATGCTATCGGAAATTTAGAGCTGTCAGGGTCTTATGCTGAGGCGTTGAAGAAATTGGGTCATGAGTTAGAAGATGTTGCTAGTCAGGTGAGCTTATTAACGCTTACTTACGCAGTTAGTAATGTTTTTATGTATACTGATACAAGTCATCTTTGTTTGCCCATTTTATGCACTGCTCAAAAATGATGTTCTGCCCATTTTGAATAGTATTATTCCATATGATGTTGAAAGCTAATATTAGATTGTACTATGGCATTCTAATAGGAAATTAAAATGGAAAGATCCATGATTTGGCATTTAAATTGAAGGGGCTGCTTGATTTGTGTTTACTAGTTTGTTAATGAATTAGTAGTTGACAGGAACCAGATGCAGCACTTGGAAATGGTGGTTTGGGCCGGCTTGCCTCTTGCTTTTTGGACTCATTGGCAACTTTGAATTACCCTGCATGGGGTTATGGTCTTCGTTACAAATATGGTCTTTTTAAGCAACTTATTACAAAAGATGGTCAGGAAGAAGTTGCCGAAAATTGGCTTGAGGTCTTCATATTCATCTTTATTTTAATTATGAGTGATAAAAAACATTATTTTACAATTTTCTGGTACTTTTGGGTTTCATTCCTGTTCGAATACATAAATGTGTTTCACCGTATATTTTAGAGTTTCATTACCATATACTGCAGATGGGTAATCCCTGGGAAGTACCAAGAAATGACGTGTCTTACCCTATAAAATTTTATGGTGACGTTGTTACGGGTCCAGATGGACGTAAGGAATGGGTTGGTGGAGAAGACATCATGGCTGTTGCATATGATGTCCCCATACCTGGATATAAAACTAAAACAACCATCAACTTACGATTATGGTCAACAAAGGTTTCACCGGAATATTTTGATTTACATGCATTTAACTCTGGGGATCATGCCAAAGCGTATGAAGCCTTAAAAAAAGCCGAGAAGGTTAGTTTTTTTGCTGATTAGTCACTTGTGTTTTGATTCAAATTCGCTTAAGTCTCTGAAAATGTATCGAACTTTACCCAAAGTTATATTGGGTGTATTCAACTTTAAAAGTTTTCATTGTATATATCAGACCTCTTGTAACCTGTATACTTGCGACGTGGCACTGATTTTGTTGATGTAACAGAAGACATGGCAACCTATATGGTGCCACTTCAGCAAAATATACCGGTTACCTGATTAAGAAGTCACCAGATACATACAATAGCAACTATTGAAAAGTTTGATGCACTAACATAAAATTTTAAAGTTGTATAAATACATTACAATATTTAGGTAAAGTTGGATATACTTTCAAGACACCTAACTCTTTCATATTCTACTTTAATTTCTTTCTCTGAATTTATATCTAATAAATACTCTTGCCACAACATTTTGTTTGATCAGATTTGCTACATTTTATACCCTGGAGATGAATCACTTGAGGGGAAGACTCTTAGATTAAAGCAGCAGTATACATTATGCTCTGCTTCTCTTCAAGATATAATCTCACGGTTCTTAAGGAGATCCGGGGAGGCACTGGACTGGAATGAATTTCCTGAAAAAGTTGCAGTACAGATGAACGATACTCACCCCACGCTCTGCATACCAGAATTATTGAGAATATTGATTGATGATAAGGGTTTGAGCTGGAAGGAAGCATGGGGAATCACTCAAAGGTGAAGTCCTTTTTTTTTTATTTGTGCATGACCATTTGAGTATTAAGTTTATCGTATCAAGGTTCCTTTCTCTCCAAATTCGCAACCATAATATCTGGACCTCGAGTTTTGTATTGATTATTCATCAAAACTGGAACTTGTGCAGAACTGTGGCATACACTAATCACACTGTTCTACCTGAGGCTCTAGAGAAATGGAGTTTAAATCTTCTGCGGGAACTACTTCCTCGGCATGTTGAGATAATAGAAATGATTGACAAAGAGGTACTCCGTTTTCAAAGCTTTACTTATGACTACATTCAACTATCTGTTGCATTATTTTTCATTTCTAGGAAGGCTAATTGCATACAAAGGTTGCTAACTTTGGTCCAAATTCTAGTTTAGGTAACTGAATTTTTTTGGCCTTAAATTTCATTGAAGTTTTAATATTTATATGATTTTAAGGAACCAACTCTCAAAATTCTGAGTACAAAGAAGTGTCATACCAGAATGACGCAAGGCTCTAAGCTTGTTTAACGTGATGTGGCAGCTGACATGTCGTTAGATTTTTTTTATCACGCTTAACCTTTCTATGTGGCATTGACATGCCATGTGAAAACCAGTGATCATAGGTAAATTACATTGCCTCAAATTCAATGAAACTTGACATGCTGGCTTAAAATAAGTTGGTTAATTAAGTAAAACAGAAATTGGTTAACTTTTTTTTTTTTTCTAATGCAATTACCCTTTTAGAGATCATCTTTTCTTTTTCTCGATTTTACTTTAACTTTCCATTCATAATTCACATGCAATCACTAAGTATGCACCTCAATGTTTTGACACTAACTGATGCAATCCTATGGCTCACATTTTACTCAGTTGATTGATACCATCATTGCTGAGTATGGTATCGAGGACCTTGAGTTGCTGAAAGAAAAACTGAAGCAGATGAGAGTTTTGGATAATGTTGAACTACCTGCCTCCATCTTGACATTGCTCGTTCAACCCGAGGAAATCCCCACCATTGATTCAGTTGTAGAAGAAAAAAGTTCTGAAGAAGTAAACAAACCAACAAGTGAAGAAGATGATGTCCAAGTGAAGGATGCAGAGGATGTTGTTATTACCACAAAGGTGTCATTTGAGCCGGACCCAACACAGCCAAAGATGGTGCGCATGGCTAATTTATGTGTTGTTGGTGGGCATGCTGTCAATGGGGTTGCAGAAATCCATAGTGAAATAGTGAAAAATGAAGTTTTTAATGATTTCTATAAGGTACTTTAGTTGGTAGATGAATTTACATCGTGTCTTGTCATCTTTACTACGCAATCATCTATATTTTGTCTTTTATTGTTGTTTACGCAGCTGTGGCCTGAGAAGTTTCAGAATAAGACAAATGGGGTGACACCAAGGCGATGGATCAGTTTTTGTAATCCAGAGCTAAGTAAAATCATAACCAAGTGGACAGGATCTGAAGAGTGGGTCCTAAACACTGAAAAGTTAGACGAACTTAGAAAGGTTCGTTTACATATTTCGTCTATTTCCTGTTTTATTTCCAATACAATTCAGCAAAAGTAGATACAACTTATGAGCGGAAAAAAGGTGTTTCAGTTATGACTATTCGTTATTTTGCAGTTTTCTGATAATGTAGAACTCCAATCAGAATGGAGGAAAGCCAAAAGGATCAACAAAGAGAAAACTGTATCTTTTCTTAAAGAAAAAACTGGGTATCTTGTCAGCCCTGATGCAATGTTTGATGTTCAGGTTGTCTATTTACTCCTGCTGTATTAAATGAACTCTTGCTTCAATTCCTAACATGAAATGTTACATTGCTGACTTATTGTTCTGCAGGTGAAGCGTATTCACGAATACAAGCGACAACTGTTGAATATCCTTGGAATCGTTTACCGATATAAGAAGATGAAAGAAATGAGTGCTGATGAAAGAAAAGAGAAATTTGTTCCTCGAGTATGTATATTTGGAGGTAAAGCATTTGCTACATACATCCAAGCCAAGCGAATCGTGAAATTTATCACTGATGTTGGTGCTACTGTAAACCATGATCCTGATATTGGTGATCTGTTGAAGGTAAGTATTGACTGACTTGGGCTTATGTTCATTTGCATTCTAAGTAACTGATGATTAATTAGTTCTTTTGTTTTAGGTTGTATTTGTGCCAGATTACAATGTTTCAGTAGCAGAAGTTCTGATTCCTGGAAGTGATTTGTCCCAACACATCAGGCATGCTTTATTATGATTTATTTATCATACATTTTTTTTTTACTATATGGTTTCACTTTTGACGAATGTCATAATTGATTCTCTTTCGATTCTTAGCACTGCTGGAATGGAGGCAAGTGGGACCAGCAACATGAAGTTTGCAATGAATGGCTGCATACAAATTGGAACCCTCGATGGTGCGAATGTTGAAATACGAGAAGAGGTTGGAGAGGAAAACTTTTTCCTTTTTGGTGCCAAAGCCAATGAAATTGCTGGGTTACGAAATGAGAGATCCGAGGGAAAGGTGAGCTTACAACATTTGTATTAGAAACTAGTCTAAATGGGTAATTATTCTGGGTACTTGTTACAGACTGGGTTAGGTTGATCCGAAACAGTTTTATTTTATAAACAGTTAGAAAGTCATTACGATTCGATTTTTTATTTTTTTACCACTTTAATAATAATCTATTATTTTAGATAAAATGGGTTAGGAGGTTTTCTGCATAATATTACATTTTGGGTGGCTTTTGACCCGTTTCCTTTTTCAGTTATTATATACCCGTTTGACCCATTAGAGATGGCAGATAACTCAAATCAAGTCATACAGAAGTAAACAGGTCGATATATATAGTCACCTCTAGGCTCTAGTTTGTATGCTCAATGCAATCCTGCGAACTTCACGAACTTGCATAAATGATTCTGCCAGCTCAAAAATATAGACTAAATTAGGATCATAGAGAGTTATACTTCTCACTTTATGCATCTGATATGCAGTTTGTGCCTGACCCACGATTTGAGGAGGTCAAGAAATATGTAAGAAGTGGAGTATTCGGCCCATACAATTATGACGAACTCATGGGATCTTTGGAAGGGAATGAAGGCTACGGTCGTGCTGATTATTTTCTCGTGGGGAAAGATTTTCCAGCTTATATAGAATGTCAAGATGAGGTTGATAAAGCATATAGAGATCAAAAGGTGAGTAAATCATTCATTATAGAATTTGGGCTTGAAATCTTTCACCTAAGCACAAATACTTGCATATATTAGAAAAACTCAAAGCTAAAACTCATATTTCGATCATGCCTACATCCAAACTGCATGCTCCTTTAGGTCTCACATATCACCTAGAGGCGGAAATTTCAACCTATTAAACGGTCAAATAAAAATGATTAAATAAAAGGGGAACGGGTCATACAGTGTTCGTAATTATATTGTTTTTGTAATATAATCTGCACCTTAGTTGTAATTTTCTTTTAGTAAAATGGACAAACAGTGTTTGTGGGTCAACCAGGTCCATACTCAAAATTGACCCCTTTGTGTTTTGCTTATTACCGAGCCTGCCTATCTTACTACATTTGCCAACTATATATAGCATCCACTAGGATAGTAGGATGATTGTCCGTCTTTTTTCTTCTTCTTCTTTTTTTTTCTTTTGCAAAGCCAAGAAATTTAATCAGAAGAACCATCCCTTAAATAAGTAAGATGACTGGATGTCAAAACATAATTAACATTCTCTAATTTATATTTCTGACAGACATGGACTAAGATGTCAATCTTGAACACTGCTGGTTCATACAAGTTCAGCAGTGACCGGACTATACACCAATATGCACGCGACATTTGGACCATCAAACCTCTTGTATTACCATAATCAGAGGTAGCTGTAAGTAATTCTTGCTTGTATTTAGTAACTCATTCAATTTAATAAAGTGAGTTTGCAAAATCATTTTTTATATGCTAAATTTTGTATGTTTAGAACTGTAGATCATTAATCAGTTGTATCTGAATACCATATAATAAGGTGTTTTTAATTAATATAGGAAAATGGTTTGTGCCACTAACAACACATAATATTGCGTGTTGTTAATCAAAAAAGAGGTGTTAATTGTGTACATATGGGAAAATAGAAGGTTATACAGTTATAATGATTTTTAAAAAATTAGTCTATATTGCACTTGACTTTTATACTATTAACATCATGAATGTGTATAGTACACAGCAAATGTATTCAAATTATTTTAAATAATATACAAATTAATTAATTGTCTTTCCGTTAAACTCTGAAAAAGACATTTTACGTTTAGAGAAAAAAAAAGTATGACAATTGACGAATAAAAGCAAGTTTATCTTCTCTAAAAACCTAAAAATATAATAATACCTGCATATTAATTGGCGATGTAGCATTTTGCAAAGCAAAATCAGATTCAAAAACTTACACAAATTTTTTTATATTATGACTCCAAATCACATTTATAATACGCATTAACCACCCCCTAATCATATTTAAACTTCCTTCATTTCATTTTAATCGTGTATATTACTATTTTGGGTTACTTAAATCTTTTTTTTATCTCGTTTCTTTCAATTAGTATCTTGCTATTATGCTAATAAAATTTTATCGTTCAAAAGAAAAAAAAAAGTTCATTTTTATATTACAACCAATTAAAAGAAATCTTGTAAAGTAAATATGACATTTTATTCAACTTAAAAAAAACGTATAATTTTAAAATGCATTAAATTAGTACGGAATTATATAATGAATTTTATATGATTTCAAGTCAAACACATGGAGATAACAAAACATCTCATTTTAAAAGATTTCCTTAAATGGTGCTACAAGATCTAATAATCTTATCACCACTAACTTTATGATCATGAGATCATACCAACCATAGTACTATCAGTAGTGGTGCTTATGATCATTTCAACAAGGTTCATTGCTCTTACCCGTTCTTTACTTCTAAAATCATGGTTACTATACTATGCACATATTGGTGTCGGCATAGCTTACCGAATACTTCTTTTTACATGATCTAATATTTTAAATACTAATCTAGGTGCACCAAATTACCATTATCATTACCATTACCAAGACTTGCAATCACCAAACGTGATTTTCCTATTCACAACTTATTCAAACTTAGATACACTATACTAACTTAATAATAAATATTATATACACTAACTTTTTCAAATACCATCTTTTACTTCATGACCTTTCTTGAAAAAAAAAAAACAAAAAAGAACCAAGTATCTACCTTAGTTAATAGGTATAAATAAATTCTAAAAAGTTATCATATTAAATAATCAATACAATTTATTATTTTCTATTAATTTGCTAAGTATATCTTATTAGTTATTAAACATATAAATAAAAGTTTATATAGATTTTATTTGAGAAAACACATTTCAAAAAATCATAAATAGTTATCAATACTTGGTATATAAATTTTAATTAGTAACATATTTAGAGTTTGAAAATCAACATTAGATGTTCAAGTAGATTGTTAACTAATATATACCTAAAAGGCAACACATAACTAGATTATTAACTAATATATACACATAATATGTAGATATAAAAAATTAAATTTGAGTTTCACTTAAAATTTAAGAAAAATAATCTAATTCAAAGTTGAAATAATTACTCGAGTAAAATATATTTGTTACATAGAAATCTAGATGATCCGATTTCAATGACTCAAATATAACAATTAATCGAATTGTCAAGGTTGACAAATATTACACAATATTTATACTTTATAAAAATAGCTAATTAGATCAACTTACACAAAGAAGTATTACACTTGCACATCTAATTATGCATGTTTTTAAAAACCCGACATCAATACGCAGGTAAAAAAAGCTCGTATAATAACAAAGAGACACGAGATAACAAAACTATTATTGGATTTAATTAATTAATATTGTACCATTGTACCATAACTTTCAAACTCGCATTTGTGTCTATAGCGTTATCTTAGGTTTAATGTTTGCAAATTTAGGCAATCGCACATTTAAAAGTTTCTCATATTAGATGATAATTGACATTATAAAGAAACAATGTATTAGTTAAGGGGCAATTTTTTATAATATTGTAACTAATGATAAATAATTGATAACTTACATTATGTTATTAACTAATGATGATAAAAAGAAAATGTGTTACCAGTGAATTATGACTGAAATGATAATGAGAGCCTTAGATGATGGAATGTTAATAAAAGTGAAACTTTAGTATGAACGTGTCGTATTTAACAATGACAATGCAACTGCTAATGCATAAAATCAATTTTTATTAATAACTCTTAGAGTTGTCACCGACAAAACTTCTTATTAAAAGTACCATGATTACCGATAGAGAAGAAAAAAAGAGTAAAAAGTTGTGAAAAAAAGGCATTTGGCTATTATTTAATGTACACTTGGGCTATTTTGGAGCTAAGAGACACATTAATCCCTTTTCATTTGTATCGGAAAGTGAGTCTTTTCACGCAAAAAGAAAGGATCCGGCTGTTGGCCGTGGGCAACTGGCGGGCCACAGCATGGGCCATGGGCTTATATACACTTGACCCATTCCACCCTGGGCCACCTCATATACTTTTTTGAGAAATAATTTGTTTGATGCTAATGACTAATGACTATATAATTTCAAATTGATTCGGGTTATTCATGTTGTTAGGAAAACATCAAACTTGTCGAGCTATAGAAGCAACCTCAAACTCATTTCTAGTCCTGTGTCATTTGGGTCAAATAAAGAGATCTATTGGCAAATCAGTTTTACCTAACAATTTATATCAAAAGAATGATTATTAATATACGATCCCAATTAAACACTGTGCTTTAGAAATTTGCTCTTGAATTTTCATCAATGAGGAAGACCTAATTACTGATGTGGCCAATGAATAAATATTTAGCAATCCCACGTAACAAATAGTCAAGTATGAACAAACCTCAACACTTTTGTCTCGTTGATATAACGAGGAATCAATTTAAAGAATTAATGCCGGGAAGTATGATCGGAGTAGGTGATTGCCGTCAAACAGACTAGACTGGGATAAATTTATACATAAATTTTTGAGAATATGATTTGTATTGTTAGCAGTATGCAAGATGCGTACTATTAGATATTAGATCGTAAGTGATTTTAAACATGTAAATTTGGAGTAAATAATTGGATACGGTCTTATGTGTAATAGTACATATTTTGCGTACCTATTGTCTATCTCCTAATTTTTATGCATCGAGATAAAAAAAACATGTCAACTATTTTTTCATATTTTTGAACACATGCAAGTATAAATGCTCAAAATCTCCAACTATAAGACTATTTGAATTAGAATTATATCATGATCATTTAAATTGGGCCCAAAATGCATGAAAGTGATGTAACACACCCTAGTGAAAAATAGCCAGCGTTAGGGCCTAGCTAGGTAGCTTCAAATGAATGTGAACTGAATTCTCGTGGGTTTCAACACCAATTAATTAGCTACAGTATCAATGATAGTGTTTATGGCTTCACCTTTGGAGTTATGTCATCGATCGGGCAGGTTTTTACACCAAGTACTTTCAAACTAATTCTTCATTAATAAAGCTAGGACATGTTTGACGTATTTGTTAGATACTGCATTAAATCTAATATATTAAAAAAGAAATTAAAAATACATTTATATTAAATATATTTCATCTTTAACGTATAAACTTAATTTTTATATTAAATAGTTATCTACATTGACATATTCCTTACCTCCTAAATTATATATTTTTTAACTACAATTAATTATTCTATTAATAAAAATTCAAACTTGATTAATAATATTAAACAAAAGTAATCAATAGCTTACAATGATAAAGTCATTAAAATACTTAATGATTCATGCAACAGTTACAAACATTTTTTGGATTTTGAAGGAAATGATGATGGTGATAACCTTTCCATCCATTAATTTAGTTGTAACTTAGTTTTATTTATTACTTTTATCTAGTAATGTAACTGTTTTTCATCAGTGAAATATTTATCTATTATTTTCGGATCTATATAATATATACATTTCAATCAAGAAGACTAAAAGTAAATATAGTTTAGCGTTACTTCAAATTTAATGTAAAATTTTTAACGATTGATGTGTATAAAAAATTACAACTATACATAGTGAGTTGGTTGGAGTTTAAATTTTTCATAAAAATATTAAATTTAATAATTTAATTCATATTTTGGCATCAAAATAACCTTATAATTTTGATCAAAATAGCAAGTACTACGTACTATTAATTTTTAAAAATATTTATTTATATATTCATACATTACCGTTTCATTTATTTATTTATTTAATTTTTTTGTGAAATACTTGGTATAACTTATTTATTGATCCCGGTGAAGTTACTGCAACTTGAATTTACCCGCGTAATTTCCATTTGCCGTACTATTTAAAAGAAAGGATGACGGTTGTATTGATTTTGTTTTTCTTCTTCAATCCATTTTTTTTAATCTTATCTTTTTCTCCATTTCATTTGACGTTTCACATAAGCCAGCCAAAGTCTCTTTTTCTACGCGTTATCGTTTTCTCTCTCCTAAAACCCTAAACACTTTAACTTTCTCTCACTAAAAAACTTCCATTCTCAATCCCACTGATCACTGTATGGATGATAATAATGATGATCACAAACCTTCAAACCCGATCACCACCGATTCCACGTGGACAATCCCTGCCGATTACGGATTCTTCGGAATCATTGATACGAGAGACGACAACTTATTGAATGATTTCGGATGGAACATTCATCCTCCACCACCACAATTCGATCGGATCGATTCCGGAGGTAGTTCCGGTACTCGTAGTGATATACCTGAAGAGAATAATCCTACTGTTAGCACTGTTTCAGCTAGATCTATCGAAAACGCAGGGGATATCGATATTGATGCATCAAGTTCCTCCGAGGATCGACCTGAATCGTCGGCAGCAACTTCCGGTGATGCTGCATCAAGCGGTAAACCACCACCATCAGAGACAGGGTGAGTATCGCACGAAAACTTGCAAAAAAAGTCACTAGATGTTTATAGTCACGTGTGCATATCTATAATCCTAATTCAAATATTTTTAATCTGGAATCTGAGAAATGGAAATCTATTTTTAACAAGAATAATTAATTAATTTGTTGAAAAGAAAAAAATGAAGTGCTGAATGTTACCAAAAAAGCTTTAAAGTAATTTTAATAAAGGAATGTGAAAGCCGTACTCGTGTGACATCGGCCCACCATATGTTGTTCGCTAGCCATTTACAAAAGCTGGTTATGATGTTATTTCTGTGAAGTTGACTAGTCAACGGTCTTTGTTTTTATAACTAAACCGTGAACACCGCCGCTATTGCGGCGGAAATGGCGTGCTGTTTGTGGTATCGCTTTTTCCGCGTAAAATGACGGCAGTGAATCCACGGATTTACGAGTACTATTTTTTGAAAAATGATGATAGGTTATAAGTATAACATATTAACACCTTTGAATCTTCTGTTCTTTGATCATATAATATAATACACTATTTGTAGGATGTTAAATATGAAAAACCATCGACATTTATTAATATTAATACTACTATTAATTAATATATTGTTATCAAAAATCATATATAGATGATTGAGTCATACAAAAATTAGCTTTATGTGTTTAGTTTTTGTTTGCGACGTTTTTACGTCAACTGAGATATTTGACGTCCTGCTTTCGGATATTAAATGAGTATTAAATTCCGAAAATGATTTTTTTTTATTGTCCTACGTGCATACAATACTTATAATTAAGTTCAAGTTTAAAGGCGTAGCTACACATAAATTTTTTCTATTATCTCATCAATTCTAATAAATATCGTTGGTGCTTTAAAGAGTATCTGGTATATGATTATTATCAGTATTCATTACTCCCACTTGCCATAGTCCATGCAATGAGATGACATTAACAAAAATCTTTGTGGTTATTAATTAGCTAGAATGTTAAAGGGTATTATCACCTATTTAACTTGTTTTAGTAATCATGAAGTTACATTTGGTTAAAGTTCCTTGAACTATTATACATAATGCATACTTCAATTATTCTTATGTGAAATAAAATGAAAGGGTTGATTAAAATGTGTTGCAGGGGTAAGATTAAAAAGAAGGGACCAAAAAGAATCCGGCAGCAACGATTTGCATTCATGACCAAGAGCGAAATCGATCATCTTGAAGATGGTTATCGATGGAGAAAATATGGGCAGAAAGCTGTTAAAAATAGCCCATTTCCTAGGTTGTCTTTCACTCCTTAAAAGTTATATCACAATTAATTATAATTAGATCATGATATCAAATGTTCTTATTTTTCCTTTGTGTAAGGAAGTAAGTACAAATTTTCGGCATAGTATGATTTAGTTAGCACCCTAGATCAAGATCATAATAATAAGGGTTATACATATGATTGTTTTATCTTTGGTAACATCTTAAAGTGACTATTACATGTTACAAATCAACATGCCATTTAGGGGGGAAAATAATATTCTTATGGAAATAAAGATTTTCATCGTATCATAAAGTTGCACTTTTTTTTGTCTTTCTAAGTGTATCCCCTTTTTGTTAACAATTATTTTGAAGGAGCTATTATCGCTGCACGAATAGCAAATGTACTGTGAAGAAACGAGTTGAGCGTTCATCAACAGATCCTACAACTGTAATTACAACATATGAAGGCCAACATTGTCACCACACTGTTGGGTTCCCAAGAGGACTAATAAGTCATGAAGGAGCCTATGCTAGATACTTGGCCCCTTCTTCAACCTCACAACAACTTATTTATCCTAGAGCCCAATTGCCTCAAGTGGATGATCTTGGTGCCTCTAACTTACAATCACAGCCACAAGTTGTTTCTAGTGAAGTTGGGAATCACCTTTCTAATGAGCAGCCTCAAGCATCGACGTCCTTTCAAGATTCTCGAGTAGATCAAGGATTACTTGGAGATATCGTCCCTCCAATAATGCGCAATTGACAACAAATTAATGGTACGTACGTGTTTGCTAGCTTTTTAAACTTAAGGACATATATATATATATATATTGCACAAAAAGTAACCTACTTTAATCTAGTTTTTATTTGTAGATCAGAACCTCTCTTTTCTTTAATACATGGATAAAATTTTGTAACAAACCAAATTATTAACATCAAGAGTATACATGCACAAACAAAAAAACTCAATCTTTGAAGAAATTTTCATTTAGGGTATGCAGTTATACGTTTTTCAGGTGTTATTTTTTATGTTACCGAGACGTCACCCATGTCATCACTTTAAGCGGTTAAACAGGTCTAGCTAGTTACATAAATTCTCATAAATTGGGGTTAAATTAAACATGTAGGAATTGCAACTCTCATAAATTGTTTGGTAGGGATAATGGCCAACTTAATGTGTATTAAATACCACATTAATCTATTGGCATACTAGTCTTTGATGTTTGTTACTCCTGAAAATGATAGTCTGGGCCCCTTCTGGTAGATCCTTTGAATTTTGAAAAGATTAGAATCGGACCGGGCAAGAGCTTGCCTCCTCTTTCATAAGCCATAGGGGTCAAGAAGAAATGCAAAAAGATAAATATTGCCGAACTTAAAGTTGATTTGAACTCGATATGATCCATTCATTTGAAAGTATTTATGAATACTTCTTATACTATTTTAGTTTTGAATTGAGTAAGATGTACGTTGTATAAAAAAAGGACAAAACTGAAATTCGGTTGCATTTTTAGACAATATAGGCCTTAGAAGTGTTTTCAAATAAATTGGAAAATGTATAGTGTGTTCTTTGTTTCAGGCAAATTTGTAGGCATTTAACACCTTTGTCACTTAAAAATACTCGATCTAGAGCCGAATTTTACGTACTTCTGGTATATAGTTGCCAAGATGCATGCACCTTTCAGAAGCCCACCAATTTGGATGGTCCTTAGTCTACAGTTACTATGGTCCACTGGTCCTATGAAATTGATTGATAATGATCACCTTGCGCGCATTTATTTTCATTTATTCAAAAACAAGCAAATAATAATAATACTCCATATAATTTAAACTCGTATATAGCCTCGTTACTATTTTTATCTAAAATCATGAACTTGAATGTTCCAACTAATTAAGCTAAATGTTTTACAAAATTGGATATACGTGGTTGAGCGCTTCATCCTATAGTTGGATATATGTGATCAATTAAACTTAAAAACATGAAGATTTGACCTACAAGTGGAGCATCACTCATTCAACTGATGTGTTTCTATAATCATATATGCTTTTGATACCCCAAATTTGAATTTGCATTATGTGAAATCGATTTGGCCATAGTTGCTAATTTGTGATTTGACTCATAATTCGTAATCTCAATTTTTAACTCGTTACTCGTGATACAACTCGACACGTAAGAGTCCCTATTTTACAATAAATTATATTTATGTGTATATATATGTTATTGTTTAAAATTTTTAAGTCTTAAGAAAAGTAAAACATGGTGAGAGTTGATAGTTAATTTGTTGACCGTCAATCAATACAAAGGCTTAATTTAGAATAGATTATAGTCATTTCTTTTTTTATTTTGTCCTATTATTTTATTATTACATTACATTAAAAGTTTGTCTGATATTCCGACTCGTAAAAGTCGCACAACACTCAGAAGAGTAACACACGACTCGGAAGAACCAATAAATGACTCGTAAGAGTCAAAGTCATTTAAGAGTCAGGATCTAAATCACCTCATTTTTCTGATATAGACTCGACTTATAAGAGTTAACTTGTAATTCGTAAATTCTAATAACTATAAATCCAACGACCGGTCTAATTCACACCGGATAAAAAGGTTTTAATTCTGCTTTGAGTTGGAAACCTGTTTGGTTGCAACTTATATATACCAGACCCTTTTAGGTCATTTATGAATTAAATAATGAACATGGTGTGCTAGCTGCTTGTTGGAGTATTAATTAAAAACGTGTACATGTAATGCTCTTGCTTTGTTAATACATTTGTGGTCTGTTCTTTAGCATGCTTTCTTTTTAAGTAATTTCAAATACTTTACCCTCTCCAAAAGTGTGCACTTGTCAGGAACCCTGATTTAATAGTTTTATAGTAGAAGGAGGATATCATTTTGTAAGATATAGATGTTTCCTTTTTATAGATGAAAAGTAAATATAGTGGAAGAGCACCAATACCATTACCCTATTGATGCCCTTTATTTTAATCCCTTTATAACGCATGCAGTTGATGCTTTGTCAGAAAAGAAAACTATTACATATACATATATAGTTCCTACCCAATCATACATGTGAGTATATATTTGCATACATACATACACACATACTAAAGGCTAGGTGTTAAGTTGATATACTTGAGCTCATTTTAGAAGCCAAAAGTTCTTATACACGACTTTGCTTCTTCATCTATCTGTTCTATGATATTTTTGTGCTCATAAAGATTAAAATTTCCTTATTCTGACTTATTCGAGACCAAAGAGTTTCTCAAGTTAAATTATATAATGAGTTGAAAAATATGAAGTGCACATTTGTTTAAGTTAACATAAAATCGTCATGGAAATCAGCAATGATCTAGGGGGCCGAACAGGAGTATATGAACAAGTGTGTTTGATTAATCAAGAGGTGTATTTCATTAACCAACAAATGTTACTGCTCATTTGTTTAATTGCTACAACCGATTCTGTATATAATTTTGGTATTATTATGATATATGAAAACGTAACATAATGTCTTTATTTTGCTCACAATTCTTTGTTAAGATAAATAGTGATTTTTTGATTTATGACAATAACGATTTCGTGATACCTAGCTAGGTAGTGCAGGATCGAAATACGTAATACTAAAAATGATTCAACACAATTAAAGACATCTTTTCAAGATTTTCATGATATCCTGATTCCACTTCTAACACTCATTATCTTTTATCATTAATTTTCAATAGACATGTGACGCATTTCTAATCGTATTTGTCTTCTAAAATCATAAACATGTATTTTAACTCCCAGAAAAGTATTTCAAGTACAAACCAAAACAATTATGTACGAGCTTCTGACAACCATAGATATCTTTATCATTAAGATGGTATATGAAGATCAAGTCGTTATTATTTTGGTGAACTCTAATAATGATTGAGTTTGTTATTGTTTGTATTTGTATTTGTGAATTGTGATTGTGTTCTTAACATGTAGCTACACCTAAACTAGGGATAGATGCTTGACCATGTAGGAAAACTTATCTTTTTGGCATGTTATCAGCCTAACTAATATTTTTCTTTTCCTTAAGTTTTCATCTGTAACTTTTCATTTGAGGGGCTGCTTGGTAGGGACAATGAGTACGTAATAGGTGCATTATCATGATGATGAAATAATATTTAATGATGCTTTTACAATTATTATATGTAGGTTAAATATTAAAATACATGTATCATAGATCATTAGGTGATGTGGTAATATATGTCTTGCAGCTTAATTTCGTCAGTCTAGTAGAAATGATCATTTGTTTTTTTAACGGCGAATAATATAATATACTAGCAAGAAACTAGAAGAAAAAAAGAGATTACAATGAGAATAGGTCCAACACATTTAGATTACATAAACAAATTATTCAATTTATGTTTGCCTTTTTCCATCTATTGATTACCTAAATAAAAGAATAAGTTTTACATCATCTCCAAGTGTCACTCCTTGATCATTGTAGATTAAAAACAACTTCATTGTGAAATCTCCAAATGATTCAAATTGTCGATTGAACCATCACTTCAAAGCATTTGTGTAACCCTTTTGACAAGCTAGCTAAATCTGAGCTTGTTATCAGCTCACTTATATTATTAGGCTTCAAATCATTCAATGACCACCAATTTGTAATGATTTCCCACAAACCGCTACTTTACATTTGACAAATTAGTGAAACTCCGTTTCTTGATTTTCTATCACAAATCGGACATCTAGTGGAGTGAAGATCAGTGCCACCTGTGTCCAAATTGACTCTTGTTAGAAGTCGCTCATTTTGACTTCTCCAAGTAGATATGTTAGATCTTGATTGGCACTAGCTTGTTCCACCGCACCTTTGTATGACCAACATTCAAGAATTTTAAATCAATTAATTTTCGAAGGTTGTTTACCAAATACACGGGGTTATGATCAATAAGAAACAACCATGAGTCATGCTCATCAGACAAGTTTAAACCCACCAGCAACTCCGGCAACCCACGTGTCACTCCAAAAGCTTGTATTTTCCTCGTTGCCTACTTTCCTTTTAAATAAGGACAAAAGATTGATACCCATTTTGGAAATATCACTTTGCAATTTAATAATACGGTTCCATGGCCCCGACGAGGGATGAGAAGAATTCAAGTCTTGGAGCCCACCTTATTTACCACATATTGATTTTACGATTTTGCACCAAAGGGATTTAGGTTCCGAAAGAAAACGCCACCACCATTTTGCTAGCATGGAAAATTTTCTAGCTTGGAGACTCCCAATTCGCAATCCACCATTCTTGAGAGGGGACAATACTTTATTCCAGGCGATCCATACGATTTTTTTTCTACCGTATATCCACCCAAAAAAGTCTTATTCTCAAGCTTTCAAGCTTATGAACTACTTCTGAGGGAGCTATAAAAAGTGAGAAAAAATATGTTACAATGGCCTCAAGTACAGACTTAATTAGAGTTAAAAGTCCCTAAATGAAAGAGTCTTAGACTTCCAAGATGATAGTTTGTCTTGGACTATGTTTAAGATAGGATCCCAATTTGAAGACTTTGACATATTAGAACCAATGGGAAGTCTAAGGTAAAAACATGGAAATTCGGAAGCTTGACGACCTAAAGTTGAAGTTAAGATTTGAACCTCCATGTTAGAAACCCCAACACTAAAAAGCTTGCTTTTGGAGAATTTGACCTTAAGACCGGAAGCCATGTAGAAGCAAGTGACTGGTGTGCAATCTAGATAAGTTTTTGGCCAAATGCAACTATTCTTAGCCTCCTAATAGAGCTTTCTGACCATTATCCATTGGTTTTAAAAACCACATTCGATGACTTCGACCCGCTTCCCTTCAAATTTTATAACTCATGGATTGCTCATGCTGACTTCAATCAAATCGTCAAAGACTCTTGGTCAAAACAAACCAACTCAACCCACCTGACAATTATTTTTAACGAAAAATTCAAAACTGTAAAAGCCGCTCAAAAAAGTTGGAGACATGTTGTGTTAAACAAGGAAATGAGATGTTAGGGATTTAAGAAAGAATCTTGATATCTTGGATGATACAACATAGGAATGTCCCTTAAATCAACAAGAGATAGATGTTAGATTCAATCTCTTAAAGAACCTTGAAGGCTTGGAAAAGGTGAAAATTTAAGATTTAAAACAAAAGGCAAAAGTTAAATGGGCGGTAGAGGGTGAAAAAACTAATAAGTCTACTTGGAAGTCAATATAAAATCGTTGCATCAATCCTTGCAAACTGACTTTTAAAGGTCATCTCCTATGTTGTCAATGTAGTTCAATCTGCATACATTCAAGGTAGACAAATCATTGATGGCCCTCTCATGATCAACGAAATTATTTCTTAGGCTAAGAGGAAGGGAGGGAAAATCATGATGTTCAAAGTTGACTTTGCAAAATCTTTTGACTCACTTGAGGATTCTTAGATTCGGTGATGTCTCAAATAGGGTTTGGCAATAAATGGAGATGTTGGGTTAAAGGATGCTTAAATACGGCTTTTAGCTCGATTTTGGTTGATGGGTCTCCTACTCAAGAATTCAAGATAAAGAAGGGACTTTGACAAAGTGACCCACTATCACATTTTCTCTTATTTTAGTCGTGGTGGCTTTTCACACCACTATTCAAAGAGCAAAAGAGGAAAATATCTTTCAGGGCATTCCAGTTGGTCAACAAAAATCCCTTCTTTCTTATCTTTTGTTTGCCGATGATGCTCTCATAATAGGATAATGGTTAATGGAGAACACTCAAAACATGTTTCGCATCCTTAGATGTTTTCGAATGGCATCGGGTCTTAAGGTAAATTTCTACAAAAACGGGGTATTTAGGGTCCGTTTATTTTCTCAAGTTGTTGAACATTTTTCTTCTGATCTCGGTTGTGAAGCATCTCAATTACCTTTTGTATACCTTGGTCTCCCACTTGGTGACAATATGGTGAAGTGCTCTAGTTGGGAACCCATCGTAGAGAAATTTAGACGAAAATTAAGTCTTTGGAAAGCAAAACACTTATCATACGGAGGTGGCCTTACTCTCCTAAAAACCGTCCTTGGTAGTCTTGGCACCTACTATTTTTAAAGCTCTTCAACATGTTATAAGAAAGTTAGAAGCTTTGAAAATAAATTTCTTCTGAGGAGGATCTACAAATGTACAAAAGATGGCTTGGATTACATGGGAAAAAAAGTTCTTTCACCGATTAAAGTTGGGGGACTTAGTGTTGCTAGTCTTCATATTAGTAATCTTGCTTTATCGTCCAATGAGAGAGGGATTGATCAACATTCCAAGAGATGCAAAATGTCTAATAATGATCAAGAGTTAGCATATCACATGTTCATCAGTTGTAGAATTGCTCGAAAATTATGGTTAGATATCGCATCTTGGTGGAAAACAAAATCTCGGGTCTTTCAATGATATTCAATCGTTGTTTTGTTTCAAGGATCAAAACAATAAAGAAGATTGGCTGCAAATGTTTTATGGATGTGGTTATCAAAACGGGTATTTGGATCCTGTGGCATTTAATTAACGAGTCCAATTTCAATCTCAAAAATCTAAGAAATGAGAAAAATGGAGATGAAGTTAAAGTTCTTTCTTTTTTATGGATTTTCAATAGGATTGGCAAAGGTAAAGTTGATAGGTTAGGTTGGAATTGAAACCCGAATCTCATTCATTGTGACTCCATGTAATCATTTTTGTATTTAGCTTCTTGCTAGTTTTATATTCAAAGTGCAGTTGAAAAAAAAAAAGATAAATATGTAGTGTTCAAACACGGAGTGGTCTTTTTAGTAAGGCAAAAGACCAGGCTCATCATATACATACCGATTAAGAATCATATCCCTTCTTTGGAGCAAAAAACCAGTTAATTAAGACCTGATCAAGAGATCAAACCTGTTAAAGCTTGAAATTTTATGTATAAAGTTAATTAGCTTCAATCAAAACAACTTCATTACATTGAAAGACTAATGATTAGCTAGGTTTTAAATTTACAGATTTTTTTACCAGTTTATATTCATTAACTTTTTAGTTTGTACTTCATCTTTTATATATGATAAAGTTATATTGTTGTAGTTAACCATCACCAATGTTGCCTAGTGTTAAAGTGTCATCATATCCCTATAAAAGGTCTTAGGTTCAAACCTTACTAGGTAAATAATTTGGGGTGGTCAGGGAAAAAAGTCAGAAACGGTCACGAGGATACCACAATTAGGTCGCGTACATCCAAGTAATAGAAAATACTTTCCCTCCTTAATCTGGTAACCTGAATAAGAAAAAACTTCATCCTTCGAATCGTTTCAAATTGTCATAGTTCTATTACTTAAGTTTTTATTTTAGCCGCATATGTTTTACAATATAAGTAATATAAGTACTATGACTATTACATTTATTAAAATATATATGAACTAGTTACTTATTTCATTTCTGCATGTGAATTATATATAGGAAGAAGAAGAAAAACAAGACAAATGCTAAAACTAGACTAAACCATGTTCGTAATGAATGATCAATCTTTTTATGCATCTCCAGATGTAATGACATATGTACTTTCATATTCAATCATTTTCATGATCAAGATTATACACACAATACAATAGTAACTCACTAACTTGCATGTTGCATGGTATGGTACAGTTGTACACACTATTTGATATTAATTTGACTGTAATTAATGGGAGAACTTTTTTTATTGTTTTATTTCTTTTCACAATTATCAGATGGTAGATTGAGATTGCACTTCAAGTACTCACCAATCAAGACTCGTCAATTTTCAGGTATTACAAGTGCAAACTTTTAATGGAGATGCGTTGACTGCAAAGATTTTTAGTCTACTGAATTATTTATTCATCCTCTTCTTTTGAGTTAAGTGGCTAACCCTCTTAAAATATATTTCTGCTACTTTTCACTTTTAAGATCACTAAATCTAAAGATATCATATGCTTCTATTAATCATTATGGTCTTAAAATATTATGTACATATGTCATGGTAATCGTATCATGATCTAACTTTTGCATTGAAAAGCTTCAGTGTTAGAAGTTTTTGTTTTGATCATTTGATCTCCTTCTTAGAGAAGATGCACATATCTAGTTCAATTTCATTACAGATATTAGGATTTATTTTCATGTCTATATAATTAATATCGTTATTAAGATTATTGTTACATGACATTATTCTTTTGGAGGTCATCCAGCGTTCAAAATTATTGTTACATGATGATCGAGTTATCAATGTTTTCAACTGATCTACAAATATTAATTTGAATATATGAAAGATAGCGTTCATGTTTTCTGATTGTTTAAAATAAATTAATTGTTTACTTATTATAATAATAAGTAAAAATATTTGTAAGTTGTAAAAATAATATTTTATTGACGGACAATACGACAATTGTACATTTAAAAAGAGTTTTTAGAAGGATGGATTTGAAAAATAAGAAGACAGATTTATTTTTATTATTAATATATGTTGTGTTAAAATTCGAAGGATGGATATAAACAGTAGAGCAAAGTTTAAATTGAAATAGTTGAATGATATGAAATGATTGGTTGCTTTGATGGATGGGTGTTTGCGCCTGTTGCTAACTGTCCACATCGGGTGGATTTCTATGTTGCTTCAAAAATGTGTCAGCCGACACTATATATTCTGCATTACAATGCCGACAACCTTTTTTTACTTTTTATGACTTTTAATCCTTCCATTTTCACTTCTTTTAAATACGTGTTCTTTTTTCATTTCTTCCAATCGTTATAATTTGATTTTAGAAACAATTATTTGTTAGTGTTTGATTATACAAAATCACTTTTACTAATTAATTTACCTGTACATTGTTGTGTAACCTAGTTGCACACGAGATGCGTACAACTGCACTTAAAATAGTGCATGTTCGATCTAAGATATAGTTGCACAAAAAATAATAGCTGGCATCTTCTAATTTCATTGTTATAGTATCAATAAGCAGTCACTTAAATGTTTCACACGCATGCATAACTCAATTAATAGGTTGTGAATTCAAATATCTAAGTTTCTTTATCTTCATTTGGGGAGTTTTGAACATCGGACCGAGTTTTTCACCCATGAAGTTTTTCATGGCAATCTGTAGTTGTCAGAAATTACTGCAACTTATGAGTGTTTATCAAGCCATTTTGTTTTGTTGATTCATGATTCAAGATTGCTTTCCTCGATTGTTGTTGATGCTTTGTATTTAATGTGCACAAAAATAACCATCTTGCATTATCTAATGTGGCTCTAATGGATTAGTTCCTAAGTTTCGTCATGTGATTTTTACTTTCTCCTTATGATCGAGAAGGTTTTTCATCTTAAATTTTGTAGCGTATTGCATATTGATTTGTTTGAGTAGATTTTATTATTTTGGTGAATTAAGATATTTTTTCTAAATGTGATTTCTCCTAACATATTATCACACGTAAGAGAGTTTAGCTGGACCGTCTAACTGTCACGGTTTAACATATGATTGATGGTAAAACGTACAAATTTGGAGTTCACGAGAAGCCCAATTAACTACTATGTGAATATCTACATTTTCTTAGGACAATCACATTTATTTGTTGGTGATAAACATAATATTCAAATCATTCACATTTTAGATGGTATAGTGCTAATAATGGGTATGCTTTACCAAATGGCTAACCAATTCTATATCCCGCCCAAAATGATTCAGTTATTTAAACCAAAAAATATGCAATTAAGGCCCATTAGAATTTTATAACAAGCCCATTTACTCTACATTCCATTTAAACAAAAGTCCAGGTTTGTGAAGGGGATAGACAAAATGCCAAAATGGTTTCTTGCTACCTACTGTATATACTAATTCTTACCAGTATTTGAACTTTTGGAGTAAATAAAATTTCCAAAAATTATGACAAAGTAATGCTTCACACTAATGAACATAATAATCAATTGATTAATTAAAGGTACTTGATAATTTAATATTATTCTTAACACTAGTTTCTTCAAGTTATAAACCTATTAGATCCAATTTTATGGATGCTTTGTTATTACACAGGAAAAGAACATTAATAGTTAACATGTAAGTTTCAATTCTGTGCACCGGCGATTAGTTTGTGTAGATGTATGCAAGCCAACATGTTATGCAAGTAAAACAAGTTATCATAATGTGACTCGAAGATAAATGATCATTAACACCATATGTGTAAAACCATTAATCATCTTTAGGTATAAACATAATTTTAGTATCATACACAATTTGAATCCCCTGTAAGCTTGGATACACCAGACCCTCTTACTCTATAGAAAATAGCTTCATAAAGAACTTAATTATTTAATTGTAGAGTTGACCCAGTCACTCGACCCATATATTAGGATGAACTGACTAGTTTTGAACCGAATTCTAGAGCTCCACAAACAAGATTTGAAGACTAGTAATGAAGAATATAGATGCTAAAAAAAAGTTTACCTAACTTAAACCTAATCACATTAGCTTGGTAAAGTACTAATTCATACCAAGCCCAACAAAACATACCGAACGCCTAGTTTTAAATCACTTTCTATGTTTCGCATACAAGAATGGAATAGTTTCGCATAACATGGTTCCATATTTTGCAAATTCTTTTTTTCTGGATAATGTTATTGCAACTAATTTCACATTATCACCTGTATAATTAGATGCAGCAAAGAAATAACTCAATAAGAAGAAAAAAATTGTAACCTTTTTTATTTTCTTATTTCTACATGCGTGCTGCTAGAAACATTGAAGTTATATACTCGAAAAAATTAAAAAGAAAATTACATTTATAACCCTAACTTTGTTATATACACAAAAGCAAATCTTCTTTAACTTTTGGACGCACCTAAGTCTTGTGAACTACTATAACTATGCATCATTTTTCTGCCTATATATTTTATCTTTGCATGTATCAGATTTTAAAAGGGGCTTTAGAAAACTATTATGTAAAGACAGTAAATGGTTTAACAAAAAGATCAACAGACAAGAAGTTGGAGTACAAAAGGATAATACAAAAGATATGGTGGGTGAGTAAATGGATCAAAAGTGCATTCAAGTTTTTGAGTAGAAATTCTTTAGTAGTAATCATTCTGTCTGTAAATATGTATGTTACTATATGTATGTTATTTTTTATTTTATAACCTTTCACTCACTCACAAACGTCTATTGTAATGCAAGAAAAGCTAAAGGTTTATAAGTCAAGGTCCAAGGGCCCTCTTTGGGACCCCTATTGCTTCACAATGTGTACCTCATGCTTAAGTATTAGTACATTATGCAAACAACCAATTGTAAAGAGAACTTTTATGGTTATGGTAGTTTAAGATCACTTCTTTCCTTAATCATTTGCCTATGATAATATTTTTCAAAAATTAAGAACTAATAAAATCATAAGTTATCTATACAGTCTTATAAATCCTTTAATTTAGAGGTTATTAAAACCAAACCAAATAAGACTTCACATTATTACCGACCATTTCTATTTTCTAGTTATGGAAGTGAAAGCTATTCTGTAGGCCCCATTTGGTTTCAATGACCCAAAACAACTTCAACTCTACAAGAAAGCTAGTCCTTCCTTTGGCTGCCTACCACATACACAAAACCACCATATAAAGACACACAGAATGCACATTAAATCGTGGATATTTTTAAAAAGCTAATCTCCATTATTCATAACCCTTCCACTAATTAAAACAGATGCCACCATATTCAAATATGAAGAAGTAAATCAAAGCAACAGTAAGCAGCTAACATCTCAAGTTCTTGAATTCAACTTTCATTTTATTGATATTCAAGCATAAATTCAAGGGGAATCGTTGGATGCATCAAACTGCACCTATCATTGAGTGCAGCAAGAGCGAAAAATAAGTGACTTGAAAAGGTTAAACAACCAAAAATAAAGTTTTTCAAGATTATAATGAAACAATAACATAGGTAATGCTAACATTTACCAAGTGCTGCAAAGGTAAAATGATAGGACATATTTATGGTTACAGCCCCTCAAAGTGTCTAAGTTGGATAAAATTACCCCTTGATTTACACTTGACACTACACATCATTTTCCCTATAATTAATTGGAGAAAAGGTAAACCATACCACCAGTGAAGAACAAGCATGACAAGATCGTGAAGCAACTACAACAGAACTTGTAATTTTACTCTAAACTTTCTTGAAAATTAGGTATAAATATAAGAATTGGATGAATTGAAGAAAAGAAACATCACAAGATCTTGAAACTTAAACAAAACTGGGAAGTAACTTAAATTGTTCTTGAATGAATTGGAGAAAAATATTCAAAAGTTGAAAACAGTCTAAACAGAAAGATGAAAAGTTGAACTCTCACCTCTCTAATGTCCTCTGAGAAACAAGCAAAAACGAAGCCCGTTTAGCATGATTTCTGATGCTAATCCTCTTCTGGAGCTGGGAGATTAAGATCGATCATATCATTATACATTGGTTCCTCATTTTCCATTGTTGCCATGTGATTAATCCTATCTACAGAACCATTAAGAAAATGAGACCTTTTATGACCCCCTAAAGCTTGCCCTGATTTAAACATCCTAAAACAAATCGGGCATTCATGTTCTTTATTCTTTTTTGGCCTCATTTTCTTCTCATATTTAGCCTTTTGATTACTGGCAAATTCGCCCTCTGAACTATTGTTCTTTTTGTGACAGGGTCTATGTCCACCTAGTCCTTGAAAAGAACTAAACACTTTGTTGCAATTCATACATTCATACTTGTTTCTTTTCTTGTAAGATGCCTCCCTTTCTGGATAATATGAATCATCATCATCTCGAATTCTTTTCTTCAAAGAATCACCATAACCGAATTCCCTAAACAAATTCCTTCTAATTTCTTGCTTCTCTTCATAGGATAAGGTTTTGTAGTTGAATCCGTTCACCCCTTTCGATCCGTTCTGGTGTTGATCACCATTCCTAAGAAGCTCCTCAACTGAAATATCAGATTCCACTTTCCTGATTCCATTCTTACAATTCCCAGAATTCGAATTTTCAAACGGGCAACTCTCAGTCTCATTCTTGAGTAAAGTCCATTCCTTTTTACTGTTCTTTACATCAATTGAAGACAGTTTAGTCTCTAAAACAATCGAATTGTTGTCTGATGATTCCACAACTGAATTAACTCCAGCCCAGTTGGTTGAATCTTTAGATAACATCATCAAACACATTGCAACTTCTTCTTGTTCAAGCTCATCAATTTCAGAAACAGGTGAAGATTCATAATTGTAATTGCTATTATTACTAGTGTTGGTGTAAGTTAAAGAAAAAGAAGATGGTTTAACTACAACTTTCTTGTACCTTTTTGATTTGGATCTTGTAAGGCAAATTGAGTCGTTTTCTTCAGTATCCGAATGACTATCTTCAATTAACTTATCTTCATGATCAAGATTCTCACTTGTCCATGAATGATCATAATCCTTGAAGCCTCTATCTTTATCAGAATGGAAAGCCATATGACCACATAAAGCTTTTAAAGATTGAAACCCTTTACCACATTTTTTGCAAACTTTCTCATTTGGGAAAGGTAAAGTTGATGATGAAGAACCAACTGCCCTCCAACTCCTTTTTGGGTTCTCTCTTAACCCATAAGAATTTAGATTCCCATTTTCAATTCCATTTCCGTTACTGATTGATGTTAAATTATTTTTAATAGGCTCAAATTTATCATCTGATTCAGCTGAATTAGCTGCTGCTGCAGCAGCAGAAGCAGCAGCAATTACATGAGACCTCATATGCCCTCCTAATGATTTCCCACTTGGGTACCTTTTATCACACAACTTACACACAAATCTCATTTCATCATGATCATCATCCATCTTAAATTCCTGATTTCAAGATTGAATTTTGAGAAGTACCCAATTGAGAAAATCAAAAAATAAAAAAGTTAAAAAGATCAACTTAAGCTTACTACATTTGCTGATTTTTCAACAAACATCTTCTAGGGCTCAAATCCCAGCAGCACAAACCCACAAATGCTGGAAAAAATAAATTAAAAGTGGATCAATAGTACTCCAAAAAGCTCATTATATTCAGGGAATTTTTGTAGTTCTCAAAGCAGATCATGTCTCGCAGAAGAAAAAAAAAATCAAATCAAACCCTTGTTTATTACAATTTGGGGGAACTTCAAGATTACAAATCTTTAACAAAATCAAGTACTCAAACACCCAAAAAAGCTTAATAGGAAAATACAAAAAGTAAAGTACTTGCTAATGTAATGTTCAATTTTTTGTATAAATTAATGAAACCCCATAAATAAAAATCAAAACTTTATTAAATTTTGGAGCAATGAGAGGTAAGAAGTAGTGAATGAAGAGATGGGAAATTGAAAACGGACTCCATGAATGACTGTTTCATATGTTTGTGCTTCTGTGCTTTCTCTCTCTATATATGAGTTGGAGTTGTAGTCGGAGGAGAATTTCATGCATGGAAGTAAAGTACTAAAATTGAGAGAGAGAGAGAGAGAGAGAGAGAGAGAGAGAGAGAGAGAGAATGCCACGTGTAATCAAGAGAGCGAAATTCGTTGATTTGATCTGATGGTCAATATTTTAAGTTGGATCGAATTAAGAGGATCTCAGAGAATACAGAAACTCCCAGATGATTTTGTTGAGTGAAAACAATTTCTTCCTCTTTGTTGGGGTAACATTAAAAACGGAGTGGTTTATATAGGGGAATTAACTTATAATGGAAGAATCAATTCTAACTGTTTAATTTTATTAAAAAATTAATAAAATTTTATATTTTTATATTTTTAAAAGTTTAATATTTTAATAATAATTATTAAAAATTATATTATAAAAATTAGTATTTTTTGTCTTCAATTAGATATTTTACGTTATATATTTTTGTCAAACTCTTTTTCATTTTTTAATAGGTTTTGAAAACGAACATTGCATGGAATTACAATTAAATATCACATGTGATATTGACTATCATATGTGATACCAGCTATTATCACTTTTGTTATCATATCTAATAGTCATTTTCAAAATACATCAAAAAGTGAAAAAGAATTCATCGAAAGTATAACATGTGATATATCCAATCGAAAAGATTTATGGTGCAATTTTTATAATTTTTTAAATAGCCGTTTTTAAGATATTTAATTTTAAAGAATGTGGAGGAAAGTGGAGATTTTATTAAAATGACTTTTGTACCCCTATAAATAGAGATCTTTCATTGGTTCTTCCATTCTCACTAAATTTTCTATACTCATTTAAACCCAACTCTCATGTAGGAAGAGGGGGTGTTAAGTGAGAAGTGAGAGAAACCAATCACCATTTGACACATGTCCCTTCTATTATTAATAAATTAAAACTCTTAATTTTTCATCAGATTTAGTTCTCCCCTCCGTAATGAAACTTCTCGTTTTCATCTTCCATTCTTCTTACTTCTCTTATCAACTCCAGTCACCACCTCCAGCTAATCACCACCATCGAGCACCACTGTTCAACCACCATATCTTTTTCTCCACAACATCTAAAACACCATCTCCACCTTCATGTACAACCATTAAAAGAAAATGAAGAAAACACAAGTCAAAATTTGAATTTTTTTCACAAAATAAGGTTTGATTTAATTATATTCAACTATTTTTAATATATAATCTTTACATCTTCATCATACTTTCTTACTTCTTCAAGTTTATATCTCATAATTTCAAACAAGTCATGTATATTTTAAAGTGCACATAAGGTGTTCGATGAAACGTCTAAGTAATTCTTTTTATTACAAGATAAGACTTTGATGCAACAACTTCATAACTACACTACTTCGTAGCAAACTCTTACTTGCAAAAGCTATTAAAATGATTGTATTTGTATGTAAATTATATACTTTATAAATATGATGCACTACATATTAACACTATGATGCACCATAATTTACATATGATGATGTTTATCACATAACTTATAAGTTTGAAATTATAACTGTGATGCACTATTTTTTTATTACTATGACGCACAAAATTTATACGTATACGGTGCTTATTGGATAGTTTGAAATTGGTGCATTATAGATATAAATATACAAATCATATAATTTATGTTTATCAAACAATTGATACATCTGTAACATAGATGTTGTTTGTTAATTTTCTTCAACTAATCGTTTCTAAACATAAATAAAACTAAAAAATTCATAAAAATGACATAGTTTCATATGTATTGTGTTACTTAAACAAATATTTATCTTTAAACTTGTTAATAACATTTGGTAGATACAGAAGGTGAACAAAATAAAAACACTTGAATTTGAGTTAGATAAAAAATAATTAATTCCGATAGTCAGATTTCGATGACGGCGGCTGGATTTCGGCCATTGACAATAGTCGGATTTCGAGGGTAGATGACATTGACCATTGTTGGTGATGGCAGATGTAATTTTTGTTGGTGAATGTGAGATGGAGGGAGAGAAAGAGAAAAAGAGATAAAGATAAAAGAGAAAGACACTTATTAGAATTTTATTGTATTCCTTTTCTTCTATCTTGAATATCCATCTTTCCTAAAACTCTACCCATTAAAAAGTAGCTTCTATTTTTATAAAGTTTGATTTAATATCATGTAAAAATATTAATGTGAAATTTGACTAAAAATATATATAAGTTCAAGCTGTATTTAATCTTCTGACATACGAATTTGTATTTATTCTCTATTTATATCTACCGATCAGTTACCATATGTACCGATAAAGATGATTATAATCTATTCAATACGTACTATATGTTCTTAGATATTTTATGTTTTTATCATACTTGATACTGATTTCTTTTTAACTGTTACTATTATATTATAGTTTGGTATTGCATTTACATATGTCAAACTCTTATTAAAAAGTTATATATCATTTTCTGACATACATATAACTTCTCAACATTTGTTTCCAGAAATAAGATTTAAACCAATTTATAAATTATTTGATTAGAATTCGAATGGCTGTTTATCTTAGTAGGATTTTAATAATATAATTTCAATAACAATTTTTCTGATTTAATTTAAATATTTGTATCATTAAAACTTAAATCAACTGCGGAGTTACATATATTAAATAGTATTTACTGATGGGTAAAAAGGTAACTTTGATTAAATACTCAGAAAAAATAAAAGTATTTCTTTTTAGATAGTCCAAACTTGGAAGGATGTGTTAGAAACTGTTGTTAGTCACTAAAAAAGTATAAATATAGTAAGTGGTTGAAAATTAGTATTCACATCAGGTATTGCAAACAAATAAATAATGTATATATTTAATTGTCAACCATACTATACTTTATGGTTGGTATAAAATAACTGTTTTGGTCATTTTGAACATTTCTTTGAAGCTAGATGTTATACTTTATAAACGTTTATTAAATAATGGTGATGGTGAGTTTGGTATATATGCATGACACATAATAAAAAAGAAAAACAAACAACATTTTTAAAATACTCAATTTAATACAGAACACATTTTGAATCGCATAAAATATAACATCATCACTTTGACTATTTTATTTTCCAAAAAGGTCTTTAGCTTTTATATGTAAAGTAGGTTAATATTTCTTGTGGAAATTTACCCAGGAAACAATGTCTTGGATCTTTGGATAGTATTTTAATTTGTATGAACTTAAATATAACATGAATTATTATTGTTAATCAAGATATGGGTAAGCATATAAACACATAAACAATAAGTTGGTGATTTTTCGTTCTTTTATTTGCTAAATAATAATAATTAAATTATCGAGACTATAATAGTACGGTTTGTTATTATAGGTGTTCTAACGTTTCATGTTAGAATGATTGGTTGAAAAATCCTTTGTAATTTTTTAGCACTTACTATAATTTTTTTTAGTGTTATATATCATTTTGCTGTTAAAAAAAATAATAATAATAATAACGATTCGTTATTTTATTGAAGATTTTGGAATTAATTATTTTTTATAGCAATTCCATATGCAGTCACTAGTAATACTCTAAAAGATGGTGACAAACATTAAATTGTTTATTTTTTGGGTATGACATATGATTTATGTATTTATCAATTTATTTAATGGGCAGATTAATCAAGTTTACATAAGTTGCATTATGACCAGCTATCGAATGATTCAAATAAAATTCAACCCGAACTATGAATTGCTGCGAGTATAAAAAATCAGGGTATTTTATATACATGCAGCTAAAAAACAACATAACCTCAGTGGACTACGTCTATTCTATTTTACCAAACAAATAATATTCAAATTCGTATGGCAATTTTTCTTAAAACATAATATTTAGCTTGTCATAAACTTCAAACTATCAAAGTTGTCTATGTTTTTAAAAAAGGTGATTATATATTCACTATCTTTTTTATGAATTTATCACAATTATATATTAATAACTTGTACTATATAAATAAATAATACACATTGTTGACGAATTTATCAAAATAGACGGTGAATTACCACTGCTCTTTCGTAAAGGAGTTGAGAAATGGTCTCTACAGCGACCCACCACCTTCCACTTAAAAGATAGAAGACTCGACTTTCACTCTTACTTTGACCAATTTACCCTGACCCAATAATTCCATTGTTATCATAGTTATTTACTATTATTATTTATCTATAATCGTAAAACAACATTCTTCAATATATTTATCATTTTATATTAGTCAGGTGGAATGTACTAACTTTTTATTAATCTTATTAATTAATTATTTACATAATATAATTTTTAATATAATATCATAAGTTTTAAAGTAATCTTTTTCTTATCAAACCAGTATTTAATAGTTCCCTCTTAAATATGTGACAACTTACTCAAGTCACCATTGAGTTTATCACAGTTCATAACTGCAAAGCTGCAAACTGGCAATCAAATAAAAACACAATGATAATTCACTTTTTAAAAGTACATTTTATCAGCGATCAGCTAATTCATTGACCAAATTAAATACCAAGTACATATAAGTCAATATTTATTGCAATTATTTGCAAGGTAGGCTAGACCACCTGAAACAATTACTGATTAAAGACAGAGGTATGCACCAGAAAACATCAAGAAGCAAAAGGGTGAAACCCAACACTAAATTGCTCTCTAATATAAAATATTTATTATGAACACAGTCGATATTACAAATCTAACAACACTTTCAATAAATATTCTAACTGCAATCTGTAGCACAACAAAGAAAACCGACCTCGTTTTAGACAAATGTATATTGAAAATACAGCCCCCCATGGACAACCATAACACAAAATTAATTTACTGAAAAGTACAGTTATTGTTTTTTTGTTTTTAAAGGGGGTACATTAGAAATAAATTATACCAACAAGTGCAGTTCACGATTGAACGAGCAAAATTGCATTAGTTTAAACTGCTTGTGCTGGTTTTAGAAGATCCAAAGATTTCTTCAATCATGCTGCATGTAGGTAACAGATCAACACCTTTTGTTGAACCCATTGATGAGTACGGTGGGTCCCAATGCAAATATGATTCTGATCTCAACCCTCCATTGTTTCCTTCTTGTTTGTTAACATTCACGGGCTTTTCTTGCTCGTTTTCACTTGTAACTTTTGCATCATGTATATTGTTTAAAGAACTTTCATTGCTTTGATTTTGACCCTCTTCAGCACCACAATTGTCATCGCCATCAACGTCTTCAAATTCAGAATCATAATCTTCATGGTCAACAAAAGGTCCAACTACAACATCTTCGTCTTCTATGACGACCCCGGGAGTAACTCTTTTAGTTCCCCACCATTCATCGTCATCACTATCAATCGCCAACAAGTGTGATCTATTCTGAACAGCACGTCTCCGAAGAATAAAAACGTTAAAATAATAACTGACCAATTCTTTCTTCGTTCGGGAAGGGAACGCAATTGATAGTTCATCCCAGAACTTTTTACCATGAGAAACGGGATTAGAGTAAACAACGTCTTGGAAACGTTGTTCTTCTTCAGTCCAGTTACCAGCTACTTCCTCACCCATGTTATTAAATCCCAAATTAGAAAACTTTTCAAGCCCTAAAGATTCCTTTAAATTTAACCGTGCTTCATTGACGTGTTGTTGCACACATCTAATAGAACCACCATCTAAGCATTCGCAATCTGTTTGGAAAATTACGATATCACTCTCTTGATTGGAAATAACACAAGTGCCCATCAAACTTTCCTCATAATTTTGAGCTGAATCTGAATCAAATTCAGGTACGTTAGCTTGATGTTCTGGTCCAACAGGCACCTCTTTTCTTGGAAAGCAATTTAATAAAGATGAATATGTATCATCGTAATGAACTAGTTGTCGTCTTGGCAAATTGAATTCGAAAAATTCTGGAAAAACGCTCGAGTAAAACGTGAGTGCTGTTCCAGAGACATCTTCGCGACCACTGATGCCAGTCACTAATGGTAAGGAAGCACTGGCTTGAAACGTCTTGTCGAAATCTTTGACAACATTGATCTTTTCATGGACAACATCCGTGTGGAAGAACTTAGCCCCACCGTCACCTATACCACAGCAAGTAATAATGTTTGATTCAATTTATGATAAAGGTGGAAATTCCGACCCATTATATTGTAAATAGGTCGATTCAGGTTGTGTTTTATCTCTAACAGATAAATGGTTAAATTAAAATATAGCTCAACAGGAAAACTGGCAAGCGGATTATAGTCGCCTAAAGTGTATTTTTGAGCATAAAACCTTCTAAATCATTTTACTCGAATGGTATAACTACCACAACCATTTTCTACAAAATAATTAAAAATGGACAAAACATGTATCATGTCAAACTGTCAACCTAACACAATCCAGACCAACGTTACTTTTAGTGTTTTACCATTTTGCCTCTTTATCGAACCAGCATCATGGTCACTCTGAAAAGAAGTGCTAAATATAATTCAAAACGTGAAAACCTTTTCCAACATATACATATGTTTGAAGGTTATACTTTGTGAAACCAAAAACAGGCTCTTGTTTGTGATAAGCAGGGCGTTATATAACTAAAACCCACAACAATGAGGCAAGAACGGGGACATTGGTGAACTCCAACACCAGAAACTTGAACATACAATAGACTACTACACAAAGGAACACTCTTTTCAAGCATGCACATGTGTGAATCTCGTGTGTTAACTCGATATACACATGGGGAGGATCACATAGAAGAACATGGAACGGAAAAGAAGATTGTATCTCCCTTTGTGCTTTTGCTACATCTTAGTTTGAAGCAAAAGAAACTAACAAGAATAACTATACATAGTTTAGAATTGCTTCCGTCTTATTTCCATAATTGGTTGTAGATCAATAGCTTGGGGACATTTGATTTATTTCATCTGCATCCATGGACTCATTAACTATAAGGCATCGTATCCAGGAGGAATAACGATAGTCAAAGAGTTGTCAACTTTTTAAGCACTCAAATTGCATTTTCGTAGCAAACTAACCACTGTTCTTGTGAAAATTCCCCGAATGGCCAAAAACACTGTTTTCACCAGTAAGTTACTTTGGACAAATAAACATTAAAAAAATGAACACGATTACGCTTGCCCTTTTCTTGTCCAATATTGCTTGTTCTTGCAAAAGAGTGTGTTTAATTGTTGTATTTTAGGAAGAATAATAGTTCTATTTTACAAAAATAAAACAGAAAAAAAAAATCAAATATGATGGTTCAACGTAATTCACTCATGTCAAAAAACATTCGTAAATGTCCATGTGCTGCTTAAAGAATTAGAGACTTACTGAGTTTGTTTATTGCCAAACTCATTACACCACAAAGACTATGCATCTGCCTCGATCAAAGAAAATAATAACTAATTTCCTAAAACTCTCATTTTTAAGGGAAATGATATGATATATTGCTCCCTGGAGAAGGAACTCCATTAACAACCATCCATTTCCTGAACTATTCGGCTTTTCTTCAAAAACGGGAAGTCACTTTATCAACTTCAACTAACAAACATTCAACAATTGACACGACCTATAGATGAAAGAACAAAAGGCGTCCACTAACAATGTCGATTGACAAAAAGTTTACTATGACCTAACTCATCGATTGTCAACTGTTATGCTCACGCTCACTCTAATTCCTAAAGAAATAACTTGTCCCTCCATCATGTAGATACAGTCTGTTGTCAAACATACATATGATCTTTTTAGATAATATTTTGGGACCCAAGGTTTGTTAATCAAATAAGGTTCCACGTCTACATCTTAATATTGCAACTAAAATTAGAAAACCTATTAATAGACTTCCATAACCACATTTGTTGTTTACAAAAAGTTTGAGTTCAATACCATATATGGCCCATCACCAAATGTCTAATTCTGGTCACGCTATTAATATTTTCTATTGTTATATATTCTGCGCATTGACTATGTCGATAAATAATATGAACATTTGAAAACGTCAACATAAAAAATGATGGTAACCAGAGGAGCAAATAAAAGATACAAATGCAAGAATTTATAATTATCTTCTCACCTGAAATCTCAACATTTCGAGATTCTTCAATAGAATGTTTATCTTCTTCATACGAATCAGGCTTATTTCCATTTTCAAAATGCTTTGGGCACTTAATAAACTCCTGAAGATCTTCATCGAAAGGTCGTTTGGTTCCCATTACAACCTGAAACATGTGTACAACGTAAAACAAAATTGATATAAAAGTAAAAGGATCACTGACATAGATTCTTTTTTTATGCATAATAAGAACAGTAAGTTTAATCTAACATACACAAACTAGAGTATGTGAATGCATGGCGGAAGGAGTTATGTACAATATTGAAAATTGAAGTGCATGGATATATAAAATGGTAGTTTTTCTTTTTATGAATTGTGTTATCAATTTAGTTTATAATGCTTTTGAGTTCAATTTTTGCCCATGTTCCAGTCCCACACTCGCAATAGATTTTTCATATGAAGTTTATTACATCCATGCATACACCTGAATTATATGCAAACATGTATATGATACGGACATTTTTACAGGTAATGCACTTATCCTCTAACTGTCTAACATATTCAAACTAGCATTTAAATGATAATATCTTATCAGAACTGATTCCTTTTCTTAATGTCAAATACGTACTGACGAGAACATAGGCTCTTCTATCTAATGACAACTTTTGTCTAATAATGCAACCATTAGCCATCCATCTACAAAACCAAACCACAAGCACTTACAGGGTCTGATCGATAAAAGTTGTTCATATGTTTGACACTTGTTTGATAAAAAAAAATAACAAATAGATTAAATGGCAGAGACTTATATCTACACACAAGTCTGTGCAAGTAATCTATATATTTATCTCTACATTTGGCAAACGTCTAATAGCTGATAAACTCTTCTCAGTCCAACTTTTTTAAAGCACGTGGTTTGGCTTCACATATGAATGTCTAACAGTTGAACCGCGAAGCGGAATTTTTCATTAAGCAAAATATGCTACACTGGTAAATGGCTTCACTCAAACAGAAATCATGTCTAAATCCGACCCGTGAATGGCTCATATCTAGAAAGAAAATCATGTTTAAATGTGGGTTTTAAATATGCTGAACGACAAAAGAATCAGCTGTAAAAACGTATACATCATATAAGTGTTTGCATGCATGGCTGCAGTTAACAAAAATCTACTGTGCTTGTTGGAGCTAGAATATGAGCAAAAGTTACAGATGGTTTCTATAAACTGAATAACAATCATAACACTGTAATTCAAATTATCCCATGAATAAATCACCATTTCATATCATGTAATACTGTAATACCCCAGGAAAACTAATTTCAGGTTTCACTTAGCTAATACAGGTAAAAATAGTAACGTTAATAAAATAAAATCCCAAGCATTAACTAACAAAACATCCATCATAACTAAAATATATATATAATTAACACCAAACTTACCAAATCCCTCAATGAAGTTAGAGAAACAATAACTTCTCACGCCTCAGAAACCCTAGATTATAAATTATACTGAATTACTATAAATTGAAGGACTATTGACCAAAAGAGTGAATTACACGGATTATAAAAATCCGATATATAAGACGGATCAGGGTAGTAAAAGACTCAATCTAGACAGATAAGAACAAACCATAACCCTAAAATTGGATATAATAATGGAATTAAACAATTAATTAGATCAATAGATAGAGAATGATAGAAATGAAGGATAAATCATCAATCGAAAAGGGTAATTTTAATGGATAGATGGGAATTGAAGCTTGATATGAGAGAGATTTCGAAGAACGCGATGAAAAGGGGAAAATGGTTACGGTTCTTGTTTGCTACAAAACCGGGTTCGGTAGTAGTAAATAAAACATTACCACGGGCGAGATAAACCGCTCACCGCTGTGTATGACAGTATGCAGTGACATGTCGTTTTTTCACTTTGTTAATTAAGGTTAGATTTGTTCCTCAAACACGTGATTAAAAACTACTTGTACTAACTAAATTACTCGCGCGTGTTTTAAAATCAACCACAAAATATATTAGATTTAAACCGTGTGATACAAGACAATTTAAGTTTAGCAATTTTAATATTCACAGTTTTTATAGGTTTAATAACTTAATATTATTTTTTAATTAGTGTTTGAATAGGATTCATAGATTTTTTAATTAATTATTATTATATTTAAATATTATCTAACTTTATTTTTTAGTTTATCTTTTAAATTTAAGTAATTATATATTTTTAAACTATGAAAGGCTGTTACGTGTCATTTTGCTTATGTAGTAAAATATAAAGCAAGTTTTTATTGTCCTTTAATATATATAGAATAGATATATAAGAGTTTTATACGAAAATATAATGTTAAAAATTGATTGATAATGTAACTTCACATATTTATACATTTCGTTATATTGTTAGAATTCTTAGGGCTTTTTTTATTCTTCTTACCTTTGTTGTGTTGTAGTGATTGTTTATTTAAAAAATAAAGTTTACTTTTATACAATGTGTGGGGTCTAAACTCTAAGTGATTGTATAAAATGTTTAACTTTGTATTGGAAATAAAAGAGGTTTAACATTTTATAATTTTCAGATCATGTGCATGAACTCAAGATTGATTCTATTTTATAAATAAGTTATTTATGGATAAATATACTTTTTTAATTTCCATATTAGGTGATGCAAATTAAAAGGTATAATATGTATTTTTCAATCTTTATATTGTAAGTTGTAAGGATGTATCGGAAACACTTTATAAATGTTATTATATGTATATTATAGATATAGATTTGAATTTTGCTCGACACATCTTTTATAATTAACACAGCCTACTAAAAATTACAATATGCCTAAATTAACCACCTAATTGATTATACATTTTTCATTATTCAACTTTGCAAAATGAACAAAGATTGGGATGATCATCATACAAATTTAAAAATAAAAAAACATTACAATTACATTTACATTTAGATTCTTATGTAAGATTTTAAATGCTTTCATTTACAAATAGTCATAACATCAGGAACGTGTGCCACATTATACATGACATTTAGAACCATAATCGTAATCTCTTAAAACAACCCGAACAATAATTGGTACTTGCAAAAGTAACACAATTATTAAAAACACGTGTAAGAAAAAAGTTATCACAATCACATGTATATATATATATCTATATACTAACGGCAGTGACGGATTCAAAAAAAAATTAATTAAGGGAAGCATTTGACAGTTGGCACTGGAGGTAACACTACCGGTCAAAGTAGTCGGGTACAAAAACCATATAAATATATCAAACATCACTTTTAAAGAACATGTATGAAAAATGATAACAAGATAAATCAAGTTAGAGTATTTTCGAGTTAAAATTATTCAAGTTTGATGTGATACTTTATGTTTTAATTATTTAACTATAATGTATTCAGATTTTTAAAATTTGACGGTTTAATTCAAATGAATTGGAATACACACATAACATTTCATAAAACACTATAAAAAAAACATGTAAGTAGTTAATCATTTATGTATAACAATGTATACTTAATCAACTATTAGAGCTTTATAAAGTGTGAAATTTGTATCATTAAACAATTTAGTTAACATACTCTCTACAAGTTAAGTTTATAATAAATAGTAAAAACCCTATTTAATATTATATTGTATAATCATTTCATATATCTAGATTAATTATTATTAAAATATTAAATCATTCTTGTGTACATGGAAAATAATTGGAGACAGGACTATAAATTCGTTTGGTATATCATATACGTGATTCAAGGTCTAGAAAAAGATAATTTAATTCTCATATTCACATCGTAGATAGGACAGATGTAAAATAATCTTGTCTAATTTTCAAGTTCTCAATTTGGCTCTAATAAATTAACAGATGCTGGTGACCATTGAGTTTTTAGGCTCGGGATTAGCATTTGGACCTCATTAATTAACACATATTGGATCAAGATGATTGGGTCAGTGAACTTCCTATTTGTTAATTGCATCCGCACATGTGCTATTAGTTATTTTTCATCCCTTGTGCAATAATCATTTGTTATGTTTATATTTGTAAGTTATGGCAATACGATAATCGTATCGTAAAAGTGTAACAAATATAATTAAACAGATACAAATTAAACTTATGGGATCATATAGTTTTAATCATGTACTTGATTTTCATAATTGTTATATTGCCTCAATCTTATCGTCTCGTTTACATTAAGCACTCTAGACTTTCCATGTCTTCTAATAAGTCGCCCTCTAATACATAATAATTTGTGTCCGCATGTCACATAATTTGAGCCAAAGCATAGAATCAAGTTATGTTAAATAATAATTAATTTAGTCCGCACAAAGATAGTTTAATTCAATTGACATTTAACCGTAACAAATTCCATCCACATTGAATATTATAAAGTCATATTACTTAAGTAAATCATATTTCATCATTATCATCACTATTATAATTATTATATATAATATATATAATATAATATAATATTTTTGTTAATATTCGGAATGTTACATATTCCTTTACTTAATTAGTGTAGTAAATATTTTCAGAAAAGAGCTTTTGAATTTTTTATTTTATTTTATCAAATCAAATGGTAATTGGTTAATGGATCTTTTATTTCGGAACCAATTAACCATTTATTAATTAATATTAATAATTATAATTATTCAGTGATAAGTATTCATTATATTTTTAACACTTTGATAATATTAATATCAAATGATAAACATTTTACTCTTTAAAGTACACATGTTGTATGTATGTAAATAGTCAAAAGATAACTAAAACAAAATAGTAATAGTTACCTTATCGTGTGAAAGTTAAGCTATTTAACTACATTATAATAGATCAAAAGTAATATAAATGGTTTAGTATAAGTAAAAGTATAAATAACTTTTTGTTAATATAATATACGTGGTATGTGTAATATGTATAGTTAACTGTTCGTGATAGACTGAAATTGAAAAGTTAAAACAATATTGGTTCGACTAACCAAACATAAAAAACGAAGTAAAAATCGGGAGTACGAATCAATAATTCTTGAAGTTTTTTTTATTTTCTAATATTTTGAACATCCCTACGCTTGACGTTAATCTTCTCATAACTTGAGATCTATACATTTTATATTATCCGAAGAGATTGATTCAGGTAACTCATGATCTGAAACTGCATGTACCTACAAATTCGATCGCTAAAACCATGATGATTAATCAATTTTGCATCAAATGTTTTTGTAATCTTGTTTTAGTAGAGTATTATGTTACCTAAATTTATATGAAATTGTTAATATAACTACACAAATAAAGACACACTCATATATACAAGTGTCATACGAATTTAATTATGATATAATTATTTTACCTATATCTAGCATTTCCTTGACACAATTTCGATCATTACCAATACACAACCAAAGTTTAGTAATTATATTTTATATTTAACAAATCAAACAATTAATACTTAATATAAATTAGTTAGAACTAAAAGCTCTAAAACAAGTTACGTGTATACTTAATTACATATATTGTTTTAAATTATTTCAGAATTTAGTTTATTATTGTAATTTACACTTATACTTTTTTAGCACAGTAGGGGCCAGAAAAATAAATGAATATTACTCCTCGAAATTGAGAAATATTCAACCCAAATAATTATACTTTAAGTGAAGTTTAATGGAAAATTAAAAGTTATTTTATTGACATGATGGCCACTAAATTCCATTGATGTTTAATCTATGAGAATGAGAAGGCCATCCGGAATGTTTATTGATATCAAAAAATATGTATATATATATGAGTGGGTTTAAGGGAGAACGAAAATTTGGTGGAGAAATGAAAAAAATAAAATTTAACCCTTCGATTCAGTAAAATAACTCTTTGATTCAGTGTTAAATTATAATCATTTTTTATTGAATCATAGTTGTTTTTTATGAATCATAATTTCTTCCCTTTTTCCCTCAAAATTTCTTTCTTTTTAGATCCTGATACTATATAATATATAAAAATATATTAAAGTAACATGTGAGAATGTGATGCATGTTCAAAGGTTGTAGTAACTGGTTGTAAAAAATGAAGTTAAAGTAATGTGAAGGAAAATATTCATCACCGGGAATGATCTCAAACTTAGTGAACCTCTCAAATTTAAGTGATGTTTATCTTTCGACCGTCATCATCCACTGTCCGGCACGTTCACAGATGTAGTCACTGATTTTGTAACAACCACTGCCTTCACTTAGCCTATCAAAATATTTTATGTTAGAGAAATCCATGTTCGCCTGAATTGCACTGCCCTTTAACATAACGAAAGTATATAATCACATATAAGAGCAACAACTTTCATCACATATTAGTTCATTTCAATATCCGAAGGGGTATACAGTTTCAGTTGGATATTTGGTTTATGCGGTTGTCTTTTCGTTCCAGATGGTACCAAATATTCAGCAATTGAGTCTAGTCCAAATTGGTCCATGTGGTTTTTAATATTGCTGCTGATCGTTTGCTAAGTGGGTTCAAGATGTTTGATGTCATTTAAATATTGGTAATGTAATATGTTTAGTGGGTAGTTTTTCACTTTTGTGAGGAGGATGCAGTTCTTGTCTTCTTGTTGTTATTGTTGGGCCCATATTGCACCTTGTACTATAGGTGTTTTTTGTAGGTTGTTTTTTTCTTTGAGTTGTAGCTTTACATCTTTTTGTACTTATTATTTGGTTTAATGGTAATATTGTCTGTTTCTTTCCAAAAAAATGTCCATAACTAATAAATGTGGATATACAAATAATTATTCAAATATATTTTTAGGATGTTTCACACTAAATATAGTATTTGATTGATTATTAGAATATATTGTACTGTAAGGAGGAAAAGTTCATCTTTAAAAACCGGAGCATGTGCTAGAATATCAAGTAGGACAGTAAACAGGAAACCGATTCTCAAATTGATTATGTCAATAGTGGTTACTATGTTGGTTTATAATAAAAAGGAGATGGACTAACCTCCCTATGGATCAACATACAACAATAGCTGATTGGTGTCGAATCAAGTGGGATGCTATTGGTCCATTTTTTTATCAACATTAAGTTCAATCGCACTTCCCCTGCCTAGGGTCTCAGAACATTCAATCTCATTAACATTTCCCTGAAAGAGAAGAATTTACATATCCACTACTAAGCAATATGTATGGTATAATAGACACATTCGCACAAACACAAGTCATCAAATTGTAAATTCAATTAAAGCTATAGCAAAGTTAAAAAGTTTCATATAAATGCAGATGTGGTGCGCCATAAATATACATATTTGCACCTTCCTTTCATCTTGCAAAAAAGAGCAAACCCTAGATGCGTGTGAAGATATGTTTTATACTTTCGTAAAACAAATATGTATGTTGTTACTCTTAAAAAAATGAAGAAAATGACACCAATGGCTCATCACACGGTACATGACCTCTAGTAACAAACAATGTCTTCCAAATGAGTATTTGTTGTTTCTGCATGACCAAAATATATCATAGATCATGCAAGTAAAGTCGAATTTCATATAAATAGTTTAAAAACGAATCAAACATTCGAACAATTAAAAGTGTTTGCATGTAAAACTTTTAGTGTCCCAACAAACAATTATAGAATCTTTATATCACATAATAAATTTTGGTTACTAAGCATATAGCATCCGCATTTGTAAAATCCACCACATAACCATATCACAAAATAAATATATCTCTATAATGTATTTAAGAGGAAGGGTACCTCATTTGATAGTAGGAATTGAGCTGTAAAAATAAGAAAAAAGAAATAGCTATGAGGGTTTCAACAACAATAGCGAGATTAAACAAAAAATGAAGTATAAAAATAATATCATTAGATAACTAAATAGGAAAGTAAAATTTTGTTGTAATAAATTAGAGAATAAGCTTACTTTTACTGATGGGAAGAAGGTGATTGGGGTTTAAAGAATAAGATAGACTGGAGAGACATGGAGAAAAAAAGGGATAGCTTATAGAGATGGAGAAGGTCGAAAGATTCATTGAGTGATGGTTGTCTGAATTCGGCGTGCAGTATGCTTAGCAGTTTGATGTAGTCTTAATCTCAATTAAGGGCAAAAGACAAAATAGATTTAAAGCCCAAAAGATCAACATTAAAAAAATCTTCAAGAGTTGAACACGTGACAACTTGAATTACGTGATGACATTTAACCATTAAACTATGAGAACGAAATTGATAAACCATACCAATCTTAAATATAATATAAGAAACAGATGATAACATCATCAAAAACTCAATTGGCCAATAAAATTGTTTAATTTTGTTCAGTTGAGAACTTTAATGACATCATCTTAACAAATCATTATTTAAAAATCAATTAATTTAATATGTATTATTTTTAATGGATATACTGCAATAGTCATAAAATAACAATTATTAATTTAATCAATAAAATACATGAGTTATCTAAAATCAAATTTAATTAATTTCTCATTATTATTATAAATATCCAATATAGATTACCCGTAAAGAAATATTGTAATTTTCTTTATTAAATTTAAAATTTAAAATATAATATAATTAATAAATTCTATATCTTTATTCTATGTTTATCTTATCTCATAATCATCTATTACTTCTTATATCTTCAAAAAACAATAATTATATTGTTTTTTCATTTACAAAACTGTTAAAAGATTTACTATTTAAACAAATACACATCTTTACATAATTTGGATTCCTATTCTTGGTACACAAAAATCTATTAATATACTAATAATAATACTACTTCTTTTGCTTTACAATTGATATAACACTTGCGTGTTGAATTCAAATCAAATTAACCAATAAAATTACTATATAACTTCAAACGGAAGTGGTTAATTTCAATTAGAATACAATTACAGTAGAAACAAGGGTTAGAGTACCACATAAGGTGATGTGACTTTTGTTATATCATCCACAATTTGGGATAGGTTGTATTTCCGCTTCTCATAAAATAAATGTGTTTATATGTTAGATAAGAAATGTTAGGTAGAACTTAAAATAGAAAAAATAATCGTAATTTCATATTTTATAATCTTAAAAATAATTAATGTCATGTATTTTTTATAAGCTTTTTTAGTAAGAACCTAAAATATTTGTCTATCAACAATGTTTTAAAAATTAATAATCATTTAAAAGTAATTAGATTATTACCTACTTATTTTTACAGAACTATATCCTTGTTACATCTAATCATACATTCAATAGTTAATCTCTAATGATCGATTTCATTATGGCTTTTTTGAAAATGCTTTTTAAAACTGAAAGAATAAAAATAATTAAAATGCAGTATATTATATACTAATAAATGAGAGAAACAGTCATAGACTTAATATTTCTAAAATTGTAGGTAAAATCTAAAATCTATCTCTCATCTCTCAATAATGACTTTTAGTTACTTCTAACTTTGATCAAACTTTTTTTGTCATTGAAGCAAAAGTTAAAGAATTTTTTTTTTTTTTTACAAAAACATATAACAAATTTGACCATCGAAGATGTTTTTAAAAATTAAAAAGTTAAAAAGTTAAAACTATAATTTCGTATGTTTCATAATGTTAAATAACCAAAATTAACTTTTGTTTTTCTTATCAACTCAACATTCCCCTTATGTCATACACACACACACACACACACACACACATATATATATATATAGGAGAGTTCAAATAAGAAATAAGAACGTAAATAGGCTTTAAAATCACATTTTTAATATCCAAAACACATTTTCCTTTAATAACTTTTAGTATGATTATTATTAAAAAAAACGTTTGAAGACTATGTTAAAAATATAAATATAACATTTTAACCTTTTTCAAACCTTCTTTTACACATACGGTATAAATGAATAAGTAATTTACGTTCAAAACTTAATATCTACACACTCGATTACTTAAAATATTTTAAATTCCAACAATCTTGCATATATTTTAACTCATAAAAGCTTTCAATTTATCATGTAAAAATTCTATCAATATTTATGAAAAATAAATACAAATACATCTTGAAGTGTGTATACACAGGTATGAGGTCTAGTTATATAATATATTAGGATAACTAGAGTTGGGAAAATTACTATTCATAGTTGTCTAACAATTGATATTAAGGGGGAATCACAATAGCAACTATGAAAGAAGGAGAGTCGACTTCATAATAATAAAACCACTTTTAAATCATACCCAATCATGTTGTTTTCTAAACTATTTTGAATTTGCTTGATGACAAGCACTTTGTATTACTAAGAGTTCATGTGTAAGAGGGTTAAAGGTGGACCATATCTCACTTGAACAAAAGATAATCGAGTCTACAGAGCTCTGAACAATACCAAGGCATTTCGATGTTGTTTATAAAATGCATCACGATTGAACTTCACACGGTTATTAGTAGGGGGATCCATCCAAGTGAACTCATTTTAGATTCATCACGAATAATATGAGCAAATATGTGAGTGATGCTGAAGGAAACACTCAATTAAAATCAATTAAATCACATACAACTAAACTTAAAGATGATAATGTACGTGATGGACAATGTTTGTTACCATTGAACACTTGTGCATTACGTGTCTTCCAATATTTAAGGCAATAATAGCCAAAAATGTATGCATTTTCATCCATTATGATTTATAGTCGTGTCAATACTTTCGTATGGACTTTAATAGTTTAAACGAAAAAACATCTACGGAGTATAAAAGAGTATAAACCCAACCTATTTATTTTGTTTTATACAATTATGCTAGACTTATACTCTTCGTGAGATGTCTTAAACAGTGTAAGACCGAGAAACATGATGATTTACTTAGGTTTGGTTTTGGATACCTAGAATTATACATTGTATCACCCGATGGTCTCTTGAATGTCTTGAGAGACACACTATTTCCTAATGTGAGTCTTATAAATAGGAAACTCACCACTTACATTTTCTCTTTATATACTAGTTTTAACATTTTACCCTATAATTTTCATAACGAATGAAGTTGTTGACACTCGTGTTTTACAATTCGTATCTACCTAAATCTATTATTATCACCTGCTAGCACTCGAATTCGCTCTAAATATATCTTTTATGTTTGCAACTAACGTCAAACTCGAATGACATGAAGTAGCTCATTAAAATTGTTAAAACCAACAGATTCATATATGAAGCAATAAGAATCAACCCTGATCCGAACTCATATGTTATCCAAATATAGTGTTAAGTTTGTTGATTTGTAGTTAACATCTATTTGAAAAAGGAAAAAAGAAATTGTTCCAACTTCCAAGTTCCAACACTTCAAAATTACCCGTGCACAAAAAGAGAAATTTTAGCCACCTTCTTCTATTTTTATTCATTTAATCACATTTACATATATTTATTTTATTTATTTATTACATCATCTTCTTCTTCATCTCATCCCAACCCTAATAACATCCCAATCTCACTTCACCTCCTGAATCACAAACACACACGCACACACACCATGGCGACGCGCCACCTCCTTAAGCTCTCCCGCCGATCTCACCGCCCTCTCACCACCACAACCACCAGATCCGCTTCCTCCGCCACCGCCGCCGCCGTATCATCCATCTCCGACACCACACCATCACCGCCACATCCAAACCAGATGATCTACGATCGTATATCCGAACAGGTCAACTCAAAGCTCAAAAAGCTCGAAAACCCTAACCCTAAGTTCCTAAAACACAACTCACCTTTCCCAACCCTAACCAATCACACATCTATTTTAACCTACCCTGAGACACGTGTCACCACTTTACCTAACGGCCTACGTGTCGCAACTGAATCAAACCTAGCTTCACAAACGGCAACCGTTGGTGTTTGGATCGATGCTGGTTCGAGATTCGAAACCGAAGAGAATAATGGTGTGGCGCATTTTTTGGAACATATGATATTTAAAGGGACTGAGAAAAGGTCTGTTAGGGGTTTAGAGGAAGAGATTGAGAACATGGGAGGGCATTTGAATGCTTATACTTCGAGGGAACAAACGACTTATTATGCTAAAGTAATGGGCGGTGATGTGCCTAAGGCGTTGGATATATTATCGGATATATTGCAGAATTCAACTTTCAATGAGAGGTTGATTAATCGCGAGCGTGGTGTGATTCTTCGCGAGATGGAAGAGGTTTGTTTCTTTGTTTGTTTGAACTATATAATGTTGCTGCAGTTAATATCATGTTTGGATTTATATTGGTTGTATGCAGCTACTTGAATTTTAGAACAATGAAGAGTGTGTACCTGTTAAGGATGTTAGTTTATAGTTTCAATCAGTATAAAAATTTGAACCTGTTCATTGAAAACGTATCAAGATTGTATTTTTATACAGTTTTTTAGATTTAGAAAAGAAAATAGGCATGGGATAGTGGAATGTGCACTGATTTATGTAAGTACTATGGTTGGGATGAAATGATACTGTCTAATACATGATCATGTATTTTGTGAACTCTGTCTAATCAAGGTTTTGAAAGAAAGTTATATACTTTACTGAAATCTAGGATTATATATGGAAGAGGAGGTGATTTGAGTGACATTAACTATAAAAATAGGATGCATAAAGGTTTGCAAAATGCCAAAAATTTATATGGGAATTAATCTGTCTATTTGACGAGTCATTCAAGTCATATTTTTGTCTACGGGTCGCTTTCTTAAAAGGTAGAGTAGGTGCAAATAGAATCATTATGAGGAAAAATAGGGAACAAATCTAGGGCATTCTTGGTTGAAATTGATTAATGGACTAGGAATGGCAAATGGAATAATGTAATAGGTTGTTATATGCATTCCCCCCCATTTTTATGGGTAAGGCTTTATAACCTACTTTGGGGTAACGGGCCATTGTTATATAGCTTTTCAACCACCTCTACTTACTCTTATGTTCTTTTGCATCCCTTGCTAAATTTTGTTAGCGTATTCATGTATGGTTTTAGAAAGTCGAATTGAAAAGGACCTTTCTCCGGAGTTAGTCATTAGTCATTAGTATATTTTTCAATTTCAAGTTTATTTGAGAGTAGAAGAGACATGATATCGAGTTTGCTGGTTGTATGTATGTCACTGTGTTTAAAGTGCTTAAAGTGTAAGGTTTCACTAAGTGTTTTTTAGGTTGGCTTAGCTAAAAAATTACCTGTATGCATTTTGGTCCGTTCTTATGTACCCACCCCCTAAAGTATAAGTCGGCTTCTCTGGGGACATGTTTCTTTTAGGAAACTTGCCTTGTTGTGTGTGTACTTTGTTATAACTGTCGTAAATTAGGTCTTTCTTGGCCAACAGACACTTGAAATAGTTAGGGAAATGGTGAAACGTTATCATCTTGAGGATTGTTTGGCTTTGAAGTGGTTATGGTTCAACCTATTTCTCGGCGTATATTTACCATGAGGATCCAGGTGATCACTTTATAGGATTTATATGCTTAGTTAATTACCAATCTTTGACTTGCTATAGGATAATCTTATGAAACCATCGTAATGTATTCTGTAAGGATTGCACTTAGTATTTTGGTAAACTGAAATGGGAATGACCTTATATACTCCGATCTAGGGAGTCATCGCTGTTTATTTTATATTCATTAGAATAATAGAAGAACTATGGTGCTTAGTTTGCTGGAAACATCCAACAGATGGTTTAATATAAAAAACGGAAGAAAAGATAGCAAAAGCTACCCAACCTACCGGATCCTTTATATAAAAACAAGGGTAAGAAGCAATTTTATCCACCTCTGAATGTACACCCAATGGATTATTTGATCTGGAGTGGTGGGCACATGCTTCTTAGTACTGATTCGTATGGAATTAGAACGACCCCGGCAATCGAATTCTGATCAGGTCAAAGCAGTTGAGGTGATAGCAATAGTAAGCAGGGAAGCAGAAGCAAAGTCTTCAAAGAACTTATATACCTTTGTGTTTTAGGTTTCCAGCAAGTTTTTTCCCAGGTGGCTTAGTTCAATAATTCACCTTTTGCATTTACGTCCTTCCTTGTGGATCCTCCTCCTAGACTGTAAGTTGGCATCTTTGAGCATTTGTCGCTTCTCAAAAGAACTTGCCTTAGTGGATGTGTGCTTTGTTATCAACTTTCAGATATAAGTCTTGCTTGGTTGCTGATCACTTCTAAGTATTTACGTCTCTCCCTATTTCTATCTTAATTTTGTTTTGAGGGTTAGGGTGATAACTGTTTAGGATGCGCAATGTTAGAATAAGTTATAGGAGCTGTCTTGCTGGATGCATTTGTTATTCTTACAATGTTGGTTTCAGGTGGGAGCGCAGACTGAGGAAGTAATCTTTGATCATTTGCATGCTACTGCTTTTCAATACACCCCCCTTGGTAGGACCATTCTTGGACCTGCTGAAAACATCCAGAAGATAACAAAGAAGGATATTCAAGATTACATTTCAACCCACTACGCCGCTCACAGAATGGTATATGACTTCAATATTAGCACTCTATTTTTAAACCATGGTCTTGTTGAAAGCTTTTTTAATTATAATTCACTAATGAAATATGATTTTCCTATGCTATCTTTAAGTTATTAATATAATATGATGCAACATGGTAAGTTTCTTCTCTATCTATCTGTTACAGGTAATTTCAGCATCTGGAGCCGTTAAACATGAGGACCTTGTAGAGCAGGTAAAGAAGATGTTCACGAAACTATCTGCCAATCCCATGACTACAACACAGTTGGTACAAAAGGAGCCTGCAATATTCACCGGATCAGAGGTATGTGTACTGCTACTTTGATGGATCAAGCTTTTGACATCTGAACAATTAATACTTTTCCCTGATTAATAGTTGCAATGTTACTGAAACCTTGAAATAATCAGGTTCGAATGAGGGATGATGATATGCCTCTTGCTCAATTTGCTGTTGCCTTCAATGGGGCATCATGGACAGATCCAGATTCCATTGCTTTGATGGTCATACAATCTATGCTTGGAACATGGAACAAAACTGCAGGAGCTGGCAAACATATGGGGTTGGTATTCTTTTCTTCAATCTTTTTAGGTAGATGTGCCAAGTACCTTTATAGGTATTAAGGATTTGTATTAGCATTGTTGGATTAAGAAATTTCACCTGGCTTGTTCCCCTTTTTTTCTGTGCTGACTCAGTATCTGCAATTGTAAAAATCTACTATTATCATCTTCCTCAATTCTGTTGCCTTTGGATGCCTTTAGTAATTTTGTCTTCTGTTGGTTGTGTTGTGGGTGCCTAGATTGATCCTCTCAGAGCTAAATAATGACGTGTTTTTTTATTTTTATATTAGAACTTCTTGCATATATAATATACTGTGTTTTTTATTGCTCCAGTTTCTGATTTTGGTCTCATTTAGCGGATTTCTAGTGTGACTTATGTGAACCTTTCATTATTTGGCAACTATAAACAGCTCACAGCTTGCTCAGCTGGTGGGGATTAGTGAACTTGCTGAGAGCATGATGGCTTTTAACACCAATTATAAAGACACTGGGCTATTTGGCGTCTACGCTGTTGCTAAGGTGAGCTTTTACTTCATTTTATAGGAGGCAGTCATATGTGAAGGGGTAACATCATTGCATATATTGATTACTTCTATTCATAGAATCATAGTCACTTATCATAATGTCAAGGGACATTTCTTTGTGTGTGTGTATGCTCCCGTGTTGTTCTGGGAATATGTCAATTTAGATAAGAAATTCATGAGTGGGTGAATGTGTATCCTTATCTTGGTAATGTCTATAGATTCTTATCATATACATGAAGCTTTGTTTTATGACTAGAGAGAGAGAGAGAGAGAGATTACTCGTTTTTACAATAGTCTTGTCACTGTGGACTGCTTATCTGTTCTTGTGCTGTTTCTGTGTAAATCATATATATAATATATATAATTATATATTATAATACAATCCATGTTCCACAAGTGATGGTTAAAAACAGCAGATATGTCAAGCATCTGTTTTAGATTCAATAACTTTATAGTGCATGATATTATATTCTCCTACTTGTTTGATGTAAATTAGGTTAAATTTGGTTTAAACTCAAGTGCATGATGAACATTCTTTTACCACTGATCGTGTGTTATAGTTTAAATAGATCACTTATATTTAATGTAGTGAGGTTCTAAATAGTGGTGTCTTATGAGTCATCAAGATTGAATTTCTGATTACTGATTGCCAGCTTTATGTTTTTTGCTTTATCTGTAGCCCGATTGCTTGGATGATTTGGCTTATGCAATAATGCAAGAGATAAGCAAACTATGTTACAAAGTCACAGAAGATGATGTCATTCGTGCTCAAAATCAGGTAAGTTGGGTACTTCCTGTGTTTATGTTTTTATGTTAGCTTTTCCATGTCTAGGTCTTAAATATTGCTTGTCTAAATCTCATAAATTTCATGAAGCTTTTGTTCCACATCCAGAATGTTGGGTGATATGTGCAAATGCAACCTATTATAAGTTAAGCTGATCTTGATAACTTGTAACTTGCTTAGTTTTGAAGTGCACACTTTCTGATTCTTGCACCATATTTAGTACTTGCTCCCACATATGGTTTTTGTGATTCGTCATTCCTGGCCCTTTGACTTTTGACTATGTATACAGTATACTATATATATATTTTTATCGTAATGCATCTAATAAGAGCACTGTATATTGTTTAGGGCTGATATTATTGGCCCTATTAGATCATATATTCATATGTATGTTGCTTGACGTGCATTGCTAGTTTATGAGTATGTAAATGCATGGTAACTCATGGTAGGGTGACTAAAAATCTGTAACTGTTTGCAGCTTAAATCGTCATTGCTTCTCCACATCGATGGATCCAGCCCTACTGCTGAAGACATTGGACGACAGGTACACGCTGATAATGAGCTCTATCATAATGGAGAGAAATTAAAATTAAGCTTCTATCATATACTTGAGGCATTACTATGTGACTAATAATTTCCTACACCCTTCTTTGTTTCATTAAGTATATGAAATAAAGTTTACTGTTAATATTTTTATTGGATTATTCCTTGCACATCATTTGAGATATTATCTTTTGTCTTCGTATTATATTGACTCAGTCTCTTGTTCTTTGTTTTCTCTATCAAGTATGTATAGTATTGATATCTTTTCATGTTCTATTTTGACCATCATTTAAAAGTTATTTGTTAACATTTCAACCCTTACATAACGATTACATGCAATTATATATTGTCCTTGTGACATTACATGTATTAACATACTTCTGAATGCTCTTTGTTGCAGTTGATTACATATGGGCGTCGAATCCCATTCGCTGAGTTATTTGCCAGAATTGATGCTGTGGATGCTGCCACTATTAAACGTGTAGCCAACAAATTCATATTTGACCAGGTAATCCCTCTTTCTGCACACTCATTACATACTACAAATATACCATATCATTTAGGATTCTCTAGCTTTGTAGTAAAAGTTCATTTTGTTCTGGTTGAAAAGTTTAGAGTATATAAAAGACGTAGTTATATGAAACTTGGCAGAAACTTGTGATTGCAAGAGGCAATTTATCTAAGATAAAAAGGCTGTAGATTGTAGTTCATTTTCTAGTAACTTTTTAAAAGCACAAATAATGGATATTTCTTAGAAAGGTGAAATAACAAAATTTCAGTCATGATGATGGCAAAAGCCCAAAGGTTAATTGGTCACCTTTGATTCTCTGTTTCGATCTAAAATCTGAAACTCGAAATAAAATTTGATACGGGTGTATTTGGTTTTTAACAATATTCTGGTTACTGCATCAAGAGAACTAGGCATACAATACTATCACTACTTTGAAGAATGTTCTAATTATGAAATGGCAAATAAAATATTCACATTCAGAGTCTTTTGTTGATGTAAATAACGAGTTGTTTATTTGGGGGATTGCAGGACATTGCGATTGCAGCATCTGGGCCAGTGAAGCTATTGCCGGACTACAATTGGTTCCGTCGCCGTACTTACATGCTCCGTTACTAGACCATTGTTTTGTTTTATTTATGTGGTTCCATTTTTACCATCAATCTCAGAGCTTGAGACATGTGGTTTCCTAATGTATCCATTTGTATGGCTAAGACACGGATTTACGATTTCTTTCTAAACGAGAATAAAGCCAAGGCTTTTTTTCTATTGCCTCTGTACAACTTTGACTTCAATCTATACAACCAAATGTCTTTTCCATTTCTGCTGTTTTGCTTAAAGTCATCATAGGATATCATCATCTCTGCTTCTATATGGCAGTAATGTTTATTCAGTTCTTAATTGGATTCACAAAATAATAAAATCTTGTTTCATGATATAACTTGTGTTCAAATGCACACGTGATCTGAACCTAAAAGGTTTTGGTCGTGGATGTTATATGAAAAACTTATTGACGAGATTAATAGACCAAACGAAGTCTTCAAGAATCAATATACTTCTTTCATTAACAGTGTGTATAGAATGTGTCCTTTTCATCTACAATGCAACAAATCCTACATAAATGATCACGAGCCCACAAATAACCCAAAAGAATCTTGATCTTCTAACGGGCGGTCAAGAAATTGTTAAACCAAATCGCAGAGTTCTTTGCGTATCTCTTGAGTTTGTCGTTATAATCAACAAAATACAACCCGAATCTTGAACTGTATCCTGCAGCCCATTCCCAATTGTCCAACAAAGACCATGCAAAATAGCCTTTTACATTGCACCCATCCTCTCTGCTCACAATACCATCAACCAACAAATTAGTACCTTAATAATTGATATACAAATACAAACAATTTTCAATTCTTAGATTCTAGATGGGTTACTTTATGGCAGCTAGCAAGTTCGTGAGATAGTCGTTATGGTACTTGACCCTTTTTTCATCCTTTAGTGCATCTTTTAGAGAGATAAATGGGCTGTTTGGGTCATCCATCCCTGTGGCAACACAAATATATAAATAACCAGTATAAGCTTCTAAATCATTTGGATATAGTCGTTATAAATAGCCATTGCGAAAAATTACCATTTTCAGTGACAATCACTAGAGGATTCCCATATCTGTTCTTGACATAATTTAATAAGCTTCTAAATCCTTCTGGCACTATGTATAACCATATCGAATTTGCCTGCAAAATACAGTTGAAATTATAAGTAACAATGATGTTCATATATTCAGTTAGCTCTTGAGATAAAAAAATATATGTAAGAAATCACATACCCGAGCGCCCATGGCTTTCCCATCTTTCCATGCTAAAAAACGCAAGAAAACAGAGTGTTATCAGACTTCTAAGTTGCTTGTATCGATGACATTTAATCTTAAATACAAAGCCTGGATTTTAATTAACATACGAAGTGTAATGGAGCCTGAATCTGCAACAGTGTCGTTGAGCAAAACTCCAATGATGCTAGTCGAGTTATGCCAAGCATACCATGTTGTGTAATGATTTATTCCCACAAAATCGATTGAGCCCTTGAGAGATGCTGATTGAAGTCTAGAAAATTTTGGTAACCGGTCTCCTACTCTTGTTCTCATAGAGCCTGGGTAATCTCCAAACATTATAGGATCAAGAAACCTAACATTTTACATAAATCATTTGGATATATTACACGCAATAACTAATTCACTAAAATTATTAAAACTACGATTCATTCGAAAATGTAATGTACCATCCCAATTGGAAATCTTGTACTCGTTGTGTTGCCTCAGTGTCCTCGGTTTTGTTTGTTCCTGACACGTACCAAATGACATCAAATGCCATCCCGATACGTCCATTCTGTTTCGCCTACATTATAAAAACACGACAAGTTCATCAAAGGTTAAAAAGTATAGAATAGTATAAATTGGTTCTCTGTTATGCCCAAATATATATTTGAACTTGCCTTGTATTTTCTTTTATAGATATCAAAAGCGGCTGCATGTGAAAGAAGGACATTGTGACCAACAATGTAAGGTTCAGTAGCTGAGTTTCCAGCTCTACAGAACAATTTAAGGAGTATCGAGCAACGCCCAGGTGCTTGAAGCCCCACGTCGTATCCTTGTACTGTAAACGTATGAGGTTCATTAAATGTCATCCAATTCTTCACTCGATCACCAAATTTCTCAAAACATGTCTCAGCATACCTAGCGAAATCATTTCTACGTCCCACAAAACGGAAATAACATGACACAAAAAATCAAAATTTACATGAAACAACATACTAAGTATTAATGTTCTAAGAAAGATGAATAAAGTTGATAAAAAAACAAAGCTTACATGATCCGAGTGTCAAGCCATCCATTGTATTTGTCCTCCAATGCTTGAGGAAGGTCCCAATGGTAAAGGGTCACATATGGTTGGATCCCTACGGATTAATTTAAAAAAAATAAAATAAATAAATAAATAAATTTAACATCACTTATTACTATAAGATTATATTATTATAATTACTTTTTCGAAAATACAAAATAGAAAAACGTACCATGGGCTAACAAAGAATTAATAAGGGCGTTGTAATGATCAATTCCAGCTTGATTAATTTGACCACTCCCATCTGTCATATGAAAACAACCAATTTTCTATCAGTAATATTAAAATTGACAAAAGGGTAACCGGTTCTTTAACGGTATTACTGACTGATTGTTAAATTTTTAATAAAAATTATATAAATGATTCTTATGGTTTGCATAAAATTTCACCGGGAGTCATTTACCATTTTTGATTATAAGGATCATTCTTGCTTTTAAATTTACCATTTTGGATTACTAGCATCATCCTTACTTTTAAACTTGTTCACAAACAATGTTTTACACATATGGTCGTTAGTGTACGCTGTTAAACATTATGTGTAAGGCACATAAGAGTGTAATTGTCTTTTTATGTTTATATTATACTCTTTCAATCTCAAAATAAGTGTCTATATTCCCATTTTAGTTCGTTCTAAAATAAGTGTTCACCTTTTCATTTTAGTTTGTCTCAAAATAAGTATTCACTAATAAAAATAATATACTAACTTTACCAATTTACTCCTAATTTATTTTTTACAAAATTAATTTATAGAAAACTATATAAAAAGTAAGAATAAAACTATTATTTTTTTAAAAACAAATTACTAATTATGTTTTTCTAAAATTTTATGTAATTTAATTGTTAACATCTATTATGAAATGAATGAAATATCTTTTTAGTGCATTATATTAACCTACCATATATTTTAATTAAATATTTGTGTCTCCTTGTGTCAAAACTTGATTGGCACGTATTCAAGTTGCATTTTTACTATTAATTATTAATATCTAATATACAAAGTGAAAATCTTAATAAACTAAATTAATCATAATATCAAGCTATTCACAATCATATTCTATCTCAAAAACACCCGTACACATGATTTAAATACAACCTCAAATCAACTTCAAATTTACGCCGTCATCACCTTCGGCAAAAGCCGCGTCGGTAAAACCACCACCACTTGCAACGCTTTCACCACCACAACAAAATACTTAAAACCCCACAATCAAACGATATTAAGTTTTATTTCAACATTTATTCCGTCTAGTCGCTCGACGGCCCACGTGAGTAGCGCCAAGCATCCGTTGAAAGATCCATCGACGCCGCCGTAACCTTTGGTATCGCTTCATCGACCCTCGCGGATTTGGATTTTGATATTGTAAGAGCATTGATTGTGAAAAAAGAATAATGAATCTGTTGATGGCTTTTTTTTAATTAACTTAAATAGGTTTTGTTTGAAGTTGGTGTCTGCTAGCATTTGTGATGTTATGATTGAAGAAAACAACGACAAGGAAGCTAAAGTTATTATTTGCTTGAATATTGAAATCTTGAATTGGGTTTTTTGTGTATTTAGAACTTGATGCTTATGGTTGAAGGAAATAACAAATAAGCTATATAAAGTGATTGTTTATATATCGATATCAATATTTATGACTTTAGTTGGTCAGATAATAAAATACAAAGGAAAAGGGATGTAGATGGTCGTCATGAGTAGATTAATGGTGGTGTTATTAGGTAGTTGAGTTAGAGAGAAAATGTTCAGTCGAGAGTTAAGAATTTAAGACAGAGAGGGAAAATATCTATTTAAGATTAAATTGCATAAACGGTCCTTTGTTTTTAAAACGACTAAATTGTCCTCGTATGTTTTGCACATGATCAAAATTAATAAAAGATACTAACGATCATTAATGTAAACAAAGGACTATTGGGTGTGAAAAGTTTCAAAAGTAACGATAATCCTTGTAATTAAAAATGGTATAGGACTGTTAGTGAAATTTCGTACACACCATAAGAACCATTTATGTAATTTTCTTTGAATCTTACTTAATATATTAAATAAAAATAAATCTTCCTTTTTGTAAATACAATTCATTATTAAATCTTTAATATGAGAGTTTCAGAATTAATTAATATTCCTTACTTGGGTAAATTCTTGGCCATGAGATTGAAAACCTGTAGGCATCCATACCCATATCCTTCATCAATTTTATGTCACCCTGCATTTTAACATCAAAACAAGTAAATCCCTAATTAAGTGTTATACTGATTTACTGTACATCTTATGCAATAAGGTTGCAAGTCATAGTGATGATTGTTCATTTCTACTTTAGAAGACAGTGTAAAGCCAGCTCGAATTAACCCGACAAATTTCATGATTTGTTCTATTTTATGTTTTAACATAACATTACATTTTCATTCGTGCGATGTGACAAGTTTGTTATCATAAGTTCCTAACACTATTGAATTAACAACGGTTGCATTGTGAATCAACTTGGAGATATTATTACGTCATGAATCATAAATGACATTTATTTTGTGACGTACCGGTACATGCTAAAAGGGATAATAGATTACTTACTTCGTATAAGTGATATTGATCAACGGCAACATCAGCATTACTGAAATCTGTTACTTTACCTGCAAATTTACAAGGGTAAAAATTAATAACACTAAAGTTTAGTTCCAAAACAAGGACACTACATTGGTTGAATTACATATAACCCCTTAAAAGTTTGTTTATGTCTACATAGAACCTTAATCTAATTTCTTCCACCACATTAGATGACATTATTTGGTATTGATCCATTTCAATACTTAATTTCTTCTAATTGATAACCAGTTGAAGAAAACATTACCAAATGTGTGAGCAAACTTGTCCCAATTAGCCGGACCCCTTCCATCTTCTTTCACCGCTCCTTCATACTGTAAGCAATGTGTATAAGCAATCACACTTTCCCTAGGTTACATGTACGTACTCAGCTTAACAACTTTCCTAATTTGTTTAATCATTTTGTAGTATCGTATATGAATCGAATATATAGAAAAGATACAATCAACAAAGAAAACATACTTATAAGAACGACATAATTAAACCCGACTGATAAATACTTTGTCCATGTACATGGTTAAACAGTGTCCGCTTTAAAATTATTTCGCATTTAATTTGTTGTGTTTTAATTTCTATGACAATTATATTCTTTTGCGAGTATGTTAAATTGTTGTATGACATAGACTTGAAAATTAGTTAATTATATGTCATTATCCAACGGTTTCAACTAGGGTTCTATTTTAAAACTACCATAGACAAAAATACTTCCCCACCTATATATGCATCATGTTCTTGATTTCATCGATATATATTAAATACCATCCACATATAAAACAAAAAATAAATAAATTAAATATTAATAATAATAGTAATAAAGAAAAAAAATTGATATAGTTTTTTTACGACATTCAAATTGTACATCATACTTTATACTTTCTCTATACTTAATTCCAATAAAATAATACATTTAATTTCCCCATATATCAAAATTTAAGATAAAACAGTATTATAGTACAACTTAACTTAAGGAAATTATGCGACGATTAAAAAATAAGAAGAAATTAACCTGGTAAGCAGAAGAGGCGGTTCCAAAAACAAAACCATTAGGAAAGCTGGTTCTGTTAATGCTTCCATGAGCCAAATAAAACCCATGAAGAAGAAGTACAATCCCCAAAGCTGATAGTACAATCCTTTTCATTCTCAACAACATTATTTTTCCACACCTATATCATGTTGAGTTATATATAGATGGGTGGGTTTTTTCTAAAAGGAGTTTGATTTTGATTAATGGGTATGGAGATGTACCTAATTAATACTAATTGGTAAATGAAAGTGGTAGTTAATAGGGATGGTTAAAGAGTTATATTGGGGATGGTGGAAATGGAAATGTTTGAGGGTGTTCCACAGAGGTTGGTTTGTGGGAGGTTTTATGCCAAACATAAATGGAGAAAGAATGTGGAATGCAGGAACCAGGAAGTCTTATTTTCACAATATTTTAGAATATCAAATCACATTAAATAAAAAAAGACAAATAATTAAATACGAAATATATTATTTTACGCGAACATCACGTATTATATTTAACATATTTATTGATAGGTAACTTAGATCTTGATTAATTTATAGTTTTATACATGACATTCAGATACGCAGAGAAACAAAATCAATGAGTGCATTTTATAATGATTAACTAAATGAAAGTGGCAATTTTTAATCGATTGTACGATGACAGGTGTCTTATGCTTTCTATTACGGACTACTAATTAGGCATCATATCACTAGAAAAAATTGTTAATTAGTACTTAGTAGTAATTGTAAAACTAATTATGTATGCATAGTAATGAGCTCAAAGAAAGCTCAGATTGGCCGATCGCTTTTGTCTTGGATTTAAACGACCACCATTTTATGCTGCTTATAGATAAAGAGAACAAATTATTATTAGCTTAAATCACGAACTATTTACAAAACACATAATGGAATCAAATATAGTGGACATGCAAAATACAAGGGAAGACGATAAAGACTTTGCACATTGAGGGCGTTAACTCACTTTCTAGTTTCTCATTACGAGTATGTGAAAGATTATATAAAGATAATATCGTTTACACGTCACGTTTAGCCAAGATGTCATTGTTGCTTGATTGGCCTTTTTATGAACAATTTGTCGCTTGATCAACCATGTTTCTTCTGCTTATAAACAATTTGTTGCAATCGTGATTGATCATAAAGTCCAAACTCCAAACACATTAATAAACAATTAATCATGATATTTATTAAAATTTACGTTGCAATATATATAATGAGATTATAATATATGTTGATAGCAGTACCAAAGATAGGTGATGCCAAAGAAATTTTGTTAAAAAATAATTTTATTTTTAGTCTTTATACTTTTCAAACTTTACAGTAGTATATCTATTTTGTGAGTGTCAACACATAACTAAAAATGCTGTTAGAAGCACCTCCAATTTTTCATAAATAATATGTAATAAACCTTGCAAACCAAAAGAACATAAGTCTAACATACGATAGATGATATATAAAATATCGTTGTAATAAAATAACCCAAAGTTAAATATATCATAATATGTAATTGCAAATTTAATGATCGGGTCATGAGTTGTGAGTGTCAGATTTCGAGTTCTTAATAGACATGTTATGAGTTGTGGAGTCGTTTGTTGAGTCTAGAGGTTTAAGTTTCACCGATTTTTATTTTTGGTTTGTTTTTTTGTGTTTTGATATTAAACATTATTTACATTAAATGGTAATCGTAAAAGTTGATCAAAAATGAATTATTCGAATATAGAAATTGATAGCATAATAATGAAAAACATGTAAATAAAGGTGTAAACATAGAATTTCATTAAAAACATATTTAAGAGTTTGTTTTTTTTAAACTTACAGTATGTATAAAATTTAAATGTCATATATTAATTAGTTTATGATTTAATAAAAATTTTATTAATGATAATTTAACAATTAGATGTATGTTAATCATCTCTATGGGCTTTTAAAAAAGCTCTTACTAACTGTATGAGTAAAATAGTCATTTATATCTTAAAAAAACGTTCCAAATGCATCATTTAATTTAAGTTAAAATTAAATGTCATATATTAATTAGTTTATAGTTTAATAACGTTTTGTATTAATGAGAATTTAATGATCAGAAGTATGTTAGTCATTTTTATGAATTTTTAAAAAAGCTTTTAGTAATTATATAGTCTAATAGTCATTTTTATCTTAAATAAACATTTCAAATACATCTATATAATAGTATTAATAATTAAAAAATTAAAAAGTAACAAATGCAAGAAAGAAAAAGGTGTGACTTTAATATCGTGGGCATATTCAAATGTGCTATGATTACATTTGAATGCTCACACTTCACATCTTGCGTGAAGAATTTAATACTTAGCAAATATAAGATTGTACAAATAAAAGGTTTTGGGAATCGTGATTTAGTTTCCTGTCCTTTTAATGACATATTGATGACAATATTGGATATTGTGGGTGTTTGGATCAAGTGGAGGAGAATGTGATGTAATATCATCGTTATCACTTATCATTGTCAAATGTATTATACCCCCATGTCTATCAATTATCAAATGTAAACATGTGTATTCATTTAGTATTTACTATAAAAAAAAGTATGGGACTATTGTGATCAATATGTGAATGTGTATAAAATTTAGAGAGATACTTACATGATTATTTACCTAAAAATGTAAGAGTGCGTTTGTATAAATGAATCGGCCAATTAACAGTAAACGAATAGAAATCATAAAGGGTTTTAACTATCATTTTTCAATCTTAGGGGGTCAGAATTGAATATTCTACATTAATAACCTTAAAACTCAGCAAAGAACAAAAGACAAAAACAAAAAACGAAAATAAAAATGGAAGAAGAAGACGATGACCTGCCGCCACTCGCCGTCGAAATCAACCAAACCCTAGACCCTCAATCACTCAACCAAAACCAAGAAAACGTTGAACAACTGCCACCTGTCGGCGTCACCGTCATCACCGGCTATCTCGGCGCCGGCAAATCCACTGTACTATCATTTTCACTCCTAATTCATTATCATCAATCCAATTTTATTACTATAAATTTTTTGTCCCTAATTTATTAAACAAGCAAGTACAATCAGTGATCTGTATGTTAGGTTAATTGAATTGTTCATATATTAATGTGTATGTATAATTGGTGATTTTAATTTCAGCTGGTTAATTATATATTGAATGGAGTACATGGAAAACGGATAGCTGTAATATTAAATGAGTTTGGTGAAGAAATTGGAGTTGAAAGAGCAATGATTAATGAAGGTGATGGTGAAGGTGGTGCAATTGTTGAAGAATGGGTTGAGCTTGCTAATGGCTGTGTTTGTTGTACTGTTAAACATAGCCTTGTTCAAGCATTAGAACAACTTGTTCAAAGAAAGGATAGGTAATGTCTATTTTTAAGCAATTTTTTTGATTAAGGTTGCCACTTTTGTTCGTGTTAAAAAATGAATGTGTGATGACTGATGAGTAAATTGAGTTAATATATTTATAGAAAGTAAGTATGTAAATCTTGTTGGTTTGTATGGCTGTTGTATCTTATAATAGGCAAGACGGTATGACTATTATATTTGCCCAGTTTCTTATTTAGGTAAAAAGGAATGTTTTTTATTCGATTTAAGGTGCTGAACTTCTTCCTTTTTTTGCACAAAAAATATTTTTTTTGACTTATTTATTTATATAGTTTTGTTATTAGTACTACCATCAACTTATAGTAGGTTCATGAACTGAAGGTGCCAATTTTTAAGATCTCCTTCTTGTGACATACCTTAAAGGTCAAAAGTTGTTTACTTGATTACTAAATGAAAGTTCATTACCTAAATCGGAAAAAAAATTGTGTACCTTAAATAGAAGTTGGATATAAGTACAATACGTTGTGCGATTTGCCATATCTTGAAATACTTGTATGTGTAAAAATATGCATATATATACACATACACAATCCTGCATGTTGGAAAGTTTGATTATTTGTATGTCAATCATTTGAACACAAGTTTGGAATGAAATCATGTGTAAAACAATATTCATGGTTCATCTCATTAACGCAATCGTGCATTAGTAACTAGTAGGCAGATTCTATGTAATTTAGCTTTGTTGCTCATGATCTCTACAGGTACTCTTAAAGTAAGGTAGTGGTTTATTAGTTGTTTTCTATATGTAGACTGGATCATATATTACTAGAGACCACGGGGTTGGCGAACCCTGCACCTCTTGCGTCTATTCTTTGGTTGGATGATCAATTGGAATCGGCCGTTAAGCTTGACTCGATTATCACAGTAAGTTTTTTGTTCCAATATACCAAATTTAAGATTAAAATATTTTGTTTCAAGTTTAATTGAAGGTACAACTTATTACTTGTAAAAATTTCTGGACAGGTTGTAGATGCCAAAAATCTTCGTTTTCAGCTTAAAAAGCATGAAGATGCATCCTCATGTCCTGAAGCCTTCTTACAAATAGCATTTGCAGTAAGTGATCATTTACATAGTTTTTAGGCATTTTCTTGAGCCAAGTTACTCTGATCGTGAATTGTGGCATCTTCCTCAATCAAGTTTTCTTTTTCTTTTTTTCCCTTGAAAAACTCAACTAAATTGTTGATACACAGTCCATCTTTATTTCACCAAGTCTATGTGAGACCACCCTATGAAGAATATAACATCATGCGTGTCTACATAAATCTGTATTTAATTTGTTTGATCTCCATATTGTTTGCTAGTAGACATGGCAAGATGGACGGGTAGGGCAGGTTGTGTAATGGGTCAAAACGGGTCATTCTTTAGTATGTGATGATCAGGCTGGGTTGACCGGCAACCACTTTTTTCGCCGCTTTATAAGATAACCATCTTATGAATAATAATTGTGTTACGATTACGAAGACTGTAAATCTTTAAATAAAATGATTTAGGAGGTTGTATGTAGTAAAAATAGACTTTGGATAGACTTTCGAGCCGCTTGACCCATTTCCCTTTTATCCAGTTTTGTTACCCTTTTGGAGATAAAACACAACCCAGATGACCCATTCCTGAGTAACTGTGTCGAAATTACCGCCTTTATATATTAGGTTTGGAGAGTTAAAACATTTCATATGCTCATTGGTTCTTATCGTTTTTGTAGGATGTTGTAATTCTTAATAAAGTTGATCTGGTTTCTCCAGATACTCTAGAGGAACTTGAGAAGGAAATACATAGCATTAATTCACTTGCTACTAATGTGCATTCCGTGAGGTGTCAAGTAGATATATCCATAGTATTAAATTGCAGAGCATATGATGCTTCGGTTAGTGATTCGTCCTCCCTTATCAATTATTTCCTCTATTGGTGACAAACTTAAGATTTATCAATTTGATGGCTATAATCTCCCCCCGATGTCTATTTCATTTCAGCATGCTGCTCACCTGGAACAGCTGCTAGAAGAAAATAAATCACTAAATACTAAAGATCTTCATGATACCGGTGTGAGGACTATATGTATTTCGGATCCTCACAAGGTTGATGTTGATAAGGTATTTTGAATAGTAATTCATGATTTTTACGAAGCCAGGTTTTTTTTTTACCATTAGTATTGAAATGATTACTTTCAACTCGAGGTGACAAAATGGGTGGGTTGGGTAGCAGGTCAAAATTGTCAGTATTTTGGTACGAGTAGAAGCAGGCAGGGGAAATACCTTTTGCCTAAGCTTCTAGTTTTCTTAATATCAATTGGCGTGTCAAATATGATTCCAAAGTTATATTATTTCAATAATAACATAAGTTTATAATAAATGATTTAAGAGATTTTATGCAATTAAAAACACTTTCCTCAGGTGCGATTATGGCTTGAAGAGATCCTTTGGGAGAAGAAATACGACATGGATGTGTACCGCTGCAAAGGTGTTCTAAGTGTTGTTAATTCTGATGAACTTCACACAATACAGGTAATCTGTGATTAAGTACATTTTGAATCTCTTCGTAAATTTCTATAATGATTTAGTATAATAAATACTGAAACATAATGTCAGTTAGCTCTTATAAGGGGCGTGACAGAAGCCCTTTTTGGTACATGATTATATAACTGCTTAAAAAAGCCTAAACATTGTTATGATTTAATATTTTAGCTGAACCCTTAAATGGGTATTTGATTTCTTCAATTTGCAGGCTGTGAGGGAAATTTATGAGATGGTTCCTGCACGAAAATGGAGAGACGGAGAAAATCAAACAAATAAAATTGTGTTTATAGGTAAACCTTTAAGCACCCTTCTGAGTGGTTTGATTGGAGATAAAACTTTAACCCATTTTCTTGTGTGTGTTTTTTTAAATATCTCCAACATATATAAAATAGAATACCTTCTAAAATTAAATGGGTTGAAACTATGCAACATGTATTCAGCTGCTTGCTACCACTCCAATTGTTTTAGTAAAAGATAAATTAGATTAGTAGTTTAACAGTATAATCTTTGTAAGCATATGTAATAATTAATTAATTACTAATTTTGCCATTTCTTTTTATGATTCCAAAATTGTAAAATAGATATACGGGTATTCCCTTACATATTCTTTGCTTTGTGCAGGGCGATCACTAAATGAGGATATTCTTCTCGACTCTTTTAAAGCTTGCGCCTCATCAAAATGCTAATTCTTGTAGTCAGTACGTGTTCACAGTCGTGTAATTTAAATCGATATGTAACCTTGTGTTTTTTGGAAGATTAAAGAATTGCAGTGCTGCAACATTGATTTGCCATTTTGATGGGCGACTTGAGATGTGATAAAAAACGGAAATTTACACAACATACAATAAATAGAAAAGGTAGCTTCCTTTTATGAAGTGGTGATATAATGTGACATGTGTGATAGGTACTGTCATTACTTTTTTCTATCCAAGTAAAGTGGTTGAGATATGTTTGTTTGATAACAAGTCAGAATTACTCCGTATTTGTTGAGAATATTTTGTCTAAAAATAGTAATATGAAACTTGAGAAATGAAATAATAATGATAATGTTTGTTGTGATCTTATTGTCATTCTCCTAAGGATGATGTTTCAAACGATTTGAGATAATCTTTGATTAACATTATAATTATCTCAGCTTTAATTAAAAATTACGAGATTTGACAATTTAAAATATTGATTGATAATTAATATTTAATAGTATAGATTAAAGACTTAAAGCTGTCCAACAACCTTTATTTAACTATAATTATTTATCAATCTGACCTAATATATAAATATAATATAATTAGGAAATATGCGCATTCTCAGTGAATTTAATTTGTTGAGACGAGAGCATCTATCTAAACTTTTGAATAATGTTATATTCATTGATACTTGTATTCATGCAATAACAAAATCAATGCCCTTATAAATAATAGTTCCTGAATATTGATCGAAGTGTTATGCATAGTCAAGTTTATTAGTAACGATTCTTAGGACTGTTGTTAACATTTCTTAAAGTAATAACTTTCTTTAAACTATTAATTCCTGACACTTTCTAAGTTACGTTGATTATTGTTTTGTGGAATTTACCATCATAACATTTAGTTACTATGGAAGATACTAATCACGCATCCCTTATGCATAAGATATTAACGGTAATTTTGTTTATTATTAAAAAATAACATCCTATTTGAAAAGCATACGTAAGTGAAAAAAAAAAAATAATAATTTAATATCGCTGCATTGTGCGAATAACATTTTAATAAATATCAAAATAAATTTCAATATACATATTTTCTCAAAGAAAAAAAAACTATGATGAAATAGGTAAAGAACTTCAACGGCATAATATTCACACTGTTAACATTTATGTTATTTAATTATATATATATAACTCTTTCATGTTTAATTATATATAATTGTATTCATAATTAAAAGTTTATTCTAACACGTATCATTTTCCTAGTATATATACATCTAAATATATATATATATATTACTAGAGAACTACATTCACACTTTTATAAAACCGTTTCTATTTGAGAATAGTTTAGTTATCTTTGTTATTATATAATTTTATTTAGATTTAGATAGATTAATAGATTTATAAATATAGATTATTATTAGATATGTATAAAAGTATATAATTATAATTAATTAATTAGATTTTACATGAAAATATCTTTGTTTTTGCATATGAGAAGAGGTTACATTGAAAAAGGTGAAAACGATTAACCGAAACTACTGACTCTTTCTTCTCCGAGAGAAACTGATTTCTCTTTCTCTCTCTAAAATTTGTCAATGGTAAATCAGAACTAATATTCGGCTTTATCATCCGAATCTACTCAACTATATACATACATTCATCTGTACCTATCTATCTATATCATTATTCACCTCACTATTTCAACGTGTCTGGTAATTTCTCCAAAACCCTAACTATTACGCTACTTATCACAATCTTCATTTTTTTAATTTGTTTTCTGTTCACATTTATATAAATACTGCATAAATTTACATTTATTGCGTTCTGTTTACGTGATTTTCAGTTGCATTTATTGATTTCCCTTGTATCTGATTGGTTCAGATCCGTCTCGATTTTATTAAAAATTGTGAATTTTGTCGCCACTTGGACAATTGTGTCTATTTTAGGTTTTAATATTGAGCTCTGATTGTAATTGTAGGCTGATCTGATCCTATTTCTGCTGGCATTTGGTTATTGAACTCAACCGCGGAATCTGAGGCTGATTGATTGCTCGATTTACTTCAGTTGTTTTTGTTGCGCGTTTAAACTCGTTTTTAGGTTTTCACAATACGACAATTTTCAATTTGATTTTATGATTGTAGATAACGTCATTTGCATTTGAAGGTTGACTCCTGAGCTATTATGCTATGATATGTCAACCTTATTATGTAATATTTGGAAATAATAAGGCGAAACTGTAGTTTTAGGTAGTGCATGTGAAAGCTAAGGATATGAGAAGGGACTTGATTAAAAAACTTTGTATGGTTTTTGGTCCTAGACTGCCGAGGATATGGTTAATCCTTTGTGGTGTTAGTGTTTTTGTACTGATTGTTTTGTTGAGTTCGTCTTCTGGTTCTTTCGATTCTGTCACATTGACTGCGAAACCAGACCTTTATGCTAACTACCGAAGACTAAAAGAGCAAGCAGTGAATGACTATTTGGAATTAACTAGTTTATCTTTAGGAGTTAGTGACTTGAAGGAGCTTAGGCTTTGTGGAAAAGAAAGGGAGCACTATGTACCATGCTACAATGTGTCTGCGAATCTGTTAACTGGGTTTAATAATGGTGAGGAGTTTGATCGGCATTGTGAAGTATCACAAGGCGATTCGTATTGTTTGGTTCGCCCTCCAAAGGACTATAAAACACCCCTAAGTTGGCCCGTTGGTAGAGATGTGATATGGAATGAAAATGTGAAGATAACGAAAGACCAATTCCTTTCTTCCGGGAGCATGACGAAAAGGTAAGTTTTTTAATGTGAAGTTGCATAAGTAGATGAAATCTCAGATATCTTAAGCTATTTCCCTCATGAACATAATTTCACCTACTTAACATTGACACTGTTAGCGAGCAGTGTTAGCCTTGTGTTAAAGAAATCTATATATTTCTTCCATGTTAGAGTCAAAACACATGCACTCAGCAAAACCAATTTATGGGTTGAAAAAATGGGCGTCACATGGGAATATATTAGAAACAAGTCCTATTCACACTTTATCAATTAATTTTTGAACATATGAGTTGGGAACATTAAGGATCTAAATGCAAACACTTATCAATTAATTTTTAAACATATGAGTTGGGAACATTAAGGATCTAAATGCAAACACTTATCAATTTATTTTTGAACATATGAGTTCGGAACCCTAAGGATCTAAATAGCAACCCCAACCCAAACCCAAACCTCTTAACTAGAGCAACACTGACTGTGCATTACAAAATTTGTGAATTAATTACTCCCCTTTTGACATGTTCCCCCTCAATCTTGTTTTAGGTTAATGCTAATGGAAGAGAACCAAATTTCTTTCCACTCAGACGATGGATTGATGTTTGATGGCGTCAAAGATTACTCCCACCAGGTTGCAGAGATGATAGGACTTGGGAGTGACGTTGAATTTCATCAAGCTGGTGTAAGTACTGACACATATACTTTACAGCTTTCCCTTTTTATTGATAACTTCATTGGAGAGGCTGATTTTATGATGCCCACTGGATTTTATCCATTAGGTTCATAGATCTTCTGCTTATAGATTTCATAACGAGTGAATATTGTTATCTCTGTTTGTTTTGTTTTTTATTTTTATTTTTTTTTAGGGGGGGGGGGGGGCTAACTTATACCTTGGGTCTAATTCATGTAAATGCTGACAACAGGTGCGCATGGTACTTGATGTTGGTTGTGGGTTTGGTAGCTTTGGGGCTCATTTGCTCTCACTGAAACTAATGACTGTCTGTATGGCTGCATATGAGCTAACTGGTAGTCAAGTTCAGATATCCCTTGAAAGAGGTCTTCCAGCAATAATTGGCAACTTCAATTCTAGGCAGCTTCCATTTCCATCATTGTCATATGACATGGTTCACTGTGCAGAGTGTGGAATTCTGTGGGATGACAAAGGTACTTTGATATGTTGGTTTATTGAACTTACCTATCCATGACAAATTTTATTTGTCTTGAAAAATAGCCTTTGGCTTCATCATTGTTTGTAGACGTGAAAGACATCTTTTATTGTAATCATTTACTTATATTGGTGGTTATTATGGCTCTTCCATCTAAGTGTTAATGTTTCTTTTTCTAGATCTTTCCAAATTTTAGTGATGATTAATTCTCAAAGTATAAAAATCCATTTCCCAGTGTACTAATCCCTATAAATAGTGTAGAAGTGTAATATCTTTATTTCTTATTTTTCTGACATGAATCAGATGGATTATTACTTATTGAAGCGGACCGGATACTTAAGCCTGGAGGCTACTTCGTTTTACATGGAACTTCATTAAGTACAAAGAAGGAAAGCATGGCCAGCCCTATTGAAGAATTCGCCCAGAAAATCTGTTGGACATTTATAGCTCAGCAAGAAGAAAATTTCATCTGGCAGAAAACCATTGATGCACAATGCTACTCATCTAGGTGAGGCTAGTAGTTGCACACATATCTTGGCAATTTATACCTGTTTACAGATAAAAAAAACCAGTCAAAATTGGTAGATTTAGCTAAAATGAAAATGGGTTGAATGGGTATAAAGTCACCAAAGTGTACTCACAATGCATAAAGCCTCCGAAACTGTTTCCTTTCAAATATTATATTATTATTGTAACAATATTGGTTTTAATCATACTTAAAACATAAATTCGTTATATAAAGTTCAAGAAGAAAAAGATAAATAAGTGTTTGTGGGGTGGCCTGATGTGACACGTTTTGACCCGTACTAAATTTACTCATATTGACTTCTAACCCAACCCTCCCATTTTGCCACCTATAGTATCGCTTAACAACCTTTTAATTGTATTCTCATATAATGTAGATTCCACTCCTATTTATAATTATTCTTTTGAAATTTTCTTTGAATTCCTTTTCGTTCTCAATTATAGCATGCAGGGTGCAATTTCCCCTTGTAGAGAAGAAAGGGAGGATATTCAGTCTTATTATCAACCACTTGCATCTTGTGTGGGAGGGACTACCAGCAAACGCTGGGTACCGATTCAGAACAGGTCTTCCAGTTCCCAAATAACTCCTGCTGAGCTTGAAATTTATGGAAAGTATTGTTCTTTGTGTGAATACTTATCTGTTTAATTTATTTATAAGCATATTGGTTTGTGAAGTTTCATCACACCATCCAACCATTATTATACCTAAGATGTTGATGTTGTCTACATATATATGTGTCTGCAGGAATCCAACAGGATGAGTTCTATGAGGACTTTGTATCTTCATTATCAGCGTTAAGAAATTACTGGTCCTTGCTTACACCCTTGATTTTTTCCGATCATCCTAAAAGGCCTGGTGACGAGGATCCATTACCTCCATATAATATGGTAAGGAATGTGATGGACATGAATGCACATTATGGTGGTTTCAATGCTGCATTTCTGGAAGAAGGAAAAGCAGTGTGGGTGATGAATGTCGTGCCTATTAGAGCTCAAAATACACTCCCAGTAATACTCGATCAAGGTTTTGCTGGTGTTATGCATGATTGGTAAGGAGTTGGCAAAAAATTAGCATCATGTTCTGGGTTCTTTTGTAGATTTTTTCTTTGGAAATAACTTAGTTAATTTTATTGATGGAGTTTTTCTCGTAGTTTAGCTTTCCAGACCATTAAGATTCAAAAATGTTTTTTTAACATTTTCCATACAATGTTTCACATGTCAATCTTTCTTGCATGTACTTTGATAAAATGAACTAATATTTTAAAATAAATATACCGAGAGTGACTTTCTGGTAAATACTCATAATTTGCAAGGTTATAATTCTGAGCAAAAATGTGAACATCTGGGCTGGAGAATGTCTCTGAGCTGAAATTCTGCAAAATTTCTTTCAGCATAGTATAACCAGGTTGCGTCAGCTTGTGTTTCTCCATTTAAGCTTACGAAAGCTAATATTGGTCATCACTTTTGGTCATTTTTCTGACCTATAATGATCCGTTGGAAGTTTTCTTCGTGTCTCTATTCACCGTGCTTATGTCATGCAAATTTGAGGATGAAAGCATTAAGTATCATAGATGTGTCAATTTGTTTGAGGATGTTATAAATACTACAATGCCATGGAACTTCTAGACGGCTTTCCAACTTCTAATGATCTGGATATATATTGTGGAAGATGCTTTTTAGTATTAGTATGTATAGTGGAAGGTGATCCATTTGCTTATGTGCACTGTATTCAACTGTAGGTGTGAACCATTTCCCACTTATCCACGGACATATGATATGCTTCACGGGAATGGGCTCCTTTCATATCTTATGTCAGAACGATGCAGCATCACAAACTTACTTTTGGAGATGGATCGTATACTACGCCCTGAGGTATAGATATTTAGGCCATGTATATTCAATGTTTTCGTTTTGTCTTATATGGTGTGTGAAGATGATGAAAGAGACAGTTGTGGGTCTGTATTTCATTTTAAAGATTGAGATTGGACCTACAAAATAAATAAAATGGGTCAAGTAGGCAGGTTATATTTTGTCAAACGGGTTAAATTTAAAATTTAGCTACAAAGGAACATGCAGTGTTGTAAAAGTCAGCCGACTTGGCCGACTAGTCCCCCACTAGTCGGGTTTTGGGACTAGTCCGACTTGACTAGGTCAAAGTCGGTCAACGCCAGTCAACGTTGGTCAACGGTTCAAAATCGGATTTATTCGGTCAAAATTGGTCAAAGTCGGATTAATGTTTCTAGACAATTATGTTAAAGTTTATGTTTATGATTCTCTTCTATAGTTACACATATAATTTTGAAATTTATTATTTATATGTAAAAAAACTAAAAGAGTCCAATCCGACTAGTCCCCGATTAGTCCCTACAAGGTCCCGGCCGACTAGTCCTCGACTAGTGACGTTTACAACCTTGGGAACATGTTAAAACTGGTCAAAAGCTGCCTTGAGCCCCTGACTTTATTCTAATTCATAGAACTTCCTAAATCATTTTATTGAAAATGTTTTGAATATTAATGAAAAAATAATAATTTTGTAATCATATTTGACACTCTAAGTATTCATAGAAAATCTGAAAACAATTTGGACAAAAGCTGTTTTGGGTCAACCCAAACCTTTTGCCTCGTATAAAATTTACAACTCGCCTAGCATAATTCTGTAACCTTCCCTTGTCTCATACTGCACTTGCATCAATACTATGCTTGCATACTGCAATTCAATTTTTCATTCTCGTCCAGGGATGGGTTGTTCTTTCCGATGAAGTGGGGTCCATAGAGAAGGCACGTATGATTGCTACACAAATACGATGGGAGGCGAGAGTCATTGATCTCGAAAATGGCAGTAACCAGAGAATACTTGTCTGCCAAAAGCCGTTTGTAAGAAAATGAAGCCTGCAGCCATTCAAGGCCCACTGTTCCTTGGATCGTCCGATGTTAAAAACTCTGGTAATATTCTCGATCCATCACATAGTTCTATACATATATGCGTTAAATCACAATATTCCATTTTTAATATTTGGATGAACATATTTTGAAAATATCATTTTTGGTTATTTTTATCTTTAAAATATAATAATAATAATTTTTGAATTTTTCAAGCATTCGATGATCTAATATATTTGAATAGTACAACCTTCAAACATTATTTTCCACAATCTATATTATCACTGTATTACAAGTATGTTATTCTGATGACTTGATATCACATAATCACTGTGAGAACACACATCGAAACATCCCCTGCGCCGATTGCTTGATAATGATACCAGATTTTTAACAATGTTTACCAGGCACAAGTCAGGTGAGACGGCTCTACACTCGGTATATTTGGCATGGTATATCGTAGATAAACAAAAGAAGCTTGACATTGTAACCAAAGCACTTGTCGAGCTGTAGATTAGAGATTTTTGCTGCCACGTCGTCTCAAGTGATTTTTTTTTATCTTATTTGAAACTTTCTCAGAGAAATTGTAGTTATTCATTGATATTAATTTGTTTTTATCTCCCCTTTTCATGTCTCTATGTTTCTTGATCAATTTTGTAATCTGAATTACGTACATTTTGTATCAAACAGTATCACTCGAGTGAATAGGTAGGACCTGACCGGTCATTTTGTTCCAATATCAGTTTAGTTGGACCTTTTGATACAAGACATGGTTAAAATTAGGGGTGTTCAATCCTCTAACTGACATTGTTTTTGGTGATCGACTCTTGTCATTAAAGTAATTGACTAGTTTAGTAGTTTTTTGGAGTTATACTTGTGATGTATAAGCCTAAAATATAAATCTAAATATTAACACAAAGTCATTTAAAACCGGGCGCATGGTTTGAACATCCGTTCTTATCCTTTTCATTGAGTTTCCCCGCATTCCCCGCATGTGATAATCATATTACTACATTAACCTTTATACATACAATTTAGATCAATAAATCAATTTTTAATCTTTTTTTTTTCTTTTTTGTTATTTCACGTTATTTTCTTTACTTATTTTAAATAAGATTTTTTTTAAATGTACGGTAAATTAGTAATGGACTAGAAACGTAGAGAATCTTAGTCGGACAAAAGTTATTGGATGAATCTACTAAGTATGTGTTTCGTTTATAGAATTCCATGAAATTCAATAGAATTGGAATCTCAATTCCATTCAACAAGGGTATTTAATTTATATAATTCCGTAAAATTCAATAGAATTAGACCCTCAATTCCATTCAATAAGGGTATTATTTGGTTTAAAAATGAATTACTCAAAGATAGTCACATCCCTTAAAATTTCAACTTCTTTGATAAACAATTTCATCGAACTAGACGCACCCTAAGAGTAAACTGTAATTATAACTTTTTTAGATTAAAAAAAAAAAAAAAAAGAATTGTATACAAAAAGAGATGAAGCAAATGTATATAAATAGAAAGTAGAAACAATGCCCGAGAGAATGGGATCTATTCTAGAGTCTCAGTAAAAGCCACACGATTTGCGCGCAATTCTCCCACCTTTCTTCTTCAAACCAAACCAAACCACTAATAACATCATATCTTTAGTTACTTTGTGATAATTCATCAATCGATCGATTTTACATTTTCCTTGCTTGCAGATCAGTCAATTAACACAACAAAATGTCAAACGAAAAGGAAAGAGAAAATCATGTTTACATGGCTAAGCTCGCTGAACAAGCCGAGCGTTATGAAGGTATACGTTATTATACATACATATATGTCTCCTAGTGTACGCTTTCTATGTATTAGTTTTTTGAGATGATATAATTTGATCTGTGATTACGTGTCAAGACTTTATATATTGATTTTAGATGTGTGAGTATGTGCTTTTTTTTATAACGTACCAAAAGGTTATCCAAAAAAGTGTGATATGTTTAATATATATGATGACATATGAATTGACTTGTTTATTTTAAACAATTTAACAATGCATTTTGAATTGTGTAGGAAGTTATTCGGAATATCGAACCCAAACATTAGTAAGCAATTTTTTGTTGAGAACGTGTTAGTGTTCGACTAATAGAACCAAAACAATTGTGCAGCATATTAACAATAATAATATATAATATGATTAAATAGAAAGATATGTGAAAAGTTAACCCAACTATCAGCAAAAATAACTATTATAGAAAGAAGTAGTTTATCCGAGGATTGTGTCATCAGGAATCATTTTCGTTAAAGCTTATAAATAGGCTTATCTAGAGGGCCTCAATTTAGTGAACCGGCAATCTTTACACGGGGCCTCCTGAAAAATATGTAGATGGCCCTGTGTACATTGGTGTGGTAAAGGAGCTGAGTGATTGTTTGCTATCAACTCCTTCGTTGGTTTTGAATGTATAAATGTATTTCAGAAAGAGTTTGTCATGTGAGATGCATCTGTTTCTTAAAAAAGTTTGTGAGTGTTTTAACGTGCAATTGTGTTGCTAGATCGACAGATCTTCTATTCAATCGTTATATTAATTTTGGAATGTTCAGTGTATATTCAGCGTACAAATTCATGCCTCTGAACATTTTATGAAACAAATTCATACTTGATTTAAGATAAATTTGTACGCTGAATATACACTTCAAAATTTACATTTTGATGATTCACTAGTATCTTGATTATAATTATGCTCGATTTGTTATATTGCAGAGATGGTTGAAAGTATGAAGAGTGTTGCAAAACTAGATGTTGAACTAACTGTCGGAGAGCGCAACCTTCTTTCTGTTGGATACAAGAATGTGATTGGTGCAAGGAGGGCCTCGTGGCGTATTATGTCATCAATTGAACAAAAGGAAGAATCAAAAGGAAATGAAAGCAACGTTAACCTGATTAAGGGCTATCGCAAAAAGGTTGAGGACGAGCTTGCCAAAATTTGCAGTGATATTCTAGAGATCATAGATAAGCATCTGATACCTTCTTCGGACTCAGGAGAAGCTACTGTTTTCTACTACAAGATGTGAGTCAAATGGGTGTGGGTATTAGGGTATATGTATATAGGATGATATATAAATTTCCTTTACATGCCTAATTACCTGTAGATAATGTATAAAGAAAGGGTTAAATGCCTGAAAATGTATCAAACTGTAGTCAAAACTTGTGTGTATCCAAATTAAAGAGTTTCTATTGTATTATAAAACTTACAATTATTATCTTATAATTTTTCCATCAGCTAACTAGTATTTTTGCTGACGTGGTGTCACGTCATCAAAACTGGTGCCACATCACCAGTTTACAGTTTTGTAAGAGGCAAATACAATCAAAAACCATATTTGAAAATTAATACATACAATAGAAACCTACATATAATAGCTATTCCAGTAAAGTTTGATACTTCTCTAGACACTTAACCCTTAAATTGTAGCAGTTCCATCCTTTTAATATCAATCTTGCTCAAGTTTGTTATTTTTTGGATTATACTTCTCTAATTTGTTTTTATCACTTTCTAATTCATTTGGAAACAGGAAAGGTGACTACTTTCGGTACCTTGCCGAGTTCAAGACAGACCAGGAAAGGAAGGATGCTGCTGAACAGTCACTGAAGGGCTATGAGGTACATTTTCTATCCATAGCAGTATATAGATGCAGTTTACACTCATACTAACAAATTAGTTTATTGCTAACTGCATAATAAGGTGGCTAACTTGATCCAAATTTTACTTTCAACCACTTTTTCCTAAATTCCTAGAAAGAAATTATTGAGTTTCCAATTTTTGATAAAAACCCTCAGACTTCCAATAAAAATAGAGATTCCAAGATCAAGATGATAACATATATGGCAGCTGACGTCATTAACTTCGACCATGCCAACATTTCCTGATGTCGCATGACCTTAATGAGTGGAAACTGGTTGCCTGCGCAAAAAGGTTGAAGACTTAAATTTGAATTCTTGAGTTTTGAAGGTTTTTTCAGGTGTAAACAAATTCCAGTTACCTGAAAGATAAATTTGATCAAAGTTGGTTAATTTCCTATGCATTTAGCCAATTATGTTATAAATATTGTGTTTGTACTAGTTTGTGGTTTATTTTCTTCGATTAGCACCCTTTATTCGACATTTATTGTTGGGTCGCATGGTGTAGGCTGCTGCTGCTGCTGCAAATACAGAACTCCCTTCAACTCACCCAATTCGGCTTGGGCTGGCTCTTAATTTCTCAGTGTTCTACTACGAGATTATGAATTCTCCTGAGAGGTGATCTTTATGTAACCTTTTGTTTCTTGTTAAGGAAATGTATATTAGGTTGATTGTAAATTATTCTGAGTAACTACTGCAGGGCCTGCCATTTGGCTAAACAAGCCTTTGACGAGGCGATTGCTGAGTTGGACTCATTAAGTGAAGAATCTTATAAAGACAGCACCTTGATCATGCAGCTTTTAAGAGATAACCTCACTCTCTGGACCTCTGATTTGCCAGAGGATGGAGGTACTTATATCCTTCTCAATCACATATTCAATTTAAATATTCTGTTTGGTTCATTTATCGGTTGGCTGGGTAAACAGGGGAAAGCAGGTTAGTTTGTACAGGCTGAAGTGGGTCGTTTTTGGTTGACCTGCAAAAATTTGTCCCAAGTTTCTTAATTGTTTTATGAATAAATAGTGTGCCAAATACTTTAACATGGTTAAAAATGATTTAGGAGGTTTTATGGTTAAAATATACACTTCGAGCGAATTGACCCATCAACCTATTGGACTAGCTTCCTTTTGAGATTTTTATTTTACCCGTTTGAGCATTTAACATAACTTGAATCCACCCATTCATAAGTAAATGGGTCGAAAGACCACCTCCAGATAGTGCACATTTGATCCATAAGTATAAGTGCACCAAAATAACTCAATAATGAACTAAACTTTTATGCCTTAATTTGACGAATCTTTGTTTCGTCTAAAAGTCAGTTGATTAAAGCTAAGATTGATACTTTTACAAGTACTTTTATCATGCATAAACAGAAACGATAACTGAGTCATGATTTTTGTCTGCAGGTGACGAAAACCACTCGAAGGGTGAAGAATCCAAATCAGCTGAACCAGAGGTTAGTACTCCTTAAGTTATCCACATTTCTTACAACAAACTATTTATATTCAAAACCGACCGTTTTGCAGGAAAAGCAGTAGTGATGGGAGATTATCGACAAGCCCATGATGGGCAGTAGGCATTGAAGTATTGAGCTTTTACCAACTTCTCTTACGAGTATTCTTGCTAGAGAACAAAAGGGAGTCAATTTTTAATGTTCGGGTCATCAAAGCGCTACCACAATGTCAACATTTTATTCAAACTGCTGCCTGGTTTTTAGATCTTGTTTGAGTTTCTTTATGTTCATCTCATAAGAGCTAGCCCCTTTTGAATGTTCTTTCCATAAATAGAAGATTATTGTCCGATCTATAGATATGGTTTTTGAGTAGTTAAAGGTCTATTTTGCTTTTTCTTGCTATTTTTTGTCCTTACACTCTTTTTCATCAATCTTCAGTTTAGATAGATCTTTGACAAATGTGAAACGCGTCAATTCAGGTTATATTTTCATTGACGTCAAATTGCTCAAAATAAAAACAAACTACTGTTCGATTATCAATTCTAGAACTCAACTGCCAAAATCATTGGTAATTGAAATCTAACTCTCAATTTCATTATATTTCTAGTAATAGTTGGTTTCCACTTCCGACAAGTTTGGTTATTGATTTCTAAAAACAATAATTAGACAATAGTTTGTTTCTTCTTTGTGCAATTTGTCCTTTCTTTTATATCGAAATGTACACAATTAGTCCAGAAAGACCAAACTATAATGGCAACAAGATAAATGTATGTTCAGATTCAAGCAACTGAAACTCGAAATTGTTTCTCACCTTCTCCCAATAGATGTCTTCTCATTCAATCCTTCTTCGAAATCATATTTAATACATCAAATAAAATAACTCCATATTGTTAAGAGTGACAAACTTTTATTTACAAACCTCAATTAGAACTGAAAACCCGACCTTTTGGACTAATTTATACTATTACAATATTAAATACTATTATTATTGGTATGATCATGTTTAACATTATCTAAATTATGTGGCGATAGCTAAACATGTTAAAGTAATAAAACTTGAGGTAAAAAAAATTATTTTAAACATTTTTCTAACCTTTACAATGCATAATTTATACGGCAACATATGCTATCCCAGGGAATTTATCTTTTATTCGTTGAATAGATAATAATATATGTATAGTACATACAAAGTGATACCCAGATGTATTCAAGACGTACGTTTTTATGCCAACTGTTTGAAGGTTAACTGGTCAAGTCCCGATCAAAGACTTCACTGGTGTGTATTTAACTATCAAAAAATTAGTTCTTCTATTAAATGAAAAACTAGAGCTAATTCCATTATATGTAAACATATGAAACATATTATATTGCCTCATCTCATGTCATTGTCGTTTCCAAAATACCAAACACAGATAAGAGTGCTTCTTAAATAACATCTAAAAGAAATTAGTGTAATACCACAAGCAACATCAGTAATCCTTAGCCACCACATTAGAAAACATCTTGCATGTCCCTAATAATTCAGATTTGTATCGCCCTACGATTATTTTGCAAAATTTAATTAACCTCACTGTGCCCCTTGCTAAGCACAAAGATAATACAAGAAGACAGAAAGATCTTCAATCCTGATTAGTCATTACTACCAAATCATATAAAATTTAAGCCAAACACCAAGTAATTTACACTGGTGTAAGGATCTCACCATCTGGCCAACACAAGAGCAGATTAGGGAACTCTGCAAACTGTAAAAATATACTTGGCAAGTGCCACACTGTCAAAATGCAAGAGCTGCCAAGCCATTAGACGATACCTGCAACACATTTTTCACAAGCCGATTAAAATCAAATAGTCAGATTTAAAATCTTGCACATTAAACCAAACCTAAGACATAAGACTTGATGAATGACCCATACCTAATGTTATTGACGGGTGTAGATTTGCCAAAACAGAAAAGATAAACACCTCAAAAAGATTCACGGCAAAAATATGAAAAACATACAATCTTTGGGACCCACACACCAAGATAGGATTGAGGAAAAAAATATAGAGACTCGTTCTTGACAAAAATATACAATCAGAACATACTAGTAAGATATATCAAGTTAAGCTACAAAGGTACATGAAATGAGGGTGCCTTACATTTAAGACTGTCAAAGCAAGGGAGCTCTCTTGCGTACTACTACTACCTCTTAGGCATACTGGGTACTGAATTCAAGATTAAATAATATGTCTCGTCGATTCTCTGTACCCATGCGGATTTTAAAGTCTTTTGCCAATGACTGCACTTTGGCATCACTTTCATAATCCATCTCTCGCACACAACGTCTGCGAACCTTTTTCAGAATCTCCTTTGTTGGTTTAAATCCGGCAACCACCTGCTTGCAGTGCATCATAAAATTATATCATAATTTGATTTGATTTGCACATGATCTAAAAATTTGACTCATTTACAAATAAATAGTTCATTTTGGGTTGTCTTAATCTCTAACAGGTCAAATGCTTCAAATGTAAAAAATTAACAAAAAACTCAAGCGGGTCGAAGGTCCACATAGTCTACTTATAATGCATACAACCTCCTACTCATTTTATTCAAAGATTTAATTATTATCGTAATAATATTGTTATTACAATCATAGTTAATGCATTAATTCTGCTTAACTTTCTAAAATGGATAAGTGCTGGCAGGTCATTTCACTCGGCCTGAACCGTATTAGAAGATGAACTATTTCCAAATCACCTATCAATCAATCTTAACAGAAAAACTATGAAATAAATAAAATGTATTGGCATGTCATTACCATGTCGTTAATTGTGGAAAGTGCGGCTTTTATATCTCGCTTGATGAGATGAGCATCAACTAGAAGTGCATACGACTTTGCATTAGGCTTAACACCCAAACTTACAGAGTGCTCAAGCACTTTCACTGCTTCATCTCTCTGCAAACATACAAAATCATTTACTTGCCTAATAAACCATATAAAATATTTCTGCATAGAAAAAATAGCATTATAATCAACCTTCTGGAGCTTCCCAAAGGCATACAAGAGAGCATTGTATGAATGGACATCAGGAGTCAACCCAAAACTTGACTCCATGGCGCTGAAAGTTTGATATGCTCGATCAACATCACATATATTTGCACAGCCTAAAATAACACAGTTTAGTGCAGCAACAGACTTGTATGGAGGATCTGCACGGCTCAAATTCTCTAACTGATAGTAAACCTAGATAAAACAAGAAAATTTAGTTGGCAAAGAATTAGAGGATAAAGAAAGTGTGTTGTATATATAGGTATCCAGTATCAGATAGTGCTACCTAAGAGTGAGTCACCTGCCTGGTTACCTCTCCTTATGAAGGAAGGTGCACGGTCCAATTTCTATTTTAGGTACCCAAATTTGTTTGTTCCACAAAAAACCCCTTGAAACTCTGAAAAGTTTCCATTTAAGGTAATCTCAATTATTGAAAGAAGGTAAAAAGCTTCTTAGTGCCACCTTGCATTAAACTTCTTCTATTTTCTGAAGAAAATTTATATATTTGTAAGTAGTCAGAGTTCTTACATCAAAAAGTTCAAAATTCCAATGTTTCTTTTTTCTTAACATAAATAGATAAATAGATGGTTAACTGAAATAGAAACTGGGCCAAAGTTGGCTACCTTTTTATACAATTTGCACAAATATATAAAGTACACGCCACAGCTTCACGTAAATAAAGTAAAAAAATAAAAATAAAAATATAAATATAACTCAATATTAGCTGTGATACTTACTGTATCTAAAGTTGCAAATCCATTCTTCGAGCATGCCACAACCAATGGGTATAAAGTAGTGAACGGAGAAAACAAATCCTCTTCAGTTTCTTTAGGAGAATCCTTATAAGCTATCTCAAATTCATGCAGTGTACTGAAAGCCTTCTGCAAATTCCCAAATGAAGAGTATGCAAATATCTTTGCAAGGTAAGATTCTGGGCTTGGGACTTTCTTCTGGCGTAAAGATCGTTTAAGAATTGCCCATGTGCCATCTAAGAGTTTAGAGTTATAATTTCTGCCGGCAGTTGTTAGTGCATTTACTATTAATCCTTCATCTACAGAAAGCAACAGGGGTGGCCTTGCAATTTCTCCACGAGCAATCCATCTTGCCATGAACTCAAGGCCATAAAATGCCAACTCGCTATTATCTGATTGTGTGGCAACGTCGATGATATTATTGCACACGTTCCAGGGTGGACATAAGGCTTTGTTTTGATCCATTTTCTGACAGCACAAGCAATGAAAGAAGTAGCAATTTCAGTTAAGAAAAAATAAACCAAAGTCTACAACATGAAATATATCACTGGTCGCAACATGGGTGGGTCATGTGGGCCGGATAACGGATCAAAAAAGGGTAATCTTAATATGGGTTGGGTTAGCCAAGAAGACTTCAGGTCAAAAGCTGTAAAATATTCTACATAGTTGGTGTTTCCAGAAAGGTATTCGCATGGAAGTGAAGTTTTTGAGGGAAGCAGAGAAGCAATGATTTTTGCCTACACAATCATCAATAAACATTTCATTGATACTCCTTTTACTCAAGATTTAATGGATGAGATTTTTGTGTAATATTCATCAATCAATATTAAAGATAAAAATGCTCACTTCCCAAAAACATGCTTCTCCGTAGTTTCAAATAGAATTCCAAAAGTTGTATCAAATCAATACTAATCTTATTTGATGAGTAGAATGGATTGGAAGATTTTATGCATATAATTTACAATTTGGGGGACTTATAACCCTTTTTAGTCGTCTACTTCAAGACATTTTTATTATTTATAGTACCTTTTTGATTCGTTAAGGGGTATTTGGGATTGCTTATGTTCCATCTTATGCTTATTTTTAACAGCAACTTCAATGGTGCTTATAAAAAAGTTGTTATTTCAGCACAAAGTAAGCCAAAAAACACGAGCTCTTACTCCATACAAGCAATCAATAGTGCTTATTGTGTAATAACAATTCAATAACATAATAGGCATAAAAAAGGACGCAATCCCAAACATCCTCTTAAAAATAACATATACTCTAAATCGACAAGTTTATTAGTTAATTAGTAGAAATTGACAGCTCTAGAATATGTAACTACAAAGCCCAAGGGAATAACATACCTTACATCTCTCTATTATTGATACTAATGTATCCAGCCTTCCTGCAATAACACAGCTCCTCACACATTCTGTAAATACATCAACTGACAACATATAGCCTGATTTTAATGTTAAGTCAATGTACTTCAATGCAGCATCAATCTGATTTTGGGATAGCAGCAACCGAACAACCAGGTGATAAGACTCGTCATCAGGCATAGCTCCTTTTAATTCCTTTCCAGTCTGCTGCATCCTAATACATGGAATAAAGTTCCAATTATAACACATTTAATGGTTTGTAAAACTGGAACAGTCTCTCTTTGAAAGGCAGGGAGTAACTCACTTCAAAAAACACCACCTAAAATCTCACTTGATCACTCAGATGTATTATGTACTCAACTCTAAGAACTTAAACAAAATATGAAATAATAATGAAAAGATCAATACCATCATTATAAAGTGCACTTCCCTTCTACAGAAACAAAGACTTGCAAAAAATCAAAAAAAGGAACACTCCAATTGGTAGAAAATAGTGAAAGAAACATACAGTTGGCAACCGAAGTATTCTTTTTGCTGTTTAATCCAAGTTGGTAGGTATTTCTTTGTATTATGACATGCATGCTTGTTCTAAATATACAAGGTATCGAGTACAAAAATCAAAATGGAAATCATTTGTAGAGAATATCAGACTATAACTATACTTGATACCACTTCAGGACAAGATACTGAGTTTATAATTAGGGGTGCAATTCGTGTCAGGTTCGCGGTGGCAGGTTCAAATCACCCAAATCTAACAATGATTAGTTATTCGTGTTGGCGGGTTGAAACCGCCTAACCCGAATGCGACCCATTTAACTCTTTTATCTAAATGGGTCAAACAAGTTGGTCAGGTTGTAAACGGGTCATAAATGGGTTGAACTTAGAATTATCAAATTTTTAAAAATTTAACTTTATACAGGTAGGCGGATTACCCAAACAAGACCTTCATTAAACAGGTTGACGGGTTCAACACGTTTGACCTGCCAAGCTGTTTAGCCCCAATCTAAACCCGTTTATTTCATGTAGTAGGATTCATGTTGTGTCATAAATTACCACCCCTAGTTTCTAACAGTACTCCAATCTCTAGTAGTTGCCAGACCTACCTTTAATATCAGTATCGAACTTAAATTTACCAAAAGTGTAACAACACCTAAGTTTTTAAAGTTTTAGGCTCTTAGACTTAGCATCATAATCTCTTTCTGACTACATACTCATCATACCTTCTAATGTACTTATGTATTTTTCCTGAAAACCAAAACCTAAACCAATTCAATATCAACTTTCAAATTTACAGTAGCTATTCTAAATATACATATGCTAATTTACACTAAAGTACTGAACTTTCATGAATACATGATCAAATCAAAACATCAACATATATGAAACAACGTATACAAAAAGAGTATAATCATCAACTAACCGATCGATTAATTTCATAGCAGCTTCAGACTCTCTAGCCTGATACATTGCCTTAAGTACCAAATTAAACGATGCGGTATTTGGCACAATGTTATAACCATCCATTTGTGAAACAAAATCCAACAATTCACCAGCAGAAGCACCCATCATTATATTAGCCCTTAAATAATGATTATACAAACTCACATCAGGTTTATTAGGTTTACCATTAACATCCAATGAGCTGATCCAGTACTCAAACAATTGCTTTATATCAGACCAATTTTGTGATGTCATCCAATCAGCAAACACATTCATGATTGCGTCACCATCTAGGGTTCGTGAAAGTGCTTCTATTCCTGCTGAAGGCTGCTGTTGTTCAAACCCTAGCGGAATTAGAGATGGTGATGTGGATGATGAGAAGTTAGGGTTTCGCCAGTTCTCGTTGTAGAGAGGGCTGCCGGTGGCCGGATTTGGTGGTAGCGGCACGGCGGAAGACGGTGGTGGTGGTGGTTGTAGTTCAACTAATTGTGGTTCTTGTGAGAGAAAGGTGTATGTTGTGATGAATTTAGGATTTAGGGTTTTACCAAAAGGTTTTAATTTACGAGTTAAGATCGCCATTGATGCCATTTTTTGAAGGTTATTGTTTTGTTTGTGATCAGAGAGTGAAGTAGTGTGGCTGTTGTTTTAGGGTTGTTGTTTTGATTGGTTGAGTGAGAGGGTGATATGGTTAGATTTGGATGAAACTCTGGGTGTTTCTTTTTTTTGTTGTTTTTTTCTTTTTCTTCTTTTTTTTTTAACCATGGATAAGCCAGTACACGATTATAGTTAGTAATTTGATTTTACGGTACTTATCTAGAAGGTAGTTCATGTCAGCCTTGAATCGACATATTTATGGGGTAAAGAAAGTAAGGTGTTTTTTGATGTTGTTTAAAAGTTTAGGGATAATTTTAATAAATATCATTTATTAAGAGTCTTTAAATGGATAAACGTTTAACTTTAACTTTTTATTATTGTATATTTTAACTTTAAAATTCTCTATTGTATCATGTAAACTTTCTAAAAACTTTATTGTATGTTATATGTTACTTGAACAACATGTAGCCGGTAATACCCATTTATATACCCGGTTAACCTGTTTTGTACCCGTTTATATACCCATTTTCGTAATACGTGACATGACACCTAGTTAACCCGTTTTTACCTATTTATATACTCGGTTAATCCGTTTACCCATTTAACTTAAAATCATCATCATATTCATTCCTGTTAAACATGAATGACATCATTATTCAAACCATCAAGATGATTTAAATACACCATATGAGATTATGCTTCGATCCCAATCCATGTTTTTCCATGAACACATCTAGGCTTATTGTACTTATTAACTAATTGTTTCGATTTCCTCATATTCGGATACGCTCTCTTCCCCAATTTCCTCATCCTCTGCCTTTTGAACTTATTACTTAACCATGAAGATAAACTCGTAATCAGAAAAGATGATCTATCAATTGAAGATGAGATCAGTTGAAGGATAAATCACAATTCGTGATTAAAGCTCTGATACCATTAAGCGAGTTATAAAAAATGAACACAAAGAGAATTTGGGATAAAAGTCCTAACATTTGTATTTAGAAAATATCATCTATAACTAACTTTACATTAGATCTATATTATGTTGATGGAATCTTATGACAATGATGGTTTTGTGTGTATTTCGAATTGAAATCAAGATTTGTGTGTGTGTGTTTTGGTGAATGAAAAAATGGTTACTAGGGTTTTTTAGTTTAGGATTTCAAAAACATTGAAAGGGGGTAAATTTTAAGGTTTAAAACGGGTTTGGGTATACAAAATGGACCTTTTATTTCAGGTCAATTTTTCGATGTGGCCATATACGTAGATCCCGAGTTGGCTGCCAACTAGGCTTAACTGGTTACACGTCATCCAATTTCCAGTTTCAAATAACACAAAACATACAATAGAGGTTTTAGAAGGTTTACATCATACAATAGAGAATTTTAAAGTTAAACCCATAAGTAGTAAAAAGTTAGAGTTAAACGCATAACGAAACAATTAACTCTTAATTGAATGCATTATCGAGTTTATTTTAGAGTTAATTGTTTCGCTATGTATCTAACTTTATATTTTTTACAATTGTATGTAACCACCTTTTAAAAGTGTTATTGTATGTATTGAACTTAAAATTTTCATAATTGTATGTAACGGGTGACCGGATGAGCAACTACTCAGTTTTTTCCTCTAGAAAAAATATATATTATATGTATCCAACTTTGTAAAAATGTTTATTGTATGTATTGAAACGGGTGGTTTTCAATCATCTGGTCACCCGTTACATACAATATACGAAATTGTAAATTTCGATGTATACAATAGCAAGTTTTAAAGGTTATTACATACAATAGTAAAAAACGTAAAGTTAAATACATAACGAAACAATAAATCATTTATTTCATTACAATAAGAAAAACAAAAATAGTCAAATAATTTATAAATAAATTATGATCTCAAAAATTTTTAAGTAAAATAAAGGATGAAGATGAAGGAAAAGAATGGAAAATTCAGTTGCTATTTGATCATAACTATATCGAACTGTCTTTTGTTTTACTATTGTATATACTTAATTAAACTTCTACTCCCGTATAATAAATACACTGTCCTGTTCAAAATTGATTTGTTTATGCCGAAACAAAACAGAATACACCGCACTTTGAAAGATAGCTAATAATATAACTGAATTACCCCCTTGACTTACAAGGATGGCCTTGCAAAGGTGGTTCTATTTCTGCATATTTGCCAAAAACTTAAAATTTGATCTCAACTCCATACATACGAAGATTATCGACTAGATAAACACTTGAAAATCGGAAAAGGTTGAATTTATGTGCTCTGCTACCTAATTAGATAAAATGATAACGTTAGTTTTTAATGTGCAAAATAGGAAGAAAATTGACAAATGCGAGCTCTCCAGGAATACATATAAATATTTTATCTGTTTCTTATATGAGAAGAGCAAGTTCAGATATTCTATTTCTTTCCAAACACTATAGTGTGAATGTTTTTCAAATGATTTCATCATGTAGAATGGCTTTTATTGTTCGATTGTCCTCCTTGACCACTATTTAGAATTTGCTATCAATTTTTCAGATTTTCAGGATCCATATGAACTTGACGGAAATGATAAGGTGTCCGTGGATGGAGGACTGTGATTCTGGCATTTGTAATATGGGTCGGGTTGAGCCATAAATATTTTTTCTTCCTATTGTGTCTTTGTGACCAATGAGCTTTTTTTACCGGCATTTTGCGGTGGATAGTAAACATATTTACTTTTGTATGAATAAATTATAAGCACAGTACATACGAATATACGCATACGAAGAACTAATAAATCTTTAATTTTTGTGTAGACATGTTTTAAATTAAGTATGTCTCACTTTAAGTTTTAAATTGATTACGTTTTCATTTCACTTCAAATTCAAAGATTTGTTGTCAAACAATGATATATATTTCTATATATAGCTAAATCTACAAGTTCTATTAATCTAATTGTTGATGTCTTTATTAAATAATTTTTGATGACTAAATTAATTATCTTTTCACTTTAAAATTTAACTTGACTGGATATATACTTTTATAGGGGAAGGATCTATAGGAAAGCTTTAAATTTTAGGGAACGAGGGAAACAAATCTTAGCCCTTGATTTTTTCATAAAAAAACGTTTTTAACATTCATTTGTGATGAATGTCAAATTTTGATTAACATTCATCACAAATGAATGTTAACAATATTCATTTATGATGAAATCAAGGGTTAATATTTGCTTCCCTTCTTCCCTAATTTTTTTGCTTCCCTCTTGATCCCTCCCCTACTTTTATATATAGTAAAGGTACAAGTTCTATTTAGAAATGATATTTTTTTTATTTTTTCATTAAGATATTTATTTGATAATTAAATTAATTATATTTCATTTTAAAATTTAAATTAATTTACTTAACATTTTTTATATATAATATAACTGCATATAGATCTTATAAATTTATTTTAATTTTTATTTATTGAATGAGTTGCTATAATTATAAATGAGTATGAATATGTTAGAAATAGTTACAGTAAATTTGGTCATTATATATAAATTTAAATTAATTTGCTTAACATAGAATTGTGACAAATAAAAATAAGAATAAGAATAGAAATAGGAATGTCTTATTTATATATATATTAAAGGAGAATAAAAAGTTCCTCCATATTTTACCACATAGACATAATGACACGTGGCGATCTCTCATAATTTAAAAATAAATAATTATTTAAATTTAAAAGATAAACTAAAAATAAATTTAAATATAGCTAGATAATATTTGAATATTAAATTAAATAAATTATTAAAGTTAAATAATATTTGAATATTAATTAATAAAAGAATCTACGAATCATACTCAAACACTGACTGAAAAATAATATTAAATTATTAAAAATAATTAATTATATTAAATTTGATAACATTATCAATTAAATAAAATATGTTCGTAAATATTTTAATGGGAGTTATACATATTTTTTCTTTATAACTTCGTAACCCACGCAGGCAATTATATATATAGGTTAGATTTTAACTTTGTTTTTTAATAATACTAATAATGATAATGATAATTAAAGAACAACTAATATTGAGATATATTTAATATGTAATTTTTTCCTTGCCATAACATTTGTTTTAATTTATGAATATAAACTTATCAAAAATAGATAGTACCTTATAAAGTAAAATTATGAAGAATTTTTAATTCATTAAAATTCGACTGGTTTTAATAAGTATTTTTACTTTTTACTATGTATTAAGATTTACATATATGTAATTTATAAATAAAAAAGTTGAAACAATTATGTATTTCAAATTGTAATACATCGCACGGTTACCATATATCATCATGTGACAATTTCTCATAATTTTGATTTAATAAATATATTACATTTGAGTAATTTAAATAATCATTGAATATTAAAATTTGCAATATTTAATTTAAAATAAGTATCACATATGCTATTCAAACATAAAAACTATAACTGTTTATAATTCTACGTATGAAACAAGACTTAGGTGATAGTTTGAAAATTTAATCAATACATTAATAATAATAGTTTAATATGTGTACATATGCATATCAAATTTTGTCATTGGTGGAATCTCAATTTGATTAACAAATCATCAAGATAACTATTCGATAGATTAATATTTATATCTTTTATGGTGTAATATTTTGTTCAAATAGTTTTATTAAGAATAGAATGACATGTTCATTCATCTTTTTTTTTTTAAATGATATCATAGAAAAATTTGATGGATTCGATTGATGTCGTTTATACTCTTTTAATGCATATTTAAAGAAAGTTTAACTATATCCACATGTGTTATATTGTAATTTAATTAAGAGTGACAATTTCTAAAAAAATTCAAGTAATTAATTAATAGATTTAAGATAATTATAAAATTTAAAACTAAATACTTCAAATAATATTACAAATTTTGTCTTTTTTTATTTTTGGTGGAAAAAGATAATTATAGAAAATTTACTTTTAGAACTTCTTTTGTTATCATACTATTATTAATGTTATTTAATTAATAAATCAATTGACTTTCGTAACTTATATATATCTCTAAATGATTTGACGCAGATGATAATAGTAATTTGAATTTATGATTGCATTTAATTTGTTGTTTTTTTCCACTTATATAAGGCTAACCAATGACGTTTTGATATTTTCAGTATTTAGATATTCTTTTTGTTAATCGATTAAATGATATAACTATCATTGCATTCATAATTATAATATGATTATTTTAAATTACCATTTATCGTATGGGTTTTCATCTAATTTATTTTTAAATGAAAGATTTTTTTTATGTTTTCTAATGAAGGGAGCAGTAGACCATATAGATATGGTGAGCAGATCCGATGGGTTCACTAAAATATTCGTAGTAATTAGCCTAATAATGAAAGCTGGGCCCGTCTGATGGGATGGCCGATGGGCTCTTCTACCAGAAAAAAAAAAGAAAAAAAGAATCTCATGCATTCATTAATCCTTCAGTTTTTTGTATTATAACTCGTTGTAAAACTTATGCAAACTAATACCCCATTTTAAATACGTGTGGGATAAGAGGGATAGTTATATTTTAAGCACAATGAGAGGTAGATTATCTCAATCATTGATTTTTTTTTATTAACGGTGTAGATTTGCAATATTGAATTTTACATATACATTTCATTTTACGTAAAATAGTGTTATTAAGATACGGCGAATTAGTATCTTTGATCACAGAAATCAATGACTGAGATCACATGCCCTTCATTCCCCTTAAAATGCAGCTCTCTCTCAAAACATTGCCTTAGATACAAATATTAAGTTCTATTATGTGTATTAACAATATAGTATTATTGTGTCTATATCACTTTTAATACAATAAAAGAATCATATTGCATTCCATATAAATAATAAATGAAATAATCAATGTGCCCCTTAGAACATTTATATTTCATAAGGAATTTATTGCTTATGTAGATTCGTATACGTGCTATTAAAGTCCATTTGTCCCAAAACTCACTAAATACACTACTTTGTTAACTTTTTATTTTATTATAAATAAAAAGAAAACAATCAATGTTATAAGAAGTAACAATGATCCTTTTATGCATTTAGTAACTTTCTTCTTATTTTAACATAACGGATGATATATCGAATATATTAACTTTGTACAAAACCTTTAACTTTGACAAGATGTTGACCACATTGATAGAAAGTGTACACCCTTATAGTAGTATGAAAACTACATTGTGGCCCTTTTGTGAAATTGATTTATCTACACCCTGCATATATGTTCTCTTTTGTGGTAGTGATTGCCATAAAAGATTCCCAAGTCCACAAAAGGCGATTATAATTTCAAACCTTCAATGAATACCACCATTTTTCCTTCAAGAACCTCATCATTTGTAGCTAAAGTAATATAAAAGCCACCTCCTAAATTTTGGCATATTTTGGAGAATACTTCCAACTTGTATTATTTGCACTTTCCCCCTTTTTATACTCTTCTTTTAGGCTATTCTATATTCATACTTGTTTTATATATTAACAGAAAGAATGTTTATATAGGTTTATATAACATCTTATTAGTCAATTGAGTTCATTCATATGGTTCCATTCTCACAATAATTTTTTATTGTTTTTCTTTCTCGTCCTTATATTTTAATATGAAATTTGATGTTATAATATAAACAAAAATACAAACATTAGCTTTCTTTTTCTAACAAAAATATAAACAAAAAGCTAATTCGTATGAAGGCAAGATAATGTAGATCGTACGATCTTCTGCGGTTATCTCGAATATTAAATTAAAATAATAAAATACAGACAATACTTTATATATTCTCTTATCCTAATATGACCAACAGAGAGAGAGATGGTATAAATGAAATAAAAAGATGTAAATTCAAAGGAGCATGTGAAACAAAAACTAAGTAGCATCTACATACACATGAGTTCAAATAATAGATGTCGAACGCTATAAAACAGGCAGGGAGAATTAGAAGATTTTGAGATTTTTATATTGGTAACAATTGAAAAGGGACATAATATAATATTACTACTGATTTTATATATTTATTATAAATATAAATATATTAATTAAAATAAGTTGTTTACTTCAATAAAGGACAAAAACAAATGGATTAAAATAATTAGGAGGATACACACTGTGTAGTGAAAGTAATATAAAATATAATGGTTGTCATTCATATATCTTTTTTTAAAGAATAATATAATGAGAAATCGATAAATCTAGAACAAATTAATCTAAAGTAGAACGTTACGTACAATATTAGTCAAAATTTACTTTATATTTGTAAATTAATAAAAGGTTTAGAAAAAGTAAGGATAGAGAGTGTGTATGAATGCATTAATAACTTACCGTATTTAATTTTAAATTTATTAAAGAGAGTGTCGAATATTTTATAAGTAAGTTCAACTTTATGTTACTTGTCAAGTTTATTTTTAATGAAAATAAGAGAAATAGCGAGCACCGGTAAAAAAAAATTCTTTTAAAAAAGAATTAGAAAAGAAATTGAAAAGAAAAAAAATAAAGCCAATAAAAAATTGCAATGCTCTTCTATTAAACGTCTTGATCATAAAGATGGGATGTTCATAAAGGAAGATGATCATTATTTGTTTAACTTCAAAAACACATATTTGATCATTTATCTTTCTTAATTTCTCTGCCTTTTTCTTCTCTTCTATTCATCTCCTCTCAACTTTTTAACTCAAAGAACAAATACATCGTAGTATTGTATTGCTAAGGTATCTCTTTAAATAAACTACGAGTATAATGAAATTTCACACTTTTCTAATAAATATTCCAAAGCAATATGACATAATAAGTATTGTAGATATTAGGAACTCGTCACGCACGAGTATAATCAGATTCTATAATTGAAGTTCTAATACATAATTTTGTTATTTATTTACTTCATTTGTCTCGCTTAAAGTGGTTACTTTAAAAATTAATATCGTTTTAAAAGTATTCATCAACTATACTTTTCACCAATAAAATATTATCTGTATCTACTAAAGTCTCCTACAATTAGTTGAAATAGCAAGTGTACATATATTTTGGGACAATTAAAAATAAAAATGTAAGCACTTGTGTTGAGACGGGTGTAGTATATTTTATATTACTTCATCCATCCCATAATAAGTGTCAACAGTCATATTACATAAAACTTAAGAAAAAATTTAATTAGTACATTCGTATAAGAGAAAAATGAAAGTCTTGCTTTTACTTTTTATAGAGTTTTTTATAAATTAGTTTGGTAAAAAAAAAAAAATACTGATAGATTGATAAGTTACTTATTTAAATAAACATTTATTTTCACACAAAATTAAATTTAAAATACGAACAATTATTTTTAAACTAAGAAAATACATATTAGGGTACGAACAATAGGACAAAATAAATGACCGTAACTATGTGGGATCGAAAAAACAAAATAGCTGAAATGTAAGCAAAAGGCTGAAATTCCATTGGCTAGATACCTACATTTTTCAATTTTGTCATCAACGTATCCAGTAATTTACTGATATAGCCTCAACAACTTTTATAAAATAACGTTACATTATGCTATAAGTCATACGGGCTATATTTGACAAGCAAACCTAACACATACAGTATTCATCTGTTTCGATTATACTAAAAACTATTTTTTGAAAAGATCCGATCAAAATTGAAGAGGTTAATACTCAATTTAGTTAGACAATAAGGAGTAATTGTTCTTGAATTTAACGTTCAGTTGAATATTGAGATTGAAATTAAGAACATTGAAATTTCAATGTTTCTTCAATTTTGTAATTATTTTTTTTAATTTATAAATTTAAAACAAAATACATTAAATAAACACCTAGCTACGCGAGATAACCATCAGTGTCTCGATTGTCCGCACCATAAACACCTAGCTACGCGCCAAAAGGTGCTCTGACCGCCAAGCGCTGCCTTTGACTGGAATTTTTTTTTTTTTTTGTTGCCCGAGTATTTTCATCCTCCACTCCTAAATTTCGGTTACTTTTGTTACAATTTTTGTTTTTTAATTTGTATCTATGTCTAATTCCATTAGATAAGAAAAAATAAGTAATAGTAATAAAAATAGACACTTCTTAACTAAGACATTATGTATAACACATAAATTATAATTAGACCTTTGAATTTAACAATTTGATATCACTTAACATATAAATATATTTTTTAAAAACTCATCACCTCTCTAAGCCATACAAATCCTAATAACTAATAACTACTACTTAATTGGTCTGTAATAAATTTTACTGCCTAAATAAATACATATTAATATAAATATAAATTTTACATCTAAGACTAAAATTATACTAATATATTACTATAACCTAAATAAATATACAAAATTCCCTTAATCATTTTTTAATATATCGTTATTATCATATTAAATTGAACCTATGTATTATTTTGTTGCTTAATTGTGCTACTTCTTTTGGGAGTTGGCTGCATATTTGATGAGTATTGCTTGTTGTATCTATGGGCTTGTATCTAGACTAATATAGACACTATACGTACTCATGGTTACCTAAGTTCATGTCTTTCTAGCTTAGGAACATGTAGGCGTAGGGGGTTTAGACAAAGTAATAGTTTAGCGACTTCCGCTAGGATTAGAGTGAATAGTTGGAATGAAGGAACATTAACCGAAAAGTCTAGAGAGCTTGTTGACACTTACCTAGACAAAAGGTGGACATAGCGTGCTTCTAAGAGACAAAATGGAAGGATCATGGGGCAATAGGGATAAATTACTATAAATTGTGGTACTCGTGAGCAAGGATATTGTGAAATGGTGTAAGGATCATTAAGGGCTGCGACTTGAGGAAAATGTGGTACATATAGAGAGGTGTAGCGATAGGATCATGTCGATGAGGCTAGTGATTAAAGAGGAGACTTTCACGGTTGTCAGCGCATATGCATCGCAAGCGGGCTTGGGAGAAGCGGAAAAAAAGAGTTTTTGGGAATCGTTATATGAGCTTTGTCAGGGTGCCCATTTGATCAACATTGATTTTAGGAGGTGATCTAAATGGATATATAGGATCAGAAGCGGAGGGATACTCGGTAGTTCATGGCGGTTTCTGTTATGAAGTGAGGAATGAAGAAAGACGCATACTGCTTGAGTTCTTCACCGTCCACAACTTGGTTGTTGCAAACTCTTTCTTCAAGAAGAGGGATGCTCACATAGTTACCTACCATAGCGGGAGTCATGACACACATATTGACTATCTTCTAGTTCGCAAAGGAGATCTTAGGGCTTGCAAAGACTACAAGGTCCTCCCATGAGAGACTTGTTCCTCCTAACACAAATTTTTGGTCTTGGATTTGAATATACGTAAACGAGCACACAAGATTGTGATGACAGTGAAACCACGAAATTTGTATAAAAATCTAAATGGAGAAACGGTAAAGGCTTTTAGAGCGACAATTGCGGAAAGAGTTAGGGAGGAGGTGGAGAACATGACTCATAATGACGTGGATTAGATGTAGAACATCGTTGCACACAACATCATAGAGGCGGCTAGGGAATCTATAAGAGTGGCTTTCGGGACTTGAAGAGCACATAGAGGCCATATGGAGTCATGGTGTCTTAATAATGAGGTTCAAGACAAGGTAGTCGTCAATGTAAAAGTAATTAGACCATATTGTTCTTGAGGAATTAAAACTTCGTTACAATATTGACGAGCTTGACGTAGAAGTTGTGAAATTTCAACATCTTTGTTGGATGATGAACTCATTTTTGTGTATGTGCTATTGATTGATTTAGGAGAGAAAGATTAGTGTTTGAGGTGTGAATAATTTGTGTGAATTGTATGTATATTTATAGGGTTAAAGAAAGAGTTTCGAAAAATAAAAATAAAAATAGAAGCTATAGCCGCTAAAAAGGCTTTAATATTTTTTATTTTTTTAAAGAAAAACAAACTAGCCGTTAAAAAATTACGTTTGAGGCATTTAATTCTTCACGTCGAAATTAAACGCCGGTCTTGAACAACGATCCCGCAAAGTGAACCCCGGGTTCGAGCATTCAAGTTTGGTGAACACCGATGGTTTCGACATCTCACTCCTTGTGCATTTAGTTTCAATTCATTTAAGTTCAAGCTCCCAACTGGATTGTAAGTTAATATTTTGGGGTCCGGCTTCAAAAACTCAGTTTTTATCTAAATAAGATATAAGATAATACTGTTAAAGCAAAGTAAAATGTAATTTGAACACTTAGTTTTGGTTATATTGTATAGAATCAAAAATTCCTATAACAGTGAACCATTGGACCGGTTGAATGGTTAATGACTTGCAACTAAACAATTCTTTTAAATACTTTGCATTCCCGGTTAAGTATACCAAAACAATTGTTATTGTCTCTACTCATGCTTATTTTATTGTGAATTTCTTTAATATATCTTGTAGCTAAAACTAAACGTTCATTGACTATATATATGAAAAATCATTATATTTCATTTTCATGTGACTCATCTATTATTCTGCTTTCAAAAATTATTATGGTGTTTTAATGGGCTGAAAAAATCATATTACTCTCCTGAGGCTAAGAACACTTAGAGCGGCACATGGTTAATTATTTACATGTTTTTCGTTTATCAACGTCGAGATTGTTACCCCCGATCCACGTTGAAGTCGGTGTTTTTCAACCGTCGTTGACAGCTCAACGATGTGTGAACGAGTTTCTTTTTAGGAAATCAAACAGTAAAATGGGAAAGTTACTCATAAACGCTACACTTAAGGCAAATGATGTGGAATACTTATGGCATTTATCTGAATTGATTTACGTTTGTCAAATCCTTTTTCAAGTGTACATGATCCAAAAAGATTGATGTCTAAGAAAGCATGTGAAACAATGTGAGTTGGTATTTACATGGCGCTCTTGTGTTGGTTTTTTCAAATTAGAGCAAATTACACATTTATCTTTATAACAATTTGCTCCAAAATGCTTTTAAAAAAATTAATAAGTGATATCGTTGACTATTTTTAAGATTTTGAAGGATTTCATAAACAATTAAATATCATCCGTCAAATCTATCCATTTTCATGATTTTCACCTTTTTTATATTTCTACTAATTGGAATATAAACTCGCAATAACTCGAGACGAATTTCTTTTATATAAATAAATATAATATGTATCAAAATAAAATGCTGGTATTTATATCTTCTTTATTTACATTATAATTTTCACTTTTTAATACTTCTACAAATATATTTTATGTATCACAATAAAATGCTGCTCATATTTATATCTAGTTTATATAATTTTTCATTTTATCATTGCTTACATATTTTCACAAAATTGCATCCCTAAAATAATCATAATATATAAATATATTTAATTATTAAAAAAGTAAATAGCTACACATTGACTAAAAGTGAAGATATTTTAATGAAATTGAGATGAATAACATATATGTGAAGGTGCGAAGCATTTACATCCTTATTTATTTATAGTTAATTCGTAATTCAAGAACTTAATTTTTAGTTCAAAATTTGTGACTAGTCTTAACTTATAAAAATTACTATTTTAAAATAAATATATATATATATATACATTATTATTTAAGATTTTTATTACTCGTTAATCAAGAATCAACACAAAAACTTAATTTCAAGTAGATTATCGTTATTTTCTTTTCTTTCTGTTTAGTGCTTTTATTTTTGTATTACGTTACACTAAAAACTTGTCTGATTTTTTGACTCGTAAGTGTCGTGCAACACTCGAAAGAGTCACACGACTCAGAAGAGTTAATAAACGACTCGTAAAAATTAAAGTTATTTAAAAATCGAAATCCAATTCATTTTATTTTAATTTTTTTAACTCGACTCATAGTAAAAATATAACAACTATCTCCTCGTAGATCAATGTTACCAAAAATCTTAGGACAATTTTATAAATACCACTTGATAAAATAGATCCGTTGAGTATTTGTCTAAAATTCATACTGTATTTTTTTAATACTCCGTATACATTTCCTATTTCTTTTTAATTTCACGAGGAAGAGAGTACTATACAGTCATCAATCAATTCAATTTCAATACATACAATACAACAACGCAACATATATACACTCATCAACCCGGACCCTGCAACTTCGGCCTCTGTTTTTTGTCCAGTCTAGAAAACTAAAATAAAAAAACTTTACACTCTCTCTCTCTCTCTCTCACTATCTCTGCAATTTTTGCTCCGAAAACAACAGCTTTTAACACCAAATTCCGTCGTAATTAAGAAACAATCTCACCCATCTGGCTACAAACATGGCTGTTTTTGCACTTTCCATTGTAATTCTCTTGGCCATGATCGGCTATTCAAGTAAGATCCTTTTGTTTTCTCAAATTGGTTTTTCATATTATGATTTTCCTTCTATAGGTTCGACATGTTTTTAATTTTCTCAAGTGGGTTCTTGATTTTTTAATTTTTCTTTTTTCTTTTTTTGTTTTTCTCAAATGTTAAATTTACGATATTTCTCAAATGGGTTTTACTTTGATTTGTATTTTGAGCATCATGTTAACAACTTTATTACTGTTATTAACAGGTGCAGCTTATTGTGTGTGTAACTCTGCACAGAGTGACTCAGTTCTTCAAAAGAACATAGATTATGCATGTGGAAATGGAGCTGATTGTACTCAAATCCTTCAAAATGGTGCTTGCTTCAACCCAAATACTGTTAAAGATCACTGCAATTATGCTGTCAACAGCTATTATCAAAGGAAGAGTCAAATACAAGGAAGCTGTGATTTTTCAGGCACAGCTACGGTCAGCCAAACAGCCCCAGCTGGTAAGTCTTTCTAACCAGTTTCTTTAGCAAGACTGACTGGTACTTTATGTATTGAAACTTGTATACCAACTAACACACCAAACTTCTCTTTCTTTTTGAAAGCATTAATCCTAAAAAACCCAGGAATCTAATCTGAGTAGCTTGTACGTTGTGCATTTAATGTTGTACATTGCATTCCTGTCAACTTCAGCACTAGATAAGAGAATAGTTTTTATTTTATTTTATATTTTTCTCAAAACTTGTTGTTTCTTGATGATTTACAGGTGCAACTTCTGCTTGTTATGCTGGGAGCCCAGGGTATACATCTTTATAACTAAATCTTGTACCTTTTTGCTTTCTCATATTAAATTGTTAATTGTTTTCATCATGTTTGTATAAAAAGTTATGTGGGTTTTATTTTTTGTTGCATAAAGATCTCATTTCTACAGTTTTTGTGTGTTTAAATTTGTTTTTATCAACTAAAAAGGTGAGAATATAAAGAAACTATACTTTTTTTATTGAAATTAGAAATCAAAAAGGTAGTGATTTCAGATTCCAAGAAGCTCATCTTTCATGGTGATGCACTTCTTGATGCGTCTTGGGGAAGCCCATCTTCCCAAAGCAGAATTTTTAAATCTAGAGCAATGTACAAGTTTCTATGCACTATATACAAAGCACTATATGGTCATTCCCTGGATTTGGAACTTTCAGCCTTAGAAGAAGGATTCACTTTTTAGTTTAGTGCTTGTAGTTGCAGAGGGCCTCTCACTTGACTTAAAAGTTTTACAATTATTAAGTTTCCAGAGCTGAATTCATTTTTCAAGAGCCAAAACTTTTAAGCAGTTGTACATCGTGGATTGAAAGTTGTTTTATGCTTGTAGAGCCAGCTTTCAAGAATCAGATCTAGCATGATAGATTAGGTACTGTTTATTCAGTACGAATGTGAGTTGTCAAGATTCATGATGTATTGATATTGATCTCATAGGTTTGTTTGTTCCTATTTTTTGACGATAAATCAAGCAAAGGTTATGTTGGTCACATTGGTTCTCCATATGATTATTTGGGTATTAATTAGGACAAATAATAATGAATATGAATCAATGGGTAGGAAACGAAATCCATCTTTGACTTTTTTGGTCAAATTGGCCTTACCACAGGTACTTAAAAAATTCTTACGACGGAGGGTATAACAAGATATGTGAGTACCATGTTAGCGTATGGGAGCACTAGTTGTCAAGATTAGGATAAAATTGTAGTAGCAGCTCTTTTTACCCTAATAGGAAGTAGTAGAAAAGAAAATCCTAGTGCGAACTTAGTGGTCAAAGATACAAATAAAGTGCATGAACATTACTTTACATGAGACCAAGGAGTATAGATTTTTCGAGTTTTGAAAGAAAGACTTGTAAGGGGTTAGAAATGATTCAGAAAGCTAGAATTGTCAAATTCTTGTTGCTAGTTTCAAAGAAACTATTCTCCTTTTGAAAGGATAACTTAATCCGATGGAGCAGATGATCATAAAATGCTTTTAATGTAAGTATTTACATGGCAAAAGTTATTTTATGGCGTAACTGAATTCTTTTGGAGGCATTTGTAGTACATGTGTGTGTGGGTGCATGTGGATGTTAATGTTGATAATGGTAAAAATTAGAGATGAATAATTGACCACTAAATTAAATGAACTGTAAAATGTTTAACAAAGACAAATCAGATTAGTTATGATTCCTGTTCATCTTCATAGATCGATGCAGTAAGTATTTGTACAATCTGCTTTTAAGGTTATACTTGTTATCTCCCGTGCTCCCCCAGATTATAAAATTGTGCATACAAGGTGTGAATTTGACCAGTATATACTTCAGTAATTTATCCTACATTAACTTTCCAATTTTAGTAACCTTCTTTCTCAAAGTTGCTTGTGATTCTTGAATGTTTCAGCTCAACAACCCCAACAACCTCATCACCACCCGGGACCGGAACAGGAACTGGAACCGGAACTGGGACAGGAACCGGGACTGGAACCGGAACCGGAACCGGAACCGGGACTGGAACTGGAACAGGTACTAACACGGGTACTGGCACAGGAACGGGTACAGGGATGACCCCGTCGTTTGGACTTGGCCCAAGTGGCACGACAGACAACAGTGGGGCTGAGTCGTCCAACTCATTCGCTTTACTAACTCTTTTGGTTCCGGGCTTGATCTTATGGTTAAGGTTGATGTAATAATGACGGTTCATTTCGTTGTGTGGTCATGATTAATCCATGAATCGGGCTGTATTTTACGAGGTGGTCAGGTCATAGTAGGGAATCGAATATCGGTTGTATTCCATTATAGGGTATTTTTTTTGTTCATCTACCTTTTGTATGTGGGGAATTTATGCCTTTTGAAATGAGGCTGTCATCTGTGAATGAGTGTTTGGTGGGGTACTAAGATGTTCTTGATGACTTTTAGAAGTTTTCATCTTTTATGTATATCTAAAGGTCACCTTTATTTTTTTGTTTAGATCCTATGACTACTTTTTAACTCCAGGGTTGGTGCATGATGGTACCATTAATAATTAATAATATTAATTAATAATAAATGGGTACAATGTACAAATTTGGTGGTCCAAATGGTTGTGTCTAATTCTCCTAACCCATTTAATAATTAAATTTATTCCGGTTAAGTTTTGTTTTGAAGACTTCAAATAGTAAAATATACAAAATTTGTTTTATGATGTGCAAAAAGTTGCTTTCACATGGAACGTTTTGAAAATTGATCAAAACTGTAATCTTAGGACACAAAATTTCTTTGATATATTTATTAAAATATTTTGTTAGAATTGTAAAGCAAGATACCTGTTATGTGTTAGTTTCAAATTTCACTAGTTGTACATTTTAGAGTGGTCAGAGAAAAGGTCAAACATGATCACTAGGTGCACATTTTAAGATGACTAGTGAAAGGGTTGAAGATGCTCACTAACTGTATATTTTGAAGTGGTTAAGAAAATGGTCGAAAAAGGTCAGAGGGATACCTTCGATTAGTCTGCACGTCTTGGGGTGATTAAAGAAAAAGATTAAAAATGTCATAAGGATATTTCGATTAGAACGCGTACATTAAAGTAAAAATATTTACAATCTACAAATAAAAACGTAAAAAAAAAATCTCATCCGTGTATTAGTTAAGATTTCTAAAAGATGAATATTTCTCTATATATAGATAAAATTTCACTTCTTTTACAAATTTCTTTAGATACAAAGTAATCATTGCAGTGTTTCCTCCACTATCTCTATTTATCCTAGAGTTGGATGGCCTAAACAAACAACCAATAGAAGCCATATAGCACACACTTTTAAACATACAAAAACACTCTCATCATCTCTTCCTCGTTGTATACCACCATTGCAGCTAATGCTTCCTACCGCCACCACTGAAACCGTTGGGAATCGAGAAAGGTGTTAGATTGCGCGTGTATAATGTTAGTCACTTGCTATTTTGCTAACACTGTTAGCTACTGTGATTTCGCCACCTAAACACAAAATCATATTAAGAAATCAGAAATGGTTCACCCATGTACGCTTCATGCTTGACATTATGGATTTCTAACTTTGAAACACAGCCGGGATTTAGGGTATAGAATGATGTAATCTTACTAAGCAAGATGCACCGTTTGTAGCATGTCAATAACTCAATATATTATTTCTCAAATGGGTCTCATTTTGCATCAAGACAAATACGATATATTCATAAATTTGAGGAAGGAAAGTTTTTTCTATTCTATTCTTGGGATGATAAGGGTACTGATGACTATATTTGACGAACTAAAATCTTTTCCTGCTTCTTGCACAATGAAGGAAGAGTGAAACTCATATCGCGTGACACAAAGTCCTTGATCAAGCTAGCAACAACATCTGGTCTTTCGACATGAGGGATGTGGCCACAGTTTGATATCTGGCGAATAATGGCATTCGGGAGTTCACAATGTAATCGCTGTGCCATCAATGTCAATGAGTTGGATTAGAGGCGTTAAAATGGATAGACCGAGTAATGGGTCAAAATGAGTGATTTTTGTACAGTTTGAAATAAGTCTAGTTGACCCAAAATTCAATTTTCCAATTCCTTTTTAATTTAATATACAATTAGTGTGTTAGATATGATTACACACAATGTATTATTTCAAATATAATCTACCTTTTTTTTTAATATGGAGTAAATGATTTTCGAGGTTTAATGAACTGAAAGCAAATTTCAACGTGTTTGACTCGTTAGGCCCATCTCTTTTTAACTCTTTATTTTGCCACTTTGACCAGTAGATATAAAGCATAGTGCGAATCAAATGGTTCTTAAGTAAATGGGTGGGGGGTGTAAGATACTTACCACTGCAAGTTTGCTGTCAATGATCCTATCATTTTCTCCCGATATTATGAGGGTTTCCCTTATAACCTGAAATTAACCGTGTAGACTTTTCAAAATATCGTCAAATATTTATATCCTTTCAGTTCTTACAAGCGAAAAATAGAAAAGACTGGGATGACTGTGGCCTAGAGTAGACTTTAACTTGTAAATAATAAGGAAATTCATAAGATCTGTTTTGTTTAAGGGAAATAAATGATGAGTGATTTAACCCATAAGCGGTAAAATTTACAATAGCAAGTAATTTGGTTAAAAATCATAAAATGACGAAGGTAATTTGGTTTTGGAAAATACTAGTTTTGACTATAAAAGTCAAAGTGGACTCTAATGACAGATGGATGTGCTCACAATCAGGCACTTTGCGTATTTTATAAACTTGTTCATTCGAAAAACCTGTTTAATCTGTGCAGAGACATTGTATCCTCCACTGCTCATGAAATTAACCGTTGCTTCTTTCCACCATGGTAACAGACAATGTAATCGAGTAATCTAGAAACGCAACATAATAAGTACACATATAACAACTTGGTCTTACATGACAGTAGGATGCATTTAGCCTCGAGAGTCATTCAAATTGAAAAAGAAAGTTGGAACTTACATATGTCCAATCTAAGCATGTATCAAACGGCAATGCATTATATGACAGATTAGTAGCATAAAAGCGCAATGGGAGGATTTTTAACAATGAAACCTGCCAAAAATGAACATGCGGGTGATACAATGTTATAAATCCAGGAAATTCTTAAAAATGACTCCTAGGTATACTTTGACTTGTGAGGTCAAACTTACTACTACTAGTTTCCAAGCCTGAAAAATCTAATAGCTTTCTACAAACTCTCAATGAATCTGCTTGAATTATAGTATTTGAACTGCACTGACGTATCTATTAAAAAATTCATTAAATCCAAAACAACTTCATATTAATCCTGGTAATGAAGTGTATCCTGTTTGACCGTCAAGGTCAAAGTATACCTTACTTGAGGCGTTCAATTGAATGGTCGTCTTGTATTGTGATGTTATGATCATTATGGTTTTACTTTATATAATTTAGTCATTGTGATTTAGTTTCCTTAGCAATGGTACAATTGCTGACGACTTCTATCTAAAATGTGACTGGATGCACACCTGGCACTACACATGGCTCTTTTCGCTACGATGGCAAAAATGAACCTGTTTAGGCCCGTACTGAAAAAGTTACCCATCTTGACCCATTACCAAACCCGCCCATTTTGACACTTTTGTCAGCGTATCAGACCAGAATAATCAGAAACCACAATAACCTAACTATGTGTTTTGCCTAATTGGAAATGATTATATTCATTGGTTCATAGTACTTACACCAGCAAAGGCTATGCTTCTTGGTAACTTAGAGAGGTTTCCTGTGCCTTCTGAATAGACACTTGCGTTAATCAAAATCAACTTATCAACCTGTAAAAACAACAGAAAGTTTAAATAAACCACGTATCAGTTTTTCATAGTTCTTCTGTCCCAAAGTAAACTTTGACTTTTGAGAGTCAAACTAGTTACTTTTAGCTCTAAAGGTAACGAAGTCATCATGATAGTACTGTATTAGTCGACACTTACAGCTTCCGGATGGTTGATAGCAAAGTCAATTGCAACTGCAGCTCCAAGACTCGGACCCACTAGCAGCATAGGCCTTTTAATGTAGGACTTCCAGAACTAATAATCGAGAAAGACATGATTAATATGCCCGTTTTGGCCCATCATCCGAAGTGCTTGACCCGCCCATCTTTCCGTCTAACATACATATTGTTTGGGAATTAATACTTACCTGGAAGAGGTGATCACGCTTAGACTCCACATCACAAAGTGGAAGCGTTTCTGATAAAGGCAAATACACAACAGGAAAATGAAAAACACGAATACTAAGGTCTACTTTCGATTAAATACATGAAAAATAGATATTACTAAAAAGGGAACCTAAGTTATTGAAGCCCCATCCTAGAATGTCAAGTGCCCAAGTCTCTAAACCAGCCTGCTCAAGCAACGGGAGCGTGTATCTCCATTCTAAACACGAACTGAAGAATAAGAAAGCAATCAAATGTGTGCAGTGGAACCATGAAATGAATACACAGGGAAAGTTTTTACATAAAAAGAAAGCCTTAAGAGGTCACATAGAAGTAACAAAATAATTGCAGCATCAAAATAATATGAAGTATTTGTAAATTTCCGTGAGTATGCTTAGTCATAAATTTCGGTCTAAGAGACATTGGGCGGTATCTTAAACATTACATTGACGTGCAAATATTTTTTTATTAAATTCCATGTCTAATGTTGTAAAATTTATGGGATCCAACATAGCAGTTGCATTGAATACCTGTCAAAGCCATGAAGTAGAACAAGTGGATTGGCTGTGTCCTGTACTATTGGCTTCACACAACTACTCATAATACGATTCTTTGAGACAGTAAGCTGCAGTTGATGTCAAGAGATAATTACAATCTTTTCATTATGTTATGGATACAATTAACAATAAACTATACAAGTTCATCATTTTTGAGACACTAGGAGGCAGTTGATTACAAGTCTTTTAACTATAAACTAAACTACCAATTTCTCAGGAGAAGAAATTTTGACCAAAAACAGCAAAAATAAAAAATAAAAAAATAGAAAAATAAACATGTTATCTATCATTTTGTTCGGGATCAATTATCACACACACAATAATAGTTGCTAGAAGTGAAAGTTTCCCAAAATACTCAATTCTTACCACCCAAATCCTTGAATTCCCACAATAATTACTACTCCGAGATATGATGTTTATAAAAATCATAATCTTGTTTCTTTGAATCACTTTCCTCTCTTTCACAAGCAACCAAACAGTCAAATGGCGTATACCATGTTCATTAAGCAAACTGTATATCATATTAGACACCAAAAAATTAGCAAAAATACACAGAAGTGTGTATAGATGCCAGTTTTGAAAGTGATTATTGAGGCTTGAATAAGCAAAATCATGTTTGGATCTGTATCTTGAAAGAAAAAATTGTTACTTAATTAATCAAAAACAATAATTAATCTATTAAAGACCTTTAAGTTTTTTGAAAATACAAAAAATATATTTAATCAGTTTTCCTAAGATAGAGTCTGCTTCTCCAACTCTATCATCACTAGTGATACTTATGATCATTTCAATTCACATAAAAAGTTAATACATCCAGATTTCAAACACTTAAATCCACAACTGGTATATAGCAGCTAAAAAACCCACAAAACCAAATGTAAATCTTGCATGGGGGGGGGGGGGGGTAATTTAACAGTGAATATCACCTTAATTCTGATTTCAAGATATTTTACTTTACCTCAACAGGCAGCATTTCAATCCTTGAAACTAACTTTCGAGCAAACGGGTCTTTGATTTTCTCCATTTCTTTGAGCAAAAATGGCGGGAAAACATCAGTAGATGCTCCAAAAAACTGGGAAGTCTTCCTGTTTGAAACTGGAAATATTCCCATTGATGGAATGGCAGCAGTAATGCTGGTGGTGACTTTGAACATCGTTTTTCTTTTTCGTAAGATCAAAACAAAAACTTTTAGTAAACAAATTTAGAAATACTTTATTATTGTTATAGAATTGGAGATGAAGATCAAATGATATATAGGAGATTATTTTATTATTATAGAAAGACCTTTTTATTCATTTCCGATTTTCCATACCACCATGGCTTTTTGGGTCAAACCAAGGGGGGCCAAAAGTGTGAACGCATCTCGTCTCGTTGTCATACTAAATTAAGAGAAATTATAAAGTCACAAAATGGTTACATTGAAATTAAAATTTAATACAAGATACAAAAGAACTTCAAATTTATAAAACATCAAACATTGCTCTTATAATGATTTATGTACATTTCAAAGAGATTGATCGAAGGATAACTGATATTACTACGTACTTATTACTGTTTATGTTAATTATTTAGTAATTATATAAATAATTACCATATGTGTAAGTACATTAATTTGAAAGTTTTAAGATGAAACTTTTAGAGTTTACTATGATTAATAATGTTAATGTTAATGTAAATTTAGCTATTACTATTGATCACACTCAAATAATAGTACAAAATTTAGTCTTAACGTATAGTTAAGTGTTGTCTTTTGTATTTTATTTTTTATTATTTTGGCAATTATACACCGTTTATACAAATGTACTAAGATGTTGACATTCGATTTTTATCGCCAAATCAAGTGACAAATATATATTGAATCTTGGACTATCATTCAAATTACCATAACTTTGTTGAAGTCGCTAGATCCAGTCATATGAACAAAATATTGGTAGCATGGTCGAATCCACAATTCAAAATTTACGTGGGTCTATAAGAATTTTACTTTGTTAAAGCGACAAAATTAAATGGTTAAACATGAAGTTTGGATCGGGTTCGGTCCGGTCATTAATAAGAAATATAAATTATAAATTTGTCTTAAATAATTCATTTAATCTTCTCAACTACTCAGGTAAGTACTTTTCTATAAACATATATACAAAAACAAACATATTTCATTTTGCTCCTTGATACCTACCATAACTAGTTATTTCGATTTTCTACTAATGGCTAGGTTTCATGAGCTCTCCCTTTTTTTGTTAGAAGCTTTTATCATGCAACTTAAAGAAACAAAAAAGGGGTCACCTATCATAACTAACTACTCGAATCTTTTTCAATTGAAGAAACTAAATTTTCTAGCATAAACCAAAATAAATAACAAAACTAAGATAACGTTACAATCAAACACTAAAAATATGTATCACCAAATTCAAAATAATCGATTCAAGAAAATTACAATTACAATAGATATATAATAATGAAAAGTGATGCTTACAACTAACTAAAGATACTTAAAAATTGGTGTAACAAGAAGAATGAGGGTGAAAATATTTTAAGATGTTTATACGAAGTTATCGTAAGACGTATCATTATTATTGCATTATAAACTAGTAAGGTGCTAGAAACAATTACAAAGGAAAAGTAACCCAGTCATTCCAACTACTATAGTTACCGCCTCTAAATTTAAGCCAAGAAAAAGAATACAAATGAATATTATCAAAAACGTCACTTTGCCTCATATCTTGAGAATGAAAAATCACACAATTACGATAGCGCCAAATCATCCACAAGGTAGCCGAAATAATACCATACATACGATCCTTACGAGACTTTGAAGTATGCCAATTATCAAGCCACTCGATCCACCCATAATTTGAACCAAATCTTGGCATCGCAACATCACACCAAACACAAATCTTGCAGATAATTAATTTAATTATTTACTATATAAGAACATAATAAATTTAAAGGAAGTATAATTTGTTATTATATTTTATTTGAAATTAGCAAACTTAAATTTACGCCTCCACATCAAAGCTATAACTCGTATTTTGTACGTATAATCGTATACAATACGATGGATCACATATTATATTTACTGTCTACTTGTATTGATATACAAAGTGTTGGAATTGGGCTAATTTTGTTGATGCTGAACTATATTTTTTAAAGAAATTTGAAGTCAAGTGGGGTATAAACTAGGTGGGTCCAATTTTGTATGGATCTTGTGGTAGAATTTTTTTTGAGAGCGGTCATTAAACCCACCTAACATGTATTTGGATTTGCCTCTGATTGGTACAATGATGGAACTGTGGATAAAAAAAATATCATGTCACAAAATTTGGAACTTGGTTTCCTAAAACAACATCATTGTGTATTGACGTATGCAATATTTATTTACTTCAGTGATTCACATGGTTCACGTTCTCGCTCTGGCGAACAAGAAGAATGCGACCATTCACAAACAAGTATTTATAACTGTCTACCATACTTTTGGGCCGTACACAATGATCTTGGGCCTTGGTTATAATTAATAAATGTCATCCATCTAAGATTCTTGTATTTTATCAAAAAATAAATATAACTAATAAATAATAATAATAATAATAATAATAATAAGAATAAGTATAATAATATTAATTAATTATTTAATAATGAAAGATAATGTTATTGCACGTCTTACGTGCAAAGGTCGAGATTTTAGGTAAAAGTGAATCATCACTAACCCTTTATAAGTATTCACAAGTATACCTTAATGTCTTAACACATATTACCTTATTATTCTTTACCTATTGAGTTCAGTAAAGATGAATCAAATCAAGTATGAATACATGAATTGAGAGAATTTGCTGCAATTGCATTTCATCTCTATGAGAGTACTGTACATGATTACAACAAAATTAACTGACTAATGTGACATAACTAACTAATTTAACAACTTAAGTTTCCAGTTACTTTCTATTTTTACATTTTGACCTAAACTATCATTATTTACGTTGAGAACCCCCAACTTTCATTGACCTTCACTTTGACACTACGTCAATATAAATATAGAAACTACTGTAGAGTCAAATATGTGGGAATATAGAAATTATATAGTCAAAATATATGAAAATCAACTGACACAAACTAATAGAAAGATTTATGTCAATTAATAATTTTACTTGGGTTATTGTATCGTTTCAAACTTAGTTAATATTTATGTCCATTAAGATTTAAGATTTATGTATATAGCTGTTTAAGAACGTATTAATTTTAAAAGGGAAATGGAAGTGACCATCAATTAGGCTATTGTATCGAATCTATCATAATTGTAACAGTAAATAAAATAAATTTTTAAACATATACTATTAACAGTGCACGGTCAACTAATTATAGATTAGTAGAAATAATATTTAGGCTTTTGTAGTATATAATTTTATGTTTATCTAAAAAATATATATATACTTTTATGATATTCATAAGTAGTTAAAAGCTATTATGATTAATAGATCGAATGCTTTTTGGTCTTAAAACGTTAAATGTGAACCTGCATGTTGTGTTGCATTTATGTGTGGCAGGCAAACATAAACTAAATGAAGCATACTTAGCAACACTTTCAAGCTCCCATAAGCGAATACTTCAAAAACCCAAAAGAGAAGAGAAGATAGAAATTGTAATCAAACACAATTTTCCATTTAGAGGTGGATGATTGAAGGCTATACAAATTTAATGAATTATGGCCATAATTTTGTGTTTGTTAGAAGTTATGAAAGAACATCGGCAAGAAGGTTTTTTTTAATCAATTTTCTAATTATATTATTCAAAACTACAATGCTTTAAACTTGTAGTTTTTAGGGTTAACATACATGATCTCAATAAATTTGTGTTTTTGCATACTAAATCTCCTTCCAGCTCACCCTCTTTCGTCATGTGTGATAAAGACTACATAACTAAAGAGTATCAGTCCGTACATATCACACATGATGAAAGAGAAAACATCCCCATCAACTCTCCTCCCTAGCTACTCGCTATTGCCTGACATCATCTTCAAGCATGATTATCTTCTTTCTTTTAGTATTGTCGCATTGCACGTATACCCTACTTAATTAATCACCTTAAATAGGTATGTAGTATTCATAGGGAACCAACTTTGGAGATTTTTTATAAAAAAAAATAAAAATTGCTTGTATTAGAGTGCTTAATGCTGGTTAGGCACACTTTTGTTTAGACGTTATTTTAATTTATCAATATTTTTTTTGCAAAAAAGTAAATATTAAAATAATCTCCTCTTTGACAACCGGTGAAGTAGGAATAGTATTACAAATCGAAACAATCGCAGATAAATCAAAAGAGAAACCAACAAAACTACTGTTACATCTTTGTGTTCTAGTATTATAAAATGAAACTAATGACCAATGAACTAGGATTGGAAACAAGGATTAGATACTTATCCACCGTTAAGAAGAGACCATGGTCGGTTATCTCACATGTAAAATCTGTGTGAATAGCACTTATAAGCAGATAGGACTCACGAAAAAGCCTTTCTTTTGATGTTTCGAACAACTGACTTGGAGCACATAAATCTTCCATTGTCAACACCTAATTTATTAATAACTATATTATACCCTACATTGTGAATGAATAAAGAATCGATTATGAGCCGATTTGAATTTTCAATTATCAATTTTTGCAACAAAATGTAACCTTTAAATTTATGATTATCAATTTTTGCAACAAAATGTACCCTTTAATGAGCATTTTATTTGGGCAACAGTATATAACTATATACTCCGGTGGTTTATTGGGTGTTCCCAATAAATTAGATTTAGTACAAAATTTATGTACTGTTCCGACATGCTATATTTTCAATTTAATGCAAATCTCTAACTTTTTCAAGAAATGTATGTTGTGCATTACCCTTTTACACAATGTATTCATTTAGAAAAGGACCAATAGGCATTTATGTATTGCACCAACACATATTAGCGGTGAAGGTTTAGGAAAACTATCTCGTACTCAAATATAATGTCACTATTACTATGAAATGTAACTCGACGAAATTTAATATCGTATTAAATATGTAGCAATTCTCATATGATTACTCCAACGTAATAAACACAAAAACATAAATAAGGATAAACAAAATCATATCAACAAACGATGTACTACGGATAAGAAACAATTAAAGATAATACTTATAAATACAATAAATAAGTAACTAACTTTATCTCAAGAAGACGGTATCTCGTGTTTGACACAATTCCTTTAAAACAGATTCATCGTCTGTTTTCAGGTTACAACGATCAAAGCAGCGTGTACTGCCGAACTTGACTAACACCGCTTAAAATATCATCAAAGAATACTAGCATCTCCATTAATAAAAGGGTTGTTTTTTTGTGTGTTCTTGAATAGAGCCTAGACATGTCTATTTATAACTTGATTGACACATCTAGGTATTGTTCACCAACCGATACGAGACAAAACTCAAACCCACTAAATTATAAATCAAATGTCTTACTTTGAGAATCGATATCTCATTCACATTAACTCTGATTTGGACACTTCTTATCTCATTACGAAGCTCTCATCTTGAAATACTCAAATACATAAATTAATATAAATATAAAGTACATATGTTCAAAGTTAGTAGAAACTCATAAATTTTACTAATTTTCCAACAAAAGAGAGTTGTCAATATCAGGAAAACATAAATGTACAATACAGAAAATTAAAATAATGTAATACGAGTCATACACAAACCGGTCATAATTAATGACACCTTCATATTTATACCAAGTTATTATGTATATGAGAAAAATAAAATCATATAGGTAAGTCTAGTAAGCCTAAAATGTGATCAGTCGATAAGTTAAAAATAACTTAGAAAAAGTTTACAATATGTCAGATGATAAATATATTGAATTTTGTTTTAGATCTATATGTACTTTTAGATTTATTTATTATTATTCATATAAATAAAAATGATAATCAAAATATCAAGCCTTTTCAATCATAAGTATGCCCCTCTATCATGTGTGAATTCTCCGTGTACAGTGTGTGAATTCTCCGTGTATAATGAAAAAGATGAAGTAACACGTTTTTTGGACGCATATTACACATGTTCGGTGTCCTACTATCTGATCTAATCATATATATATACATATATACTAGGATTGTTTTTTTACGATTTGTATATCATACCATTTTCATTGAAAGAAATTTCATTCTTGCATTGATGTCATACGGTTATACATAAAAGTCAAAGAAGTCACTAGAAGTAGAATTCAAAGATATATATATATATATATATACATGACGAATGTTTCCAAGTAAGCCTAAAGTTTGCGTGGGGGCCAAATTGCTAAATGAGATGCAACATGTCGTAGGAAGGAAAAGGCATGATGAGTCTATAGCTTGGTTCAAGAGTACTATGAAGAAATTCATTCTTACATTAATCGTTCTACGATAAACGGATTTTCGAAACTATCTACCATTATCATGAATAATACGATATGAAATTGTATGCTATAATGGTACTGGTTAGCTGTAAGTTAATTCGATATATCATCAGAAAATGAATCTTTTATAAACACCCATATTGATAAGGGAAGTTCTTTTTTTGTTCAATAGTATCGATTTTATAAGATGGATGACTGTAAAGTAACAATGAAATGTTAAATTATAATAAAGAATTAAATTAATGTAATAAAGTATGAGGTGGTTTTTAAAAGCCAGTAAAAAAAATAAACTAATGAAGCATGAGGTGAACACTTCTAAAGAGGTAAACATGTTATTTGTGTGGGTATTAAGTATTCTTGTATATACTAAGAAAGAAAGAGACATATACATACATATAATATTCAAATGATATTCACTATATTTATTTAATTATTTTCAATCACTATTTGTAATTTCTAATATATAAAGGAACATAAATATATTATTATACTCGATCATATTTCTTCATTATGTGATATATCCTTACCTAATTAAGTATGTTTTCTTTTTCCCTATACATTTTACATAACTATTTGATAGTTGCCTTTTTATATTATTATTTTCGTAATCATAATAACAATCACTAATACATGTGCGTCAACTCTTTATACTCGGTATGAACTCTTATATATTTTACATTGTCATTCTTCTCTAAACCTAGTGGCATTTGCTTTTCATACATATAACGACCTTCTATTAAAACTCCATTGAATAGCCTCATTAACTTTTTATGATATTATATTTGTCAGGAGACCAGAGGTCCTTTAGTTTATTGGTATTTGATTAATCGTGAATTAAAATATCAAAGTGAAAATGTATATATTAGAACGGCAAACTACAATCAAATCCTACATACCGTATTATGTACAATTGCACATAACACATTGTCTCCATTAATTGAGACTTAGACAAGCTAAATATGAAGGAATAGAATACGATATTTCATTTGGATTGAAAGTATCTATTCAAAAAAATATTTTTTAACACGTTCTGAATTATGAAGGATGATAGTTATATTTATGAAATTTACGCTTTTTAAAAGGATACCGCGGAATTAAACTAAAAGTACACGTTTGAATTGACAATTTGAAGCTGTTGATTACTTCGTAACCTTTTCAAATCTTATCATATCATAATGCAAACGAATTTAAAGCTGTATTTTAAAATTATAACAAAAGAATGTAAAAATGCAATAGTCATCACCCTATATTTATAAGAAAGAGCTTTGGGTCTAGTTGGAATTGGGACCGAGATAGGACCAAATGACCAATTAAGACTTATGTGCTTACAGTACAACCATTATTGGGCTTTAGAGAGTCTAGTCCAAAACCCAATTGTTGGACTTTATGCATCTCTATTTCTGACATCTTTTTATTTTTATGAAACTCACCAAAATTAACTATTCGTGATAAAGTGAAAATAACTAAAATCTTGTTAGTCACCAACGTATCAAACAAAGTTAGAACGTTTAGCTAGATACTAACAAAACACATGACATGATTCTTCATTGCATTTACTTCGTACATCTATTGTAATATTAAAGTATGTTTGACAACGAATTAAATAGAGTTTATTGTTAGAGATTCTGACGATAAATTATTATTAGTTGAACATACTAAAAGTTAGTTAAATAAACTTATTTTTTTAATGAATTTTAAAAGATCTTTCTTTAAGATGCTTCGCTTATTTTATTTTATGTTACTAAACAAAGTTTATTTGATTATATAAATGATTATTAAAATTAAAATCCCAGTATCTAATAAGTCTCAAAATCCTCCAAAACACCCTCGTATCATTAGTCATCATATCAACCAATAGCATGACAAAAACGTCAACTTGTTTTCAACATTTGATCACATTAAGTTTACATGAGGGAGTTTTCAATAACCCATAACTTGTTTATTAATTTATCACAATGCCGTTAAAGATCATTCAAAATATTTTATAGGTTTTTAATAAATTATAGTTTAGATCACGAGGAGGTCAATGGTAGACATCTATGGTCGTTTACTTATTCCCGACGAAAAATAATACGCAAGTCAAAATATTTTATAACAACTTATTTCTTCAGTTGTCTAATAATGTAACTTTAATATCTAGATTTGCATACTTAACTAATAATGTAATTTTAGGACTTAACAAAATACTCATATTGAACAAAGATCTCATTTGATTGTAATCTGAACTAATGATGGTAAGATACCAACAATTAAGATCATCAAGGTCATCTTGATAAAAAAAACTACTGTATATACAAACTTTACATAGAAGTAATTAACATAACTAAGTTTACGAAATTATAATTTATGAGAGGCAACAAATAAGATATAAATAGTAGATTACCTGTGCAATGGGTGGAAAGATTTTCAAAATCGATAAAAAATGAAATGATTAACCGTTATAAGATTGATGCGAATGGTTATTTTTTATATGAAAGACCTGATAAAGATTGATAATCATAATAAACATGACGTAACATTAAAAAGTATAACAAAACACTTGAATATAATGTGATCTAAAATAAATAAAAAATATTCAAAAAAGTGGAAATTGTGTGCTTGACTTATAAAATAAAAGATATCTATATGATTATTTCTCTAAATAACAAGTAGGTATACGTGTTTTAACTAAACTTTCTATAACCAAATAATTGTGTAATATTATACAAATAAACTTGATTATGTAAATATTTGACTTTTCATAATAACATTTTATATTATTGAGTGGATAAAATGATACAACAGATAATTTGCATCTTCACATATTAAACACTAAAGAAAACAAAGATAAATGTTTTATAAGGGGTATAGATATAAATATAAATATAGAGTAATATTAAATAGACTTAAAAGTATAAACTCAAATTTAAATCTAATTCACTTATCATTTAACATATAATTTATATAATTTTATATCTCTTAATTCACACATCATTTTATCATACTACCAATTAGATCTTTAAATCTTTTTATTAAACTTACCATTTTAAATTCACATATTATTTTTCATAAATATAAAACCGTTTTTAATAGTAAAAAGGTTGTTGAATTAATTTTCCTCATGGTTGACTATTACACCCATAAGAGACAAAAAAGACCCATAAAGGCACAAAAGGTTTTAATTATCAATCATGTAAGGATAGATATGTAAACAGGCCCAAACTCAAATGTCATATCCAGGACTTTAAGTCAGCAAAATCGCCAAATTAAATATTATACTACACTTTAAGATAATATTATAAAGTCTAAAATTTCCTGTCAAAACTAAATATAACATTATTTTATATGTAGCAAAATAATTAGCATTGAAAATATAAATGATTTTCACTTAACCTTAATAGTTAGTATTATGTAACTTAATTAGTTAATATTAGTATATTAGTCATGTTAATTATGACTTTTTTTACCCGCATCTAGTGACAAAACATAAAATATATATTTTTAGATGTGTGAATTTAATTCTTTTTCAGGTGCTTGATCATTTGACAGAACTTATAACATAGAAAAAATTCATTTCTCGAGCATAGAGGGTGTTTATGAAAGGATCTTTCGATTTTTTAACCCGTTGGGATTAAGTTGCCGTTTTTATTGAAGATCTGTACCAATAAGGTAAACCAATATAAATCTTTATCGAACTTTTAATTGCTTTTTCTCTGAATCTACTCCAATTGAAGTTAAACTAATGTTAATTGATTAAGTTGATTCATAAACTTGAAACAAAATTTAGAAAAAAACACTCAGCATATCTAAAATATAAGTTTAAAATTTCGAGAAATAATTGTAACCCAAACTTAATCTTATGTTATTCAATTTTATAAGTTAGTCAACATAGTAGCAATAAAATTAAATGTTGATAGTTTTAAAAACTAAAGAAAAATAAATTCCATAAGATAAACAGGAACGTATCTTACTCCAAGATGTTTACCTATTACCATTTGACTACACCTCTTTATTATGAATAGATTGCGAATAGCAGATTACCTTTTGACAATTGTTATAGAGATAATTCCCATCAAATTAGTTTTCACCATCTTATTTTTCTCGTTTTGGTTACAACTTGAAAAGAATTTCTTTCAATCACATATTCCTACTAACCACAAGTCAAGTTGTTATTGTTATTAATCAATTAAACATGATTTCTTACATTACTTTTCACAAGAACAACTAATGACAACAAACACATACATAGATATAAACATAGTTTAGGTTATTTATTTATTTATTTTTCTCCAATGATGTCAGAAGGTGGAATCTAAGAGGATCTGTCAGCACCTCTTACCTCTCCCCCATACGTCTTTATCTTAATTTCATTTCTTATTAATCTTTGCGCATTTGTAGCTTCAACAAAAAGACCTCATTAATCTTTGTTCGTTTTGCAAGCTCATATCACTTTTTGTTGTTCATCTTCAAGGAATCTTGAAGTCATTTGTACAGGGTATATATCATCCATGATTGCATAGTTTACTCAGGTGATAATATTGGAATTTTGTTACTATATATCGATGAAAGTGACCACTATATATGGTATATATGCTACATGATATGATAATTATATGGCTTTCTGGGCTTTTTAAGTTGACTGTTTGTTTGTAGAATTGAATCAAGTCCACGATTGGTTGATATTATGTCATTTTCCTTTGTTTTTTTGTGAAGTTCGGTAATTGTTAGGTATCTATAGATTCATTAATCTTTTTATGGACTTATGCTTACTTCTTTTCGGTTTTTGATGGGTTTGATTTTTATTGATTTTTTTTTTTTTTTTTTTGCCAAGCTAGATGCAACTTATTTTGTACTTTGTTCTTAAATCTTTATTCCTATGTTTTCATACATATGAATATATGATCATATTATTAAATATCATGGGTATCTTATATGTTTATCTAAGGACTTCAGTGCTTTTGATAGTTTGAGTTTTTATTATTTGTTTTATTCATGTTATCAAATTACCATCGTCATTTTGATATGATTAAAGTTTCTCAATTTTGTTGGGAGATTAGTGTTTTTTAAGATAAGTTCTCACTTAGAAACTAATTCATTAAATTCGAAGTTGAAAAAGTCAATTTTACCATATAACGTGCAGTTTAGATTCATTCAAGAGTCTTAAAGATGCTAACTTTTTGCAAAATTTATTCCAATTTTGATGGGTGATTTGAAGATAAGTAATCACTTCCAAACTTCACTCACAAAATTTGAAGTTTCTGTTGCATTTTACCTGTTATAAAGGAAACTTCATCACCCAATTCCAACATCTTAGATTCATTCAAGATTCTTAAAGATACTAGCTTTTTTCTATTTTTATTCCCATTTTTTGTGGGCAGTTGGTGTTTACGAACATAAGTTTTCACCCACCAAATTTGAAGTTTATGTTGCCTACTTGTATTTGTCCTGTTAAAATAGTCAACTTTATCAACTTGCAGTTTCTCTCGCCAATCCTATCCTCTTAAATTCATTCAAGATTCTTAAAGGTTCTAACTTATATGCTATTTTTATTGACAATTTTGATGGGTAATTAGTGTTTGCTTAAGAAAGGTTCTTTTCTTTTAATTTTCAGTCTTTGTTGTATTTGACTAAATGATAAGCTCACCTTTACTAATCCTAACTTCTTAGATTCATTCAAGATTCTTAAAATTCCTAAGACCCTATTAATCATTTTGCTATTTTGGATTCAGGGTGGGCTTCAATTTCAATCCTTGATCACTTTTACAACAGAGGGATTTGGGCTAAAAGATGTATGTAGTGGAAAGCAAAGGTGGAGCTATAGCATGTATGCTGCTTGCACTCTTTTTTCTAGGAACATGGCCAGCCATTTTAACGCTGTTAGAAAGACGTGGCAGGCTACCTCAACACACTTATCTTGATTACACAATCACTAATCTTCTGGCTGCTGTGATAATCGCTTTTACATTTGGGGAGCTAGGACATACTAATGATGGTAAACCCAACTTTTTAGTCCAGCTTTCTCAGGTATCATCAATGAACTGAAACTAATGAAATGCCTTAGTGAATCTTATATATATTTTTGAGTTGTAGAATGTAAATTATGATATGTTTTATTGCAGAATAATTGGCCGAGTGTTTTGTTTGCGATGGCCGGTGGGGTCGTTTTAAGTCTAGGAAATCTGTCGACACAATACGCCTGGGCATTTGTTGGTTTATCGGTAACTGAGGTGATGACTTCAAGTATTACCGTTGTCATAGGTATCATCATCATCATCATATCTATTGATACTACTATTTCAACCGATCTACATATAAGCGGGTTATTTGGAATATGTTTTATTTATAATGAGCTGGGGAAAACTTAGATTTTTTAAACCAAAAAGGGAACCGGCCGAATGGGTTGGACTATTCGTAAGTCATTAAGAGTAGGGATGAGCATATGGACCGAAATACTGAACCGATCCCAATACCGTACCGGACTTGTATCGAATCGGTACCAACCGACTTCAGCCGGTCCGGTATTCACTTTGGGGCCCAAAAGCAAAGTGGTACCTACTGATTCGGTACCGAGTTTTTCCCGATTTGATACCGGACCGAATGTGAAATAGGTCTTTCCTTTTTTCTCTAATCAACCCCTACTACCTCTAAGTGTCTGTCAAGAGGCTTTGGTACATAAATTGTGAAATAATTGAAGAGAGCTCGTCATTGGCTCCTGGAATATTCGATTTCACATGTGAAGAACTTTGTGTTTTAAAGTCTTCTCTCCAAACATGTATGAATCTTATTATTAGATTAGTAAAATACATGCATCTCTTGTAGTAACAGTAAGAACATCGGTATACAAAACTGTACTTGGACACTCATATTCAAGCTTGTTTTGTTATAATCCTATCAATAATTTTAAAACCTTTTAATTATCAATAATAAAATTAAAATTAATTCAATATTATATTCCCTTACTTGTTCAGTTTCGAAATGAAAATTATCTGTATAGCTTTGAATATTATTTATATAAAAATAAAAAAACACAATGTACTTACATCATAACATTATTGTAGGTATATCTTTGAACTTACACACTTATTTGAGGTATATATCAAACATATATTTATAATTAATTATAGATTTTGAATAACTGTACGTGACTAAATCATTATAATGCTAATTTGACATCTTAATACTAGTTAGGTTTGTATATATGATTAACTAACAAACATATATGCGATTTATTCTAAATAAAAAAAACTGCAATGTTTTTGTGTTTCATAAATTCTTAAATTACACCATCACTAATTAAACCATATTTAACAATACGTTATTAACAACGTAGGATCAAGAAAATGCATGGTAAATCATCATTCATAAACCTCTATTTGTGCTAGAAATTTTTGTTCCTCTTAAAATTCCGGTATCAAGCCGGTATAGTACCGATTTTACCATACCGGTACCAATCGACTTCAAACGGTTCGGTATTCACTACTCACTTTGAGATTAAAAAATCAACCAGTATTAACCGGTTCAATACCCGCTCCGTCCCCAGCTCATAATTAGAGTGTAATAAAACGTGCAAAACCTTATAAATCACTTTAAAAAAGGTTGGATTATTATTTTAGAAATAGAGTTTTTGTGATTATATCCATAAAGTTACTGTTCTATTAAGTTAAAAAATGGATGAAAATCCCCAGTTTTCACACTAGCATGTTTTTCGTGGGGCGATAGGTACAACCTTGAACTACTTTCTAGACGACAAGATCAACAGAGCCGAGGTACTTTTCCCAGGCGTTGCCTGTTTCTTGATTGCAGTTTGTCTTGGTTCATTGGTGCATACATCCAATGCCAAAGATAATAAAGTAAAACTTGATAAACTTGGAGATCCTCATGTGGGCGAAAAAGGGTATATCTTCTTTCTTTGAATACCTCCTTTGTCTTTATTTTGGACTTCGAATGACATGCTTCAAATGGTACTTGACAGATCAACAAATAATGGAACAAACTCGAATTCAAGTAAGAACACTCGAACCTCCAATTAATCATGTTCAATTATAACTTTTTTTATTTTGATTATTTTTTAGAACATTTTTATAATCCTCAGGAAAGGATTTGGAAAATGGATCTGTCAAAGTAGAGAAAGCTAAAGCAGGGACTGCTAATTTTCTTATCGAGCTTGAGAGCCGAAGATCAATCAAGGTCACTCGATGCATGATACATTTATTTTGATCATACAAATGAATTTACTGTTGCTATACAGTCTTATGCTAAACATTCTGCATTTGATCTGGATTTCAGGTGTTTGGGAGAAGCACTTTGATTGGTTTAGCCATATGTTTATTTGCCGGAGTTTGTTTCTCTCTTTTCTCACCGGCATTTAATCTTGCAACGAATGACCAATGGCATACATTGGATGATGGAGTCCCTCACTTGAGTGTCTACACAGCTTTTTTCTACTTTTCTTGCTCCTGTTTTGTGATCGCTGTAATTTTGAATATTACATTTCTTTACCGCCCTGCGTTCAACTTGCCAAGATCCTCAATCAAAGCGTATTTGAATGACTGGGATGGCCGAGGTTGGGCGTTTCTGGCTGGTTTTTTGTGCGGTTTTGGTAACGGTCTCCAGTTTATGGGAGGCCAAGCTGCTGGTTATGCTGCTGCTGATGCAGTTCAGGTTAGTTCAAAGTCTTTATAAGCTTAAGGTTCTGAAATTCAGTGTCGTACTTCATGGTACAACTAAGCAATGCATCATTCTAGTGTACAACCCATCTGTGCTTCGTTATGCTTAGAGGTGGCAAAGTGGACAGGTCAAGCAACGTGTTAAAATATTACATATTTACTTTGTTCTACTATACGTCTATGCTTACCTTTTGAGCTTGTTGTGAACTCATTTCAGGCTCTTCCACTTGTGAGTACCTTTTGGGGAGTACTCTTTTTTGGTGAATATCGCAAATCGTCCAAGAGAACATATGTATTACTCGTAGGCATGCTATCCATGTTTATTGTGGCTGTTGGAGTTCTAATGGCATCATCTGGACACCGAAAACATTGAAGACATTACCGTTGCAAGCTGACTTGCCACTGAAATCAACATTGTACAGAAAACAAAAAAATCTGAAGTTACAGAGGCACAAAGCATATAAGAATTTGTTAGTCTGATTTCATCATTGGAACATTACAATAAGAATAAGTTCAAGATTTGGTGTTGTATTCAGTACAATATTTGGTTGTCAATATCATGCAGTTTTTTCTTTCTACGTATACTTCAACTGCGAATATTATCCTCAATGAATGATACTTGAGTTGCTTGTTAGTGTTGATACTTGGGTGACATGTCTGTACCCACTGCAATACTTTTGTCATCGACTTTCAATGATTGTGTGTGTATGTACAACTATCAATTTGACCATCATGACAATTATAACTCGGGAGTTCTACACATTATCATAGTTGGTCCCTACACTTCATATTAGATGACAGACCCAATAGATCACTTATGATCCAAACTATATATTAGTGATATATATGGTTATTTAACGCAACAAATATACTTCTATATGCCCGTATGCACTTAATACTACGTACGTACATAATTGTCTGGTACACGTTCTAACACATCTGATCACCTTTGTATTTTTTTTCTTTATTATTCTCTTTTTCTTTTTGTATCTTGTAAATCTTCGTTTGCATTCACCATCTGCCTAAGAAAAACTTCCAGCTTTATTTTTTGTTATTTTGGTTTTCACTTATGCGCTAATGCTTTCTTATGTAGTGAATCTCATTAGGATAGACCAACATCCATCGTATGCACCTTCTCTATGATATGATGTCTCGGTTTGTGTTCTTCATTATGCATGTTTCGATCACAAGTCTTAAATTAATTTTTATTCTACGAGTTTATATATGAGTTCATATATCACATACCTGCATGTGTGTTTACGTTGTTACACTCGGATCTGGCTCAGATCATTAACTTTAATATTGTATTGATGTTTTGAATCAGGTTTTTGTTCATGATAGGTACCTAGTACCTTGAATCCTTGGCGTTTTCAGGTAATTTTATGTATTATAAATGTTTTCGTTGTCGGCATTGTCGGCGTTTTGCTTAAGTGAGAATCATTCTACTTTGTTGTTGTTTGTTTAGTGGTAGTCTTTTAATAAAATTTTCATTCAAGTATGTTAATCAAGTTTCATTTGTTTTTATTAAGAATGATTAACACTGTTTTATTATTATTATTATTATTATTATTATTATTATTATTATTATTATTATTATTAATATTATTATTATTATTATTATTATTATTATTATTATTATTATTATTATTATTATTATTATTATTATTCATGATATTGAAAAATGATACATCATATATAATTCTTTACTTTTTACCGTTTTATTGTTTTCAAACATTTTTAAAATAATATTATTCTTGAATGAATTATACGGGCCGTTATGGTGTAAATAAGTGGTTGGAAGGGTGGAGGTGGTGCTTAGGTGCATTTTTAGATTTGTATGATGATTTTTAATCAATTATTGATTACATAAATATTAAGTAGTAGATCGATGGCTCTTTCCGAGAAAAAGAAGAAGAAAGAAAAAGCTACAGCTCAAAATGAAACTTTCCTTTAAAATAGAAGTGCAGTTTTTGCAACCAAACCAAGCTTTTATATTAACGGTGTAGTGTACAACTAGGCAGACCTCCTAATCAGGAGTTTATTTATATATGTAAAAGCTTTAAGATGCCAAACATTACCTATTTGATATGGTCAGGTTCTCAAATCCTAACTTGTTAGATTCATTCAAGACCCATTAGTCTTTTTCGTATTTTGGTTTCAGGGTATTCTCCAATTTCAATTCTTGATCACTCTTACAACAAAGGGATTTGGGCTTAAAGATGTATGTAGTGGAAAGCAAAGGTGGAGCTATAGCATGTATGCTGCTGGCACTTTTTTTTCTAGGAACACGGCCCGCCATTTTAACGTTGTTAGAAAGACGTGGCAGACTACCTCAACACACTTATCTTGATTACACAATCACTAATCTTGTTGGCTAGCAACATCATGGAATTCACATCATCAGTCCACATCATCAAGCTACTTTGACCCATTCATATTTGCACGTTTGAAGTTTGTTATTTCCATATTTCAATTAGTTTCCTTAGTGGCTATTTTTTAGCCTTGACTATGTAGTGGGTAGTTAGCTATTTGTTTCCTTTAAGTACTCTGTATTTCCATTTTATTTATGCTGAGAGTAATAATAAAGATACGAAGCTTAAGTAGAAAACTGTGTGTTCCTTCACTCTATAATTCCTTTTACCTGTGAGAGATTCAACAAGTGGTATCAGAGCCACTCTACCGTTGCAGTAGGAAAAATGTCCGAGTTCCAAACAATCGGAGGTGTCAAGAAGTTGGGTCAAACCAACTACAATACATGGTCGACATGCATGAGTTCCTACTTATTGGGTCAGGACTTGTGGGACGTTGTTGGAGGAGCAAACACCACGGAACCACGGATCGATACCAACGGCGCAATACACAAATGGAGAGTGAAGACAGGAAAAGCACTGTTCGTTATCAAAACAACAGTTGAAGAAGAACTGCTCGAACACATTCGAGATTTCAACACACCCAAGGAAGCGTGGGATGCTTTGGAGGCACTTTTCTCGAAGAAGAATGACACTAAATTACAACTGCTAGAAAACGAGTTGTTGTCTGTGTCTCAACGGGATTTAACGATCACTCAATACTTTCACAAAGTCAAGACCCTGTGTCGTGAAATAGGAGAACTGGATCCACAGGGCAAGATCGATGAACCTCGCATGAAGAGAATCATTATTCATGGCCTGAAGCCTAAATATCGATCCTTTGTAGCAGCGATTCAAGGGTGGCCGACTCAACCGTCAATCATCGAGTTCGAAAATTTACTGTCCAGTCAAGAATCCCTCGTGAAACAATTCTCTGGTGTGCAAGTGAAGCCTGAGGAAACAGCCATGTATGTAGACAAGGCTAAGTCAAAATTCAGGCCTAACTCATCTCAGTTGTCGAACCGAAATCATGAACGTATTAAGCCACTTGAAGGTGAGAAGATGAATCGAACGTACGAGAAAGGTGAAAGATCCGGCGAAAGGAAAGCAAGAAATCATGGTAAGAGATTTCCCTACAAATGTCACAATTGTGGAAGAAGAGGACATATGGCAAAATACTGTCGATCTCCTAAGGAAGAAAGCAATGTTGCTACAGCTGAGAACCAGGAAGCAGGCTGGGAAACCGAAGCCCTAATGGCCCAAGTTGTGAATAGTGATATGGCCCAAGGCATTGAAGTCCAACACGGTAACATAGGCCCAAAAGATGAGGAGCCATGTTTAGCCTTAGTTGCGTCAAATGGGAGTCAGACGAACACACTAGATGACTGGATTGTGGACTCCGGCAGTACAAATCATATGACAGGGGAGAAAAGTCAACTTCTAAATCCAGTACCGTATCGTGGGAATCAAGTAGTGGTGATTGCCGATAACTCACGTCACCAAATCGCTCATGTGGGAGATGTTGCGTTTCCCACCAGTTCAGATCGGAAGGAGGTAAAGCTAGAAAATGTTTTCCATGTACCAGGTATGGGAAAAATCTTTTCTCTGTGCCGCAGGTAACTGATACAGGAAAGTACGTCCTATTTGGACCCGATCAGGTGTGCGTATTTGATGATTTTGTAACCTCGTCGATTCCCATACTTAGTGGCCATCGACGAGACTCTGTTTATGTTTTCTCTACCGAAGCTGCCTACATAGAGAAGACAAAGAACACTCATAGTATTGATCTGTGGCATTCTCGACTAGGCCACGTGAGTTATCCTAAACTCGATCTAATGATGAATAAACAACTGGTTGTGGGGCTGCCTCAACTTAAAATTCAGCAAGAAGTAGTGTGTTCAGGGTGCCAATTCGGTAAAGCTCACCAACAAAAGTTCCATCAGTCTAGCTATAGATCAAATAAACCTCTGGAACTAGTGCACAGTGACGTATTTGGACCAGTGAGGTGCTCATCTATTGGAGGTATGCGATTTATGATCACGTTTATTGATGATTTTTCACGTTTTTTGTGGGTAGCATTCATGAAGGAGAAAAGTGAAGCATTGGTGAAGTTTAAAGCCTTCCAAATTGAGGCTGAGAAACTGACAGGAAGGAAGATTAAAGTGCTCAGGACCGACAATGGTGGTGAGTATTTATCTCAGGAATTCACAAAGCACTTGGATGAATGCAAAATTAGAAGACAACTAACATACGTTAACACACCGCAACAAAATGGAGTCTCGGAGAGAAAGAATAGACATTTAGCAGAAGTATGTGGCAGCATCGTGCATGCGAAGAACGTCCCGGGAAGGTTCTGGGCAGAGGCAATGCACACCTCGGCCTATGTCATTAATCGTCTTCCGCAAAGAAGTTTGGGGTATGTATCGCCACACGAAAAACTTCTTAATGAAAAGCCTAACGTTAGTTTTCTTCGTGTGTTTGGTTGTGTTTGTTTTGTGTTTGTACCTAGCTCACAACGTCATAAACTCGAGAAGAAAGCAACTAAAAGTATCTTCGTCGGGTATGATAATGAAAAGAAAGGATGGAGGTGTTGCGATCCGACCACAGGGAAATGCACAGTGTCTCGAAATGTTGTTTTTGACGAAGGTTCTTCATGGTGGTCAGATTTAACCAGTGTTCAAAAAGAAGAGCCCTCACCTGACCAAGTTAATTTGCCTTTCTTTGGCATGTCTGAAGTAGAAGATGAGGATGTAAACCAGGATGGTGAACAACCTCCTCAGCAAGAAGGCTCAGTAGCAAGTGGAGGCGTGAATCCATGGAATACAGGGGTAATTGTGGCACAAGATGAGGAGCCACGCAGATCAACAAGGAATAGGAGGCCTAATCCCAAGTATGCTCACGTCGCCACTGTTGTTGATGAAATAAAAGAACCTGCATGTTTTGAAGAGGCTAACACAAAGCAAGTCTGGAGAATGGCCATGGCAGAAGAAATCGAAGCATTGCAACGAAATGAAACTTGGGATTTAGTTCCCAAACCGGTTGAAGTAGAACCTATTTCGTGCAAATGGGTGTACAAGGTCAAGTTCAAACCTGATGGCTCAGTTGAACGGTGTAAAGCTCGCTTAGTGGCCCGCGGTTTTACTCAACAACATGGATTGGATTACGAGGAAACTTTTAGTCCGGTAGCAAAACTTACCTCAGTCCGTGTACTTCTTGCAGTTGCTGCTCACAAAGGGTGGTTGTTGCATCAGATGGATGTTAACAACGCATTCTTGTATGGTACGTTAGATCATGTTATATACATGAATCAACCTTTGGGGTTTGAGCATTCGAGGCATCCTGATTATGTCTGCAAGTTAAACAAAGCAATCTATGGCCTAAAACAGTCTCCGAGATGCTGGTTTGGTAAGATCTCTGAATTTCTGACCCATAATGGTTTTTCTAGCTGTAATTCAGATGTTAGTTTGTTCGTGAAGAGTTGTGGCACAAAAGTTGCTGTTGTACTGGTTTATGTGGACGACCTTATAATTACCGGGGATTATGAAGATGAAGTTCAGCAGCTAAAGTCCAACCTGTGTATTAGATTTCGAATGAAGGATCTTGGGAGGCTCAAAAGGTTCCTTGGTTTGGAAATAAAGTATGAAAAGGATGGATTTGTGCTACACCAGCATAGGTATGTAATTGATCTGCTGGATAGGCTTGGAATGTTGGACGCTAAACCCGCAGTGACTCCTATAGATCCAAACTCCAAACTGTATCAACATGAAGGCTTACTGTTAGAAGATGCTACTATGTATCGAAAGGCTGTTGGTAGCTTGATTTATCTTACACTCACTCGACCTGATCTTACATACTCAGTTGGAGTATTAAGCAGGTTTATGCAGGAGCCTAGGAGGCCACACCTACATGCTGTCAGAAGGGTGCTCAGATATGTTAAAGCTACCATGGATTTTGGAATCTCGTTCAAGAGAGAGAAAAGTTTGAAGTTAACAGGGTTTTGTGATGCCGATTATGGTGGAGATCCAAGCACTCGTCGGTCCACCACTGGCTACGTGTTTATGCTAGGTCAAGGAGCGGTCTCTTGGTGCAGTAAACTACAACCATCAGTTTCCCTGTCAACAACAGAAGCCGAATACAAGTCCGCTGCGATGGCTGCACAAGAAGGTACCTGGTTGAAGCAATTACTGACTGATTTGAAGTTGGAATTCGAGGACCGGATAGTGTTAAACTGTGACAACAAGTCAGCTATTCAACTAGCAAGCAATCCTACATTTCACGCTCGCACGAAACATATTGAGATTCAATATCATTATATCCGGGAGAAGGTTCTTTTGGGGGAAATTGATTTAGTTTATGTACACACTAAATCACAAATTGCAGACATGTTAACCAAAGGATTGTCGAAGCCTGTTCTCAGTGAATTTGTTACTCAGCTGGGAATGAAGAAGCATGATGTTGAGAGGGAGTTTGTTGGCTAGCAACATCATGGAATCCACATCATCAGTCCACATCATCAAGCTACTTTGACCCATTCATATTTGCACGTTTGAAGTTTGTTATTTCCATATTTCAATTAGTTTCCTTAGTGGCTATTTTTTAGCCTTGACTATGTAGTGGGTAGTTAGCTATTTGTTTCCTTTAAGTACTCTGTATTTCCATTTTATTTATGCTGAGAGTAATAATAAAGATACGAAGCTTAAGTAGAAAACTATGTGTTCCTTCACTCTATAATTCCTTTTACCTGTGAGAGATTCAACAAATCTTTTGGTTGCTGTTATTATTGCTTTTACATTTGGGGAATTAGGACATACTAGTGACCATAAACCCGACTTTTTAGTCCAGCTTTCTCAGGTATCATCATGAACCTAAACTATATAATGTAATGCCTTAGTGAGTCTTATCTGTATTGTTGAGTTTTAAATTATGATATGTAATGTTGCAGAATAATTGGCCGAGTATTTTGTTTGCGATGGCGGGTGGGGTGGTTTTAAGTCTTGGAAATCTGTTGAGTCAATATGCTTGGGCGTTTGTTGGTTTATCAGTGACTGGGGTGGTGTGCTCAAGTATTACCGTTGTGATAGGTAACATCATCATCATCATCATCATCATCATCATCATCATCATCATCATCATCATCATCATCATCATATCTATGTAAATATTGATATTAGATGTGGCTATTTCAACCCATTTACATATAAATCGGTAGTCTTGGAATAATGGGTTAGTTTAGAACATAATATAAATAATAAGGAAACTGGTCAAATGGGTCGAATGAGTCCAAAATGTTTTCAAATGTAAAATGACCTTTTAAATCACTTTTGTTGTTTAAAAAAAAAAATCACTTTAGTAAAAGAAGTTGGATTGTTATTTTAGTATTATGTAATCATATCCATTTTGATGAATACTTATAAGTTGCCTGTTTCAACCAACATGTTTTGATAGGGATAACCCGCCCATTTTGTCATCTCTAATATATTTAAAACATATTGTGGTTATAACATTTTCATGGGGCGATAGGTGCAACTTTGAACTACTTTCTAGATGACAAGATAAACAAAGCTGAGATACTTTTCCCAGGCGTTGTGTGTTTCTTGATTGCTGTTTGTCTTGGTTTGTTGGTGCATAAATCCAATGCCAAAGATAATAAAGTCAAACTTGATAAACTAAGAGATCCTTGCGTGGTTGAACAGGGGTATATCTTCTTTCTTTGAACACATTCCCTTTCTCTTATTTGGAATTCATTTGACATGTTTCAAATGGTACTTGACAGATCAACGACTAATGGAACAAACTCGAATTCAAGTAAGAACACTCGTAATTCTAATTCATCATGTTCGATTATAGCTTTATGATTTTTGATATTGTTTGACTTTTTTATAATCCTCAGGAAAGGATTTGGAAAATGGATCTGTCGAAGTAGAGAAAGCTAAAGTAGGGACTGCAAATTTTCTGATCGAGCTTGAGAGCCGAAGAGCAATCAAGGTCATTGAATATGTGATACTTTATTAGTAAATTACATTTATTCTTATTCTACAAGAATGTGTAGTTGCTAAACATTCTTTTTAATCCGAATTTCAGGTGTTTGGGAAAAGCACTTTTATTGGTTTAGCCATATGTTTATTTGCTGGAATTTGTTTCTCCCTTTTCTCACCGGCATTTAATCTTGCAACAAATGACCAATGAGATACATTGGATGACGGTGTCCCTCACTTAAGTGTTTACACGGCTTTTTTCTACTTTTCTTGCTCATGTTTTGTGATCGCTGTAATTTTGAATATTACATTTCTTTACCTCCCTGCATTCAACTTGCCACGATCCTCAATCAATGCGTATTTGAAAGATTGGGGTGGTAGAGGTTGGGCACTTCTAGCTGGTTTTTTGTGCGGTTTTGGGAATGGTCTCCAGTTTATGGGAGGCCAAGCTGCTGGTTATGCTGCAGCTGACGCAGTTCAGGTTAGTTTTGAAGTTTTTATAAGCTTATGGTTCTGAAAAGAGAAATTGTTTTGCTTTATATTACAACTAAATAATGATGTATTCTAGTGTGCGACCCATATGTGTTCCATGCACTGTTATGCTTAGAGGTGACTAAGTGGATGGGTCAGGTAACGAGTTAAATTATTTAAATTGTTGGTACGAATCTTGTTGGCGTGAAACATGTTTCATCTAAAATGATACATTTACGATAATAATATATATTTTTTCAGTAAAATTGCAAAATGTCTAAATACCCTTCCCCAAGGACTATATGCAGAAGACGGTGGTTTGACCAAACACCTGCAGTATTGAAAATTTCCTAGTGGAGTTTTTGTTTTTTCTTTCTTATTAATATAGTGATTTAGGAGTTTCTATGCATTAAAAATCTACTATGAGTAACTTCTATTCCGTTTGACCCGTTTCCTTTTTAGCGTTTGTATATATATGGATTCATATGGTCACCTCTGTTATACCCAACTGATACATTTAAATCACACGCGACATTATTACTTTGTGTCGTAATAAATTACTTGTTGTGTCATATCTAGACAGAATGCACTGCAAGGTTCTGGTGTGCAACTCTTGTGTGCATCTGATTGCAAATATTATTATACAACAAAGCAATGATTTCGATTCACAATATTACAGAAAAGGCATTGGTAGATTATAGTTTACAACTCATCTATGTATATCTTTCCTCGTCCAGACGTTTCCTTCCCGAGACAGAGTAGTACTGTACAACCCACCAATGCGTTTGGAAAAAAACTCTAATATGTACCTATGATTACCTTTTGAGCTTGTTGTAAACTTATTTCAGGCTCTTCCACTTGTGAGTACCTTTTGGGGAGTCCTCTTATTTGGTGAATACCGCAAATCGTCCAAGAGAACATATGTATTACTTGTAGGCATGCTATCCATGTTTATTGTGGCCATTGCAGTTCTAATGGCGTCAGCTGGACACCGAAAACATTAGAGACATTACTACTGAAAGCTGACTTGTCACTGACAGAAAACAAACAATTCTGAAGTCACCAAAAGTCGTGGTTGAAGCGGATTTGTGTAGAGAATAGTATAAATCTTTTGGATCTTCAAAAAACAATGACGAGTGATGTTGATCGGTTTCTTATTCATTCTTTATAGGGAGGAAATTCTTGTGATTATGCGTTTAAAAGATCTCAACGGATATCGGGAGGAATTGAGGCAATATGGGACAACCCCATTTTCTCCATGGAATCAATAATAGAAGGGGATGGATTCCTTGCTATAAAAAGTAGATGGATAGCTCTCGACACCAAGTGTACCATGATAATTGTTTATGTCCCTCAAGAATTGGCAAAAAAAAAAAAAAGGCTTTCGCAAGATATCTCAAACATTGTCACAAAATCAAACTCTCTCTTTCTCTTCAAACTCTCTCTTTCTCTTTCTCTCCCTATTGTTCTTAGAGACTTTAATGAGGTGAGATCATGCAATGAAAAATTGGGGTCAACTTTTTGTCCAATTGGAGCTAAGCACTTCAATGAATTCATTTTCAACTCAGGTCTTTGTAATCTCCACTTGGGGGAAATCGATTCACTTGTATGGGTAAGGGTGGGTTAAAATTATGTAAAACTGATCGAATTTTAGTTTCTAGTCATTTTGTGGCTAAATGGCCTAACGCACAATTGGTGGCACTTCCAAGAGAATTTTCGGATCATTATCCTTTAGTCTTTAAAAGTTCAATGATTGACTTTGGCCCATTCCGTTTAAAATTTTTAATTCATGGTTATCGAATGGTGATATCCTAAAAGTTATTAAAGATTCTTGGTGCTTCAACAACTTTTGCTATACAAGCTCCAAGGCTATAATATTCTAAAATAAGTTGAAAAACTTGAAGGTCAATATTAAAAAGTGGAGGAATTCAGTCACGAATGCCGAAACACCAAAATTCAAGAGTATAGATTTAATTTAGATCTCATTGATAACAAAGCGAGAGATGGAATTTTAAATGATGAAGACAAACAAGATCGAATCACCCTCATGAAAAATCTCTTGGATTTAAAATCTTTGAAGATAAAAGATCTCAAGCAAAAAGCAAAAGTTAAATGGGCGGTGGAGGGTGATGAAAATACGAAATTTTTTCATGGCATGCTTAATTCTAAGTTGAAGCGTTCAAGAATTAATGGTCTCTCCATTAATGGTGAATGGGAAACAAACCTTACTCGTATTAAAACTCACATTTTTTATTTCTACAAAATGAAATTTTGTGACGATGCAATATCGAGACCTACATTCACGAGCTCTTTCTTCAAAAAGCTCTCTACAAGTGAATCTTCTTTTTTAAATGAACGATTTTCCTTACAAGAGATTAAAGATGCGGTTTAGAGTTGTGGTAGTGAGAAATCTCCCGATCCGGATGGTTTCACTTTCAAGTTGTTAAAGAAGCATTGGGATACATTCTTCCAAGACATCAATGCCTATATTTTTTAGTTTCAAAATTCAAGCTTTATTCCAACGGTTGCAGTTCTTCTTTCATTTCCCTTATCCCAAAAGTTGATGATCCTCTTGAAATTGGTGATTATAGACCCATTAGCCTAATTGGTGCAAGTACAAAATTATTGCAAATGTGCCCGCTAATAGGCTTTTGTAAGTGATCCCTTCCGTTGTTAGGGAAGTTCCAATGGCTTTCATAAAAGAGAGGCAAATTCTCGAAGGGCCTTTTGGTTGATTAAATCATTAAATGGAGAAAAAGAAAGAGGAAAAAGATTATGTTCTGTAAAGTTGACTTCCAAAAGACATTGGACACTCTTAATTGGTCTTTCTTGGATTCTATCATGGGGCAAATGGGTTTCTCCAACAATTGGAGAAAATTGGTCAAAGGTTGCTTGCAAACGGCATATGGATCGGTTCTTGTGAATGGGTCTCTCGCCTTGGAATTCCGAATAGAAAAGGGGCTTAGACAAGGTGATCCTCTCTCACCTTTTCTTTTTATATTGGCGATCGAAGCATTGCACGTTCCTCTTCTTGAGGCCAATTAAAAAGTATCTTTTGTGGTATCAAGGTGGGTAATAATAAAGTTTCAATTTCTCTTCTCCAATTTGCGAATGTGCACTTATAATGGGTGAATGGTTTGTCTCAAATGCTAGAAACATCTCTAGAATCCTTACATGCTTTTTTATGGCTTCTGGTTTGAAAGTTAACTTGGCGAAGAGAAAACTTTTTGGTATTGGAGTCACTCAATTGGAAGTGACTCTTTTAGCAATCACAATTGGATGTCAATCTTCGAAATTCCCAATGACGTATCTTGGCCTCCCCATTGGGTGTAACATGAAAAAAAATGCTCAAGTTGGCTCCCGATCATCTCCAAGTTCCAAAATAAGCTCTCTTCTTGGAAATAAAAAATCTTATCTTTTGGTGAAAGTCTCACACTCATCAAATCCGTCCTTGGAAGTTTAGGTATGTACTTTTTCTCAATCTATAAAGTACCATAAAAAATCCTTCATAATCTTGAAAGCTTGAGAAGACCTTTCTTTTAGGGTGGTTCGATTGATAATAAAAAAAATTCCATTGATTACTTGCAAGAAAATTTTAACGCCTCTTAAAAATGGTGGTCTTGAAATTGGTAGTCTTTAAGCTAGCAATCATGCAATGCTCGCCAGTGGTGGTGGCAAATCCGGTTGGAGTCTAATGTTTTGTGGTGTAAAATAATTAAATCTATTTATGGAGAGGATGGTGATATAATAAGTGATTTTTCTCTTTCTAGATCACCGACTTCATGGGGTAATATTATTAACTTGAAAAGAGATCTCTCAAAAATAGATATATATTTACACTCTCTTTTTAAGAAGAAAATTGGTGATGGAAGCTCCACGAGCTTTTGGCATGATGTTTTGATTGGAAATAAACCTTTGAAAGTATATTACCCAAGACTATACTCCTTGGATTCTAACCCTTATTGTTTGGTGCATGAGAGAGTAAGACCAATTGGAACTTCTAGTTGGGAACCGAGGAGGCCGGCGATCATGGGCCCGGGAAAGCGGTCAAGTAAACAAGTTGGAAGGTTTGCTTTCTCATTTGTGTTACACTAGCGGGCCCGGGCCTGATACATGGGAGTTCATTATAGGTGAGGCACGGACCTTTTCGGTCAGATGCCTTCAGAAAATCATTGATTCTAAAATCTTGATCAATGATAATCATCAAGTTAGGTGGAATAAGCTCCTCCCCAAAAATGTTATTATCTCATCTTGGAGAACTCAAAATGAAAGGCTCCCGACAAGGATCAATCTTGATCAAAGAGGTGTTGACCTTAACTCTACTAGGTGTCAAATTTGTGATGATGCTCTAGAAACGAAATTTCATCTCTTTGGAGAATGTAAGGTGGCAAAAGGTATGTGGAAAATGATTTTCAAATGGTGGTGTTTAGAAGAAATCAACTTTTCAAACATACACGAAGTCAGCACGTGCTCGGATCATTTTTTTAATTCCGGAAAAAAACTATGAAATTTTGATGATGTTGTGCAATCAACAATTTGGGTGCTATGGCGTTATAGAAACGAGCTCATCTTCTCCCACAAGAAGCCAATATATGATGTCCTAAGTGACGATATCAAACTCCTTTCATACACTTAGATCTCGAGTAGGGGGGAAAAGTTATTTATTAGTTGGGTAGATTGAAATTGTAACCCAAATTGTACTTGAATGACATTTTTGTATCTTCATTTTTTTCTACTAATGTCTTACTAGTATATTAATAAAATTTTACTATTCAAAAATAAAAACACATATATACAAATACAACGTTTCTTATAAAATAATATAATAATATAGAGGGAAGTTCAAATGAGAATGGAAATTTTAGTGAGAATGAAGGAATGAATCCTGGCCATCCATTTTGCAAAACCCAATTTTTCCCTAAAGTTAAATATCTCACAAATGGCTAATCAAAAAATTATAAAAATTGCACCATTGAAATCAGCGTTCTTTTCTCTACGATTAGAGATCACTCATGACATATTTTCGGTAAAAAAATTTTTTTTTTTTTTTTTTGGGTTGAAAACTAGTAACACATATGTTAGTGGTTGGTAACACATGTGCTAGTTTCGGTAACACATGTGCTAGTTTCGGTAACACATGTGTTAGTGGCATGTGTTACTAACTACTAACACATGTGTTACCGCACCTAACACATGTGTTACCAATTTCGAAACCCACCAAAATATGAAAAAAAAAAAAAAATTCGTCAAAAATATACCTTGTGAGATGTCTAATCGAAGAGAAAAAAATGCTGATTTTTATGGTGCAATTTATATATTTTTTTGACTAACCGTTTGTGAGATATTCACTTTTTAAAAGTGTTGGGGGTATTATTTTTTTGATGAGATGAATGGTTGAGATTGATTCCTCCATTCTCACAAATAATATCCATTCTCATTTGAACCTAACTCTAATAATATAATAATACTAATGCTAATAGAATTATAAAATGTTCTTTAATAAGGTTTACTCCAATTATTTGTATTATATTATATATTAATAGCATAGTGCATGTGCCGAATGTAACATTAGTCTATTTATGGTTCTTTTGGTCCATGATTAGTTGGTATTACGTCATTTTCTTTTGTATTTTATCTGGGATTTTAGTGGCTGTTATCTAGCTGTAGATTCCTTGGAAGATTCATCTTGTTTATTTTCTTCAGATCTTATTTTTTAAATTGAGTTCCTCTGCAATGGTGGGTTTGACTTTGTTTTTGGTCAAGATGCAACTTTATTCTTGAGACTTATTTATTTATTTATCAGGATATTCATCTTCTTTAACTTCTCATACATGTTATAATTGTAGTGTCTTCTTATATAACAACATATTTGACATTTAAACCGTTCTACCTGGCTTTTTTGCTGCATATTATCCTATCGGAAGTGCCAAACGGGACAATATGGTACATATAAACGAATGATTTTGTAAAAAGCGTTCGATTTCTTTTTGTATATTTTCTGGGATTTTGGTGATTCTTGGATACGTGTAGTGTCTTCAATATATATTTGTAGGATTCTGGATCAAGTTCTTCTGTTATGATGGGTTGGAACTTGTTGTCCAACATCTAACTTTGTTCTAGAACTTTGATTATATAATTAAGATCTCTGTTTGCTTTCATTCATGTGATCATTTTACCATCTTTCTTATATGATTAAGTTTCTTAAATTTGTTGGGTAATTGGTGTTTTGTACGATACATTATCACTCATTGAATTGAGGTTTCTGCTTTTGACTTTTGATAAAGTCAACTAGCCTCTTATATTCATTTATTTATACTAAGAGCCTAAGACCCTTTAATCATTTTTCTATTTTGGTTTTAGGAGTTTCTCGAATTTCGTTTCTTGATCACATTCACAACTGAAGGACTTGGGTCGGGTTTGAAGATGTATATAGTAGATAGCAAAGGAGGAGCGATAACATGCATGCTGTTTGCACTCCTCTTTCTAGGAACATGGCCTGCTATTCTAACATTGTTAGAACAACGTGGCCGTCTTCCTCAACACACCTATCTTGATTACACAATCACCAATCTTTTGGCTGCTGTCTTAATTGCTTTCACATTTGGGGAATTTGGGCATACCAATGATGGTGAACCCAACTTTTTAGCCCAACTTTCTCAGGTATCATACTGTTATAATGCACTTAAGACTATTAGTCGAAATGTCTCAATGATCCCATATTCGTAGTGTACACACTTTCGCAGAATAATTGGCCAAGCGTTCTATTTGCAATGACGGGTGGAGTGGTATTAAGCATTGGAAATCTGTCATCGCAATACGCATGGGCATTTGTCGGATTATCAGTAACCAATGTGATATGCTCAAGTATCACCGTTGTTATAGGTATCATCATCTGATACAAAATACCAGTCTGAATCATCTTTGGGGTCATGATCTTGAGTTAAAAACCATATTGTCGTGTGGGTGATAGGTACGACTTTGAACTACTTTTTAGATGGCAAGATCAACAGGGCCGAGATACTTTTCCCAGGTGTTGTGTGTTTCTTGATTGCTGTTGGTCTTGGTTCTGTGGTGCATACATCCAACGCCAAAGATAATCAAGCAAAACTTGATACGATAAAAGATCCTCACATAGGTGGAGAAAGGTATATCTTCTTTCTTTGATTACAATCCTTGACTAATCTGGAGCCGTAGTGACCTGCTTGTATGATACTTGACAGATTAACTAGTGACGAATCAAACACGAATTCAAGTAAGAAAGCTTGAATTCTTCTGGTTTATCTGGTTTGATTGTAAGCTTTTTGGTAACTAGTTTAATCTGCCGTATTAATTCTCAGGAAAGGATATGGAGTTCGGAAGTTTTATAGAGAAAGCAAAAACAGGGACTGCCAATTTTCTTATTGAGCTTGAGAGCCGAAGAGCAATCAAGGTTATGTGATACATGATACGTTTACTCCTCTATTTCAATTTTAGAAAACAATACTGGATATCAACATGAGAGCTAGCTTGGTCCCTCTGATCATCTTAACAGCCTAATTATCTTCCAGTGTGAGAGTTATGGCTAGTTCAAAGAGATTAAGTACATTGTAGGTGCACAATTACAGACTAACTATTGTGGTTGCTAGGGGTGCTCATTGGGTTGAAACTGGACAGGAACCGAAAAATGAAGAACTATGAATGGAAAACCAGACTGATCTAAATGTTCAGTACGGGTTAAGTGCCAGTTCAGTCCCTAACCGGATTGGATCAAGACAAGAACTGTTTTTTCTTTTTCTTTTCTTGTAGAAAAAACTTAAGAAATCCTACAACCAAAATGCAACTTAATATAGTGGTTCTGGTTTGTTGATTTAGTTGTTTCGTTTTGTGGGTCAGGGCTAAAACAAGCGCTGTGCTAAACTTTTACATTTTGTCAGGATTTCAGGTGTTTGGGAAAAGCACTTTGATTGGTTTAACCATGTGTTTATTTTCGGGACTTTGTATCTCTCTCTTCACACCGCTGTTTAATCTTGCAACCAATGACCAATGGCATACATTGAATGATGGTGTCCCTCACTTAAGTGTCTACACAACTTTTTTCTACTTTTCTTGCTCGTGTTTCATGATTGCCATAATCTTGAACGTTATGTTCCTTTACCGCCCAGTGTTCAACTTGCCTTCATCTTCGATCAAGGCGTATTTGAACGACTGGAATGGCCGAGGTTGGGCATTTCTGGCTGGTTTTTTGTGTGGTTTTGGGAACGGTCTCCAGTTTATGGCAGGCCAAGCTGCTGGTTATGCTGCAGCTGATGCAGTTCAGGTTAGTTCAAAGTCTGTAGAAGTGTATGGTCCTTAGAATGCATTGGTGTACCATACTTCTATGTAGTAAAGCGCATTTATTCAGAGCATAACTAACTGTGTCATATCCTTAGCCAGAATGATCAACTAAGTTCTATCATATAACCCTCTATGCATCTATACATGGTATATCCAGTCGCATTTGATAAATTACATTATTAGTAATTTATTGATAGATTCTAGTGGGCAAATCATCCATGCATTGTTGTACTACGTAGTACAACTAAACAATCGAGGTGATTCACAATATTTAGAGTTGGCAAAAGGGACACATAGGTAACAGGTCACAGGACAAGTCACTTCTTAGTACGAGCTTGATCCAGAAACACATTTTTGTCCTTTTTTTTTTTTTTTAATAATTTTATGTATAACTTATGTATTGAAAAGTGAATTAAAAAGACGTATATCAATAATAATCTAACTCTTTTTTTTTTACAATTTAATCCATTTGACCCATTTCAACTATAGCTATATTTTTAACTTAACTCATTAGACCCGATAGAGAAAAAGTAAAACTCAAATTGTTAATGGGTCGAAATTGCCACATGTACCAAATTATTTGGTGAGCTCTAGCTAGACAGGCTACATTGGTAGGTTCTGGCTCACTAGTCATCTATGCATCCAGTTCCATTTCCAGGCAGTTCCCAGGTGATTTGAAGTAGTATCTGGATACAATACTGTGTAGTACTGTACAACCAGAGAATGCATGTGAACAAAACTTCCAGAGTCATATGTATGTTTACCTTATGAGCTTGAACTGAACTCATTTCAGGCGCTTCCACTTGTGAGTACCTTTTGGGGAGTGCTATTTTTTGGTGAATACCATAAATCGTCCAGGAGAACATATGTATTACTCGTTGGCATGCTGTCCATGTTTATTGTGGCTGTTGGACTTCTAATGGCGTCATCTGGCCACCGCAAAAACTAGACACATTACCTCAAGATAATCAGAAGGCAAAAAATGCTGCACTGCAAGTTGACTCTCACTGTATATAGTATAATCAGCATTGTAACGATAACGAACATTCAATGAAGTTAGTCAAAATTCAGTGCTGAAGCAAATGTAAAACTTCAACGTATAGGATGCAAGTCTATGCGTACATTCCTCCAGGTTTAGTTATTTCTGAGCGGTAGATTGAGTTAGCAGGTTTACCTAAACACAAATGATATACATACATAAACACAACCATTTCCTATCAGCTAAGAATTGAACTTTGCCTTAAAGATGGTATAGTTTATCAAGAACGGACAAAAGATTAAAACAACATACGTGAAATATTTTCAAATTTATGTAAAAATTAGCAACGATGGTGTGCAACTAAATTGATACAACAAGTTTATATATTCGTTTTAACACAAACTCTCATATAAATATCCTAACACTACCAATAACGTTCATCTAATCATAAAAAACGTCTCCAAAACCTGTATTTCGTCGATTGTCTTTCCATTTTCAGTTCCACAGTGGACAACTGTTGAATTTTGTCTTTATAGGTGTGATCACCTAGTTTATTTTTTTATATGGGGTCCCACGGCTCCAGTTTGCCCTCCAAATGATAGATGATGACAAAAGTCGCTCTGTTTTCCAACCAGACGATTGAAGCTGAAAATTATGGTTAAAATATACAGATATCAGGTTAAGTATGTGCCAGAAATCATCGAACATAAACTAATTGGATCAGATGGGCTCGTTAGAAAAAGTAACTTATCAGAAAATTCCCAACCCGATTAGAGAAAATTTAAATCTTTTTTAGTTGAGTTGATTTGAACAGAACTTGTAACAATCTAGCAGAGTTTTACACTTAGATGTGAACTTGTGATTTCACTATTATCGCTGAGAGGTCACCCAACTGCCTAGCTATTTTAGTGGCAATTTCATTTCCTCGTGAACAAGTCGAATCTGGTTATGTTCTATCTCTAAAGGGACAAGTAACAAATACTATAACTTATAAGACTGGGTCAAATGGGCTAAAAGTCGCCCAAAGTGTATTTTCAAAGCATAAAACCTCGTAAATTGTTTTCCTCAAAAGACTATATTAATAAGAATGTAACTCTCGTAATCATCTTTAACTAATTTACTAACTATATATATTTTTAATTTTGGGGAAAAAAAAATTCCGGGTCAACCTGTAGACCAGTACAAAAACCCCATTACCCACGTTACTGAAACAAACCCTTTGCTAGTTTCCACCTATTGCTAGCTATGTTTAATGCTCTTCAGAAGAACGATATATGCAAAACGAAGATTAGAATCCAAGAACCAAATGTACCTTCAAAAGAAATGCTTCATAGTTTTTGTCCATCCATGTTTGGCTATCAGTATGTAATGACGTTGGCTTATGATCTAAAAGATTTGCCATCACAAGAGCATGAACGAAACCCCGCATGACATCACCAATAGTTGAATCTTTATGCATAACAATGCGAATAATTCCATTATTCTTAAGTAACAGGTATTTTGCTGAAATCCCAAAGAGCAGTTATTATATGAGTATTCCTTGTTGACATGTGTTATGTCTAAGCAAGAACTAAGAAAATTTTAACCTTTTTCGTATCGAGATCCAGCAGAACTTAATAACTCCATCCTGTTTATTAATAAAAGAAAATTAATTGTATCAAACATAAGATAGATGATATCCATCATGCAGTCTCGTAAAAAAGACTTTTCTTTTATGTTTACTTCAGTAGGCTCAAAGTTCACAATTTGGGGAGTTTACACGAAACACATGGTAAGATTATATAGCACACTATTAGTTGGATGAATGAAGCATCGAAGCTACAAGGAATTCATAACTCACATTTCTGGGCCATTTAGTGAGGAAACCCTCACACCTAACTGTACCCTAGTATACAAAAATTTGGCGTTCTTTGAGCTCCAAGAACTGATCCATAACGGTAAGACATGCTCCAAGACTGAGACCTCTCTCGGAGAGAGAACTGCATCATGTAGACATATGATTTAAATTATTATCATGCATCTTAATCTTAATCATAATTACAAGATAAGTGAAATCACGGAACCTTTGGTAGCACACTTTAGGCCCACAACGCATAATGAAAGTGTTTGACTTTTCTATTATCTTTTACAAAAATAAAAAATAATAGACTGGATTGAATGCTTGTATAATAAAGGATTATAAGGATACAACACAACATATCTCATTGCTCACCTTGGCCAGTCTCCATGAAATGCAGCAAAAGAATTGAGCTTCTTTCACAGTTTAACGTAGTCAGATTTAAGCACCGAACCGCTTTGTAATTAGCTACACAGCGCCAGGGCATGGAATACAGAAGAGACGATGAAATTAGTTTGAGTACATTATGTATAAAAATGTGTTGTCAATCTGAATGGTACATCAGTGATAAATAAGAAGCGTAACTAACCATACATGTGGAACATCGTTAGAGACAGAAAAGAGAACCATATGATCGTTGCGTGTCCCATTGTAATGTGCGCAAGAAGCATTCCTAAAGCCATTCCAATAATTGTTGCAACTGTCTCTTGGCTTCCTTCCTGTCAGTGAACATAGACATTAACTATAGGACATGGTAAAATGGATGGCTTGGGTAACTAGTAAGTTTTTAGGTACAGGTCGAAACAGGTCTGGTTGAATTGACCTAAAACACTTTTTCCAAAGCTTTTAAATCTCATATAAAAATTGGTGGCTCAGATATGGTTACAATAACTATAATATTTCAATATCATCTAATAAGTTTATACTGTGATGATATACACTTTGGGGGACTTTCGACCCGCTTACCATCTAACAAACTTTTATATTCTTCCTCGTTGACCCATTAGAGATAAAACATGATTTGAATTAACCTATTGATAAGTAAATGGGTCAAAAGTTCCACATCTAATATTAAGCATAAGAGGATCAAGAAATTACCTTTGCAGATATATCTGCTGCGTTATTCTGAAGAGCAAAATGTTGGGTCAAAGCAGCTCTAGTTGCTCCACTGGCAACACCAGCTAAAGCAACAGAATGTAAGGAGAGATCAAAAGGACTGAGATGTTTTTTAAAAGGCAGTTGATCATATTAGCTCATAAGCAGAGTAAATTACATGGAAGTGACACAAACCGCTGGTCGATTCACCAAAAAATATCAATATAAAAGTAAGGAAGGGACCCAAATCAACTTGGCCTATAACGAGAAAGTAGTATTTCAATTGATATGGGAATAGCTCAAGCCTTTACTTGTGGTGAAAGAAGACAGTAGTTTGGGTTCTTTCAGCCTAATTTCCTCTCGTGAGAATGATGCACTTAAAGTGATGCCTTAACTTGTCAGTAGTAACTAAATTTCAATTGTGAAGAAACTTTAACAACTTACTGAAAGATCTTGACAAGCTCCCTATGCAGACAATGAATACAAATGCCGAAGGAAACAAAGGAGATACAAGGTCCATTAGCATTCCTGCAAAGAAAAGCATTTATAAAAGGACCCGTATGCAGAAACAAAAGGTAGCAATTTATTAACCATCCTGCATCAAAGACCTTTTTTGAAGAATTATCATCTTAACCCCAAATTATTTATCATATAAAACAGTTATTTAGAGCCACATCCCTAATATACTATGAAAAATTGACAATATTTCTTGAATTCATTGAAAAATTCAAAAACAAATACCAAGGTCATTCATGAGATCTGCAACCAAACGCCACATTTTGGCATTGCTATCTAGGTTTGAGCCCTGAAAAAAAAATCATGTGCAAGTGTTTTTATTATTGAAAAATACATGGATGTTTTACTTTTACATGCTCCTTAATGAATGAAATAAGAACACCTATCTATTATGTACGATGTTATGGAAGAGATAAAGAGTATAATACAACAACATGCCACATAGCTTGTGGATAGTCTTATATAATCATGTGAGACATATTCTATCCTAAGACTTCGGCATCCACAGTATAGGTTGAATACGGAGACTCCTGGCATAATGACACATTAAATACCAAAAACATATTAAGATGCGTGAGAATAACTTATATTAAAGCGCAGCGCGTGGTCTTCATACACAAAGCTGCTTACAGGGGTAAGCACACTCCAAATGCATGCATTTTTGTCTTAAAACAAGTGCATATATGAGCAAGAATCATCTACAATATGCATAGCAACATACCTGATAGAATGTGAACATGACACCTCCAAGCATTCCAGTTAAATCCCTCAAAAACCACTGCAAGAGTACCCAATAAAAAAATTAAAAAAAAAACATCATAACCACAAAGTAAGCTAGATAGGTAACAGCTACTACCTATTAGCTACCTAATAGCAGACTAATACAAATTGGTACCTGAAAAGTAGCTCCAATGACCGTTGCTGATTTCTCTCCAACTCCTATAGCACTAAGAAGAGCCTAATGCAGTAGATACATGCGAATGATATTTCAAAACAAATTTGAATCACAAATGACTAGAAACAGAGCGAATTTAACAACATAAACTTTTTACTTGTGTTGAAAGCATGGTCCTTATGTATGTTGAGAGGCCCTAAGAAAAAAGATTGAATACATTAAAATATTTCCAATGAGAATTTCAAAATGTACATTTACAGATTCAAACCTGCAATAAATCCCATGTCTGAAAAGGGATGTAATCCGGAGTCACGCTGCTAGGGAACCCCTGCGTTAAAAAGGTAAAGTAACCGAGGTAGGAAACATTAAGCCAATAAGACACACATAACAATAGGTCAAGACCATACTCAATATCGTTAACTGTTAGTAGTTCGTGTTCCACTTTGTAAATTAACTTCATATACAATTCATAAATAAAAAATGATACCTATATTCAAAGACAAGAAATATTCAAGAAACTAAAGAAAAATGATACCCTAACTACCAAGTTTCCCAAAGTTACTGGGTCATTTAGAATTTCAATTCAAAGCAATAAACCTATAGGGAAATTTGCACAAAAAGGTAATCTACTTGTGCACCTTTTCTGTTTAAGGTACATAATTTTTTTATTGTCAATTTAAGGTGGTATTATATCTTGTCTAAAGTTACACCAAATTATGACTTTTGGAAGTCACAACAAACCTCAGAAATCAGCACTTCATAATTTATAAAACTATTGTAGCTTGATAATAATATTAAAAAAGAGACGACGTACATAATTCCTCTACATTATCTCTTTTCACTCAAAAAACTTGTTCTAAATTGTCAAAACAATAATGATCGATTAAGGCTATATATTACTTATACACAGAAATTTCGTAGAAAAACCATGGTCCAATGAGGTGGTTGACCAGCTACCTGCTCAACAAGTTGAAAGGTCCTAAGTTCAATTCTTTAGATTAACAATTAAGAAGTTGTACACCTTAAATAAAAAATGTGTATATGTCTCGTACTTTTTTGTGCAATTATCCCTAAACATATACGTATAATCTCTCACAGACTACTGAACCTTAACCTCGAAATTAAACTAACAGCTATTATTTTGGTGTGTGTGTGTGTGTTGATGTTCAATGTACAGATAAAGTTATAAATTAATTCTGATAACACCACGAAATAGAAATAATAAACTTTCAAATTCACAGAAACCCTGGAATTAATAATAAATTAACGAAAGAGAATATGAAACGATACTGTTATTAATATTACCTCAGGAACAAATGCTTGGAGGAATCTTCGAGAAAAAAGGTTGAATCGATTACCGTGAGTTTCTAAAGTGAAAGATGACGACGCAGAAGTAGACGGCGATATAACGGCGGTTAACGATAGTTTGTTTGATGAAGTACCGGTCCATTCTTCAACAACTACCATTTCAGACTTCATTTCTACTTCCACGTTCGCCGAATGATCAATCATTCGATCGTTAAACGGGATTTTGAGTATTCACTTGAAACGAAAGTTGACTGCACTTACAAACTTAGTCCCTTTACTTTGTGAAGTTTAACTTAGGTCCTTTTAACTTATATCATGACAAAATGAGTCCCTTAACAAAATAATACCTAAAACCAACCTTTTAACTTAGACACATATAAAACCTCTTTTCTTTATAAAAGAGATAGATTGCACATGTTTTATGTCAAACAAGGATGTATATATTTAGTTAAGTTGACTTTTAAATCTATTTATCATTATGTAATCATATAAACTTGATTGATACTATGTCAAAATAGATAAATATGTGAATCGACAAACTAAATGCATATTATTGTCTTATAGTCAAGTATAGTTTCGAATAGTTATAAACATAATTAAAATTTTAGGTTTGTATCTTAGCCATACTGCATATTATTCTTACAAATACCTTCGCTTACAAACTTGAATAAAATGTCATCGATTATTAGATATTTCAATTTTGAGGAAGTAAAAGATCAAAACAATCGAACCTTAATCAATTTTTACTAACGAAACTGGACAAAGTTAATTGAAACAAGTGGTCAACCTATGATTCAGTTTGAAAATTTTGACTAATCATAAAACCTTTAATTCTATATGAATTAGAAAAAAATCGATTCGGAATTTATGGAAAAGTCTCGTTATGAATATTGTAATCACTAATATTAATATTTAGTCTTGGTATTTATTTATACGAGAATAACTCATCTGACATTTTTAATACTTTTTACGTCCCAAAATCACTGGCCATGTAAAATATACAAACATTCATTTGCACCTCTAATAAAATTGTGATAATAAAAATTGGATAACTATTGAAATGTATTAGTTGTACATGCATAAAACAACGTCTTTTATCTAATTGACATTTTAGTTTGAGACTGATGACATACATATTTACACTATTTTCGACTTGTAACTTTGAACTGGAAGTATTATCTTAGGTTTAAAAACTTGAGCTTAATCTTTTCCAGTTAGCTAACAAGCACTGTAATTATATAGGCTAAATATTCGATTGTTATCAAGCTCAAAGAAATTGTTGAGAGAACCAACTACTATTTGACTCCTTTGCTTTACTATAATCGACACACCTTGTATGAAAAATTAACTTTACTTAACCGTTGATGAATCAAACCAATTTATTAAAGTTTGCAATTAATCGAAAGATCAAATACACAAGGGTTTTAGGCCTACTACCTCGTGAGGCTCATTCAAATATAGTACATATTAATTCTATATGAACAAAAATGATATTGATATTATCATAAAATGTTAAACAATACCATTATTCGTTGATATTATTTTGTTTGATATGAATCCAATCTTTTATTTACAATCTTCAAAAACATAAATGTTTACAATGTTTATAAAGCAAGATTGTTAAAAGGTCTGTACATTATACAAATTTGATAACTTGGGGAAAAAGTAATGAATAAAAAGGTATGGAAATTGATAATAAGAATGAAAATGAAAGAAAAACACAAAAACAATCGCTAGAAGGAGGGCTTGAACCTCCGACCTTGTGGTTAACAGCCACACGCTCTAACCAACTGAGCTATTCCAGCTTATTGATTAAAGCGTTCCATCATATTATTATTATTTTGTAGTGTTATTACTATATATACATATACGTCTGTCTCTATACTTTCACCTGAATCCAGAATTTGCAGAACAATAACAATGTGGAAAAGAAGAGTTTTCCCTTTACTCCGGTACTTTTCATCACAACCAGAAACTCCATCTCCACCTTCTCTTTATTCCTTCTTACAACCTTCAATCTTTTCAGTCACTAAACCCCAATCCAAACAACCCCTTATTCCTCAAAAATCCACCCATTAAACCACCACCTTTACACACCCAACAAAATCTTGAATCCACCCTTCAATCATCTCTCAGTGAAAACAACATAAATGAAGCTTGGAAGTCATTTAAATCTCTTTCATCATCATCTGTATTACCAAGTAAGAATCTTGTTAACTTATTGATTACTAATTTATGTTCAGCGAATAATGATACCCATAATCTCAAAAGGGCTTTTGCTACTTTAATGTTTGTGTTAGAAACTGATAAAGGTTTATTAGAGCATAAAACAGTTGAGGTTTTGATGAATTCAATGAAGAGTAGTAATGGTGCACCTGTTTTTGTGTTAGTAAAGTGTATGTTCAAGAATAGGTTTTTTGTTCCTTTTAGTATGTGGGGTGATGTTGTTGTGGAAATTAGTAAGAAAAGTGGTTGCTTTCTTGATTTTTTCGAGGTTTTTAATGAGAATTGTAGGGTTGCTAATGAGGAAAAGTTCAAATTTTTAAGGCCTAATTTGAGTGCTTGTAATGCTGCTTTGGAGGGTTGTTGTTACGAGCACGAATCGGTTATTGATGCACAGAAGGTTCTAGATATGATGTCTTCGTTAGGTGTTCGCCCTGATGAGACGAGTTTTGGCTGCCTTGCTTATTTATATTCAATTAAAGGACTCGAGAAAAAAGATAACTGAATTAGAAGACTTGGTATATAGATTTGGTTTTGATGATGATAAGACTGTGTTTGTTAGTAATTTGATTATTGGGTATGTGAAATCAGGTAATCTTGAATTGGTTTCAAGTACTATATTCAACAATTTGAGAGAATTAGATGGTAAAGGTGTAAACTTTAGTGAAGAATCGTACAGTGAAATAGCGAAAGGATATCTTGAGCATGGAAGCATTAAGGTTTTAGCAAGTTTGATACTTGAAGCTCAAAATTTAGAATCCACAAATGTAATAGTTGAAAACTCTGTTGGTTATGGTGTTATAAATGCTTGTGTTAATCTTGGATTATTAGAAAAGGCCCATAGCATTCTCGATGAAATGAATGCGCAAGGAGGTTCGGTTGGGCTTGGAGTTTATGTTTCGATTCTGAAGGCTTATATTAAAGAACAAAGAACAGCAGAAGCTGCACAGTTAGTATCTGAAATGCGCAGTTTAGGGCTTGAGCTTGATGTTGGTACTTTTGATGCTTTAATAGACGTGTCTATGTCCAGTCAAGATTTTCAGTCGGCGTTTTCTCTTTTTAGAGATATGACAGAAGCAAGAATATCCGATTTAATGGGGAGTTATTTAACAATAATGACGGGCTTAACCGAAAACCATCGGCCCGAACTAATGGCAGCTTTTTTAGATGAAGTAGTTGAGGACCCGAGAGTCAAAATAGGGACCCATGATTGGAATTCAATTATACATGCGTTTTGTAAAGCAGGACGTTTGGAAGATGCTAGAAGGACTTTTAGAAGGATGGTGTTTCTTCAATTTGAACCAACTGAGCAAACATATCTTTCTTTAGTTAACGGGTACATGACCTCAGGAAATTATTTTAGTGTTTTGATGATGTGGAATGATGTTAAGAAAAGGGTGTCGTGTAATGGCGAAAAGTGTTTTAAATTGGATAATGGTTTGGTAGATGCTTTGCTTTATGCTTTAGTTAAAGGAGGTTTCTTTGATGCTGTAATGCAAGTTGTGGAGAAATCTCAAGAGATGAAGATATTTGTAGATAAATGGAGATATAAGCAAGCATTCATGGAGAATCATAAGAAGCTTAAAGTGTCAAAATTGAGGAAGAGAAGTATTAAGAAAATGGAAGCACTTATTGCTTTCAAAAAATTGGGCTGGTCTAAATACGTGAGGCATTCTGCTGAATTCTTTGTTCACCCATGCAAAAATTTGAAACTGTTGCTCTACAACAAACAGCAAATGATGGAGCAGCCTCTTTTAGGGTAAAATGGGACCTGTTTACTGTGCATGCTACTGGTTAATGATGGAGCAGCCTTTGAATAACAAACATACTTGGACAGAAATGTTATGTTTTACAATATGAAATTTTATAAATGTTCATTTATAAGATTCAGTGTTCATTGTTTGTTCTGTTTCTACATTTCTACTTTTTTCTTGGTCCATGATTTTACCTAGAGGTGGCAATTTGTCAACTCATTTACTTGTGAATGGGTGGATTCAGGATATTATGATATATCTCCAACAGGTAATCAGGTAAATTTAAAGAAATGGCTCAAGGGAACATGTTAAAACTCATCTAAGTATAATTTGCTAATGCATCAAACGTTCTAAATAATTTTATTCAAAAAAATAGATTTTTACCGACATAATATAATCTATGTATTCTTATTTTGACACGTTAATTCTTTGTAGAAAGTTCAAATCTTTTTGACAATAACCATTTCAGATCAACCCTGCCTAGCCTCTGTGAACCTGTCCAAAAAATTACATGTTTTAACCACTGCCCATTTTGCCTCTTTTACTATCAGGGTTAGTTCTTTATACCGCCAACATACGGAAACCAAGACACCGGCTACTACACAAACATGAAAAGTTGGTTTGCTTACTAATTGCATAATTTGCATGGTTTTTCCAATAGTGGTGCTCCTTTGTAGTTATTGAGATATTGTTGTGTTTTGAATTTGGATGGAAGAGCTGCAAATAATTAAAAACTAGGTATTTTAATCCTCTTTTCATTTTGGCTGGTGATATAAAACCTGCCATTACTCATTTTGCCATTAATCTCGCTGCTTCATTACATTTCTGAATGATACTGGTGTTGCCGTGTTGGCCTTTTCTGTTGCAGGGCACCAGGGCCAAAACTCTTTTGGAAGAGTCTCGGTTAACACGAACAATCAGAACTGTAGATCTCTTCTAATGAATGAAGGACAGAGATGCAAGAACTATATGGGTTCCTTGTAGATTGGACTGTTGAAATAGATTTTAGTGTTGGATAATTAATTAAAAATAATCATTTTTTTTTCTCCATGCAACTAAATTATGAAACAATTCTTCATGTTTGTGACGTTAGCACAGATTATTAAGCGTTTGAATCAAGTATCATGTGGTGAAGATAACCGTTTATGTTGAATACATGGAAAAATGTATTGTTATTCTGTGTCTATGTATACCAAAGAAAATGTCCAAACATAGTCTTTATCTGTGTAGCTAGTTACTTTGAAAAGACTAGCACGCCTTTGAGATAGAGTGATTTCAATGGTAGAATGATTAATGCATGTTCAAGGAAATATAATATTTTGATGGTTTAAAAGGGTAGAAGAAATAAGATAGTGTAGGCATGTTCTGTAACATCATCATATATGCTGCAAAATCCTTTGAATTTGGACTTCTTGAATATCCTCCAAATATTTTAAAAATTATGCGGAGACTTTCTTGCGAATTCTGTTTGACTTGTATTGACCAAATTTGTTTACCTATACATCTTCATGTAAATTCTCATTAACAAAAGTAAAACTTTGGATTCTTTGATTTCAGAAAATCTAGTAAATAAGAAAAATAGACGCAAATCTTTATATTTTTATGTGATTAGAAAGTAACTCTTGATTGCAAAACTGTCACCAAAAAAGGAACCCATAAAGGTATATACCCAAATAATCATTCTTTATTATTATAAGAACTGAAAGCGAACCACTTAGCTGCATCAACTACCACTTAACTGATAAAAAAAAGTTGTCCTACTATCATGGTAATTACTTCAATCTCCTAATTTCTACTGTTAGCATTTGTTTTTATCAACAAAAATTTACTACTTTTTTGTGTTCGTTGCTATTAACTGTACTGAAGTTTATTTTATTTTTTGTTTGTAGCTAACTGGTAATAAGTATGATTCTTGATTTGATTTTACACAGGGAGGGTGATTAAAGTTGCAGGCTTCAGTTTGATAGCAGTGTTGTGGGTTTTATTGAGCCTAAAAGAAGTGGTGTCGCATGGAGATCATGCTTTTGCAAAGATTGGTATATATCAAGTGACATTTGCTCTAAGGGATGATGCTTTTATCAAAGCTTCTCCCACAATTCTAGGATCAAAGGTTAGTAAAGTTTAGTTAAAAAGTTTGGTAATTCAAATAGCTACTGGCATCTTACTTTTTATACCAGTTTTGAACTTGAAATGAATAAGTGACTGCAAAAGTTTGATTTGTTTCCAACTTTTGGAAATGGTGTGGTGCTACATTTGAAACTTTCATCGTCACACACACACATATATATATCTGCTTAAAAGTTATTGAATTCGTTAGATATATCGAATTTGGAAATAAGACAAACTTATAGAGCTGTTTTGTTTTTAGAATCAAAATTCTGAAAGGGTGACTGTGTATATTAGCAACTTGAACCCATCAATTGATGATTGGATTGGAGTATTCTCCCCTGCTAATTTCAGGCTCATATAATTATGGTTTTACTGCAGTTTTTCAAATGGAGTAGACCTAACCATTTTATTGTTTTCAGCGATTCTACATGTCTCCCTGAAAACTCAAGATTTAGCCCTCCGTATTTGTACTCTGCACCTATTAAGGTTAGTTTTCTTGGGTCCTGGCTAGCTTCAGGTTTTAGGGGAGGTTTGAATTTGTGCTCCTAATATTTTTTGCTAACTGTGCAACTTACTTTGCAGTACCAATATGCAAATTACACCAATCCTAATTATAAAGTTACAGGAGAAGCATCATTAACACTTCAGTTGATTAACCAAATATCTGACTTCACTTTTGCATTGTTCACAGGCGGATTATCAACTGTAAATTGTTTCTTATTCCACTTACTTTTTCTTATACCTTTTGGAGGTTGTATCTCTGGGTAGATTTACATTTACAAAATTCCGGTCATATGTGGACAGCCAAAGCTGGTGGCACTTTCAAACACAGTTGCTTTTGCAAACCCGAATGCACCAAATTACCCACGGTTAGCTCAAGGAAAGATGTGGGATGAAGTGAGCTCCACCTCTATCCTTGTTGATACTTGTTGTTCATTATTATATGCATACAGTTATATATGTATATGTATATGGGCTACACTACATACCATGAAATGCGTTTTACTTTAGGAGAATACAATTATGACTTGATTTTCAGATGACTGTAACATGGACCAGTGGATATGGAATTAATGACGCAGTGCCTTTTGTTGAATGGGGGCAAAGAGATGGAGAGCAGAGGCACTCTTTTGCTGGATCATTGACTTTTGACCGCCAAAGCATGTGTGGTGTGTAAGAGAACTTTTATTTGGAAAGATTGTTGATAATTCTTTCTTTCGTTACAGTTAACACTTCCTCTTTTGTGTTATTATAAGCTAAACAGATCTTATGACAAAACAAATCACTTATTATGGAAATTTCATATTAGTCATTCTTGGAGTGGCAACATTTTTTTATTTTATTGATTGTCGTATGTGTATGCAGGTGCACCAGCAAGAACTGTGGGTTGGCGTGATCCTGGTTGTACTCATACTAGCTTCTTGAAAGACTAATGGCCCAATCAAGTGTATGTTATACCTTATTTTAGGAAAAGTTCAAGCCGCACACCATATATTGGCTCTATCAATAGCCTAATAAGGGATTATACAGGAGGTGGGTAGGTGGCAATTTTGACCCATTATCTTATGAATGGGTCGATTTGATTTGTGTTCTATCTCATACGTGTTTCAAATAAAAAAATTCAGCTAAAAGGGGAACAGGTCAAATGGGAGGAAAATTGCCCAAGCCCCGAAGTCTCTTTTAATGCGTACATTTGCAGATTTGAATTGTTCTTGTAATAATGTTGTTTTTGTACTTAACACATTATCTATTCATAAAACCAAATCAAGAGGACAAATAGTGTGATCCAACCAACCTCGACTAGATCCAACACAATAAATATGAGCCATTACTGAACTTACCTGACCCGCTCAACTTGCCAACATTTCAAATGTCTAGTAACAAAGAAGAATCTTAATCATGTTTATATAGGTATACATACAAGCTAGGGCACAAATTGCTGAATGATACAATCATTTGGAGCGAGACATACCAGTTTAAATCATCTCCATATCCAGGTCAAGACTCTCTACAACGTGTTATCATTTTTGGTGATATGGGAAACGTTTGTAATTTATTATTCAGATGTTGATTTTATTTTTTTAGCTCAATTTCTTGATTTCTGGTTTACTTATTTGATATCAATGTGAACACAATGCAGGATGAGGCCAATGGCTCCAACGAGTACAATAATTTTCAACCTGGATCCCTTAACACTACAAAGCAACTCATTTATGACTTGGAAAACATTGATATAGTCTTCCATATTGGAGATATTTGCTATGCAAACGGGTATCTTTCACAATGGGATCAATTCACTTCTCAGATAGAACCAGTTGCCACAGTTGTACCTTATATGATTGCTAGGTATCCTTCTATTCTATTCTTTCACTTACAAAAAATCACCGATTTGGAGTTTGACTTTGAGGTCAAACTTACAACTTTCTAGATATAAAAGCTTGTCAATATTTTAATTTTAAATTGGCTCCAAGGATTTTTCTTTGTTTACTCCTACGGAACTTTTATGTTGTCAAGACTCAAGGAGACTCTTGAAAAGATTTATTTGCTTATAGAAAGTTGAAAATTATATGGTTGACCTCAAAATCCAAACTTTACTTCTTATTCTTGGAGGTCTATATTATTGATCTTGCATAATCAAATACTCCATAATGATCTTTGCTTTGTAGTGGTAATCATAAACGTGATTGGCCCAACTCGGGATCCTTTTACGAGAACAATGATTCAGTAGGAGAATGTGCTGTTGTGGCTGAAACTATGTTCTATGTTCCAACTGATAACAGAAATAAGGTTTGGTATGTATGAAGTGTTGTACTTCCTTGATATCCTTAGGTTATGTTGATGAAAACTGACTATGACCTTTTCAAATTCCAGGTATTCTACAGACCATGGGATGTTTAGGTTCTGCATTGCTGACACGGAGCATGATTGGAGAGAGGGAACAGAGCAGTACAATTTCATTGAAAGATGTTTGCCATCTGTGGATCGACAAAAGCAACCGTGGTTAATCGTTATTGCACGTCGCGTACTGGGATAATTTTTCTCATTGTTTTATGCAGTTGAAGGTTCATTTGCAGAACCAATGGGGAGGGATAGCCGTTTATGGCCATGTGCATAATTACGAGAGGACCTGTCCAGTTTATGAGGTATGTTTATACTAGAGGAGGGAAGATGGGCGAGTCTGGTTAAGTGTCAAAACGGTTTGGGTCGGAATGGGTATATTAAATATAGAATTATAGATTGACATGGGCCAGATTGCTGTTGGTTGAATTGATCCACTTCCCTGTCCATTTTGTTAAAACACATATAAATAATTAATATTTAATTAAAATCGTAAAGATAATATTGTTACACTAATGATCTAAAATTTTCGAATAAACTATTTAGTGGGTTCAAGGTTGTATGCATTTGAAATAAGACTTTGGTGGCTTTCTGATTTGACCAATTTGAGGTAAAACGATCCAGATAGACCCAGTAGTTAATGGGCTGATATTGCCACCACTAGTGATGACATAGTTTGCCTTCCATTGTGCTTTTGACTGCTAGTTAACATCCAACTCTATCTTTGAATTTAAAAAAAGATTTTTGGTTAATATTCTTTCATATGAAAATAAGAAAAGGCAAAACTCGAACTCTATTCGGTAAATCTGGAAATTGATTATCATCTAAAATATAATATATCCTGTGTTACATTCTTATAGATAATGTAGTGACTGTGATCAAAACTTGTTGATTCAGAATACTTGCATGAACAACGAGAAGAACGATTACAATGGCAGTTGAAACAGGACGATACATGTGGTGGCTGGGGAAGGAGGGGCAGACCTCACTCCATTTGCGCCTTTTAAAACCACTTGGAGTATCTTCAGAGACTACGATTACGGGTTTCTAAAACTTACTGCATTTAACCACTCTACTCTTTTGTTTGAGTACAAGAAGAGCGGTGACGGGCAAGTGTATGATTCATTTACAATTACTCGGGATCATAGAGACATCTTGGCCTGTACGATCGATAGTTGCTCAAGTACAACGCTAGCATCTTGAAGATCACAATTATTTGAGATTTCAGGTTTCTTCAATCGGGCATTAAGCAATGGGGATTCAAGATTTACACAAAAGAGAAGTCCAGGGGCTTAATGTATAAATGGTTAATAGTATAGGGGTATGATTATATTTTAATGTAATTATTGAATTGGAGAAACTAATAAATCATGGGGAAGTTCTGCTTGGTTGTCATGATTTTGATGTTCTTAATCAGTAAATTAAAGAAATATATATATATATATATATGGAAATGATTCATAGGGAAGCTTCAAATCTTGAGAAGGAGGGAAGCAAATCTTAACCCTTGATTTTTTCATAAATAAATGTTTTTAACATTAAAATTTGAAATTATTTGTGATTTTTAAATTTCATTTATGATGAAATCAAGGGTTGAGATTTACTTCCCTCATTTCTTAATTTCTTTACTTCCCTCTTGATCCCACCCGATATATATATATAACATGACCTTGTGTAAATGAATTCTTAATTCTTTTTTAATTATTTAAAGGATTATAAGCTTAATGTTCACACTTGTCTATTATCCATAGAAGATTTGGAAAGGTGAATTGATGATCGGATGTCAAAAGATACAACAATGTCGGTTTCAAAGATTATTTAAAGTAATTTAGCTAGAAAATGAAAAACATGACTCGAGGACCTCATTATTCCAATCCACAATCATGTGGCTTGGAACATTGCAAATAAATGTTGAAAAAGACTATATAAACAAGAGCTTTTAAACTCTCTTATTCATTAGTAGAGTCTATAACTTTCTTCTGTTTTCAAGTTCTTCCAGAAAATGGATACTTTTTTTGGGTGAATATAATCAATAGTTTTAAGCTCTCTTCAAACATTTGAAGTTAAAGATCATGAACCAGTGAAGTTGGACAGTATTGAAGTTACATAAAGACAAACATCATGGAGTTCTGGGTGGTTGCAGCAGCTACCGGTGCTGGTTATGTTGCCAAACACTGGCAGAACTTATCAGGAGAGAAAGAGGGCATGTCGAAGATGTCGTCTGCACTATCACCACGGGTGCAGCCAGAAACATGCCGACTGTTAGATACAGTGCCTAACTCAGTTTTCGAGTTGCCAAAGTTAGCAAAAAGATGCTTGTTAGATGGAGATGTTTCTTCTGCTGAGGACAAACATAACAAAGTGGGGATGAATCTTCAAGTTAATAACAGTAAAATCAATGAAAGACGCGAATACGTTGACAGTTATGGCAATCCTATACAGGAATTCAGAGCCAATAACTTGAAGCGAAAATCTTTCTCGAGCCTAAGGCCTTTAGTGGTAACCGGTAATAGCAGAGATTATCAAAGAATACAGATGACACAAGTTAATGATGTGAAAGACTATAAGATCATGTTCATGGAAGAAAATGGAGCATCTATGGAAGCAGAGTTCTTTGAGCCAACTGGTTCAGTGAAGCTTCCAAGAAGACCAGAACAAATGTCTGTCAAGAAGTTTGAAACAAGAGAGCTTCATTCACAAGGTTTGCCATTTCTTCTCAATTTTTGAAAAGTTAAGATTTAAGTAGAGGTGACAAAATGGGTAGGTTGGGTAACAGGTCCAAAAGGTTCAGGTCAGAACGGGTAATTTTTAATGCAGTTCAAAACAAGTTGGTTGGGTAGACATGCAAAATGGTTTCATCCCTTTCCTTGAGTTCGATTAAGAATTATTTATTAGATATGATTACAATAACCATATTATAAAAAATATAATCTATCTACTTTTCTTTAACAAACGATTAAAGAGGTTGTTAGCATTATAATATACTTCAGGTCACTTTGGACCAATCAATCCGATTTGAACCGTCCATATTTAACTAAAGTGTTTTTTACCCAATTTAGCTGTTAGAGATAGACTTTAACCCTAATCAACCCATATCTATAATTGGGACTAAATTGCCTCCTCTAGATTGAATGTACCGTTTCACTTCTGAGGTCAAATGTATTAACCATTATCGTTTGACTCAGGCAACGACATGGTGTCCATATTCCTTGGGATCACAATCGGCATATTGTCGACTATTGTGACTAATCAACACGAAATTAAGTATCTAAATGAGCTACTGGAACAAGCTGAGAACATGGTTCAAGATCTACACAAAAAACTTGAATCAAAAGATGGGTTTACCACACAGGAGAATGAGACTGAGCCAGATGGAACTGCAGCCAATAGTCCAAATGCTGATAACTTTGGGTTGATGAGTGACATTGAGGCAGAGCTTGAGAGGTTGGAAGAAAATATGACGGGTGGCACCCTGCACAGATTGTCTAATGTTGTGGAGGTAAGCCACTAAACTGCAGATGTGGCAACTTCAAAGATTTGCTTATAAAGGGATCAATGTGGATTATATTTTATCTCTAACAGGCTAAACGAGTAACATTAAACAACCAGTTAAAAAGAAATAAGTCAAATGGGTTAAAAATCAGCCAAACTGTATTTGTAATGCATAAAACCTCCTAAATCATTTTATTCAATAATTTAGATTGTTATTGAACCAATACTACATTGTAATCGTATTTGACATATTAACTATTTACAATTAAACAAGTATCGACGAACTGACAAAAATGTTCTGGATCAATCCCCAAGCCGCGTTTCGACCAGCACCAAAAGTACCTGTTTTGACCCATATCCAACCCCCCCCCCCCCCTCTACCAAGTTTGCCACCTTTACTAATCTGTAAGCACAATTTCAGTTCAGCGTAATATAGAACTTCTGCAGCATAAGTTACAAGTCATTATACCATGATCCGGTTTTATCTTGCAGATTGATTCAGACTTCGAAGCAGACATGGCTAGAGGAGACTTGAACCTAGATGCACTCACATGGCACCTTGATAGCCAATCAGAATCAGACCAAGTTGACCATAGGGTCAAAAGTGAAAGCACCGGGAAGCCCATTCACACTCCCAATTACACTGTTTCATCACTGGATTTACGGTTACGTCTTCATGAAGTAATCGAGTCAGAACTCAGAGCACGTATTGAGGAGCTGGAGGCTGTTCTGGAGAACCGCAATAGTCAAAGTAGGCCTCACTCTCCAGAACAACAAAATAACTCTTTCTGGGACTTCGACCACACGAGAATTGAATCTTCGTCATCAACCCCTTAAGCTGCATACAAGATTATAAAGACAACCATAGAAGCACAATGTACATAGCAAAAGGTATTAATGGTATACATGAAGAAATGAAAAGGAAATACATAGATCAGCTGCAACTTTTTTCACATAAAGATGATGGAGAAGTTAAATCGTGACCTTTTATTAAAAATAAAATCTACAGAGGGAAAACTTTCTTATGTTTGAAATAAATTAAGAAACAGATATACAAGACTCCACATAGTGTTGCACTGATAGAAACTACCCAATTAAATCTGTTTGGCTCGTCAAATACATCATCTTCGAAGTTCATTCCAAAAACTGCTGTCACAACAGCAAATACAGTAGCCAAAAAAGTAGCAGCAGTCAAGAGAAGCTCGAACTTAATCAGCTTATTCTGAACATTTCCCTGGTTACAATAACGTAAAAGTTCTATTAAAATACTAAAACAGTACATATACTAACACAAGTATGCAACACTAATCTACTCCAAGTGAAACAACTACATGTTGCAAAGCAGACTCAAAATAAGCAGTACTACTTTATGTGGTACCTGAACAACTAGTATTGAACATTTGTGCATGCGTAGTTGATTAAAATGCAGAAGTACCGCTTTTGAAAAGCTGTACACATTCTTTTTTATTAGATTACTCATCAGTCTATATTTTTATAACATCAACAAAAAATATTAATCCAAGAAAATGAGCATCTTACTGTATAGACTATCAACGCAGTAATTAAATGAGCATGTTTAGAAATTTCGTATCCCTCTAGATAAGAGTATTTACTTATAGAAAGAAACATGTTACTTACGAGTTTAATGTTGATCAGATCTTCAGTGTCATCTATATATTCCTTGAGCTGCAGTTAGGTAACTTAGATGAGTTTATATCATGTTAGATGAAAAGTTAATTTAGCACCAACTTTCACTATTTCAATCACATAATTTAATATAACTATTTGGTTACTGAAATAAGTTAAAGAATAACCTTCAACAATGACACATACAAATGAAGTAAGCTCAACTAGCCACTTAGGATGACCTGGAGGTACTAAGTTAGAATCTTACTCCAAGGTTTCACCAGAGGAATTATGAGGGGCACTATGGACGTGTGGCGAAGTCTCAAGAACTTGCTAGTTATTTTCTTGGTCTTCCAAAAATTGATATAAAAAATAGAAGAATCTTGAGATTAAAAGCAATAGCATCAATTGTTTTTAATGATGAAAGTAGATAGATATGTAATTTTACCTAAGGAAAGCTATCTGTTTCATCTTAAAGAGATGGAAAGCATCTCAATCATGCCATAAGTGAAACAAGATGTGAAACGGCTAAAAGGACATGCACCATTATTGAAAAATGACTATCCTTTCTTTAAAGGGGTCAGATTTGGCCATAAACTTCAAATGCAAAAGATTACCTGGAAGGTTATTCCGGAAGTCTTATGAAAATACTAGTGTCTGTGTGTATTAGTTAACTTGGGATGGAGGGTGTATAAAAAACTATAGGTCAGTAGGAAAAGTGTAAAGACATAAATTATGACACATAATAATACTCGACCATCCCATGAAATTGCAACTTTTTTGTCAGCTGGTAGTTTAAGCAACATGTTTCCACTGTTTACTAAACTTTTAACGCACCGCTCAAAATGAAAAAAAAGACCATTGCCTATAAGTCAAGGGCGTGAATATTTCCACATATAAATGTAACAAAAATGAAAAGAATACTTTTAAAAAAGTAGTATCTTACCGAAAGCAACTTGTTTAAAGTGTTGTCAATTCCAACAAAGTACGCTTCCAACAACATCTCAAGTTGATCAATGTTTTCAGTTTCACCAGTTACAGATGAACTCAACAAGCTTCCAGGTTTATGTGCACTTACATTACTAAACGCCCTTTGCAAGTTATTTGCACCGCTCAAGGACCCCACAGGAGATACAGGAGCAGATTTTGATCCTAATCCCACTCCTGGCCCAATAAGATTATTTCCTTGTACTTGATCATAAAGATCATTACATGAGTTCCTTTGTTTCTTCTCAGTCAGATACATCTCAGCCATATCACCATCATCATTCATTAGCTGTTCTATTTCATCGGAGACCTGAAAGTTAATAAAAAAAAAGCTAATTGTTGAAGGGCAATAAGTTGTAGCACAAGATATGTATTGAGATAAATATATTCATTCAAACTACATGTACCTTTTGGACCCGTTGAGTCAATGCAAGAAGGTGGCCTTTAAATCTACGAACACGTTCAAGATTGAGAGTACTTATTGATTTTGCTAGTTCATCAAGCACGGGATGAATTTCCATTTCTAACTCTTTCACCTATTGAATCAAAGAGGAAAACATACTTACTGTACACAGAGAGACATGATAAGGTGATGTACTTCACTGTCCTTATAAGCAAGAGACATAGACCAATATGAAAAGTGTATTTTAGGTATAATTACAGCTTCAAATTAATCTAATCTAGAGGTGACAATTTCGACCCATTTATCTTTTTAAGGGTCAATTCAGGATACGTTTCATCTCTAACGGGTCACATGAATATAAATACTCCGTAACAATAAAAAGTATATTACTAAAAAGTAAACAGGTCCATTGGGTTGAAAGTCTCCCGAAATGTACGTTTAAAGTATAAGACCTCCTAAATCATGTTACCCGAAAAGTTATATTATTGAAAAAAATATTACATTTGTAATCATATTGCACACACTAATTATAAAGAGATATTTATTAAGGAGAAAAAAGTTCATGTCACCCTGATCAGTTTCAACCTGTTACCCAACCCACTTGACCCACCCATTTTGCCACATCCAATCAATCCCATGATATATGTAGATGATCATTTCTGCACTTTGATTGTCTGAATCCAGTAAATAGCTACTGAATTTGTGTCTGTACCTGAGTATCAAGAGTGAGACACGTAAATTCCAAAGCTAGTTCCAATGCCCTAAACTCGAATGGCAAGTCATCTGAATGAAAACTAACAGCAAGGTGAAAAACCTTAGACAACATACATCCTACCATGTATCATGCTAATATGTTTAGCTTTTTCAATATATGGGTCTAATTTAAGATGTAGACGAAATGAAAATACGAATGTGGGTCCAATAATACTCCAATTACAAGGGATAAGGCCAGCAAAATGGAAAATAAGGAACAAATGAGAACTTTATAAATGAACTTACTGGCATCTTTCATTGTATGAAAAAGTGATGTTTGTTTATCTAAACATTAAATTAAAAAACTAATAATTGTAACATTACTCAAATAATCAGTTCAAAATCCGTACATCCAACAACTCCGAATTACCAAATAAACTAATGGACATAATCAAAATTTCAACTTAGACATAGCCATTAAAAATAAGTTGCACATGAACACTTACCTGAGTGATACTTGTCTTGCTGAATTCGTTTACACAATTCAGATTTATACTGAACTACAGATCCATCCAATGAATTCATAAGAAACACCTCATCAGCCGTGATTATACATCTAATCTGTTCAAGACTAACCACAATAGCTTTCTCACGGCCTAGTATAGTAGACGGATAAATAAAAAGAGGATCCAAAAGACGAAGATCTCTTGCAGGCAGCGAACAATGTCTCATTACAGTAGCCTTATCTAACTCCACAACTTTCGAGTTCCCATTTTGTTCAATCTTAATCCACGAACGGTTTCCAAGAGTATGACCTCGTTTCTTTAACCCCGGAAAACCAGGCCCGATAAAGTTCTGGCGCCCACGCTTATCAGGATTATATCTCGCGCTGTAACTATTTCCAGACTCGATAATATTAGACTGCAGAAACGGATTGCGTGATTCTTCCATTCAATCACACCTCTCTATATATTCAAATTAAACCTCAAAAGTATGCAGCAGTATAATGTCTGCATCAGTACGAGGCCGCTGGTATTAAAGCTCTGGTTACTGATACTTCCAGCATTCTATTAGCTAATATCTCTGACATAGTGATATGATACCTAAAGGAAAATATTAAGTGTCATATATTTAGCTAAAACCCTGTAACAGTAAGTAAAATTAAGATTTTAATTAACCCATAAAAAACGTAGTATGTATGCGTAAAAACTGTAATTTGGAAGCTATACAATTGAGTAATTTTAACCTAATTCAGCAATGGATAGCAATTGTAACCTAATTCGGGAATTGTAGAAATATCAAGAATTGGAAGACAATTGTAACCTAATTTAGCAGTGGACTGTAAATATCACACGTCATTCCAATCAATGATGTTATCAAACAAAATTTCAATTAGTGAAACAGAATACTATATTATATAAAATAAATTATTGGTACCTCGTATAATAAGTATGAAACTGGATTCAGACGAGAAGAACTGAAATTGATTAATTAATTAAGTGAAAAATAAAAAGGAAATTGGTGCATCGATGTGATGAAAACACGTAAGAGGGCTGAAAGCCTGAAAGCGTTTGGGTCAACAATAGGTTTATCCTTGCGCCAAAACGACAATCCTTAAATTTTAATTTATTTATGTTTAGACAATTATTTAGAGGAATGTAACGTTTTGTACAAACAAAATATTACAAAATTGGGGTGATTACGTATATATACTCAAGTTAAATTAGATAATTTTATAGTTTTTCAAATATATTTAAAAATTATTGTATATTATACACTACACACTTGTATTTTGAGGAAGTATATAATTATTCAACTTAAGTTGAATATATATATGATTCTCCCTATAAAATAAAAGTAAAACTGGATCAATTAAAAGGACTATTTTTCTCTAAATATTGTTTCTTTATGCCCAACTTATTTTGTTAAAAAATAATAATTATTAACAACAATTTTAATAGCTATTAGTAAAATGTTAGAATAAATAATAATTATATTTTTACCAATGTTCAGGACATAGAGTTTGTCACTCCAAATATATTAAACATCTTCTAATGTCTATATGACTACCCTAATTATCGATTATCCAATAAAAATCTGTAAAAAAAATTATAAGTGCAACATTTCTTATTATTTATATTCTAATCAAAGTTGTTAACAATAAAGTGATCCTTAATATTTTAGGGAAGGTGAATGTGACCCGATTTCCAAAGATTATTTGGAGTCTTTCATGATTCTGATTCAACAAATTTTCAATTTTTAACACAGTTATTTGATTTACTTTTTCATTTTAATTGTTCAATATCTTGCTAAAATAGTTTTTACATAGATCAAGATGCTTGAAGTCTAGAAAAAAGTACTTATTACTTGAAAATTATCACTATTAAAATGCAAACAGCTAAATATAATACGAGAATTTGTTCATGAAAGTATTTTTTGAGATCTAAACAGGTAAAAATCACATATGATTGTGAAAAACCTTTTCTTTTTTACCAGAAATATAAAATTGAAAAGGTCGTTGAACTCCTTCTAGATGATAAATTACTTATCACTTGAAAATTATCACCATTAAAGTGCAAACAACAAAATACAATTCAAAAGTTTGGTCATGGAAGTTTTTTTTTATGGGAACTTAGCAGGTAATAACCACAAATGGTGTGGAAAACATTTCCTCCCTAACTAGAAATATAGAATTGATAAGGTTGTTGAACTCTCCAAGATGATAAATTGAAAATAACATAACTAGAAATTATCACCACCTACATTTAACAATGCTAGATAACTATTTATTCAATAGTGTTATGAATAGTAGCTTTTTTTCTACAATTTCATAAAGTGTATTTGATTATATATATAACTCATATACACTGAAAAAAGCTCATTTTTCAATTAACTATGAATTCTTAATTCTACTATTCAAAGTAAAATGTTATAGGTTGATATATTTTAGTTATTGTAAAATTATATATTTTTGAAAGTGCATATACATTTATGTTATATGAAATTTTAAACACCTCATTAATAGATGTGTTGTCTTTTAGTTTTAAAATACTTAATTCGGTGTAAAAGAGAAACATGAACACAATATCACTTTGTTTTTATTAAGATTATAAGTCTCATTATTATTTTATCAATTTTTAGAAATTAAAGATGTGTCGTCATTAAGTGCAATATTTGATAATATGGATTTTATCACTTTTTAACACGTTGCATAATCATATCAATAGTAGTAATTATTATTATTGATATAGTAGTTTGACTTGAACTACGGTTACTCGAATTGCGTATGCACACTAATTACCATTGTTTTAAAACGATTTTTAGACGAGACCGGTTTGTTGACTTTTTGACTTTTTTTTTAATTTTTAAAAAATTGATTGAGGGATAATGTTTAGTTACACTCCATATTGATTATAAATTTCACGAATTTGAAATTCAAATTTTTTATAGCAAGTTATTAGTGGTAAAAGTGTGTTTACAAGTCAAAATAAGTATAAAATATCAAAATTGAAGGCCGAATTTCAAAAACATTTTGGAGTTTGCCAACGAATGGATCTCGAAAAAATACAAAAATCCAAAAAATACCGTAACTTAATCAAAGTTATGAGTGATAAGATATGACGTTTCAAAGTTAATAAAAAAAAAGTAAAACGGTCAAAACCGGTCCAACCTTACCTAAAAAACTGTTCGGACAACCTGTCGTTGACCAAGTCAAATTTTGCCAAACACCGTTTAATATTGCGGCGTTTTTCCTCAAAATCCCGATTCGACCAACCAGACCATTTTTTAATCATTGCCCATTACTATTCATAAATATGAGTGTTTTGACAAAATTAACTGGAAGCTTGATTTTATATTTGTTGTTGCCAGTTGTAACTTATATTTTTTTAACTGTTTGGTAAAGTAGTTGAAGTTGGAACTTTAATATGTGAATTGACGTACAATTAATAAAAATAAAACTCATAGTAAATAAAAACAATTAATAAGTGGTACTTACGTAATTTTAATTTTCATAAGATCTCTTTTTTAGTAGCTAATTGAAGTATTTAATCTTTTGAGGGCTAATTTTTTCAATTAGCCTTTATGTATTTGTTTATTATAAACTAGATTTAAATCCGTGCGATGCACGACAATTTAATTTAAGCAATTTTTTTAGGTTTAATAGTTTAATATTATTTTTCAATTATCGTTTAAGTAGGATTAATAAATTTTTTAATTAATTAATACTATGTTCAAATATTATATAACTCTATCTAAATATATCTTTTAATTTATTTTTTAAATTTAAATAATTAGTGTTTGAATAGGATTCGTAGATTATTTATTAATTAATATTATATATTTAAATATATCTAATTTTAATTTTTTATTTAATTTAATTTAAAATTATGAGAAGTTGCCACATGACATTTTATTTAAGTGGTAAAATATAGAGCAACTATTTATTCTTCTTTAGTATATGTATAGATATTTTTAATTGACAACTAACTTTTAATATTTGTGACTATAAGTGGTACAAAGTGGAGTTATAATATTTATAAATTAACTATTAGCCTAAATATTATAGCATCCAATTTTGTGTACGTAATAAACTTTACATAAAGAAAAAAGATATTTGTTGACAACGAACAAACATATTAAAATATGAATTTTAAGATGAAAAGAATTTTACTATTTAAGAAATTCTTAAATTATTAGGAGAAATGTGCATGTTTCTATTAAGGTAAGTTATGATTCATAATTCATTGTATATTCTAACTATTAAGGATTATTTTCCAATCAAATTACATAATAGCATAAAAGATTACGATAATACTTGTTCGGTGAGAGAAAAAAATAAATGAGTTATCTATTGTGAATCTATTTGTAACTTTTATATATCATCAAAATAATTTGACCTTAATAGTTTGCGTTTTACAATTGTCTATTGTTATTTAACGTCGCTTTTAAATTTTAATAAAATTTCAAAGAGCTTTATTTAATAATTAGCATTTTATCATGGGTCCTATAGAAAGATACTGATCAATGTTTAAATTATACGATCTCAATATTTACGCAAACTTCTACATATTTTATTTCATTTGGAAGTCTAATTTTTTAGAAGATTATCGCCGCAACGTGTGGATTAAAAATACTCCTTATATTATATATTATATGTATATATACAATTACCATCTTATGAATAGTGGTTTTCTTTTCTTCTTTTACAATCCTATAACCTATCTTACATATTTGTACAATTCAAAAAAGATAAAAATGATAATTTATGAGTTTTATTTAAACTTTTTAATGTTGTTATCGTTGTAGTTTATCCTACATCTTATCACATTTAATTATTCAAAATAATTTTAAAATTGTAAAATTGAGTTTTACTTAGTTATGAAATATATGTATTGAACAAATAGATTGGCAAATTCTAGATTTAGTTAGTTATCAAATATGCATATCGAAAAATAGACTGAACATAATCTAAAGTAGATAAATGATATGCACATGAAAATTTGTATATTATATGACGTATTTGGTGGTACGTGATGATCGATAATATTTTGTCTTGTATTCAACATTTGTTTTTTTTTTCAATCCTACAATATATACACATATTTACAATCCAAAATAGATAAATGATATATAAATGATAAGTTATTAGTCTTATTTATATTTCTTAATATTGTTATAATTATAGTTTTCTTATTATTCTTATCATTGATTGATTGATTATTAAAAAATAATAAATAATCGTTATCAATTGTGTCTATTTCATTTTCTTATAAACCTTTTTTTAATATTGTTATTATTGTGGTTTGTCCTACAACCTACTATTATTCAAAATAATTAAATGGTAAATTAATGATTTACTTAATTATCAAATATGTTTATCGAAAAAATAGATTCAACTCAATCTATAGTAAATGAATGTTATATACATGATAATATGTATATTAAAATACTGTAATCTGAATTATTTGGTGGTACGTGATGATCATTGATCAATAACATTATGTCATGTATTGAACTTCATTTTTTATGGAAATCATACAATCTATATACATATGTATAATCCAAAAATTAGATAAATAATATATAAAAGTTAAGTGATTAATTTTATTTATATTGTTAATATTACTATGATTATAGTTTGTTTATATTCTTATCATTGATTATTTAAAGAATAATAAATGAATTATTTAACAAATAATTTAGTGACAAATTCAAAATTTTAATTAATAAAAATATTAAAATTATCTATAACATAAAAATCAAATTATTTAGTACATTATAAAATATTGTAAATTAAATCATCTCAGTGAAGATGGATTATAGTTTTAACGATATCGTTACAACGCACCCTCATTGAACATAAGACCGAGACGACTAAATACTCCCTCACTTAGATGTATAGAAAATAGGTTTAAAAACGAAAAACCTTTAAAAAACAAATTTGGCCAGGAAGATAAAACTTAAGAAAAAACTAAAATTTTAGATGTTATTTTAAACTTTTAAACCCTTGAAAGTATCGGTTTATATTTATCTAAGTTTAGTTAGATTTATGATAGACCAGGAAGAAAAAAACTAAGAAATTTGATACGACGTAAAATTAATTCTTAAAATTTGGCCCCGTTTATGTTAGATGTTATTTTAGTTACGACTAGCTAGCATTTTATATACCTACCCTTGAAGAATGTATAGATCACATCCCTAACAATTTCGATTTTATCAAAAGTTGTACGACATACTTACGAACCTGTATATACTCAAAAAAAAAAAAGCCTAGTAATATTCTAGTAATGTAGTAAATTAGGGATCATATATACAAAAACCATAGATCGATAAAATAAAAGACAATACTAGAAAAAGATAATCTAAATAAACCCTAGATATAATATTGTTCGATTTTAGAATTATGGCAAACTAACGTCTATGTTTTCTTGATTGTTTGGTCTTTGCGTTCTCAAGGTACATCGCATGGGCTCCATTAACAGGTTCAGGTTTAGGGACGGAAACAAGAAAAGGCTTTTCATCATTGGTTGATGAATCTTGTTTGGCACCAATACCTTGTTGTTGTTGTTGTTCTAATTGTTGTTGCTTAAGCATACGTTGACGAATAACTTAAGCTCTCCCAAATCCGTGTTCTACCCCAATGGCCTCGGGAAGTGGCGGCCGCCTTGACTTCCCTCTCCCGTATCCTTGTGATCCTCCCACTTGTTTACTAACATCAGCCGACTGATCACCGCCTTCCGTTTTTTCAGCCAACTTCTCCAAACTTGAATTTTGCTCCTCAATCGATTCGTTGAGTTTTACTAAACCAGAAGCTGCTTCGTTGAGTTTTGGTTCTTCAAACAATTTGCTAACGTGCGCCATTCTTAAAACCTAAAGTTAAAAACGAAAAGTTTACCTTAAAGCCGATCGTACGGAAAATTAAATGCAAGGTATATGGAATTTGTTCGTATTTATAGAATGATATTCGTTTTTTTGGGTGTAACAGCCGAATTCTACTCCAACTCGAATTCTTACTATATTCGAAATTACTCAGTATTATTTTCCACATTTTGTCAATATATCCCTTCTTGAATAAGTTTATATCTCTATCAACACCCTCCAACTTATATATTTACATTACTGACCCCTCAAGTACATTTTTTTAATTATTTATGTGACTCCGTATATCTTTTTCGAGTTGGTATGCAGATCATAAAAACCTTGTGTAGCATTCAAATTTCTAGCGCACAATAAAATCATCTTTTTAAAAAGTTGTTGTACTCCGTATAAAACAAAATGCATATATATGTATAGCTATTATAAATTATGTCTTTCAAAACTTTAAGTTAAGTAAATCAATAACACCCTTATATTCTCTATTTTAAGAGCACTAGAAGTGACACCTTTTAGTCGTCGTCATCAGCAAAGAGTGTATTAGAAAAAAATGTCAAACGGGGTCAAAATTTAGTAGTGCATGTCGGGTTGACCAAAATAATTTTAGTTGGATTCAAAGTAAATTTGATTAAATATATGTCTCCTAAATTACATGAACACTATACTCATAAATTTAGCAACTCTTTTCAACTTTTCACATATACGTTATTACTATCTCCTTCTACTATAAAAACACTAAAAAAAATTAGATAAACATATTGACTTTTTTTCTATAATTGAATTTGGGTTATTAGATGATAGTCGATCTATACAAATCTAACCATTAATTTTCAAAGTCAACTTGATTACCTCACAATTATCTCTCTCTTCAATTAAACATACACCCAAATGACTATAATACCCATTCTTTAGAATCCGGATTTTAAAATTTGATTATCTTGAAATTTTAATTTAATTTAATTAAAAATGACAGTACAATAATCTCTGCTTCAGACGTTTCATACTTCCATTTCAAATACAGCAACATGGCTTAGAGCACTTTCAACATTGTGATAATATGTTGCATGAATATACTATAATTTTTAGTTATGCATGTGATTATATACATATTGCATAGATGAAATCATAACGTTAAAGATGCAACTCATTATACATTTCTATTTAGAATGAAGGTTTGAATCAAATTATGTAATATCAATTCGGAAAATTACTATGAATAATGATCCAACACATGAAATCCAAATATTTAATGTTAGACCTATATCATTTGTAATACCCTATAGTTTAATCCAGAAACTTGCAACATTTTTGCAACCATTGTTACATATTATTAATGCGTAATTATTAATATTAATTAGTATTAGTATCTTCAAAGATACTAATACTATCAAAATCATAGTTTTTATATTTAACTGTCATGATCAAAATTAAATGGTGTTGTAAGCCAAAGTAATATGATTTAAAGAGGTCCTACAAATTTGGAGGTGATATTAATCTTCCCTAAAATTTCTCAAAATTGAAAATTAAGTGTTGACAAAATTCTTACGAAATCAGATCAATTTATAATGGAAGATAACCTATCATATCTCAAACCTTTTCAACCATTTCCATTTCAAATTTGGATTCAGTTTCAATTTCAAAAGGTAAATTACATCTATATGATAATATAATTAATATTTAATATATTTAATATATTTAATATATAAAGTATATAATAGCATTAGCAGTAACACTTGATTTCAACTTGATTGACATTCCCTCCAATTACCCAAATTTGAAAATTTCATAACATCCCTATAAATAGTTATTGATCTGACGTTAATGGAAGAGATATATTTCATCATATCATAAGTCGCATATCATATTGTAGGATTTAGTATTACGTATTGTGACTTGCTTCTTAACATGGCTGTTGTTCAAGACTTCACTCCCTTGAACAATATCAATGATAGCCAAGATGATTTGAAAATACGTGTAAATGTGTTCCTAGTTTGGACTCAAAGTTATAAAAACATCCCTTTTCAAGTTGCATCATTGGAGATGGTTTTAATCGATAATGAGGTGAGTTATTATGTATTAATAGTATCCATTTCAATATATTATCATCATCATCACTCTGTTAAAGGTGTTCAACTATATGGATTTTCAAATGTATGTGTTAATAATTCTTCATACCTATATGAATACAATATAAACTCTTTGTATCATATTGGTCAACTTATAATCAACAACGGAAGTCTCTTATGTTGTTTTAAGGGAATGCATTTGAAGAAATTATGCTTACTCTGTTTGAACGTCGTCTTCATATTTCAAATATGTTGCTTATGTACTATTCTATTAAGGTCACAAATTTAATACATCTGGATAACTTTGTATAATATTATGAATTTTGGGAATTACAGGGTAACAAAATCTGCGCGCCGGTAAAGAAATTTCTTATTCCAGATTTTGAGGACGTTTTGAAGGAGGGTAATTACGTAGTCATCATGAATTTTGGTGTGGGTAATTATGTTGGAGATTAATTTTTACCGGTCAACTAAGGTTCGTACGTGTCTATCATTCGAGATTGAAACTGATGGATTCAACCCCGTGTCTTATGACGATTTGCTAGAATGGAAGATGTCAAAAACTCAAGCCTTTGATGAGACATACAACTGTGTATCAGTACTTATATATTTTTTAGTAATTACTTAACACTTTATTAAATATATAACCCTTTTCTTATTTGAATCTATGCAGATGTTGTTGGTTGGCTCATTTCAATCCAAGATTTGACTGTCAAACGTGAGCATGGTAGAGAATTCAAATCCATTAAATTTATTTTGCAAAATGTGAAGTAAGTTGAAATATGAATTATTAATTTTGTGTTATTTGTTGTCAGTTCAATGCAAGTTAAATTATATATCTATATAATTGATACCCAAATTGCATGCAACTGTATATGATATATACAGTGAAAAGAAGTTAAATTGTGCACTATGGTCAGATCATGCAAGTCAACTTTATGATTTTATGTCAAGCTACAAGTCCATGTTTTGAGCCGGTAATTTTGCTTATCCACAACGCAAAACTAAAGGAATGGTGTAGTAAGTAAACCTTCTTTTTGATTTTATTATCATATAAGTGTTTTATTATTAACATAATCAGTCACAAATTTTAGTTAACCAAAATTGGTACTATAGATATCCCTCAAGTTAGTACTTAACTATCTGGATGTGGGGTCTTCATTAATGAAGAAATTAATGCAATAAATAGTTTCAAGAATGAATATGGCATCAGTCTTTTTTTCACATCATTGGATATTATTTACAGTTAATAGCTAAACCTATAGTAATAAATTTGAGGTTAATTGCAAATAATTTACAGGTTGTTGATGAAGGAAGGCACAAATGTACCCAATACGCCATTGTCAAGCATGAATGTTGGTAATGTTGTCAAGACTGCTGTGGAGTTTTTTACTAAGTCTTTGCTAAGACAGTAGAGGAGGTTCGTGATACGACAGAGGTAAGTGTATAAAAACATACACCAAATTTGAGTGTTTCTTCTAACTAAGTTCCTTTTACAAAGTCAACGTATACATTTCATTTTTCTGTGACAAACTGAATTAGGTATCTGGATGTGTAGTCAAAGCTAATGTCATACGAATATCAAGTGATGATGGATGGTTTACATACGGTTGTAATGGTTGTGGTAAGAAAGCAATGCGCAGAGTGAGTCATGAAAGTGGAGAAAGGACATTTGATTGTGATACATGTGGGATTGTTAAAGACGTTTATTCCAAGTAAACCTCATGAATGATTTCAATATGATGTTATACATTTTGAATATATGAAAAATAAGTGAAATGATAATTTTATACATACATACAATGCTGAATATTACAGGATCAGAACAGTGATTCGAGTTCAAGACAAAACAGGTTCTACCTCTTTTGTTTTGTTTGACAACCAGCTATCAAAGATGGTAAACAGAAGTGTTGTATGGCTCAATGCTAAAAGGTAGAAGGTCAGTAACTTAAAATAGATGTATAAAAGTACTCATTACTTGAGCATGAGTAGTTATATAAAACCTGTCATTATGTTCTTTGTGTCCTTTGTATCTGTACATACATGCTGTTATATCTAACCTTATTTTGTTTATGTATTTTTAATGGTAGGTTGATGATTCTCATATTATTCCTGAAGCGAGTCTTATTACTACAAATGTAGATAAATCAGTACATGGATACATGGATACACCACCAAACAACAAGGTACTTATATTAGTACCCTCATGCAAATGTAGATATAACACATTCTTTGAAATATTTGGAGGAAACATGGATGAAAAATAATATTTCCCTCTAACTGCTTCTCAAGCATCATCCATAAATCATTCAAAAATACATGAAACAAAACAAATCATAACAAACATAACATGTTATTATAAACACTTAAGTTAACAAGACAAGTACTTAGTGTAGAAACATATCGTATCATCACAAACACGAAACATCAGTCATGTATGCAAATGCATGAACAATTTTTCATCTTTTAAAAATAAAATATGAACATAAATTGAAAGATTTCAAGCAAAATTAGATGAAAAGGTTTATATTAACATTTACATATTGTAATCAACCATACATACAATAATTTATAAAACACATCATAATAACATTATGATTGCTAAAACCATTTAACTTTAATATTTGCTATCCAATATTAACTTTACAAGCATACAAAACAAACACAACCTAAACATTACCTTGAAGATCTTGCACATTATCATCTACAAGTTCATAACCTGGTGGACGATTTACTATTGCATTTGCATGAGGGCCATGTTGGTCAACCAGTCTTTCAGCATTTGGACCAATAGCTTTGTTAGATTCTTCATAATCTAAAATCTTGTCTAACACTTAAGGGGTATCAAACTCGACCCACAGGGGCCATGGCCGCCAAACATTCTCCTCTGGCTTCTTTTTATTATCAACAACTTTACAATTACGATCTAAGTGAATGATTGCTGAATCCATTGACTTACTATCTTCAGACATCTTTTGCTCAAGAAATAAAAATCGCAGTAACCTTTGGTTGTGTTTGTGGTAGTTGATGTTATGATGAACAAAGTAAAAAGTCTTTGTTTACCAAAGAATGACTTATTTTAGGTAGAGATTATATGGACATGATCGGTTTTAGGTAGATAAAAATATTTAATATTAGCAATTAATATGACCTACCAAATCGCCATTTAATTTTACAATTTGCAGACTACAATAACTCAATTTCGCAAAAAATCATCATTATCTTAATTAGTTATCGGCTGATATTGTGAAACATAGATATTTTCCATATTTGAATTAATGCTTTGTATTCTTAGTTAAAAATTAGATTTATAAGATGAAATAGATAATTAAATTTTATATACCTAACCAATTTTCCACATTTTGTTATCAATTTGAATTCAAATTTACTTCCAATCCAATCATAGTCCAATCCAAAATACAAAATAGTCTATTATATCAAATCTTTAATTTTCATATAATTATATTTAAAATATAACGTGAATCAAATACAAAATATAACTCCAGAATAATGAAAAAATATCAACTTCTTTTGATTAGGAGATAAACCCAAACAGTAACAACAAAAAAATACTCATTGAAGATGGGTATAATAACTGACAACAATAATCCAAAGACTTAATTTAATATTAACGATGACAAAGAATAAGAAAGTCAAGCAAATGTATATGTTTTGAAAATTCGTGTTGAATTTAATAATCTTTTTGTTTTCATATATCATGTTGAATCTTGATTGATGATTACTAATATTATTATGCAAATGATTATAGCATTGTAAAATAAATACTACAACATATAGTCCATACCCTAACTGCTACAACTATGTACATCGATACAAATTTGACCATCATTTTTACTGTACAATATAGTTATTTGTTAGGGGGGGGGGGAGGGGGGGGGGTTAGTTTATGTTGGCTTATGAGGTGAAATATCGGTCAACGTAACATTTAACAGATGATAAGGTACCACAAAAGACATCCATTTATCCTTTATTAATGTAAATTACATAAAACCGTAAAAACAAACTAATATTTTACTATCCTTGACATATAGAGCATGTAGGGTACTAATATTAAGTAACAAATATGTGACAGTCCTGTGAATTCACGAATTATAATCTAGTTAGATTATAAAAAGAAAGGAAAAAATGTCATCATTGAGGTAAAAAGTTTGATAACGAACTATGTTTATGTTTATTTAAACATAAGCATTACATTAACAATATATAGAATGAGAAGAAAAAGAACATATATGGTGAATAGAAGGGGAAAAATGGGAAGAAAAGAAAGCAGATGGAGAGAATAGATCAATAGAAGGGGGAAAAAATGGAAAGAAAAAGGTAGATAAATAGGGGAAACATAAAACAAATAATAATACAATATGGAAGAACTCATGATCTCTACAACAATAAGGTTGCTTATCCACCATTAAGCTAACATGGACATATTGTTTGATGTTATAACTGTTTTTTATTTATTTAGTTACGAGGGCCAAATACAAACACATCTTCAAAAAAATTTGTAGCTCGTAAAAATTATGTGGTGCGGTTGTCCACCCTGTATTACCGCCCCTGATTGTCAGCCTACAGCCCTACTACTACGACGACAAGACTACTTCAACTTCTCCGTGATTTTGCCGTGGTAGGTTACAAAATGATTAATTCCACGCCTTTCAAACGCAGATAACCTTTTTTATACAAGAACAAATAAGTGTTAGAAACTAGTCGTTTTTCATCAATTAAAGATATAGAAAAAACCTCAATTATTATAAATACCAAACATTATTTTAAATCAATACACATATTATTTAATGTAGTTTTTATTTTATAAAATGTAAAATATATATGCTTAAATAAATTTACAAATGAGTTGGGTCGCAGTTTTTGGTGTGATCGATCACTACGTGTAAAAATTGGTTCAGCATGTGATTTTTATTGTGATACTGATGTGTTGCTATCAGCACTTTCAAATATGATAGGTGAGTAGATAGAATATTAAGGATGTTTGTAGCTGTCGAAACTACAAGCAACGAGATAAAGAAAAGAAAAGTGTGATGATAAATATTATTTTACATATGCCACATAGAATTCTAAAAAGTGAATATAACGATATTTGGATAGATAAAGTGTGGTCTGCGAGCAAAATAATTAAGTGTCGAACATACACGTAGTACTTAATAACTATAACTATTCAGTTTTATAACACGCATTTAAATTGACTTCAACTAACTAATAAGATAATAACTCTCATTTATGTTAAAGAAAAATGACATCACAAACTCGAAAGAAAAAGAAAAACCATAAGCCCATAACCAAACTATTCAAATTCATATATAATCAACGTATCAGTTGAGGTCAAATTCCATAAGAACTATCAACATTATTCTAAACTACTCCCGTATCATTTAGGGAGTAAATGGTTACATCAACATGTATCACATATGACGTCATATTGTTCTAAAAGTCGCTTATAAACTAAAGGCTAGTCAATTAAACGCTCAATGCTAGTCTTGGACTTGACTGGTTGAAAGTTCTTGAAAGTTTTATGTAGCCATCTAAACTTTCCAACTTTATAATCATCATACTCATATAAATATATATAGTTAACAATAAATTAATCCAAACGGCACTACTGCACTACGGTTTATAAGTTTGAATATTAATACGGAGTGATTTATGTAAATAAATAAACATATTTTATTAAGTTACAAAATAAGTTATGTCTAGTCAGCTATATGAAATGGTCCAACAAACGCCGAAAGTCGACTAGTGGCCGACTTGTTCACCGTACTTCACACGTGTCGTCTATTATATCATTTATTTATCCCAGCAACCGGGCCCACGATAACAACAAACAAAATATAGTAAATGCAAAATCAAACCCGTGAAGAAATCAAACATTCAAACCCTATAAGTCCATTTTCAAAAAACTTCTGTGAATCAATTTCTAGCAAAAAAAAAAGTTTTGATTTTGAATTCTGGGAATTAATTTTCTTGGGAAAAGATTATGGGTTTATTTGCTTTGTTTAATCTTTTACTCGTATCATTGGTTTCGGCCCATATCGAACTGCCACAAAAGTCACGGCGAATGCTCGGTGGTTCGAGGTTGAATGATGGGATTAAAAGCGGTTTCAGCTCATTTGAATTGATATTAATTCTAGTGGTATCATTCATTCTTTTAATTCTTGTTGCTATGATCGTTGTTTACTTTTGTATGCGAAAACTTAAACGGAGTTCACGAGTCAACGAAATTCCCTCACCACCTCGTTCAGGCACCGAACGTCTCGTGATCTTTAGAGAACTCGGTGTACCGTTGACTTTCGACACGGTCATTCAAGCTACCGGAAATTTCACTATGAAATATTGCATTGGGAGTGGCGGTTTCGGGTCAACTTATCGGGCCGAAGTAATTCCGGGCACGACAGTAGCCGTGAAACGGTTGACAGTAGAAATGTGTCAAGGAGTTCCTCAATTTAATGCGGAAATTCGTAGCTTAGGACATATCAAACACCCGAACCTTATAACTTTAATCGGGTACTATGCTAGTACGTCAGAAATGTTTTTAGTTTATAATTATATTTCAGGTGGTAGTTTGGAAGATTTTATTAGGTTAAAGAAAAATCGGGTTACCGGGGTAAAAGTGATCAATAAAATTGCTATTGACGTGGCAGCTGCGTTGGCATTTTTACACGACGAGTGTACTCCACGTATACTTCATCGCGATGTTAAACCGAGTAATATTTTATTAGACAACGATTATAATGCGTATTTGTCAGATTTTGGGTTGTCACGTCTTCTCGAGGGGTTCGAGACACACGTGACAACTGGGGTTGCAGGGACATTTGGTTACGTGGCGCCCGAATATGCTTTAGCATGTCGGGCATCATATAAGGCTGATGTGTATAGTTATGGGGTAATGTTGCTTGAGTTGATATCGGATAAACGAGCCTTAGACCTGTCTTTTTCGTGTCAAGAGAATGGTTTTACGATTGTCACGTGGGCGATGATGCTATGGCAAGAGGGGAGGATGGAGGAGGTTTTTGCGGACGGAATGTGGGCGTCTGAGCCGAAAAATGTGTTGCTAGATTTGTTGCAATTGGGGTTGGGTTGTACGGCGGATTCAGCCCCTAAAAGACCTACCATGAGGCAAGTTGTAAGGAAATTGAAGCAAATTCAATGTTCTTTTTGACTGTTGATATTGTCCAATGTATAGTTTGATATTTTTAGAGCAATGAAATATGTGATTCAAGTTGTGGAATGCTATCAGACGTATTATGTACGGTTGGCCATTTCTTTCGTTCCTATCTTGTACCTCCTGAAAACTATTATCTTCTTGATTAATATTCCAATTACATTGGGTTGGGTCTATAATATGAGTTACAACTTTAACTTTAACTAAATGAGTTCGACAGTTTTATAAATCACTTGCATGAATCATGATCTTGTTTTCAGATTGTGTGAACAGAATAACCGAACTGTCAGTTCAATGTTACGTCAATAAATATTACAAAAGAATCAAACTAAATACTGACATGAAAAATTGAACTTTTAACATTAAGAATTGAATAATTGAAATGTCGAAATGTCAATTTAATATCACGTTTAACAAAACCTACAAAAGAACTGACCAAGAATTGAATACTGACAATTACGACATGAAGAACTGAATTTTTTTGGACAATACATTTACCAATAATGCATTTATTATAAAAAAAAAGAAAGAATAAAAAAATCGAAAAACGAAAAAAATAGGGCGACACTTATCTCTTATGTTCCTCTCCGTCTCCCGCGTTACCCAAACATCAAAAGGACAAAGGACGTCGTTTATGTGCCTATGGCGTTCGTTTGACCTGGCACTTGAAGAACACTCCTGAGACTCCCATAGAGAGAGGTATGATAATTAGACGATGTGAAAGTAATCAACAATTTATGTAAATAGTAGTTTTGACTTTTAAGTAGAGCTATGAATGTCTTTTTCCAAAGTTATAATCAAAATAGTAATAAATGGACTTATAAATTCCACCATGATTTTCAAAATAAAAACGATATTTCTAATAAAATATAATATGACGACCTGACACTTGAAGAACTCTTCTAAGATTACTATAGTGAGAGGTATAATAATTAAATTGAAAACGGATCTGGCCAACCGGCCTAACATTTTGTTATAGGCTAGTAGTCAATAGTTTATGTAAGAGTAGAGCTATGAGTTTTCTTTTTCAAAGTAATAATCGAAATATAATTAAGATAATTATAAATTCCACCCAGGTTTCATTTCAAATAAAATAGTTCTAACAAAATTGAAAAGCCCCCGGTGAGGATCGAACTCACGACCTTTCCCTTACGAAGGGAACGCACTACCACTATGCTACGGAGGCAATTGTTGATTTCATTCATATTGTAAATTAAATAATGAGTTTCAGAATATATTGGGAACCTAATAGCGTTCCAGGACCAGCTTTCTAGCCTTCCAGAGTTCCAGGCCAATTTTGTTATAGTTCTTACCCCCTGTACTCGTTTCAACGATTTACGTGACTTCCATTTCTTCGATTCTGTTCTGGTATATGATTTTTCGTCTCGTTATGTAAACTATCGTTTAATGATTTTCTGTAACAGCCAATTTGATTTCTTTTAATCACACTTTTTTCTATTTATTTCTGTTTTTGTAATGAGCACCAACTGTTTGATAAAGTTCCCCAATGAGATTGTTTAGTTTCTCAAGTATAGCTTCCCAAAAAAGCATCTAATTAAACTCAAACCCTTGATGTCGGTGCTGCAAATTTGATCTCGGTTTGAAATTAAGAAAAAATTGTGTGACTGTGATCTTTAATACTATGTTAGGGGTTCATTTAGGCATTGTTTGGATAAGCTTGTTTTCGGAGCTTACGTGCTTATGAAAATTCGGAAAAGCCATTAAAAGCCAGCTTATCGGATTTTCGGATATATTAAGCTCTGAAAGTAAGCTTTGGATCGTCAATTATGTTGTTTTATAATCTTTCCTTTTTAATATGGGTCTAGTTTAACTGACACTAATATAGATTCTAGGTAGAAACAAAATGATCTTCAATTATGTTATGTTTTTGAAACAGATCTTAGTGAAGTTTCAGCTTACATACATTATGGTAGAAGGGGCCCGAGTCCGACTTAGAGGTTGGCAGCAGGCTGCAGTTGCCCTTGGGTCTGCAGTTGGTGCATTAGTGGATCCAAGAAGAGCTGATTTAATAGCTGCTTTGGGGGAAACAACTGGGAAACCTGCTTTCCAGAGAGTACTTGAAAGAATGAAAAGGAATCCTGAAGGCAGAGTATGACTTCTGCTAATTCTGTTATCTGTATGCTATTTGTAGTATTCATTGTAGGTGGAACTAATGGCTAGGCGTGTTATGGATCCGGCTTGAAATTGATCAATTTTATTACGGGTCAAAAAGGACAGGGTTGGGTTGACCTGCAAACACTTTATATGTCTATTTTACTAGAATTATATAAATAATGAATGTGTTATATATAGTTACAAATATGATACTAGTACAATAGTAATCTTCTATATCTTTGAATGAAATCATATAGAAGGTTGTATCGTATGCCATAGAAATGCATTTTGGACGACTTTCAGCTCGTTTGACATTTTCCCTTCTAGTTAATTTTTGTTTTACTTGGCATGTTTGAGATAAAAATACAACCTAAACAGACCTGTTTATAAGTAAATAGGTCGAAATTGCCAGCTGATATTATTATTGCTGTCTTGTTTTAATCCATGAAGTAGGTAAGACCTATGGTCAACTAAGTATTCCATAACTTGTGAGATGTATGTGCATAGGCGCATAGCTTTTAAGCTAATTGGTATGTCCTACATTCTTATGATTGTTTCTATCATTTCGGGCAAAGATAGTCTTTTAAAAAATACTGAAGCTCATCTTCTTATAAATAATGCAGTACATAAAAATTCTAAAGTTAGTGAACTTTTTGCGGATTGGCTCTTACGAAATCTTTGTTATGAATTACGAGTTTGAGCCATGTTGAGGGAGGCATTTGTGTTGATAGCCCTCATCATCCACAAGACATGCCAGAGAAACTTAGAGTAGCAGAACATACATGTATTTTAGATAGTTGTAAACACTTGAGTATGTTTTGAACCATTAACCCATATAAGTAACTAGGAGTTTGTAAACACTTGAGTATGTTTTGAACAACTTTTAATCTTTTATGTTTGACTGTTCCCTTTTCACATATATATTAGGCTAATCCACTTGACCCGTTTGCAATAAAGTCTAACCAAAAGTTGACTAATTATCACAGAAACTCATTGAATTGCACCACGTACAGTTTAAATTCACGTGGTATGCGAGATCCAAAACGATTGGTTATACACTATGGGGTTTAGCCATCTGAGTGTCATGGTTAAGGTCTGTAATATAACTAACCTTTCATTTGTTTGTAGAATAGCCGGTCTAATCAACTTAGTGTCATGGTTGTCATGGCATGAGTTCATTGGCTTCTATGTTTGCCTGAATTGTCATAGAATTAGAATTTTCTTGAATCATATAATATGCGTTTACAAGCGAATGCAGTAACAAAAGAATAAAGCATCCTTGAACATCGGTTTTCATCTCGTTTAAATCCTTCAGTGTTTACTTAACACATGTTTTAATGGGATAATGTATCTTATGGTGGCTAAATGGGAGCCTCAGGCCGTCAGATGTGTTGGATAGCAAATCGGGTTGGGTTAACCCTGGATACTTTCTGTCACAATTTATTATTAGTTAATTAGTGTGTCAAATGGATTATATAGTTCTATTATCGCTATGATAATATCCAAGTTTTTTTTTTTTTTTTTTTTTTTTAATATTAATATTATTGACATTTTAGAAATATAATATAATCCAAAACCCGTGTATGAGTAATTGGGTTGAAATTGTGATCTCTAGTCCTATTCATTTTTTTTTATTCCAGGCAGTAGTATTGGACCGTCCTCGTGTCATCTCTAAGAATGTTGGCCATGCATGGGATCTACCCGAGAACACATTTGGTGCTGCATATGCAAAGTTCATGGGATCAAGAAACTTCTCACCTGATGATAGACCACCAGTGAGGTTTATGGAAACAGACGACCTCGCATACATAGCAATGCGTGCACGTGAGGTTCATGATTTCTGGCATACCCTCTTTGGCCTTCCAACAAATTTGATGGGTGAATCTGCCCTAAAAGTCATCGAATTTGAACAAATGTTACTTCCAATGTGCTTCTTGTCTGTCATAGGAGGAACTGCAAGGTTTAGTGACAAACAACGATCCTTATTTTATCAGCATTACTTCCCTTGGGCACTTCGTGCAGGTATGAAATCCACCGACCTAATGTGCGTGTATTACGAGAAGCATTTTCATGAAGATTTAGAGGACGTGAGACAGAGATGGGGTATAATTCCTGCTCCTTCCATCCAGCGGTAGTTCGATTTCGTTTCTCACGAGTTTGGAAATAAGAGCTTGTCTTAAGTTTGTACTGATGTAGATGCTATTAGCATATAAAATTTTGGTTGGACTATGAATGAAATAGATGTGTTCATGAAATAATAATTTTGTTAATAGCTAGTTTTCCTTCAAATTACAAGTAAAACAAGGAGAAACTGTCTAAAATGCATAACATGAATAAGTCTATAGCTAACGAAATCATTGAATAATGCTTAGGCAGATCGTAAACAGTCATTTAAGAAAATTAGCGAAGTTGATTTCAAGCAACAGGGCGGGCTTAGTATCTCAATAACTACCAACTTGCTTTCGGGTGGGATTATTATCTCGACAATAACCAGCTTGTTATCGCATCTTCTTCAATCTTTCCAAACACGTTCCATAAGAGTTTGATATCTAAAGATCATCTCAACAACCTTTGACACTTGAATTTTGTTGGCATGAGCATACCCTTCGATCCCTAGTCTCTCCACCATTTTTATCTCGAACTCTAGATTCAGCGTATTGGATTCGGTTTGAATATTTGCATTAGAAGAACATGCTATATCTTAGCCAATAATTGCTCTGTTTTCACTTTTTAGAAACAAAATTTAATGATAGATAAAAACGATTGATGTATAGCTATGTATTTATAGGCTTTGGATGCTTGTTCACCAAGCACGAAATAAATGGCTAGATATACATATAACTCGAGAAACAGAATAGGATATTGACGAATTAGCAGATAAACTATACTCCTCTAAACTTGTGATAAAAATAAAAGATGATGAAAAAATTCAAACGAAATTACAAAAGGAAATAACTCAGGGCACTTTTTTAGTAAATATATTTTTCAATTAATCACGAAACAATTTTGTTTTATTTATATCGTGAACAACCATTGACGTCACCGGCCCCCTTGATAAGTTACATGTACAGAATCACCTCAACACTATTATCATCATCCAATTCTTCTCTTTGCTTACCAATTACACAACCATGTTACAGTTCTTGGGGTCATTAATCCAATGATCCCACCTTAACTCTTTTCCTTTTAATCCTATTTTTCATCCACTCTATTTTACCATTATATATGTACACTCTATTTTCTTTCATTAAAGTTAATTAAATTAATTCTATTATCAGATTTATTTATTGGGTTTTTGCAGGTTATAGGTTAAAAAATAATGGACATGATTTTACAGGTACAGCCCTCTCCTAAAGTAGTGAGGAGCTAGCTATGTACTTAACTATGTCGATATTGTGCCATTATGTTTCAGCATTATAGGTGTCCATTAATCATAATATTTTAAGAAGAAATCAATGTAAATTAATTACAAACTATCTTAGAACATTGACTGTCAATTTTTTAATCTATAAGTAATAAAGTCATAGTAAAACTACTTATATGATTTGTGTCTAAGAGTTCAATTTAAGTTTGTTCAAAAGGGTCACCGGCCTAGCGGTATGTATGTTAGGAGGTCATCAATTAAGACGTGAATTATAGGTTCAACTCTCGTTAGGAGGCAATTTGTATATATGTGTGTGATTGTACGTACATATTAGTGGGATAAAATGTAGTTTTACTATTCTAAAAATATATAGTAAGTTTGTGTCTTAATCTTATTCCTTTATTTACATAGCTGATATAGGAGCTCATTAACTAAGAGGTGAATTGTGGTTTCAAATCTCGTTAGGAGGCAATCAGTGTAGGTACATATTATATAGGATAGAATGTAGGTCTGTCATTTTAAAGAAAATATTAAGTTTATGTGTATTAATCTTACTCATTTGTTTACGTAGCTGATTGAGCTTCTTTACAACAATTGGAAGATCTTCGATTCGAGTGTTGTAAGCTTATGACTTACCAGATGAATCATAAAGATGTGTTTAAAAAACAAACATGCCACATTTTAATCTAGTTTAATGGTCGAGTAGCCATTGTTAAGATTATTGATAACTTTGATTTGTGGAGGGTAATTGTCAAGAATCAATTTGAAAGATTTCATCGGTGAAATGTCTGATGATATTCTTCTTATGATCCTCTCTTTCGCCTATCAAGGAAGCATCACAAACAGTCTCTCCACAAGATGGAGGTTCTTGTTTATGAAGTTGAATTTTGATGGTAGTGAAACATTTGATAATACGGAGGAAATTTATTGGAGGCTTTATCATATACACCAATTCAGGTACATCAAAGAAGTGTACGGTGTCATCCAATGCTATAACCACCCAAGGGTGCAAGACTTTTGGATTCGTTTCGATTTCGACAATCGACTAAGGGAAATTATTAATAGATGGCTTCAATTTGCAGTGAACAAGAAAGTTGAGTTTATGAATTGGACTTGACGTGGAATTCTTACAATGCTCATTTTTCTAGAGAAAACTATGATTTTCCATTCCTATTATCAGATAGAAACATATCATATATTTGCAAATAGCCACCCTCAAATGCTACGGTTGTCGAGCTAGTGTCTCTAAAACAACTTATCTTCAAGAAAGTTAATGTGAGTGACACGATTCTTCAGGAATTTCTAACAAATTCTCCTCATCTTGAGAGGATATCAATCCATGACTCAAAATACTTGAAGAATGTCCATGTTGGTGGAAAAGTTCTTAACTTAAAACAATTTGAAATAGTGGAATGTTGTACAGTGATATCCATTTACGTATTTGATTTTAACCTTGTGTAATTTACCTACAAGGGTGATCCAATAGATTTACGTCTTCTTCTCCTTCCAAAACTTAAAGAAGTTGAAATTGGTCTTAACCCATTATTTGCAGAGTTTTATATTAACAACGTGTTCAACCAGTTATCATATTCTGCTTTGTCTCTGGAGGCTCTTTCCATAAGTATATATCATATTATTCCAAGGTTAGTTAGTTATTTAGTTGTTCATCTTTAATTTGTTTATATCAATTAATGAAAATTTTATTATTATTATATGTAAGAGCATTATATATCTTGGATTTGCAGAAAAGTTTAAAGCTTGATTCCTTACCTAAGCTAGCAAATGTGAAGAAATTGAGATTGACGATTTGTTGTCGTCGTGGTCACATATGTTTTGTAGATTTGAATTTCATAACGAATGTGTGTCTAAATTTAGAGACTTTTAAGGTTGAGGTACTTACATTATATATGTCCAACTAACAACATATTTTAATTGTATTGTGTAATATATATATACTAGTTATAAACCCGTGCAATACACGACAATCTAAATAATAGAATCATTATAGTGCTTTGGATTTACATACAAAAACTTGGAAGAAAACAAGGCATGTTCCTAGTCATCCCCACAAAGACCTCAAGCTTCTTATAATCACTTATAATAAACCAATTAGCAATTATGAACTTGAACTTGCTGCCTACATTATACACAATGCTGTTGCACTCAAGAAAATTGTGATCGATCTTCTTTGGGAGGCTGGTAAGGTTAGTGAAACTTCAAAGGACATCTCCAACAAGTTTAAGCAAGTTGTTTGGACTGCTGCCAAGAGGTCTGCCAAGTGGCAGTTTGAATTATTAACGCCTCGAGGTGTAGAGTCGGTCATTCTCTGATTGTGCATTTCCTTTATTTACGACAAAATTAATGTAATGTTTCTAGTAATTGTGTAAATATTTGTTCTAAAATCAAGTATTGGTTTTATTTGTTTTGATTTAATCTTTAAGTCTTATAATAACAGTTTTGATTAAGTTTTTGGTTGCTTATTTAAGATTTCGTCTTTTGGCAAAGAATGAAGATGAACATATTTGAAACAGACTATGTAATGTGTGGTTGGGATCTTAGAGTTTCTTTACTTTTTAATTTACTTTTAAGTATATCAAATAGATAGATTATTATGTTTATATTATATAGTTACATTAGAACTTTTTTGGGTTTTAGTTAGTTAAAGTAGCTTAAAAGTGTACTTGATATCGTTTTAATTAGTTTTATTGATATAATAATAATAATAATAATAAATCAGAAAGTATTTTATTTTTAGATTAATAAAAATATTTTCAAGAATCAATGAAAGAGGCAGCAGGTGAAATATATGACAACGGTTTTCAGATCTCAAAATAACAATATAACAATACAATTGTAAACTTAACAACTTTTTGATTCTTGAATTTTTATATTTCAAGAAATCGCATTGAGAGCATACTATATATAAATACTATCTGATTAACATCAAGAAGTTAATACCATTTGCCTCTCTAATTGCACATTCATACTATCTATACAATCATAGTTTACTACTCTTTCTTCTCCAGTTAAGTTTTTTTTTTCCTTCTGTTAATTAACCTTCATCTCGAAGGTTTTGGTTGAAAATGAAGAATCGAAAGTTTGCTCGCTTGAACCCCACTACAGAATTGGTGGAAGAATATGATTTTAAGTTGGAACGAGTAATCAAATTAGTTGAAGAACGTGGAATCCAAGAAACGGCTAGTGGTTTAAAACTCAAAGAACGAGAAGTCATTAACAATGCTTCAGAATATATTAAGAATGTGAAATCTCGTATAGAAATCCTTCAGGAGATGTTAATTAGGTATGAACAACACCTGAAAACGAAGAACATCGACCAAGAATCAATGTCGACAGAAAATGAAAGAAAACGCCAACTGAAGATGTCGAATGAAGAAAAAGAAAAAGGTGGTGAATTAGTTCATATTCAAGAAGTACATGAATCGAGTACTAGTGTGGCGGTGGATCAGACGATGAATATCGATCAAGAATCCATTCATGTTGAAGAAGTTAATGAACCGGGGACTAGTAGTGTGGTGGATCATTGAGAGATTCAGTTGTTAATTAGTAACCGATTGGTTGATATAATAGGGAATCGAGAGTATGAACTCGAACAGATTATCAAAGTGGTTGAAATGATGGGAATTAAGAATTCGGGTCATTTTGCCGGACTAGAAATTTTGGAAGTGATTAAGAATGTGACAGATTATGTGAACTCCAAGAATTATAGAATAGAAGCCTTGAAGAATATCTTCTCTACAGGATTAAATGTGATCAACAGAGAAAAACGAAAAAACCTCATAAAGAGTGAGGTAGTAATGGGGACAATTGCACGCTGGACTAACAAAGAACAACCACATTTGAAGACGGAGATTGAAAAAGATGATAAATCTGCTGATGTTAAAGATAGAAACGTAAAAGAGAGCGAGCAAGCTGTATCGGGGACAGTGATGTCGTCGACTAAAAAAGAACTTAGTGATCAATCTGTTGATGTTGAAAAAAGTAATGTAAGAGAGGGTGAGTTAGTATTGGGGAATAATGGTCAAATGTTAACGACTATTAGTGCTAAGCGAGTGGGAGGACGAGGATACGGGAGAGGGAAGCCAGGGTGGCCCTCACTGCTATTATTGGGGTAGAACACGGATTTGGGCGAGCTAATGTAGTTCGGAAACGAATGCTTAAACAACAGCAACATCAGACAATTGGTGTGAAACAGGATTCATTAGCCAATGAAACTAACCCCGTTACTGTTCCTAAACCAGCTGAACTTGAACCTGATCCGATTAGCATTCCTGAAATTAAGCCGGTTCCTGTTGCTGACCCTGAACCGCTTCATGTTCTTGACCCTGAATCTGAACAGCTTCCAGTTTGGAATGTTTGCGATGTACTTTGAAAATGCAAAGAAAATGCAAGCGAGAAGACCTAGACGTTAGTGTGACAGAGAAAATATACCACCTTTGTAACTGATGTATTCGATGAGATGCCTTAGAAGGTTTATCTTCATGACTTGAATTGATTTTTTGTAACTGAAAACTTCATAAACAACATTGTTCAAAGTTTTTGTTCAGCATCATTGTTCAAAGTTTCGTTCTTTAGTGGTCTGTATCGTCTTAATTTGTCCTATGATTTTGAATCATTATTATGTATGTATATGTATGATGATCTATATTTGTATTAATTAGTAGGTAAGTTTTGTTCATACATCCTAATTGCATGCACATAATCATTATTAATCCTCTCAGCTATAACCAAGTAAATTTTCACAAAAATTGAAACATTCACTTGTTGATTTTTGTATTTCATAAAAATGTACAGCTGATCATGCTTTCTTATTCATATGTTCGCTAACATGTACTTGGGTATACTTGAAAGATTTCAGGCAATCATATGTATACATTTAGTTTTGTAGGACTGTATCAATCAATACATTAAAGTTAAAGGGGATTAAATGAAAATATTCATGCTTCATCTTTGATTATTGACTATGGCAGTTAAGCTCAAAAACTCCGACACACACACACACTCACACTCACTCACGCCGGAATCCAATGGATTATTCTCCGGCGAATCGCCGGACGATCAAAAAACCGACGAAGTCAGAGCTCTACTCAACGTTTGTAGTTCACAGTGATGAGGAAGATGATGACGATGCAAAAACGCAAAAAAACCCTAAAAAGCTAGATACAGGAGATATATACGCTACAATGCTATGTAAAGATGATGACGATCCAAACGACGACGAGTCACTACCTCCGCTTCTGAAACGCCTTCCGAAGGACTTCGGAGCAGCTGTAGATTCCGACGACGACGGAGAAAGCATCTCCGGCACGATGATCGTGAAAACTGGTCGTAGGCGCGTGCAATCCACGTACAGGAGAGATGAATCCGATGAAGAAGAAGATGATGATGATGAATACGGAGGTGGATTTGGAACGGTTGTGGTGAGATCGGAGCAGGTAGAGAGTGAGTCGGTGTCAGGGACGTTTGTGCGGCGGAGTAGCGGCGGCGGTGGTGGAATGTCGACGATGAGTAGAGCAGTGGCGAGTATGCAAGCGGTAGGTGAAGGATTTGGGAGGGCGAGGAAAGGGAGTGCTACGACGTCGTCTTCACAGGATGATGAAGGAGGTCATTCACGGCATAAGACGAGTAAAATGTCATCTGGTTCGATTGCTGATAGTGTTACCAGAGAAGATCCGTCTACTAAGTACGAATTGCTTCATGAGCTTGGTACAATATTTATATTTCTTTTGGGGAAATTTTATTCATATAGATAACTATAACATTTATGATGCATTTTCTAGATCCATTTAGCAATGTTTAGAACTTCTTGATGTTATAGTTTTAGAATCCAGGCTATATACAGCAGCTCACTGAACTAATGTGACAATGGGAGGATAGTATAATTCTCTAATTCCACTATTGTGATAGGTAGTGCAACAGTTGGGAAGTTTGAACAAATCTGATTTTACACGTGAAATAGTTGGGAGCTATGGAGCTTGAATATGGCTTTTTTCTCGAGAAGTACATTAATACTGAATATGTCTCTCATCTTTCCAAAAAGTCTGACAAGACACAGCCTAGGAACCTAACATGTTTATATATGGGAATCTCATTAAACCTCCCCGTACAGAAAGTGTGCAAGCTAGAACTTGAACGACAATTGATATGAGACGAGACCCTTGATGGTTCTGACTTCTGCGTTATAAACTACTCGGCTTTATAATAGTGCATGCTATTTCGACCCTAGAACATTCTGCAATTTAAACATTGTTTATCAAATAGGAAGCTTCCAACCTTTAATTGTTACCCCGAGTGGTGTCACTTTTGGCTCATCGCCTAACAGGCTCAGACTTTTTGCATAATCCGTTCAGAGTCACACTGTAAGCCTTTTTCTTCCTTCACCATACAGATTATTAACTTCTAGTATCCTTCTACTAGTATCGAAAAGTGTATCAGTTAGCAAATTACTTTTGATAGCAGATTTCAAGCAAGATAGGACATCCAAAACCTCTATCTGTTCAAGAAATCTGAGTCGACATAGGTTATTTCGAGGACCACTTTGTGTTACATCCTAATATAAGAATGGGTAAATCAAAGATAGATGTTAACTTAACAATATTTGAGGTAGTCATACTTATAATGGTGAAGGTAAACTCTAACAATCATCTTAATAGTAATTGGGAAATTATCCCTAAGATATCCTCATAGTAACTATCAAAAAATCAGTATATCCCAACAATTAGGATGTTTTTAACATGCTAATCTGGATATAACACAGTTAAAGCGAAATAGAATATTGATGAACCTACTATTTTTCCTAATGTTGCAATTATCATTCATGATCAATATGTTTCAACTTTTGTTCTTCAGATATGAAAGGCATAGCAATTAGCTTTTAGGGTTTGTATATGTTTTTACCGTGTATAGTGAAGTTACTGAAAGTTGTCATTTTGGTCATTACAGGAAAAGGTTCTTACGGGTCTGTTTATAAAGCCCGCGATTTAAAGACTTCAGAAATGGTTGCAATCAAAGTGATATCATTATCTGAAGGGGTAGGTTATAGTTGCATGCCGTCTGTAACTCTGTATTGAGTTTGAATGGGTAATTGACTTCTCAAAGTTCTTTTGCAATGTTATATATATCAGGAGGAAGGGTACGAAGAAATTCGTGGTGAAATCGAGATGTTGCAGCAATGCAGTCATCCTAATGTGGTTCGTTATCTAGGAAGCTACCAGGGTGAGGAATACCTCTGGGTATGCAGTCTTACATTATTTCTATTATTATCCCGATAATTGTATTTTTTGTATAATCTACGTATCTATACAGAGATAAGTAATTCTCATAATGTTCTTATAGGAAAAAGGTAAGTGGTTCATTGGGCATCACAAATTTGCTTTTTCTTATGACATTGATGCATCAACCATCTCATGTCTTCATCCATCAAAACTATAGATTATACTTTTCCATGTGGAAACCAATAGTAGTGCTCTTCCTTTACCTATTTTTTGATAATGATTGAAACATCTTTTAAATTTCTCAATATGTTGGCAGATTGTAATGGAGTATTGTGGTGGAGGGAGTGTTGCTGATCTGATGAATGTTACTGATGAGCCTTTAGAGGAGTACCAAATTGCATATATATGTAAGGAAACATTGAAGGTACTTCTAGATCTTATCGATATGCATCCTTGCATTTCTTGTCTTATATTAAGGCTAGTATCGAGTGCTGTAGTGGGCCATATTAACATGCCAATCTCTGCTGCATTTGGTGTAGGGTTTATCCTATTTGCACTCAATTTTCAAGGTGCATCGTGATATTAAGGGTGGTAATATCTTGTTGACTGAACAAGGAGAGGTCAAGTTGGGTAAGATGTGATAAATAATGTGTAAATTACTTCCATGTATTCTTTTACCCGATGGTCTAGTGTGGTAAGATTTATAGACCTAGAAGTCTGTAAACCATCTTCTTTTGACTATTCCAACACTAGAAACCTCTGTTTTATTGTATATTGTATGCTGAAATACATGATAAATTCCTTTTTTAACATAAACAGGTGATTTTGGTGTTGCTGCACAGCTGACAAGGACGATGTCCAAACGTAATACGGTATGGCCCTGCGCTCTTCACTCTGATGGTTTATCATGAAGACATTACCACTAATTCATACTGCACATACTTGATGATTCTCTTAAGTCCAAACTATCTTCTATTAAATTTCATCGTTTGAAATCTCTTGAATGATTGTATTGTGCTCATGTTTCTGCATTTAATCTATTGCCATATTTTGTTTTCAGTTTATTGGTACTCCGCACTGGATGGCTCCAGAAGTTATACAGGAGAGCCGATACGATGGGAAGGTAATATAGACATTTTATGCTACTTATATAGTTATACACTTATATCCAATTGCTTGAGATCTTCCTCCCTATATTGCTACTGTTTACTGCTGGTAATAGTTCATCTATATCATAAGAAAGGTTTATGAGGAACACTATGACATTTGCAAATTTGGTTACATAATAGTCAAAAGTTCTGGAGTTACTTACTGTCATATGCATCTTCTCCTTGACCCGAGAATCTTATCACTGGAAGATGTAGTTCTCTGTTCCATTGCAGATATTTTTAATTGAAGATTTTCGTGATTTTATCCAACTTTGCAAATAATACCTATAGTCTAGGAGCTGCAAGTACATTTAAATTAGAAGGATGCTGAACACTCACTTTAGGTTGAGTGTAACTTTTTATCTATTAGAAACTCAATTGTTACATTTACATGAGTTGGTCTTCTCTATTAGAGTTGAAAAGTTGGTCTATTTATCTTCTTTTGCTGTGAAGAATGTTCCAAGTTGAATTGACTGTTTCTATAAACGTGTTCTCTTTTTTCAGGTAGATGTGTGGGCCCTTGGGGTCTCTGCAATCGAAATGGCGGAGGTATATTCATCGATCTTGTGAAAAAAAAGGCATTGAACATGTTTTTCCCCTTAAAGTCTCATAATTTTATTCTCTCAGGGCCTTCCACCAAGATCGAATGTGCATCCAATGAGGGTTAGTGCTTGTATTTATTCATTGTGGCTCTTGTTAAACTGTAAAAGCTAAAAGCCATTCGTATTATTAGTTCTTTTAGTAGACATGAATGTGTGGTTGTTAGTAAAGAATGCATTAGCATTTTTTCTTCCATCTTTCGTAAAAGGTAATGATTGTAAGTTTGATGGTCTTGAGATTTATATATAATGGTTTTACTTACATTTATCGGATCATTTTTCTTTGAATAGATCATAGGCTGTCTCATGTAGTACAGTATATACAATGTTAAATGCTCTCATTTCTTTCAGCATCTTATCTTTAACATGCTACTAAAAATTAGTTCATTAGAAAATTGAGTTGGTCGAAAACTCGGAATCAAGTAAGACTGTAAAATATAAAGATTTGAAACCATTCATACATAGACATGGAAAGTAGAAAGATAAAATTCCATATTCTACCTTTTACCTGGGCCAGCTTTCTACCTTCAGTCAGTGACATACATATTTGGTTTCTTATTGCTAGTCATATTATTTCGTGTAACCATTATGTTATTTGCTCATGTGTGTCTCTGTTTCCTTTCATCCTAAATTTTCCGTGTTTTGTATTTCTGGCGTTTAAATGAGTCAGTCTCCATGAATTAACATGCTTAACACATGCAACAGGTGTTATTTATGATCTCCATTGAACCTGCTCCAATGCTTGAAGATAAAGAGAAATGGTTTATCTTTGTCTCTTGATGAAATACTTATATTGTCTTGTTAAACATTGAAATACTCCATGATATACGTTTACATGGGTGGAAATTGGCATGTGGAATTGAAGTTAATTACGGGCTTCCTTTTTCCTAGCAAATCTGGTTTGCATTTGTCCTACCCTGTATTTTTGTATGCTTAGCTCACGTTACTCATGTTACAGGTCTCTTGTATTTCATGACTTCATTGCAAAATGCCTTACAAAAGACCCTCGTATACGTCCCACTGCATCTGAGCTGTTAAAGGTATGCTATAGTAGCTTAACGCTTCACATAATTGTAATTGTGTTTCACTTCTTGGATTAATATATAAATTCGCATTCTCCACTTGATTTTGTTTTTTTCTTTTTTTCTTTTTTCTTTTTTTTTATAATATATATGCTGCTAAATATATTTTATGTGTCTTTCACTTGAAACAGCATAAATTTATAGAAAAATGCAAAAGTGGAGCTTCTGCTATGGTGCCCAAACTTGAAAAGGCAAAGCAAAATAGGGCGGCTATGGCATTAGAAGCAGAACATATTTCAGAGACCATACCAGGATATGGGGTATGCAAGTACATTCATGTTTTCCTCTTGTATACACATATATATAGCTCCCACTTTACCTTCAGACCATTCAATGTAGACACTTGGACCAAAAATGAACGAAGACTTTGGAGATACCGTTCCATCTAAGCCTCATCAAGTGCCTAATGGAGTACCTATTGTGGGTGGTACAGTAAAAGCTGGTGGTTTGGAAGAGGCAGGAGGAGGTATTCATACCCTGTAGTTTATGCTTATTTCATTTGCTTGGTGCATTTTTGTTTATGGTTTATGAATGATTAGGATATTCTAGAGAAATACTTGGTTATACTTTGATTTTGGATGACAACATGCTAAGGGTAAGTGGTACTGCTTGTCAGGTTAAATGAGCATTATATTTTTCTCTTTTCAATCTAAATATCTTGTAGAGATAAATATATAGTCTTATATTTTGCCATGTAATCATTTCATTTGAAGCATGAATTATTGATAAACAAATCCAAAATTCTCTGTTGGTATTATCTTGTCTAAAAAAAATAACACTGATACTACTGAAGATGTTATGCCACAAAATTTGTCTTTAGTAGACAACATATCTATACGTGATTAAATATCTGAACAGTGGTGATCATAAATATGAGGCTTAACTTCTTCGGTTAAATGCTTTCGAACTTAAATATTAGATAATAAAATAACTAGATAATAACTGACAATGGGGGTACCACATCTTTATTTGGGCTTCAAAATCCTGTTACAATCCTGTTGGCCTCTTCTCCCACAAAAAAAAAATAACACATGGATGTTTAACATGGAATGTTTTTGTAAGTTAATAATTGAGTATAAACTATAGTAGACTGATTTCTGAAGTTGCACTTTTATGTTACTGGTGTGCACTTATTCCGACCAGGTGATTTCGGAAGTGTCATAATTCATGGTGGAGTTGATATAGATAAGAGCGGTGCTACAACATCAGTTTCAACGACAAAAAAACTGCCGCCTGCGTCAGTACTTGGTCAAAGTTTGTCAACGGCTGATCCTGGAGAAGATTCAGCCAGTCCGTGGTACTTTCCTTGCTATAGAGGTTCTGTTTGAGATTGCTCTTAAAATTGGTTATTAGAGGTGCTAAAATGTGCGGTTCATGCATGTTGGGTAATAGTAAAATGGGTTTGGTCAAAACGGATATTCAGATTGTGTGACCTGAAACGCGTTCGGTCCGACAATTGTAACATATACATAACTAGTGTGTCAAATATGTTTTGCAAATATTGTATTATTTCGATAATAATCTAACTTCTCAATAAAGTGATACAGGAGGTTTTATGCATAAAAATGCATTTTGGGTAACTTTCAACCCATTGGACATGTTCTCCTTTCAGCCTTCCTTTTTAATTTACTCATTCAACCCAAATCAATGCATAACGGGTCATAATTTGCCACCTCAAGTGGTTATATTTTTTAGTTGAAAAAATTGTATAAAACAGATTGAGAATTTCATTGTGTTTGGTAAATACGTCCCAGAAGCATATATGTCTTTGTTTGTGTATGCATTGCTGTAAGTTGTAGATGTGAAGATGACCAAAAAGGGTACTCATTGGGCCCATGTTTGATTAACTTAGAAGGTACTCACCCACATGTGTTACATCATAAGATAATTCTTTTATAGCTAAAAATATAAATTACTTTGAGACAAGTAAGATATATGATATTTAATATAATGATAAATTTGTAAATAGGAAAAGTCATTCTTAATAATTTTTAAGATTATTTTTTTCATAAATGTAAAGGATATGGAATGATGGAACATTGATGATGTTAGGATGGTAAATTTATAGATCATAGCATATTCTTCATGGTTTCATCAGTGAGTGGCCTAAATTATATTTGTTCTGTGGTTTTGAAGCATGAATATCATTATTCTGTATGTTCCATATGTATTCTAGGATCTATTAATGGCGTTTTATAATTTGTGCATACTAATAATCAGTTATCATTCCTCAGGTTGACCAAGAAAGTTGGTGCATCTGCAGATACATTTCGTAATGTCGAATCACCTAGTACTGAACACACTAAACAAGCTATTGGAAGTAACAGTGCTTTCATCAGTGCCACAAGTAAGAATGAAGGTGTTAATCGCAAAGCACTAGACAAGGTAAAGTTTTCTTACATTTTTTGAATAGACATGAATAAATCTTGTTGATTAAGCCTGGCAAATTATGTAGATATGGCAAGATGAGTGGGTTGGGTAACAGGATGAAATGGGCGGGGCGGACTGGGTTGATGGCCTGCGGACACTTTTGTCGATTATACGATAATGGTCTAATCTGATTCATTGAATAAAACAATTTACGGGGTAAATGCATTAGTATTAGATTTTAAATGACTTTCAACTCATTTTACTGTTCCTCTTTTAGCTAAAAAGACTATTTGACCTAACTGAGTCAAAACACAACCCAAATTGATCCATTATGAAGTAAATGGGTCGGAAGTGCTAACTCTAAAGTTATGTTTACGTTTTGGATGCAACTTTAAGGTCAAACAGTATATAAATTTTACTTAGTTCATCTTTCCTCCTGCAAGAATTATGATGTTACAACTCTACATAAAATATTAGTCAAATACCCAGCGAACACCTTTCATGTTAACTAGTTAATTTGGCTCTGGAAACATAGTGAAACAATGTTGCAAATTTATGTGAAGGAAGTATATCTAACATTCTTACCAGTTACCACTATACAGTATACAAATATAGATGTTTGGATTGCTAATTTGTAATGATGACATGATAGTTATATACTTATATAGATGGTTGTAGGTAATGTTAGACGGTAAAGGTGTTAATCCTTGACATATAAATGGGTCAAACGGGTAAAAGACATACGAAATTACGAGGTGTGTTCGAATGCATAAAAACCTCCTGAATCACTATATTAGGAAGCAAGGTTGCTAAGATCAGGACCTTACCCAAAAAAGTTTTCATCTTTGCAAGATCGGGATCGTAAAATAAGACCGAGACCGTAAGATTCTACTTTAAGAACAAGTTTATATAAGAAAAAAATTTACATGAACATTTAATATAAAAATGAAAATGATCTTACCACAATCAATCTTTACGATTCAGCAGGTTTTTGTGTGTATGTAGCAAGATTGTGATTTAAAATACTTGTTAGAAAGTGTTAGATTAGTTTTCTTATACTTCTATAGCTTTTTCTCATGATATGTTTGCCCAATAATAGTTTTAAAGTTTGGAAATATGGATTTATAAAGTTTTTCTCGAACTGCCCATTTGTGCCACCTGTAGTAGAGGAAAATGTTTTTGTTACTGAGTGACATTTGGCATTATGAATTTTCTCTTTAGTCAATCAAATATTTATGTTGCTCTCTAATTTGAGTTCATTGCGGCATTGTAGCTTTGGTCCATATATGCTGCTGGCAACACGGTGCCAATTCCGTTTTTGAGGGCAACTGATATATCTCCCATCGCATTGTTATCTGAGAATGTGCTTGGAAGTCAGCATCTGGATGATGTTGGAAATGTAGCCGTAGAAGCATTGCAAGAGCTTTTCACAGGTGATGGACTATCTAAGAAGGGCCGAAGACAAAATGAGGTAACTTCAGCTTTCTATACTTTTAGATGTACATGTACCATAAATTATTATGTGCATCTTTAATCCCGATGGCTCCTTACTGTGCTGCAGCTGCCTCTTCCTCCAAGTGTCTATCAGAGACTCACTTCTAGTCCAACATTGATGAATCTCGCACAGGCTTTATCGTATCACAAAATGTAAGCATTTCACAATTTTGACTCATTTACTTATAAATGGTTAGGATTGGAATTATGCTATACTAGTAACAAGGCAAAAGTTTCCCAAGCCACAAGGTGTTATTTTAAGGTCTAAAACGTTCTAAATCATTATACAAATTTGCCTTATCTGACCTGAACATTTTTGACCTGTTACCCAACCTGCTCATTTTGCCACCTCTAGTTTTATGGTGCACAAAATGCCCTGTCTAAATACGAGTATGAAATGTCCGTTCTGACTTTCTGAGACACGATGTCCAATTCGCAGGTGCTACGAAGAGATGCCACTGCAGGAACTACAAGCAACTCAGGAACAACAAACTATTCAGAACCTTTGTGATACCCTTCGTACTATTCTAAGGTTATAACAAAGCAGGTATCTGTAATTTATAACATCTAATATATTATACTCAACCAGTTTGTATCAGTGTCTTATGAAATTCTTAATATAATACGCCAATATAAGTCAAACCTAGGAGACTTGCAACTGCATAAACTTTTCCATCATCAGTGTTCTAATTGTGTAATATTAATTTCTATAGGTCCGAATCAGTTTGTCTACGATTTCATCATGTATTTATTCACTAATCAAACTATTCTTTAGACTCTCTGTCTTGACCTATACCATGTTGCTTAAAGATTCTGGTGAACATTTTAGATTCTTTGTTTGTGATTCATTTATGAAGATATGAATGTGACAACCAGGGTTGTAAATAAGTTGAGCATTTTTATCTTCTCATTTGAGCTTGAGTACACAAACAGGAACTCGAAATGTAACTGGGTTTGAGCTTCTATGAAATCGACTTGGATTTCAATCATGTTATTCGTGCTCAGATTCAACTCAAGCATGTTCTAGTTAAACTATGTCAAATTCTTGTATGAAGCTCGAATCGAGCCTGTTTAATTCAACATGGTTTCTTATTTATTTTTGAGCTATTAAAACTTGAGTTTGCATCCTGAAGGCTAATTGGAGTATTAGATCAAGTTTGAGCCTGGGCTAAAGTGGTCGACCCAAAATTGAACTAGCGATAGCTGTTAATTGTTAGTGAACTGTCTACGGGAAATTGAATTCCCCTTTAATTAATTACTCAATAAAATGTTATTAATTGTGTTTCTACTTGTCCACGAGAATTTGGAGAAAAAAAGTTCAGGGTCATTATCAACCTACCATTAAAAAATATATAAGAAATAAAAACCAAAAAAAGGTACCCATCATTTATGATGCACATGGATATGTAGGTGCCAAACAGTTGAATCAAAATTACAAGAACATATATATGCAAATAGAATACATGAGACGAAATCAGACCCACATATCATTTAAAGAGAAACCAACTAGCAAACAAGTAAAAAAGATAGCATATTGGAAAGGAAAAGGTCACTTTTGACTTTTAATTATAGAACTGATCATGTTTAGTGATAGTTGCATAACCAGTGGAAAGAAAATCAATTTTACCAAGAAAACAAGACCATTTAAAGAATAGATATAATTTTTTTTTATTTTAATTCTTTTGTAAAAAAGGGCAACCGAAAGAATGCAATTGCACCAAATGAGTTACTTCACATGTATAAAAGGTTCAAGATTGAATCAAAAGAAAATCAACATCAACAAAAAGCGTAGTGAATAACTTGTAGTAGATAAAAATGGACCACAATACTACCCTTATCAACAACAACAATATTCAATCTCGTCAATAACAAGATATGAAGAAGTAAAATTTAGACAGTCAAGCTTTTATCCGATGATATAGAGACTGCTTTCATAAAGACCTTCGACAAACATGAACGTATATGTAGCTAATGCAAAATGAGTATAAATAAGTAAATAAATATATGTAATGATATGCATTTATATACTAAGCTACAAATATATAGTTGTAAATAGTTAGAAATAGAATGTCTGAATATCTCAAAAACGGTTAGTCAAAAAATTACAAAAATTGCACCATAAAAAGCAGCATTTTTTCCTCTTCGATTATAGATCTCACATGACATACTTTCGACGATTTTTTCCATTTTTAGTGGGTTTTGGAAATTGGTAATACATGTGTTATAAACAAATCACACATGTGTTACCCGCGACTATCACATGTGTTACCAATGACTATCGCTTGTAATACATTTGTTAGTCAATCGTAATAAATGTGTTAACCCACAAAAAATAAAAAAAAAAGTTCGTCGAAAGTATACCTTGTGAGATGTCTTCGAAGAGAAAAAAAAATGCTGATTTTTATATTGTAATTTTTATTATTTTTTGATTTGCTGTTTTTGAGATATTTAATTTTAAAAAACGTGGGAGAAAGTAGAGTTTTTATCAAATGGCACACTCCTATTGGTACTCCTATTTTTTTTTTTTTTTAAAAAGTCAATACTCAAATGAACTCTCATCTATGTAGATATATATATACAAATATAAGGAATTCGATATAATTATAAAATAGAGAGTAAGCAATTATAAATAGATATATATTCGATTTATGAAAATATATAAACATAGATGTGGCATGTATAGAAAAGTAGAATATATATATATATATATATCTGTAAGATATAAAAATATAATATAAGTAAATAGGAGTACATAAGTAAGTCTAACTAAAAGTACGTACATCATACTAAATTGTAGCTATAAAAAACTGTACCGCTATAATATAGGTGTAGTATATAGAATACGTATAGATAAAAGTATATAAGTAAACAAATATAGAATATGTACAACTTTAAAGGTATACCTAGGTAATTTAGAAGATTCAAAGTCGCTTACTCACTAAACTTCTCTATTTTAATTCTAAGCCTTCATGTTCTCCGATCATAAGTCATGTCCTCGGCCATCAACCGTGATGGGTTAAACTCTCCTAACTGGTGTTGTCTGTGATCTCCTTCTGACATATCTAAACCATCTCAATCATCCTTCTCTCAACTTGTTGGTAATAGTCGCAACTTCTAGCTACTCTCTATAAATGCCGTTTGGTATCATGTCAAATATGGTCGTACCACACGTCCACCTTATAACACTCTGGGCCGTATAACATAGCTGGTCTAATTGCCACCTTTCGTACAAGACTTCGTGGCTGCCCTCCACTTCAACCATCATGCTTTTATGCGGTGGGTTACATCTTCATTTATTCTCTGTGACTTGTATAACATCGATCCTAAATATTTAAAAGAGTTTTTTAAGTGTAAAATTTGATCAACCAATATGAATAACTATTTGGCGTTTCGTTCTATCTTATTCATGTCAAAATTACAATTTAAGTATTCCTCTCCTCTCGACTGATTCATGAGACTCTGTCTTTCAAGACTTCTCTTCACTTCTACCGCATACTATTTAGACTATCTTATTGTTTCCGATATTAACATAATATCATCTGCGTATATAAATACCATGGTGTATATCTTGTGATAACTCGTCTGAGGATAAAAGCAAAAAGAAAGTGTCCTATCACCAAAAAGAGGGTGTCCTATCATTCTGATTTTGACATTTTCCCTTGTACCTCTGCATTATTATTTGCTTCAAAATATACTTTTGTTTTGGACAATAGATATTTTCTTTTCTTATTCTCATATTATATTATTTATATTTACATTTAAATATAACAAAATATATGTGTAAAATTTATTTTAAGTACCATCTACATTTCTTTTACGTGAAGATAATTTGTGTAATGCAGAATCAGTCAAGATCCCAACATTTTTAGTAAAGGGATGAATGTAAACGTAACTAAACAACACTAAATTACAAAAGACACAGATGAGAAAAACAATTATTTTCAAGTGGAATATATTACCTAAGTACAGCCATTTTTAGAAAGATTCTACTCCGTAATAAGTACTACTATTCAAGATAATACCACTTGTATTCCCAACAAATAAAGTTATTAAACTAATTTGGGATTGCATCTTAATCCTTTTATATTTAAATTCTTTTCAAGTCATCAAAATGTTATAGCATAGCTTGTATTTATATATAAAACTACACAATGTTATTCTTCTATATTAGCAAACTATTTAAGCTGATTATCTACTAATTATCATTATACTTATCAATATTAGTAAATTTTTTTATTTTTTAAACAGAAAAACAAAATCAATATAAATGATTCTAATTCACATGTTTTTAATGTTTTATTAGACTTGATCAACTATATCCTTTAAAGTTATAGTTAAAAATGTCAAAAATACAATCACAAAGTCAGTTCATATTAATATAAAGTTGTTACAGTTTATATTTTACTCATTTATCATAATTGAATGTGCTAAAATATTATATTGATGAAAATAATGAGATATAATTTTAAAAGGTTTATAAATATAGTATGTTTAATCGTAGGCTTAAGAGCTATGATTAGCTAAATTCTTAGCTATTTTATTTTATGAAGTTCAGAATACCTAAAAATACTTGATGCTTGCTTAAAATAACAATAAAGGGAATCTTTAACATGAATTCAAGATACACTCAACATTTTCATGTTACTAAAGATTCTAGCCTCACATTGCCCACATCCAACATTTGTCTTTTGCTTAATAATTTGATGCTTGATTAATGGTTAATGACTTTCATGTCCAAAAAAATTAATGATCACATAAGCCAATTTTTTAGAATAAAGATGGTTTAATACCAATGCCCATCTTGGTCAGTTCCTCTAATATTGTTCTAAATTGACCCTTTAGTTCAATTTTGTACATATCTAAAGATTATCATCTCCCCGAGTTTTGAGCTTTGCTGACTTTTTGTTTAATGTTAAAAATTATGTTTTGTTTGTTATATGTGACGCGTCAACCGAATGTTTATTAGAAATCCATCGGTCGATAATTATATATTTATTTTTCATTAAACCTTCAACTAAGCAGTTGGTATACGTCTTTTTCTCTCCTGACTTGCATATCAGGTCCGTTTGGCCATGTTCATATAGCATGCTTAATCATCAATGTCATATTTTTATTTTTATTTTCATTTTTATTAATTATTCTATTTTAAATGATTCTTTTTTCATTTTTTTTCCTTGATTATTTGTTTTATAACATGTTTGCCCTAACAATAAGGAAGTAGAAAATCCCCAAGTTAGCCTTTTGCATCACGTTCATTACTTTAAAAACATGACAAAATTACTTCTTTAGTGTTGGGTCGCAGATTGAACCGGTTAATGAGGGCGTATAAAGGTAGCACTCGGTTTTTCTCCTCATAAAGATCGACTAAGTGGCGAATGGGGTGACCTGTAACACTAGTATCTCAATTTTTTTAAACTCGTAGCACAGATAAAGAATGCAACTTTCTATAAAAAATTTGCACTTCATATAATAAAGGACCTGTAGTATGGGCTACTTCTACCTTCAATGTAGCTCCGCCCCTGCACCGACAAAACTAAAAAGACTAGAGTGTTTTGCATCTTCTACTTGAAAACAAAAATGAAAAACCTAAAGGGTATGATATGTTGTTACGAAAGGAACTTCGCAATCAAGAGGTTACTTGTTGATTCAAGCCTTACTTGTTATATATATATTTAGTAGTTGTACATAACGTTTGAGTTAGATTGTATGTTTGATGCGTTAAAAAAGATAAAATAAAGAATAATAATCTGTAAACTGGTGGTCCAAAATGGGCTTGAAAAGTCAAAAACAATACACAAAAATCTACCTAATATAATCATGTTAGGAAACGAAATATATGATCCATGAACAAAGGATGCTTGTATCTAGTGATTGCATCACTAAGAAAATACATTAAATGATATAATTAAGGTGAAGATAATAAGCCATGATGATAATTATATTGAATTGAGTTGTAATTTGAATACGTCAGATTTTTTAAACTAAAATTGATCTGGATCTTATCGTGTTATAAGAAGTAATTAGACCAAACTAAACCTTTGAGGTTGCTTAATAGGCATTGAGCAAACGAATTAAACAGAATGCATGACTTTTTAATGCAAATATTATAACTTTTAATACTCCATAATGCTTAAAGAATACAGCAATAGTCGTATTCCTAATATGCTACATTGTTTTTGGATATATCACATGATGTCGAATTAAAAGTGGTATAGTAGACAGTGACAAAAAAAAATTATGACACGTTTAGTTATGAAAATGTTATTCATTTTTTCAGAAAATCTTTTAAGAAAAATAATAAAATAAAAAAAGTATTTAAGTTGGAATTTTCTCAGATTGATAATTTTTTACATTTTTTTATTTTTAAAAAAGAAACTCCATCCATTGTATTTGAACACATTTTCTGATTTCTTACTAATTTTCAAATGACACAAAACTTTAAAATATATATAATGAAAATTAAAAATATTTTTTCATAACTAAATGTGCACGTAATTTCTCTTTTAATTAGAAAAATAAATAGATAAAAACCAATCCTTAAATCATGAGCATGTACAATCATGGCATCACATCAATCAAGAATTAAGTTTGTAGAAACCTGTTTACTGTTACACTATTGCATAAACTGTTTACCAAAAAGACTTCTATACTCGATGTATTGTCCATCATAATAATAGTTATTGATTATTATCAACGTAACAAAGTTTATTCAATAACCTATTATTTGAGCACAATGAGTAGTTAATAATTCTTGACAATATTGTTGAACAATATCGAAATGTAAACTTAAAAGAATCGGTCAACTTGAGTTGAAAGGACATAGAAGTGGAGCAAGCAAATATCTTGTTGGATCAATTAGAAGGAGAAGAAAGAAATGAAAATACAGAAGTTCTTAACTTAACATTGAGAGCTTAATGCATGATTCCTTTATCAGAGCGGAAGGAGTGGGATGAGTGATCACAAAGTGATTAAAAATTACTTTAATCTGACCATTGCTCCTTCAACTTGATTACAAAATGGTGGCTTTCAAAAGGGTTGAAACCACTTTGAATGATAGCCAAGTTTATTATTTTTTTATTTATGTTGTGTGTATATAATTTATTTATAAAGGTAAAAAATGTTTAAATGGTGGTCCTCTTTTTAGTGTAAAAATAATGTGATTAATACGTATAAAATGAGTGTCAGTACGATTTTAGTGTGAAAATGATGTGACACTAAACTGACAACATTTTTTAATGATTACGAAGTGATCACTCTCTTTACTCTTATGGAGTCGAAGTGGACAACTTAAATTGAATATCTCCACTACGTGTACTCTAATAACTAATATACGAAAATAAAAGAAATAAAAAGAAATATATTTGAGCCAAATAACATGTATAATTCAAAATTAAAAGTTGAAAATAAAGTTTTTATGTAATAATTATGAAAAGTATGAGAAAACCTAAATATATGCATCCTACTTGTCACTACAAATGTTTTTACTATGGAAAGGTATATGGAAATTGTTTACCCTTGGTATGTAAAGTAGTGCATGTATTTTACAGTAGTAATTATAGATTAGGCCCACAAACCCAAATGGCATACATACATTGGTGATCAATCAACATTATACTATTTGAACATTATATATTTATAAGGATGGTGTATGCTTATTGCATTTTGAGACAATTGTAAATAGGATAACTATAACTATAAAGCAAATATCAACTTCTTTAATTCCCATATAAGCATAGACTCAACCGGATATTATTATCTAATTAAAGTTTATTTACTACTTTTTAGTCTTCAGAGCACCACTAAACATTAGTTATTTCTTTTATAAAAATGGTAAAGGCTCGCACACATTGCTTATTACTAGCTGTTTATACCTCTTTAATACTACTTCTTTCGTTACATTCACATCACTCTATTTGTTGATTCGAAGAAAAATATCATTATAAATGTTTGAAGTTTCTGTTTTACCCCTTTTATATTATGGTCCTAAACATTTAAATTCCATTTTTATGACAAGTTATATAAGTCAAATTTGTTTAAATTAAAAGGTAAACTAGACATTTTGCAAACCTATGAGACTTTTTTGTTGAAGGAAACTTACAATGTGATGGAAAGAGTGATATAAAAGACTATATCATATAACTCCACCAAGTAATTATATTTGTTATTGCAGCCCCTACTATTATGATATGTCAATTTTAGGTAGTTGCTCGAATTGCTAGATTCCTAAGAAAATGGGGTAGAGTTATATAATAAAAATAAACTCATGATTGTGATCGATGATGTGGGGTTATCATCATTTTTATTTTTGGATCATTGATTTCAACCTGTCTTTTATTTTCATCGACTTCATTTGATGGCCAACAGACTCCCAAATACCCTTTACCTTTTTTGGTAGGTCAATCCTTTAATTACCAATTATTTGTCTATTTATCTTTTGTAAATATAGCATGTACAATTATCTTTTCTACAACAACAACAGTATATATACTTAATTAATAGATACGTGTATGATATATCAGAATGTTAGCAAATATAGCATGTTACATCAAAACAAGAACAACTTGTGGTTAATTGATTGTGTTTGTTAGGTTTTATAGTTGGCTTGAAATGTGGAACTTACTGACTTAACATGAATAAACCTAAGGTTACGTATAGTTGTTCTTAAAGTGAAATGTCGAACTTACTGACTTGAAAGAAATTAACAAATGTGTAATATCAAGTTAAGTTACTAAATATAAACACAATTACAAGGGTTTGCTTCATCTGAATAATTATCTGTTATATATATTAAATGCAAGAATGTAAGTAAATGTTGTTCTGGTTGTTAGCTCTTGACCTCCAGATCTTAGACCACTCTCTATGGTGACTAAAGCAAGATTGATGACTGACCTCCACATCAGTGTCACGTCAGACTTAAGACTGAGGACTAACTCATGACTAAACGCTCCCTATGGTGACTGCAAGATTGAACTTTTCAGCGTCACGTCAACACCACGTCATTTCTTAACTATTAATACAAATACATTTATGTTAACAATAAAATTACAATAAGTAAAAAAAACGTTACATTAATAATAAAAAACATTACAATAACTAAAAAAATGTTACATTAATGATATAAAAAATTACAATAATTAAAAAAAATCTACGTTACATTAATAATAAAAACATTACAATAATTAAAAGTGATCCATTCAACGATTTGATAAAAATAGAAAGTGTTTGAATCATATAGGATGTAAAATAAGTAGAAATTGAAATAATTGTGTATAATAATTGTTTGATATAATATAGAATGTAAAAGGAATGATAAAGAGTTATGTGTGAAAAAATGTAAGATAGTTATATGTATATATATATATATGTTGGTTGAGATTTTTAATTTTTTTTTTTTTTTAATGTTTGTAGCCGTTGGGGGGGGGGGGAGGAGGGGGAGGGGGGGAGCCGTTGTCATGTATACGTTGCCACACGGTCTCACCATTCTTTCGTTCTTCCTCCGTTCCCACTAGCACGAAGACCATAGGATGGTCCTCCTAAGACGGGACCGTGCCTATGATGACTAACCAAGACAGTCCTATGTGGTTTACAAGATGGGCACAAGACACTCCCATAGGGAGTGGTCTTAGGTCATCTCCAATCATACCTTTATTTCTATTTTTATATACATAGGAATTATGAAATCTTTTCAGTATATTTCTCCTTTAAAAAAACTTCATCTCCAACCATCTGCTCTAAAATTTCACCTCTATAATATTTATCCAACTTAATTATATAGTTAACCACAACTTTATTTAATTCTTATATATCTTTATAAGTCATTAAAAAGTAAATTAGTAAAAGTAATTATGTCTACCTTCTTTTATTTATTTAGTGATCGTAATCCTAACTAATTGTAATCGTTAAGTTGCAGTTTATTATTTTAATATGTTTATCATTAATGAATGTTGTCTTTTTATTTGTATTATTGCATATATTTGATCTAATAATATTAATTAATTAGTTATTAACAATATTAAGAATAAGAACATATATATACATGACTAACATATATATTAAGTATGGTTTAAACTTTTTAGATGATGAATATCATTTATTTATATATAGAGGAAATCTGACTTACTCTATCTCTATTTTTAAATATAGAGGAACCGTTAAATAGAGGAATAGGTGGAGTGCATTTTTCCTCCTCTATCTCTATAAAGAATTATAAAGGAACATCGGAGATGCTCTAATAGTCTTTGAAGATTGAAGATACGTAGCTTCGATTTTCACTCCCTTAATTTCTCTTTTATATTACATTTATTTTAAACTTTTTTTTTCTTTTTCTTTTTTGTGTATTCAAACTTTTTACGATTATTATTTTACAATTTAATTTGAGATTCACGTGTCATTTATTTTTTTATTTCTTTCGGCATATATGTTAGTGTAATTGCTCTATTATTATTATTATTATTAGGGTACTATTATTGTAAGGTTATCAAGTTTATTACTGTTGTTACATTTCTCGAATTAAAAGGATAAAAGTTTATATATGTTTCAATTTTATAATACTTCATACCCTAATGAATATAGTTGATATTTATCGATGTAGATAATAACTAAAATTTTATTTTATTACTCAGTGAGAGGGCACGAGTATATCAACTCTAATTTCTAATACTTGTGATATTGGTTTGAATAAACTATAGACAGCTTAGCCTTGAAAACTCAAATAGATGGTTTTAAGGTGACAACCAGCTAAAACAATAAAATATTAATCAATTGAATATTTAAAGATGACCGGAAAGATAAAGTTGCATATTATTTATTTGGTAAGGAATATATTTTAATTTCAGGAAATTAAATAAATGCTTAAATGGTTGAAGTAAAGTGAAATAGTGGCATCACCTTATCAATTAGAATAAAATAATATCTTTGCAGCTTGCAAGTCACCTTTCCATTGGCAAATAGTCAATTAATTAATTCAAAGGGCAACATAAAAGGTTATTAAATGTTGCACAAAGAATTGTGCAAATAAGTACATTAAAATTTATACCTATAACTAGTTTACAGCTCTGTTGTCACGTGAACTAATATATCTAAGTTTTTGAAGATTAACAATACTTATATGAAATATTTCTTAATGTTATTATCGTTTAAATAATTTAAATTAATTTTTTTAAAAATAAATAATAATAATTAAATATTATATTTCATTTAAAATTGAGTTTGAATATAACATATAATAAAAATTATAATTGATGATAATAATAATAATGATAAAAGTGTGATATTGTCATAACTCATTTAACAAAATATTTTTTTAGTAATAATACTTATGTATGTAGGATATTATTTAGATGGAATAAATTTCAAATTAGTAAGTTTCAATTATCTTAATAATAATTAATTTCAATAATATCAAAAACCAGTTATATATTACACAGTAATCAGTATTTGAAATTTGAAATTTGAAATACAAAAAAACAAAAACTCTAACTCTTTTAAGTAATGCAAACCTTTCAATTTAATTGTGCTTATTTAAATCTTAATCTGCTACTTTTAAGAAAAACTTGAGTTTCAAAATGGGTGTAAATAAAGACTTAATATTACAAATAACAATTTACACTTGATTGTTTATGATATTACTTAAAGTATAATGATTAAAAAGAAACAAATAAGGAATAAAATTGTCTTTTGCGTAAACTTTTAAGCACGTGTTTAAAAATCGAAAATGATCTATGGTGTTAGATCTAAATGGATGAAACCCTATCAAGAGTTCAAATTACTCCATGCTATTATCATTTATATATTTATATAGAAGATTATATATTATATATAGTATAAAAGAAACGATTAATCCTATTTTGAAAATTATATTAATTTTTGTGCTACAAATAATATGTGTCATGCATTTCAAAGTATGCATTTTCAGTTGATGAAAAGCTATTATTTGAGATATATTTGACAACTAGTTTATTTGAGTATATAGGATTCGAATTTATGTTTTTTTAAAAGCTCAATCTACAAGCTTATATTTGGTAAGTAAAAATTATAGGAGGTTACTAAAAAATAAGTTTTAAAAAAATAAGTTATTTGAAGCAGCTTTTGATAGTATCTTAGAATCTATAAAAATTTTAATTACGTAATATCACTTAATTCATAGTAATTAGTTTTTAATTATCTTTTTATGTAAATTGATATTGATATTTATAAGCTCCAAATCAAATTACTTTATCAAACACTTCTAAAACATTAAAAACTGCAACTTACAACTCAAACAATCTACCTACGAACTTCAATATAAAATATTAGGCTCCATCTGACTTTTATCAAACGCACATTTCAACCTTTTACTGCTATGAATCTTCCAGTTCTAATTGATTACAACACTATATTACGATAATGGGTTACATTAAAAAGATGTCTTCATCTTATTATTATTTACTTTTGACAAAAGATAAAAGCAATAATCAACAAAAAGTCAAGTTTTGTTTTATAAAATTTCATTTCTTTTGATGTAAACTTACAGTGTAATATTATGCACAGTATATTGTTGTTAACGTTACACCGGATATTGTATCACAAGAGGTCGATTTTAGTATTTTATTTGACGGCTAACGTTATGTAGTACTGTTACTTTTAAAGGTTAATAATCATTTAGATCTTGTGACTTAAGTCCCATCAATAATAAGTGCGGAGTTACTTAGTCGTAATTACTCTTAAAAAGTGAGTTGATTTGTGCACTTCTTTCATGCGTACGTCACAAATGTTCATGAGAAGTGCTGCATATTGTGTATTAATCAATCAAGGTCGATCCGGAAAAACATAAAAAATATAAAAAATAAATATACAAATTTTCTTCCATAAAAAAATTGCAAGTTTCATAACAAAACATTTTAATACATCATTAACATCTTCGAAAGAAAACGATCTATATTGAATAGTGTAAATTTACTTCCACCCATGGAAAAAAATTAACCATTACAACTAATCAAGGTTGATCTTACACGATAAATTACATGTGATTCTACTAAGTAAAAGGTATTATTAACATTAATTTCTTTTACAGAAATACAAATAAATAAAAAGATGATAATAGTAAGTGAATAATAATATAATATAATAAATAATGAAAAGACGACTTAAATAAGGAAATGAATGCAAGTGATTTTTATGGTCAAAATGTTCATGGATGGATGGATATATACATCTATATACTAGTTGCAAACAATGTTCACCTAGCTACTACTGCCAACCCTCTCAATCTATTCGCTTCTTATCTTCTTTCTTCTTAAAATACCTTCATCATTTTTCTACCTAAATTACCAACATCATTTCCGTAACTTAACTATTAACTATTAACTATAACCTAACCATAACAATAAAAATAAAATAAATAAATGGGGTTTTTCACTTTCACCATCAAGTGAATTTTTTGTGTGACGATCCTCGCATACACGTGGGATAGCCAAAGGCAAATTTATTATTTCTTTCGCTTTAATTATATATATTTTTAATTTAATATTAAGATTTTATTAATAAAATTTTAAAATATCGTTTTTAAAAATGATATGTTATACTTAAATGGTCGTAACATTATCCAAAACCTTTAATCACTAACAAAGTACTTCCATTTTATTTAAATAGGAAAAACATTCTCAAAATGTCTAACCATATCACGGCCTATTAGCTTGAAAAAAAAAAGGTGATAAAGCTCACATTTATTGTTTTCAAACTTAAATTTATTTTTTTGACTTATAATTTATTTAATCCGATGTTTAATCACTGAAGATGTAGCATTTTGTACCTGTCGTCACACTGCGTGTATCTCTGTGTAACAATAAGTATGATCATTTTTAAATTAAATTATTAATAAATCATATAAAATTATTTTATTATACGGAATATATAGTTATACTTTACGTATATATATATTTATATATTTCATACCCATCTTCCTTCATTTGCCACGCATCCCCTTTTTTTTTTTTTTCTTATTTGTAAGCTCTCTCTTTCTTTCTCGCTCTCTCTCTCTCTCTCTCTAACATAATTTATGATGTTAATAATTAATTGCAGCTTCATGGATATATGATCTTTAGCATGATTTGTTTTGTGATTTGGGGTCTATGTATAATGTAGCATCTCTATAATTTTTTTTTATTTTTTTTTACCTTAGTAAGTGTAATTATTTGTTTGGATTATTGGCTGTGTTTAAGTATGAAATTTATTGGAGTATTTTTCTTGTTTTTATTTAGTTCATGGTATCTAGAATTGTTCTGTGTTATCTTGATTCTGATTCTGTTTACTATTTATGGCTTAATCATGTTTTTTAGTCTTTAGAACCCATTCTTTTTTGCTAAATATATATAGAATTTTTGCCCGAAATTTCACATTGTATTTTTGGGTGTAGCGTGTTATAACTGTTTTTGATTTTTTTAGTCTAAAAATATTAATTTTTTTTTCTTTATTTTTCTTTAGACATAATTGGGGTATAGCAAAGATGGCTCTTTTGGAATCAAACAAAAACAGAGGGGAGGTAAGGATTCATGAAAATTTGGATGAACTTAGCACTGATTTAGCTGATTATGTTGCGGAATTATCTGAAGCATCTGTTAAAGAACGTGGCGTTTTCGCCATTGCTTTATCTGGTGGCTCACTTATTAGCTTATTGAGGTAAAACAGTTACTTAATTTTAATGTGTTGTATGGAAAATTTTATGGCTTTAAACTGTCATTTGGTATTGAATGGTTTGAGTTGAATACAGGAATCTGTGTGGAGCTCCATATAACAAGACTGTGGATTGGTCAAAATGGTATATATTTTGGGCAGATGAACGCGTAGTTGCGAAGAATCATGTCGATAGCAACTATAAACTTGCTAAAGATCATCTTTTGTCTAAGGTAGCTAGGTTTTGCACATTTTTAGTTTATGTTATGATTACCTTTATTTGTGTATTCTTCTATAAAATGGAGGTGAACTGGTTTGGTTTTTGATCATTGCATGAATATGGATACACACAATTATTTTTCCTTTTTAAAAGTTCTGTACATATGTTACATAAAGTTTGTAACTTTTGGATAATTAAGGGTAGAAAAACAGTATTTCCTAATACCCATTTTTTTGTATAATCAAGAGGAACCTAAATCTTGATTCTGCCTTATCCATTTCTTGATCTCAGGATCTTTAACTACATTTCCAGCTGTTACCGCACATTATTGATTATCCCTGTGATTGTTTAATTGGTATTGTAGTGGGACAAAAAAGCTCCCCACTTTTTATTTTATAATATTCACTTGAGGCCAACAAATTAAGGGTCTATCCATTTACATCAGTTCCGTTTTCGATTTGTAGTTCCTTCGGCCTTTTGTGTACAGTAGGGGACCACCTTGACTTAGTGACAGAGGTGGTAGGTCTTCTTGACCCATTACTTATCAATGGACTTATTTGGGTTATGTTTTATATCTAATGGGTCAATTGGGTAAAAGAAACAAGCTTAGCTTAAAAGGAAACCGGTCAATTGTGCCGAACGGGTCGAACTGGCTAAAGTCACCAAAAGTGTATTTTTAATGCGCAGAAACCTCCTAAATCATCTTGTTCAAAAGATGAATTGAAATAATGTGAAGTGTGTAATCGTATGTAACATAGTATCAAACATTCGACAAGAAGTGACCCATGTCAACCTGACCCGTCTTGGCCTGGCCCATTTAAAAGTACCCCCTTTGACTTGCTACACTACTTGTTTGATACACACCTTATGGACTGAAGTGGTCCAGGTCAACCCAACCCATTCAAAAGTTACCAGCTTTAACCCATTCCCTAATCCGTCTGACTCGTCCATTTTATTTATGTATGTACTAAGTATGCAAGTTCCTTTTGCAGTTGCCTATTGTTCCGAGCCATGTACATTCCATCAACGATTCTCTCACTGCAGAAGAAGCTGCTAATGAATACGAGTTTGTGATCAGACAACTAGTCAGAACCCGTGTGGTCAATGTTTCAGACATCAGCGATTTCCCGAAGTTTGACCTCATCCTTCTAGGGATGGGCCCAGATGGCCACGTGGCGTCTTTGTTTCCAAATCATTCGGTTCTTGAAGAAAAGAATGAATGGGTAACATTCATCACCACCTCCCCTAAGCCACCCCCCGAAAGAATCACTTTCACGCTGCCGGTTATCAACTCTGCAGCCAATGTTGCGGTGGTCGTGACAGGTGGTGGAAAAGCGGAAGCTGCCCATCTAGCGATAGAAGATGTAGGGTCAGAGTGCCCGGTTTTGCCAGCTAGGCTGATTGAGCCAGTTGTAGGGAAACTGGTGTGGTTTTTGGATAATCAGGCTGGGTCAAAACTGAAGGGCTTTTCTCAATTTTCTAAGTAGAGAGGGTAATTCTCTGTATGTAGTTAAGGAATTCATACTTGTTTATGGTACTGTCTTTTTGAATAGTTTCCTGTTTTGGCCTTTTGGGTTATTTTGGTTATCAAATATTTTGAAGGGCTAGTGGCAAAACTGTGATTTACCCTTTATTTTGGGTTTTTTTTTTTAATTGGAAGAGGTGTTTGACAACTTTGCCTTTAAACTTACTTCTCAATATATGACTCTTGTTAGTCTTTAGCATCTTGTAGCATAGTCAATGAACTTATGTTCATTTTCCGTCTAAATACAGTAGACTTTAATGCTTTAGTTTGTGTTTTAAGTGTTGCTTTTTTAAAGATTTAAATTCTTTTATCATGTAGCATTTACTCATCTTTAACGAATTTGTCAATTATGAGTTGGTGCTTTAACCATATGTTTAACGGGTCATAGTGAATGATCACATTCTTTTTTTTGTTTTTTTGTTGATAAAAGCCATATTAAAGTGGTTAGTAAGATTAATTGTGTGACCTAAAAAAAGGTGACATTTAAGTAAAGGAAATAGTTCTTGTATCATGTCCATGTTGATCTTATCCTTTTCCTATTCATACATCAATATTTATCAATAAGCCTTACATGTTAGGTATAAGTGGGTCATTAGTTTAACCAATTTAACACAACACAAACCACTCATTAATAGGTTTGAAATTGGTATCTAAGTTTTAGGTTAGCAATTGGTATGACCAGTTGACTACACGAGTTCTAATAGGAAAATTGTTTGGTCAAAACTGAAATTCATCTATGAAGATTTCACACATTTAAAAAAAAACAAAAAAATAAATAAAAGAAATTCATAAACAGGAACCTAGTCACATATATTGTCTTCAAGGATACTTGATTTTATAACCATTTGATTGATGAGTTCCTCAAATATTGTTAGACCAAAGTTCTTACAGTTTGAAGATGTCACATATATATTATCGAATGATTAATGACAATGAAAACCTATGATTACTATGGCGACTTAAATTGAAAGCATCAAATCTTAGACCAACAATTGAGTTTGAAAGTCAAAAAATGATTATAAATCTATCATTTTTACTCACGTTGATTCAAAACTAGTACTTAATAGAATAAATCAGATAGTAGTCTTATTTGCCTAGGAAAATGGTGACCGGTGCTCATTGTCAAATTGAACAAAGGTGTGGATGGTAATCCGATCTCAAACACGAAAGCATGTTGTCGAAAAAATATAAATAATTAAATAAGGATAATGTGTCATTGATGTAAGTCCTGCTGATATACTTGGTAGATTACAAGTCATGAAGCCATGAGTGGACTATACATACTACTAATAGGAATCCGCATGATTATCTGTTCTAATGTGTTTTCATTTTCTACAACATTCTGGTAACGGGTAATCAAAATAGCACCTAGTTACAAGGACTGATATTGTTCACTTTGATACTCAAGGACCTCTATGTAAAAGGGGTTAATAAGTTATTAGCTGTATGTGGGCTTTCGCGGTTAGACCTGTAAACTAATCGAACGAACACGAAGGGAGCATATTCGTGTGTATTCGTTAAGCTTTTACCAAACAAACACGAATGAATAAGCAAATGAATTTTCTTTTTCATGTTTGTTTATGAACATAAACGAATGCAAACGAACAAAATATATAAATTAATGTTTAATTACAAGATTAATGTACAAAGTCAAACTTATAAAGAACTTCTATAATATGAATAACATTAACGAGAAAGATATCAAATTAAGATAAATTTTATTAGATATAGATAAACAAAATAGAAATGAAGTATTTAAAGTTTCTACATTTATATCAAATTATATAGCTTAGATATTATATATAACAATAAAACGAATTAACTTTAACGAATGTAATTGAACAAACAAGAGATATGTTTGTGTTTGTTCGTTCATTTAACTAAACGAACAAAAATTAACGAACTCCCGTCAAATGGTCCACGTTCGCTAAATGATTCATTCGTTTACTTGCCTATCCTCGGTGTATTAAACGCTGCCACATAAGCAGTTCACCAAAAAAAAAATTACAATTCATTACACTTTATCAAAACCATCAACTTCCACATCATCATAATATTATACACACACATATATATAAAGATTACATATTTAGTAATAATATAAACATGTTCCTTTTGATATTATAATTAGTTATACTAACTCACAACAACATTATCAAATAGTTACACAAATTGCTAGTCAATTATGAGAAAGTTAAAAAGATCATTTTATTTAATAAAAATAATTATGGTTTCAATGGTATAAACCGTATATTAAAACAATAGATGGATCATGCATACTTTCATAGATATATGCTCTTAAATACCAATGTTGATCCGGTCCAATCAGTCGAATTGGGTTTTGAAGAAAAATCGGTTAAAAAATAACTGGTTATAGGGCTCTGTTCACTTGGTCAACTACCGGCGGTCGGACCAGTTAAATCACTTTTTTTTTTAATTTGTGTATTTTTTTTTTTAAATCTATTCGTTGCTAAACTGCCGTTGTCCCAAATTTTTTTTGAAATTTGGACTCTTTGACCTTCAATTTTGACAATTTACATTTATTTTGATTTCTAAACGCACATTGACTACTCATAACTTGCTATGGAAAATTCGAATTTCAAATTCATAAAATTTACCGTCAATATAGAGTGTCATTTTAAACATTAATCATCGATCATATGGATAGGTTCTGACATTTATTTGTATTTATCTCCACATACCTAGTGAGTTGTTTATAGAAAATGCAAAATAGAAGTAGTATCATGGTTATCAATAAAACTAAATGTAAAACTAAGAGTGATTGAGTTTGAAAAATATAAGGTTTATTGACCCATGACAATACGTATTTGATGAAAAATAATAAGATTAGCTAATATATTTTCTATCTATAATAAGTATACAAATAAATTTTATGTATTAAAGTTTGTATAATTACATTTTGTAAGTTATTTTTAGTAATGTAGTTATGTAATCGCCAGTATAAAATAAGAATACAAAAGTTAACAAAGTATATTAATAAAGTTCGTATTATAATCTGTGTCATTGTGATCGATGCCCAATTGCCCATTGTTTGTGATAAAGAAAAACAAAATATAATAATAATCATTATCGTCAGTCAAAGATTCGCCATCATTTTTGTCAAAAATAGGTAACAAATTAACATGTTTGAAAACACTTTGAAATAGTTACATGTATATATAAACAAAGAGCGATCAATAGCTTAGTAACAGTTTAAACACTTCAAAAGAACTATTAGTCAAATTAACATGTTCTTTAGACATTTCTAAGGTGACTCCGTTTGGGATCTCTTACCAGACCTAAGATAAAATTGAAAAATAATAAATTATCTAGATAAATAAATGATTAGAAATTAGCTTACAATGTGTTCATAACTATTATACAACTATACAATGTAAAGTTTGACTAATATTTATTTATATATATATATATATAGCATGTGTTGAAGAAAAATAAGCTACTGCAAATATTCACCAAATTCATCAAGAGGAGCTAAACATGCTCCTGATCAACCTAAATCTATTTTATTTATTTATTATGGTTCACCTAATAAACCCTTTATAATGCTAAACTTTTAAATTCTGCTTATCAGCAAAAACAAAAGTAAAATTAAAAGTTAAGCAATTCACTCATAGTTCTCGATAAATATGCTAGTGCTATGAAAAAGGAAAAGAATTTTCGGTAATAGACGACGCTTAAACGACACATATGAAGTAATGTTCCCACAATTTCCCACAATAATTATTGAAGCATACTAAATAACACATAATTGACCAAAAAGAAGATGTCTTGTGACAAAAGAACGTGTGCTGTGAGATGATTCACAAATTAAGTTAATAAAGGCAGGTAGGTATTTATAATGATCAGTTGAGTTGTAGCTTCTATAAAATGATCTAAATATCAAAAGCATAATGTTTTATCCAAATATCAAAAACTTATTATAGTGCCTACAGGTCACAACAATCAGTTTCAAACCGCAAATCCAAACACCCCTAAAACAAATTTGTCACCATATCTCATAGAGGGGAAGTATATGGTGACCTTGAAAGGGTTAGAGATACCTCTTCAACATTTGTATAAACTGATTCTTCTGAATTGTCAGATTTCTCTTGCGCTAATAGAGGGCAAGATGGTTCATGTGTATTATATAACTTGTCCCTTACGTATCTAAGAATCAGACGATAAGGTTCGATAAGAGGGACCCAAAACTAAGAGGGACCGAATGACACTAACTCGTGAAATCCGAATTCATCAAGTTCTCTGATTTACGCAAATATGCTGAGTCCATCCATGCAAATTTCTTTCATTCTGCGTAACCATATGCATTTTAATTTCTTCATTTTCTCATCAAAACACCAACTTATTTGCATTTCAATATATATATATATATATATAGGAAAGGATTCATAGGAAGCTCCAAATCTTGGAGAATGAGGAAAGCAAATCTTAACCTTTGATTTTTTCATAAATAAATATTTTTAACATTCATTTGTGATGAATGTTAAATTTTGAAATTATTTGTGATTTTTGAAATTCATTTATGATGAAATCAAAGGTTGAGATTTGCTTCCCTCCTTCCCTAATTTTTTTGCTTCCCTCTCGATCCCCACCTTATATATATATATATATGTTAGAGCAATTGTCTTATAATGCTTCTTGAGTAAAGAACAAGGATCCGCAACTAAACAAGGGATGTTGTCTTGTGAATGAGCAGTAAGGTAACTTTATTACTTAAATGTGTCATTAACTATCTTCCTAATGTTTCTATATTTTCTTTGTAAAAAAAAACTTCCGTTGCTTACATTGATAAAATTGAAGGAGACACTCCTGGTCAGATGATTGAGGCACAACTAATGATCTTTGAAATGAGGTTAAGAGTGACAACATTTTATAGTTAGGTTAGGTTTATTAAGGGATGATGAGATTGCTACTAAAGGAGATCAAGAGAGGCTAGCTAGCCCCTGGACCCTGGTAAATAACAAGTCCAATGCAAAGTTTGTATAGGATTCCTAACACAGTGAATCTTCATTTGACACTCCCTACTGATGTTCAAAAGAAAAATGGACTAGAAGTAATTAATCTTGAGTGTGTGGTAGTATATGCTGATAATATTGATCGCTTTATATTCCAAAAGGAAGCGGAGCTTGAGAAGATAGATCATGACTAGTTAATGGTAATGTTAATAAAGGTAGCGTGCCTCCCAGATGGTTCAAGGATAAAAAAGTCAGTAAAATAACTTTATTGTATAGTAAAAAAGTGACATATTGTACTTAGACGTCTACCAATTTTCATTTATCATCTTCTAATCGGTGATAAAGTTTGTCAAAGTGAAAATTCGACTCAGCAAGTAATAGTTTCAGTCTTGGCTAGATTATACTATTCTCACAACGATTGCTACAGTAACTTGTAATTTTGTATTGAATTAATCTAAGCCTTGGCTAGATTATTACACATTCAAAAATTTGGTGTAATTTGTGATTAATAAATTTGTCATTCAAGTTATTGATTCTTGTACTCTTTGTTATCAGCTTTCATACTCATAATTCATACTTTGTAAATTGAACAACTATTTTAAACTTACCAATATTCTGTAAAAGTTTTACGATAGACACTTAGGGGTCACCCCCTTACAATTCAAGCTATACATGGTGACTCCATATCACTTAGTTCATAAGTGATAATTGGGACCAACATATACTCATAAGTAGATTTTTTATTGCAGCTAAAATGTCTAGGCGCATCTCAAATGTAGCTTATATCACACGTGAACCAAAAAAGCATCTCAAATGTAGCTTATATCACACGTGAACCAAAAAAAACTTGGACAGTTCTTGTCCAAGTTTTGGAAAATGGCCATCAGCAATTGAGCAGCAAAGACACCAGGTTTATAAGAATAGTCATGACAGATTCTGAGGTGCCATTCTTAATTTATTTATCTACAAAACTATCTTTTACGTTATTTTAATGTTACTTACATTAATGTTCATTGCCCTTAAAAATAGGGAATGAAGTTTACTATCTTGTGTTATTTTGAAAAACTACTCACACAATATAAGAGATACTATATCTCGAATGCTGGTGTTATTAATAATGATCCAAGATATTGTCTCACCTCGTACCCGTACACTTGGGTTTTGAATAACAAGACTCTTGTTGAGGAACTTGTTGATTCTATCCGAATGATACTAACTTGTAAATTTGAATTCACCAAGTTCTCTGATCTACACGAATATGCTGACAAGGACTCCATCCATAGTAAATTTTCTTTCTTTTGCCTAACCATATCTATCTTAATTTCTTCACTTATTTGCATTTCAGAGCAATTGTCTTACAATGCTTGGTGAGTAAAAAAAAAAGGATTTGCTACTACAACAAGGAATGTTGTCATTGTCAATGAGGAGTAAGATAACTTTATTTCTTAAATATGTCATTAAATATCTTCCTAACATTTCTATATTTTGTTTGTAGAAAAAACTTGTGTTGCTTACACTATGGAATAAATTTGATGAAATTGAAAGATGATTGAGGCACGGCCAATGATCTTTGGAATGAGGCTAAGAGTGATAACAGTCAATTGTAAGTGATATATTATATATACATCAACAACTAATTACTTTAATTGTCTCAACAAACAACTTTATTTTGTCAATAGCTGAACCTTACTCATGAATAACTACTATTCGGCTTTGTCATTGACTACAAGAACATCCTCTGGCATCATGATCAACCCACCTGTAACCTAGGGCTTACAGATGAAAGAATGGTACAATATTCATATAAAAAATATAATATAAAAATAAAAATAAAAACTTTCTTCTCCTTTTTTTCCAAGTTCACTTCCAGTTTACTAGTATTTTGTGCATTTATATCCATGTAAGGTACAACAACAATAGGCAAGAGCTACAAACTGCTTGAGATAAAAAGCTACAACAACACTGATATGTTACTTCCCTACCCAAAAGACGAGGATATAATTTCAATTGCAACAGCCATTGCTTCTTTAAACACTGTAAACGGTTATGATACTTCTGTTAACTTGTTCTATTAAGGTTCAAGGTTGTGTATTGTCAAAAACCTATACTTACAACATATTATCTTACTTTTAAAACGGTCAAAAACATGTTGGATCAAAGGGAGCACTAAGCTTTCCTTGGCAAGATAGAAGCGCATGGTACACTGCTTGTGTTAATTGTCAAAAAGCTCTTGAGCTGATCTTACTTGGGTTATAGCATGTCCATCATGTAAGGTAGAATATGAGCTCCAATAATTGTGAGTATCATCTTTAGTTTCTTGCTTGTTTAAAAGAGGAATATATGATTTTAGCTTTCTGAACTGCATTTTTGTTTATACATTGGCTAAGTCTAGACTTGCTATTCGAATAGATGATGGAACATCAAGTATTAAGGCCACTATATGTACACCCGATGCTGAAAAGCTCATGCCATTCAATGCTGCAGAACTCAAAGAAGTGGAAAAAATTGTGAGTTCAAGTCTGAGTAATATAATTGTCTTTTCAATTAGGAATGGATATCAAGTGTTTTTATCTTTAGTTACTAATACATAATAATGGTAGAGCCTTGATCTTCATGATGACATTGCTATGCTAGTTAAACAACATACAATTGTTGCTTCATACACTTGAATAAAACAACATACCTTGGTCAGATTGAACTGCAAATTAATGTCATCAAGGCTTACAAATTTGAAGAGGTGCCTCCTCAACCTAATCTCCTAGAACTCCCTTAGGAAGAACGAGTCTCTAAGTCTAATGTTGCCAATCCGGTTACCACCAACCTTCCACCAATTCAAACACACGTTTTCAGACCCACGAAATATGTTTCAAATGCGACTATTAAGGAGAAGGAATATTTGTTTAGCCCATCCACAAAGCTCGTTCTTGAAGAAATTAGCTCAACCATTGTTTCAAAGACCGTGAAAAGGATATTACCATTTTCCCATGAACAGATTCGCAAGGAAACCGTTAGTACAACCAGCAAAGCTTAACCTCCAAAGACCCTTGATTCCACAAAGGAGCTTGCTACTCGAGTGTCTGATGGAAGTTCCATTAGCTTTGTTGCGATAAAGAAGGAAATTGGGGCTCAGGTAATAGATAGAAGCCCAACCAAGAAGCTCAAAGAACTTTTAATATATTTATAGCTTCATGCGTTCATGAATATAGAGATTTCCCTTTGTAAACCAACTATGGAGATTTTCTTTCTAAAGTCAACCCGTTAAGCATTTATTTTGACCATTTATCTGATGAATGGTGCTTATAATTATGTTTATGCTTTTGTTATCATTTTAATCATTCATATAATGAATAGTGATGTTCTTGTTTTTGTGATCCTTTTGACCATTCATGTAATGAATGGTGATTTTAATGAATGATCCAAATGAGATCTGACTTTTATTCATATTTGATTATTCGCTTAATGAATGTTCCAAATGAGATCTGACTTTCATAAATGTATTACATAATTCTAATAGATGGTAGATGACTTTATTTATTGTGAAAAAATTACTTATATGTCTTTAATAGTTCTAAATAATATGGTAGAGTTCTATTTCTATGTGTAGTATATGAAATCACATTAATTATATTTATATAACAAAATGGTTATAACAAAATGGTTTATGAAATTTGGGGGTGAGAGAAAGTGTTGTAAGATGGATTATGTCTAATGTGTTTAGTTATGTACATGTTTGTGTCAATATTATGTAAACTAATCTCAATTTCTCACGAATTTTCAACAAAAACTCCTAAATTATAGTTATTCTATTGAAATTCCGTTGCAATTTCTCACGAATTTTCAACGCAACCTCTTAAATGGTTGAAATTCCGTCACAATTTCCCACTGATTTTCAACGATATTTTCTATATATTCGTCACTTAAATGAAGTGAAATGGATACCATTGGCAGAGTTTTGGTACAATACTTGCTTTCATATATCTATCAAGACCACACCTTTTGAAATTTTGTAGGGTCAAAAGCCACCAACTCACGTCACTTACATGTCTATGGATGCAATGGTGGAATTAGCGGATCGAGCTCTCTCTGCTAGAGAATTTGTGATTGAGTTACTCAAGTATCATTTGAAAAGACCACAAGACAGAATGAAAAGTTTTGCAGAAAGGAAGCGAAGTGATCGAGTGTTGGAAGTTGGAAATTGGGTGTATGTCAAACTAAAACCCCAAACTTCAACCCCACAGGCAGATTACTTTACGGCTGCATAAATAACACAAGTTGTCCTTATAGACTAATGTTATGGTCCTTTTAAGGTGGTAGAACAAATTGGATCAGTGGCTTATAGACTAATGTTGCCTTCCAATTCATGCGTTCATCCGTTGTTCCATGAATCTGAACCTTTGCAAGCTAGTACATTACCCCCTTCGAATGATAACTGTCTTCTAGTTGTTGTCCCAATGGAAGTGCTGAATAGGAAGATTGGTAAGCTCGTAAACAGAACTGTAGTTTATTGGTTGATATAATGGTCAAATGGAAATGAGGATCATGCAACCTGGGAGTTATATGAAAACATCAAGCTGCAGTTTCCAGACTTTGTACCTGATTCTTGAGGACGAGAATAATTTCAAGAGAGGTTGATTATTACATTCCAATAATAAGTAGTCACGTGTAGAGCACATGAGCAACTAATGAAATCTCTCGTGGATGGCATGAGTACGATTCTGGAAAAGTTGTTAGAGGCAGTTATCAAGTTTACGTTAGTATAAATAGCTTTCCTTTATGTCTTTACAAGCAGTCAGATATTTATACGAATTATAATCATTCTCTTGTTCAATAAATCACTCGACCAATGTTATTTTCAATTCAACTTCTCAATTAATTGAATTCTGGATAATTAGCTTTTTGAGTGCAAAAATTCCTTATTACTTCTTGCATAAGTACAAGAAGGTGACAACCACCGATATGCTGACAGCTGCCACCGGAACCACCCAATATTGCTTACTGAAGTCAACAAGATTTTCGGGAATGTAACTTTTTTGTTCCTCCGAGACTACCTCAAGTTGAGGGATGTCCAATGTGTCCAGCAGCCCAACACAAAAACTCCCCATAAGTTCTCTGGCGGTTTTGCTATGGCCTGCATCTTCAAATTCATCTGTGGCGTCTTTCCCTTTAAAACCAAATAATTTCACAATATAAAGCTAATCTAAAACTCTGATAATGTTCAATTTCTTTAATTAACATATCGCATTCTTTCCTAATTGTGATTATCAAGTTCAAAAGAGTTTAACTACAGATCAAATATTTAAAACTCCAAATACACACACATAATATAATAACAATAATAATAATAATAATAATAATAATAATAAATAAATAAATAAAATAAAAAACACGTGCTCAAGGAATTACCAAGGATAATTAAAGGTGGCAATATTGACCATGTTATAATAAACAGGTTGATTTGGTTAATATGTTGCCTCTAACAGGTCAAAATAATATATGTTAGATAAATAGTGAAACAAAAATCACATCACATGAGTCAAAGTCACCTAAAGTTCATTTAAAGTTTAAATGCATAAAACTTCCTAAATCATGTTAGTAACTATTGCTAATTTCATCAGATAGTGTAAGTAAAAGGAATTACCAGTAAACTCGAGGAGTACATCATCTCCACCGGGGTGTTCTTCCGTATACGATGATACATCATAAACCTGGTAAAGTGGTAAGGCAGAAACCAATCGTATTCCAGTTCAGAGACAAGGAATATGTGACATCGGGTTATTTAGAGCATTGTCGCAGCAATTCAGTGGCGGAACTTGAATGCTTTTGTTGGGGGGGCCAAAACCAATCTAGTTTTCAAGTATACATTTTAACTATTTAACCATACATAAAATATAATATAACAATTGTACAAAAGAAAAGCAATAAATTACTACAAATGAAAATGTTAACTAAAGATAAATCACTACGTTCAAGTATAGGATTATTGATGATATTTAACTCATCAATTAAAAAAGTTTAGTCAATTTTTTCAAACCAATTTACTTTCTATACAAACCAATTTGATTACAGTCTATTAAGGGGCAAAATAGTTTTCAAGAGTGATCGTATGCTTTTAGGTGACACAGAGAAATTTAAGTAAATAATTTTTTGTCTTGATGTTTAGTAAAGTCTAATACAATCCATCCATCCATCCATTTATATTCCGTACACCAAAAATAATAACAGAAGGGTGTCATATTATCATACTCGTATATATATATATATACTAGTCTTGTACCCGCGCAAAGCAGCGGCGCCGAATGATTTGGTTCAGCATTATATTTATTAGTGTCCGATGTGTGTGTTTTCTATGGTGTTTATTAGGTGTTTTTTTGTTCATATGTCAGGTAGGTAAGGGAGATAAATAAAGCTATTGTGTGAGATTTTTGGTTAAAAGTTTTTGTTTATTTGTTAGGTGCGTATTAAATAGGTAGTTAAAGTGAAATGAAGGGATGAGATTAAAAGCGATATAGATTCAATGGTGAAGATTTACTTTACTTAGTCTTAAAAAGTGAGGGAATAGGGAGGGGATAAATGTTTTATATATTAGTATAGATATATACTAGCCTTGTACCTGCGCAAAAGTAGCGGCGCCGAATGATTTGGTTCGACACCATATCTATTAGTGTCCGATGTGTGTGTTTTATATGGTGTTCATTAGGTGTTTTTATGTTCAGATAGCAGGTATGTGAGGGAGACAAATAAAGCTATTGTGCAAGATTTTTGGTCAAAAGTGTGACCCCCCCCCCTCCTTATGTCGTAGATCAATCCATTTGGTGACCAAAAATCTTTTAATCAACCCCTAATAGGTCTTATTCATTCACTAGTTATTACTCTTTGTCCTCTTAGGTGATGTAAATGCATATGAAAATGACTAACTATCTACATATGTATTTATAGCCACATATCAGTAGTGATCATTCCACTCTACATTATAACTAGTATATGAAACAATGTATCAAATCCATTAAAAAGAAAGTTATAACAAAAGTAACTATTAAGCTCAAAACCACTAATACTAATCTACTCAAAATCCAAGTTGTTTAATTTAGTGAAATAACATCATACCTAAATTAAAAATCAAAGTAGATCTTATTTTATAAAATAGTAAACTTATTAAGCAAATTGAATATCAATTTTGAATTTGAGATGTGCCAGCTAGAACTTTGTGACTAGTGCTAAAACCTTAAAAATACTACGAAACTAAAATATATATCAGATGATCAACAGTAGATAATTAGTTCAATGCATAACATGATCATAGATAGGGGATGTGTAATTATCGAATACAAACACATACATGTAGATATATATATATACATACAGTTGTATCGATAGTGGGTAGAGTAAGAAATTGACCTTGCCGTCAACAACAATCCAACAATCTCCGGCTGAATTGTGCTCTAACGCTTCTTGCATCGAGTATAACTTCGTTAAAGTTGGCATTTTTTGTTGAAATTTTTCTACTGTTTTTTCAATTTCTCAAATTTGAATTGTTCTTTTTTGGACGAGATAAATAGCCCTAAGGTTTGATGTCAGATATCTTGTTGCTCGAGTACATACAGTGATACAGTGGATATGTTCTTTGGGCTTTATTTAATAAGCCCAGTAAGTTAATACCATCACGAGCCCAATTCTCATAAAATTCTTTTGTCTGAATATTATAATAATAGTTTTTTACTTTTTCGTGTAGACTAGTAATCATATGTTAATGTAATCCATTATACGTTTAAAACTTGTTATAATCAAAACTTCGTAATCAAATTCGCATACTTAACTTACTTGATATTCATTAACAAGTATTAATAAAAAATTTAAAAATGACGCAAAATGACTGGAGCGATTTATCTAATCTATCTAACAAAGTTACAAATAGTAACGCCCCTATCTTACTGAGCAAATAAAATGATATCAAAAGGAACTTAAAGGGCAAAAAACCGTTAATCTTAATCAAAGTCAAGTCAGAGTCAAACGACAATATTCAAAAAGTACTAATAAATCAAAAACAAAACAAAGTACTGGAGCTTAAAAAACTCTAAGGCCAAGGTGCCAAGTCCACTTCAACTCTACACTATTCTCTCGTTCCCAACGCCCCCTTGATTACCTGTCGTATAAGAGAAAAAAATGAAAATGGAATACGACTGAGTCAAAACCCAGTGAGCGAATATAACAAAGACAAGATTATCTTATCTTATAAATAATATATAAGAATCATACTTGTGACATCATCATTTTACTTTGAAATCTAATTAACCAATCAGAAGTCATAATTTAATTAAAATAATTTTTTTTAAATTGAGTAAAATTAGTTATTTGATGACATCATAAATTATGATTTTAAAAAATAAAACAGATAACTATTTTAAGGATATACATATTAAATAAGATAATTAGTAAATAATACTATTAACATTATCTAAATTATATACTATTAATTAATTAATGAATTAATATTTTTTATATTTATTAAAAACGCATATTTGGGAACAAAAAGGAGTCGGATAAAAAAATCATCGTCCAATTTATGTAAAATTTATTTAGGTATGTATCTTTGGGTTTTAAGTTAATTAATAAGGTTTCAGCGTTTCATGAGCATGTCTATGACTTATGATTAATATCATATAATATGATTTATTAAAGCATCTATATTATATTAATTTTTATTCAACAAATTATATTAATATTACAATTTGTTTGTATTTTCATGAATGGATGTAGTAGATTTTAATTTAGGATGGAACAAAACATTTTTTGTGCAGTAAGATGGATAAATGATTTTCATTGTGATTAGAGACTCTATTATCATAACTTTATGTAATGAATATTGTTTTTAGGTAGTTTCATTTCAAAAACATAGTTTAAGAATCATATAATAATAAGATTCAAGTGGAAGAAGATGAAACTTAATTAACGTTCAAATAAATAAAAGACGGTTATTTATTCAATATCAGTGTGTATAACGGGTATTTTAAGTACTCTATTATTTTTTGAAAAAATTATTAATCCTTAAGATATATAAAAAAGATATATGATTATAAATTAATTGTTTACATTTATGTTAATTGTCTCATGGGTGATTACTACTTAACTTACAAAAAGTTTATGTTTAAAATCACCCTAAACTATATGCAACATACCTTCTTCTACTATTTGTCTTTTCTTTTTTCTTCATATTTTTGGTTGCGTAACGGTTTCTTTGAGGTTTTTAATAGATTTATATTGTTTGTTATAGGAAGTGCTTTGAATTTAAGATTACTAATCATATTTCACGAATTACATTTGAAACTATTTTCAAAAATGTTCAAATAGTATTATTTCGTATTTTTCAAAATGACCCGTGTGTATACACGGGTGTAAAAACTAGTAGTATAGTATGAAATGCACATGCTCATGTCTAAACAACCTATTTTCAAAACAAAGTACAAATATATAAAATTCCATAATTTTAATACGTCAATATATCAAAGTATTACCGACATATATCAACATGTTTAAAAGTTTTGTTTTCATAAAATAATGCACCAAGAGTCAACAATTAAGTAACAAAGTATCAAATGAAATCATAGGGTAGCTACTCCACTAATCATTCATTTTGGTGTCAAACGTTTCGTATGGCACTACGATAAACGTCCATCATCAAACAAACAAACTAGCTAGGACCGATCCATACGCCTCCTATAATAATGTAATAATAAAGAGCTCATACAAACTACCGGGTAATCAAAAGGAGACGTTGTAGATATAACAAACTACACCACTACAATCCATGCCACGATAAGTTATTGGTGTCACAAGAACGCGCATATGGGACTTCCATGGATAAGTTACTCTTAGGCATATTTTAAGAAAACCGTTTTAACCGACTTATACGTTTAAAATTACCGAATACATTTTCAAAGTTCAAAATTGATTCATGAACCTTTAGAACTGTTAAAATGTTTTAAGATATCGACCCTAAAGTTTTGTTTTGATAACAACCCTTGAAACGCTTGAAAATGACCAAAACGTGTTTGAGAACCGAATTTCCCGGTATTATGTTTTTATGTGAACCACGTTTCCGACCATCCGATTTTCACGAACTCTTAATTGAGTCATCATGACTCATAATGTGTGATTATCTCAAAATTTTAGGGCCAACGGATACTCAAGGAACATATACGAGCGTACAAATCGGGGAACAATCATACGAATGACCGTATTAAATGTAACACCCAACGCACCTCTTTCGGGATTGTTTTCAGATCGAGTTTCAAGAGAGGGTTTTGACACAACTTCCAGAGACCAAAATATTATGATTCCGCAATCTATAACATTATTATAAATTTTGTTAGTTAATCAAGAATGAGGAAAATCATAACACTCTTCAAAGACCAACAAACAAAACAAATTTTCAAATAAGCATATCATACCAATATCGTTTATACACAATTCAAAGAAAGTTTTGAGAGGAAAGATTTTTACCGAAATGATCCCAATACCATCCATAATATCCGTACCTTATCTCCGATCACAACAATTCCAAGAACGAAATAATTGCCATAGGAATACGATCACCGAACCAAATCTAACAGATACCAAAGTATGAGCACAAAATACATCCTAATAGGGAGTATGTATTATCCTTTATTTTATGAGATTAACATATGGTTTCCATGTGTTTATTCATAGTATTCCAAAGAGTAAGTGTGATTAAAACCCCTATCATTTTCTTTGTATTCTGACTACTAAAAGTATGAAATGTTACACTAAGTTTATACATGATTTTTATGTGGTTTCATCTCAGAATTTTAAAGTTTATAAAATGATAGTATACTCTTAATAATGTGGAGCAAAATATAGATACATTACCTTAACACTTGGAGACCCAAAAACCTTTTTTTTCCACCAAAATGAATCAAACACTTAGCAAATTGAAAAGCAAAAGATGTCAGAACTTTTGGGCTACAAATTGATGGGAGAGAGGGAGAACTCAATAATTTCTTTTGCAGTTGTAATATCAAATGTAGTGGATTGTCTCATATGAAAAGGTCATTAGTTTAGATATAAATGGTGATTTAATCTGTAAGTAATTTGTGATTAAACTCATGTCATGAGTAGGTTACAATGATATGGTATTCGAAGGTTTTCCTATGAATCTAGACTTGTTTTAAATGCAAGATTAAATCATACATTGTATCTAGTTGTTTAGACTTTTAAGCTTATAATCAAACAAGAACTCAATGTTTATGTTAGCTTTATTATTTAACAACTTATGATAAAATCAATTATATTAAACTTTAGATAAAATGTAACTCTTTAATTTTTAGGATTACCCCAATTATATGTTTTACATATTCTCAAATTTACAGTGTTTTAATTTTATTAGATATTACACAAGCTGAGCAATTAAAAAGGCTTTTTGAGAGTTGCGGAGTAGATAACATCTAATCTAATGTAATAAAACTAACATTATACTCCGTAGATAAATAAAAAAAGGTGCTAATTTTGTAGCTTATTGTGATTGAAAGGCACAAAAAATATCAAGAACAAAATATCAAAAAATTATAAGATTTTAAGTCTATGACCGATTAAACCCAAACCAACTTTCATACATCACATGGACCATTCATGATTCCATGAACCCTAGTCTATAAGAAGTTAGGACTCGTGTTCCCAGGTCCAAAAGAGCGGTCACATCCCCATCGTGCCCACATAAAAAATAAATATCGTGTAAGCACCCCAACAACCGATCATCATCGATAAGTGCCTCTCAAATCTCAACTCTAAAATCGTCATTGTCAAAAGAGATGGAGTAATCCAACAGTAAATGCATTTTACATATCAGCTTTTACATGATAGAAATAGTAAATATACACACGTTCTCCGGAATACAACTAACACTCTGTTCCAGAGTTCTATTTTGGAAAGAAGAGAAAGTAATTGGAAAGAAAATAAGAAGGTAATTGTGTTCCCTAGTTTTTCAGGAAAGAAAAGAAATGAAATGAATGTATTATTTTTGTCTGATTTTCCTTCCTATCTTTCCTTCCAAACTGAGAAGATTTAAATTTTTTTCTTTTCTTTCCTCTCCATTTTTTTCTTTTTCTTTCTTTACCAAACTCGAGAACAGAGTGTAAAGTTCCTTTATCACAAATGACTTACTTAATGATAGTGTCAATTCACTTTTTGAAATTACGTTTAGTGAAAATGATATTTACTGTTAGCAAAACGTAAACAGAGTAGCAAGTTACCTGCACAAATAGCTATCTCAAATAAGCACTATCTTTGTATGAATTCCATTGAGACCATAAAAGAAGTAAGTTGCTCCAATATTGAACTTCCGAAATGTATCTTACTTGCTCAAATAAAAATTGCATTTAATAAGCCAGTAAAACGTATCATTCGTGATTCTAGAAGTACATACATTACCCTGTAAATTTATCACAGGAATTACTTTCTACAGTATTTGTTACGTAAAATAATATTAGTGGTTCAAAACGTATATAAGTTTGCTATGTTTTGATTACATGTCTCGGGCCAAACTCATTCCTCTCCAAAAATCACGTTACTACATCCAATGTTATACTTGTAATTAATTACAAGTAATGTTTGAAAAGGAAAAAAAAAAAAAAAAGCATCATATTGTAGTCTATCGTAAATAAACACTACAAACAAATATTTTTATTTTTACAAACTTTTTTCTACTCATTTTTAACAATGTGTACAAGTGCAAATACTTTTTGGGCTAATTATCATGTAATCTTCTGTGTCACAATTATTTCCGACATTTTTTCCGATGATGTCATTTTTTACTGACAATACCACAATACTTAATTTATACCGACTTAACCATCAACCCATATTATCTCCACCTCACCATCATCTCTTGACATCACCACCATCTCCAGCGTCATTAAAATCTCTGACATTTTTTCCATCGATATTACCATTTTACACTACCTTAACCACCAACCCTATCATCTTCACTTCAAAAACCATCTTTGAACATCACCTCCTTTTTTTTACGTCACCACCATCTCCACCTCACTACCGTCTCCGAACATCTCCACCAACTCTGACGTCTTCACCATCTCCAACGCCACCACCGATCTTCGATTTCCGACCTCAAACAAATTTCATCTTTCTAATCAAATCTCTAATCAAGCGTAAACTCAAGTCATAAATATAAAGTTGGATATATTTACACATCCGACGTGGCATGACATTGGGAAAACGAGCTTAACTGGTTACACATAAGCACAATATCAATTTCAAGTTAATTACTACATACAATTGGACGGACTAGTAAGATAGTTAGATATATACAATATAATTAATAGGTAGATATATACAAAAATATTTTGAAAAATGTTCCATACATTTTAGGTCAATTTGTCCTATCTCTATCTCTAACTACATATAATGCATATTTGTCATTATCTTAAAATTAGTCTCAACACAATGAAATGTCTAAATTACCCTTAACTCATTTTTAGTATCTCCATTAACAAAATCATTCCCTATTAATAATCTATTGTTACATATAAATATATAATATATGAATACAACTCTTTATTATATTAAATAAAATAATGCTTAATACAAAATACATACAACAATTAAACAATTATTAGTTTTACACTACTATTACCGTCATTCACCGTCATTATTTTTACCGTCGCATTGCGCGAGTATTATTCTATTAATAACAACTTAGTTTTTATCTTTGAAATGATTTAACGTAAAACCAATTCAATTTATTAAACGTGAAACAAAGAAAATAGAAATTATCAAATATTCAAGTTGATATTTACAAACCCCACATGCGCGCTTTCACACTTACCGAATCTATATATGTACATTAATCCTTTACAAGATTGCAAGCTTGGAAGTAGATATAATAATCCTATACACTTTTAAGTGTGTAATTGCTTATTTGATCGCATTTATCAATGTATACGTATTGTACATGTGAACGAATTAATCAAATTTTACAAAAAGAAATTAAATGCGTAGAGAAATTGTGTAGAAACGAAAAACAACATGGTGTTATATATGCAGCTCGATCCGAATGAAACGATAATCAGTTTATTGGGATTATTTGGATTATGAGGTCAGATTGGGTTATCACGCTTGGACCCTACACGCACTTGTGTGCGGTTTTAGGATTAAGATGAAGTTGACTGGTCCCAATCGGGTGCATGCATCATAATTTGATCTACACATACATCATACACCCATATGCACAAATCATTGCACTACCTACTTAATTCTCAACCACACACATTCATATTTGAGTAAATTACGGTGAAAATTCATCATTAATATGAGAACATAAACATGTTATCCGTATCACATGATTTATGTGCATATGTGAGTGTTAAAAGTTTCATTTCGTTAGTTAACAGTTGGCTGTGTAGGCGTGTACGATTTTCATAAACGACCTAGAATGAGCTAAGATGCTTATTATATCAAAGGTAAATTGCACAAAATATAAAAGGATTATTGTATTATTATTTATGTTAGAAATAAACTATCAAAACTATCTTTAATGGAAATCATCCCTCAATTTATTCACATTGTTAGTACATTCCGATCATTTCTATTACTGATACTTTTAAAAGTTGAATTTTAAAATTCATAATCAGACATTAGTTCATTTATATAAATTTGCTTAATTTACCCTTAAAATGGATTATAAGCAAATACCTTTGTGATAATACTATTTTCTATATACTTGATTCATACGATGATCACTTAAACTAGCATAGTACTCGTGTAATACAATGAGAATAGTTTCATTAGACAATATACATGTTTCATCAAATATTTGTATCTGGTTATTTGTAAGTACAAATTTTTTAATGAACATGATATTCTTTATAATAACAATAATCAAAAGCTTTTGTCACTTGTTTTTGTTAATTTTCTAATATTGATTTATAATTGGTTTGAAATCTTTACCAACTGAATTTTGGTAAGATAGTTATTCGCTTTCATTCAAATACTTTCATTGAAAATTAAATTATATTGACTTTTTAATTGTCTAGCTTTTTCATATATATATATTTATGTTGGGTTCTCATGAAGTTCATTTGCATATTTAATTTATATTGTTATTGACTTGTGAGTAATTATTTAATTTTAGGTTATGATAAAATATAATTTGGAGTTTCTTAATTTCAACCTTAAATTTTTCTCTCTAAAACCCTAAATGTATTATATGTAGGTTATAATTTAATTGATTTTACCTTCGTTTTGTGACTCTCATCTTGGGAGTTTAAGGTTGGAGTCTCTTTTCTTTAGACGAGTTCCTCACTTAACTCAAAAGAGGAAGTAGTTTTTGTTAAATTATAAGTTTAACCTACTTGCCATAAGTATATGTTACGTGACATTAAATTTGTTGATGAACTCATGAAAACATGAAGATAATATATATATATATATATAATTCAATTTTTATTGATATATTAAAATTTGAAAAAAAATCTATATACACGGAGTTAAACATTTAATGTCATTAAATACTTATTGGAAATAATCATTTTATTAGTTGATTTATTATTATTTTAGAATTGTTATATTTTCAGTTTTAGAATGCTAAACATTGAAATGAAATTAAGTAAATAAAAATAGTAAAGTAGTTGTTTTCAATCTTCGTAATGTAAAGAGATGTGTGGTTGGGAGGTTTTGGAATAAAGGAATGAGTGTGAGTTTAATTAAAATTGTTTTCTTAATAGGAATGGATCAAAAAGTATGGAATGGAATCCTTAAAGTTAGGAATTTCTTAATCCCATAGAGAGGGGTCAGGGGAGGGTCTGGAAAAATTCCAGACCAATAGTTCCACTTAATGTTAAACTAGTCTAGTATCCGCACAATGCGACAGCAGCAATAATATTTTTCAACTATATATTCGGCGGTAAAATTGATTCGAATATATGTTTTAAATCAAATAAATACTAATAATATGAAGTAATATTGAGTTTATAATAGTGTGTTTAAATTGGTGCATCAAGTTTATTTATATAGTATTAGGTAGTTAAATTTATTTGTATATAGTGATTTTGTATTAAATAGAGGAATTGTTTCCAATTGTGTAAAAGGGTAAATTAGAGATTTCGCATATCCCCTTTTTAAGTTTTAAGCAAAAAGAAGTAAATGCTTAATAAGGGTTTAAGATAGAGTATTGTTTGGTACTTTCTACCAAATTTATCACTACAGATTCATAAACTTGTTCTTCTTCTCAAAATAACAAATGTCATAAATTGTTATATTACATGTAAACTGTAGTTTTAAAGTTTCTAATCTAATAAAATCAACTGATCAACTAAAATAAATAATTTTACACACATTGTCTAGCTAATGCAAACATGTTAAATATAAAATTAAAAATAATATAATTATTTCATTTAATCCCTATTTACAATAAATTAAACATCAGCTTTGAATAACAATACACAAACCCAATGTACAACCAAACAGCAGTTTATAAAATCATACTCATTCTCATTTTACTCTACTATAAGATCCATACCCATAATGATTTCTAACTATAAAACAGGTGCACCTTAAGTGACTAATGAAGGTATGGAAATGATCTATAAGAGTTTAACATTTAAAACAAAAAACAGAAGAAGACAGGAAACTGAATACACGAGAGCATTTTAGACCGTCCTTATAAACATCCTTTATCAACGAAATATTAGGGATGCACATTTTTCTTCTTTTTAACCACACTACCTCACATTCATAAAAGAGAATAACTGGTACGACATACAAACAAAAAAGGTTTTTGAAGTCACGTGTTAATCACCGGATACCGATAACCGTTAATTTTTAGGTCACGTATAGTGTTTCCGATTAGATTCAGTTCAAGACATCATTAACCTCTCATCTAAACATATATATATATATAATCAAGTGTATGTGAATACATAAAGCTTTATAAATATTATTGGCCATCTTTGATAATATTGATTAATTAGGAAAGCTTTGTTATTTATATATTGTAACTTTCTTTTTATATCCACGCTCTTGTAAGTTCTTTTCTACTCTATTTACTTGCTAAATGGTTTTATATATCAAACCACCGTTGAAAAAAAAAATAGAAAAAAAAAAAAGAAGAAGCTCGGATTTGTAATTTGACATAAAGAACGGAGTAAAAAATGATGGGATTTCACATGGGTTGATAATTGCTCCTTTTTTACATCAATGTTGTGAGAAATTAACTTTCCCTAATGCACTTTCTATTAATAGAAAGAAAAGTTAATTAGCATAAAAATCTTGATATAAAAAAGTTAGAGACACAAATACCAACTAGGAATTTACAATATGTTCTGTATATTTTATTAATATCCATCCATATATCATATTTTTAAAAAAGATAAACATGTTTATCATCATACTTGTAGTAACATTTTTAACCATATTAACGAATGATGTACAAATTCGTTACCTCAACTAGCTAGCTTCCCGTTCCAAGTTCAGTATATTTTTGTAGTATCATCATTCATATATACGTAGTTTAAAAACAAAAAATAATAATATAGAGGTACTTGTATCTTTTTCATATAAATCAAAAATATAACGTTTGAAATCACGACCTCTTACCCACCACAAATATGGAAGAGTTAAGTGTACCGAAATGTATTAAACTATAAGATCTAACATTTATAGTGTGTATCGAATTATTCAGATTTTCATTCTGTATAATGAACTAGTTATTCGTTGTTATTGTATGCAATTTATAGTGTTTTTACAATGTGTAAATTGTATAAGGTGTCACATGATCACCTCCTTACAAGTTGACTCGTCACCAAGTTACATATAATAGCAATAAATTGAAAATTCATTACAAACAATGAAGGCCTAAATAATTCGATAGACATTATAAATATCGGACCTTATAGGTTGATATATTTCAAGGCATATAACCCTATAAAAAAATCATAATAATAAAAAAAAGGAATTTAATTATATGAGAAAGATGATATCAGCAAGAGGAATAAATTAACTGAAAAAGAACATTAAATCTCTACAATACAAATTTGGATTAACTAAGGTGTTTTGTTGCAAAATAAGATATCGAATTGAAAAAATATGAACCTGAGATCACACCCTTATTTAGCTCGCAATTGGAGCGCCTCTCTTGATGCTATCCATATGGGTGGTTTCATAAACAGGTAATCCACTTGAATAATAACCCAAATCACAATTTGTCAACTCAAAAAGATCCGAACTTGAATCACTATCTCCATCGTCCTCATCATCAATAAACCTCTTAAATTCTTTAACATCTTCCTTTAAGATATTTTTATGAGAATGATGTCCATCTTGTTTTTCATCAAAAATCTTTACTTTCTCCACACTCATATGTTTATCAATATAATCACTCTTGAGGTTGATATTTTCAATCTTGTTGAGGTTTCCATTGATGGGTATTTTTGTAATTTGACTTGGAGGAGGTTTAAGATATGAATAGCTTTTGGTGTCCCTATAACTTGAGGTCTTTGTAGGTGTGTGTGCTATGTGATAAGGTGGTGGTGTTCTAAAGCCTGAACTTGTAGAGTTTGAAAATTGAGATCTTGAATCACTTAAAATGGTGGTGTTTGTGTTGTTAAAGGAGTTGTCGTCTGCACTTCTAAAATGGCTAATGCTACTTCTTCTCTTCCTTCTCCAACTACTAGGACTCTCATCTTCATCCTTTGTTGACTTGTTTGACTTTGACTTCTTTGAAGATGCTTGATTGAAGAGAGAATGCAAAAAATGAGCCAACTTTCCTCCTGGTGAGCTTGGTTGTTTGGACTTCTTGATATCTTTTTTTATCATCACGGGATTCTCTATTAAAATGGCTTGTAAAGGAATTGAATTTTCTCGATGGTTTGGCATGTCAAGACTCATTCTTCCAAAAGGCCTCATGCAATACTTTTGTGTATTGTTACTAATATTTCTAGCCTTTCCACTGGCTGTTCTGTGGGTGCCAATGAAGTTTTCATTGGTACCTGAGAAATAACGAGCTGCCTCAAACACATCAAGCTCGTCCGAACTGTTCCTATTGGGTTGTGATGCATGTGGTAAGTGGTTGGACATTCTTGCATTGAATAAAATGACAAACTTTTCCTAAGAGAGTGTATACAAACAAAATCGGAAGGCTACCCACCGCTAAGCCAAATTATGTTACAAGTCTTAATTTATAAGTGACAAATTATAATATTTAGCTTCTTTTTGATAAAAAGATGTATCTTAAGTTGGAGAGGAGTGAATGAAAAGCATAGAAAAGAAGAGGTGAAGAGTGGTCTCATGGAATGATTTAGGATAGTGGTAGATAGTAGATAAGTGTGAGTGAATTGAAGTTTGCCTTTTATAGTAAAAGTAGCCATTCATGTGCATGTCCAAGATATGTGAAATAACTTTTTTATTTTATTCTTTTACCATAAACAAAGAAAACAATATGAAAATACGAATACCTACCCAACTACCCAAGATATGTGAATAATGTCTACAAATGCACATATATTTTAAGCATGGAGTGTGGCGGCTTATAATTGAAGGTGACCTCTAAAACAAATTAATTTTTATATAATAATATCAAATAAATTAAAATCAATCTTTTGAAAAGCTACAGAGTCAATAAAAAATAATTACTAAAAGGTTAAGTCATAAAAATTGTATTTCACATAGTTCTATCAACTAAAACTGGCATAATAATTAATCTTTATATGGATAACATAAAAAAACAGACTCGTTGTTTGTAGTATACATTTGACCCCGTAATACTTACAAATACTAAATTATACAAAAAAAGAAAAACAATAATAAAAAATTAAACTTTGTGGACTCAATGAACACGTAGCCGGAGTTACCACTATATTCAAATTGGCTCTGCCCCTCATTATGTACAAGTTTGTATTGGGACAGTGAAAATGGTTTGGTTGGCAGTAGGACATTCAAATTAATGAGAAAAGGGTTCCAATGGAAGTGGAACAACCATGCGGTTTGAGTGTAGAGGGACAAGTGGGGTATAATTTATAGAGTGGAGAGCAATAGGATCTTCATACCATTCTCTCTTAGTGATTTAAAGCCATAAGTTTTTGCTATGTGTTAGTGGGGGGCAAGCTGCATAGGGTGATCCAATAAGTTTCTTTGGATTCATGTTATTTTTCAAACTTCTACTCTTATCACAAAGATTACATTTTAAAGGTTGTGTGTTTCCATACCTTGTGCTGATCCTTTATTAAAAGTTGAGGTGACATGTAGGTCGGGTTAGGTTCGAATGGGTCAAAATTAGTCTTGTTGGATAGACTGATAGACCCGTGAATAGTTTTATGCATCTTCTACAATATCTGGTATATGATTATGAAATTTATATTATTAGTTTTTTAACAATATAGAGATGAAACATAACTTAAAGGTTTTGTAAACAAGAGTGCATGATACTAGGAAGAAGAAAAATGTAACTACAAGTCGATCTTTAATTAGAGTAATATATGGTTCATAGGAAAGGATATAAATTCTCCTAATATACACAAAAGTATTTACTTTCTACATTGTAATACTTCTTATTCCAACAATCTAACAGACAATAAAATATTAGTGCAATTAGTAGGGTTCCATTTCTCAAAATAATTATGGCCGGGTTACTAGAATTGAAGTATACTTCAAGAAAACAAAATCCAAAAAGTAAGATGAATTATAGCGGTGGTATTTCTAATTATGGGTATGTTTAGTGAAAGTAGTTAGGGTCTATATTTAAAGCTGGAAGATAAAATTTATATATTTTTTAAAAGTGTTTGGTAAAATAGTTGTAACTGAAGATTAAAATGTAATTTAACATTTAAGAACAATAATATGTGACTCAAAATAGATAAATGAAATTTAATTATGGGTACTTATGTAAATTGTAGTTTCAATAAGCTCTGCTATTTTTTTATAAGCTAATAGAAATAGCTTCCCTTTTAAGAGTTTATTTTTTTTAATAACCTCCTATATTTTATTTATCAAACAAAGCTTCTAGTTTAAGCTTATGAAAAATATAACTTAAACTCTAACTCTCATACCCAAACACACTGACATGTAAACAACTATAAATATAAATATCTATGGCATATTTAAATTTTGAACAGTTGCCGTGTATGACAATTATTTAGATCTAATTCTTTCCTTCGTGCAAACTTTCAATGTGTCTTGTATCAATATTGGTATAGGTATTGTTATCCAAGCTTTATATGTACATCTTACAAGTACAACGACGTGGAATTTAGCTTACATCTAATCTAAAAAAATGTCAATTCACGAATTTTTGGTTTCTTTCAATCTTTCACCCCCATTTGTCCTTTAATCACTATGAACCAAAGAGTAGACAGACGAGTCGAATACATCATGTTAGCATTATGAATGTATTTGAGGTGAGTACATCAAGTGTCGCGTTCCTAAGTTGAAATAATGTTACACTCGTTTCTTATCAATCTCATGACAAATTTGTTTAGATGGAGTTTTGATTCAAGTTGTATATCCTAAAAGTAGACGCTAAACTCATCATGTCTTCTACAGCTGGTCTTATCTATTTATAGCAGGGATGGAGATGGAGATGGAGATAGGACGAGGGTAGTGTAAGTAGATGTCTCCTCTTCAAAGTTTATATAACGTAAATTTTTTAAATTATTAAGAGTTTTATAATTTTCGTCTTTATAAAAGTTATATATATATATATATAAGGACATGATGCAAAGGGAACTGGTTGAGGGAAATGGGGAAAACGTTAATATTCATCACGAACTATCTTACATTTACAAATCAAAATATCAACAAACCATTATATTTACCAGTAAATATTCATCAAAATCTTTGTTATAAATAATATATTCACAGATAATTATTTTTTTAAGTTATAACATTAGTTTAATATTTGCATCACGATGCCTAAGAACACGATCTAATAACTATTTTTTTAAGTTATAACATTAGTTGATGAATATTATTTTAATAAATAGTTAACACTTGTCATCGTGAATGTTAGTTAACATTCATGATGATGAATGTTAATTTTAACATTAATTGATAAATATTATAAATTTTTACATTCATTCTCATGAATGTTAACTAACATTCACCACAATGAATTTTAACGATTTTATAATATATTCATCAATTGATGTTGTAACCTGCATAAAGCATCAAGGAAGGTTTCATAGCATCGATTTTGATTAACATTTAATAATTTTCACTTTTTTGTTCAGGCATTTGTATTGGCGAATGTAAGATGTTTCGTGGTGATTATTAACGCTTCCCCCTTCTTCAAAAAGTGTTTATATCTTGATCACTTCCCTATATATCTATACTTCTAGACTAATATATAAAGCATATTGGTGTTTCATATGAAAAATATCTTAAAATTAAGACTCAACATTCCTAAATATAACTTATGTAATTTTTATTTAATATTAATTTTGTCATTCTTATAAGACTCACCACCGTATCCTAAATATTTAACTTTACATACGAATAAACTATCGTTATTGAGTTATCATTATAGATAATCCGTAAAGAACAAACATAATATACGACTATTGTTGAATTACAGTTTATAATAACACATTGTATTATGCTGCATAGCTGGGGTATTACGATAGAATACTTAATGGCACCTTTAATATTTGCTACTTAAAAAAGTTGGTTTTAATTCGTCCTCTTAAAAATTATTCGCCTCTAAATAGTGTGAAAATAAGAAAAAAGAATGTTAAGTCATGCTTTAATTCTAAAAAATACGTATCTTAGTCATTGTATGATTGAAATAATAATAATAATAATAATAATAATAATAATAATAATATTAATAAATACCTTTTAAAGTACAAATTAAGTAATTCAAAGGGATACGGCTCGGAATCAATGTTGGTTTTTGGCTTTTCAATTCGTGGGTGTGTGTCCGCACGTGATGATGGCTATAGGTCCAAGTGCAGGACCTTTCTTGATGGCTTCTGTCTTGTGCAACTTGTTAGCTAGTCTTATAATCAATTAATTAAGCGCATCAGAACTGCATTGTCACCATCGTCGCTCACCAATTTTTGGTGCAAACCCGCCTATTGTGGTCTATAAGGGATACATCTATACACTCTGTTTTAATCCATTTGATGGATAAAATTTGTTTGTTTTTTTGTTATTTAAGTGCCAAAATGGGTGATAGTCATAAGTCAATTACATGGGGCCGGTCGACTGAGTCGTGAAAGAAGTTTGATAAGATGACAAGTTAAAAAGCTCCTAGTTTGATGATCAAATGTAAATTTGATACTTTAAGTCACAAAAATACAGAGGTTAAGGGATGTAGAGAAAGAAAAGGTGAGAGTGATGGTATATGTTGTTTCATTACAAATTATTGGGTAATGATTTATTCTCTACCAAGTTACGAGTAATGAGTATCATTATTGATAATCATCTCACGATATGTTGAGATATTATTCAAATTAGCTAAAATAGAATATTTGAAAAATCAAGTTATATTGAGTAACGAATAACTTGATGGACAAACTGAGTGTTGACTATATATATATAGGAGTTATTCGTAGAGTTTCAGGTGAGGAGGTTAAAAGAAACAGATAAAGAATATGAGAGTCGTCTCATTCCACCCATATCGTGAGTCTCCAGTGATTCAATAACGATGGTTAATGCATTTCATTATTGTAATATATCATTGAGAGTGATGTGATGATATATGATGGTATTCACGAGTGTTGAAAGGAACGTCCATTCTTGTAATATCGTTCGTATTATAATGGATTTTAAGTGGTCCCGTGGTTTTTTTCTTCCTTGGAGAGATTTTCCACGTAAAAAATTGTTTGTCGTGTTTTTCTGTATCGTGCATGTTTAACATTGACTTATATAAGGTTGTGTGATTTCGTGTTGTGATGACCAATCTTAACACATATAACATTTATATATTCATCACAACCATCTAACGCAGAACCTGATAACCCACTTTAACCTTTTGGGTTGGGCTTGGTCAAGGTTCGGGTTAACAAATGTTCTTTCAACTAAAAAGTAACTTATTATATTTGACCCGAAACCAACCTATCAACCCATTAACTTGTTTGATATGTATATATACTTATACATGGGGTTACTATGTTTATATATTCTTATGATATAATTTGTTTATATATTCTTTCAATATCTATGAATTTAACTATCTCTAATTATTGTAGATGAACGAATAACTAATTTCTTGATGTGTATTTGAATTTTGCGATTTTCAACTACATTTATATTATGGTGACTGTTTTTTTCCAAGTGATTATAATTGTTTATGACTTTGTATATTTCAAGTGTTGCTAGTAATAATACGTCATATTTATTGTTATATGTGTAATCTAAGACATATCACTTTGGATCAGTTTTACTATCATCATTTTTTTTGTTGATTTTCAAGTACTATTTTGCCGCTCACCAAAGCGTACACGACTATCTAACTCTTTAACATGAATTATCTTGACGATTATCGATCTATAGCATGTCAATCGGATTGTACACAAAATTAAACCACACAATGACAAGGGAACGAACAAATAGTCTTTGGGCACCTCTTGTGGGCATCCAAATTGCTACCCTAGTTTGATATCGCCTTTGGGATCACAATAAACGTACATTGAGATATTCATCTAACATGGTTGCTGGTTTCGCTTGTTTCACCAAGACAAACAAAAATGTTTGGTTGCTTTCTTTTAGTATGCACCATACATAATTCATGGCCAGTATTTACCCATGAGTCTACCTCCATTGGTCTTGCACTTGGCTTTTTTGTATCCTTCTCATTAGAGTAGACTATTCGATGTTGCTAGGGTGCCCCCTTGTTTTAGGACATATCGTAACATGGGGTTACTATGTAGATGGTTCATATATCACATTAAGCTTTGGATTCTGAACTCTTGGTGTTACAAACCATTAGACGAGCTAGATAGAGTCAAGCGGGGTCAGCCCACCTTGTTTGTTAAAAAAAATGAATCTTGAACTTTAGCATAAATTTAGTACAAATTAGTATACTTGGATTGACATTACAATTGTTGGAAAACAATAATAAAACATAATCAATTCATACATTATTAACTAACGTATATGTAAATTTGGATTGTGTTCTTTATATATAGTTTAGATATACATTCAAAACTTTTATTTTTAAAAGTACATTACAATATTGTTGGAAAACAATCAAAAAACAACCACACGAGTCGACACGGTTGAGATGTCTTGAGTGTTGGCCCCCTTGTATAGTTTCTGTCAAACATTTTGAGACATGATCGAGCAACCATAGCAACCCAATTAAAGGATAAACTTTTAAGGGTATAAAACAGCTTCTGTAAAACGTGGCAAACTTATTGTCACATATAGTGGGCTAATTATATCACTTTTTATTATAATCTATTGTACCTGAAACTGGAAAGTTGAACAAGCTGGCGGTTTTTTATACACTTCGGGATTGATGAGTAAGTACTTCGTGGGCGGCCATTCATATAGAAAAGTTTAGTCATTAGTTCAATAATCAGAATAGATAACTTTGATAAGGCTTTAATGACAACTATTATTTTTAATAATTTCAATAATATAAATGATAATTCTATAAAAAATTATAAAAATATTTTCAATAAAAATGATAGCTAACATTATATATAATAATTTAAAAATATTAATATTAACTTATAATCAATACATCATACTATATATATATTATTTATTATTTAAATATAATTAGTGTTTAGTGTTGTATTTATAATTGTACAAGATTTAATGCAATACTAAATAATATTTATTATTGTACTAAAATAGTATAATGTTTAATGCTAACATTAAAGTGTTTTTTTTTTTAATTTTGCACTATTTTAATGTTGAAGGATAATTTTAGTATTAACGTTAAAAATGCTTAAATGAAATCATAAAATATGTAGCATTGCAAAACTTCTTTTGGATAATCCAAATAAAAAATATGATTAACGAATATAAGTCGTCACATCAAATAGCGCATATGGAAGCTTTTTAGTTGATAGATCAATAAACAATTCAATAGGTTGGCGCTTTTTCATCTTTATAATGCATAATAAAATAAAATGTAATTCACATAAAATATTGGACTACATTTGCAAAGTAGTTTTTATCGTAGGTTATCAACTAGTTTTTACACCCGTATATATACACGAGTTATTTTGAAAAAATATGAAATAATACTACTTGAATGTTTTTTAAAATAATTGCAAGTGTAATTCGTGAAATATGATTAGTAATCTTAAATTTGAAGCACTTCATATAACAAACAATATAAAACTATTAAAAACTTCAAAAAAATCATTACGCAACCAAAACTATGAAGGAAACAGAAAAGACAAATAGTAAAAGAATGTTTGTTGCATATAGTTTAGAGTGATTTTAAACATAAACTTTTTATAAGTCTACCTAAAAACAATATTCATTACATAAAGTTATGATAATAGAGCATCTAATCACAATGAAAATCTAAATATCCATCTTACTGCATAAAATATGTCTTGTTCCATCCTAATTTAAAACTTACTCCATACATTTATGAAAATACAAACAAATTGTAATATTAATATAGTTTGTTGAATAAAAATTAATATAATATATATGCTTTAATAAATCATATTATATTATATTAATCATAACTTATAGACATGCTCCTGAAACGTTGAAACCTTATTAATTAACTTGAAATCCAAAGCTACATATCTAAATAAATTTTACATAAATTGGACGATGATTTTTTTTTCTAATTCCTTTTGTCCATGAATATACGTTTTAATAAATATAAAATATATTAATTCATCAATTAATTAATAGTATTTAATTTAGATAATGTTAGTAGTATTATTTACTAATTATCTTGTTTACTATGATTATTCTTAAAATAGTTATTTGTTTTATTTTTAAAAATCATAATTATGATGTTATCAAATCCCTAATTTTACTCAATTTAAACAAATTTATTTTAATTAAATTATGATTTCTTATTGGTTAATTAGATTTCAAATTAAAATGATGATGTCACAAGTATGATTCTTATATATTATTTAAGATAAGATAAGATTGGATTTTGAATCGAGAGTTTTACGGCTTTTACTATTCGTATTAATGAATCTATTCAATTTACCAAGTCAACACTTATGTACGCACAGTTTCTAAGACAGTATTACAATTTTCAAAATAGTATTTTCTTATTAAATTGATAGGTTTAATAATACCTTTTAAAGTCGAAAAACATGTATAAAAACTACTTTCATTATGAAATCAAAATTAAAAATATATTACATTTTTGTGTGTGTGAGAAAACATTTATTTAACCAAGTCACATTATAATTAAGTTTGGACAAAGCTGATTTATCTTGAAGTTATGTGAAAGGCCTAAAATGATAGCTACAAATATCACGAGAAAATGATGACTTAATTTGTAAGTTGATATTGACTAGATATATCTTGCCTAGGCTACCCGTAAGATAATATATAGGGGAGGGATCAATGGGGAAGCAAAAAAATTAGGGAAGGAGGGAAACAAATCTCAACCATTGATTTCATCATAAATGAATTTTAAAAATTACAAAAAATTTCAAAATTTAATATTCATCACCAATGAATGTTAAAAGTATTTTTTAATAAAAAAATTAAGGGCTAAGATTTACTTCCCTCATTCCCTAAATTTTGGAGCTTCTCTATGGATCCTTCTCCTATATATAGAGAAGCTCCAAAATTTAGGGAATGAGGGAAGTAAATCTTAGCCCTTGATTTTTTTTATAAAAGAACGTTTTTAACATTCATTGGTGATGAATGTTAAATTTTGAAATTATTTGTAATTTTTAATATATATATATATATATAGGAGAAGGATCCATAGAGAAGCTTCAAAATTTAGGGAATGAGGGAAGTAAATCTTAGCCCTTGATTTTTTTTTTTATAAAAAAACGTTTTTAACATTCATTGGTGATGAATGTTAAATTTTGAAATTATTTGTAATTTTTAAAATTCATTTTTGATGAAATTAAAGGTTGAGATTTACTTCCCTTCTTCCCTAAATTTTTTTGCTTCCCTCTTAATTCTCACCCTATATGTATATATATATACATTCGTAAATTCAAGTTTTCACTAGAAATAATTTTTATATATTTGTGTTTATAAAAAGACCAGTAAAGTTAACAACTTATATGTTATTTATCATAATAACATATGTTATATAAAGTGTATTTCATAATATAACAATACTAAAAAGTATAAAGTAAATTAATAACTATTTTACGCTTAAAATAACACTCAATAAACAACCACTTAAAAAGTGATTGTGTTTTCTATTTGAAATTTTTATATAATATATTTTAATTTTATATTACAAAAATAGAGAATTGAAAAAGAGGCCAGAAAAAAAAAGTCTTAAAAAGCAAATTATATTTTATATTCAAAACAAATAAAATAGTATTAAATTGAGAATATTGAAGTAAATAATCGAAATTAAACCATGACCTCTTGAATCGTTTAGTACATGCCTTATTGGCTTATTGACCACTTGATCTACTTGCTATTCATAAAAGGACAAAATATCTATTATTAATATTAACTAACTGATATTACGTAATTAATTAGTAAAAATTATAAAAGAACAAAACACCTATTATATATAAATATTTGCTAACTGATATTAACTGATAAAAATAATAAGATATAATTACCATAAAATATTTGACTATCATGCACATTAATAAGATATAATTACCATAAAATATTGGATGTTTTATATCCACTATTATTTTTGATAAATTTATTTTTATTGTGCATCATTAATGTGTATGGTACAAATTTTTAATATATAAATTTGATGAATCTATCAAAAATATTAGTGAATATATCAACACCCTAAAATATTTGACTATCATGCACATCTAACTCACTCATGCATTATATACCCAGAAGACCAGAAGCTCATGATGATCAAAATGGGCCATTAATGGGCTTGGAAGTTGGGAAGCAATGATTCTCCATTAAGGAAGACAATTTTTTGGACTATTGCTCGACTCTTTAGTCATGCAACACAACTAGAGATGAATAAAAATAACGATTTGTAAACTGAAATTGCTTTTCAAACCAAAAACTTGTTTAGTTAAAACTAGTTTTGATCAAAACGGTTCGGTATAAAATTGATATGACCGGTTTGAAAATCAATTTGAACTGGATTTGAACTTTTTCAGGATTAAACTGGTTTGGGTCCAAACCAATTTTGACCCAAACCAATTTAGTGTGAAACCGATTTTGACCAGATTTAACGCAAACCAATTTAATGTGAAACTGATTTGAAATCCGGTTTAGAATCTGGTTTATGCACATCTAAACATAATTACCATATAGACAAATACTTATAAAAACTTGTATTGTACACCCTACACTATTGGTAATAGTTAAATCTCCAAATGAATTTAAATGGTGTTCAATTATCATGTATAATAATATATCTTTTAAGAAAGACATATTTTATATATAGGTAGACATAGTTCGATGAAAATTGTTTAGACTCGGTTACACATATATGCTAGCAAGTTGCAACATATCATTTACTTATATTATATTCTCAACTTCTTCCACGAGGTTTGGGAACATATTTTCATTGCAACCAAAATATTTTTTGCAATGCAGTATTTGGTCGTACAAGAAATAATTTACATCGGCCGTGCTATTGAAGAATGCATTCTTAATCCAAACTCAAGTATATAGATTATGTTAGACATTTAAAGACAAAAGAGTTATTTCAGACATTAGAAATCATCTTATATAATAATAATTATATAATAATTTATATTATTATTATTATTATTATTAAGTATTTAAAAAACATTAAATCTACATAAAAATAAGTCATATTGAACCAATTATTATTGTGTATGATTTACTTTTACGTATAAGCAAGTACCTAACTAACTTTGTAAGTAAATATATAAGTATATAATTTTATGAATAAAAAAAAGAATAAAGTATTTTGAGCATAATAAAGTTACCCAAAAAATCAATATTCGGTAATTTTGTTATAATACTATACTTATAACATCTTATGTCTGATAGACCGTTAGTGTAATACGGAGTATTCATTTTTGATAACATGACAAGTTAATACAATTATTTTATTATTATTTTTATTATTATTATAAACATAACAATAACAATTAATTAAATCAAATGGTTGATATATTTGAAAGTAATTAATTAAATAACCTATAACCTAACCTAATACTTATAAAAGAAAATAAAAGAAAAATCATCTATAACAATGCATTTACCGAATTGCCCCAACAAAATTTGAGAAATATATTTTCCGAAACCGCTTAATTTGCCCGCCACTATTTTCTCACAACATTCATTAAAGTCCCAATTTGACATAAACCCTAACGAGTTTTACTCTCTACATTCACAAAAACCCTGATTCATATTTAATCATTATTCAGCTCATCAGTCATTTAATCATCTCTCATACCCCCAATTCCAGTGCTCATCTCAAAACACTAGTATTCGAATGCAATTTCAACTATAATCAATATAGTTCCGTACATTATACATATATATTTGTATATCGTCAATCATTAACGAAATCTTGTAGAATATTCTCTGAATATGTCTTGGGAAAATGAGATCGTAATGCGTGATGTGACGAAAGCAAGTCTGGTGGTGAGTGACCGTATTGGTAGAGATGTATCAGCACAGCTTGATCTAGAAGAAGCCCTAGAAGCTTCTAGATATACTAGTCATCCTTACTCTACTCACCCTAGAGAGGTATACATACATCAATTTCATTGTTTATTTATTTATTTATTTATGTTAGAGCTATGTGAAGTAAGTTATGTTGTTTAGAAGTAGCAGTTATGGAAATAAAACTTAAAGTGTAGCTCACTGGGGTATGTTATAAGTATAAGTATCACAGTAATGCAAATAATGCCTTTCAAAAAAGATGGGCCGATTACATCGGAATGTTTTCAATTTTGCATCTTTTGCTAGCGGTGTTTATAAAGTTGTGGTTGATGTTGTGATTATTGTGTTACACGTTTGATTTAGTTATTTGGTGATGAAGTCTTACTTGTGAAGATGTTAATTGTAAGGTTCATGGAATAAAATAAAGTTTTTGTTAGATGTGATTTGTGCAGCTTTACTGTCTATTTAGCGTGTAAGATATTGAAGTACAACATGCTTCTTCCAAATAATCACTATATTCCAAAATGAGACATTGATTTCTTTTAATAGCCAGAATAATTGATTTGCATATTAATATGTATTATGTAAAGAGCAATAAAACTTACAATGTTCCTGCTGGCATTTTAATATTGCGACTTTAGAATACTTGTTCTTTTGCACCTGTTTGGTTCATCCTCCTGATGTCATGTTGCTTCGGCTTATTGCAGTGGCCTCCTTTGGTTGAAGTAGTAGATAGCAGGGAGTTGCCGTCAGTACTGATAGAAAGATATAATTCTGCTGGAGGGGAAGGCACTGCTCTATGTGGAATTTTTCCCGAGATTCGTAGAGCTTGGGCATCTGTAGATAATTCTTTGTTTCTTTGGCGGTTTGATAAGTGGTAAATATTGTTACTGGACCTTATCTAGCTTTTCTTGTTTGATGATATGGAACATTTTGACATTTATTCAGTCTGTGTGGTTGTTGAGCTGTTCTTCTGTGATACTGGTCGAAATTGCCATAGCCCAGTGGTTGACTGTACACTTAAATATTCTATCATCTTTAACTTGTTTATCTTTTGACGTAGGGATGGCCAGTGTCCTGAATACAGTGGTGAGGAACAGGCTATCTGTGCAGTTGGTTTGGTCAAAGTCAAACCTGGAACTTTTGTTGAGGCTATCCAATATCTTTTGGTCTTAGCAACTCCCGTTGAGGTAATCACTTATGCCTTTTTTACAGTTTATTTAATACTGTATCATTTTGTTAAATGGTATATAATATACTCAGCGTTTTTGATTCACATCCTATGTTCTCTGATTGTTAGTTGATTCTTATTGGAGTTTGCTGCTCTGTAAGTGGTGATGGATCAGACCCGTATGCAGAGGTTTCGTTGCAGCCTCTACCAGAATACACAATACCATCTGATGGAGTTACCATGACATGCATTGCTTGTACAAATAGAGGTCAGATATTTATGGCTGGACGCGATGGTCATATATATGAGATGCATTATACATCTGGTTCAGCTTGGCACAAACAGTGCCGTAAAGTTTGTTTGACTGCGGGTCTCGGTAGTGTTGTTTCAAGGTAATATGAGTCTATTTACACAAATACTTTATCTGATATTTATGCTTCCCACTTGCTGATGATAGTATTGATCTCAAAGGGGATTTTTGGATGTTCGGTTATTAGACGGAGTATGTGATATTGAATAATTATAATCAGATAATTAGTTGTAGTCTGCATGAGATAGTGTTTGGATAACCTTATGCTGGGTGGATATGTAATAGTTAGATGATAAATTACGCTGTTTTACGTGTTTGACAAATTATGGTAAATTTGGAAACTAACAGATAAAAGACCAAAGTGGACAGTTGATATATTGTTGAAGTATTCAGACTAAAAATATGACAAAACATTTTATCAATCCAATAACAGATTTTGTATTGGTATTTTGAGCAATGAAGATGTGGGTAAGAAGAGTGGTAATCATAATATTTTTTAAATAATCAGTTTTGCTACAACAGGTATGGAATCAGAATGCAAATCTCTATCCATACACTAAGAAGTGGCTGTTACATCTGAAGTTGTGCAATAATTAGATAATCAATCAAATCATGCCTCCAAACACTCACAAAATCAAACTAATGAACACCAATATTTCATATTCATGGTTTAGAGTCTGACTTATGTTATGCTCTTCTCAATTATGTCTATGCTATTATTTTTCCCGATCCAGGTGGGTAGTACCAAATGTATTCAAATTTGGCGCTGTAGATCCTATTGTTGAAATGGCTGTTGATAACGGAAGGCACATATTGTATGCCCGAACCGAAGAAATGAAAATTCAAGTTTACTCGTTAGGTCCAAATGGAGATGGACCACTTAAAAAGGTGACGGAGGAGAAGAATTTGATCAATCAGAGGGATTCGCATAGTGCTGGCAGGTTGTCAGCAGCTGCTCGATCAACAAAAGCCTCTATAGTTTCTATGTCGCCTTTATCTACAGTAGAGTCAAAATGGCTACATCTTGTGGCAATCTTATCAGATGGTAGAAGAATGTATCTCTCAACTACTAAATCCAGTGGAAACAGCAGCACATTCAGTAATAATCTTCAAAAACCAAGTTGCTTAAAGGTGGTCACAACACGCCCTGCCCCTCCTTTGGGGGTTGGTGGTGCTCTGTCATTCGGGGCAATTTCTCTGGCTGTTCGATCTCAAAGTGAAGATCTTTCTTTGAAGATAGAGTCAGCACATTACTCATCTTCAACACTTGTACTATCCGATTCATCTCCTTCAACTACTTCTTCACTTTTGATTGTAAATCGAGATTCAACTACACAGTCATCGTCATCGTCATCGTCTGCTAGTTTAGGGACAGGTGTCAGGAGTTCAAGGGCATTAAGAGAATGTGTATCTTCCTTACCAATTGAAGGCCGAATGTTGGCCGTGGCAGAAGTCCTACCATTACCTGATACAGCTGCAACCGTGCAATCACTTTATTCACAGCTAGAATTCTGTGGATATGATAACTTTGGCGAGTCATCTGAGAAGTTGGCCGGGAAATTATGGGCTAGAGGTGACCTGCCAACTCAGCATATTTTACCCAGACGACGTATTATTATTTTTAGCACTATGGGGATGATGGAAGTTGTTTTCAATCGGCCTGTTGACATTCTGAGAAGGCTGCTAGAGTCTAACACACCAAGAACGATACTCGAGGACTTTTTTAACCGATTTGGTGTTGGTGAGGCTGCTGCCATGTGTCTAATGCTGGCTGCCCGGATAGTCCATACAGAAGATTTTATAAATAATGTTGTTGCTGAGAAGGCGGCTGAAGCCTTTGAGGATCCGAGAGTTGTGGGAATGCCCCAGCTTGAAGGTAGTGGGGCATTGGTGAATACCCGAACTACTGCTGGCGGGTTTAGCATGGGGCAAGTGGTTCAAGAGGCTGAACCAGTTTTTTCAGGTGCTCATGAAGGTCTCTGTTTGTGTGCATCACGCTTGCTTCTGCCTGTGTGGGAACTTCCTGTTATGAGTTCATCTGATGCTACAAGTGGAGATGGAATAGTTGGGTGCAGACTTTCTGTAGAGGCAATGCAAGTTCTTGAAGATAAACTTCGGTCTCTAGAGAAGTTTTTAAGATCTAGAAGGAATCAAAGAAGAGGACTCTATGGTAGTGTTGGTTTGGGAGATTTAACGGGTTCTATTCTGATCGGAACTGGTGCTAATGTGGCAACTGGTGACTGGAGTATGTCAAGGAATTTATTTAGTCCATATTCTCGGAATTTAGATTCTAGTGAAGCAGGCACGTCTAGTAAAAGACAACGGCTTCCATACAGCCCCACAGAACTAGCTTCCATGGAGGTAAATAAGAACATTTCAAATTCAAGTTATATATTAGATGGCAAAATGGGCAGGTCGGGGGTTGTAGTGGGTCAAAACAATTTATTTTGGTACTAGTCTGTATGGGCTAGGTTGACACAAAATACTAATTGTCCGAACTTTTATATTTAGTTACTTGTTTATTTTTATAAATAAGTAGTGATTTAAGTATGATTGTAAATTAGGTGTTTGCAATAATATTTTAACTTTGAATTAAATAATTGTGGAGGGTTCATGCATTGAAGTACACTTTATGCAATTTTCAACCTGTTTTCTTTCAAGCCTTTTTCTTGAAATTTTGTTCTACCTATTACATCATAAGAGATTAAATATAACCTGGATTGACCCATTCATTAGTAAATGCCATGGGTTGAAACTGTCACCTCCAAGTTATATTAATTATTTATAAGATATTTAAAGGTGCTGGATTAGTCAAAACTGCAGCTTAAAAAATATTCTTCAATGAAAAATGCGGATTTTAGGTGAGGGCGATGGAGTGTGTAAGACAGCTGCTTCTTAGATGTGGTGAAGCTTTATTTCTTCTTCAACTTCTTTCGCGACACCATGTGACTCGTTTGCTTCAAGGCTTTGACTTGATTACGAAGCAGGCGTTGGTTCAGATGAGTTTTCACCAGCTAGTCTGCTCTGAAGAGGGTGATAGACTTGCTACCAGGCTTGTATCTGCTTTAATGGAGGTACTACAATTTGAAAGTAACTTGATAGTTCATCTGTTGATAAATTTAGTTCTTGTTAATGATATCCCTAATATTGATTTTTGAATTTGATAGTATTACACTGGTCCAGACGGCAGGGGAACTGTGGATGATATTAGTGGCAGGTTACGCGAAGGTTGTCCAAGCTTTTACAAAGAATCTGATTACAAGTTCTACTTGGCCGTGGAATGTCTTGAGAGAGCTGCTACTGCTTCTAACGATGATGAGAGGGAAATGCTCGCTAGAGATGCCTTTAGTAAATTGAGTGGAGTTCCTGAGTCTGCAGATCTCCAAACTGTGTGCAAACGCTTTGAGGACTTGAGGTTTGTTAGGATGTTAAAACCAAATAGGGATGGCAAAATGAAAAGTTTGGGAACTTGTCAAATTGGGTCAATGTACCCAATACACATTTGAGATATACTACACCTACGAAAAGTATTTCACGAAACCATGGGGAATGTGATTATGTAAGGAGAGAAAGAAGAGATTGGAAAAATAAGTTAATATGAATGGTACATCTCATATGCTACACGGTTTTGTAAAAAACTTTTTGTAAATCTTTGTAACATTTCTCTACAGTTTTTGCCAAAACTTTTGAATTTGTTTTTTTGTTTTATAATTGATTAGTGTGTCAAATTTGACAAAAGGTATAGTACTTCAGTATTAAAGTTTATATTTTGTAATAAGTAATCAGCAGGTTTTATGTACTCAAATAATTTTTGGTGACCTTTGAATCATTTGACTCATTATCTATTAGGCAATTTTGATACATTATCCAAATTGATCCATTTGCAAGTAAATGGGTCGATTACTGAAAGATTAGTATTTCCATATTGGATTATAGTTTTAATCAAGACGTTTCTCTGCACTTAAATAAGTTTTGGTGCCTTTTGAACCATTTTACCTGTTAACTATTTGGCAGTTTCATCCACTTGACTTGTTAGAGTTGACATTATCCAAAATGACCTATTTCAAGTAATTGGGTTGAATTTTCCACCTCTAAAGGCAACAGGCCAACACATGTTTCCTTCTGGTTTTATTGTTTTTCTGAATTGTCAATTGGAAAACTAATAGGACTGTAATTGCAGGTTTTATGAAGCTGTGGTTCGCCTGCCTCTACAAAAGGCACAGGCCCTAGACCCTGCTGGGGATGCTCTTAATGAGCAAATAGATATTGGAATTCGAGAACACGCACTTTCTCAGAGAGAACAGTGCTATGATATCATTGCAAGTGCTTTAAGGTCTCTAAAAGGGGAAGTTTCACCGAGAGAATTTGGTTCGCCCATCAGACCAACCGCACAGTCTTCCCTTAATCCAGTTGCTAAGAAGAAATACATATGCCAGATTATCCAGCTTGGTGTGCAATCATCTGACAGAGTCTTTCATGAGTATCTGTACCGAACACTGATCGATTTGGGGCTTGAGGATGAACTTTTGGAATTTGGAGGACCTGATTTAGTACCTTTCCTACAGAATGCTGGTCGTGAACCTACACAAGAGGTTTTTATTTATCCTTTCGTTAATCACTTAATTGAATCAAGTCAATGTATGTTGTCATTTTGAGAATGTCAACATTTCCGTAAGCACTTTACAAGGATAGCAATGTTGCATAATCTTTCTAGAGGTTGCAAAGTGTATGGGTTAGCCAGGTTTAGTGATGGGACGTAACGGGCTCATGTCAACTCGGGTAATATTTTAACATGTTGAGATGAGCCGGGTTGGGTTAACACTTCTTTTGTCCAAGTTTATTATTGTTTTACCTTTCAAATAATATTATTAGTGCATCAGATATGGTTACAGAAGTTATATTCTTTCAGTGATGATCTAGTTTTGAATAAAATGACTTGGGAGGTTTTTATTACAAATACTCCTTAGGAAACTTTTGACCCACTTGACCTGTTGGACCCATTTGACCCGTGAGCGATGAAATATAACTTGAATAACCATCCATAAGTAAATGGGTTGTGATTGCGAGCTCTATATTATTCTTGTCTATTGATGACAATTTGTTGGAGAAAAGACTTCTTACTGTTTATCTCTCTTAACAATATATGTAGGCCCGTGCTCTTTCTGCTTTTACATCAGGAGCTTCTCCATTGCGCCATTCAGGAGTGCCCATTCCCTCTCATCAAACAAAATACTTTGAGCTTTTAGCAAGATACTATGTGTTAAAAAGGCAGCATGTTCTTGCAGCCCATGTACTCTTGCGATTGGCAGAAAGGCGTTCTAGTTGTTTGGAAAATTTTCCTACACTTGACCAGAGGTACCTTTACTTATAATGATGTCTATACACTGATGGAAAAATGGGTTGGTTCGGCAGGTTTGGTAACTGTTTAAAGCATGTGATTTTGTATGTGTTGGGTTGCAGCTGATCTATCATGCCTTTTGGTGGTTTTGTTAATTATTATAGTATAACTAGAATGTCAAATTTGATGAAATAAAGTAATATTTCTTCAACATTGATCTTAATTTTTTTTATTTATAAAATGATTTTGGAGGCTTTATGTAATTTACACCTTGGGCATCTTTTAACTCGGTTGACCCATTCTTTAAGCTATTTTCGATTTTTTTAAAATACTTATGTGATCCATTAGAGATAAAATACTGAATTGCTGGAAGTGGACCTAAGCTGCCACCCCTATCATGCAGGCTTATCTTCTCATATCCAAAAGTGTTATTAAGTTAAAGAAGATAACATGATAGTTTATGTTCTCAAGTGTTCTATATGCTATTAAATAGTTGAGCGTTATTCGATTGGTACTTCCATGATTTCAGGCGGCAATACTTAAGTAACGCGGTTATCCAGGCTAAAAGTGCAAGTGATAGTGACAGCATGACAAATTCTTCTAGAGATAGTGGGCTGCTGGACTTGCTTGAGGGGAAACTAACTGTTCTCCAGTTCCAGATAAAAATCAAAGAGGAACTGGAGGGTGTAGTTTCTAGATTAGAGGCTGCCCCTAGTACATCAGAATCTGTCCCTAATGTTTCCGAGGCTGAATTTCTACAAACTGTGAAGGAGAAGGTGAAGGAGTTGTCACTTGATTTGAGAAGCATTACCCAGTTATATAATGAATATGCTGTTCCATTTGAGCTTTGGGAGGTATAAGACTTTTCTTGTTTTATATCTCAGTTTTTCTCCACTACGAAAGTAATTACGATTGGTAGAGGTGGCAAAATTAACTAATGTGTTTATGAATGGGCCGGTTTGGCCTGTGTTCATCTGAAACTGGTCGAATCAGTTTGAAAAACGGGGCTAAAAGAGGAGTGGTCTAATAGGTTGAAAGGCACCCAAAGTCTAAATGTAACGCACAGAACCTCTTAAATATTTTGTTAAATGATTTATAATATTATTGTAATAATACTGTTGTCGGAATCATTATTAATGCATTGGTTATTATCATGAACAGTTTTAAAGAGAAAATGATTTATCTCAACCTTAACCTGCCCGTTACCCAACCCACCCTATATAAGCACATTTTGTCATTTTGTTGCAATGTTTTCAACTAATCGGGTTTTACATCTATGGTATAATATCAGATTTTCACTTGATTTTTGTATGTTGTGCACTTCCAGATATGTTTGGAAATGCTCTATTTTGCAAGCTATTCAGGTGATACTGATAGCAGCATTGTAAGAGATACGTGGGCCAGACTCATGGATCAGGCTCTCTCAAAAGGTGGCATTGCTGAAGCTTGTTCGGTGCTAAAGAGGATAGGTTCGCATGTTTACCCTGGAGATAGTGCCGTTCTGCCTTTAGATACATTATGTCTACATCTCGAGAAAGCGTCATTGGTATGGGCTCTTCATCTTTCTCTGATGCATAGATTCTTGAAGGATATTTTAGACATTTGATAAACAGTCGACATTTTACATAAACCTGGTGCAAGCCAAATGTGGTGATCCCTCTAGTATTAGAAAATTGTAGGCATGCAGCATAGAGTAATGTTTGTCTTTTGCAAGTGGTGTTTGGATGTGCTTTCTTAACCTTACTATTTAATGATTCAATGGTCATCTAATGAGTTTCATACCAGTTGCTACAAACTTGTTAATAAGCACTTTCAGAATGTGCATCCAAACATCCTTATTAGAATTCTTGATATATAATTGATCTTTTTTTGCAGGATCGATTGGTTTCTGGGGTTGAAGTTGTTGGTGATGAAGATGTTGCAAGATCACTTCTGGCAGCTTGCAAAGGGGAAGTAGAACCTGTTTTGAACACGTATGAACAGTTGTTATCGGGTGGAGCAATCTTGCTGTCACCAAACTTGAAATTAAGGCTTCTGAGGTCGGTATTAGTAGTCCTCCGGGAATGGGCAGTGTCTGTATCTGCACAGGGAATGGGCACAAGCCCAATTGGGGCTTCTCTCATTCTTCGTGGGACATTTTCTATGGATCAAAGAACTGCTATAAATCATGGGATCCGCGATAAGATAACAAGTGCTGCAAACAGGTAATCTTTTGTTGAAATATAGATAGTAAGTCTCTGCCAGTTTCTGGATTCATCACTGTAACACGTCCACTTTTCCTCGCTTCTAGAATTGTCGAATTGAACCTAACTGGTCTGTAGAGCTGGCAAAATGGGCTGGTCGGGGGGATTGGTTAACACGTCAAAAGCGGTTTAGGTCGAAATGAGTATTGTATAGCGCAGGTTGAAACTGGGAGGACACACAAACTTAATCTATCTTTAGATCTTTCATATATGTGATTAGTATGTTGAATGTGATTACAAAAACAATAATCATTACAAAACAATCTAAAGTTAATGAATAATATGGTTAGGAGGTAATGTGCATTAAAAAACTCACTATTTACTTTTTTTTAGCTAGGTTTTTTATTTGACCTACATGTTTTAAAACACATACCAACTTGATCCTTTTATAACTAATGGGTTGAAATATACCACCTGTAAAGGTCAGTTTAGTTTGGTTTGGTTTGAGATAATTTTGTTTGGTCCATGTTAAAGTATATCACGACCAGATTCAGTTACCAATCAAAATTTTCAACTTCAGGTACATGACTGAAGTAAGGAGATTGGCGTTGCCACAGAGCCAAACAGATGCTGTATACAGAGGTTTCAAGGAGCTTGAAGAATCCCTTATAACTTCTTTTTCGTTTCAGCGATTTTGATTTTCTTTTTGTATCTTATTCGTTTTGTATGTGTCATGTGCTACAATTATATCAACAAAAAGAATAAGTATTTCATGGATTTTTGTCTCTATAAGCATTGGTAATTCCCCTATCCAAAGCAGCTCTCAAGTTTCGGTATCTGAATATTCATCTGTACCTTTTTGTCGGAATATGAAATGATACATCTGTGACACGCCTGTTGTATTCATTTTTTTATTGTGCTGCATAAAGAGCGATTGATATGTTAAAGATCTGGTCTTTTTCTTGTTTACTTTTAGCGTAGATGAAATATGCTTGTATGAAATCAATGTCATTCTGAATAGGACAATGCCAATATTAATTAAAATGACTTGTCTTGTAGGGAAATAGTTTTGTTTTGAAAATGACTTTACCCAGCAATAAAAGGCTAAGTTTGTTAATGATGAATTGTGTTATAGAGAAATAAAATCGATTTATCATTTTACAAAGGTGCACTTGATATTTTCGGAGTAAAAGTAGTCTTACTCTTTTTTTTTTGTTTTTGATAAAGGATTAAAGAGCAACCTTTATACGGGTAGAAGAGCGAGTTATGGATCTCAGCTTTTCAAATTATTGATTTATGGTCCAGAATTAGGCTAGATGCATGGAGGGTTATTTTTAAGATATTTGGAACTTAAGGGCTAAATGTTAGTTTTTAATGAGATTAAGGGTAAATATGTCATTGCACTTGTTATCACAACTATCATCACATCTATCAATTCCGGTAAGAGGTCAAGGACCTTTATCGTTTATTTATTTCTGTTTTGAAAAAAAAATATGTCAAAAATTACACGTAAATCTAACGACTGTACCTTCAAAATCTGTTTCTGGCAAGAAAAAAGGAAAAGAAGTTGTAACTCGTAAGTTAAACGATAACTATCGTTCTTTGTTTATAATATTTTTTTTGTTATTATGTAACATCTTAGTGTTTATTTTACGTTATAGCCACTCGTAGAAGTCAAAGGAAAACTCACTATCAAGTGCATGCTAAGCAGAATGAAGAGGAGATAACTATAGACCTTACGGAATAAATGATGGTAAAAATTATGTCATACCCCAAAATTTATAGATGATATTTTAATACACATAAATGTTTTATTTAAACAAGTTGTGTAAATTATGTGCATTATTATTATTGATTGTGAAATATTGAAGTTGCCTAAATGTTAAGTTGTGGGGGTGTAATGTTAAGAGAATGAGACTAAGGGGTTAGAAATGTAAATATCTTAATAAAACTCTAAAACCTTCTACAAATACACATATACATACGTACGCATACACACATACACCCTGTACATACTAGAACAAGAAGGAAGAAGAAAGGAGAAGGAGCTAACTCTCAAAATGAATATAGAAAAGTTGAATTGGAGTTATCCTCATCATCCCTAACCTAAGGTAAGTGTATGTTCTTATTCTTTTGACCTAGAAATGGAGGAAAGTGATGCTTTTGATTTAGGATGATGGTAATTAATGAAGTAATCCATGAATTATGTTTAATTCATGCTAGTAGTTGTCTATGGTTGGTAATTGTTGATTTCAAACTATACAATGGTGAGATTTTGGTTAAAAGCTTATTAAACCCAACTTAGAAAGGTTGAATTCGGGTTTAACATGATAAGCCAATAAATTGTTAGTTTAAGAGTAAATTTGATGCTATTAGTTGTGATTAAAGTGGTGATTCAAGCAATTGAACTATAAATTGGTTCATGGGCTAGAATGATAAAATTATGCTAGTTTGACTTTTTAAAGTCAAAATGGGCACAATTGAATTAGCTGTTGATTAGTGATAAAAGAAGTAGTATGAATATTAATACATGTTTATTGTATTGTTAAATTGATTATGTGGCATTGATAGGTGTTAAATAAGTGGAGAATTGAAGTGACAAGTTATCTTCCTTAAATCACCAAGGTGAGTTCATATAGTAATTAAATGAGTTATGTTGATTGAATGAATCCGGATTATATCCTGTAAGAAGATTCATATGCTAGTGGAATAGGTGGTTTCATGTTGTATATGAACCACGCAGTTGAGTTGCAAAATGGATCCGGATTACATATGAGTTAGAGGATCCCATTGACAGTGGAGTAGGTGTTTCATGTTGTAAATGAACCACATGATGGTTGCTCTACATTGTACAGATTCTCTAGCCTTGTGCTAGTTTAGTTGTGATGAGAAAGTGGAGTTGATTGCGGATCCGTAATGTTGTGCATGTCATGTATATGCTAGTTGTTAGTCAACTCACGTTGACTCCAATTGTTAATTGAAATTAAATTGTTAGCTACTCAAGTTGATTGTTGACCTCAGTTGTTAATTGATTCCAATTATAGTTGATCTTGTTGTTGTCGAGTTGGTTGATTTAGTTGTTGATTAATTGAGATATGTACTTGACTTTAATTACTAGTTGCATTCATTTTGTTGAATTATGTCAAGTTGTTGATTGTGAATTAAGTTGTTGACTTTTGATAAGTTGTAGTGAAGTCAAATTATTGATTGATCTTAAATAACTAGTCGATATCATGTTGTATAATTGAGCACCATGTGTTCAAGTGGATGATAAGTGGTTTAAGTTGGTTGTGAAGTTGATCAAATTGATCCAAAGTTGTTAAGTTGTTTACTTGCTTAATTACTTATGAATTAACTAAGTGATTCGCTTACAACTTTAGTTGTATTGATTTTGTAGACGCAAGTGAATTGGGTAAGAAGGAAGCTCGTGGAAAGGGGAAGGCTTAGAGAAGGATTGTTGGGCACTTGACGTAAGTTTGCAAGTGCTATTCTCTTTTAATCAAGGCTGAGATCACACACACTTGTTAAGTTGAACCCATGTTTTTGTAAGCGACCAAATGGGTCAAGATTATGTTTCTGTATAAAGTTTTGATGATAAATGTTGTTTATGACCCAACTAAGTTGTTTTGACTAAGTATTGAAAAAGCTGATTGGTCTGTGCTGATTAGCTCGTGCTGATTGCATTTTCTGATGTGATAAAAAAATTAAAATTTTTTTGGGTGTAACAAATTATCAAGTTGAAAAAGTAAAGTTGATTTCCAAGAACTCAACTTTTCTAAAAAATCAAGAAGTAGTTGATAGACTTGTTCCCGCGATATGGAATTGGAATTCTGAAAGTTTGAAAGCTCGGCCGGATACTGAGTTAAGTTATGGAGGTTTTGGTCTTGACAATGTCAATATTATTGAAGGATTTGAGGAAGTTGATTCGAAAAAGAAGATGATATCGGCTGGTAAAGATAAGATAAGATATCTTGAAAAGGTATTGTATCTTAACAATTTTTTTGTTTGTTATTTTAAAATTTTAAATTAAGCATCTTCTTTTTATATTTTTACAGATATTGATGAAGTTTCTGATTTGGTTGATGTTTTTGAGATAGGAGATCAAAAGCTAATGGTAGTTGATTTATTTTTTATTCACTGCATTTTGTTTTTCTATATATTATAGTGTTATATGTCTTCGATCACTTCTAATGCATGTCATTTTATGTTTTTGTTGCATTATGTTATTGTAGTTCATAAAAAAAATAATTATTATTTTACCTTTAATAGGATTTGAAGAAAAGTATTAAGTTACATCTTAAAAGGGTGGTTAGGTCAATGCGTGTGATAAATGATTACATATCAACTGCTTCATCGAATTACCCTGTTAATTATTGAGTTAATATCACTATTCGAAGAAAGGAATGAAAAGTTTGGATTGTATTCTGTTAAACAATTGGAAGAGTTGGTTCAGTAGCTGAACGTGTGGAAGAGGAAGTTAGTGTTGTAAATGACTTTGCTGAAGAGCAATATGAAAAAGTAGTTTATGTTAAAGATGTCGTTGAGCTTGAAACTGATGTTGTAAGTGAATAAAATGTTAATGTTGAAGATATTCAAGAGAGTACAGACTATATGGAGATTGATACTTCGAAGTGACCGAAGAAGAGGAAGTTGGATGATGGTTGTCTATCATTTGATTCGGGTATTTCGCCTGATTTAATTGTTCGGACTGATGTGTACAAAAGTTTGTTAGTGGATAATCCGTTTATAGATCATGTGGGAGATGGAAGACCTGTTCAAGTTCATTCGTTAAAAGACTCTGATGAAAAATTATCTTGAAAATCCCCCGTTATTCAAGCTCATGGAGTGTGATCAGATCAAAGTAAATCATTAACAAAATATGAAGAAACTGAACTAGAGGCGGCTGCTACTTTGGCCTAGGCACGATCTCTAGCATTAAATGAAGGTGCAACGAAAATAAAATACTCATCAGAGGGCTAAGGAAGAAACCATTTTGAAGCAAAAAGGAGTTGAATTTAAAAAAAGAATAGAAAAGGAAAGAAGGCGGCAAGAGATTGAATTTAAACTTAAAGAAGAACTTGTTGCAAGGCAGAAGTACGAAATTTTTAAGAAAAAGCAGAAAGAAAAATTTGTTGCATAATTGTAGTTTCAGGAGCTTGAGTTTAAAAAGAAAGAAGAAGCCACTGCAAAAAGGCAGTGTGAAGAGCTTGAGTTGAAAAGAAAGAAAAAGTTGCTTATAAGAAGTAGATTCTAAGAAGGTTGCCGAAGAATTCGAACTAAAGCATAAAGAAGATGCGGTTGCAATAAAACGTTTTGAAGAGATTCAGTTGAAATAGAAAGAAGAAGTTGCTTTAAGGCATAGGTTTGAAGATTTTCAGAAAACGAAGCAAGAATAAGAAGTTGTTAAAAAGCGTTATGAAGAGCTTGAGGTGAAACGAAAACAAGAAGTTGAACAATTGAAGAGACCTGAAGGCACTGAGAAATGATGAATTTAGTACACCACATGCACCAATTTATTAATGTATTTTGTCTTAATTATTTATTTGCTTTAAATTAGTTGAATTTGTAATTAAAAAGACAAAAATAAAAAAGATGAACTCTAAAAACTCAGTATTCTTTAATGTCTCAATTTTCAACATTAATATTTTTTAGAACACTGAAAATAAAACCGAATATTTAGTTAGCCACTTCTTATACTCTTACTGTCTTACAAGTAACAATGTTGTATACATTAATAATCAGTATCACATGTTATTCAACGTATTATATAAAGCAAATTTGGTAAAAATTATGACGCAATATATTATGTTGGGTTGGAAGCTTTTTAAAAAAGTAAACGAATTCAATTCTACTTGTTTATTCTAGGAAGTTAATGACGTCTACATGGAAAGATTTGTAATTGATATCATTCACATAATTTTGTATGACACGTACTTTACCCTCGTTGCTTATTCATAGATTCCCGTTGAATTTTGTTTTTGTTCTTATTCAAATATTTATATTCACAAACTAATCCATTTTAATTGGCTTTAGGGAACATCTTTTGGCCAACAAAAATAAAAATAAAAATACAATCATGAAAATAAAGAAATAAATACTCATGTTTAATTGTTTAAGTTTTCTTCGATACACGTCTACACAAAAGTTTTAACTGTATTTATTTTATATACATAACAATTACACGTATTTCATTAAGGGTGACTTCGTAATTCTCACGTAGCTTAAGCACTCAAGGTAAAAAAGTCATTGGTTTAAAATTTTAGTTAGATTTTAGCTTTTTACAACCACAAATATCCTTGTAAAAGTATTATGATTATCTCAACAAATCTCTTTGTGTGCATATACATGAAGTGTTTACCTTAGTTTATTTTAACATTTTATGAGTTTATTAAGATGTTCAAAAGTTGAAAAGAATTGTATTATATCAGGGTGTGAGCTTGTTAGCTCAAGTTTATTATTTATTTAAACTAAATTCATAAGCTCACAAGCACTAATCTACCTTGTTAAAAAAAGACCTATAACCAATTTCTATTAATAGCATAAAACAATATGACACTGGTTAAAAAACTTGAATAAAATAGATATATATTTTCGTCAAAGGGTTAGACTAACTTGTACTGTTAAAATTTTCTTATAAATAAAATTAATTTATTTTTTCGCGACTATATGAGTGTAGACATAAAAATTTATAATAATTGACTGTCTTGCAACAAGTTCTGAATAATTTTAAAATTTTAAGATGTTTTCTTTATAAACTCGCTATAATATATATTTAATCTAATTATGATGAATTACAAACTTATTATAACAATAAAAAAAATTATTGTCGATATAAAACAATGCTTGGATAAAGTAATATGAATAAAACAATGTAGTTCATTATAAGATAAACGTTAACCATTTGTTATTTTGTGTTTTGAGTGATGGAAAATATTAATTAAAGTGTGAGAGTTTAACTGTAATTTAAAGGCAAATTAAGTGTCAAATAAATAAAATAATAAAGGAGTATCATAAAATTTGTAAGAACTGATTCTGAACATATCAGCAAATTTGATTTTGACCTTCTAATATTAAATTTTCACCATTAGATTTAAAAAGAATGATAATGATGGGTTAAAATTACTCAATTATATCATCTTTTAATTGTTTAATAAAAATATTTAAAATCGTAAGCATTCAACTTTATTCATGTTTATTGATTTAACATGAAAACTTTGTGTTCATTAAACATTTGTTAACCTAGGTTGTTAGAGTATAAGTAAAAATTATTTTTTAATCAATTCTTATTCCGTCACAAAAAATAACTTAACTTTGTCATTATAACATGAGTAACAACCTACTTCTAACTGATAGTGCAAAATAATTAATAACGGTAAAATAAGTTGGATAGTAATACTGAGTTTTATTTTTATGGAAACAAAATCTACATTCAATTAAATAAACTACACTTGCTACAAAATACGTGCTAATTACACTATTGTCCTTTAACCTTTTGGTACAAAAAGCTGGCAAACTAAACGGGATCCGTTAAATGACACCGTTAATTACCTTATTTCCATCAGATCTCTGATATCACTCGATAACACTTTACAATCGTTACAATTACAATTTAAACGCCGTTTTCAATTATTACTTTATACGGCGTTTAAAATAGTTAGGCATAAAAAAGATGTTTTCTTTATAGTTTTATTTGAATGAATTGAATAACAAATTCTGAATAATTGCTTTTGTTACAATTTTCTGTTATGGCGGACATTTTGACGGCGATTCCGGCTGCCGTTCTTCGAAATCTCGCCGATAAGTTATACGAGAAACGAAAAAATGCTGCCCTTGAGGTTAGGGTTAGGGTTTTATTATTTTTGAATTTATTGATTTTGACTTTTTCTAGGGTTTTTAGATGATAAATTTGATGCCTTGGCTAATTGTTACTGTTAGATTGAAGGAATTGTGAAGCAATTGACAGTTGCTGGAGATCATGATAAAAATAATGCTGTGATTAATTTGTTGACTCATGAGTTTACGTATTCGCCGCAAGTGAATCATCGAAAGGTATATCATAATTAATTTAGTTGATTTTATTTTGTAATTTATATAATTGGATGTTTTGTTTTTCAGGGAGGGTTGATTGGACTGGCCGCAGCTACTGTTGGTTTGAGTGCGGAAGCTGCTCAACATCTTGAGGTAGCTATTATATTGATTAAGCAAAATTGTATCAAGTTGTATTTAGATTTAATGATTTACCGAATTCACGAAGTTATAAATGTAGTTTTCTTCGATAAATGTCTATCATTAACCGAATTAGTTGGACCTCGAATTAGACTACGTGTCCGACAATATATAGTAGTGTAGGTGTTGGTAGTCATCCCATAGTTGCAAGAACTAATCATGAATCACGACGTGATCACCTAGTATCTCCTTGGTATACGCAATGTAATTTTATTAGCTTGTCTTTTTTCTTGAATGAGTTATCAACATCTACATGCTTTGAGTTATCTCACTAGTTTTAGGTAGTCTTGATATCTTCTATGAGTAATATTCTAGCTGATTTGTGTTGTTACATAGAATATTGAATTGATAACTGATGGTATTATGGGTGACATTGCATCTTTTAATGTTAAGTTAAAGCAACATTATGCATCCATTAATGCTGTTAAAAAACACTTTAAAGGTTTCTAATTTCAGTAATCCATCACAAACGTGGGCTAGTTTTACATGTAGAACGCATAACCTAACTTGATGTTAGACAACCATTCTTCTTATATATACTCAGCTCTGTGCATGCATGTTGCAAATATCAATCTGCTAGAAATATGAATTTGTATTGTTTTTGTCAGTTTACATTTATTAACATTACTTATGTTCTTTCCCTCTTCTCTTTTTCCCTTACAACCCATATATCAGCAAATTGTACCACCAGTGATCAACTCTTTCTCTGATCAAGATAGCAGAGTTCGTTATTATGCTTGTGAGGCTTTATACAACATTGCAAAGGTAAGACTGAATAATGACTTAATCACATGGGTATAAACAATTCAACTGGGGTTTAGCTTATACCTTTTTGCAGGTTGTGAGAGGAGACTTCATTGTTTTCTTCAACCAGATATTTGATGCTTTGTGCAAGCTTTCAGCTGACTCGGATCCCAATGTACAGAGTGCAGCTCATCTTTTAGATAGACTTGTGAAGGTGAATGGCTTGTTTATTTGTTATTTTTGTTAACGAAGTTGCTAGTGTTAAATTATTAATGAAGAAAGAAATGAATGCTCTTGTTGAAAACAGGACATTGTGACAGAGAGTGATCAATTCAGGTGATTATCTTATGTTTTTTCCGTTTCAAGTATATATTATAATCTGGGTACACTAGTAATCCTTTTTTATCTTTCCCACTTTCATTTATCAGCATTGAAGAATTTATACCTCTGTTACGAGAGCGAATGAACGTGTTGAATCCTTATGTCCGCCAGTTTTTGGTTGGATGGATCACGGTGTTGGACAGCGTTCCAGACATAGATATGCTTGGCTTTCTTCCTGATTTTCTTGATGGTAAATGATCTCACTTCAGAGTTAAATGGTATTACCCGTCAATGAGCATGTTTTTGGTCTCAGACCGATATTGGACATTACTAACATGTGGCGGTTTCAGGTTTATTTAATATGCTAAGTGATTCCAGCCATGAAATTCGGCAGCAAGCTGACTCAGCACTTTCGGAGTTTCTTCAGGAGATCAAGAACTCCCCAGTATGACTTCTTTAACTATTTGTCTATCATTTTTGGGAAATTTTGTACTTTATGTTGCTTTGTTAGACTAGTACTATTTTGTGTTTATGGATATAATGCCTAGTTGGCACTAGTAATAGTTACCAGCATTCCATTAACTTGCTAATCTGTTATCCGAAAACCAACAGTGTCTTTAAATCTCTCATATATTGCAATAGCAATTTTTATCATTTATTTGAAAATTTCTGACTCTAGCAGTGCTACTCATGAAGTCTGTAGATTATGGTCGCATGGCAGAAATACTAGTGCAGAGAGCATCTTCCCCTGATGCATTCACTCGTTGGACTGCAATCACCTGGGTAAGTAAGGATACTTTCCTAATTAGGCTCTGGTTCTTTTCTGAGATATTTTGAAATTATCTGGGTAAGTAGGGATACTTTCTTATCTAGGCTGTGTTCCGTTTCCGATTCTTGTACCTTTTTATGAATTTTCTTTTTAAGAAATAAAATAGTACTATAGTTTTTTCTAATCCTAAATCGATTAGACAGCTGTTATTATTTATTTTATCATCATTATTAATATTTTTGCAGATAAACGAGTTTGTGAAACTCGGTGGTGATCAGCTGGTTCCTTATTATGCGGATATATTGGGAGCTATCTTGCCTTGCATAGCTGATAAAGAAGAGAAGATACGAGTTGTAAGTTGAATATCTTTCTTCACTTGTATGTGAAGATGAAACTAAATATTAGGCTTTCCAAACTTAAATTAATTTGTTGGTAATCACTTTCCAAATATCTACAGTTTCATGCTTATCTTAAATTCTAGATAGTCTTTTATAGAGAATTTTATTCTAGTCTTCTGGATAACTATTGGTTATAGTAGTATAGTATGATTAACTCAATACTCCTAGGTATTAAATTAAATAAATAGATTTAAAATTCGTTTTTCTAGGTTTTCACAAGTTCTGATTATTTTAATCAGTTACCAAATATTTTGTTTATCGCATTATTTCATGAACATGTCAAAATTGCCTCTTGAAGAGCTTACGTTCCTTCCAAGATGGCAAACGTTCTTAGATTTACTGAACGGCTTAAAGTTTCATGGAGCTCACGTTTTCGTGATGTTAAATTCTTTCTCTGGCATCTTCTTTATATTTGATACAAATTAAATATATATATATATATTTGAATACTTATGGTAAACACATCATTCTTGTGACTTATCAGGTAGCTCGTGAAACAAATGAAGAGCTTCTTGCAATCAAGGCTGATCCTGCTGAAGGATTTGATATTGGATCAATCTTGTCCATTGTGAAGAGGTCTGAACTTGGTATTTTGTTACTATATTTATAGTATGGGTTTCAAGGTTTACTTATTTGGGTTATCAAGCTTTTCTATAATTACCCGTACTGAAATGTTTTTGCTGCATGTGCTGTTTTCTTAAATGTTTCTTTCCTCAATTTAACAGGCAGTTGTCTAGTGAATATGAGGCGACTCGGATTGAATCGTTGCATTGGATTTCAACCCTTTTGAATAGACATCGAATGGAGGTACTGTCTTTGGTCATCATGATACTTACCCGCTTGTTTCTTTTTCTTTGAAAGTTATCTGTTCGGTATCTTTGGTCTTTATTTAATGTATATTGAATTGACACTTACACTCTTGCTGCCCAAACCAGGCTGGGGTGAGTGCTTTGACTTATGGAATGAGAAATTCTATTATGAGTGTTAGACATGCTTATGCTTTATGGTTATCTACTTATCTTCATCATTTGCTTTTTCTATCTTGTGATTCTGGACATATGCATAGTGTTTGGTGTGCTTCTTGGTTCCTTTTCAAGCTCATATGGAACTGTTTTTGTCCTTTTTAGAGAATCTAACTCCATGTTTTTATTGTTTTTATTCTCGGTATGTATTCTTCAATTTTCCATTGATTCATATTCTTTGCGAATTGCTTTTCTTTAAGTATGATTGCATATGTGCGTGGAAGTTGAAACGAATCTCGTTTAGTACTATCTACAACAATTTAGCGGGATATATCGGCTTGCTGTTTATTAGGACATGCTGGTACAGCTCTAAATGTTTTTGAAACTTAACATGTACTAAAATGTATACCAAATAAAAATCGATAACATATTCTTATGCATGTTGTCTGTTGTAATGCTAATTGAGAGTCTAACCAGTAAGGAAAAGAAAAGAACTAATGAGGAAATGGTTTATACGTGTAACAGGTCCTGTTGTTTCTAAATGATATTTTTGACACACTTCTTAAAGCACTATCGGATCCCTCTGATCAGGTAATCTTTTCATTGCTGCTTCATTACCCTCTTTAATCATTTCATCTCACTATATTCACATTTGGTCAAGTAACTGTGGTATTCTTTTTATACTTAAAGATGATATGGAGTAAGGTCTTTTCCTTTGTACTTGTCCTTGATTAATTAATAGCATAAATCCATAGTTCAGCTCCTCGTGATGACAACTAAATGGTGTCAGTATAGTTGGCTCCAAGTTACAAGTACAATTACCGTTTAACATATCCTAGTTTTTTAGCTCAAAGGGCAGATTCGAATTGGAAATTATCAGTGATTAAGAAATCCAATAATGCATTTCACGTTGCCAGTATCTTATGCAGTTGATATAGTGATTTTTTTTAGTCAATAACCACTTCTACTGTTCTCTCTAAACAGAGTATCGTTTTTTGCTTGAATGCTAAAATCTGTTTTGCACATAGTTATGTTTTATGTGTATGGGTTGTTTTGTATGGTAACTTGATAGGTGGTGCTCCTGGTGCTGGAGGTGCATGCATGCATAGCAGAGGATCAATATAACTTCCGCCAGCTTGTTGTTTTTCTAGTTCATAAGTTCCGGACGGACTACGTACTCCTGGAAAAGTAAGCTTCATCTTCTTTTTCTTGAATAAAAAGATGGTCTGAATGTCTTGTTGTTTTTTCTTCATATTATCTCATTCTTCCCCTTTTTTAAACATGTTCGTATAGGCGTGGTGCTTTGATAATCCGTCGCCTTTGTGTACTTATAGATGCTGAAAGAGTTTACCGGGAACTATCTACAATTCTAGAGGGGGAAGCTGATCTGGACTTTGCTTCTACTATGGTTCAGGTTCTTAATTTGTTCTCTTACTTATAGTCTCCTCCCCCCCTCTTCCAAGAATCAACGTGTGAGTTTGGGAGTCAAACTTAGTATCTAAATTTTGCGAAGTTAAATTAGTTTATGTCTTCGATTGAATTCTCTCCATAATTTAAGGAAATTTCTGTACGTAGTTACAAAAATAACCTATTTGACCTTGAAAAGTTTGAAGTGGAATCTTTTCCTATGTAGAAGTGGTGCTATACGATGCAATAGAATATGCCAGTATGCAACTACATGAAATATAATTGATAGAAAGTTGCAACCTAAACACTTTGTTATGAGGTTTCACAAACCTTAGTTCGATTCAAAGGGAAGTTAGTTGCTTGCAGTTTCTAACTCTATATATTTTCATTTTATTCCAGGCTTTGAATTTGATTCTACTCACTTCGTCTGAGTTGTCTGGCCTACGGGATCTTTTAAAGCAATCACTAGTTAATGCTGCTGGAAAGGACTTCTTTCTTTCACTATATGCCTCATGGAGCCATTCATCAATGGCCATATTAAGTCTCTGTCTATTGGCACAGGCAAGTCTCATCTTTCTCTTCTTATTCATCTTTTTTGCTGTTTTCTTTGTATCCATATATCAATTGTAGTTGTAAAGATAAAAAACTATCTTTGTGTCACGTCTAATGTTTTTATAGCTATATGTTTGTTTCGTCTTACAGTCTTATCAGCATGCAAGTTCAGTCATCCAATCTCTAACGGAGGAGGATATTAATGTCAGATTCTTGGTTCAGCTGGATAAATTAATAAACTTATTGGAGACTCCAATTTTTGCTTATCTTAGGCTGCAGGTATGTTGCTGCTTCTTTTTTCATGCAGTTGTTAGAAAGTTAAAGTTCAAGTTGGTTTTCTGTAGATAGTTGATTTAAGTACATAGTACTTAACAACTGAAGCTCCAGTACTACTATTATTATTATCTCGGGCGTAGCATTACAGCCTTATCATCTTACTTGCAGCTTCTTGAACCTGGAAGATATATATGGTTGTTAAAAGCCTTGTATGGTCTTCTTATGCTACTTCCCCAGGCATGTCTTATTAATAGTTGATACCAAATTATAATATCCCATAGAGGTGGCAGTTTCGCTCGTTTACTTATGAACCGATTGATTTCGTTTATATGTTTTATCTTTAATCGATTGAATGGGTAAAATAAAAGAAGTAGCTTAAATGAAAAAGGGTTGAATGGGTCAAACATGTCAAAAGTTGTCCAGAGGTTTTTTTACATGATAGTTTCCAAATTATTATTGTACTCAATGAATTAGGTCACTGTTGCAATAATATGATTTTTGTAATCAAATTTGTCACATGAATGACATGTAATCAAAATTAAAGTTTCTGTGCAAAATCATTCCAGGTCAACTCATCCTGGCCCGGTTTGAAACGCACAAATAAAGTTGTCTGTTTTGACCATCAAGCCGAGCTCATTTTATTGCCACCTCTAGCTTTTATTGATGGCTTTGCACTATTCTTGGTGCTCCTGGTGTGTATATGTCCACATCTCATTTTATGTGTCTTTCTACTCATTATTGCAGCAAAGTGCAGCCTTTAAGATCTTAAGAACTCGTTTGAAGACGGTGCCTTCATATTCCTTTGACAAGGAGCAACTCAGCCATACATCATCAGGGATGTATATTTCTGATGATGGTAACATGAACGATGATTCTCGTAATATGCATAATGGAATAAACTTTGCATTTTGGTTGCAACAATTCGAACAGATGCAGCAACAGCATCGTGTACATTTTAAATCACAAGCACGGTCACGCAACACTTCAATATCTTCCTCAAAGGTTTGTTCCATAAATTGACGCGATGAATAAATTTATTCTTTCTGTCAGCAATAGAAAGATTAAGGGTGTGTGTGGATGTGCAATTTGAATTATTTCTAGGGCATTCAGTTGTCAAAATCAGATAATCAGCTGTAATAAAATAGGCCGGAGAAGTAAGTGTTTGGATTGTCAGAGGCATAGTTTGTTTGTCCAAAACTTTTAGTCGCAATATGCCAATATCCTGTTCCAAAAGGCAAACCAAAACACCCCTATATTGGCTAAATATGCTTGAACTGACATACCTAGAAGGCTAGAACAAGGATTGAGATGAGTTTCCGTTTGAAATTAACATTTTCTTTTAAATCAAATTCATTTGTTAGACATGACTTACCTCTCTGCAGGTCAAAGAGGTTCAAAATCACGAAGAATTTAAAGGGCCACCTGTGCCAGAGTTGAGCAGGCCTCCTTCAAGATTATCTCGTAAAGGTCCTGGACAATTACAACTATGATGGATGTTAATCAAGGCTCAAAATCCAGTACGGATTGTAGATTGTATATCATAGTAGTCTTTTTGTTGCTATTTCTGTTGAACTCGTGATGGAGGTTTTTTCTCTTCTTTTTGATTTTTTATTTATTCTGTTTTTCCACTTCCCTGAATCGCCCTTGGATATATCCAAGTTATTCTTTACTCTGGACAATTGCTCTTGTGGTTCTGTTAATTTTGTTGATAACCACAGGACCAGAGATTAAATATTGAGTTAGAAGTTGCAGATGCTTTGGAAAATATTCTTATAATAAGAAATCTCAAGGCCTTTGTTTGGTACATTTGGTGTTTTTTCACGTTTTGTTTTATGATCTTTGTTTCTATGAAGTGACGAGATTCGATAAATGGGATAAGTTAGTCTGTTAAATGAGCTTTCTGTTACGACTCATCATAAATGGGATGACCTTCCGTTTGAGCAAATAAATGTGAGATTTTTGTATAAACTTTTCAGGAAGATGCAATTTCCAGAAACTGTTTACATTTCATTTAGCAGGTAAGATCTTCAAATTTATGACAAGCATGCGGTATACCTTGTGTTGAGCATAAAACATCCATTCTTCCATCTGATGTTCTGTCACTAATGATTCTGAAAATTAACATACATGCATGCTTAATAGGGCACGCTAATTACCACTGTTAGAGTTGGCAAATTGGTTGGGTCAGAGTCAACATGGTTTGAATTGTTTGGTTGATCGGAATTTTTTTTTCAAACTAACCACTATTTACAAGTAGGCGAGTCTGAGTTTTCAGTGTAACTGACAAATCAAATGTTTAGTGATAAGTGATAACACATCCTATTCTTGCCTGAAATATTTGGTTGCCGGATTTGCACCATATCTTTGTATATCGTGATTGCTTCATATATGGCTTTCAAGATCTTGGTCTTAACAACTAAACATAGCAACTGTCGTATTTGGCTTTCAAGATCTTGGTCTTAACAACTAAACATAGCAACTGTTGTGGTAATTGCTGTGCGAACAATAGTCCACTCTTTCTTATGGTTCATCAAAATGCAAAGATAAAGAAGTCGTTCCATTGGGCTATCAAGCCGAGAAGGTACCAAACATTAGGCACATATACTATTACATCGACTGTGGTTGAACAACAATGCATAAAACATTGAATCAAACACTATAACCCATATTCCTATACAGCAATATGTACATAACCCTACAAAATATATTAGAGATTATTGATAAATACATCTCTGGATAAAAACTGGCAATATAACCAATTCTCTCATTTTTAGGCTTTTGTGAAAAACCCAACATTTACAGAGCATATATCCTCTCATGGTCAGATTCATCATCCGAAATATTAGCAGAATGCGACCATGAGAACGACTTACTTGCACTCGCCCTCCTAATCCGCCTCTGAGAATCATTCCCAAAATACCCAAAATGTTGCCTGAAAACAAAATAACACAAACTCACAAGTGTCCCCAAAAGAATCGGAACACCAACAACTGTAATTGTGATAGCCATCCATGAACTTCTTTTCCCAACTACTACAAATGCAATTGAACAAAATGCCCCACAAGTACTAATCCCAGCTGCCCACATTAACTTATTCACAACCGACACAATCTGTCTCTGGGCCTGCGTGTCCCAAGCCACCAGCGTAATCTGAACCACCACAACCGCTAACGATATAAATAGTGATGTTGCATTAAAAAGACAAAAAGCCCGAAACGCTGGAGTGTGAGCTATATCAGCTTCACCTGCTTCTTTACCCGTTCTCAAATACTGCCCAGGGAGATTAAAGATGGCTAAGAAAGCTATCGAAGCGAATAAAACTGCAACAACGGTTAACGAGTTGATGGTGTTTTGAACAGCTTCTCGGTGGATCTTTTTTAGTTCTTTAGCAATACCCGATACACGTTTTTGTGTTTGTTCATTTTGTAAGAGTTGTGAGTGAACTCCCTGTCTGATGTCACTAACGGTTCTTTTAATTTCCATTTGTTCATCGATTCTACCAACATGTCGAGCGTGCTTGGCACCAGCTTCACCTAAAGCTTCCATGATTTCTAACTTTGGTGGGCCATAATTTAGCATATCGGCTATATCCATAGCGGTTTCTTGTTGAAAATTGATTACGTTGACGCTGATTGAAGTGTAGCCCAGCAACAGGCTTACAATCTGAAAATATTTGAACCCATTATTTCAGAACAAAGTTTTTGAAGGAGTTTATTCCAATTACAGTAGCAGAAACAAAGATTGAACCCACTAAATGGAGAACCAATGTACAAGAGGTGGCAATATGTCCAAGTCTGAACAGGTGGGGCTGGGTTGGGTTGACCCGCCAATGCCATTTTGTCTTTTTACAAAAAATATAGATAAGTAATATGCTAATTAAGATTAAGAAACAATTTTATTGCAATAATAATCTAAATAATTGATTAACACGATTTAAGGGGTTGTATGCATCTAAAAGAAATAAAATAATAATAAAGACTTTTGGGGGTTAACCCATTTGACCCATTCAACCATTTGAGTTTTTTTATTTGGCCTTTTTTGTGGAGATAAAACACAACCCAAATCGACACATAAAAATGAGCTGAACTTGCCACCTCTGTAAATTATGATCAAATTGCTTGATGACCTAAAACAAAGTCATTAAAATTACTTTTAACTTCTTCTTTTAGTGTTTGAAACGTGATAAGAATATGAAATGAGCAATAAGTTAAAATAATACCTGCGATCGACATTTCCTAGTAGCTATATGAATAGCGGTGTTACCCTTCTTGTCACGTTCATTTAGAATCGAGTGATCAGCTAGCAATAAATCCTCGACCACAGCAGTACTCTGCCCTTTCACAGCCATATGAAGTGCAGTCTGACCCTTTTTATCTTTTATCGCTACAATACCTGGATCTTTTTCAATAAGCGCTTTTACCATATTCGTTTTACCATATCTAGCCGCTGTATGCAATGCAGTTTTCCCATTCTTCCTCACAATCCTTATACAAGTAACATCTGCATCTAAAATGGCATTCACAACATCCAGATGATCCTTAACAGCTGCTGAATATAACGGGCACGTGTTTTTCCCATCACATACTTTACAAAGCTCGGGCCATAATTTCAAAAGTTCGTTCACGATTCCTGGATGTATTATAGCATAAGTCGTTAGGCGTGAAGGTTTTTCTATACCCAAATGATAAATTACACATAACTTTGACCCCTTTGCAGTTACCAATAATAGCATAGTTGTGTCATGAAAAAAAATCAAATCTTTTACTGTACCCAAATGAGATCAAATCCTTTATCATCTTTTTCGATGCCCAAATGAAATTCTTTTTGATCCTTTTCCTTACCCAAATCAATAGATTAATCTTTTTCAATATCCAAATGATAAATTAGACATAACTTTGAACCTTTCACGAGTTTTTAAAAATTCCACCATGGTTATATAATTAATTAACAACTGCAGCCCCTAAACATTTTCTATCTTTCAAGAAATCAATACTAGTAAACACTCCTAATATGCACTTCTAAGATTGATGATTACAATAAAATTAACCCTTAAACAACCAAATACAACAATCTACATAACAAACAAATACTATACTTTGGTTTTATAAAAAGTCCCAAAATGTAACACTTTTTACGCAATTAAAAACACAAATAGCTCAAATTTCAAGCAAACAAATTGATAAGATCTAGAAAAAGAAGCAATTATAAAAGTTAAAGTTACCTAAATGACCTCTTTCAGCAGCAATATGAAACGCATCAAAATCTGATTTAGACCTAATTTTCACAATTTCAATATCACAAAACTTTAGCAAATAACAAAACACTTCAAAATAATTATTCTCTGCAGCAATATACATCGCCGTTTCTCCGGCGTCGTTTTGCATCGTCATCAAACCATATAGTGACCCTGTATCTATATCTCCATCATCGTTGACTATCTGTTTAACCGATTCAAGATCATTTGACCGGACGGCTGAGAAGAAAGATTGATGCGATATGAATCGTATTGCTTTTGAAGATGATGGTGATGAATCCATTTAAAATGAAATTATATTTTCTGTGTGTGTATGAGTATGTGTTATCTTGTTGTTGCTTAATGAAGTAACGAATTCAACGGTGTGAAGAAATCGGTAATTCTTTTTATTTATTTTTTCGGTCTGATGATTATAATTTGTAGTTCAATACTTCAATAATTGATTGTGAGGTTCCATTTGGTGATTATAATAATATTCGATTTTTGGGATAACTTTATTAATTTTGTTGTTTTATGCTGTAAGATTGTTTATGAAGTTTTGATGAAATGGAGAACCTTTTACCTTTTTGTGTTTATAGTTTTAGTAGTTAAACTCCCATCCCGGCAGTTATGGTTGTGTTTAATTGAATTAAAAAGTGTCGCTTTATTATTATTATTATTATTTAAAAAAGTTAAAATTTATAAAATGCTTTGAAAATGAGTATTTTCAGAAATTTTTTTAAAAAAGATAAAAGTTTACTTTTTTTATTTTATTATAATTAGGAGATGAAAAACATAAAATTTCACTTTTTCACTTTATAACACTTCTTTTACTTTTCTAAAAAATTTCAAAACTTGTTAAGCTTAACTAGTTTTTTAAAATAAAAAATTCAATAATATTTTATATTTTTTAAAAACTTTTAATACTTTTTCAGAGGATAAAAACTTTTTCATTTTTCAGAATATTAGAATTAAATTGTTGTAAAAAACTTTCTACAACTAAACGTATCATATATGTTTCTTGAAATTGCAAACTAGTCCTTTTGAATTCAAATTACTCTATTTCTAATCACATGCCCTTTTCTTTTTTAAAGATAATTTTTTTTTATCATTTATACTTTTGTTAATCTTTACTATTATTTTAAAGGTCGCTATTTTTTTTTTTTTCTTAAACTTTTTATCTACTTATTTACAATGTCGGGTTAAATTATCTTTGAGATTTTTTTAACGTTTTACAGTGTGTTAATGTTATTTTTATGAGTAATCTTTTTATTATTATATTTTATCATTCAAAAAGGAAAAGAAAAAAACATTTTAACTTCCTTTTTGAGTTAGAGGCGATGATCGATACATCAAATATGTTGAGTTAAATATCATGGTTTTGCTATATCGTATCATAATCAAGAGTTACTTTCCTTTTAAGTTATTTTTTATGTAAATCAATCCGGGTCTATCAGAAATTCAACTTTTTAAGAGAATATTGTAAAATTCTAAATAGATATATGATGACATATTGTATCTTTTATAAATCAGTTTTGTTATAACAAAATAAAACATAATAGAAACAATGAAAAACAAATTAGATTCATGTATCCTCTAAGAATGCCTAAAACATTAGTAAGCCAAAGAGCATGATTAAGTCATGCATTCAGTAATCATAGTTAATTAATCAGTTGGTCAAATAAGACCAAACAACTAATTGCTTGATATTTTATTGAAGCTATGCCTCTATATATTCTTTGATAAGTGAATAGAACATATGTAGATTCTCGATTTAGCTTTGTTCCCTTTTTTTTCCATCAGCTAATATTCCAACAATTACTATGTACAACTAAATGTCATATCTTCTCTATATATTAAAAAAAACGTGCTCTTAATTTTGTTCTTTAGAATGAGTGTTCTATAAGAAGACACCTTTGGTGTAGAAATGTTGAGAATATCAAGTGCCAAAGTCAACCAGAATATACTAGCTAGTAAAGTATACTAACTGTTACAATTACTAGAAAAAATAAAAGTTATGTATATAAACATAATTTATAAAATGTATCTAACAAAATCATTAGAACAAATATATTGGTAAACGATGGCAATAGTTTTCTACGATCTTTGATGGTATGGTCCTCAGAATTTCGTGTAAAAGTGAAAAAATCACGTTGAATAACCTTGGTTATAAAGCTATGAACGATAAAAAGACGTCGAATAACAAATTTCTAGTTAATCTCTTAATAATTATATTCGGTCCAAACAAGTTGTTCTAGAATACACATTTTAAAATAAACTTAGTTTGGTACATATAAAATAACAGAACGTGACGAAAGGCTAAATATCGATATTGATGGTCATTAAAAAAGATGGATACAATATTGAGGTCAAGTTAGTGGCCTAATTCCACGTTGAAAAATGGATTATATAAAGACTTCCTTCAAGTTATTCCACGTGGGTAGGTCAAGTAACTAAAATACCGAACTGTCTATTTTTAATTAACTTTTAAATTCGTATATAGTTACTAATCGTTTTAACTTTTAGATTCGTATATAGTTACTAATCGTTTGATATTAGTATGATAGTATAATACATGTGTTAAATTACATATTTTTTTTTTTTAATAATTAAATATTAAATATGAGTATGTTATCATCAAAATTCTTTTTGTTGAGATTCAAATTTGCAATTTATTAATTTTGGAGATAATTATGTTATTAAACTGATTTTCATATTATTATTTAAGATTAAGATAATACATAAATCATTTGAATTTTTCTTTAAGATATAACTTGCTATTTTACCTTTATAAATTCTCATTAATAAATTACAAATTTTAATGCTATCATCATTAAATCATGTATGTATTAAATTCTCATTAATGTTATCATCATTAAACCTTCCTGTCCATCAAAGTCAAGTAAGTGTTCCACTTCGTTTGCTAATTACAGGAAGAAAGACATTAGGAGTTTATCTCTTCTCCACGAGATGAATCGTTTAATAGTGGTGGGAGGAACGTTGGGTTATGATGTGAAAGGGTATCGAAAGTCCTTAAAAAGATTAATAAATGGGATAATTGTGTTTATGGTGGATAAATGAATATATTATCGATTAATATCCAGAACAGAAAGTAATTTAGAAAACGCATTCGGATGAAAGAATTATGTTTCAAACATAATATTCAATTCTTAAGAGTTCAAGCATCGAAAATGACTCTTCTTGAGTTATATAGGCTCAAATCCACGTGGGGAAATTATTCGTTTGATTACGTATGTAGTATGGCTCGTGGGTGTTTTGAGGGGGTTGATTTCTATTTGGGCTCTGATTTGTCTTTAGAGTTTGGTTGAGCCAAAAAAGAAATATTTGAAATGCAGCAAAACGTAATAGAGATAATTAGCATTTCAAAAATAGATAACAAAGGAAACTTATCTTCAGACAGAAAAGTAATTTTAAAAAAGATGAGAATTCAATTTTAGAATATCATTCGTATAGTACGTACGGATATCGTGGTTAAATCATGGAATAAATACATGTGTATATATTAAAGGTTACAGGATTAAAAATATAATATATTCTTTTGACATTTTCTCTTTGTCACACAGAATTTATGTCCAACTAACCTATTATTATTATTATTATTATTATTATTATTATTATTATTATTAACTTTCAAAATCATCCGTCAAATTGGCCTATGATTTATAAGGTAGGTGGATTTGGTTTAATGTTTAGGTTAGGTGTATATTTTGATGATAGTTATAAGTCCCAAATTTGGTGTTTGGTTTTGTGGCTCATATTCGAGGTGGTGCGCTTTGGGCAATTCCATTTGCGTGGGTGCTATTTTTTTATTATCAATTCTCTTTAATTAAATGGTGCATTATTTAGTTTTCTGGACCAAAGTCTTGTCGTTTGAGAGTTTGTCTATTCATAAGTTCTAGTGCTATTGTATTTTTTTTTAAGACATTGTTCATAAGCTAGCTTAAAATAATAATAATAATAATAATAATAATAATAATACAGTAATTAGTTGATTATAAGTACTCTTGTCAATATCAGTCAAGATATGATTACACATTAGTATCATTATTTCTTTAGCTTTGGATGTTATAGAAAACCTTAAGCGAGAAATTGCCCACGACTTGTAACTGGTTTTTGGCATTCATGTGCATGTCAAGAGAACAAAATATAATTTAAATTTTACTTTTTATGATGAATCATAGGAGGATATTTTTGGCATTTAAACTACTCTTTTCATTTCAATTTAAATGCTCGTATTCTTATTTTAGTACGTTTATTCATTTTTAAGATATCAACCTAATCTTTTTACCGAATTCTGAACATTTTAATTCTCAGTACTTACAACAATATTTAAAGAACACGCGAGTTAAATTAATATCTTTCAGGGTATGTAAAGGATGACTATGCCAAACGTATTTTATAGGAAAATTGTTAATTTTTCATGTATAAAAATTGAGAAAATAACTAGTGTTATTATCGGTACATAACTTGCGTACTGTTACACACGGTAAAGGATTTCATATCTGTTGTGGCCGGACCAGCTATCGAATTATAATATGGATTAGGTATAATACGTGCATCCATAAGTGTACAACTTATAGTTAGTTTAGAATTTGCTTATTGTACGGACGTGCACCCCATCAATTAACATCACACACAAAATCCCCGTGAATCATATAACATAGAAATACAATTATTATGATTTCACATCAGAAATCTCTTTAATCAACTAATCATTCTACTCAAAAACCTCTTTCAATTCTACAAACCATCATGGGTCTAAAATCTCTCTTCAGTAGGAAAACAAAAAAGAGCATAAAAGATAACACAATCGAAAACACAAACAAAGATCGTTTGCAAATTGAGGACGAGCTAGAGAAAGTATTCAAGAAATTCGATGTTAATTCTGATGGCAAGATTTCATCATCGGAGCTAGGATCAATCATGGGAAACTTGGGACACAAAACGAGCGAAGAAGAGCTAAAAAGTATGATCAAGGAAGTGGATGTTGATGGCGATGGGTTTATCGATTTACAAGAGTTTATTGAGTTGAATACGAAAGATATGGATTATAACGAGTTGGTGGAGAATTTGAAAAATGCGTTTTCTGTTTTTGATATCGATAAAAATGGGTTGATCACGGCTGATGAGTTGAGGAATGTGTTGGGTAGTTTAGGGGAAGAGAGTAGTATCCAAGAATGCAGAAAAATGATTGATGGAGTTGATCAAGATGGTGATGGGATGATTAGTTTTGATGAGTTTAAGGTTATGATGATGTGTGGATTAAGATTAGATGATAATTGAATCGTGAGATTGTTTAATATGGATTTATTGAGTTGATTTGAGAATATGTTATTATTGAATCATGGATTGTTTAATGGTTATTATTGTGAAATAGTTGGAAATAAAAGTATGTTTTCTATAAATTTAAAAAGTTGCCACATAAATCTATCATCTTTTTGGGTTCAGGTTGACTAGTATATCAATATGAAAATGTTTGACATGCTGTTTAAAGTAATTATCATTGTTGATTGATTGTTGCCCTCTTTAAATACAAATTTCCAACATAGCTCCCTAGCTTGACTATTTGGTTTTCTGAGTCTTTTAGATAGGAATCAATTGATTGTGTTACTTACTAGTAATGCAATTCACTTTTGCTATAGCAAAAGATAATAAATCAATTATACGATAAATTAAATAAAGCCATTTGCTTTATAGTTTTGACCATAATACTCGATATGCATATCATTGCAACATGATTGTATTATAGGTTTTTTTTTGAACGTTAAAATATAGAATTTTATTAATGTAACTTCAACTCTTGTACATAATAGTTACTCATATACAAACTCAACTTTGACAGAAAGGAAGTCAAGCCTACCACTTTTGACTTCAAACACCTTTAAATATCTATTGCAAGATCTTTAATACCCTTACCTGCTCAAATTTTATTAACTATACTTTGACAATTGATCCACCCCTATTGAGCAACACAATCGAGCTTAAGAAACACAAGATTAAATTAAGCAACTGCATCATTCTTCTTCCAAAACAACACATTCGATCATTAGTCAACACTGCTGCAGAGCCATTGTCTCTTGATATTCACGCACTCCTCAACCATTCTTTGATTTACTCGAACCCACCTTATGATCAGTTTTCAAACCTTCATCCTAACTGCTCTTCCTTAATGAAAAACCCCAACTCGATAGCAGTCTTCGACTTTGATCACGATCTCGTAAGCTGAACCAACTTTAAATTGCTACCTTCACCCATATCAGGTATGGCATTCATTCGAATAGTTATCTTTTTCATACAGGTTTCCTTCCTTCCTCTCAACTTTTCGGACTTCCATATGTTCAAACATACTCATCATACTTCGTTTACCTCCTTAGAGGGAGCCCAGTACCTCCATATTAGAGCTGTGATCAGTTGACCTTCATTCCATAGACCATCACAACTATAAAACTAGTCTTTTCGTCCTCCTAATTCCTTGCTTTGCCATTCTATCAGCCATTTCATTCTTTGACCTTGTAATGTGTACAATACTAACATTTTTGCAATTTTTCATAGCGAATCTAATTTTTCTTAATTGATCTTCGACCCACCACGCAACAACCCCCTCTTTCATGACTCCTTCCACTGCTTCTTTCGAGTCGCATTCAATACTTAGTTCTGAATATTTAAGATCTTTGCGCCCATTCACAATGTTAATTGCTTCCAACACTGCTTCCAATTCAGCTGCTAAAACTGAAGATCTTCCCAACCCCTTTGAAAAAATGCATAGAACAGTTCCTTTATCATTCCTTAACACACCACCAACTCCTCCTTGTTCATTATATCTACACACTGCTCCATCAACATTAAATATCATACACCCCTCCTCCTTTATCACAGTTGTTTCGTTTGTGTTACTCGGCACCAACATCATATCTTCACATAGAAACATATTGGTATTATAAAAAAGTTCCAGCTTAGAATCTACTATCTCGGGCCATTTAGTAAATGCCCAAAAACCCACTCTTAGTTTGATTTCATCCACCAAATTTTCACTGTTGCACTCTTTTCCGTTAAAAATTCTGTTCTTTCTTTCTAACCATATGGTCCAACAAACTCCGAAGAATAACAACATCCATATCTTACATAATTTATTCCTTTTTACCAAACCTGCCCAACCTTCAAACATCTCGCATATATTCCTCGGATATACCCAATTTATCTCCCAAGTTCGTAAATGTCACACCCCCAAATTTGACATTTAAAGTTAATCATGCGGAAGCTTTTCGGGGCGTGACGTTGATCGAATAACAATACCTCGAGCGTATGATTATCGCAGAACATCTAGATTATTAGGATGCCAAAATAGTTTTACAAACATTTCGGCTCATCGAGCCATCCAAACGTCAAGGTTATCGATTACATCGTTTTAAATAAAATACGAGTTCCGGGATTTAATAAAACTACATCAAGTCAATATTATAAGTAAATCCCGTTAGTTTAAAAATGGCATCCTAATCGTCGTGGCAGGTACGGTCCCAAATATGCATGTATCTTACGGCATAGCTAATTACCTGAAAAACATATTTATAAAAAGGTCAACATAACGTTGAGTGAATTCACAGGTTTAATGACTCGTTCATAAACCATCATTTAGAAATCATTTCATAAATCATCAGTTGATCAAATAGCGGCATCGAAGGCCTGCTGTACGATAATTCTCAAGTTTGAAACAATAAATCACTAACTGGGATCCCCCGAAGGTTAGCTAAACCATTCGAGTTAATATGCCGAAACTAAGCCTATAACCAAGCCACAACAAACATGGAATCGTTTTGCCTCGACAGGTCAAGTATACCTTCCCAATATGCGGACTACGCCGTGAGTTAGCTCAACTAGCTAAGATAAAATAGGCGGGAATGGGGTCGTCGGCCCCGATAGTACTATCTGTATACTCAGTGGTTAGTGTCATCTAACTAATGGCTATAGTATTGTAGGCAAGGGCTTCGGCACTACAACTTTCCAACTTAGTCTCCCATAAAGATACAATGTCAGGTTTTAATAATCACATACAATTCAGTTATATGTTTTTCACCCCAAGTAAAAGCATTAAAGCAGTAAAAAGCGGGGCTGTGAACTCACCTGAGTCCGAGCGTGCTAAACAGATATCGTTTATATAAAACGTCTGAGTAATTCTCTTAGCGTCCTAAACGCAAGAGTTCAAATTAATATGTGTAGACGACTCAATAGTCAGTCTATGCCAGTTGTTCACTCAACTAGGTTTTATAAATTTGCCATCAACGGGCTTGAATATCATGTAACTTCTTTTTAAAAGAAAACGACACGTTGTGATCCTCATTGGTTTTCAAAACATTAAAACTCGTTTAAGTCGACGTTAAAAATACCTTTTCATACGTATTAAATTAATAACGTGAATTTTTAATTTCCTTATATATATTCACACATTTATATATACATTTTTGTTACATTTGATTCAAGGTTCATGATTCGTATTTAATTCGGAAATCTTACATTTATATAAGTATCATTATGTCATTTATTCAATATATATATAAACATACTCATATAGGTATATATATATATTATCAATATTCGTTATAATACTTTTGTCGTTATAATATCGTCTAAGTCATTTTAACTTCGTTTTAACTTAACTCTCGGGTTTATCGGGTTTTAATCGTACAAATCTCGTTTCTAATATTTTAAATCATGGATTATACTAAATTAAATTTTAATTTATTGATTTCATACCTTAAACCCATAACTTAGTAAATTTTATACTTTTATTCCCTAAGTTCCGTATTTTCGCATTTTAACTCACGGTTTCGGTTTTAATCCGCATTTAATTATCTAAGTCTTGGTTTTTAACATTTTAATTCATGAATTTATCTGTAATACATTTAAATCTACTGATTTTAATACATAAGTCCTCAATTTTACGTTTTTTGCAATTTAGTCCTCCTAGTCTTATTTATCTTATTTTTAACACATAACTTTGGTGAAATTAAAGTTTAATAACCTAGATCTTGTTCTAATTTGTTCTAATACTTATTTTATTTTTAAATACATGAATCATACTAATTTTTATATCAAAAGTCCTTAATATATGATTTTTATCATTTTTGTCCTTTCTAGTTTCATTTGTCCACTTCTAACAGATTCTGTCCAGAAATTTGTCCATCTTTAGCTACGGTTTTGACTAGTCAAAAAAGCTTAGATTATTATGAAATTTTTACCATATGTTCCTCTACGTCTTAGCTTTCCAGAAACATAAGATTCGTAATTTTTGGTTAAGTTTAAGTGGTTCAAACATATTTAATATTACACAAAGGTACAGCAGGTATTTTCATGGACAGTTGGTTAAAGATCTGTTTACATACGGAGTTGTACTTACATTCATGAAGTGTAATCATACTAATTTTAAAGCTAACAAGATTTTTGACTTGTAGGAAAAAGAATCAACTCATTTAGATCCGTGGTTTGAAAGTTATGACCTTCCAAAGTTAGGTCATTTTCTGTCACAAAAGAACAGATTGTACACATTTTCTTAGAAATTCATTTTGAGGTATCAATTCTTGTCTAAAAATTATGAAACCAGTGGTGTTAGAAAGATAACTCTTTGAATTTAATTTTAGACTCAAGAAATACAAAATTTCATCAAGATTCGACTGATTTATGAAGCCCCAAAGTTGAGTAAAGTTTCTGCCGTTTTCCAGTTTGTTGTTTAAGGGTTAGTTTTGGTTCTTTTGAGCATAACTTTGTTATATAACATACAAATACGAATTTTTAAGTTTGATTCTATAAAGAGTGAACATATAAACATATTCTAACATTTATATAAGAATTTTAATAAAAGAATCAAAGAGTTTCTAGTTAGAGTTTCCTTACAAAGCCTAAAAAGGCGATTTTGAGCAAGATGAGTGTTGGATCTTGGTATGGTTGACCTCCTAGCTCCAAGTCCGAAAGTTTATGTTCGATTTAACCTTAGTATGGAATGGAATTTAAATGAGCTAGTGATTGTGAGTAAAATGAGTGTAAGATGAGTGTTTTTGGAGTGGTGGTTCATGGTGGTTGATGGTGGTGGAGTGGTGGATGAGTGGTGGTTGTATGGTGGACTTGTGGTGTTTGTTTGGGACAAAGAGGGAGGTTTGGGGCTGCTGATTTCCAGCAGAAATCTAGAGGGAGAGAAAAGGTGTTTGTGTGTGTGAAATGTGATGTGTAGAATGAGGAATGAAGGGAACAAGTTGTGGTGTGTCTTCCTTGTTTCAAGGGTTGCAAAGAGAGGTCAAAGGGGTCCCTAGGGCCCTTTTTGGCCAGATTTTCCAAGGGGAGGGGAGGGCCCCTTTTGGTTTCCTTAATCCTAATTAAGGCTAGATATTTAGGTCGTTAGGTGCTAATCTCGATTACTTAGGTGTTAAGCGTATAATTAAGGTAGTTTAGGTTTGATTAAGGTAGTTTAAGGTTAATTAGATTATATTAAGATTATCAAGGTATTAAGATGTTGCTATTTGATTGAAATATTATTCCAGTAGTTTACCGATAGTTCGTTTGTTGTTATTCGCGAAATCTTTACGTTTTCGCGTTAATTGAATTTTTTTACATTTGTCGATTCGATTATTCGAAAAGTTATGCTATAACTTAGCATCATAATAGTAATTTATTCATATTAATTGATTATAATGATATTCGGAGGTTGATTGTTATTTCGTTCGATTAATTTCATAAGTTTATCTCGTCGTTACACGTTTCCTAGTTCACGTGAACGTTTATTGAGTTATAAAATCCGCTATGCTCTTAAATTAGCATAATTATCATAATAATAATAACTACTATTTGTTATCAAATAGATTTACGTTATTTTAAGAAAAATGATCACCAACGTTCGTGTGTTTCGGTCTCTACCGAATGTTTTACAAAATTTTCAATAATCACTAATGCATTTCGCATTAAAATTTTTGTGCATCTCATATGCAAACACGGGCTTTGTGCTAGACTTTATTTGATAAAAAATGAATTCACTTTAATTTAATAGGGAATTAGCCTAAATGCACGTAATTAAAATGTACAGAATTTACCGAAATTTGAGGGTTGTCACAGTAAAAGCTCGGCCCAGATTTTCCATACCTCATTGCACTGAACAAATAGATGATCAACCGTCTCTATTCCGTCCTTACATATCGTACATGACATGTTATTCACTGTCATAATCCCCCTCCTAGCTAATCTATCTTTGACAGGCACTTTGTTTGATAACACGAACCATATGAATTGTTGAACTTTAGGTGGTGCCCAATGTTTCCATACTTTCACTGCCACATCATTATCAATTCTAGTCATTCTAGTTATAGATTTGACAAAGCTCTTTGTAGAGTAGATACCACTTTTTTCACATCTCCAAATCACCTTATCCTCAACGGTCTCCAAGAGAGGTTTCTTCCCTATTAAATTAAGAAACTCTATATACATTGATTTTTCCCAATCAAAAACTTGCCTCCTCATCTCAATCTTCCATTGCCACTGACCATCAACCCAATCCCCAAAGTCACATACCATTCCATATTTATTCTTTGCTAGAGCATACAAACGTGGGTATAGATCCATTAGTATACCCTCTGATAACCACTTATCATTCCAAAAACGGGTACACTTCCCGTTCCCAATCTGAATATAGAAGCCATCCACGCATACCTTATTCATCAAGTGATTAGGCTCTAAAATCTCAGTTATTTTCTTCCACACTAATGAGGTTTTAGACTTACTAATCTTTTTCAAACATAATCCACCTCTTTGAGATCCATACTTGCTGCGAATAACTTTTCCCCAAACTGCCTTTTTCTCAACAGCAAATCGCCAGACCCATTTTGTTAATAACGCTCTATTTTTTACCTGCAAATCACCAAGACCTAACCCCCCAACAACCTTAGGCATAGTTATCTTATCCCATCTCATCCATGATAATTTTCTTTCTTGATCTCCATTATTCCATAGGAATTGTCTTCTTATTCTATCTAGTTCCTTAATCACTCCCACTGGTGCAGCAAAAATAGATAAATAATAAATCGGCAAGTTATTTAAAACTGCTTTGATTAGTGCCACACGACCAGCCTTTGAGATAAATCTCCTTTTCCACGCTGCCAATCTCTTTTGAACTTTTTCAATCATCGGTTCCCAAAATTGCCTTGAACGAGGGTTACCCCCAATGGGTAAACCTAAGTAAGTAAAATGAAGTACACCATAAGTACATATGATCATCTTACCCCATTGTTTAACCACTTCAATGTTCATATTGATCCCATACATTACACTTTTTCCAATGTTAATTTTTAGCCCAGATGATAGCTGAAAGCACCTTAGCACCCTTTTCATATTCCTCAAATCTTCCATCTTACTTTTACAAAATAATAAAGTATCATCTGCGAATTGAAGATGTGTTATACTATAAGATCTCTCAATACCGATTTCAACTCCTTCAAACAATCCCATCTCTTTCCCTTTCTCCAATAGTACATTTAGTCCCTCACTTGCTAAGTTAAAAAGTAAGGGAGATAATGGATCACCCTGTCGAAGTCCTCTCCCCATCTTAAATTGGCGAGTTGGTGAACCATGCACCAACACTGATAATTCTGCCGACCTAATACAACTATTTATCCATCTTAGCCATTTAGAACCAAAACCCATCTCCTTCATCACATCCTCTAAAAATCTCCAGTCAATTGAGTCGTATGCCTTTTCAAAATCGAGTTTCAGCAATAGTCCTTCTGATTTGTTTACCTTTAGACTATGTACAGCCTTGTTTGCAATCAAAATGCAATCAAGTATCTGTTTCCCTCTCATAAACGCAAATTGAGAGTGTCCCATAACCTCCTCCATAACTGTTCGAAGTCTTCCCAATAATATTTTGGCTACAACTTTGTAGATACTACTTACTAAGGAGATTGGACGAAAATCATTTAGAGCCGTAGGACTGATCTTCTTTGGAATCAAAGCAATAAATGATGCATTAGCTCCAGCCGGTAATGATGCTGACTCGTAGAAGTCTTTCATAAAGCTAACAACATCATCACCTATTACCTCCCATTGCGACTTAAAGAATTTAAAGTTGTACCCATCTGGCCCAGGTGATTTTTCCCCGCTGCAGTCCCATACAACTTTTTTGATCTCTTGATACAAAAAAGGTGATTCCAACTCTTTAGCTCTTTCTAGACTTAGTTTTCTAAAGGCACCTTCTAGTGGTTTTAATCGAGTTCCTTGGTTTCCTTTAAAATGTTGCTCAAAGTGATCAGCAATAGCTTCTTTTACCTCATTCGGCTCATCCAACTGTTTGCCCTTAATCATTAAAGCTTCCAACTTGTTCATACGATTTCTCATACTCATTATCATATGGAAGTATTTGGTATTCGCATCACCTGCTTGAATCCATTTAACCCTCGAGCGTTGATGAGCTTCCATATATTCCTTCCGTCTCAGCGACCATAATTCACTACTCTTCTCCCTCCACAAACTCCATAAGTTGTTATCCTCAGGATTGATCAGCCTCTTCTTACGAATTTCAATCACATCCTTCTCTAGCTTTTGAATACTTCCCATAATACTAGTTGACTGTTTCCTGAATTTATGTTTCATTTTAATCTTTAAGGATCTGAGTTTTCTCATCACGTTCATTTCTTTACACGACTTCCATTCTGATTTAACCCAATCACCAAACCCGGGCTCTTCTAGCCACCAACTTACCATCTTAAATGGGACTGGCCCCCAATCTTTACTTTCCCACCCAATACAAAATGCATCATGATCCGAAAAAGTTGTCATACACACCCACTGTTGTAATTTTGGCATCAAACTCAATACTTCAGCTCCCAATAGAAAGCGATCGATTCTACTATGAATCAATGCTTCTTGATTATTAGTCCAAGTATATTCCCCTCCTCTTAAAGGTAAGTCAATTAATTCCATCTCTTGTACAAAGTTCTGAAATTCTCTCATCCCATTGTTCACCACTTGAGTTGTTGACCTTTCTCCAACAACTAAGATTTCATTCCAATCACCTCCTATAACCCACTTTCCAACTAAATTTGCTTTCATTGCAACAATCTCGCTATACATTAGTCGTCGTTCAATGATGTCATTAGATGCATAAACATTCCCTATTACACATTCAATATTTGAATCTAATAACTTCCCTTTGATCCATAAAACACATGATCCTTGGACCTCATTCTCTATCGTGAAAAATGTCGTTTTCCACAGTGTCATAGTCCCACCCGATCTTCCATACGAGTCAATCCATGCTGCTCCTAAACCTTCCCAATTCCATATGCTTTTCACTCGTCTTTTATCAAAGGAAGTTAGTTTAGTCTCCTGTAACAAAACGATGTCTGGGTCTTCCTTTTTGAGAAGTTGGGAAAGTGCTCTCTTTTTCTCAACACCACTTATACCATTCACATTCAGTGACATCATCTTCATCAAATACAGTTTGATCGCAATCCTATCCAAGCACTAAATCAATCTAATCACTCAAATCCTCTTTCTCTATATCTACTAACCTCTGCCTTAATTCTTCGAAACTTCCGTCAATAGATAACCCCATCCCTTTTATTACTTCAATGACTCTTTGTGCCTCTTTATCTGCTCTAGCCTCTTTTGGTTCATCTTTTCCTGATGATTCAAAACCTTGCCAAAATTCCTCTTCAACCGTTTTGGTATCTGAATGTGAAACATTCTTTGATGAACCTTTTTTTCCCTTTCTCCCTCGTTCCTTAGGTACAAATCCAAGCTCAAGTTTTCTAGGTCTCCCCTTTTTTCCTCCCTTTCTCTTTTGTGATTTTGATCTTTTTAATACATCCTCGGAATCTGTGACACCAGGATTCTGACCATCGTTTTCATCTTCACCAGACCTATCTTCTATGAGCTCCACTCTAATTGGCCCAGTGGACTCCACCACAACATCATCCACCCCATTATCCAATATTTTAATACTAACACTTATTAGCCCATCTGATGAATTAATTGATCCAACGGGCCCATCCTTTCTATTATCCTCTTCTAAGTTACATAGCCCATATCCATTAATATCTATCACTTCATCAGTACTTTTAACATTATCCTCCACTATCTCGTTTCTCATATCTTCCTTAGCGCGACTCTCTGAATTTTCTAATAACGAAACGTCATCACTCTTACCCATGACTCCTACACCACTCCCATTAATTTCATCTTCCACTCCCAATGAATGCTTTACACCCGTTTCGAGGTGCACGGTTGGATAATCTCCTAACATGCTACATTCATTGATACTTGCAATCTTGATAGGTATCTCCATGACCGTTGGAATACCATCATCGTTCTGTAGCCCTCGGGGTGTGTCAACAATTGGATCATCCTCCATTGGTTCTCCTTTACCACCATGATCAGGATTTCCGAATGAATCTCTGGATAGACTATTTCCATCAATCGAATATGCTGACTTCTTTGGACTAGAATTATTGGACACATCTTCATTCACCATCGTATCATCAAAGTATGGAAGTGATAACATGCTGCATACCGCTTCCTCTGAGATGGAGATTTTAAATTCTTCGTCATCTATCAACACATTCTTGTGCTTGGGTCCTTCAAGCTTGTATGTCCGAATTAATACTTTTGCAACATCAAGCCTTCTCTTATACAAAGTATCATCGTCAACTGTCACGTAAGTTCCCCACAGATTTCCAATAAACTGAAAAAACTTAACATTAAAGCATGCAACGGGACACCTTCAATCCTTAACCACTTCATAGTTTTGGAGTCAATATCGTTTCTCTTCCATGGCCTTACCAGATCAAAATAATCCCCCACCCAATCTTCCTTATACATTTTCACAAAGAAATCCATGTCTACCTGATTGTTGAATGTTAATAGCACCATACTCCCACCCATACATCGCATCATTCCATTGAAACGTGGTTTGTTAAAAACTTCCTCCGCGAGAATGTTGATGCTATGCGGGTGCCTGATAAAACCAACCAGCGAGAATTGAAGCCACTTACTCTCTTCTTCGGTTGTTTTAAAAATTAGGTTTACCCCGACACCTTTTCCCGACACTACACTATTTAACCTCCTTGAATGCCCTGTTGTCTTTTGTGTTACTTCATTATTTTCTTTCATCTCGCCTAACACGTCTTTGTAACTCCTTGAGTTCTCGTATACCGATGGCTTCCCTCGAACCTCTTGATAATTACTTTTCTTCACTCCGTTTTGTTCTTTCAGTTGAACTGATACTTTCTCCCTGTTCTTTGTTCTACTAACTCTCACTTTGTAGTTTCCGAACCATAGTTGCTCAAGCCGTCTTTCAAGCCACCCATTCATACTGTTATCCTTAAATCGAGCGAACCCGAATCTTCTTCCCAACCTGTTCCTCCTCTTGTGGACATATAGGTCTACTAGAAATCCTACTTTGGAGAATTGGTCCCATAACTTTTTCTCACCCCATGCATCTGGAAATTTTGTGAAGTAGAAGGATTTGCATGTGTTGATCCTACTCCAGACATCCTCTTTTCTTCCATTCACTGTGTTTCCTTGCCGACGCCCGTTCATGTCTCCCATCAATGGTTATTATTGTCTACTTTTGATAAATGAAAATCAATTAATATATAAAACATTGATAAGAATTAGAATACTTCAATATTTGTCAATATTTGTACAAAAGAGTTTACATAAAGTAAAAATTAGGAGAGAAAGATATAGTGCATTAATTACTTTTTATTTATATAAATTTAAGTTTTAAGAAAGAGAGTGTGAAATGAATTATAAGGGTTATAGATTATAGATATAGATTTTTATAAATTTAAGTTTCAAGAAAGAGAGTGTGATATAGATTTTTATAAATTTAAGTTTTAAGAAGGAGAGTGTGAAATGAATTATAAGGGTTATAGATTATAGATATAGGTTTTTATAAATTTAAGTTTCAAGAAAGAGAGTGTGATATAGATTTTTATAAATTTAAGTTTTAAGAAGGAGAGTGTGAAATGAATTATAAGGGTTATAGATTATAGATATAGATTTTTATAAATTTAAGTTTCAAGAAAGAGAGTGTGATATAGATTTTTATAAATTTAAATTTTAAGGAGAGTGTGAAATGAATTATAAGGGTTATAGATTATAGATATATTCTTAGGACGTGATGTTGCGTTGTCTACTAGGCTTTTAATCAGGTTTAACAACATTTTCCTTCATCTGTATCAAATATGCTTTTTCTTAAGTTGGGTTCTTTATGTGTTAAAAAGTTGTTATATTTCATGATTCTGTTAGCATGATTAAGAATTATGAGTATCGTATAAACAAGTCATTTTTTTATAACTATACCTCTAATTTTCATTAATAACAACCATCATAATCAACAACTATTTTCTCAATAATCACAAGGTCCATCACCACCTAATTAACGAGTCTAAACAATATTTGAAGATGCCATATATATATATATATATCAATCAGGAAGGTAGATAGTTTCAAGTACGACGAATTAAGGATATCAAAACAACTGAAAAATTAACAAAATTTGGTAGACATACAAAAATTTGGTAGACATACTTTGCACAAACAAACACAGCGTGCAATCAACTAAAAATTACTTTAAACTTCTTTCTATTTGTTAGAAGTCTTGAAGAATGCTCTCCTTTTTTTCCCTTGTTAAACATGAAGGACTGATTCTGTACAAATTGAAAGGATCAGGGTGTTTCCAAACAACTTCCATTCCTTAACCCACCGGCAAATAACCAACTAATCGAATTCGGAGCTCCAGATCACAAATTCTTAAATTTCACAAAAAATGTCGAATTTTAGGAAATCAACAACAACCAACAAGATAATGTTAATAGCTACTAAACACGACTGTTTCACTATCAATCCAACCACCACCAGGATTCCATCTTTCCGCCGCCGGGACTCCAAAACGGTTAGTTCCACACCCACCTGACCTGATCAAATGGGTCAAAAAAGAAGGTGCTTTCGTGCACCCTTTTGTTCGAATTGCAGATTCCGGTCCATACGGCCTTGGATTGATTGCTTCTGAAGTAATCCCCAAATGCTCTGAATTGATTGCGCTACCGGGACAAATTCCAATTCGAATTCTGTCAATTGAATCTGATAATGGTGATGGGTCCTACTCCAATTTGGTCAAATGTTCTCGCCATGTTCCTGGTATGAGAACTTGACTGTAAATTTGTATTACTAAATTGACCTAATATTGTTGAAGTAGGCTTAATAACTAACAAATGGATGATGGTGGGAAAATGTGTGATTATTATATGTAGTACTTGATAAGTGTTTTGTATATATTGCTTGTTAGGTAACAAACACTAATTATTTCATTTTTGAGGGTGTTTGGGATTGCATATGTTATATGCATCTAATGCTATTTTGTAATTTTCAGTGTTTAAGTTGAGAATGTGGAGAACTAGACATATTTTTTGTTATTTTTTAATACCTTGGATATAAAAATAAACTTAATTATCAATCTGAAGTATTCAAATTAGCTAGTTCGTTTTAGCCACTATAGGTTAGTAACTTTATTTTGCATAAATTAGGTTATATTGAGTTCTGAATAAATGGTGTAAAGCATTTGGCAGAGGAACTATGGGCTATGAAATTGGGATCAAAGCTTCTTCAAGAAAGAGAATAAACCGGTTCCATTTGGTGGCCTTACATCAGCAATCTTCCCGAAACTTTCACCATACCCATTCTCTTTCCGGGGGAAGATGTTAAAAGTTTGAAATACGCCCCTCTTCTTCCCAGGTAAGTTTTATGTCATGTTGATGTATACAATATCTTTGAGTATCACAGGGTGTTTGAATTGTGTCTTGGAACTAATTATTTGATAATCAATTTTTAATGCTTAAATAAACACTCAAACATTTGATTGTTACAACGTAGAGCAATACACGCACCTCAAAAGTCTATCTTCTATAGCTCATTTCATTACATCTGATTATTTGAATTTGATTATTGATAGTCACTTTCAAAACGTACATCCAAACACCCCCTTCATTGATATCTGCTTATATGTTATATGTTGCATACACACCCCACCCCAAACATACAGGTGATTAAGAAATGTTGATTTCTTCTTGATTTTGAGAAAGAATTGAGACGTGAAGTTGAAGATGTGAAGTTATAAGATTATCCATTTGGAGGTCGGGAGGTAGATGCATCTTCATTGGGTTGGGCTATGTCGGCTGTTTCTTCTAGAGCTTTCCGTTTGCATGGTAAAACTTTTCAAAATGGAAACAGCAGTGATGTGCCAATGATGCTTCCTCTTATTGATATGTGTAATCATAGCTTCAACCCTAATGCCGAAATCATTCAGGAACAAGGTTTAGGAGATCCAAAGATGCTAGTAAAGGCATGTGTTTTACTTCAATCCCCTTTTATTGAAATTTGGAACTAGTTGACTTCGGAGGTCAAAAAATTAATACTTGACTTCTAAATTTTGTTAGTTCTACAAATCTTTCAATATTCACTTGTATAATATGTAAAAGTTAGAAAATGTTGGTTAATGTGTGTGGAACACATTAATGAGTGATAGGTTTGGTTGTGATCTCAAAAGGCAAGCTTAGATGTGGCAAGATGGGTGGGTAAGGGGTTGAAATGGTTAACTTAAGTACGAGGCTGCACTGGTTGGCCGTCAAACATTTTTTGTCCCTTCTTCAATTTTTGGTTAATATTTACTGCGTTAGTTATGATTAGTAGTACATTGTTAATCACCTTTTTCTAATTAGGGTTTGGTGGCTTTCAACCTTTTTAACCCTAATCGACCTATTCGTAAGTAAATGGGTCAACTATCACCAAAAAGTAGCTTTCTACAAACGTATTTTGAATTTGATGCCTCCTTATCTATAGGTTGTTGCGGGGACGACTATCAAAGAGCATGATCATTTAACTCTTAACTATGGTTGTTTGAGGAATGATCTTTTTCTTCTACATTATGGGTTTGTGGTGCCATCTAAATCATACGATTGTATTGAACTCAAGTATGACGGTGGTCTTTTGGATGCTGCCAGCATGGCAGCCAAGGTTTTAAATCCTAATTTCTCTTCACTGGCTCCTTGGCAGCAACAAATTTTATCAAAATTGAACGAAGGAGAACAAGCTCTTCTCAAGGTATCATTTCCACCTTTTTGTTTGTTAGAAATAACCTCTTTGTTTAGTTTGTGCTGGAGGGTATGTCTTACATTTGACAAGTAATGCAATTTATAGGCTACTATTTTCTAAAAATAGGACGTATGATATCAAACGTATTTTAGCATGTTATTTGCTGACTACTCCTTACTAGTATATAGAGAGAAATTTTGACTTGAAGGTCAAACTTTATACCAGCTGAACAACTGATTTCGGTTTCTATACAACTTCAACCCCTATATCGTTCCATTTCTTATAATTATAACATAAGGCATAAGGTAAGATATATCTCAAAAAAGTTCTTTCTTTTAAATTATTCTTGTGAAATTTATAGTTGCACTTTAACCTGTTTGACCTAATTAGACAACCATCAAATATCAACATCAACATTCATCTGATTTTCCATAGTACTGATGCTTCCTATTTACCTATAAACGTGTCGATTACAACTTCAACCCCTACATCGTTCCATTTCTTATAATTATAACATAAAGTAAGATATAAGTTCTTTCTTATAAATTATTCTCGCGAAAATGAAAGTTGCACTTTAACCTTTTTGACCTAATTAGACCAACCATCAAATATCAACATTCATCTGATTCTCCATTGTACTGATGCTTCCTATTTACCTATAAATGTGTCGATTTGGGTTAATGTTGCAAAACAAGTCAAATGGGCTAAATGGGTGGAACTCATCCAAAACCTATTCAAATGAATAAAAGAACTCCCTCGATCACTTCACTAATATTAGTTGGATTCCTAATATAATTTTTGTAATCATACATAGCACATTAGTTAGTTGCTTAAAAGTTCATAAAAAATTGATTAAAAAGTGTCCCCGTTTTGACCTGCATTGATTGACTTGTTACCAGGTTCCACGCATTTGCTACGTCGAAATTTTGCATCTCGAATGGTTCTTAAAACTAATTCTCTTCAAGAAATACTGTGTACGTTTATATCTTCTTTTCCATTCTTTTTATTTTCTTTTAGGTGACTCTAGGAGGACAGGAAGTAGTAGAAGGCCGGTTACTAGCTGCCTTGAGAGCCCTCTTAGCGAATGATGCCGATACAGTCCAAAAACATGATCTAACCACACTCAAATCTCTGTCGATGGAGGCTTCTCTTGGATTAACAAATGAAATATCGACTCTTCGAATGCTTATTGCGTTATCTGTGATAGCACTTAATCATTTCCCCACCAAAATAATGGAAGATGAATCGATACTCAAGAAAGGTACTTCTCCCACAGCAGAATTAGCTCTGCAGTTTAGAATCCAAAAGAAATCGGTTATTATAGATGCTATGAGAAATCTTACCAAGAGAGTGAAATTACTTTCTTCAAATGAATCACTTGCTTCTCAAAGTTTGACTTGAATCTTTATGTTTGTTGTTTCTTTTTCTTCAATTTTGGCAGGATTTTTGTTGGTATTGAACTTGTTTATGGAGTCCTTTTCTGTTATCAGCTAATGTTTTTGAGATTCGGGTTGGCTTTTTCATTTTCTTATCAATCATATATAGCAATGTACAAAATGTAAGTGTGCTGATGAATATAAAAGTTTCAAATTACGTTGCTGTTACTAGTAAAAGTGATAATATGTCGATGTTCTGCTCAACTTCCCTGTCATTTTTGTGTAACCCATTGTCAACTTTAATTTAGAGAATGGTAGGTGAAACCTGATAGTGTTTTGAAGCACAAAGCAAGTACATAAGGACGAATCTTTACCAAAATTTACGTAGATGTGTTATCGCTCACACATGACAATTATGGCCTGCAGCTATCAAGGATCTTGTAGAGAAACAAACGATTTTTTTTTTTTTTTAAACGGCAAATCTAATCTACTCCTAAACTACTTTTAAATCCACCCATGTCCCATACGAGACTCGAACCTTCGACCTCAAGGAGGGAAGACAACATTTGGTACCGCTGGGCTGGAAACCTGTTGGTAAACAAATGATCATGGTAGGTGAAACTTAACTTTTGATGTTCTCACCAAATGTTATTTCAACCAATTTTTGATTTTTAGTGTCGAACTCTATCAGATCAGTTCATTTTTTTGATCAGAATATATTCATTACAAAAGAATATACTCCAGTAAATATTAAAATATAAAAATAAACGGTTTTAAATCTATGGAACACCAATTTAATTATTTAATTGTAATTTTGCCTTTCATTTCCAGATTTTGCTTCAGTAACTCAAGACTTTGGACAAATAGTTTAATTTTATACTCGTAATTGACCAAAAAGTTAAAGTTAGTAAAGTTTGAATCATGTACATCAGTATTATGGGTGTTATTCTAGAATCTGAGTGAGGATATTTTGGGCTTCATGAAATGGGTGGTCATCGTTGTTGGTTATTTTTGTCCATCTTTCTTTTGTGATATGGTTGGTGAGGTGATCTAACTTTGGTACGGTAGTTACAAATTCTATCATTGTACAGCTTATGATGCACAACGTACAATCAAATTATTACTTGTCGTAATTTTCTACCCAAGATACTTTTATGATATTTCTTTCCCGTTTGTAAAACATACTTCCCCAACCCAATTCTGATATAGAAGTAGCACCACACATGATGCACAAGGTACAACTGTTGGATGATAGAATTAAAGAAGGTAAAATAAACTGTACAGAGAACTATTATAGCAAATACTTTCAAAATATGAATGTTCACTATTTATCCATCAAAAATATTTACATCTAAAGATCAAAACACCAAAAGAAAGAAAAGAAAAAAAAAAAGAACATGTAAAAGTTGGTGATCATCAACTTTCATAAAATTCTAGGAATTACCGACCGAAATAGGTCGGTTGGTAATTCCCAAGGGCGAGCGAGAACGCTTCGGCTGCCTTGAGAATTCTCGTAAAACAGATCTCATCTCTGGCTGCTCGATAGCAGCCGGATGCATCGTTTTCTCCAACTCTTGCTTAATTTTCTTCACTTGACTATGAATAGCAACCACCCCACCTTCCATATACTTGACATCGGCCTCCATATCGTGGTGGTTGGTGGTGGTGGTGTCCATGGAATATGACCTTTGCTTCATGAAAGGAAAACAAAAACTCCCACCCTTTTCACCTCTCACCTATATTTATTTTTCTAAGATGCGTTTGGAGGTGTTTATATCCGTAACATATCGACTCTTATATGATATTTATATGAGATTTTTATAGAGAGAGAAAGAGAAGAGTGACAAAAGGGGTGTGACACGATGATTTCATGGATGATTAAAATAATGTGAATTTTCCGACTTTGCTTTGAGGGAGTGTACTTATTTGTGATTTTACTTTTGTCAAAAGTTAATGGTATTATCTGAATTATTAACTACTTTCTTGATCACCACACTTTTATTTAAGTTTATTATAAAATAATCATGCTTTTGTAATAGTCAATAAAAAAAAATTTAACTGACAAAAATAACATTTTGTTGATCGAATGATGTACTAATAAACTAATAATTGTATGTTTCTACATGTGTACGTGTTTTTAAAACAGACATTTAAATTGAAATAGAGAGACTATTTATTTTAATCGGACATATTTCTTGAATAATTAAATTATTATTATCAGTAATAAGTTATTGATTATCATTATCTAGCCAGATTATCGATTGACCTACGGCATAAAATAATTAAATTATCGATTATGATTAATAGAGTCGTTTTATTGAATTTAAGATAAATAATTAGCAAAGGTTGTATAATTATTGAAAAATAATAAAAAAGTATGTTTTGAACGGAAACAAATATGTATTTGGCCACGGAATGGTAATGTGTATGACGTGTATCGAAGCGTGTCTCTGGTGATAGGGATTAGAAAACTTTGACTATTCTTACTACATTTCTTATTCCGAAATTGCCCTTGTATTTTATGCATAACTAACCAACTACCTTTAGGTCAGTTTCCTAATTCGTGGTTGACCAATTAAGCTTGATGTTCGTTTTTGCGGCATATTCTTTGATGAGTTTGGTCAATTTATGTTCTCACTGCTTCCCAAATCCCAAATTGTCTTTATCTTTGTTTTGCATAACAATAGTCTTATTGAAAGCCATCCTTGTCTTTCTCTTTGTTGTTTTCATTCAATTTTATATTTAGAAGGAGATGATATATCAACATGTTTATACTCAAAATATTAACCGGTTGCCAAAAAAAAGAAAGACAAACTAATAGCAATTGTTCACGGCATAGGTTTTTTTTAGTTGCAAATATTTGTATACTTGTAATTTTTAAGGGTGTAGACGAGTTGAGTCGAGTCCAAGTTCGCCTAGACTTGAGTTCAGCTCGTTTAAAATGCTAAGAGCTCGAGCTCTGCTCGTTTGATATTATACAAACTTGAATTCGATTCGAGGCTCGACTCATTTATTATGTAATATTATTTGTTTTACTTTTATTTTTTCATTTTACTTTTATGTAATTTTAAATTATACTTAATAAGATTTACTTTATACTTGTAAGTATTATATATATAAGTATTTTATAATGTAGTTATAGATTATATTATAATATAAAAGAATATTAATGTATATAGAAGATGCTCGTTTAGACTCGTCAATTTGATCAAGTTCAATATAAAAAGTTTGGTTTCATTCGAACTTTTAACGAGTAAAACTCGAGTAGTTTAATTTATTTACACCCCTAATAAATTAGTGATTTTTATAAAAAATTTGGTATTCAGAAACCAAAGCAATTATTTTTTAATTTCACATAGATTATTTAACTATCAACTACTCCTAAAATTAAAATAATAAATTTTATAATACTTGTATTTGATTAAGTAAATTGTGTATTAAATAAATACTTTTCAAAATCTTTTCTAAAGTGTTGATTTGAAGATTAAAAAAAAGTGAATGAACGGGTAATTAATTCCCGCACATAAAATATAAAATGTGAAAAAGTGAGAAATAGTGGCCAACCCCCTTGTGCATATATAATCACCAAACCTAGACCTATTCTTTACTTTGACTCCAATTCTGTCCATGCGCCACATAATTAATTATTTTTCCAAAAGACCTCTTTTAAAAGCAAACCTTTCAATTTTACTAAAAGTATTAGTACATATTATATTATGTATAACTTTAGTATACTTCTAGACAGTCACGAATTTTGAACATCCCTACCGGACAGATAAAAATTGTTTTAATATTTTCTTAATATTTAAAAGAGACAACATAAAAAATAATATTAATTTACACTAAAATATAAAGTTTTGGTGGTACCGAAACCTCCCCTTGCGTCTCAAAAAATCCGCCTATGCTCTAAACATATTTAGGTGACAGAAAAAAAACATGTAATACATCAAGAAAGAATGTATGATATGTATATATATCACATATTCTATATTAACTTTTAAAGTTTATACGTGACTTGATAAATATATTCATAGCTATTGTTTTATCTATTTAAGCAAGGTAGTTGTGAAATTGCCATAATAACTACAAGTTTCTCCATTTTAATATCATGGCTACTCATTTTTCACATAATTATCATATGCATGTGCATCAATTAAGGAACTTACGGTAAAACTTTTATCCCTTATTATGTCATTTCTTGAGCCTTTCTTAAAATGTTACGTACAATAAACCTTACATTGTTATTATAGTTGAAGAATGAGCGTTCTTATTAAGGATTTAGGCATTAAGATTTGAGACACGATCAATTTCATCAAGTCGATGGAAACGGACTTTTTGGAGTCAACGATTTGGCAGTTGAAAAGTCAAACAAGTGTGAATGGTTAAAAGCAAAGTCAACATGCTAAACTTATTAGACGCTTCTAATTTCTTCTTATGTGTGAATTATTCCAGAAGGGGGAGACTCGGAAGTTGTTTACCAACGAATAGCTGACACGTGTGGATACGTACTGAAATTCACAAAGGGTAATATGGACATATTATAGGAGCACTAAAGAACGAGAAGGTGATGGCAAAGGTGGATAAAGTGATGACATGGTTAAAGGTAACGGCGCGTGTACGTTGACGTGATTAGAGATGGAGGTTGGTTGTGGAGGTTAAGTTTGTTAGCGGTCGGCTGCCGGCTTATTATGCGTCAAGCTTCTTCTATCTTCATTGCCACGTGTTCAACTAATAATAGGTGAGGATATTTCAAATATAGGAATAATAAATTTTGATGAAATAAATTTAGAAGGAAAATACTTGAACTATGTTAAATATATCAAATTGAAAGGAAAATTATATTTTAAAGTTAAAATATATTTATTAATAATGAGAAATTATTAAGTTTGGCTAGCCCAATGTAGCCTAAGGTGTTTTAAAGTAGTTTCCATTGTATGTAACCCAAAATCAAAATAGGGCCAATTTGGATCGTTCATTCTTGATTTTGTTTTGCTATAATGAGCCCAATTGAATGGGTTGTAAAGCCCACTTGACTTCTTAGTCCACCTAATAGTAAGGTGTATTTTTGTTCTTAAGTCATGTTAAAAATGTTAAATAATTTTATTTCCAAATAGTGTTAATAACACGTCTTAAAATGATCTTATCACTTTATGACATATCACTCGAATTGTAATTATAGTTATACTATTTACTAAGACAAAATATTTAGTCGGTGTTTTTTATCACATAGAAAACCTTATTTAACATCGTTTACTTTTTGGATTTACAATTTTTAAGGTTTTATTTGTCAATAAACAGTTTAACCACACATACGTTAAATTTGCATCCAGTTTTAGATCATAATAAATCAAATATCCAGTCAGAAAGTATTCATCTTGCACTACAATTAGTTTTGTACCAATATAATAACAAGACCTAACTAGCTTTTCGACCAAACACGCAACGGAATAGTTTATATAAAGACCATTACTAACATGATCTTACTTTTAATTAACACACATATAGATATATATGTGTGTGATATATATATATGTGTGTGTGTCTGTGTGTTATTTGCATGTATTACAACGTGTATCAGCCTAATTTGAGATACATATTTTAGAATGTTAATTTGACATTTATTTTTTTTTTAAGAAAATCAAGTACTTACACACTATACTACCACAAATATATATACCAATCCACTAACATATACAATTGTACTTGAACTCCCAAACTTCATGATTAGAAGGGTCACCATAATACCGCTAAACCAATGATCCTTTGATATTTGACGCAATTATAGAAACTAACATATTTTAAATAAGCCATACGTAGCAACGATCCTTGCTCAAGAACTTGTGTCATAGTTATGTCTAATTTATACAAATAGACAGTTTCTTTATAAAGATACACACATGTATACCGTATACGTGACTTATTATCTTTTAATATCGTATAGAAGAATAAAGTTATATTTTTCTGCAAAGAACAGTGATCACTTTATTCGGTAAAATATAGACATTTAGTTCAGTTATTTCCTCACTTATATTAAGCCAAGATATAAAGTTGTTTGTCACTTAAAAGACAGTTAAAGAAGATATTATAGATTATTATCACTACTTTATAAAGTTTGATTAACAGAAATTTCATTTCAAATAATACTTTGGAAATGTATGTACACATTATTACATATCTTATTATATTGCAACTTTTTATATGGTCTTTTTCTTTTAGTATAATTGTCACGGTAGCCCACTGATTAATGTCTTATTCCAAGGAAACTAATCTTTTAAGCTTCTCAATCTATATTTTAATTGGTGATTAATTTTCTGGATTTAGCTTCACAATATGTGATGCATGCTACAATTTGGGTTCGCCCCAACCCCACCCCACCTACCAAAAGTATAGTGCTTTTTAATGACCAATTGGGAGTATATTGTACGTACTTCATTATATTAAAAAAATGAACGAATTTGTTTGGTTTCTAATTAACTTTCTATACCCAAATACACATATCAATAACTTATACGTACTTCAATCTGAACACATGTTGCTTATAACTACCATTTTAATTTAATATTTACATTTAAATTAATATAACTACCATTTTAATTTATTATTTAAAGTAGTGGGATGAAGAGAACATGTTTAATTTCTTAAATACTTCCATGATTCTTGTCATATTTCAAGCAAAAATGGTATACAAGGAAAATTGCTATTAAGGTGTCTCCTATAAGATATGATCCTTGAGAAATTGAAGTTTCACGTGATCATTCATCGGGTTCATCTTGTTAGCCATGTACATACGAAGTAAGTGGGGGAAATTTTATGCCACATATGCTATTTACAATGCATGACCATTTTAGATGCTTTTGGATCGTATCATATGCATCATATGAGCTAATAACAGTGTTCAAAGAAAACACGTTTCATAGAAGAAAGTTAAACATACAAATGTTATAGTCTATAAAGATCAACTACTAAAAAGTGCACGTTATTGAAGAAAAGAAAGGAAGAAAAGGGAAACGATACAAAAGCTGAGGGCCAAAAAAAATGAAAAAGAAAAGGTAGTTATCACTCACAGTGATTACAACCTTTTTGAGCCTACCAATTTGTGAATTAAGTTGAAAGGTGGAGTGGTCACACCAAAGTGATCCTTAATCACTTTGTGACACATCACTTCACTCCCTTCACTCTCAAAAGTACTACTTGATATATACATACAATAATGATATTTAAAAGTTGAATACACAATAGATCAAAATGAAGTTGAATACACATTATAGAGTCTAAGCTAAAGTTAAGTGATTTTCACATATTAATCCCTTATTTAATATCTTATTTCTTTTAAAAAGAGTAAACTATCGTCGTGTAGGAAAGAAACAATATTCATGGACGTTGGATGCTATCTTCAATATTTTTAACATTAATGAGGTAACTCATTTTTAACTACCTTTTTGTATGGTTGAGATTTGGAATAATAAGAATTTATAAAGCAAGATAAATGGAATATATATATAAAATGCTCCAAGTTGTTCGTGTTTGAGTCAATAATGGGAACTATATACTTGTGTCACTGGGAAATTGTCTGGTAATTTCTTGTTTTGTTCCCCTATCATTTCAACCATGCATCAACAAATGTCTTTTAATAGAATATGGGCAATACTATATAGTAAATACTTGGCTTTTTCGTAACTAAAAGTTATATGTCAATTAATTATATTAGGTTCGCATTTCACTTATTCAAAAATGGCTTTTTCTAGACTAGCAACATTATTGATTGACAGAAAGTTTCAAAAATTGTATTATTCAAGTTAAAAAAGTGGTTGCGATCAATTTCAAATATAAATTCACCTTTTAACTTATCCTAAATTTATTAATGAATTTTTATTTCTAATAAAAGATGGTATTACCCTGACGGATTGGAACGTAACTTTTTAAATCATCCAGTTTTGAGTTTTCTAGCCACTTTTGTATTTGTTGGTCTTTTCTTTTTCTTGTATTTATATCGTACCAACAATTAATGGTACTAAATCATAGGTTTATTGTGATAGAGATTAAAGAGAAATATTTGTAGCAAAAAAAGCGATTGACAAGTTGTCGGAACTCGGAACCCGCAAAAGCATGAACTCACTGATGAGCGAAAAACAGAATTAGTTAGATGCTATGCCAAATATAGGGCATAGCATCCATAATACTCATGGGCATCCAAATTGCATAGAGTAATTGTGTCTTAAAAACAAAATTGATAACAAAAACAACAGAGTCAACAAAAACAACACACTACTACGTGGCATAATATAAGAGTTGATTAAACCAAAATTGTTACTCTACCTGCAATTGAGAACAAAAAAGGTAGAAAGCATATTATCTCCGCCCTTAGCTTGGCTTATAGCCTACTATACTCCTTCTATAGTGGATATTAGGTTAAAACCACATATTAGTTTCTATACTTAAGTGCCTTCACATGTGGTTAATTTTGACCAAATCTTTAATGTATCAAATGTACTTTAATATTTTCAGTGTATGAATTTTAATTTTGAAAGTGCACATTTAATGTAATAGATCAGTAATCATACGTTTTTAGCCAGTTACCTTATTTTTTTGATTTTCTTCTCTAAACGAGATCAATTTTTCAGTAGTTTTCTCTGGTGAGACCAATTTGTCGGTCGTCTTCTTCAACATTGTCATTTTCAGGTTGTGATCTCAGGCGAAACCATATACAAATATGACCAATACCGAAAATATGGGTTCGCCTAAGATCACAACCTGAAAATGGCAATGTTCAACTTTTAAAAATTTACTCCATACAATAGAAAAAAGTTAAAGTTTAGCACATCACGAATCAATTATCGGGTCAAAATATCGATGTGGCCGTCTACGTGGACCCCGACTTACCTGCCAAATAAGCATAACTGGTTACACGTCATCCAATTCCCTGTTTCAAATGACACACAACATACAATAGAGATTTTAGCAGGTCTACATCATATAATAGAACTTTTAACAGTTTACCCCATACAATAGAAAAACGTTAAAGTTTAGCGCATCACGAATCAATAAACCCTATATGTTTAAAGCCTACTAAAATCAGTCGAAAAATCTTAATATGTAATTCAACCAATTATATATTCACTGACATTATCAAAACAAATATGATATTCTGAAATATGTGCTCATAATCTCATTAGCCGAGTCACTTAGTCACGCAAATTTAGGTTGCAATTTTCATGAACATTTAGACGATGCATTGATTTAAAACTCTAAATGGTCTATTACGTGGACATGCGGCCTATATATATATATATCCTCGTTTGATATTTTTAAAATATTAAGGAATTGAGTCTCAATTGTAGTCGGTACATGTTAACTTTTCTTGAGAGCAAGCAGTACATGTAAAATTATTACATAGAAGAAATTAATGGTTTCTCTGTATATTTCGCATCATGATTAACTTAGGATGATTTCACTGATCTTGCCAATTAGTGTTAATCAAGGTCCATAAACTTGATGTTTATGATCAGATGTGCTTTAATTGCAATTTTTTTTACAACACAAGCAAGAGAATACGGAAGAAGTCAATGCATCATATTAAAATTTGTTTCTCATGGCTAATTTACATAAACTTGTCAAAAGCTTGTAATAAAATAATATTATCAAATATGGTATAGACATAAACCATTTTCTTGATATTGTTGCTGAGCATATTTGAGACATGTCTTCATTAGTAACCTTGTCTTCTTATAATTTTAATTTGGATATAATACTGAACATTGTAGAATTGTACTCACTAATAGATTTATGATTTTGTAACATAAGTTGCATCAAATTATAGCGAGCTTTTGAAAGAAATATGTGTTTTTGATGGTTAAATATGACTTTTATATTTCAACATAACTATAACAGATCTTTCTTTGTTAAGTGTTCTCTTTTGAGTTCTTACTGAGATGAGGAATATTATTGATTTGACATGGTTGTACAAATTGTATGAAACCTTATTATCAATATTGATTGATTTCTTCAAAATTGTTTCAAGTAAGATAGATTTCAACATCAAAATTTCATAAGAGTATGAAAACAGTTGTTGGTAGATATATCAGTAAATTTTAATTTTGTAAAATAAGACATTATAACTACAAAAAGAGAGATATTCTTTAAGCAAATTACACATATTTTATCAAACAAATATTTTCAATGTAAATTAATCAAAGACTTATTACTGTAATAACATATCTCGATTATCAAATGATTATAATTTAGAGTAAACCCATGTTAAAGTTGGATCATATACTTCACAGTTTAAATAATAATAACTTCATATATATATGACCACTGTTTGACACAAAAATAAAATTAAATAGATAACAAATAATGGGTGGAATCAAAAGAAATAAACCGATTGATAAAAACTTTTCTTTTTCAAGAAACAACGCAAGGTGAATTTAGTGACGGAATCAGATTGTATATGTATTTGCGTTGAATACGGATACTTTATTTTGTTTTTGTTCTTTTTCGTAACTAACATAGTATGATAAGAATGATATTAACGGTTACACGACTAAACTTGCCGTGGGCCATATACACTTGAAAGAAAATAAACTGATTGGAAAATAAAATTAAACAACATAAAATAATTAAATAATTATGAAATGTAATTATAAAAGAAGATGAGGCTCTAAAAAATTAACAATAATATAAATAAAATTATGTTAATTTTGATTCTTTTAAGAAGATTATAATAGATGAGGATCTTAAAAAGAAAAATATATAACAATAACATGTGATCAGTGATAATACTAATTTTCAATTCTCTTAAGGAGATCATCATAGATTATATGGTATAACAGTTGTTGATTCTTTTTAACTGATTATTGAGGATCCTAAAAATAAATAACTATAACAAGAGGCTATACGCACTGATTTCTTTGGCGAATCATAATACACCATTATAACAATAAGTTGATATTATATTATTTTGATTCTTTTTATCTAATCATAATAGAACACTATTTGTTTTTGTATATTGTAAAGGAGTTTAAAAGACGGATAATAAGTTAGAACTTAAAAAGAACTTTACATCTATTTTTTTCTAGAGATAATAATATGTTGTGAAATTAAAGAATAAGATGAGAGATGAAAAAGGAAGAGATGAAGACATAATTTTTATTCAATTGTAAATTCTCAAATGATTATATAACACGGGGATTGATATTTTCACCACTAGTTTTGATAAATACACTACAAATATACATTAATAAGTTGTACTGTACAAATAGATAATGCAGTGTTTTGATGTATTTATTAAAATTAGAGTGAAAATATCAACACCCATATAACACCACTATAAGGTTATGAAGATACAGATGTCTTATTTAGAGTAATTTATTAAATAAAGGCACATTATCCATGTATTTGAATTGTATAACAAAAGGAGCACTTTTAGTCTATGGAGCATAGTGATGTCGAAACGCTGATGGTATAGTGTTCTGTCACTCTTGAATGGCGTTCTCAAGCAACGTCCAACCTCGAAGATTGTGCGATATTTTTTTTTTCTATTTCCCGTTTTTCCCTTGTTAATCATGTGATGTGTGGAGGAAAAAAAAAGTAGATGAAAAGAGTATGTGTTTAGGTTAGGTTTTTAATTGGTGTATGGGCTATCTTTTATAATTCATTTTTAAATTTATATAAATTGGTTAAATGGATTCAATTTTTAAAATTAAAATGAATTAAATTAAAATAAACTATGTGTATTTTGTTAAGAATTGTAATATGTAAATTTTTATTTTAAAGAATTTATTTCTTTTATTTAAATTATTTTGTTATTTATTTCTATTTTGTAATATTTAATTTGAGTTTTTTAACAAATAAAAAAGTTAAAAGTAAATCCCTAAATATTGTTTTTACTTTGTTATTTTCAACAACAATATTTTTGTTAAACACTTTTATTAAATATTGTAACACAAAGACACCACTTCCACCACTTCTTATGTTTAACGAGGCAAAATCACTCGTAGTTAGTGACGGCAAAGTTAATAAGCACAAGTGTTTATGGGCATGCGTACCACGTGATACAAATTAATTAACTAATACTTCCCAATTAAATTTCTCTACAACAGATGGTAAATATTGTTCTAATAAGAAGCAATACAGTCTACAACTACACTTGCAGTTTTATACAATTTAATGATTGTGGTCGTTGACAATCCTTAACTAATTTTAGTGGGGTTCGTAGGTTGTCAAAATAAATAGTTAATTATGGTAGTAACACGTTCCTCTGGATTTTGAACATTTTTATGAAAAATATTAGTACTTGTACAGATGGTAAATAGAAAATGTTTCTTTTATCTTACGTTTTGCAAGAATAATTAATCGAAAATACTGACAAAATTGAAGCATTTAATGATTTTATTTTATTTTGAAAAATACATTTTTTCTAGTATTCAAATCAAGGAGTTATTGACTTAGTAGTATCAAAGATGATCTTCATGTTATGAACTTGTGGATTTTAAGTACTGGAGTTTAGACAAATATATATATATATATATATTTGTAATAGGGTTGTGTGAGTTTTCACATTTCTAAATAAAAATAAAATAAGTTTTGTTCCGTAGTATTGAAGATGCAAGCTACACGCTAGTCTATCTATGGTCTTTTATAGTCCGCTCGCTGTTAGTCTCGTTGAGGGGTCACATTCATCGTATCATATCATCAGTAGCTACTATGGTTATCACCATGTTCTTTTATTAAAGTCAATTAACTATCATTTTGATAGTTCAGCCCCATCCGCAAATTTCCACCATGTGCACAAACATCATCAAATGACAGAAGAAAACATTGCATCACATTGGTTTACAGTGTGTAGTCACTTATTATTATAGTGCTAATGATATTAATATGTACTGTAGCAGTATCGAGAAGATTTAACGATTCCAGTTTATATTATTAGTTCAACTTTTATCCTAGAGAAATCTATCTATAAGTGTTCTAACAAACTTGGTGGTAAAGAGTACCCACACATTGAAGTATAGAACTTCAACATTGTTCGTGGGACCCAACAAAGGTTCTTGTGGTCTCATGAACTCACTACTAGAAAAACTGCCAACAATAACAATCTAAAATGTTGGTAAACAGTCAAATTCGTTGGTAAAGGCTGTTAGCAACAACATTACCAACGAAAATTAATCGAGGGAATTTAGTACATTGCGAAACAAAAATTACCAACGAAATGAAGCTATTCGTTGGAGAATTACTAACAAATGCATAAGTCATTGATAAGTTTCACAAAACTACCAATTCGTTGGCATTTAAGAATATACCAATGAAACTAAAGTAGTGGCAAATGTATTAAAGTTTTAGAACATTTGGTTGGTAAAGTAGTTAGTAATTCCATAATCCACCAACTATATATATTTTGTTGGTAAAACTCTTTGTAATCTTAATAAAACCAACGAATAATTTTTGTTGGTAATATATTTGCACAAGTTCATGAATTTTTTTAATCAAAATTCGTTGGTAAAATTAAGCAAGAAGTTTCCTTCCATAATTCCAAAAAATCTATCAACGATTTGGTCACTAAAATGCTGATTTTATGACATTTCGATGGTATAGTTGTTGGTAAAAAAATCTCATTGAGTTTGTAGTCGTTGGTAAATGGTCGATGGTGATGGCAACTTTTTCTAATAGTGACTAAACTCGAATGTATGTAGTCGATAGAATAGAATTTATGAGTGAGTTGTATGGTGGTCAATTGTGTAGTGGGCAGTTAGTACAGTATATACATGTGTAACATTTATTTAGTGATATAGTAAAATTAATAAAAAGAAGTGTAGAACTACACCATTGTCAAAAACCGAATAAGAAGGCCATAAACAACTATAAGCACGTTATCTACCATATGAATTTGTATACCATGAATGCTATATTAGAACAGTATATACCTAACAATAATAACCAATTTTCAAATAAGAAACAAAAAGCCACTACCTGTACGGTCAAATGATCTCATCTAAGAACCCGACAATCAAACGTGGTTGGAATAGAAAAACAAGTAGTATATAGCATGCATATATGGGTAGAAGTAATAACTTAACTAGCATTTGACAAGAAAAAACTAATATACATATATAAAATACAATGCATGTTCCATATTGCATTCTACCATTTCTTTAATATGAACCTTTTTTTGGCAACTGACGTTAATAGACATATATATATGTTATACTCAACTTCATGAAAACGTTCCACTTAATTACTGGAAAATTAGTTTGTTTATTGAATTAATAAACTAAACTCATAAATTAAATAACCTAATCTATGTTATAATATTTATAAGTTCAGTATTAGTTAAATTTATAAGTTAAGTACACTTATATATCATGATTTAGTAAGTTCAATAATTCAATCGAACAAATTAATAGTCTAGTAATTTATTTGAACATTTTCGCAAAGTAAAGTAATGTATGTCTATTTTAACAACCCCGTTTCAAAAGGGTGGCCCAGACGAAAAACTTACAGCGGACTACAAATTCTCTAACACCCGAACTTACAAAAAGCCTCGAGGCAATTCCAGATGTCATAAAATCTTAGTCCAACTTTATTCTTCTTACTTTTATTCACTCCTACGATATAACCTGAGAATGTACGTAATGCGTAAGCCTGATGGCTTAGTGAGCTCGTGTGTGTTTGTGTACAAAAAATATCAGACACAACGATGAACAAGATTAAGTAATTATTTAACAAAATTTACAGCTTTTGAGAATCTAGCTTATTGTGTTGTGGACTTAAAATATTTTTAGTGAATCAATCAACCACTATGAGATGAACTTCACTCGTTCTTGAATTAATACTAAGACAATTTCTTTATCCATCTGTTACACGATTATCCTTACAATAATTAAAATAAGCGCAATTTATTATGAATATAAAAATGCACATCAAGACAATATGAGCAATCAATATATGTACATAAGGCAATTCATCACGATAAGATCATCAAGCACAATAAATATAGCGTACATTCCCATTTTGACAAAAACACGAAATTACTCACATTGCTTTTAAATATAACGGCATTTGATCAAGAGATTGATTTATGTATTTGTGCTTGTATAACTAGCTTCATTTACTAAAAGTATGATTCATGCTTCGTAAACTTGTACTATAAGCCTTCTTATTTGTACTTTTTTCATATACTTCTTCCTCTTAAAAAATAACAAAATAAACTTCTATTTTTAACTCATACATAATAATAACCATAAAAAAGAGATATTTTCATATATACTTTATGTAAGAGTAACCAATTAGAAAATATAATTACAGTTCTCATTTATAATAAGCTTTAACTTGATCTGTTATTAGTCTAGGCCTAGCATATATATGTCACATCTCTTAAATATTTGTCAACACTTCCAACTAGACTTAATATGTGGGTATTCCTTTTGAGCTTAGTCAATACTCTAGTTTTATTTAAGTGACATAATGGATTATTTGGCACAAATTGAAAGATTCACATGAGATTAGACTAATCAAAATTTACTAACTCATTTAAGACTTTTTATTTCAAATATACCACTTTACATATAATTTATTATAACTTTTATAATTTATTATAACACAATTAATCTTTTAGACTATTTTCTTTAAAAGTTTAGATCTTACCTCTATTAACCATTTTTTCCCATGAAAGAATTGCAAAACCTATCACAAATAATAACTAATATATGTGATGTCTTCCGGGTTGAGAAGAGAATCAATGAACTTAACTAACATTCAAAGTTAAATTTACTTACTCCCAAGCTTTAGTTATTAGTATTATTTTTGTCTTTTCTTTCTAGTCATTTTAACCGGGAGAATAACCATTTATGTAAACAAACATGTGAGGGACCAACCACGTAAAGCATCCAATCCATGTAGTAGACGATCCGTAAAAATGAAATTTAGGGAATGAGTTTTGTAGCGTTGACCAAAACGTTATTTTTATATGTAAAGCTAAAGCATTAAATGCATTACTTTTGTTCAAGTTATGAATAGTATAGAAACAAAAACTCCATCCGCCATATAAGAAATATAAGTGTAGAAAAGACTTGTGGAGAAGCAACTTGGATTTGATCGGTTCAGTCGTTTATGCCGCTATTCAATAGCGACGGAATCAAGTTTTCGAATTGGGAGTCAATCACGTATCAATAACTACATATTTTTTGTTATAATCACTAATTTACAATTTTATTTTGTTTTAGAATTCAAATGGAACATCATAAGGAGGTTAAAATCAGAAACAAAGACTTCTTATAACAGTAAGAGAGCCAAAAATAATGATGCATCGCACTATTGTTTAAATCGAACTGATGTAAAGAATTTTCGAGTTTTCCTTTTTGTATATTAATGAATTAAGTGTCACCATGATATTCTAGATTTTCTTTGTGGTGCATCAAAGGGTATAATTGGTGCATCTATTTGAAAAAAAAAAATAACAGGTGAATCATCCTCGGCTTTCTTCGTCGTCCTAGGAGTTTTTATTAACTCGATCATAATTAAAAATTCTCTGTATTAAAAATATGTAGGTTCATATCATATCTGTTAACTTGTAATTCAAAATTTCGATTTTTAACTCGCGATTCATGACTCGACTCGACTCGTAAGGAATCACATTTTTATATAATATATATATTATTGTTTTAGATTTTCGTTCACAAAAGGAATTAAATATGGTGGGAGTCAATAGTTAAGTCGTTAAACGATAATCAACACAATAACTCAATTTAAAATAGATTGTAATCATTTCCATTCCTATTATATTCTATTATTTTTTTATTATATTTTTCACTAAAAGTTTAAAGATGTCTTAATTTTTCCCTTTTCTCATTTTAGTTAAATATATATAATTTGTGACAGCTTAGTTTTTGGTCCATGCATATTATGACGTACGAGTTGCGCTTTACGTACGTGACTTTTCATATACAATTAATCGTGTATATGAGTGCTATACTGTTATACCACGTGCATTTGTTGAAAAGGTCGAGAGCCACAAATTGAATTAGTATCAACATATATTCTAGTCAAGGACAACGATATGATATATGGGAATATTTGTTTACTAGTTTCTTCATTTCATTAAAATTTTGTCTATATTATATATGGGTTATTTTTGAAAACTTTAAGTTCAAATAATTTTTTTAACAAACTTGTGCATATCTTTGCGTACTAGTAATTACAACGTATCACTGAAATAAACACTCTTCAAATACGGAAATGGCAATCATATCTACCAAAGTATTACTTGCTAGTTACATTTTGAATTTTTTGGCAGGTACAAACGCTCGTTTTCTAACATATAGCTAAAAATAGGTTCATGTTTGTTTGTTTATTGAATATCAATTTCATTGGGACCAAGGCACTAGAAAAAAATTACAAAAGAACAAAGTTAGGGTTACAGATTTTAAAATTTAGATATGTTTTTTTTTTTTTATCTAAACTTACAATTTACTTTTTATTTTTGTCATTTTGAATCAATGTACTTATTTTATGTCTTACATGACCATTAAAAAAGTTGACTTCTGTATACGTTTGAACCATTACTCACATGATCAATCGATAAAAATAGTAAACATTGGTGATGTGATCAATTTTACAAATATAATTCTATGACATGGAATCGTATTTTTAAAACGTAAAAATAAAAAAATATATATACACATAAAACAAGATCGTTTTCTGTTCAAACCTATATATAATCTGAAATCATTGTTCGAATTGGATGAATTTTATTTACGTAAAACAATGTCATTTCATGTGTATATATATGTTTTGTGTTTTTAAAATACGTTTCCAAGTTTTGAAATCATATTCATAAAGTTGGCCGCATCATCAATGATTTAACTATCATAATGGATCATGCTAATAATGACTCAAATTTATATAAAAGTTAACTTTCAGTGGTCCCATATGACATAAAATAATATAATAGTTCAAATGGACAAAAAAGAAAGAAAAAGAAAACATATAGATATTATTGTAATTGGTAAGAGTTTGTTACATATGTTATTCCAGTTAAAAGTTAGTTAATTAAGTCTTCTACGCATATAAACAGATGTACTACCTTAGCATTACATTTTGTAACTAACATGTGTTATGCCAGTTAAAAGTTAGTTAATTACGTTTTCTACGCATATAAACAGATATACTACCTTAGCACTACATTTCGTAACTTATTATCATGAGTAATACACTTTTACCATACTAGATTTGTTTTCCAGATAGCTATCTCTATTGTTGATCCAATGATTAAACGTTTAATATCATCTAACAGGATTCAGCATGTTGTGGAATCACGATATTATTAAAAGTAAATTCATTCCGTTAAAAGAACAAGTAATCTAAACATGAAACATGCGAAAGGTGTTAAGTTCGTAAGTTGACTTTCTTAGTCAAATGGTTATTATTGGTAAATATTTGTTATAAAATTTGTTCAGTGGATGTTAGCAAGAAGTTATGTGGTTATTTTATGAGAAGAAACAAGTTGAGGGGTGCAGTTTGTAACATTTCATAATATAGCAGATAAAATATTTGTATGTTTGTTTTATCATTCATTGTATCATTTTATTCTTTCTTTTCTTTTTTATTTGGTGATTTGTATGTATGAATTAGTGTTTTACCTCTCTTTCTATTAGTTCAAATTTGTGTTTGAACGATTAGGTTAATTTCAAAGTTTTGAGTGTTGTAGTGAGGGGTACTTATATTTCATCGATTTTGAATTCTTTGTTCATTTTATATTTGAATATATAAGGGTCAGTTACTCACCTATATATTCGTGTTCTTGTTATTACCATTTTTAGCATGGTATAAGAGCAATAGGTTGCTCTCGATCATGTTATTTGCGATAGATCTAACCATTTTTTGAGTTACAGTTTGTTCATATGGTGAATCATTGGGGTTTTATTTCAAAACCATTGATTCTTTGTTTTGTTTGGGTTCGATCAAAGACTGAGGGTATTAGCTTTGTGTTTTGGACGCTTTGGTGCAAGAACCCTGATTTGGAGATTTTAGGGTTTGGTTTTCTTGGCTTCGATCTTGCGAATATTAGTTAGATATGGTGTTGATCAGAGTAACTGAGCGCTATTAATAGTAATTTCTTGGATTCTTATTTTGGAATTCGATTTGTTGAAATCTAGGATTTCAAAACCCTGGCATTGTATACAATCTTGCTAATTTATGATAAATTAAACTCAAAAGAGAATGATAATGTGTTAACTAATTTGACATGGTATCCTAAATTAGTAGGCAAATTAATATATATAACACTTACTAGACTTGGCATCTCTTACTATGTGCATCGTCTAAGTCAATTTGTGCACTCACCTTTGGAGTCTCATATGAAGTTGGCATTGAGGATTCCGAGGTATCTTAAATGTTCACCAGGTATGAGTGTAAGGTTTAGTAAAAGTGATAATCTGGGCGTGAATGCTTATGTAGATGCATACTAGGGAAAATGCGTTTCTTCAAGAAGGTCTGTAATAAGTTTTGCTATTTCTTTAGGCAGATGTCTTGTTTCATGGAAAAGTAAGAAACAAGCAACTTTTTCTAGATCAATTGCAGAATCAGAATATAGGGCTTTAGCATATGTGGTTCGTGAGTTAATTTGGATCATGTGTTGTCTAAATTGGGAAAAAAAAATGATACTATACCTGCAAAGGATTTTTGTGATAATAAGCCAATTATTTTAATATATGTTAATCTTATATTTGATGAAAGGACTAATCATTTTGAGATTGACTTACACTTTGTTAGAGAGAAAGCAAATGCATGTGTCGTATATATTTAGAAGATTTCATCGGCTGAAAATGTAGTAGATATATTTACCAAAAGCTTAAGCTTTGGACAACATGACCATTTTCTGCAAGAGGCTTAATTTGTTTAACATGTTTCATGTTTAGATTATGAGGGGATGTTAAAAGAATAAGTAATCAAAACATGATACATGCTAAAGCTCGTAAGTTTGGTAAGTTAACATTCTTTGGTCAGATTATGATTATTGGTAAATATGTTTGTTATATTTGTTAAGTGCAGGTTTGTAAGAAGTTAAGAAGTTATGTTGCTATTTTATGAGAAGAAACAAGTTGAGGGATGCAATTTGTAACATTTCATAACATGGCAAATAAAATACTTGTATTTTTATTTTGTTATTCATCGTATCATTTTATTATTTTTTTTCTCTTTTTCTAGCGAATTGTACGTATGAATTAGGGTTTGAGCTCTCTTTCTGTTAGTTCAAATTTGTGTTTGAACGATTATGAATTCTTTGTTCTTTTTAAATTTGAATATACAGGGTCAATTACTCACATACATATTTGTGTTCTTCTTGTTATTACCATTTTTAGCACATATTCTGAGTCTGCATTAAGGAGGTGATAAATATTTCATTCCTTTGATACGATGCCTACGTTAAAAGTTAATGCATTAAGAAGGTGTACGTTGTATTGTACAACTGTTAGGATACGCGCGTTGATGAAAGATGTAGTATTTATCACATTTCTTTGTGTCGATCATTGTGTAACGAATGTACACCAACCTTATTACATAAAATCAGCAAACGAATTTTTGCTTTTCAAATATATATATTTTAGTTTTATAATTAAATAACTTTTGTATGTGTATAATTGATACACTCTATAACATTATAAAGAAATGTTTAGTGTGTGTATGTATATAAAAAATAATATTCCATTATTTATAGCCACGCAAGCACACGGTGGCCGGTGGGTGTTAACTTGTTGATTGTGACCTTCGCCCACCATCTCCAATTATTCGATTTTAACACTACTACGGTACTACCCTTTATATAAACCTCCAAACACCCTACATACTTGCTTCATATTACTCTCTCTTATCCTTATACATAATATCACATAAAATTTCAAGCTAACCCAAACAAAGAAAAGGTTCCCTAAACTTATATTCTAATTTTATTTCTTGTTATTCCACACACGAAACACGTGTTTTGTTCTTCAATCAAGGGATCCGAATTAAGCTAAAAATCGAAGATATGATGTGTATAGTTTCCAGAACCGGACGGGATTTGCAACGTTACGACATGGGTCGTAGACTTGTCGTCGGGTACTTACTTTTTTTGAAGTTATACATAGCTTTATAACTACTCAAGTTTCTTTCTTTTTATGTCTTGTGATTAAATTTTGCAAACGTTAAATTCTTAATTTCTAATAATGTGACACTTCAAAATTATATGAACATGCATGTTAAACCGGCTTAAGACATTAATTTATTAATATATAATAATAATATAACTTATGAAGTTATTGCAGGTGTATTCCATATAGATATAAAAATGATAATGGTGAGCTTGAAGTCCTCGTTATCAGCTCGCAGAAAGGCCATGCTATGATGTTTCCTAAGGTATTTATTATTTCATTTCTTCAATAATTAATTTTATTATACATAAAAAACAGTTGGGAAAAAGACAAGGGAAATAGAGAGAGACAGGCCACTTGATTTGAACAAATATTATTAAAGACTATGGTCCAAACTAAATTATATTTTCATTTTGCATGCCTTAATTATATAATAAATAAAATTTAACGTAATTTAAAACGACAATCTCAGGGAGGTTGGGAGCTCGATGAATCTGTTGAAGAAGCTGCTTCACGGGAGTGCTTCGAAGAAGCTGGTGTTGTTGGAATAGTCGAGGTTTGAATATATATTCAATTTTGAATAAAAATATACCCGTGATATAATTCAATTAAAGATTGGTTTAAGTGTTTAACTAGTAATGTTTGATTAATTAATTATAACTAGTATGAGACTGAATTCTACTATGTATATTGCAGTGTGAATTAGGAAAATGGAGTTTTAAAAGCAAAAGTCAAGGAATATATCGTGAGGGTTACATGTTTCCGATGCTTGTAGGCGAACAACTTGAAATTTGGCCAGAGAAAAACCTCCGCCAAAGAGTTTGGGTGAGTGCGGGTCGGGTTTTCTTTCTTTCATGTGTAGGTTAATAATTATTAGAGACTAAAATATTTCGATTACTAAACAAAACGTATTATATATTGTTACCTTATTGATTTACATATTTTGTACGGATAATAATGATTATTAGAAATACATATTATCACTTGATTAGGGCTAATGATGATTGCAATGAGTTTATTGGCCGGAGTAGCATTTCCATCTTAATATCATCAACAAAATTAACACTATGTTAATGAAGTTCATACATGAAATTAAATGATATATCATTCTAGCTGAAATGGTATCAGAGACTTAAGTTGTATATGTAGAGCATTATGACCTAAAAAGAGTTTTATATTTTGACATACTTTAATATCTTTTTAGTATTAGTGAGCTAATTAATGCTTATTAAAAAACACTATAAGTAAGATTATTAGCAAAAAATTTCACTCTTGCGTGTAAAATATATATTTATCTTGGGATATTGATGCAAAATGTCATCTAATATGATTATGATTAAAATATATAAAAGAACTTGTGTATTTAATTTAAACGAGTAACCAATTATGAATATCATATCGAATACTACTTAAAACTTAGAAGTCATGAACACTATAACTTAAAATAAAAAAGCTTAAAATAACAGTATTTGGAAAAGATTTAAGTATTTTGGAACTAATTGAACAAAAAAATGATGGTTTTGCAGATGAAAGTAGAAGAAGCAAGAGAAGTTTGCCAGAGTTGGTGGATGAAGGAAGCTTTGGATGTTTTTGTTGAGAGACTCACTTCACCAACCTTCACCAAACAAGACTTGTAGCATTAGTTTTTAATTGTTAGTATTTACAAAAATAATATAATTAATGACATTAGTATGTCTTCAATTAATAAACATACTTATATTTATTAGACAGAAAAACTTGTCCTCTAACTAATGCAATATATGGGCAATGGAAACGATTCTGTTTCATTAATATTGCAATATCCAGGCAATAGAAACATGAAATCTCATAAAGCTCCATATATGGTTTTTCATAAACATTAACGATCAAACCTGAAAGAAGTATATGTACAAAATACAATTTCCCATTTGATTTATACAATTAATTATGGGTTACCCAAGCTATTCGAGGCTGATTGCAGTATATATATGGATCCATTAAAATTCAGGACATGCACGCTATTACTGAGAGGGTTAAGTACGTAAAAATACAATATATTTGGTCAATTTTTTCTCAATGTAATATTTTATATTTCAATTCTATCGTACTTTCAATTTTCATATTTGCTTCCCAATCTTTAATAAATTTTTAATTTTATAAGTCCTTTCAAAATTTTATTTTTTAAGTTTTATTTGAAGTGTTTTTTTATCGTTTATTATTCAAAAGTTATTTCTTTATCATTTATCATTAAAAAAACTTGAAGTAAAACTTTTTTATATGATAAATGTGAAAACTTTACATAAAATTTGAAAGAACTTGTAAAATTAAAAATTTGTTACAAATTGAGGAAATATGGACAAGAGTTTAAAGTACAATACGAAGTCGGAATATGAAAAAGTATGTTGAAAATAATGACAAAATTAAAAATACATTTTGTCATTATAAGTAATCATTTCAGAAAAAAATAGTAGGTCGTTAATTGTTTGAAGACATGAAACTTTATTACGTGATTACTAAACAAATTGGTTTGGATCTAGACTTATATACATATACATACGTATATAAATAGGGAAAACCTTGTTTTAATGGAAGACAATTTGTAGTAATTGGTTTGGATTTAGACTTGCAAGTCCTTCCAAATTTTAACAAATTGGTTTTGTCTTCAATACGTACCGAATTGAAGACACTTTGTTTTTATGGAAAACCTACAACTTTACCTATTTATATAGGGTTGTTCACGACAGGGTTAATTACTTAGAAGTTTTATTTCAAGTTTTGTAAATGATAAGTAATACTATAAAAAAAAAAAAAAAAAAAAAAAACTTGAAATCATATCCCAGTCGAGTCGAGTACGTAGCAGTAAATTAAACCTTAACGATATATCCCAGTCGAGTCTAGTCACAGTCGATCTCAAATTCGATCCGATGCTCATTTTGTTATTGTGATTCTTTTTGATGAAATGATCCAAATATCAAGTTGCTTGTTTGCAAACTCGAGGTCACCAAACTTGTTGCATAACTTTATATCGGGCTCGTATAAACTCAGTTATTATACTTAAAGTCCGGAGTTCAAGTCTGTTGACTATATTTATTAAGGTTTTTAATACTTTAATAAACTATGTTCATTAAACTCAGTTAGCTTGTTTTGATTTGAAACTAATCAAATAGTTACTCTTAGTGAGCTCGACTTGAAATCAAATACTATCAAACGCGAATTCGTGTTAAACGAGATGAAACTCGAGTATCTTGTTAACTGATGCAATCGTTAACACCTCAATATTTATGCGGATGTAACTAATGCTTTCCTGGTCTTGATTACTACAGATCTGTCTATAACTTAATATCACCTACATTTACGTACAGATCTATATATGAAGATGTCGATAAATCATCATATATATGTAGATGTTGGTAAACATATAACAAACTAAGCGTTCATATTCCACCTATGATTTTGTTGTACTTCAAATAAAATAATAATATAAGACACAAACAAACAGTTTAGTTTCTAAAATAAGAAAAGAAAGAAAGAAATAATGAAGTTGTTGCATTTTGACCTCATTTGAGGAAGCGCATGACAGGATATGAACATTGACTTGTCACTTGTGCAACTCTGAAGACTCAAGTATTTTATATCTGTCTTTTATTCGTTAAAAGTTATGTAGAAGAAGACTGTCTGGAGCGTAATATATGGAAATTGATACGTTATTAGAATTATCGCTTTATCAGTAATTGTAAAATCTGATTTAGCACTTGGTTTCAACTACCGTGATTGATTAGTGCACTTGTTCAATTATAAACAAATCCTTTTTGGCTTATTTTCTAAATTTATAAAGTGGTTCTAAACAAGAGCTAGATGTATATCGGCTCATAATCCAAAAAGACATCATACGTGGCCCTTATCTAAGTACCACATTGAATGCACTCATGAGGGTAATAAAAACACGAGTATGCATGCGAGCTAAGTTGGGATAGATCAAGGACATGGGAGACATGGGGCCAGGTCGCAATGTTTCAGAAAAAGACAATGATTCATTGATTTAATAACGAATGGTATCTAAAATCCTTAATATTCATTCAACCCCTTTCCTTACTAGCTTACAAAAAAAATGATGTGAAACCCTTTAACTACTCACAATAATATAAAAACAATAAATCTTTTCAGCTTATTTGAAAATAATTCCCTATATAAAAAATATTATTAAGTGCATCCTTTCCCTTCTCAGCATGGGTCTCATATCCCGTAGACATGCATAGAAAGGATACATTGAAGATAAGTCATAAATAATCTTAATGAACCAAATCACTCTTTTCAGCATGTCAACATATATCATAAATAGGTTGCTAAATGAGTTGTGAAGATCTACGTCAACAACCACACGATGTCTTTTCAAATAATTTTGTAAGTTTCCGAGTCCATCAAATTCTAAGGTTAATTGTTTATTTTACTTCAACATTCACCGTTAACGTAGATTTCTAATATTTATTACACTTTTCTAAAATTTCATTTTCAAACATGAAAAGTGATTTACGTACACATAGTCTTGAAAAATGTCAATGATGGTCTTGGTTTTCTCATAACATGAAATGTCATATTGTAGGTTTATAAAGGAAAAACAATTCGTATGGAACTCTAGGGTATGTTTGGTAAATTAGCTGTAATTGTAGATTGTAAGTTGTAGCTTTAGCTTTAGATTTGAAGCTTTTCACGAAAAGCTACTTCCAGAGAATTTGAATTTTTAGTTGAATTCTAAAATTACTGTTTGTACATGACAAACAAGACTTTTATTTTCATATGAGCTTTCTATTTAAAAATTAAAAATTAAAATTCCGATAAAGCTTCTAAAAGCTTCATGCCACACCTACCCCTAATCAATTCTCTACACAAACATGGGCAACTTCATAACAGGAGCACGTACGTTTATCTTATCTTACTTCTATGTAAGTAATTCCTAAAGCATCCTTAAAAACTTAAAATATAATAATGTCATATTACTGTTTTGCCCCTCTAAAAAGTCTATATCACATTATTGTTTGTTACCAAACTACACAGTTTTCAAGTTTGGAAATTAAAACACAGAAACAAAGTTTATAGTTAAATGTAGTATACACAAAGTTATGCATATCAAATTATAATTTAGAAAACAAAAAGGCAAATGTATTCTGCACATATTGTGGAAACAAAAATATGGAAATCAATAATTTTAATACAAATGATTTTACTAATAGTTAGTATCATATAATAAATATACAAATTACTGATATGTGTGTATATAATGGGGAAGCAAAAAAATTAGGGAAGAAGGGAAACAAATCTCAACCATTGATTTCATCATAAATGAATTTTAAAAATTACAAAAAATTTCAAAATTTAACATTCATCACCAATGAATGTTAAAAATATTTTTTAATAAAAAAATTAAGGGCTAAGATTTACTTTCCTCATTCCCTAAGTTTTGAAGCTTCCCTATAGATCTTTCCCCTGTATATAAACATATATAGAAATCAATGTATTAAATAAAAAAAATTTAAAAATAAAAACTTTGCAAATAATTTGTATAGGTTTTGTATATTTAATAAAGTAGATAGATAAAACAAATAACATAAACACATTAAAATTTTACTTTATTATTGTTGTGAATAAATTATATATATACTTAACTCGTTAAACATGATTTATTGATATTAGTATGAAAAAAGTATCAACAACCAAATTAAAAGAAGTTATTAATAACGTGATTTTAATTATTATCAAGTATATATTAATTTACCTGTGAAACACAATATATTGTATGATTTTCTGTTACATCGTGCGAGTAATCTAGCTAGTATACTATTACGTTGTGATATGTATGGTCAAACATATGTGCACGTGATTTTAAGACGGGTCACTAAAATAAAAAGATTATGCTAAATCTTCTAATTAGTAGTATTACACGTTGATATGATCTGTAGTATACGACAGATTGAACATATTACTTTTAAGATTTAAATAATAGCTTGATGCCATAGTTGCTGAGTCAAAGGTGAGTAGATTTGTGAAGAAAACATGATGTTCCTTGGCCTTTTCTGCATTGTAAATCTGCTGGCCGGTTGGTTTGAAGAGATTCTTTGTTAGTTGTTGCACGCTGCAAGAAAATGGAGTTCCTCACCAGCATCACTGCCCTTTTATAAAGTCGACGTGGCATTTTTCTTTTTTTTTTCTTTTCATTTGCTTGGACCTCTTTGATGTGGCAGTTTTATCCTACATCACTTTCTATTTTACTTTCCTTGTGTAGATTACCTTGCAATCTTAAATATATGAATAGGTAGAATATGTTTGACAACAAGCATTTTGTAGCTTTAGATGTTTGGAGTATAGTTATTTATAAACATTTAACAGAGATTGATTAAGTTAAACAATGTGAAGGATTATCAACATACAAAATTGCATTTTAAGGGATGATAATATAAACTTTTGAAAAGAAAGAACAAAATGTAAAATTATATGTATATTAAACCACAGTAACAATCTGTATAATATATTCTAATCTCTCTGGAAAAGTATGTACCGTTTATATTACCTTTTTAACACTTGTAAAAATCATGTCTATAATATATATTAATGTTGTGCTATTTTTATGTTTTATGTAGCCATGAATAAGTAAAGGTGTGGAGTTCGAGGGGCAACTGCATTTTAAAGGGAATAAAAGACATATAGTTTTAATCGTTGACTTATGTGTTCAACTACTCAGATTCACGACATATGTGTATACTGCATTTTATATTCATACTACATTTTATGTAATATTCAGTGTTGATAAGATACAACGAAATCATCAGAAATCAACTTCCCAATCCCCTTAATATGTGGCTACGGCTCAGAATCTTACCGATAAAAAAAAAAGTACAAATATAAACGATATCAAGCAATGATATGGAAAACTCATTATGTTGTTCTAACCGGTATGGTAAGACTTGGGATGACTTATATACACTCCTTAAATTAAATTAATAAGAGAGTTGACAATAATTGGACTTATGCCTAATAATAAGGAATTTATTATCCAGATCCGAAATTTTAGATTTTAAATTTCAAATATGGATACGCGTATGTGTAACAATAAAATCTTTTAGATTTACTTCCCATAATTAATTTAATTACCCGGGAAAAATAATGAATAAAAGAAAACCCTAAGATCGTCTCCCGCAAACACAACCATGGGAGACCTTCCTCCGGCCACCAACAGCAATGGCGGTAATAGCGTGAAACGCCTACGGTCTCCAATAAACGTACACTCATACCTTTTACCTATGGATTAAATTTTTGGTCTTGTAGTTAATTTATTAGTGGATGCATGTTAAAGCTGGATAATATTGATCATGTCTTCAATTCTAAGTAAGACTTTAATGCATAATATTTGCAGAAAAAAGGTGGAGAAGTGCCACCATGGGTTTTGGTTATGATCCAGATTATGCAATATAAAGATTGCTCGATTCATTCGACTGATAAATTGGATCGGTTTTGCATCAACTGTATCGGATCTTTTTGTAATGAATGTAGTTCAAATCATCAAGGACACAACCAAGTCAAGGTAATATTATTTCATAAAGTTTTTATTGATTGATATATATATATCCATTTAATGCAGGATTTATTAGTCTAAAGCTTTATATCATTAATTTATTATCTAGAAGATACAAAAGAATTGATCAAATCTGAGTTTTTACTTTTTCTTTTGAATGTAGTAGTAGTAGATTCTGGTTTTACATGTAAATTTATTCTTTTAGATTGATATTTAAGTGATGATAGAGGAAAAAGGTCAATATATGTCAGAAAACATCAACGTTTGTACAAATTGTTATGACAATTTACTCATTAACTAAACTTGGTAATAATATTTGTTTTCATTGTTTTTATGATATATGTACAATGTACAATGTACAACAATTGAAAATTTATGTTCTTACTTAATGATATCTAACATGAAACGATTTTACTAAGTTTAATTAAAGACACAATTGGCACGACAATTTGTACAATGACCAAGGTGAAACATTTGAGATCGCATGCTGCTATTTTACGAAATTCGGTCTATAAGAAATTACTTATCAGGTAATAGCTAAGTGAAACAATTTAGCTATACAATCAAGTTATGGTAGCTTCAGACTATCAGAGTATAGTAGATTGATATCTACTTATATACTCCAGTTAACTGGACTTAATTGTTTGGTGATAATTCAATCGAATTGCTTTTGAGTGAGTAGTAAAGTGGACGATTTAGCTTAAAAGAAACGAGTCGATATGGTCAAAAATCTCCTTGCGTTCTTTTAATACGTGATCTCCTAAATTGTTTACTTAATAAGTTATATTATTTAAAACACTTGACTCTTTTAATCTAATTTGATGCCTTGATAAATGACAAAGATCCGTAGGTACACATTACGTGATGTGATCAATCGACCAGATTTCCAGAAACACTTTGATTGTTCAGGCATTCAGGTTAGTAACTTGCTGAATCTTTTTTGTATAATTTTAATTGAATTGGGAAAATGTGCATATATAGATAAGCAAGTGATATGATGTCTACAGGGTTATGTAACAAACAAAAACAAGGTGCTACATTTGAGGGAAAGGGGGGATAACCAGCAAGTAAAAGGTCTGCAAAACACGAGTTATCCTAGCTGCATTATATGCAACCACACTTTAACTGATGCAATTTACTGCAGTATCCAGTGTAAGGTAATATTTCTTTTACATGTGTACTTTCAAGTTCCATTAGAGGTGGTAAAATGTGGGTCGTACAGATTCAGGAAATAAGAAGTTAAAATGGCCGGTTTCAGACCTAAATGAGTTCGTATTATTATGTACTAGGCAAAATGGGTTGTGTTGGATTGACCCAAAACACTCTTCTCCAAAGTTTTTTAAATTCTTATAAAAGATATTAATACGATTACAAAATTATATTATTTCATTGTCAATTTTATTTACTGAATGAAATATATTACAAAGTTTTATACATTATAAGTATACTTTGGAGTTTGGACTCATTTTGACCCGTTTTGTTCCATATGATTGATTTAGTCCATTTCCTTTTTAGCTAACCTTTTCCTTTTTCATTTTTATTTTATTAGTTTGACATGTTAGAGATTTATAAAAAACAACAATCCACCCATTTATAAATAAACAGGTCGAAATGCGCACCTATATGTTATATGGACAGTATGCAGTAAACTAGCTAGATCCTGCTTCCTTTTCTATTCAATAAGCTAAGACTGAATTGCTGAATAATCTTTAATACTAAGCGTAATTTATTCTTGAGTATTGCTAATACTTATCTTTAGCTATCTATACTTATGTCTAGCTATGAATTTGTTAATATATGACAGGTTTCAGCGATGAAAACTGAGAACACAGAAGTGACTACAGGTGATAACAAAGAAAGCAAAAGCGAAGGTGAAAAGTTGGAGACTGCTTCAGATAATGCTATTCTAGAACCTGAACCTTCCAAGAAAAAGAAAACGCGAAAAGGGGTTCCAAATAGGGCACCACTTATCTGAACACTACTATTCAGAATATATAGACGGTAAAAGAGTGCGTTAGCTTTGCATTCGAACCGTGAAAATCGTACTTAACATGATTTTTTAGCTCAGTCATATAACTCATGTAACCGAGTCACACTAATCATCTAATAGATTAAAACTCTTCATTACTAAGTGCATAGGATTGAGATTCTTCTAATCTTCACCGAATATATAATATAATACCACGACCCAAGAACCTTATATACACTCCATACTGTACATACCCTTCATATCCTTCACATCCTACATGTTATTATGCAACAGAATCTCCAAATGCGTGTGCTCATGTTAAATGAAGGAACCAAAAGCCTAAAAACTACCCCCCTTTTACTTTCCACCCATCTCTTTTCGTGAATTAGTTATGGTAATAGCTATTATGCATGGTCGTTTATTGACTTCCACAGATCATTATATATGGACCAAAATGTCATTGTATTACAGTTATTGATGATGTCTTGCGTAAGACCTGTCGCACCAGGGTGAAGCCATAAATTTTGATTAGGGGGTAACTTCATTGTCAAATAATAGCACTATATTTATATTTTGTAGGATCAACAAGCTACGTTGCAAATTAATACTCTATCAAGTTGAAGAAGTTAAAGTAGCAAATTTTCTCAAAATCTTTCCTCGAACAAATTTTGAGTCTTTACCGTTATTTGGATTAGTAGATTATGAATTTTAAGTTCAAGACGCCTATGTCTATAGAGTAAGAGAAAGATGCAGAAAGGAGTAACTATTTTGAATGGAGAAAAATAATTATTTTTTACTTAAATATCTATAGATAATAGGTGTAAAATAGTATTCAATGAAATGTTTATCGATGAATATCTACGTTTTGCGTTTGCATTTACGTTTCATCCAGTTGGAGAAGATAAGATTTCTTATCCTAAAAGTACAGTTATGATAAGATTTTATGGATTTTTGTCGGATAAGATTTTATAGTTACCTTGCGGGCACGTTACGGCAGTAGCCCATTTCTTCAAGCATGATGATGTAAATTGCTATGCGGAGAGGTATTTCACATCTGAAACATATCGAGCAGCTTACGCAAAGCCTATAAACCCAATGACTCATCCTTCAGAATTGGTTGATCCATGTGGTCTCCAAACTGTCTTACCACCAATCCTTGTGAAAAGGCAATATGGTCGACCACCTGCCTGTGGTCGTATTCCTTCGAAATGAGGGGAGAAAAAAGAACCGAAACAACAATGTAGTCGTTGCTAAGAAATATGTCTTAGCCGATCGGCTTGTATGGCTCCTTATGATAAAACAGACGAGCATAGTGGATCAAGAACCAAATCAAGATCAACCTCAAGGTCACACGGAAAAGTAAAGGTTGAAGAATCAGAATATAACCTTCTCAATCTTTTACAAGTGTTCATTTAGGACACCTTTGAATTATTGTAAAAATAAGCCAACCTATTATGTATTACTTACAAATGTTATCAATTAATAGTTTCTACAAGTTTATTTTATTTTAATTATCGTAGGTCTTAAAATATTATAAATTACTTTAAACATAACTACATATTATAAATTAAAATTTATTGGCATTAATCCGATTGATTGAAAGATAAATACAAAGTACAATAGCTGATTATTAACAAATCAAACAACCGTCTTGCACTTGAAGAGCTAGTCATATTCTTAGAAATGGGTAACAACATCATCGTTTCAGAATTTGACGGATGTGTTAAATCGTTGCGTGTAACATACACCTCAATTTCTGTATGTATCTACGTGTAGGTAGTAATCTTCTTCAATTGTTAATCATTATCCGTTATCAACGATAAACCAGTATCTAAATGTTTATCATGTTCTTTAAAGTAGCAATACCACCCCTCCCCCCTAGTTGGAGCCCAATACCCCAGCTCTGCCAAAGTGTTATCCAAAAATTTGGATGAAAAATCATCAACATGTACGCAATCAATAAACGTCAATAACCCTTGAACGTATATTCTTCTTGCGCCCTGACAATCTCCACCTCGACGAAGCATAATGGTAAACAACTCAGAAACTGTTGCATATAACTCTTCAGTTTTTGGTTCTTCATTTGGAGATCGAAAATGCCAAAAACGATCAGTGTTAACTATAATTAAGATGAGGTAAAACAATCTGATAAATATAAAACTATTTAGGGACTATTTATAGATTTTAAAACATCTTATCCAAAATTGCAAAAATTTCAGAAAGTTTTATACAAAAATGTAATCTAAAGCTCAAAGTTGGTCAATATACAATGAATTTTTTATTTAAATATTTATTATAATAATAAAACACATCGAATCAATGTCATTTATACACTTTACCTTAGAAAATTGAATCGATAATTATGTCAATCTTCTAATGAATTAACAATAGGGAATAGTCAAACAAAACAATACCTTCACTGCCACCCATTTAGCTAACTCAACTTAGAAGATCTATAGACAAAAGTAGAAGGACATCTACTTTTAAATACTGGAATGGTCATAACCACATGCGTCATCACACTACATGGCAAAAACTTTTATGTCGTATGTAACCTAATCAATATTCGATTCTAACTATTATTTTATACAAATAAATAGAATTTATTAAACTAGATGATTGTACTCGGTATGTAAACCTAATCAATATTCTATTCTAACTAATCAAAAAATTTATGTCGTATGTAAACCTAATCAATATTCTATTCTAACTAATCAAAAAATTTATGTCGTATGTAACCTAATCACATTAAAAGGTTTAACAAGTTTTGAATTTGTACATGCTTGTAAATGTTAACATCCTTTTTCATTTTTATAAATGTAAAACTTTATATGAATTTTTATATGTCTTTATATTTATTAGTTGAATATTTTATACACATTTGATATATGTTAACAACGTTATTATAGTTTCCAACCGTTTCAAAAATATAAAAAAAATTAATCTAAACAATTAACATATCTGTTGTAGTACTAAAAGAATGCCTAGTATGCCAACAATTATCAGATTATTAGTTCCTTAGACTTTGGTCTTGTTGATAATTTGGTCCTTTAATACTGTAAATTTTACAAAACTGAAGATTAGCACATGGATCATATTTCATCATATATCAATAGATAAAGTTGATACTTGTGAAATTAAACAAATGGAATAAACAAGAATTGACCCAAAAAGGAATATTCCCGTTCTCTAGAGTAGGTCGTATTTTGGAACCTTCGAAGCTAAACAGATAAAATTATTTTGATATATATCATCTTAACAAGTGAGTTTACTCGGATGGTGACGCGTACCAACATATATAAACCCTCAAATTAATCTGCAAAATCAGTTGTATATCATAAATAAATTTCCCTATAACACCAATTAATGTTTTAATTATGTTTATGTTGTACGTGTATTAACGGTGTATGAAAACTTTAGGCGGTGTATAAGTTATTTTACTTAAATTAGTAAGTAGTTGGTTATAAATTCGCGAGAACGCGGGATGGATTTAAGTTTTATGAATAAATAAAATATTGTGGTCAATTTGTGATCAATTTTTTTTATGTAAGTCATAAATCCGCAATAAGGTGTGAGGAATTTAACTTTTATTTGGTCGAGTTTAATTTTTAACAAAATTAATAAAATATTATGGTCGAATTAAAATTTTATTTGATCGATTTTTTATATAGTTTATAAACCCGTTATAATGCGGGACAAATTTAATTTTAATAAAATGAATAAAATATTGTGATCGATTTTCTGATGTAGTTGATAGACTATTTTATTTTTATAAATGAATAAAATATTTGGTCTAATTTTTTAATTTACTTGAATACATTAAATATTTAAGATTTCAAAAGTGTAATCATATGAAAAAAAAAATTTAAGATCGTTGGATCGTAAAGAATGAAAAACAATAAAGGGTTCAAATTTTCTATCTTATCCTCTTTTAATTATATATAAATATAAAGATGTACCAAAATAACTTCATTTATGTAAACATTGAGAAGTAAATAATATGTATAATTCCGTGTATTACAAAAATGAATAAAGTATTTTTATTTATTATGATTGAGAAAGACAAAAATAATCATTTTGTGAGTGATGCCTTCTCTGAACGAGAGTATTTTCTTGGCTAAAATAGTTTCATTATAAAATAGTTTCTTCTTGACAAATATCCTTTCACTTAAGAAAGATCAATGATCCAATATTCTCAATACTAAATCAATAAACTTCCAAAAAAAGTTTCCGCCAATATTCCCAATGATCCAATATTATACTGACTCTTTTGTCACTTGTCAAGTTATATTATGTACAGCTATAATGATTTATCAGTGTTAATAAACATTAATATATATATATATATATGAATTGAATTGAAGTTGCACAAAAGTATATACAAAAATCGTAGAGATATCAAAGACATTAGACAAAAATACGGTAGGAGGATATTGTTTCTACAAAGAAGGCTATGCTAAATGGTAAAAAATAGGAAATCTACAACAAATTAAGTCGTATGTACAATCTTGCAACATGCAAAAATGTCAAATCATAAAACTTTAAAAGGTATAATTGGGAAAGCAAGGGTGAAGACAAGGACAAATACAATATTTATTGTTTTTGTCATTTTGCAAAGATGTATTCGTCCACATTTTGGGATGAATATTTCAACGCTCGTAGCAAAATATATAAAAAGGTCTTTAAGTAAGTGTCATAGTTAGTTATTTATGTTAGTTCATTCAAACTATCTAGCTACACATCATCGGAGGTTTGAAATTAGATACTTTAAAAGATGCTACACCAAGCTATCTGTCTCCAATTCCTTTTACTATCTCTAATATTTTCCGTCTTATCGGTTTCGTCCATGAACTCCATTATCTATTATGATTGCCCTAAAACTTATTTCGCCTCGATGACACCTTACGAGTCTAATCTCAACTCACTATTCACTTCCCTAGTCGACTCAGCCTCCTTGTCCAATTTTAACAAATTTGAGATCTCACAAAGTGACACCGTTTATGGCCTTTTTCAATGTCAAGGTGATCTAAGTCCCTCCGATTGCGTAGATTGTGTAACCAACTCTATCACTCAACTCAAGACGACTTGTCCAATGTCCATTAGTGGAGCCATACAATTAGAAGGATGTTTTGTAAAGTACGATAATACATCATTTTTTGGGATGCAGAACAAGATAGAAGTCTGGAAGAGTTGTGGCACTTCAATTGGTGACAACTCAGATGTTTTGAACGGTATAGATGATTCATTAACAAATCTCACTAGTGGGAGCGAACAACATTTTCGTGGTGGTGATTTTGGGAGCATTCAGGGTGTGGCACAATGCGTACAAGATTTGTGTGCAAGCGATTGTCAAGATTGTCTTTCAGAGGCGTCTGAACGGTTGAGAACAGAATGTGCGACCTCGATTTCGGCTGATATGTTCCTTGGAAAATGTTATTTACGATATGCTGGTAAAGGTAAGCTATGGTCATAGTTCATTTTTTATAACGTCAAACTTACAACTTATCTAACCTATTATATACAATTACATAGATTACATATACAGAAGTGTCTAGACTAAGAATTGAACCCATAATTGAAAGGATCTCGCATACTCCTAAGCCAAAAAGTCAAAGACCATGGGTGGTCGTTGTTCGGTTTAACCATCATTATTACTATGCTCTATCTGCCCAAATTAATTGTTCATTATACAAGATCCACACAGTTTCATACATAAAAATAATTATACTATTACGTAATTCAAACATCCATTTTATATATAGCCTTATAAACCACAAACTTTGAGAATCTTCTAAAAATATGTAAATACGGGTAGAATGAGAAATTTTGTACATTATTTTTAGAGTGAATAATATCTTTGAAAAGAAAAACTGAATGATTAATGAACAAATTAGTTTGTGACGGATTGATTTATATAACTCTAATATTTAATTTTGCATGAATTAATTAATGCAGGTAAAGGTAAGCGTACGCATAAGGGTAGCTCTAGCTCTAGCTCTAGTTGTAACAACTGTGATGGAGATATCACTACCGGTGTCATGAGGTGGACTGCCATTATTGTTGGAATTTTTGTTGGAGGTGGAAGTGTGACAATTGTTCTCAAATTTGTTTTCAAGTTTTCAATAACCAACTGCTGCAATATAAATGGTAAGTCGGAGCGTTCCATTTTAATCAAAAAATTATGAGTATATTTGTTGAAGTAGCTGTATGTAGCTGTAGGTTGTAGTTGTAATTGTAGGTTGTGGCTATAGGTTGTAGGCTGTAGCTGTAACTTTAGGTTTGGAGCTTTTCGCAAAAAGCTACTTCTAGTAGCTTTGAGAATTTGAGTTTTTCGTTGAATTCTAAAGCTAAAGCTTGTACATGACAAACAAGACTTTTATTTTCATAGGAGCTTTTCGTTCAAAAACTAAAAGCTAAAGCTCTGAAAAGCTCCTAAAAGCTCTATGCCTAGTACATAACTAAACGTTGGCCTTTAGTGTGTAGATACACGCCTATAAGTTTAGATTATCATAATTTTACAAGTTGTTATATGAGGTGTCATTCAAATAATAAAACGTAATAACTAAAAAATTAACACATCAATTTTTACTAGGTTACGTATATATTTAGATAGAATTTAGAAGACTCTAAAATTTAAGTCATCGGAACGGCATAATATGATAATACTATTTAGTTATTTTGATTTTTACATAAATGTATCGTCAGGATACATTTTGATTTTCTAAAAATTCTAAAAATTTATTTATTATTGAATCGAGTTATTAACGTTCAATATGGTATTGCATAAACTTATTAATTAATCGTTAATTATATTGGTTAAATTGAATATTTAAATTTCAAGAGTAACTAAATTATAAATTATGTTTTATTTCTCACATAATAATGCTACACATTATTATTATTATTATTATTATTATTATTATTATTATTATTATTATTATTATTATTATTGTTATCTACGGATGTTAGATTGCTAATATCTAATATTCTTGTTGCACAAATTCTCAATTTTCATTAATTTATCAGTCATAGTCTATTACGGATTATATTTATGTTTAGAGAAATATTTAGTGCAACTAACAGTACTGTCAGACTAAAACAGGAAAGCAAGATATTAATTATATAGATATGACATACTGATTACAAGTATAACTTAACTTCTATAAATATTTATACTCCTGAAATCATCTATCATCCATGCAATTAAGAGTATATGTTAATCTTGTTATGCCATTTTTCTTTTGTTTCTAATTTTTGTGGATCTACCCTCAGTCTTCAACGAACTCCAAAAAAAGGTGAAAGAAGTGACCCAGAAAGTGGACAAACACGACAAAAGAATAGACGTAATAGAAGAATGCAAAACAAAACCAATAAAAACCAAAACCCCTTCACCATGCACGAACCCTATATCCCCTTGTTACGGTGTATGCACTAGATACCCTTCATACCCTTCATATCCTTCACATCCTACATGTTATTATGCAACAGAATCTCCAAATGCGTGTGCTCTCATGTAAAATGAAGGAACCAAAAGCCTAAAAACTATCCCCCTTTTACTTTCCACCCATCTCTTATTGTGAATTAGTTATGTAATAGCTGTTATGCATGGTCGTTTATTTACTTTCACAGATCATTATATATGGACCAAAATGTCATATGTCATTGTATTACAGCTATTGTCTATATTGATTATGTCTTGCGTAAGACCTGTCCCACCAGGGTGAAGCCATAAATTTTGATTAGGGGGTAACTTCATTGTCAAATAATGGCACTATATTTATATTTTGTAGGATCCACAAGCTACCTAGCAAATTAATACTCTATCAAGTTGAAAAGGTTAAAGTAGCAAATTTTGTCAAAATCTTTCCTCGGACAAATTTGAGTCTTTACCCTTATTTGGATTAGTAGATTATGAATTTTAAGTTCAATTCTTTTGAGCTTAGTTCAACTCGCAAATTTTAATTCAAATATATAACAAGAATTTGTTATTTGTAAAATACTTGTTACATACTCAAGTTTCTTTTTCTTTTGAGTAAATAAATGGCAAATAAACTCTTTAACCAAATTAATACTTGTTACATACTCAAGTTTCTTTTTCTTTTGAGTATTTACCTTTATTTGGATTAGTAGATTATGAATTTTAAGTTCAAGACGCCTATGTCTATCTATTTATAATTCTTATAAAGCATTTAACACTTTTTTTTTTAATCCTTAAAAAGAGATATCAGAAATTACCATTTTATCCCTCTACTTATCCCTCAATTTATTTAATATATAAATAATTCAATTAATACTATATTTCATATAATATATTTAAATATCTTCTTTCTTCCTTTATTTCATATTTTTTAATTTACAATTACAATAATTTAAATTAATATAAAAAATTATTTTCCTTTAAAAAGTAACAATTATTCTTGCATTCATGTATCATTAAACATACGTTTGTCAACATCAACATGCAAAATTTTCATTCGCTGCTGTAGGGGGGCTGACACTAGTAGAGTAATAAATAGGAGAAAAATCAAGACGGAAATAACTATTTTGAAAGAAGAGAAATAACAATTTTTACCTTAAATATTTATTGTAAGTGTTAACAGATAAATACATCACAAACAAAAAGCTATTATGTAAATAAGCTGATTGAATTCATGATTTTCAACTCGGATTTATTACGATGGTCCAACTACTACCATATTAATTGATCTCTATTAACATTCTATTTAAACAATTAAACAACACGTGACAAAAAAGTAAACTTGCACAAAAGAATCAATATGGAGAGGATGGTGAATAAATAAATAAATAAAATACCTAAAGGGATGAGAAAGTCAATAAGATAGCCGCTTAATTAGTATAAAACTGATTGTGGTGTTTCAACGTAATTGAACTTTAATAGATTTATTTTATTTTTTTTTTTTTATTTTTTTTTTCATTTTATTTTTTTTGGACTGCGAATTAGGATGTGAGAGTGTGAAATAGCAACTAACATGGGCCCAATTAACAAACTGCGGTGGGCTAATATATAAGTGAAGTTATGGGCTGATTGAGGGGCCAACACCTTCTAGCTCTTCTATTGACTCGGCCTCTGTGTCATACGTGTGTTGTATCAAATTCGCAACACGCCCTTTATATGTTTGTTTACCCAGACTTGTATCAATACTATTACAAATGTACTAATATACATACAAGTTTAGAACGATTTGGTTGGATTACTGGAGTTGGATGTTTCATTGACCAGCCATCTAAAATTCTGTAATCAAAGTATATTTATAAGACATGGGCTTAAACGAGGCCTAACTACTTTTTTCTTCATTTATTAAAATTACTTAAAGAAAAAAAAAAGAAAAAAAAGGGGGAGGGGCTTAATATGCATACTGTTGATAGTAGAGTAGAGACAGCAAAATTTTTGCACTCAATGGGGAACCCGACACCCTAATCCAAATCAACCGGAGAATTTGCGAGTTGACTGGCAATGAGAACGGGGGATGAATTAAAGTATTAATGGTAAGGGATATATCGCTTCTTTTTAAATTTAACAGTAAAGGTGGGCCAAATCCATCTATGGAATAGTAGTAGTATCTTAGCCATAGGCCCAATAGGCAGGAGCATTATACGTAAATGAATATGATAGAGCCCAAAGTTGGGCAACATACAATGGATTTTTATTTAAATCTTCATTATAATTTATTATTATAATAATAAAACACATCGAATCAATGTCAGTTATACACTTTACCTTAGAAAATTGGATTGATAATTGAGAAAACAATACTTTCATTGCCACCCATTTAGCTGACTCAACTTAGATGATCTATAGACAAATTCAAGTAGAATGTGCATATACTTCTAAATATTGAAATGGTCCTAAGACTATTGTCTATCGTGACATTTACAAAATTGAGGATTGATTTCTACATTAGCATCACATCAGTACGAGGACTGAGGACTAAGGACTGACCTAGAATTGAACAATGCCTATCCTGACACTCTAGAATTGAGGACTCAACTCCACATCAGCGCCACGTCATTTCTTAAATATTAATACATATACATTTATTTATATTAATAATAAAAGTTACAATAATTAAAAAACTAATTTATATTAACAATAAAATTACAATAATTAAAAAACTACGTTACATTAATAATAAAAATTAAGATAATTAAAATTCAACGTTACACTAATAATAATTAAAAAATATAATTATTCCTCGTCGGTGTCTTCGTTCGTTGGTTGGGTAGACGATACACAATCGTGTTTAACTTCTTCCCGAATATTCCGAATAAATACTTGTTCCTCGAGTGGCAAGTTTGGATTGATCGAGTTGTTGAGAACCTTGAACGCTCTAAACATTGCTCTCTTTCTAGACGTTTCGGCTAATGTTTCCATTTTTTTTTTTGTTGAGCTAGTACGGTTCTCAAAAGTTGGACGCGGACCTCGTCGGCCGAACATAGTGAGGAAGTAGCATCCGACGAACACGAACTTTTTTGGCTTTTCCGACTTGTGCCCGACCGGGTGGACAACGAATTGCGTCGTCGGTGAATAAAAGGTCAAACTTAGGGTTAGGTGTCTTTGCTTGGATCGGATTGTTGTCCTCTTCGTCAACATTGACCAGCTCGTAGTCTTCATCTTGCATGGGTCGTTTGTTGTTCATAACGCCCTCCGAAAAAAGAACTTAGGGTTGTCTTTTAAAACACCCCATGCCAACTCGTAAAGGAAGTTCCTATTTGTTCGATCTTTGAATCTTTCACGGGCCGCGAACATAATGTCGACATTGGTTATACCACTTAGCCACTCATTTTTATATTTTTGGTAGATACTTAGAAAAATCTTGACGTCCCGTTCAAGTTTTGACCATTTGCCCGTTATTTGGTCAATATTACGTTTTGTATCAACACAACGGTTTTAATTTTCTTGGATCACTCTCCAAAACGAGTCATCCGTTTGTGAATTCCCGATCGCTCCATTTTGAGAAGCATCAATCCACCGTTCCGCCAAAATCTTGTTTTCTTCAGCGGACCAAGACACTTTTTGACCTTTTCGTTGTTCATTGGTTAGTCGGTCACTTTTTCCGTTCTTTTTCCTTTTGGCTGATTCGGCTTCGGCTACAAATTCGGGTACAAATTCGGCTTCCTCCTCGGGTGGTGTGTGGACGTTTTCAAATTGATTTTGTGATAGTGGTGTTTGTTGGTATGCGAATGATGAGTAGTGTTGTTGTTGTTGTGAGTATTGTAGTTGTTGTGCTTGATGATATTGATTTAAATAAAGTTGGGATCGAGGTTCGTCGGTTGTTATTGAAAAAGGATTAATGAGAGGTAGATAAGGCATAAAACCTTTTTGTTGTGAGCTCGATTGTAGTGCGGACGACGAACCCTTGGGTGAATAACTCATACCCCAAATTTGATTGTTAACTAGGTTATTGAAAAAATCATTGGATTGTGATTGAGAATTTTTATTTAGTATTTAGACATTTTGTAAGTGGATGTATTTGATATAATGTAAGTAAAATTGATGAGAATTGGGTGTGAAAAATAATGAGTAATTGTTTAATATAAATTGTGTATGAAATAAATAAAGATTGAGAGAATTGTATGTGAAAAAATATATGATTGTATGTGTGTATATATATTGTTTGAGATTGGTAAAAAGTTATGGTTTTTTTTTTGTTTACCTGGCCAACGGCTAGTCTTGGCACCCGTTGTACACAAGAACCCACGCACACGCAGTGACTGTTCTGCTCGTTCTCGGCAAAACGGTAAGCCCAGGACGGGAGACCAAAACGGCTCCGTGCCTATAAACATAACGCAGGACGAACTGGTCACGGAGAACGAAGTGCCCATAAGCACCTGTCTAACCACATGCGCCATCATACTATATGTCAAAAACTTTCATGTCGTATGTAACCTAATCAATATTCTATTCTAACTATTTATTTTATACAACTACATAGAATTATTAAAAATAGATGATTGTACTCGGTAGATACTACGTGTTAGCTTAGTTTAGTATGGCGCATTGTATAGATGAGTTACTTTATAATATCATGTACGTAAATACGTATTCATTTCATCAGCGTAATTTATTTGATCCTGCTTTTGTGGACCCAACAAATGACAAAATCCAAATCATTCTTAGTGGCCCCCAATAGATATTGTTCATCCAATTAGTTTTTACTTGTAGGCAGTAGGAACTTTGAGAATATTATGTCGAATTTATAAAATGTATCAAGATTAATAGCTCATATATTTAGAAAGCTACTAATAATTTTATACTTAATGCATAAATCGGTACTAGTGGTACATGAGCCTATTAGCAATCATTACAGAGAAATAATAATAATAATAACAATAATAATAATAATAATAATAATAATATGTGTAATGTGAAAATTCAAAATCCGATGTACAAAAGAGATATATTTGCTTATGCCGGTTCACTATCCGTCCCATTTTCGTATTTCCTCTGATAGAAGCAAATTTCCATTATCTATAAAGTGGAGAGTTATTAAATGCAAACATTGTCAAAATTACTACCAAATCATATCATTTTTTAACATGTGAAAGCCAAATTTTGCTATACATGTTTGTGAGATAAAAGATGTGTTGTCATGTGTCATGAAAATAAAATGTGATAACAACCATGGAATAATGAATGGAATAAAGGGTCAGAAAGAGGCGGCTATATTTGGTAGATCAGTAGTGATGGTAGTTGGTTATTAAATGGTATATATATATGGGGTGGCCCTTAAATGGCTTTGTCAAATTTGGGATGTCGTATTAACTTTGTTTCAAGTTTGTCACTTATCAAATCAAACGTCTTATAGAAATATTTTCATAAAATTTGTAATATACACATATTCGTAACTTTGATTTTATTGTTTTACCACCTTTACTCTGTTTTTTCTATATTGTTCATTAGTATACACAATAATACTTTTAAACTACACAAAATTTTGTCAGTTTTCTTGGGAATATATGGTGATGACATTGTGGTAAGGGAAAATATGTTCTTTTTTATCAATAAAAATATGTTTATCAAGTGATGATGTTAGAAAGCAATGGGATTATGGGAAGACAAAAGTTACAATATAACAAAAATATCTTTTTTGATATATATATATATATATATATAAATAAGATGGGGAAGGAGGAAAACAAATTTTTGCCCTTGACTTTTTCATAAATAAATGTTTTTAACATTTATTTGTGATGAATGTTAAATTTTGAAATTATTTGTGATTTTTAAAATTCATTTATGATGAAATCAAGAGTTAAAATATATTTCCTTAATTCTTTAATTTTTTTACTTCTCTCTTGATCTCCACCCTATATATATAATATATATTAAATTGTAAAATTTCATGTCGTTCACACTTATAAATGTGTAAAATATGTTTTAATTTTTAAGTGTGAAGAAATTTAAAAATTTATAATACGTTTCACATTTTTGATAATATAAAAATATGTTTACATTTATAAGTATGAACAGAAGTAAAAGATTTATATTTAAAAGAAATTAGACTCAGTTTCTCCACACTTCCTCTTATGTGAAGAAATTAAGTTAACACTTTATTTAACATTAAAAGGTTTTAACAAGTTTTGAATTTGTACATGCTTGTAATGTTAACATCCTTTTTCATTGTTACGAATGTAAAACTTGATATGAACTTTTATATATTTTCACGTTTATTAGTGTGAATATTTTAAAAATACATTAGTAAGTGTTAACCAATTTAGTATAGTTTCCACCCGTTTTAAAAGCGTAAAAGAAATAAATATAAACAATTAACATGTTTATTGTGGTGTTAAAAGTATTAGGTAAAAATCTGCGATAACGCGAGACGAATTTAATATTTATAAATGAATAAAATATTATGGTCGACTATAGTTTTATATACCCGCGATAAGGCTCGACGAATTTAAATTTTGTAAATAATAAAATATTTAGTCAATTTTTTTATATTGTGATCCACTTTTGTAACTTAAACATTTATTTGGTTGATTTTTTTATATAGTCTATAGACCCACTATAACGCGGCACGAATTTAATTTTAATAAAATGAGTAAAATATTATGGCTGATTTTTTATAGTTTATATACTCTTTAATTTTTATAAATGAATAAAATATTTGGTCCAATTTTTAATCTAAATAAATACATTAAATTTAATTTTTATTTGGTCGATTTTTTTATATAGTTTATAAACACACTATAATGCAAGACAATTTTAATTTTAATAAAATAAATAAAATATTGTGGTCGATTTTCAGCCGATATTTTTATATAGTTTATAGACCCACTATAATGAATGGCAAATTTAATTTTAATAAAATGAATAAAATATTGTGGACGATTTTCTTATATAGTTATAAACTCTTTAATTTTTATAAATGAATAAAATATTTGATCTAATTTTTTAATTTAAATAAATATATCAAATATTTAAGGGGCTAAAAGTGTAATTATACGAAGAAAAAAAATTAAAATCATTAGATAACATCAAATATTCAAGGGACCAAAAATGTAATTATACAAAACAAATTAAGATCGCTAAATTACAAATGATAAAAAACAATAAAGGGTTCAAATTGCTCCATATATCATTTATTAATTAGATATAAAGAATAAAGATAAAAAAGATAAAAATATAAAGATAAAGATAATAAAAAATACCTAATATACCTACAATTATCAGATTATTAGTTCCCTAGACTTTGGTCTTGTTGATAATTTGATCCTTGAATATCGTAAATTTTTACAGAACAAAAGATTAGCACATGGATCATATTTAATCATATATCAATAGATAAAGTTGATAATTATGAAATTAAACAAAAGGAATAAACAAGAATTGACCCAAAAAAGAAGATTCCCGTTATCTAGAGTAGGTCGTAAATTGGAACCTTCGAAGTTAAATAGATAAAATTATTTTGATATACATCATCTTAAAGTGAGTTTACTCGGATGGTGACGCGTAACAACATATATAAACCCTTGAATTTGTATATCATAAATAAATTTCCCTATAACACCAATTAATGTTTTAATTATGTTTATGTTGTGCGTGTATTAACGGTATAAGTTATTTTTCTTAAATTAATAAATATGTACCACTTCCTTTATGTAAACACTGAGAAGTAAAAAATACGTTTAATTCCATGTAGTACAAAAATGAATAAAGTACTTTTATTTATTATTTATGATTGAAGAGGAAAAAAATATAATCATTTTGTGAGTGCTGCTTTCTCTGAACGAGAGTATTTTCTTCGCTAAGAAAACTCTGGGCGCATTCCCTTTCCACATTTTTCCAATTATTGCCATCTACTCTCATTCATCATGTAAGAAAAGATAATATAATATATAATATATACTTTTATAAAAGAAATACTTGTTTCATTATAAAATAGTTTTTTCTTGACAACTTTCTTTTAATTAAGATAGATCAAATCAATAGGTTGTTAGTTTTGCTCTTGTAATTAAAGCAAATTTAACTGAAGTTATTAAGAATTAAATGATTGAAAGTAATAAATAAAAGTAAATTATAAAGTTTAATAATTTTAATTGTTATTTTTTACGAGTAAATAATAAGGATTTTCATTTTCAAATATCTAAAGTTTCAGATACTTAAAATTCAGCTATTCTAATTTTTGAATAGTAAATTTTACTACTCAAAATCCTATCTGAAATTTCAAATATATATATTCAAATATTACTAGCTCTATTACATAACACTTTTAAATATTAAGTTTTATACAATAGATGATAACCTTTTTTTAATTCTTCGTGTAAGTTTTATACATGGATTGAGATTTGAGACATCTTATTGAAACATGGAAAAGAGTGATAAAAGAGTGATAGAAAAGCTTCTAAACAAAATAAATGCACCCCCCACGACAAAAGCTTCATTTTTATTTTTATTTCAAAACACTTTTAACATGACTTGTCATTCTTGAAAATGAAGATGAAATGTTCTTAATCCTTCGTATAAATTATGTTAGCAAAAATTTATGCTAACATAAAGTTTCCACCGATATTTTCAATATTAATCAATAATCTTCCAACAAAAAGTTTCCACCAATATTCCCAATGATCCAATATTATACCGACTCTTTTGTCACTTTTCAAGTAATTAAGTTCACAAAATCACCAATAAATAAATAAATAAAACTCGTACGACTAATGAAAGTAAGTAATGTGTGCTTCAAGCAAGCGTAGACTCGTAGTTCAATTCCGGCCTATACATATACATATCTCACATATACATATCTCACTTTCTCTCACTAACAAGTTTAGAAATTAGATGCTCTAAAAATGCTTCAACTACCTTTCTTTCTTTCATTCTTCCTTTTTTCTCTCATCTTCTTCAACGAAACGTCATCCGCCACGAATCCTTTCATCTATGGCGGATGCTCGCAAGTTCGCTTCATCCCCGGTACACCCTACGACTTAAATGTCAATTCATTGTTCGTTTCTTTAGTCAATTCAAGTTATGTATCCAACTTCAACAGTTTCAAAATATCCTCTTCAAAATCAACACAAAACGCCGTTTTTGGCCTTTTTCAATGTGAAGGCGACCTTAGCAATTCTATATGCAAAGATTGTGTATCGACCGCCGTGAGTCAACTCAAGACAATTTGTCCTCAAGGGTTTGGTGGGGTCGTACAATTAGAAGGATGTTTTGTGAAATACGATAATACATCATTTTTTGGTGTTGAGGACAAGACAGAAGTGTCAAAGAGATGTGGCCCTTCAATTGGTTATAATTCAGACGCTTTGAATCGCCGAGATGCTGAGCTAGCATTTCTAACGGCTTCAAATGGACAATATTTTCGCGGGAGTGGGTCTGGTAGTGTACAAGGTGTGGCACAGTGTATACAAGATCTAAGTGTAAGCGAGTGTCAAGATTGTCTTATAGAGGCGAGTGGACGGTTGAGAGCAGAGTGTGAGACGTCTACTTGGGGCGATATATTTTTGGGAAAATGTTATATTCGATACCTTGATCGCGAACGCCACTCTAAAAAGAGTAAGCGGTTGCTCCACCCCTTCCGCCGCTGTAACTGACGGCGGCGGTGATTCTCTATACTTCTATAAAAAATATGAAACATATATAGTCAGCAACATATAAATGATAGGTGCAGACAGATGTGTAACTTAAACGAAACAAAATTTGTATATTTGGTTTTAAACCTTTTTTAAATAGACATACTTAGTCGTTCATTCATTAACCGTTACACGAATGATTTTTTCTTTTGAATTTTCATTGAAATTTGATTATGCTAAATTTGCATGCATGCAGATGATGAAGATGTAGATAAAACATTGGCAATCACCATTGGAGTCATAACAGGAGTTATTTTGCTCATTGTTTGCTTATCATCCTTAGGCAAAGCTTTTAAAAAAGGTACATCTTCCAAACTTTTTATTAAATTCTAACAGTTTTCTAGAAATTTATATACTAAAATAAAGGTATTTTTATTTATTATAATAAAATAATTTGAAACAAATTGATTGTACCAATATACAATTGTTTCTTCAAAGGGGTTATATCTAATAATATGTTTTTACTGAAAAAAAAAATCGATTGTGACAGTTATCTAATAATTAACTAATAATTTTTGTTTATATCCACATGGCAACAAGCTGCATAATTCTTTTATCCTATTGTAAGATAACTTTATATATAAAGCTACAAAAACTTGACTATTATAATGAATAGCACGTTATTTAAATAATCAACATCTAACTACTTTATTGTTTATGCAACCAAACCTATAAAATAGTCATATTCAATGCAAATTAATAAGACATTATTAGTCTACATTGAACTACTTCCAAGTTGTTATATATGTAGTTCTTTCTAAATCATCATATATTACTTTATTACGCTTACGTATTTGGTTGAAAAACTTATTTACATAACGTTATTCAACTCTGCAAGTAACTTAGGCTCAATAAATTAGTAGTTTTTAGACAAAAGTATAATGCTATGTAGTTGCTATTTTATTGTTTTATTTAGTAAATTAAGTTAATTATGTAAGTTATGTGATTATAGAATGAAGCTATATGATTGGTGAACTTGTAAGAACATTTAGCTGAAAAAAGATAAATTGCATAAAAATGGTTAGTATGACTAAAAATATAGACTAATTACATCTATGCCTGGAAATTTGATTTGTTGAAATGAAAAAATTATCGGTGAATATAAAGAGAGAAAATTAAAGAACTTTATGTGATATTGGGTGTATGATTTAGACATAAATTTAGACTTATGAGGCTTTTGTCGGTTTTGACTATTATTATCATTATTATTATATACTGGTATAAAACAGTGTTCATTATATGATACATGATAACTTGTCTGATATTGCTTTGTTTTCTATGTGTAGTATTATCAAATTTCATTCAATTGATATGTTAAGACATGCATTTGGTTGATCAAAATCTTACAAATCACATGTCTTAAAAACATTATTTGCATGATTCTTTCATTCATATATTCCATCTTTCTTATTATTATTTTCATTTATTTTTACCAATAAGGCATTAAGGCCCACAAACATATTTTTTTTTTTATTTCTTATATATAAATTTGTTTGTTTTTGCAGGTGGTAAATAAGTAAGACTCAAGAATTGAAGTTGTGTGTGTATATATGCGATGTTAGCCCAAATCCATGAGCACATATTCCCCATGCATCCTTTTTGTGAAAGATTCCCAAGTGGAAGTCCCTAGCTAAGGATAGAAGGATTCCACACTTTTTACTTTTCACCAATCATTTTCTAACTATTTTGTGTGGATCAAAATGTAAATTAATTCACTTTTTTGTGAATATTTATTTATGGTTTGTGGAATAGTTGCTACATGAGTGTTGTACAATTCTAAACCCTTTCCTTTGATTCTCCTCTATCTTCATCTTCATCTTCAAACAAAATATGCCCAATGATATTAAATTGAATTGAAGGGGTGATTTTAAGATTGATAGACATTGGTTATGATTTATTTATATGGTACAAACCATACAAACGTGTTACTTCTAGTTCTAGTTGAGAATTGATTAAGACTGGCTACTGTCTCGTTAAACCAATGTGTGAAATTTTGTATTCAAGTACCACGTACATAGTAGATAAACTATAGCTCAAGGGAAAACATTTAAAATACGAAAATGATTGTTAGGAGACTGGTCTAATCAGGCTTGAATTTTGGGCCGATCGTCACGAAAATTAAATGACCCAATTATTAATTCGGACCATTCTCCCTCGACAGTAATGAACAGTAGTTTTTTTCTGTTATTAGGAGCATTTTCAATATCTATATTAAATTTAACAAAATAAATTGCAATTCATGCGATGATTAGATGGTTTACGACGGGTCACCAAAATGTTGGTAACCCGAGTTTGAACCCGTAGGATGCTTCTTTTTTATTTTCTTATTTTCCTTTTCAGTTTAGCTTTGTCCCACTTTTGCACCTTTTAAATTATTACTTTTTATATCGTTACTATTATTAGATTTTTATTATTGTTTATTACATATTTTGAATTAATATTACTCATCATAATATGTTTTTGTTGTTATCATCATTTTTATTTATATTATCAATTAACTAACTTTTATATTTTACTACGTTTTCTTCTTATATTATGGTTGCTAATAATTTGTTAATTGAGACACAAATTTGTAAGATTGATCAAATAATTTCATAATCTTAATAGATCTAGCTAACGTTATATTAAAGATAATTATTTTATTATTACTATTAGTGATTGGTATAGCCAAAAAAATGTTAAAGCACTAAGAAGACAATACAACAAAATCGAATACGAGTTAAATTAGAGTACCCAAATAAATAAAAAGAAAAAAATCCTTGTATCATAAAACAACGCCATATGTTATACTTAACTAAAGTCCTTATAAATTTTTTTTAACTCTCTTTGTTATTTTTTAAATATGATATCAAAAAATACCATTTTATCCATCCACTTATTAAATATATAAATCATTCAATTAAAATCATATCTCGCATAATACATTTAAATATCTTATTTTTTATTCAATATCATGTTTTTGAATTTACAATTACAATAACTTAAACTATTATAAAAAATCACTTTTATTAAATAATTAACAATGATTCTTGGATTTCAATACCATCAAATATTTATCCCTATATATTAATTTGCAAAATCTTCATATCTACTATACGAGATTTAATGCTAATAATTTTTCCATTGAAAAAGTAATAATTTCTCAAACAAACTTATTCAAAGTTAATCGTTGTGAGCCTATTGACTTATCAACAGGAAAGTCCCCAATCACTAGATTTCAATAAAAGATCTTTTATTACTGTGGCCCAATGGGCTGAAAATAAGACTATGAGGCCCACGTCTGTCTGCTTCAGGTTTGCAATGAAAACTTATTTGAGTAGAAAATATAAGAGTGCTTCTAATTACGTAAAAAAAAATTATATGTTTTTAAAACTAACTTTAAGAAATTGAGAAGTTTTTTTGTCCCTAGAAAATCAATAAAACTTAAAAAAGATGTTCAACTGGAAAAAATTAAGTTTATCATTTTCTAAAAATGTAAAAAACTATATATCATTGTTTTTGTACTTGTAGGTATAAAAAAGGAAAACATAAATCTCTTTTTCTTTTCCTTTTTTTACAAAAATCTTTCCGAAAAGCACAAATTTGAATTAGTTTTCTAATTTTCTAGTTCTCTTAGAAAAACTCTCCTAAACATGAAGAAGTTTTCGTAACAAAACGCACCCTAAGATGTTACATTTTTTTGGATCATATACATCCACTTTGAGTCAAAATGGATATTCCTTATGTATGTTTTTGTTTCAATAGTTTATAGATTGCGTCATTAAAACGAAATCGACCAAATAAATGTTAACATCCAATGAATCATATAATAAGAGTTCATTTTCAATTAAATTATATACAAAACCAAATATTAATTTAATTTGTATTGAAAGAGAAAAGCAAAGTCATATAAGAAAAGGTTAGGCAAATTAACATAACCAGATAAAGAGGCTTAGGTAATATACCATTTGATTCTATGCTGTGAAATTCTATAAGAAATTGCTTTGTAAGGTCGTAATGCAATTAAGAACTCTTAAGCAGGACGATTTTTACTTTCTAAGGGGTCAAGATCATATACAGACAAATAAAAAGAATGGTCAACGATCATATATCCATGTGGTATTTTTTTATCAATTAAATAACAAAATTTGCATTACGTACTCATATTTCAAAATATCATATATCATATACCGAATGATTTTATCATTAACATCTGATTGGAACTCCATGATGAAATTAATTGTAAGAGAAAAGTAACACAAAATTGAAACGGGCTGGGTCGTATTCATTTCCAATTCCAATATTTATATTTGTGTTATATCGGAGAAAAATCAACAAACCTTAAAACTCGTAAAATATTGACTCATACGAGATTATGAAATTTTTATTATTTAACTCGAGCAAATCGGTTACAAAGAAAACAAATAAGAAGAAGAATCATTTGAGCATCACCGCCAATCATCTGTTTATGGGGGTAAAAATCTTTAGCCTATTCCACTAAGAAATGATCTCTATTTATGCTGGTTACTTGTTTATATAATAAGTTATAAACAAGTAACTTAACTTACAAGAAAAACAAAATTAGACCTTAAATCCTAAACTATACTTATCAATTATTACTATATTACACTAACTAGAATTGTTACGATCTCTAACATGATATTTACATCTTTTACGAGGGTCGTGAGTTCAATTGTTGTGCTTCCTCAAATGGTGTGTTGCCCTAACATAATTAAGCAAATATTATCATATAGAAATTAGATTAGATATATGGTTGATTTTCTGTTGTATAAGGGCATCTCCAACGTATGCACCAAATGTTGCACTAAATTTGGTGCAAAAAGAGAATCTTTAAAGAATATGTCCGCACTAAATGTGGTTAATCTCCAACGTATGCACTAAATTTCTGCACCAAATAGTTACTTGCATTTACATATTGCCCCCTAAATTATATATTTTTATACTTAATTAATTATTATTTATAAAAATTCAAATTTGATTATAATATGAAACATAAATAACTAATACATTACAATGATAAAGTTATTAAAAACGTACATTATCTTTTTAGATCATTTGCCCTTATTTTCTTTTGGTTTTGGACTTCCATAATAAAATTATTTCAATTGAAAGGGTTAAAATGAAAATTAAAAATTTGGTGCAAAGTTTAGTGTTGCACCAAATTTGGCGCAAAATCTTCAAAAATTTGATGTACACTATAATTTGCACTAAATATAGTGAGTTGGTTAAAAATGAATTTTTATACCAAAACACCAAATTTAACGTTTTAATACATACATTGAAGATGGCCTAACAAATAAAAAGTATATAGTGTTACTAATTCCATTAAATTAGTACTAAACTATTCATTTATGAAAGCACTTACAATTATGGATTCCAAATTTTCTATATGTTTAACACACAAGTATATCTGCATTGACCTAAACTATAATAATCACAAAAATAAATATCATACATCTAACTACAGTAGTTAGGGTGGTAATCTACCAATGTGGCTGACCAAACTATTTTAGGGCTCTCGGCTCCGAGTTGATAGTCTACCATATGTTATAACGAATGAAAATGCTTTGTGTGTCTAAAATAAGTTTTTTGTATATGCATCAATTCAAGTTACATGAACGATAATATACTTTAATTTGTGTATATATCAATTTATGTGGTGTACAAATAGTCTCCTATCGATAAAAAAAGATTTATTTGTAAAAAGAGTAGAGACGACAAAAAAAAGGTCACCGTGTCAAATATCAGGGGGTGGAGTCGGGATTCTTTAAAAAGGGGATTATAATTTATTTATTTTTATTAGAATTTTAAGAGATAAAAATGTTATAATGTCACTAAATATACATAACAAATTAATTTGTCTTAATATTTGAGAAAGTCTATGGTTACAAAATATTTACACAAATAAATTATATAGGGGGTGCATTGTTGGACCAATACGACCATTTTTTCTCTCTAAACTTAGATACTACACATCATTATATTATATACCTATTTTATTTTATTTTTTTAATCTATTTTGGACCCATAACATGCCTCTATTTATTTTTACTCCTATCATCATTTTAAAATAAATTAATATTAATATTGATATCATTTTCTAAGATACGGTTTCGTTTAAATGACTCTGCCAAAAGGGTCATATAAATTATCGCAATCTGTACTTCTTTAGGATACGCAATATTTGACTTTGACATTTATCGGTTAAGTCTCCATGATTCGAATTAATTTGTCACAAATTTCAACTAGAAACACTTTTCTTTTTCTAAAGAACTTTAACTTTTATTTTATGTCCTACAATCATATGATAGCGTCGAACTCACATTCTGTGCTTTTATAAAACCCCAAATGCTTATTAGTTGTACTCGTAATAAATTAAAGGTAGAACCCGTTGGGCGTTGGCCTTATGTGTCAAGATTCATTCAAGAAGGCAACAAGTTACCGACATATTTGTTAGTGTTTGAGTATTATATTATGAACTAATCTGTTTAGTTCAACATTAGCATGCTAAGTGTTGTACGTTTTAAAACAAATGTTACAGAAAAAGAATACATAACTTATAGGAATAATAGTTAAATAATTAAAGGTAAACATTGTCATATGAGATCTTACTATGTGCTTTTGTTGCATCGTTCAAACATGAGCTACTCGTATTTGAAACCCCAAAAGTCTGTGCACAAATACCCAATGGCCAATAGGAGACTTGTTGAATTTATTATTACTTTTATTTATTTTTTGAGCAAAAAGAGGCTTGTTGAAACTTAAAAGTCTTCATTTCAAACAAGAAACAATCAACAATTTAGTCCACGGTCAACTCCCTTACCATTTCCATCTCTCCATGCAACATCACATTCACGGCGAACAACCTCCAACTAGAAACAAATAAATAAATCCACAATCAATTATTAACGAAAAAAATATTCACAACGATTTTTAAGAAAAACCCTTCAATTAATTTATTCAAACTCACACTCTAATGGAATTCTTCAATCTTCTTACATCAATCATCTTCTGTTTCCTCTGTTTTCATTCCAATTTATCATTTTCCGACACTGCGGCCGACCGTGCCGCCTTGATCAACTTCAGGTCCGCCGTACGCGGCAACACAATCCTGTGGAATGTTTCTAACATCTCCCCGTGTAATTGGACCGGAGTCACGTGTGATAACGTCACCAACCGTGTGACCGAACTCCGTCTCCCGGGCGATGGACTCACCGGAGAGATTCCGGTGAGCTCAATTGGAAACTTGACACAGCTCCGGGTACTCAGTCTCCGGGGAAACCGTCTCTCCGGCGTAATTCCGGCGGACCTGGAGTTATGTTCCGAGCTCCAGTTTCTCTACTTGCAAAACAACCAATTTTCAGGCGAAATTCCAGAGACCCTATTTAGACTATCTAATCTAATCCGATTAGATATCTCCAGCAACAATTTTTCCGGTGAAATCAATCCCAGTTTCAGTAACTTAACAAGACTAACACATCTTTTTCTACAAAACAATCAATTCACCGGCCAAATTCCGGATATAAACACTACTTTATTACAATTCAACGTCTCAACAAACCGATTAACAGGTACAATCCCGAACCGTTTTGCTGGTTTTCCGGCCAATTCATTCGCCGCCAATGAATTATGCGGACCCCCTTTAAATTCTTGCCAAAATGAATTAAAAAGCAATAAACTTTCCACCGGAGCTATTGCCGGAATCGTAGTTGGATCAGCTGTTGGGTCAATTTTGATCATTATAGTAATTCTTTTCATGTATAGAAACTGTAATAAATCAAGAAACTCAATGCAAGCAGTTCAAGATGCAGCTTCATCGATACCGCAGTCACCAGAGAAGCCATATGAGTTCAACTTCCGTAGCCCGGATCACATTATGGCAAATGAGAATACCGGGTCAGAAGATTCAATTCGGGTCGATGATAATGATGAATTGACTTTTTTTGGGGAGGGTGGTTTCTTGTTGGAGGATCTGTTAAGGGCTTCTGCTGAGGTGTTAGGGAAAGGGATTGTAGGTACTACTTATAAAGCATATTTGGATCATGATGTGGTGATTGTAAAGAGGTTTAAGCATGTGTGTGTTTCTAAAAGACAGTTCACAAAGAGAATTGTGTGCATTGGTGAATTGTATCATGAGAATTTGTTGCCTATTAAAGGGTACTATTATGGGAAAGAAGAAAAGCTTCTTGTGTTTGATTTCATGCCTATGGGAAGCTTGTCTTCATTTTTGCATGGTAAGCATAAAGTATCTCACTCTTTTTGTTACTAATTTACTTCATATACTTGATGTTTGACATAGATTTTGTGATGCCCAACAACACAACGTTTGGTGCTCACAACCTTGGGGTTTTTGTCGTCATCAAATTAGGGTGGTCACAAAATTAACATGTATTCCGTACAGATTTTGCTCTGTTTTTTTTTTTGTTGGTCTACCATTAAATAACTTAGGCATTCAATTTAGATCAATGATTTTGTTGCGAGTTGCGAGTTGCTGAGTAAGTCTAAACATTGTCTTGCAAGTTATTATATTTGGGGCAGGACCACATTACCAGTTATCAACGTTTTTGCGGAAATGATTATGATGCTTTGAAATTGTAGTATTCTCAAATTCTTTTCTTTGGTAGTTATCTTCATGTTTCATGGCTGTTAATTAAGTTCTTTTAATTATTATAGGAAACATGGATGAAAGATCTCAATTGACATGGGATCTCAGAAGTAGAATTGCTTTTGAAGTTGCTAGTGGGCTTGAACATCTACATTCTCATAATCTCTCTCATGGTAATATCAAATCAAACAACATTCTTTTAACACACGGGTTTCAAGCATTCGTATCAGAATCCGGGTTGATCCAACTTGTGTCATCTTCGACTCCTAATGTATGTGGATATAGTGCACCTGAGTTAATAGACACTCGTATAGCATCTAAAGAGGCGGATGTGTATAGTTTTGGGATACTAGTTCTTGAACTGCTAACGGGAAAGGATCCTACTGTTTTGTTAAATGAGGAAGGGATAGATCTTCCTACATGGATTCAGGCAGTAGACGAATCTAGGTGGACCAACGATATATTTGACATGAATATGGAAAAGAGTAAGGACAATGTAGAGAAGATTACTAGATTATTGCATCTTGGCATCCGTTGTGCTTCTCAGGTTCCACGTAGACGAGCTTCAATGACCGAAGTGGCTAAACATATAAAAAAAATATGCAGGTTTTGAAGTGTGTATTTTTGTTTAAGGTCTTGAATCTTGATGTATATTTTTTCAAGATTTTTTGTTGATTGATGTAAAGAAATTATTTATTGATCCATAATTTTCTGTTTCTTGTATATTCGTAACTGCAATGCATAATCAATTTGCTAATGGATCCAAGTTATAACTCACTCTGTTCATGTTGATTACTACTGTACTATTCAGAGTAAGGTGAACTGATGAAGTACACATATAATGTGATTGTGTTCGTGATGTCGTTGATTAATACTCCTAGGCAATGGATATCCGAAAGTACAACTGTCACTAAAGCAAAAGAATTATAAGTTTATAACAAATGGATGAAACAGAAACAAAAAGAAAGAAAAACTAACAACCCAAAATTTGGGATCAGTTTAATAGAATACCATTAACACCATCAGATCAAAGGAAAATAAAATTTTCCATGAAGTTTCTGCATCATTTTCGTGAACTGCTATATGCATTTGCACATCCTACGTACAATGGCGGATCTAACACGTAAAATCACATGGTTCCTTGACACAACGACTCAATGACTTGACTGAGATAAGTAAATAACTACGCCAGCATAAACGGGTCGACGTGATGGGTCGTTAATACGAAACAAAATTCATGAAAAGGTGAAATATAGTATTGCCCCAAGGAGATTTTATATCTTTAAGATGATTAATATATGATTCATTACTAATAAAAATATTTATTTTAGTTTTTTAGTTTTAGGAGCTTTGGATAACTAGGTTAAGATTTACAGGAATAATTGTAAAATTGTCTCGTTGATTGATTATAATCAGCCCATTAGCCCAATTGTTCATTTATAATAGGTTAAAGTTTAATATGATCGATCCTATTTATTTTTCAACCTAATTCGTTAATAAATTTACTATTAGGGAGTACAAAAAATTCAAACTCAAGGTGGGTCAAAGGACCCAGTTTGTATAGTGTTATATCCGCCCTTGCCTACGTATAGGTGCATAGATAGTATGCAAGTTAAGCCGTGTGTACCTAAGGAAAATGTTAATAACAAATGAATCGTTACAAAAATGACCATTATAAAACAACCAAAGGTGGATCATAAACAATCACTTCAAAATATATCGTCTACTTTAACAAGATAAATTCAACCAAGCAGATTTGTTCAAACAAAAAACACGACCACAAACAGACGTCTCTTTTTCATCCTCGCTAAGCAGACGAGGAGAACTAGAGAATTCTTCTAGTCTCTTCCTCATCCTTCGCAAACGACGTTCTACATTTGCTTTATATTGAGAAACCATCTCAACAACCTCTCTCACTTCAATTTGATAAGCATGAGCATAGGCTTCGATCCCAAACAACTCCACCATCGCTATATTAAACTGTAGCTTCATCATAGCAGATTCTTTTTTGGTCACTGGATTCAGATAAGTCTCATGATCGTTTGTGATTTTGCTTCAACTGATCAAAGTGCTCTGTTTTTGGAAAAAATAGATAAAAATAGGATGGAAAGGGAAGGAAGTGAAAAGAATCAAAAATGAAGTTGTGTTCTTAAGTTTTTTCATGTAAGGAAAAGAAAAGAACGGGAAGGAAAAGGAGGGGAGCTACCTTTGTATTTTTCTTCAAATCCTTTCCTCCCATTTTTGAGCTGAAGAAGAGGGAACATTTCCTTCCTTCCATTTCCTTCATACTTAAGAACACAAATAAATAATTTATCTTCCTTTCTCTTCTTTTCTTTTCTTTTCTTCTTTTTTCCTTTATCTTCCATTCCACTTACTTTTAAACTCAAGAACATAGTGAGTATAACCATATACTGTACATGAGATTTTATCTCATAAAAACAAAATGAAACTTACAATATTTAGGAATAAGAGAATATTTGACGATACCAAACATAAAAGATGATGATAGTAAGAGTGCTGCATGATGGAAAAACAACATTACATTTGTATCAAGAAGAAGTAGCAATGAGAATTGTTATTGGATATCAATAAAGTATCACAATACTTGAATCTTGAATCTTTAACTCTTCTAATAATCAAATACAGAAATTCGTTTACGAAATTTAAGAGCCCTAGGAACCATGAGAAATTGATGAACCTGAATCATGTTGTGGAATGTATGCTCTATAAATAAAGCATCAGTTTAAATAAGGGTGTTGAGTGAATCTCGAACCTTCAACCGTTAGGGTGGGCCCATTTTCACAAGGCCAAACATCCTATCATGCCCATTATCACGAGCCAATTTTCACAAGCCCATTACCGTACATACATTCATTAGGGGTTTATGATAAAAAAATTGTTTATAGTATATTTTTATGTTGTAGCAAAAATACAATGATATGTTAATACTATTCAAATAGTATCTGTATATATGTATGTGTGTATGTCTGGAATTTCATGAAATAATAACACTTTTCAGAAAACATGACAACTTTGAAATGTACGTGATTGATTGGATAACAGAAGTCTCGAAACATACTCTTACATATACAAACTCATTATGCATTTCAGAAAACAACATATTTTAGTAAACAACTTTTTAATATAACTATCAACAAGCATAAAGAACCTACAATTAATGAATTTGTGATAACATTTTGTATTAAGACGATGATTCAAGCATAGAGGTATTTTTGGTAATTAATCTTAAGATATATATGTTTTTAATTTCATCTAAGATTTTAAATATTGTTTATTTCAATTTACAATATTGATATCAACATAATAAGTAAACGAGATTAAAATGAAAACAAGAATGAATCTTATCATTTCATTTACGGCCAATTGTTATATGAAACTAACATGGTATGATGTTTAAGTTAATATATATGTAATTACATCAAAAGTAATGTCTGAAAAGGAATTGGGAAAGATCAATCTTAAATTTCGGAGCTTGTATCGATAGTTGATGTCCGTTTTTTCTGTTATTGTTTTTATGTTATTTAGTTAGTTTGGCCCTAGTTTTATGCTCCTTCTTGGAGTTTTGTAGTTAAATTATACTTTTGCATCTCTTTTTTTTATATAATTTTGCTTTACTTGCGAGAAAAAATAATATTGAAGGTAATATTCGATAAAGTCTAAAACTTTCTTATATATTTTGTTTCATAAGTATTTAGTTCTTATCAACAACTAATATACGTAAATCATGTTAATAGTAAGTATAGCACGGATGGTAGTCATTAAATTTAAGTAATTTAGTAAAATAAAAAAAGCTTGCATAATTTATAAATGAGAAATTGAATCTAAGTATCACAAGTCTAGATTGTAATTTCATTTGATAATGTGATTATCTGGTTGAAGTGAAAATAGCAATACCATCATCTTTTGTAGCAAGCTCATGTTACAAAATTTAAACAAACATTCAAATACAATCTTAGTCACGATATCACTTAAACTGAGCCATTTATATGGGATGGATCTATTGGGACGATAATTTATTTCAAGGAGAAAATGAGTCGGAAGTTACCTGTAATTTATTTTAAAAAGTTTAGTTTTTTAAATGTATTAACTTCAATCACAATAAAACAAACTACATGAAATCTTATGTAAAATAAAAAATAAATGAGCAAACTGATCATGTATATTATGTTAAAAGTGAATCAAATATATATTTACGAAATATATTATATAGTTTTACATTATAGAACACCTAACTTATGTGCATTTAAGTACACGGTACACAAATAAGTAAGTGAAAAATAAAATGAGTATCGAATATAGACCTAAAAACAAGGCTACTTCGTTTGTGTGGTTTCACTCTCTTTCAATGTTTTCAAATTTAAATCTCCATATCATTATCATATATACTAAGTATCCCTCTAAATTAGGTGAAGACTTCTCAAACATCTCATATTCAATCCTATGAGTAATTATTATGAATTTTATATATAAAAAAAGAAAAGTAGCGCCATTCACCTCATTATTTAGTTTACCATGCCATCAAATTAAAATATTTATGTTATTCATTTATTATTATATACGCTTTATTAGACTTCAATGAAACATTATTAGTTTCTATGTTAGAAACCCTTTGAATGCCTTAACCGATATTAAGGGTCTATTATGATAATTATTATGCTGATAAATTTTGCTATATTTTAATCTACTATTTCAATCAATTTATTTATATTTACTACATCATTTTTACTTTTCTAATATTTAATTTAAAGGTAACTCCATTAGAATTGTAACATGCGTTTGATGTTCATAATTCTCTGATTTCTTCTTATTTTTTATGTAATAAAGTATATGTATAATCTAAATTTTAAAACATGATGTATCAATATGACAATTATTGTAGGATCTCATGTTAAATTTTAACTCATGTGCCACGTGGTCTCGATTTTATCCTTTTATTAATGTTTATAAAAAACCGTAGGTTTCATGAAGTTTATTTTTATTATATAGGTAATTAAGTTTTAAATGGTTTTCAATTGAACTTCTACAGCTTTTACGACATTTTTCAAAGATGGTTATGAATTTGAAATCAATACATTGATGCAGTCGTTCTTTGTAACCTGAAAGATTCAAATTACGATATCAAATATATGTGTGTTTTACTCCTAATTGTTGGAGAGCTTTGTATTAATGTCTAACTGATTGAGCCATACATAGTTTTAATTAACTATATGTGCATTTTATAGAAGCCTTTAATATAAGGTAGAAAAACATATATATTAGTTATCGATTATAAATAAATCATGCATGCAACGCAAGTAATATTATTGTATTATAGTTCATCTATATCTATATCTATATGTTCTATATATACATATACAAAAAAATAATTACACTTAATGAGTTATGTAATATTATGATTTGATATTAAAAATATACTTAAAAAATAGTTGGTAACAAAGTGCTACGATATCTCATCTTTCAAAGAAATAACAGTATGTGTTACGGATATTATTCACCTAATATATTTTAACTAATACAATTCTATTTTTTCACATAAACTTATAATTAAATTATTATCATCTAATTTTTATACATATAATATTTTTTTTAAAAAGCATCATTTTTAATTTTACGTACAATATCGTACAATATCATACGAAGCCGTCCTAAGACGGGATTTACACTATTTTTTCATAAAATATTATTCCATCTTAAGCGTGAAATACAAACTTAAAACGCGCATCAACACATCCGTAGCATTTACTTCCTATGTGACCCATTACGCAAGGCAACAAATTCATTGGTAACAACTCCACCAGGGCATCACGCACCAGCTACAAAGCAACTTCATAATCTTCACCATCAAATTCAATCATTCCTTAAAAAATTAATCATAAAAACTCGAAATCAATAAAAACTCCCACTCAGTTTGTTGCATTCTGATTAAAATCAGACCTGTGTATCCATCAGTTTCTCGAAATCAACTACTCGAATTTTTCTATCCGTGTATCTCATAAAATGGGCGATATTAAAGATAAAATGAAGGGATTCATGAAAAAATTCAACAGTTCTTCATCCTCTGGTAAATTTAAAGGCCAAGGTAGGGTTTTGGGTTCATCATCTTCTTCGATTCCTCCAAATCAAGTAAATTCAAACCCTACCCGACCCATTACCCAGATACCCACTCCGAAACCCGCTCCATCCCAGAAACCCTCTTCATCAAATTCCAGTCTTTCATCTCAAAAACCTATAAATTCTGAACGACCTGAAAAGTCAACGTATGGGTTTGACCCATTTGATGCCTTGATCACATCTGGTAAAAGAAACAAAAATGGGTATGATTTGAAAGTGTTTGAGTGTCCAGTTTGTACCAGAGCATTCGGATCAGAAGCAGAGGTTTCTGATCATGTGGGGAGTTGTTTGTCGAATAACGAATCACAATTGCAGTCGAAAAGTAATGATAATGTCGAAGAGCATGAGACACAAAGTGAATTGGAAGCTTGTGTTAGCACTTATGTGTCTGGGAAACCATCTGATGGGTCAGTTGAGATTGTGCTTAAGTTGTTGAAGAATATAGTTAAGGAGCCTGAGAATGTTAAGTTTAGGAAAATTCGGTTAGGGAACCCGAAGATTAAGGAGGCGATTGCTGATGTTGTTGGAGGTTTGGATTTATTGGAATGTGTTGGGTTTGAGCTGAAAGAGGAAAGCGGGGATATGTGGGCCGTAATGGAAGCTGCAACTAGTGACAAGATTAAGCTGATTAAGCAAACAGTTCACTTATTAGAACCATCAAAGGTTGAAAATGTGACGCCTGCAGCCGCGCAGGATAAGGTTGTGGAGCCAGTGGAGGTGAAGAAAGTTGAGAGACAGGTATAATTTCTATTGAACTGATTTTTAATGGTTTTGCTGGTATATTGTATTTTTATGTTATAAATGGTCTTATAGGATTGCTTGATGTTTCTTAAGGCTAGTAAAGAAGTTTTAGGAAGACATATATGAAATTTGGAGTGATGTGTGAAATGGCTTTTGTTGGGATTGTCGAATTAGATTATATTGGTTTCCATGTTTTTTGAGTCAACTAGTAGCTTTTGGAGAAAATGAAGTTAGTATTTTTTGGCCTTTATAATAGAAGCCTGAATGAAAGTATGAAAGATGAATGTGGATAGTGGAGAATTGGTGAAAGGATTCAAAGTTCATGGAAAAAGTTGTTATGATAACATATCAAATAATCAGTTATTGCCAAATCTTGATTTACAAATACATATGCACTGTTGCGCGTCTATCAAATTTATGTTTTATGCCATTTGTCACTTTTATTTGGTGATATGAGATAAACATATGTTGCGAGTCTTTTTACTTGATATGAAAGACCAAGTGCGTTCAGCTGTAGGCACTTCCTCTAAAAAGAGGTGTTTTTCTATCTCTGGAAAACTAGTGAAACTTTTGGAAACTTGTTCAAATGTTTTCATTTTTGCAGTTTAGAAAACAGAAGTAGGTAGATGTACTTATGTAATTTTAATTTTCATAAGCTCTACATTTTATTAGAAATTAGTTAAAGTAGCTTATTTTTTCAATAAGCTACTATTTTTTATTTACCAAACAAAGTTTATGGCTTAAGCTTATGAAAAAAATAAACTCAAACTCTTGTAAGCTTTCATAAGTTTGTCACCCAAATACATCCTAAGACTATTACAACGAATATTGTAATGTGATCTGGTTATTTAGTTGTTTGGAGTTACCCTTTCATTATTAGTTAATATTGTCATTATTGGTTATATGTACATGATGGATAACTATCACAAATCAATGATAAAGTTTCATCAAAATACAAACATAACAATATGCTTTTCATGATAATAATATAACAATAAATTGACGTTTTATGAGTTGGGAAATTATAAGTATAACTTTCTCCAAACTGGTAAGTTTACTTTTGTGAGACATTCCTAACTAAAGGTGATTGGCCGGGTGCCCCTAAACTTGTATTGAAGGGGTTAAGATTAGCGTCAATGATCTGTCTTTGGACTAAAAACGGAATGTTCTTGTCAAGACACCATAAGCACCATCAAAATTTTGGTTGACTTTTTTTTGGTTTCGTGGTGCAAACGACTAAGTGAGAACGGAGGAAGTGTGGGGCCACCTTTTTATTTTATTTTCTTTTGTGTTTTTGGTATATAATAGAGGTATCATTGATAAATGTGAGACCTAAAAAGTTCAGTATTTCATGTCATTATAGGTAGTGTTCAGTCTTTGTTCAATCTTTGTTAAGTTTTTCTGAGAACTTGCTAACGTAGCACTGAGCTGGTAGTTCAATTCTTTAGTCTTTCATATCGCAATAGGAAGTGGTCTAAGCGAATCAAACCCTTTGTTCTTTTTATTTTTTATTTTTTTGCCTATTAGGCTATTATTGCTTTTTAAGAAGATTTGTGTCACATATGTGACCATTAACTTAGGCCAATTATTCATTTCTCATCTAAAATATGAACAAAAACTCCAGCAGATCACAAATTATCGTCTATCGTCTAAAAGAATTTAATTTAATATTAACCTAGGCTATTATTTTTGTTTATATATTTAATGTAATACTTTTTCTTATATATTGTCTTCATCAATATAATGATCCCATGAAATCAATTTAACATGAGTATATAAAAATTTAAACATAACATTATAATTAACTTAAGACATAAGATGTTGCAAGAGGTATAGAATTATTTTTATTTACAAATAATGCGATACTAATGGACATTCAAATATTGTGAATTGTAAAATTGTATTTCATTTTTTATTATTGTTATACTCCTATATTTTTGGAGAAGAATACATTAAGTAACCCAACTCCAACTAACAAGTAACAAAGGACAAAAATCCAACTAAGATTATGGAACTCAAATAGGTAGTTGAAGCAAACGGAACAATGCACCACATTGGTGGATTAGACAATTTGAAACCTCTACATTCATAAAGTCGTAAATGATTATTTGTACGATAGTGCATAATAGTCATTTACAACCAGTGGCGGATCCAGGAAAATGGTTTATGGGGGGCATCTGTTAAACCCAATTGTGTTCGGGTTAAGTCAACGCGATTAGTAGTGACACATCAAGAAAACTTACTATTATAACTGATCATTTGTATAAATCATTTTCTATATCCTTAAACTAAAAATTGTTTTGAGTTCTTTTGAATTAAAAACTTTTGTAAATTGATAACAGAGAGATGTAAATTCTATGATTAAATCTAGTAGGGGATTTGTGGGTCAGGAGGGCTTTGTTACTTATAGGCTAATAAGTCCATCATTCATAAGAAAAGTATGATTTGGCCCAAGTTTAGGGGGGTCCAGTGCACCCCCTTTCAATGCATTGGATCCGCCCTGTTTACAACTTTGTAATATTCTTCTTCTTCTTTTTTTAATATATGTGTTATAAAGGAAAACAGTGCAGTTGTAAGAACTAAGAAGAGTAGGTTTTCCATTTTCAGTAAAAATGTTTATTGGAAAATCATATCTTTGAATATGATATGATTTTTGTTTTTCAGCATTCCATGAAATAATTTCTGAGAAACACCTCCACTTTTCTGTAACTAAACGCACCAATAGCTTCTTCCTATCTGGTTTGAATATGAGATGATTTATAGATGAATAATGCCGACTGTCTAAAGACCTTTCCTGATTGTATGTGCTTGTGCTAAAGAAATATCATCCCATACAAACCATAAACTGTGTAAGGTTACTGTGACTTGCTGTTATTGGAAACATTAGATGCTTTAGGTTTAATGTAATATATTTCTCATGTTAATGTTACTTTGTGCCTTAAAGATGCTACCTTAGGTGTGGAAGTTGGTTGAAAAAGAATATAATTTTAAGAAAGCAAGTTTATTTTTCTTTTCCTATTTCTTTTTTTTTTCTTTTTCTTTCTAGAAAAGCTTAAGAAAGCACTTCTACAGACCATAACATCCAACCAAGAGCGATTGGTTTACAAGAGAAACTAGCTATAGATGTTAATTTAACTTATTCATATCAAACAACTTGTTCGGTTTATTCTTTGTTTTCTATGATCATTTGACTTTTATTATTAATCGGTGGTTTCTTCTGGGAACTTGTTTGTGCATCCATAAATGACAGTATTTTGTACCTTGAACAACTAAAATTAGTAGTGTCAACATCGGCTAAATTGGATTCATGGTTGACTTTTTGTTGGATATCATTTTGGTGTATTGGAAGAAAGCAATGATTAGTGAGTACAATGGTTAGCTACCTGACTGTCTAACTATACTTAGAAAATTTCCAAAATTTATGTAGCATTTTCCTTAAGGACATTCCAAAATATACTACTACAACTTATGTAACAAAAAGGAGTTTCTTTTTATGTTCGGTTTGTCAACAACAGAACTATGTAGTTTTTTATATTTTCTATGAATTTCTAATTGCTGTCTTGGATATCAGATTAGGGTGTTCTTTTCGGTGTCTGAAACTGTGGCTGCGAAAATAGAACTTCCAGAATCTTTTTATAATCTCTCCATAGATGAAGTGAAAAGAGAAGCTGAAATGAGAAGAAAAAAGCTTGCAGAATCTCAACTTTTAGTACCAAAATCATACAAAGAAAAACAAGCCAAGGCTGCAAGAAAAAGACACGAAAAAACTGTCATCCGAATACAGTTTCCTGATGGGGTGGTGCTCCAAGCATTTTTTAATCCTAGAGAACCAACTACTGCTCTGTACGAGGTTAGTTTTGAAAAACTTTCGACTTATTTATATTTTAATTAGTTCCACTTTGGGTCTCGTTTATGTTAGCAGAAATGAAGATTAGACCAACAAAAAGCAAGTAGCATAACTGAACTTTTTTTTTCTGAATACACTTTGTGCATTTTGGTTTTGGTTTTAAAATTAAAAGGTTACTTTTTATGAAGAACTCGTCTTGTTTAACTTTTAGGATTAATTCCAATAAAGGTCTCGTACTCTCGTTTATGCTAGCAGTTATGAAGATCAGACCCACAAATAAGAAGTGGTATAATTGAATGAGTTTTTAGGAATTTAAGTTTGTACATATTGATTCAGTTTTAAAATTGTGTGCTTAATAATTATAAAAAGGTTTTCCTTTATTTACTTTTATGATTAGTTCCAAAATGGGTCGTGTTTGCAGAAATGAAGATCAGGCCCACAAAAATGAATAGTGGCGAAATGTAATGATCTTTTCTATCTTCAAATTTGTACATTTTGGATTTGGATTTGGATTTGAATTTATAAGGGTAGTATATAAAAAAGACAAAGATAAAAATCACTTTTAATAATTTGATAGTTAATCCCATTTGTTAATGTCAGCAGAGATGAAAAGATCAGACCTACAAAATGAAAAGTCTTATAATCGAACTGTATTTTTCTAACTTTATGTTTTTTACTATAGTTTGTGAGCTCATCGTTGAAAGATCCCAGCTTGGAATTCGAGCTATTGCATCCTGTTTTGATTAAACGTCGTGTGATTCCAACCTTTGGAGAAAAAGCCATAACGCTTGAAGAGGAGGATTTAGTTCCGTCAGCTCTCATCAAGTTTAGACCTAAAGAAACAGATTCAGTCGTTTTTACAGGTCTTTGTAACGAGCTTCTAGAAATCATGGAACCCCTTGTTTCTGAATCAGCTGTTGCATTGCAATAACAGTTTGGATTAATGTTGCAAATTATTATTATTGTATTTTCAACATCAATTTGTTTGTTCATCCATCATTAAAGTACAAATACTGTTTGCAGTTGTATTGGTTTATTAGATAGTAAATATTTTATTTAATTCTTTAAATTTTTGATAGTTGATACAATAAAAAAGGAGTTGGTGTTTTAATTTCCAAATAAGTCGTTAATGTTTAGGATTAACTTTAGTTAACATTTTGCCATTCTTTTCTATTTAACTTTCTATTATTGTTCGATTACGGAATGAATAGATGATAATATCACTGTTTGTCATTTTTCTAAGCAAAAACTGACAAATTTGCAACTATGGCGACCTGTTTTGTCGACGGTTTAAGTCATAAAAATGCAACCCCATGTGATCTTTCTACATTATGTTAAGAAACATGCAACCCCCAATAACAGAGAAACAAAAAAGTTGAGAAGCAAATTAGTATTTTGTAAGTTATTAAAGAACATGATAAACTAAAGAATCGGTATCTAACTCCCGTTACTTACCCATAAACATGGTCTTAATTTTAAAGGGTTGTCCTCTTCTACGTTTTTTTTAAAAAAAATATCTGATTATACGCGAGTAGAAATAAATGTTTGACAAAAGAAATAGTCATTTATATTATACCGGAGGAAAAACTGCAATTATAAAAAACAGATCGGTACATACTTTTAAAAATGCAATCTCAAACACGTCTTAATCTTGTCACTTAGTAGCTTACCCTTATTTCAAGTAAAGTTTTCGAACATGCAATTTGCGTGTGTGAAATGGGTCTACCACCTATAAATTGACTACTTAAATGATTGATCAAACCTCAAAAGTTGTTTAATTAACTAGTCGTTAATTTTAACATCGTAATCTAATCTACTAATCTATTCTTCTTGTTCGCTTGATTGTAAATTAGTTTTGATTTAAAATCGTTTAATTCCTTAAACGGGGCGTAACATGGCAAACTCTAATATTGTAAAATAGCACCTAACGTCTGACATTATGACTTCATCTAAAATATTCATACACTTGTTATTTGTTATGAGTCATAACTTATGACAATTAATCCATATAAAAAGGTTATTCTTTTATCGGATAAAGAGGACCACTCCCGTCTTAACACTAATCTTCATAGGTTGTGCATCGCACGACCTTCACTCTTACTAGTATATAAATAAAAATCAATCATCAACAACGTTAAAGAACGATAAGAATACATGAAGGATACATAAAAAGAGAACCTAAATCAGAAGATTACATTGAGAAGAAAAGGAAAGAGCTTGAGGTGTCGAATCCAATGATCCGAAAAAACGTAGACGACTTGAAAAAACATCTTACATAATTAATTTGATAAGAAAATGCCACGTGATCTTGATAAACCGAAGCAAGCTACCCGAAAATCATTATTTAGTAGGTGTGTTGTCATAAAAGTGTCATATCTTGCATAAACTCTTCAAATATTATATGATTTCTAGTTTGTTTTGTATTTACCCCGATTGATATACCAATCTGTTCTCCAAAGTTTCTAAGATCATGAACACTCACGTCTATAGTATTTTCATCATGTGACATCTCTTTGCATAACTTCATTGAGACCCAAACCCTCGTCAAAATCAGAAAACTTTTGCTTACTCTTCTTCCTCTTTGTCTAAAAAATAATAATAATAATAATAAAAATAAAAAGTACCATGGTTTGACCATTAAATAGCTCCATCAATTATTATTACAATACTAATAATCAGTTAATGAATTAGTATGTTATTAGTACATTTTGGTGGGTGATAAAGTTTGATGTCCAATTGATAATAATCAAACTCTGAAATTCCATTTACTAAATTAAGTCAATATATTTTGAAAACTACAATCAATTCTCCCTACTTTAAAAATGATTTATAAAGAAAAACATTAAAATAAAAACCAGATGCATCTAGAATTTTTTAAATGTTATTTTAATATTTAATACACAAGTGGAAACATATTTAATTTAATAAAGATAGAATTGGCAACGTGGTCAACTTACAAACATCATATACAATGACATGAAAAGCATCTACTCTGGGTACATGGTATGTACAAAACCATGGTTTTTTGTTTGGGACCCAAAACATATTATAATTTTATAATATTATATTATACACGTATTAATTCACATGTGCTTTTTTAATCTTGTATTGAAATATGTGTTTAGGACTCCATGTGTTTACGCTTCCACCCCACGATTCCATACACACCAAATTGATAATTAAAAATAAACCTTTTTAATTTATTAAATCCCCTCTACACAATAATATAATTCCATTCCATGGTAATAATATACTATTTTGGTTCATGCACTCAACACCTCTTGTAGCCTTATTTACATCTCTTATTATTTTTATTTTTTGTTTTACATAAAAGAACAGATAATATAAACAGACAAGCCTACTTTTCTTTTTCTTCTGTGGGTATTAAACTTTTTCAATAAAACTTAGCCACAAAATAATAATAATAATAATAATAATAATAATAATAATAAATAATAAAAAAATGTATGAATGAAATGCAACGGATCATAGAAGTTTTGAAAACTTAAACTTAATTTTTTTTTCACTTTAAAACTTAAATATTTAACTCTTCGCATTTATCTTATTTTTAAAAATTTTGTAAAACTTCATAAAATTAAATATTTTTAACTTATGTAGTTTTCATTTCACATAAATCACTTAACTCTTCACATTTATCAATTTTCCCACAACCATATATGATACGTCTAGTCCCCAACTTTATATCAAGCAAATTACTTTAATCGATTCACCTTTCTGACTAATCTATAAGCAAAAGTAAAAAATATAATACAATTATATATCATCGATTTATGTACTATTTATAATAAAATATTATATTTAATTGTACAGCACAAGAATTATACCGATAATATATATTTTTTTCAATGGAAATTTTAATATATATCTCTTTCTAAATTTACAGAATATGAGTAGTATATACTAAGAAGTATGCTTAAGTGCATCGCGTGTTATCAAATGAGCAATTAATATATATGATATTCTGCAAGTTGAAGAAAACACTCATCAAATTTTCCATTTTTTTCAAGCTTTGTTAATAACTTGGAGACTAACTTTGGATAATGTTTTAGCTGTTGCTTGTCCATAAAACATCCATAGCAAAAGAATATATATACTCGTGATTTAGACGTGCACCAAACCTTATCTAAACATTTAAAGTTTAAACCCCACATGAAACACCAACGATTACCATAGGATATTTTATTTTTAGGGTTCTCATTTAACTATATTTTACTTCATAATTTAGTCATGCTCGTCCTTATAATAAAATAGTAAATTTTATAAATTGTCTATGTAGTTTATACTGATTTTAGAGAACTATTTTTATACCTTCCTTTCACCTCTTCAGTCTAATAAATCTATATTTTACTCAAAAACGGTCAATCATCCACTTAAAATGACTAGAACACCCTTTAATCATTTAAATTCTAACATATGAGTCCCTAATTAGCAAATTTTAATAAATAGGTTCAAAATGTAGCTAACTTGTATAGAAGACAAGAAAAGAAAAAAGAAAAAAATATATATTTTGAATATAAACTTAACTTTGATTCTCTCTTGCTGGAAGCATGTTAACTTGTTAACGATAAAAGAGGGTCAAAGGTTAACACTATACCTCTATTTTTTTTGGAGGTAAATAAATACAGTTTAAAAAATGCAAAAAATCAACAACAAGTCATAAAATTTGATGATTGTTTTTTGATAGAGAATGTAATAAAACGAATCTAATATACCACTCAATTTTAGAAATGTTTACACTTTTAGTCTCTACATTAGTGGGTGGTCGTATGTCCGTTTACATATCAAGTGGATGCATATGTTTTTCTTAAACTCGAAGACTCAATAATAATCAAAGGTTGAATATCGTGCAATTTGTATAAAAAGATTCTTTATGTTTTTCTCTAGATTTATAATGCACCCAACATGTTTAAAAACCACAAAACAAAATTAAAAATTCTTTGTGGAAATTGTATATTGATTTGGACCTAAAACATCCTTCTAATTGCTTTTTATTTTCTTTTTAAAAAAATGATACATAAATCTATATTTTTAGGTTTAACTATAGACCTTAAAATGTAATTGGTGTATGTAAAAAATTGATTTTATAAAATGAAAAAGAAATTCAATCAATAAAAATATACGTCTAATTTTAAATTTATATAAGTAAATCTATATAGCAATATTTTTTCTATTTAGAGCAAAGGTTATAACCTACCTCGGACGTCATTTCAAAATAAACATGTCATTTTTATGTAGATATACAATACAGTTCAAATATAACCGTTTTACCCTACCATGATTGATTATAAACTGCGAGCACATTAAATTCCTCACACTCTCACTTGTTTCGTTTTTGTTGGGCATTTTTTATGATTGGCTAGTCGACATAAATTATATAAATTATATTATGTGGTCTAAATGAGATAAATGCACAATCAAAAAGTATTACACTAGCAAAAATTTAATGTTTTAAAAATAGGTCTGACCGGCTGAATTGGATTTTGAAGGTAAACCGGCTGATAATTAACCGGGTTTTTATCAAAGTTGACTTGGTCAACGACCAGCGGTCGGATCGGAAAAAGGGAACCGGTTCGGACTGGTTTTTGATAGTTTTTTTTTTTTTCCTAAACCGAAACCACATTAGTCAACGTTTCAAAATTAGTAAGTCAATCGTGATCAAGTTGGATTACTTGTGTGTTTGGCTTAAAATATATAGGAGGTCATTGTAAGTTTTGGTTTGTTTTGCCACCAACGTGGGACAAATTCAACACTAAAGGAAAATAAACACAACAAATATGTCTACCCCATGATTTCAACTTCTAACATTATGCTTGTTGAATGATTTAATTGCCAACTAATCTAGCAATTACTTTGTGATATTGTTGTAATTATTAATATTTTCTTACTTGTTTGTAAATGGTTATTTAGTATTTTTAATGATTATTTTGACAATTCTATAATAAGTTCATAGTCATTATATGTTTTATTTCAAAATATCATAATTTATAATTGTAGTTTTAAAAGTTTGAGGTATGAACTTTGAAATGTCATATATTTTCACTCGTAATTCAGATTAAATCACTGTTTTTTCTTTTAACTAGTGTATTCTTTTTAAGATCTATTTATTGACAAACTTTCAAAGGGGGTTTGTTATAATAAAGTCATAGAAAGTTAAGAAAAGTAGAAAAAAACAATTATAAAAAGTCATAAAAAGTCGTAAAAAGTTATAAAAAATTGTAAAAATTTAAAAAGTCAAGAAAAGTCAAAGACCGATTCGACCGATCCAACTTAAAAACCGATTTTCAAAACATTGCAAAAAGTTCACAATTGCATAATTCTAGGTCTATATATTAAAATAAATTCGATAATACTCAAAATATAATTATGCTAAATCACTTAACTCCACCTTAATCATTTGAGTTTTTCAGTATAAGAATTTACTATTATGTATCTAAAACTATAAATGTTCATTTATGAGATAAAAATATTACGTTGTAAACTATAGGTTGAAATTTTTATACAAATTATTACATAGTAATAGTATTAGTTCGACGAGTAATAATTAGCTTTAGTTACAAGGTTTTATTTAATAAAATATTTAAGGGACTATATATTTGGAGGCCATTTAAATATATCGTTTTGTTTTTGTAGGCCACTCATATTTGAATATGATTTTGTAGGTCATCCAAATATATTATTTTGTTTTTGTAGGCCACCCATATTTGAAAATAATTTTCTATGTCATCAAAAATTTATATATTGTTTCGTGTATACCAAATTCAACTAAAAACTTATCGAAAAAGCGTAAAAGAACACAAATACCCATGTATTTGAATAAAACTAAAATAATATAAGTAATGTTAATTAACAAATATATGGGTATTTGTGTACTTTTACATTTTTTTGAGGAGTTTTTAGTTGAATTTAGTATACATGAAACAATATACAAATTTGGGTCCCTACGAAATTGTTTTCAAATATGGTGACCTACAAAACAAAATAATATATTTGAATGACTTATAATATCATTTTTAAATATAAGTGATCTACAAAAATAAAATAATATATTTGAATGACCTGTAAATATATAATTCCCTTACTAAATAAGCCTTAATAAAATACAGTTTATGAGACACCAGTATTATTGAGATGCTTCATGCTTCAATTAAAATTTAAACAAAGGAAAAGTCAAACTTTCTATTTTCTTCAATACTTGCTAATTTAAAAAAGGCAGTTGTTTAATCAACCATTCAAGGGTAACTTCGTCAATTACCATTTCAATGCATTAAATAACACCCCACCGCTTTGTATCCCTCGTGATAAAAACAATGGCGAGAGATTCAATAAATATTCGATGACCTAAATCATATAATATAGGATAATCAAACCCCGAGACCCACGTGACCCACACATCACAATTAGGCCACGAGTAAAACTCCTCGACCACTCCTGTTACGTGTCAACATCTTATTCGATACGGCCGCGATTTTGCGGTACCGCATACAGCTATCTGTGCGAGTTCTAAGAGGCTTACGCACGTGGTAAGCTACCGGCTAAGCCGGTCACATTACCGGCTACACAAATACACAAGCACACAACCAACGGCTTCAATAAAGGTTATTTTATGTTATACACCCCTCTAAAATTTGATATTACGTATTTTCATTCTAAATCCGTAGCTTCATATCTGGCTTTTACTAATTTTCCTGGTTCTTTTATTTTCTTTATGGAAAATAAAGGAACTAAAAACAAATGATTTTCTTCATGTTTTTAGAAATCCAGGAAGAGAATGAAACACGAGTCAAAGTCTAGAGACATTCGTTTTAGATATTTATAGTTGAACTATCGATAATTCTAAAAAAACAAATATTTTTATTTTGCTTTTCAATTAATATAAAAATACGAATAAAATAGTTTAACTTCATTTTAACTTTAAATGAAAATATATAGCCTAATGTTCCATATACAAGTCCATCTTACCCCTCTTTAGATATTATATTTTGTGAAATAATTTAAGCGAAGTGACTATCATTATAAACTTTTTCTAAAGTTTTTATATAATGTTTAAGAAGTAGTTGCATGCTTAATTAAATGTTTAGAATAACTTACTAGAATGAAGTTGTAGTATAATCCACATTTTACTATGACATATGCATCTCCACCTTTATATCTTATAGAGTTTGAGAAGAACAACCAGTAATGAATCAACTCTGTATTTTAAAAATGTAACAAAATATTGTAGACTTACAGTTTCAAAATTAAATGTTTAATAAATGTTTCAAATTTAGGAATTTACATTTATGAGATCAAAATAGTAGGACGCTGGAGTTTGTCGTCATTGTAATTTAAGAAATTACTCATCATTACATTTTCAAAATTATAATCTTTTGAGAAATCAAAAGCATAAATCACTATATAATAGTCACATACCTTACTAGAATTTTAAATATAACAATCATTAAACCAGTGACTCTTTGTTCGATTTTATTGAAATAGTGAAATCTATGAAAGAATGAATGAGATGTGGACGTTTGAATTTGGAAAAGCGGACGAGGAAATGAAAGATAATGTTCATATCCGCTTTAAATATTAATATAAGTAAATTATTTACTACGTCAGATTATTTTCTAAATCAAATCAAACCAAAATTATTTACTAGATGAAAGTTAACCAGTCGCCATATAACCTCCCATGGCAATAAATTTACCTGTACATGGCTTATTTTGGCAATAAACTGTGTTAATCGTCTATTTCGAGACAAAATAATCGTAAATAGCTAATCCGCTATATTTACACGTATTTTTGACCGGCTAGAAGAATACTAATAAATTAGGAGGGGTGAATGCATCATCATGAAATTTGAAGGGTTTAATACGTAACTATAGATTTATTAATTAAATTAAAATTAAAGGAATTATTATTATCTATTATATATATATATATGCAAACACTAAAATCACATCCCCTGATTTCTCTCTCTCTCATACTTTTGTTGTACTCACAAGTCTCCAGCATTTTTTCTCGCTCTTATTTTGGGTTTAATATTTTCAAAGGTAATTCAAACTTTTTTCTGGGTTTTAATCTATATTATATTTTTGATATATAATATATAATATTGAATATTTACAGTTGAAAGATGGAAAGGGATTTCATGGGTTTGAATTCTAAAGATTCAGTTGTAGTGGTCAAAGAAGAAGCTGTAGAAGTATGCAAAGAATCAGGTGCATTTTCTTACATTTTTTATTTTATTTTATTTTATCATTCTGACCTAATTTTAACTGTTTTAATATCATAAATTAAAGTCAATTTTGTTACAAATTGAAGTTGGGGTTTTGTAATTTTGTTGTGAATTTAACTTTATTAAAGTGTTAATTGGATATATTTTGTATGTGTGTGTATATATATTTATATATATAGATATTGTGCCTATTTGGGAATTTTTTGCATGTGATGTTCTAAGTTAGTTTGAAGTAGCTTCATATGAAAGCTTTTGTTAAAAAGTAGAATTGATCGTTTCACCTAATTAGTACTGCCCTCTTTAATAAATACAATTAATTTAAAACAAATAATTGGGTTTGATGCACATGCTATGATCTTAAAAATTGGATCTTTGTAGTAATTATAGCTAAATTTTCTTAAACTTAGGATGCAGTTTCATTGGGTTAAAAATAGTATTTTAAGTATTTATTTAAATTAAATTTAGTAATTTGGATTCAATTTGTGGTTAATCTAATTTGGGTATTTTCAAGATAATATTTAGTGTTTTCGAAAAGCTCAGAGGTCCACTGGCCTCTGTCAGGTAAACATCTCAATTTGTCTTCCCATTTTTGGACGTCTAATTTGTGTATATTAGTTATACCAATGAAAACTGTAAATTTGTGTATTTTAGTTATACCAGTGAAAACTGTAAATGATTTAAACTAATTATGTTGGTTTATTGACGTGTTTGCTGTAGATGGTCTCAAAGCCTCTAAAAATTGTCAAGCTGGTGAAATTCAGGTTAGTTAATTTGTCCATTTTGTATCAATTGATGAATGGTTTTCTATTTGATCATGAGTTTGTTCATTAAAATGATCTTGCTTTGATTAGCGTTGTGATCATTCAAAATTCTTTTTGTGAAACTGATATTTACAAAATTATTGATTACTCTATCGTTCCAAAAAAATATCTCCGCCAGACAGAACAAACTGTTACAGAAATGTGAAATAAATGCAGTTTCTGGTTTCTAGAAACTCGAAAGATTATTTTACTGTATAATGTAAATGAAAGTATGTAAACAAATTTTAAAAGTGGACAATTATTTTTGATCCATACTAAACATAGTAAGATGAACAAGTATTTTGGGACGGAGTATTACATAATTAATACAAGATAATCGGGTTTCCTATTTTACTCAAATTGCAAAGGAAACACTCAATGTTGTTTATGCTATTTTTGGTGAAATGGGGTATTTTATTTTCTTTCTCAAAACGTAAAAGTTGGTGTTTTTTGGAACCGAAATGTCAAGTAGAGTTTATAAGGCTAATTTCTCGTGTTCTTAATCAGTTCTTTTAGACGCAAGCAACTGATATCTTGATTGTTTTGCTGTTTATTATAGAAAAACATTGGTGTTAGTAGGCTAGGTGCTACTCATTATTCAATGGCTGCTTATCCCATGCAACAGAGTCCGTACTCTGCTCAACTTATCAATGATGCTAAGCAGGCGGTTCCTATTATGAGCAACCCTTTCTTCAGGACTCAATTTGGTGGTGCACCCGTCAAGCAACATGGAGTTTCGGTTCCATCTATTGGTTCCTTTCTTGCTGGAACCACTGAACCATGGTATGGTTGGTTGCTTTTTTCAGTTTTGGGATGAATAAGGGGGTGTTTCGGTTTGCCTTCTGGAATTGATTATTTGATTAAGTCGGAATCGTCTGATTTTGTGGTTTGGGTAATGGCATGAAAGGGTACTCACATTTATGAAACTATTAATTTCGGGTACTCAAATCTCTCTAAACAATTTAAGGCATTTAAGTTGTTTTTTTTATCATCACCAAATCAATTTGGAAATTTAAGGTATTTAAGTTTTTTGGATGTTAAAAAGGGGATTTTTGTTGGTGTCGTGATGCTTCTATAGGCAACATCTTTTTTGATGATAAAAACATAAAAAATTTAGTCCCACAACCATCCTAGAAGCATTTTTATAGTGTCCTGATGCTTTAAAAGGTAAAATTATAACCAGTGGGTGGTAAATAAACCTTAGATATCTTACATCGGTAACAAAGATGAGTACCCGAAATGAGAAGTTTAGTAAAGTTGGATACGTTTTTGTACATGTGAATGGAAGCTTATTCGTTCTTTTTTGTTAATTGTAGGTATAGTCCTAAGACAACTTGTGCTCCTGCTCAACTAACTATATTTTATGGAGGAATGGTGAACGTGTACGATGATATCTCCCCCGAAAAGGTTTAACATCTTTCTCGTTACCGTTTGTAAAATCGTGATGCGAAAAGCGCCAGCCTTACATATTTTTGACTATTTTATACAGGCACAAGCAATCATGTTCTTGGCTGGAAATGGGGCGTCTGCAAGCACTCCTCAACCGCGGGTTCAAGCTCAGGTTCCTCTGAGCCAACCAATTAACGTACAACCCTGCTCAGCACTCTCGAGCCCGATGTCTGTGTCTTCACACCCTGTTGGTCAATCGACCGTTGGACCCACTAACAAAGATGAAGGTGTTAAAACTCAAGGAGGCTCAGTGACTCCTGTTGGCAAAGTTGATAGTCCTAGAGTTATCAATTCACTTGAACAAGTGATGCAATCAGGTAGCTTTATTTTAAATTTCAATTTTTTATCACTTGATTGTATATTTGTATGCATGTCACTTTTTAAGTTTCGAAATCTGGAAGCTGACTGTTGATTTGTGGTATGCAGCTGTTCCTCAAGCCCGTAAAGCATCCTTGGCTAGGTTTCTTGAGAAGCGCAAGGAAAGGTATTGATTCATCAGTGGTATTTTAAATATTTAACGGTGTCAATTCGTGTTGTGCCGAGTTTATATTTCACAATTATGTAAATGGGTTGAGAATTTCAGTCCTTAACCAGGACTCGACCAACACAACCCATTAACGGTTCAAACAGGTTGGTGGGTTTGTTTCTAAAATATGCAATTTTGGTGGGTTGGTGGTGGGTCAAATCCATTTACTTCAGTTTGTATCTTTTTTATATAGAAAAACATTTGAAAGCTAACCAGGTTGACCAATTTACCCAACATCCATCCCGAACACGACCCAGAAAACTTAAATGGGCCGGAATTGCCCAACTCTAACCCATTCATTTTCGTGTTAGGTTTCGGGTCATGTTGAGAATCAGAACTCATAATTTTACCCAATAGTTTAACATCTTATTTGTGTGAAATGACAGTTATTTAAACTTACATAGTTGTTACAGTTATTATTTTATGTTTTTAAAAGGTTCATCATTTCAATACTGTTACCTTTCCCCCCAAAAAACTTACAGTTATCTGGAAATTGTAATGAATTCATTGTGTGTTCATTGAGTCTTAACGCTTGTAAATTTTTCTCTTCAGTTTTGTTTGGTTAGTAGCTTTTAATATTAAGCATGAGTGTCAATTATTTAATTAAGTTTTATTCATAATTCTTGATTTATACAGGGTGATGGCTTCGGCTCCGTACAATGTTGCTAAGGACTCGATTGCCCCTGGATCTAGCAGCATGAATGCTGTAGCAGCAGGTGAAAATTAGTGAAATCTATATAAGAATGTTAAAAAGTTGTAAAAGTTATTAGGTTCTAAAATTCTATTAAGACTCAAGTGGGCTGTTCTTTTAAACCACATTGACGTAGTATACATAGTGGTTCAGTTCTTTGTAAGGATATATAATGATAAGACGAGTATTTTGAAGTGTTGGATGTTTAATGTTCATTGCTCGCATTTTGTTAATCTGCCCATTTCTTTAAGGAACTTGTATCTATATGTTTGGTGTGATCTGTCTTTTATCTTTTACTTTCATTCTTCATAATCATGTCAACTTGAAGCATATCAGCAAATTCACGAACACAAGTTTAGATGATAATGTTATATTGTTATGAAAGCGATTTTAAGTTGGATTCATGTGGCTTTTGAGAACGGATGCGACCTTTTCTGGTCAAGTTTTTTCGTTATTGTTATGCTATCATTATTTTATCAATTTTTTGCAAAAAACTGGATTGGCTTCAATAGCATATGGGTAAAAAAGGGTCTAACATTATATATTAAAGCAAGGGGAAACAAAGAAGTAATCTCAAAACAAGCATTAAAGGTGCAAGCAAACTTAAATACAACTATAACAACAAACCAAGAAACCTACATTTGCTCACTGTTGTCATAGTATGCTTTAAATAGTTATTTGTCAGAGTATGGTACTTTCACGTTCCTTCATAACATTATTCGAAATAAGGGGGACTCGCACACTAATAATAAAATGATGCGATTATATAACACTTTGAGAAATGAAAATGTTAAAAAAGCTCAATCAAGGACTTCTAGTAGCGAACTAGGAAGACGTATTGGTTTCAACTTTTTTGGCATACATCACTATTGAAGAGTTTAATAATTTGAATATTTTGGCTTGGTGGAAAAAACATGAATCTCATTTCAGATTATAGCCACTATGATCTGTAATCTATTAACCGTCAAAGCTTCTATGGTAGTTTCGGAGTGCACCTTTTCGATTAGTGGTTGAGTTATTTCACCAAGAAGAACCAAACTCACCCCTTTATTGGTGGAAATATGTACTTTTTTGAAAGACTATATCAACGGCGTTGAATGGATACAAAATCTTTCACCACTCGGAGGGGAATTGCTAAAGGTTGAGCAGGAAATACGTGAAGAAGAGATAGAAACGGGATTGTCGGTACCACTTACGGCACAAGAACTTGCTTATGAAGAAAACTTATGCAACATGACTTATGAAGAAGACTAAATAAACGATGACAACTCGAAGATTTTTTTTTTTTTAATTTTATGTTTGAAGATGTATTATGTATCACTTAATATTAGCTTAAATGAGAATAAATTAGAAAATTGACTTAAAGATGTGTTTTATACATTTTACATTTCATACCGTCTTTTTGCCGAATAAACAAAAAAATTGCCACAATATTAGTCTTTTTCCCCCTAAAAACCCGATTGAAACAGGTTTGAAATCAATCCCAACCGGTTTGAACCGGATCGGACTTTCCCCGACTCAAACTGGTTTGAGCCAAACTGGGCTTTACTACGACTAATCCAAACAACTTAATTTTAAAACAAGTCCGGTTGGACCTAGAAATCAATTTTGCCCATCTCTACTCTTATATACATGAGATGATGACACTCACAAAATGTTTGGCAGGACATATCTCATATGCACAAAAACACACACAAAAAAAAAATAAAAATAAAATAAATAAATGACAATTTGTAGAAATATTATTGAGATGAAAACACAATAAAGTATAATTGATATGCAAAGCAAAATATAAAAGTATTACTTAACATATCCGTGTAATACACCAATCAATAACTCTTTTCATCGCCATACGTTAACTCTTATCGAGTTCTTTTATTGTGATACCAAACATGCTAGCTGAACATACAGCAATCATCGAACTACCTGATTATATTTACTCAACCCCACGTTGACCAAAGTAGTGAACCTATCTTCACTCAATTTAAAATATAGTTCCATTTTATAGTTCGTTAGTCATTTGCCATGTCACTGTGTCATCAAAATTAGTAAATTCAAATAATATTATTTCTTATTAACTAATTGAAAGATACGTTTGGAAAGAAAACAAGTTAAGGGTATACTGTAGCTTATTTAGAGGGGCAATAACAAAATTAATTTGTTTTTACGTGTTTTAATCATAAAAAGCGAAAATTAAGTGGCAAAAATAATAATTTTGCTTATATATATAAACGTAATAACGTACATGTAACAGATCAGCGTTGGCGTTAAAACTCGAGCACGTCGTTGTCACGCGTAGCTTGTGAAGGTGGCCATTGATGTCAAATTTAGCGTAAGCGTTTAAACCTTCTTTCAATATTTGTTTGTTGAACTGATTATAGATACAACAATGGTGATATGTACGTATAGTTAGGGTTTCAAAATCTACACATAAAATCCTCTGTTCTTTCGCAATTAATTTTTTTTTATTTCTTCAATCGTTAGCTACTGTTGTTGTACAATTCTTCGGATCGATTACTCGAGCTAATTACGAGCTGAATTTAATAGTTAATTTGTGATTGATGTGATTTGAAGTTCCGTTCAAACCGGTAAGTTGTTGATGTTTTCTATTATGTTTTATAGCTTCAGTGCTGTATATTAGGTTTTTGATTATTTGCGTCTGTTGTTTTGTAGTTATTGTTTTGGCTAATCAATCGCTGTATGTGTGCAATATATTTGTATGTGTATAGTTTATAGCTTGTTTTCTAGGTAAAAAAAAATGATAGCCAGAAGTGAAATAAGTTAAGACCAGGTATACTTGTATTTATTCATAATTGATCGTTCTTGATGATCAATTATTTAACGTTATATCTCATTGATAAGAAGATAATTTCTCAATTTGAGCTGTTGTTGCGGAGTAATAAATTGTTCCTAAAATTAGGTGTAGTTTGTGAACGTCAATTTGAGCTTTTACTGTTATCATTTCTTCCTAAATTTAGGTTTACATAGCAAAGTCCACTCATTAGAATATTTGCAGTCATGTGTAAGGTTATTTAGATCTTGGTCCGTTTTACAAAAGGATCAGTTAGTACGGTTTGGATGTCGTGTTCCTAGTATGTTAAACTATTGATCGGTGATGGAATACTAGGCTTTGGGAGTCCTATGACTACAAGTACCTGACATGTGTATGGTCTTTGCTGTGAGTTTTTACTCTGCAGTCGTTGGAAGTTAATACATGTGATGGATTAAGAACTTCGTTGTTGAAATGTGGATGTAGTTTGAGGCTAGGTGCGTTATAGAGACATAGGCACTAATTCTAATTTCTAGCAGAAAGGTATGCTAAACTGGTTTTTTGTCCATACTTTATAAAAAAATGTTGCTTTAATAATATAGATTATTAGGATTCTCATGACTTGTTGAATTGGCATTAGGATATGAGATGTGAAATTTCAATCATAGTAAGGTACTACCATGCCTATGAAAAGTCTGCATTCGGCAAAAGCTATTTTTAGTATTGGCATAAGGCTTGCGGGGTACATCTCCTAGGTTATAACTTGTCCGCTCTATACGGAGTAATTTTGAAACCCTTGGGGAAACATATAGTGACTTCTTTTTTGTTTAAAGTTCTATATGGTAACTTTATTGCTTATATACATCCACATGTTTCCATTTGTTCTCGCCTTTTCAATTCCGTGTACCCTATTCGCCGATCGCCTCAAAGTACTCATAATATTGAAGATTTCCCTGATAATTGTGGTGCAGCTCATGGTTAGGTAATGAAGAATATACCTGACAGGACTGATACGAATTCAGCTGATTCTTCAGATAGAGTTTGTGGTTCCGTTTGTTCCGAGGCAGGACCAAGCAACCGTAGATCCCCAAAGTCTTCTTTGTGGTCAGGATTCCTTGTATCTGCCTTTTCAGTTTTTGATACACACAGTGAGTCTAGGAGTTGCCCAAAGAAGAACCAAGAAACCAGTACTAGAAACCATGGTTGGACTGCAGCTGTGAAGAGAGTTATGAGTGCTAGTTCAATGAGGAGACTTCAGGAGCGTGTTTTGGGGTACAAGACTAACATTTCCAACTCAATAAGTGATATATGGCTTCTAGGTGTTTGCTATAAAATTTGTTTGGAAGAACCATCTCAAGAAGCAGTAAATACCAATGGATATGCTGCATTTTCTGATGATTTTTCTTCAAGAATCTTGGTGACATATCGTAAAGGTTCACTTTATTGTTTATAATTAGTTCTCTCTTATTGATGTTTTAATGATTACAGTAACATTTGTGCCACTGAGGGCAGATGATAGCATTTGTTACATTCAGGTTTTGTTTCTATTGGCGATTCTAAGTATACCAGCGATGTAAATTGGGGTTGCATGCTTCGAAGCAGTCAGATGCTAGTTGCTCAGGTATTAATTTATTTTAGATGAGCAAATTTAGATTGCATTGTGAACTTCGAGCAAACTTGAAAATCAATATTATTTATGTTTTCTAAGCTGTTAATGTGGACAGGCGTTGCTAATTCATAGACTAGGCAGATCTTGGAGAAAACCTGTGCAGCAGGTGTGATATTTTCAAAACTAATTGATACTTTGTGTTCTAGACATTCCATTAGTCTTTCCTAAGCATTTGGACCCATTTATTAATTTCAACGGATTGCTGATTTTTATGCTCGATTTCGTCTTGCTAATGATGCAGCCGGTTGATCAAGATTATATAGAAATCTTACACATGTTTGGTGATTCTGAGGATTCATCTTTCTCCATTCACAATCTTTTAAAAGCTGGAGAGGGCTACGCACTTGCTCCAGGTTCGTGGGTTGGCCCTTATGCTATGTGTCGCACCTGGGAGACTCTTGCACGACGTAAAATAGAGGAAAATGAACTTCAAGCTGAATCATTTCCAATGGCCATCTATGTTGTCTCCGGAGACGAAGATGGAGAACGTGGTGGAGCTCCAGTTCTTTGCATTGAAGATGCCTTGAGGCATTGTTCTGAATTTTCAAGAGGCCAAGTTGAGTGGTCACCTATGCTCTTGCTGGTTCCTTTGGTTCTAGGTCTTGACAAAGTAAATCCTAGGTACATACCGTTTCATCCTTTTTTGTAAGAAATAGTTTTGCATAAAGCTATGGTATCCATATGATGGAAATATTTTACTTCAGGGAAGATAAGTGCAAAAAACAAATTAATTGTTCAACCAATCTTAAGTTGGCCTTGTTTTGCTATTTTTCTTTGAAGGTGTTTAAATTATATGTTGGCTAATTGTGTTGTTAGTGTAAGATCACATAGATGGATGCCATTATAATTAGGTTGTAATTTATTTGCTAATATTAAGGGATACATTTTCATTTTTAGAATGAGTATCGAGGATGCATAGGTATGTTTGTCCTATGATGAAGTTCTCCATCTGCATAGTAAACGTACGTGTCAACATTTCTCAGAACTGAATTAAGAATTAAAATTTCTTGGTATCAGTAGTTCAAATATCATAGTTTCTTAGAAAATTGTTGTGGTGAAGTTAGTTATCTCGTCCAATTAATCTGTGCATTATTATAGAATGTGCATCTGTTGTTTTGCTTTTCATGACCTTAATAGTGTATTTGACTTCTTATACAACCAGGTATCTACCATTGTTGGCTGCTACATTCACCTTTCCCCAGAGCCTTGGCATATTGGGTGGTAGGCCTGGTGCTTCCACATATCTCATTGGCGTGCAAGACGATAAAGTTTTTTATCTTGATCCCCATGAAGTTCAACAGGTAAGGTTTATTTTATGTGCGTTTCCGTGTTACATTTTGTTCATGTCAATAACTTGAATGATCATAATATTAGCTATTATATCAGTCACCTATTCATGGTAAAAACCTCTACTGTGAGAACCATTGCCATGAGTGCTTGTCATCTCTAATTAATTACTTAAAGGATAATTATGGGTGTACAGCCTGAGATATTACGGAATTTATGAAATCTAGTATGAATGTACGATTTCAGATGAATCATTGTGTGGTTGCATCTAACAGAATGATATCTGTGAATTAAAGAACAAAAAGGAGCAACTGTTTGTGAGAGGTGGTATGTATCCTCTGACTTATTGTTACATTCCACATCAACTGGACGTTTGAGTGGTGTTGTTTTAACCTCTGGCTATCTTATAGCTCATGATAATGTCACATCATTTGTCCCTATGAAAGGAATCTTATTTACCATGATTGTTTGTTTTTTCTTCACTTTTTTTTTTCTTTTTCCAAGTATGAAAGATTGTTCTTTAGGTATAGTTTTGTCACATTACGGATTCTGTATTGTATGTTCAGGCAGTCAACATAAGCAAAGATAATCTGGAGGCTGATACCTCATCATACCACTGCAAGTATGTTACTTGTATTAATCAGCTGTATTTTCCGTCCCTATTTCATAGTCAACCCTTTTCTTCCTGTTGCTTCTGAATGTAGTAACTTATCATTGCAGTGTTATACGGCAAATTCCCCTTGAATCCATCGATCCATCACTAGCAATTGGATTTTATTGCCGAGACAAAGGTACACATGTTCCCATTGTCCCATTGTCCCATTTGTTATTTTTTTGTTAGACTACCTGCCTAAAAAAGGTAATCATGTTTGCTCTGACTTCTATTTTAGCCATTAAGCCTATTTTCGCTAAAAGAACCCATCAAACAATATAAAGTAAATTTAAGGTAACGACTTCCCAAAAATTTCAATTTGAGGTAATTGAAGCCATTATCAGTACAAAATGACAATGTGGTAGATGACATGTTGGCTTTTTTCTCAACATGACCCCTAGAAACCGTTATTTGGATCATTAACTTCATTGGAAAGTTTTGAAGTTTGTTGGTTTGTCCAACTAAAATGATATTGCGAGGTTTTAAGGTGTGCAATCCATATGCTTATTTATTAAGGTATAAATTAGAAAAGGGTATATGAAAGCTGAACACCTGTTTGTGTTCTCCAGATGATTTTGATGATTTTTGTTCACGGGCGTCTGAGCTGGCAGCAGAATCAGATGGGGCCCCACTGTTCACAGTTACTCAGACTCGCCATTCACCAAGATCAAGCAACACTAACAGGGACCAGGAGGCTGATCCCTTCGATGCAGCTGATGATGCTGAAGGCTCTGCACAAGATGACTGGCAACTTCTTTGATTTACTTGTATGATAATTTGTTGATTCAGGGTTTGCAGAAAACATGCATAATCAGTTCCTCGGTTATGTATACGGGTTTTGTTAACCTCATTGGGTAGTGATACAGAAATTGTACTTGGTGTTTGTATGATTGTGAACCTCAAATGAGTTGTTAGGTGTTGAATGTGTTAGAAGTTCATATTCTTTTATAAATCTCAGTTGGTTCAAAATTCTTGCATTTCTTTCATTAACTCTGAGCAAATGTAATGTATGACTATCAACATTATCTCTCTAAACTTTCTTTTCAAACTCTATTAATAAATTGTAGGGCACTTGACAATTATACACTTAATAAGTCAACACAACTTTTTGTTTGCCGAATGTCTGTTAAGAGAATCACATGATATATATATACTAGTCTAGTACTCGCGCAATGCGATAACGACGATAATATTATTCAACTTGTATATTTAACAAGGTATCAGTTAATTTTAAACAGTATCAGTTAATTTTAAACAGTATATTTTAAATCAAACAAATAATATGAAGTAATATAATAAATAATACTTGAATAAAAAATCATGTAAGATTTAAAAAACGTCACATATCAATATATATGAGTACATTATATATATTGTATTAATAAAAAGTACATAAAATGGTATTTGAGAATAAAATTATATTTTAAATAGCAAAATCCAAACACACATGAAGAGATTGGTTTCACATCGTCTACCATGAAATTATCTGCAATAATAAGGAGATAGTTTAATTTACATATAGTGAAATGATATAAAAATATGTCTATCAAAATAAGAAAATTTTATAATCCATATTGATTATTGTAATTAGCGAAATATCTTCAAATGTAGTTACAAAATGACAGGTACATAAACTGATTTGTGTTCATTAGATGTAAATTATTATATGTGTGATGCTTATTTAGATGAAGTTATTATGAATAGTGTTTTGTTAACTTGGTTGTTTATATCATTTTTATACTATTATAATATATCATATTTTGCCATTTAAATAATATCTAAGTAATTGGTCTGTCACAATTGTACAGTCAATTTTAATGTGTTTATAATATTTGACGTATCTACTTTATTAAAAACACAAAACATGTAAATTATTTGCAAATATTTATTTGTTTAATTTATTGATCTAATCAATTGGTTCCCACATATTCATACATGCATTTTCGTAATGTTATTATTAAGTATAGGGTAGAAAAGTAATATCTCATTATAAAGTTGTAAGTTAATAAGGTTTTAATAGCAAGACTAATATATTTAATTCACATTTTAAGGATTGTCCAAAAGAAGGTAAGAGAAAACTAAACGAAATATAATTTTGTACGTTATGTGGTAAGAGTAAATAAATATCAAATAAGAAATATTGTCACGTGTAAATAAAATTAACAAGGTACTCTGTTAATAATGTCTTTTTTAAAATAAATTTATAGGGATTAGAATTTAATTATTCATTTCAGATAGCAATGTAAAATCGATTGTTTTATAATTTTGTAAGAATTAGAATTTAGATTCATAGACTTTCTATTTATTAACTATTTAAAGTTGATTATTTTAATAAGCAAAGATGTCTTGTTTAGTATGACTAAAAAACATGTGTTTTGAAAGAAATTAGTGGAAAAATAACTTTAATTTTTACATAAAGTTTGAAAAGAAGTTTTAAATGTTATTAACTATGTTTGACTTTTTAATTGTGATAGATGAGTGTTTTGTGTAGGGTATTATATACTTTCCATTTATATTGATTGAATAATGAATTTAATAGAGTTGACATATTAGTTGAGTTAATAGGGGTAAAATTGACATTTCCGATTTTCTAAATTTCAACTTTTAAGCCTATAATGCAAATGCTTTATAAGGGTTTATAGATTATAGATATATAGTAATAGGATCTAAAAAGAAGAAAATTTTGAGGGAGAAATAAATATTTAAAACTATGATTCAGCAAAAAACAACTATGATTCAATAAAAAATAAATATGATTTCAAACTGAATCAAATAATTATTTTACTGAAACGAAGGGTTAAAAAGCTCTTCTTTTCCTTTTTCAATTTTTCCTTCTCTCTTGAATCCACTCCTCTATATATATATATATATAATTAAAAAACTTAAGAACAAATGCAGGTCTTATGTTAGAGAGAAGTTACATTAAAGTTGGGGTAAAAGAACACAAGTTATATCCTCACATTTTTATGGTAATTGTTTAATAACTATCATCTTCCATCAGAACATTCTCACTGACTTCTCTAATCAGCTCTATAAATTCACGTCAGAAACATAGAATAATATTTATTCTACCAACTCTAAGATAAAACTTTTACTACATATTCGAGCAATGCATTTTGAAAAGTATGGTAATTGTACAAAGGGGTTAACTGAAGAATACAAACTAAGTGAAGGGTTTTTCTAGTAGTTTTGCAATTTACAAGTCCCTCTCTAGCCTCCACACCATTCTCAGTCCCACACCTCACTGTTTGCTGGCTCTTGGCATCCTCAAAAAAGCCCACTCACTTTTTCTGAATTTTCTTAATTTCAAAATAAGTTCTGCCTTCTTTGAGGTTGACCTCACATCACTAATTAGCTTTAATAGTTGTTTGAAGTTTTGTGTATCAACTTCACAATTGGACAATTGGTTCTTGAGGATGAGCTCGCTTCTACTACTAATTAAGGTTAAAGAGTTGGTTATTAATCAAGATTGTACAACACTACAAATGGTCATCAATATCTGAATTCTTACATGGCTTCTTTGATCTTGATTGAGCTTCCATTAATGGTTGTGTGAAGATTAAGATTAAATCAAAGATTACAAATGGGCATCGATATCTTGATTCTTCTTCTACTTCTTCCTTTTGCTGTATCGGCTGACCAAGGTCAACTCTAAAATTATTCTTTTTGTATTTTAATTATTTATTTATTTTATTACATGGATTATGAATACTTGAGCTTCTGCTTGTTTCTTGTCTCATTCTATCCTTTTCAATTATTTGATTGTATAAATAATAAGTTGCCTTTCGTTCTTTTTGATTTACAACCTCTTCTCCATGTACCCATTTAACCATTTTTCATATAGACCCTAAAAATGCAATTTCTTGAGAACAAATAAATTTATTCTTAGGAATACATGAAAAAGTTAGATGAACAATATTTACTGACATGGAGTATCATTGATCTGCATGAATAATTGATATGAAAAGAAATTGTACACATTTTGAAAAGTGTCTTTCTAATAGTAGTCCTTTTTAGCACTTCTCAATTGAGTTACATAAGGTTACTACCTTTTTCCTCTATTCTATTGGGCAAAAGAAATCTTTGATTTGTAAGATTTGTGTGTTTGTTGCACTCATAGTTTATACCTAACTGTAGAAATTTTGACGCTTCATATATACCATTAATCATGGTTACTAGTTTCTTTAGGGGTTTTCTTTAGTGGGCATTATTTCATTTTCTTTCCTTAAGGAGAGATAACTTCAAATTTTGGAAGGTTATGCACCATTGCAGTTGCATTTGTCTAATCTGTTGTTTTATTGTATTAATTTTCTAACAGTTTTGGACCATTATCTGGACAGCACATTTGTGATAATTTAGGATGTTTAGGCCTCTACTTAGTTCGTTAGTATTTAGAAGGTGTTTGAGATCACATTTTGAAGAGATTATCTGATTTTAAGTGAAGGTCGCAAATAATAAAATAATAGCCTTTGGAAAAGAATTCTTAAAAAAAGAGTGTATACAGTTTTGAATACACAAAGTGTGTTTTAGAAACACAATCACAAATTCACAATTACCCCTTAACCCATAACTCTAAGTTAAACATGAAGATTTGATCCTATTTACTGAAGAATAAATCAATTGGAGATATGCTTTAATTTGTGGATAAATTTTATAATGACCTAGATCACTTTATCAAAATTTCACATTACTCTCTCAATAACCTGAAGTTTGTATTTCTTATGTTTTAACCATTACCTTTTTTATTTGCATCTGTAGGACTCACATTTTATAACATTTTCCATTCTCTACCCTTGACTATACAAATGTGAACTTTTAGTACCTACAACTTTATGTTTACATTTTTGGTTGCAGATGCTTTCATTGGAGTGAACATAGGCACGGCCCTCTCCAACATGCCAAACCCAACTCAAGTCGCAGTCCTTCTCAAATTTCAACAAATCCGCCACGTCCGCCTCTACGATGCCGATCAAGCCATCCTCATCGCCCTCGCTGGCACCGGAATCCAAGTCACGGTTTCTGTTCCCAACGAACAACTTCTCGGAATTTCCCAATCCAACACCACCGCGGCCAACTGGGTCTCTCGCAACATCCTCCCTCACGTCTCCACCACCAACATCACTGCGATTTCAGTTGGTAATGAATTCCTCACCACCACCCCGAACGCTGCAACCGTTTTAATATCCGCATTAAAATTCATTCACTCGGCCCTCATCTCGGCCCAATTAGACTCCCAAATAAAAGTCTCGACCGCCCATTCTTCATCCATTATCCTTGATTCCTTCCCGCCATCCCAAGCCTTTTTTAACAAGACTTTGGAGCCGGTTATGATCCCGTTGCTGGAGTTCCTCCAAACAACGGGATCATATTTAATGCTTAACATTTACCCATATTTTGATTACATGAAATCCAATGGGGCAATCCCGTTGGATTACGCTCTGTTTCGCCCTTTGGCGGAAAATGAAGAAGCTATCGACTTGAACACGCTTTTGCATTACACAAACGTATTCGATGCCGTGGTGGACGCGGCTTACTTCGCGATGTTGTATTTAAATTACTCGAACATTCCAATCGTCATCACCGAATCCGGCTGGCCGTCAAAAGGGGACTCCTCTGAACCCGACGCCACTCTCGATAACGCGAATACATACAATAGTAACTTAATAAAACATGTTTTAAACAACACCGGGACCCCAAAACTCCCGGGTGTAGCCGTCAATACCTTCATTTATGAGCTTTATAACGAAGATTTGAGGCCGGGGATGGTATCGGAGAAAAACTGGGGGCTTTTCAACTCCGATGGGCATCCGGTTTATCTTCTACATTTGAGGGATTCGGGGTTAGTGTTGGCGAACGACACTACCGACAGGACATTTTGCATCGCTAAAGAAGATGCTGACAAGAAAATGGTACAAGCTGCTTTAGATTGGGTCTGTGGACCCGGAAAGGTTAATTGTTCAAAGATGTTGCAGGGTGAACCATGTTACGAGCCGGATACAGTTGTGGCTCATTCTACTTATGCGTTTAATGTGTATTATCATCAAATGGCTATGGCAGCAGGGACCTGCGATTTCAATGGGGTCGCTACAATAACTACTACTGATCCAAGTAATTAAAAGTCAATGATTCATACTCTTAGTTTATGCTTGCACGATTATGCATATTGTATACCACATCCCACGATTCACTAATCACTTTATTTTCGCAGGTCATGGTGATTGTATATTTTTGGGAAGGTAATTATGCTACAAACAAACTTTCTTATATGCAATTATTACAAGTTTTCATTACGTTACAGTACCTTAATTATGTGTTGCATTTCTGTAGTGGTGGGAGTAACGGAACCTTACCAAATAGTACGTCGCTGGTTCCATCAACGAATTCGACTAGTACATCAGCAGGCTGCAGCTTGTCGCTATTTGATTCGGTTTCTTTCTCATCAAGACTTGTTGGTTTGTTACTGTGGAATATTGTAGCATTCTTTTGACCAGATTTTGGGTAATATATTAATATATATGATATTAACGGAAATACTACTTTTTAATAGTATTTAATGTGTATTTTCTTAACATTTAATTCAACATTTTGCAAAAAGATTGAAACTTGTTAATGTTGCACTAGAAAAGTCAGATCAGTTGATAATAGATACATAATAATAGTACAGACTGCGCGTTTAAGGTGCTAGTAATTAATTGATCAAGTTAGTTTTGAATCGGCTCAATCGTGGTCTTGAAGAGAAGAACATGAACTTTGTCAATCGAAAAATACAAGAAACCTCCTGAAGAATGCGTTACGTACGATCCAAAGCTAGTCCCGATGATACAGTGCCAAGCTGGTCCATACAAGCTATCGAATTCCTATATAAACAAGAAGAAGTGTATCATGACACCACAACAAGATTAATAAGCATGCATGCAGTTACCAATAATTTGTTTATTTGTGTATGATTTTGTGTTTTTAGTCCAAGTTTGACCATATTCTTTGGAATTTACTGTTTATCTTCAGAATCTTGGATGTGAAGGTTTATCAAATTTGGAAAAACCTCATTCTAAACATACAAGTGGCCTACAATGTTTGTAGCATTACTATTTACTAATCTTATTCTCTTTATTATATTGTTGTTAATATTTTAAAATGTGATTAGGTAACTCTTTGAAATAAATTCTAATCACTACTCCCTACAAGTTTAATTTTTTGAGCAAATAATTCTAGTTTAATGATAACGACGACTGATTTATCAACATTATGCAATGATCAGTTGTAATAATTAACAAAAGGATTAGCTTATAAGAATCTTGAACATATATATTTTAATTAAAGATCACCAGATAAATTTCACACAAATAAGACACTTATACCATTACTCGTGGTGTGTTTTAAATATATATATATACCTTACGTAATCATATAACTAGAAATAAAATTTGCTGTATGTAACAAAACCACAACTGATTATAAGATAAGCTAAAATGATCACATACTTAACATTTTTGTTAATATAACTTAAGGCTTATATATTTTTCCCTAATCAATGTGTATATGTTTCATCTTAATTTGCACCTGTATCTTGCTATACACTCAAACACTAACACTTTCAACTGAAGTTCTTATTACAAATAATTATATGTTTATATTTATATTTATATATATTTATAATATGAGCATATTGTAATATGAAAATCAACACTTCTTTTTAACTACTTTTTCCACATTATTGGTTGAAATAACTAATTAATATTCCACTTTTAATCCAACATGTGTGTTATCCACGAATAAAAGAACAAAACCAACATTCCTTTTTGAGTTATCATATCAAACATTTACTTTTTTTAAATCTTTTGGATAACAAAAACATATATACTATACGTACCTTCTTAAGTGCAAGAGCAAGGCGTTTGCTGTCAATCTTCTTAATGGGAATTGAATGCATATAATCTGTTGAACATTTGAAAGCTTTATTCTGCATAACAATGGGCATATCTGAAGCTCTTACTCTAATATTATTATTAACTTGCTTTTGTTGTTGTTGTTCAGCTGCTTTCTTTTTCTGAATTAAACTCTTTAAGAACTTGCTTCTTCTTTCGAGTTCTTCTTCTGCTCCCTCCATAATTTCATATATTGTCATTATCAAAACTGTGTGTTTTTTCTATAAGAGTTTTAATTTTGTGTAGGTTTTAGGGGTTAGTTTGCTTTTTGAAAAGGAGTGGGAATTGCGTGACTTGTGGGGGACCAACTTTATTTATTTATTATTATTATTATTACTATTATTATTATTATTATTATTATTATTATTATAACTAGTTCCCTGTTTACAGTACATTTGCAATGGGGTATCAGATTTTTTAAAAGCATATAATTTTTGTCTTAAATCCTGAAAACTAATTCCCTGTTTACAGTGCCACAAAACTCACTCGACAACACAAACCAGTCATCACTCTAAAAGAAAGAGTTACAAACTTGTGAGACTTTTGCCAACAAATCGTTGTTTGTGTGAATCAAGATACAACTGTATGAACATTTTAACATGTACATTTGCAATCTTCGCAGGGACTCATGTGCTACTCTAGAAAAAAATGTCACTTCTAAAATAAGAACAGACATGCAACTAAAAAACTGTCGTGGTTATAGCTGATCTTCAATTTTAAGATCGGTTAAGTCTACGGAACTAAACCAAAGAGTTTTTTATTATTAATTTTTGTAGTCCAAAAGTTTACAATACATATGAGCAAATAAATATAGGAGGAAGTAACTTTAGGAACAAGAAGTCTGACCATCCTAGTGATCCTATGGGGATCACATACAACCTATCGGGATCGTATCCTCTGTCGAAAGGATAAATAGTTGTAATAAATCAATTAAATTGTAAAAGCGTTCACTATAAACATCAAATAATTTACCAATAAGATAAATTAACAATCCAAGCTTAATCACAATTGGTTCTTCAATTAAACATGGATTAAGCAATTGTAACGTCTAATGATAAACACCCCTAATAAATACGTCACATCATCTAAGTGAATGCAAATGAAATTAGCTCATAATCAAGCCAACAAGAGCAACAAGCACAAACGAAATGGAAATAAACATTATTCAAGAGAAATAATGATAAACCGAATTGCGTAAGTGTTTGATTATGTTGAATCTTGAATCCTTGTGTAACAATGGATTGGGAAGGGTTGTCAATCCTCCCAAAATCATCAAACGTTGCCCATGAAAAAGAGAGAAACGGCCCCCAAAAGATTAGTGTCAAATTAGGGTTTAATTGTGATTAAAAGTCAAAAATTCCGTATCCGACAGTTACCCGCGTGGGTAGGATAAGTACCAAGCGGGTACTATTCATCTCCAAAATTTCAGTGACTATTTACCCGGTTGAAACAATGTTACCCGGATGGTAGGATAAGTACCCATCCGTTACCAAGATTACCCGGCGGGTACCCTCGTTTTTCAGTATTAACATCTTTTTGAAAGTTGTAGCCCTCTGAGTTCCAAGAATTTTGACTTTTGAATCAACTCAATCGGAGTCCGTACGAAAGAGTTATGGCCAAAACCGTGGAGCCTTGCCAAATCTACATCAATTCATCTTTCTTGATCTTTTCATCAACTTTTGCATAAATTTTCTTCTCGTATCCGTTCATAACAATAATGAACACATTCTTTTGGCTTTTGACAAATACAGATAAAACATGAGATATTGTGAAGGATAAAAATGTATAAATCGAGCAATATCAGGCTTATAGCCTTTGGTAGTTTCTTTTCTAACTTTAGTGACTCCATTGCCGCACACATTTTTTTGGCTTCTTTGATCTCAAGCACAACTTCTAAACCTTGAGCTTTCATTATATCTTTATAGCTCACTATGTGTTTCACCGCAACTTCTAGCCTTGAACCGATAGCACGAGAAGAAGTCGTTGCGTTAGAAGAGCTTTGACTTTTTGCGACTTTTCGTGGTCGTGTACTCAACCGGTCAGGGGGTTGTGGAATCGTATCATCATAAAAAAGCTCATTGGTAGTATCGTCTTCGAGATCAACCACCTCGTTTTCACATTCTTCATCTTTGTTAAATAATCGTCTAGGCCAGCCACCTACTCCCTGTTACATATACCACTTTGGTTTGTCTTTTAGTATTTCCCAAAACTCTTTCATATTAAACGTCTTTTCGGTGATGGTTGTGAATTCGGTTATTGTTCGATCATAGATACTCTGATTGTCTTGCCCGCTTCCCCATGTGCAGTAATGCTCATTGTAAATTGTGTTAAAATAACCAAAAAGTTGGTTAATGTTTCACCATTTGGAGGTAATCTGATTATAGCCTCTTTGATACTCCGCGTATATGTTATTGAATTTTCCCCCGACTTTATCCCAAAAACTATCGCATCTTTGCGAGTTGCCGTCTTTGAGGTCTTCTAAAGTGTCGGCCCAACATTGTGTCAACCACGCTTCTTCTTTAGGACTCCAATTTTTTTTTGTTCTTTACAACAGACACGCCTTGAGATCTTCCTTTGATTTCTTCTTTTTCCCTTTTTTTCTGATGATGCAGATTCTTGTTGGAATTTTTGTCATTGTTGGAAATGTTGGAATTGTTAGTTGAATTGGAGTGATTGTTGTGGGTAATAAGATTGTTGAAACATGTTGAATTGTGGATTGTTCAGGTTTGGTGGTGATGAGCTAGAACCCGAAATATTCCTAGTGCCGAAATTGAGAAGATTCGTGTAGGAGAGGTTTTCGTTGGATTAGATATGGTTAGAAAAGTTATAGTGTTTGTAAATCTGTATAAAGGTGAATTGATTAATTTGTTATTGTGTTAAAAAATTGCATAGTTATTTTGTATTTATATAGGAGTGATATAGTTTTTTTTCTTTTTAATATTATATTACTTCAACCATTGGAGACAGACAAACGGTTATATTTTTTATTTTATTTTTCTAACGGTATTATATTTGTTGTTTTTAAATTATTAAAAAAAAACATTTAAGAAACAAGAAAAAACGAATAAAATAATAAAAGGTACTCACAATTTTTCGTGTTGCTTCCGTGGTGAATTTGACGATGGCCGGCCACCACGATTCTCACTCCGTCGTTTGTCCGTTCTCGAAGGACAGGGGCGAAAACGAACCTATTGCGGCTGGTCTCAACGTCAGTTGATGCCATTATATATGTTCCACCAAAAATGGAATGCGAATATGAGAAACTATGGACGTCACTGATGTTCCTAGTTTTAAATGGAAATCGGGATCAAATATATACATCATCTCTGAAAATCCCTTTGATAAATATTCCAATCCCAACAAGCAAATATTTGATTTATGAAAAAAACACAATACTATTACGGAGTATAAGTTCATATCGAGAATGTTGACGTTAAGTAAATATGTTGCCTGGAGAATTAAAAAATAAAATTGAGGAGACAGGCTGACTTGAAAATTCATAGACAAAATTTAGTTATTATAATATTAGAAATTAGAAATGTCAAATTTCACTTTGTAACATCCGTTTAATTAAACTAGCGGCCATAAAATTGGAAATGCAACTAGTTTAAGATGTCGACTTCTCTTGTCAAAACACAATTTTGATAGGTTGGGCCTTAATAGGCCGTTGGAAACACAGTGAAAAACGATTTTCATACAAGCTTAACAAGTGATTATGGTTGATTTTTTTTAATGAAAGTCGAAGCCGAATAATTTTATTTATAACGATAATCACTTCTTAATACAAGCTTGACAAGTAAGTTCGATCTTGTTGATTTAGTGGGTACAATTTTGCTAGTATCTGTCAGCTGAATTAATTATTCTTCCAATAATGTCCTGGCTCCAAATTTCGTAACTAAACCCAATCAAGATAAACTACATATATGGGATTTGAATGAAACATAAATCGATCACCGACTCATTCCTTTGGGTGCCACGGGCACAACTTCCACTCCGTAATTCTTCTCTCCCCCATCACCTTCACATCAAAATGGTCAAAACTATCAAGATATCATACCATAAAGTATATATATTGATCAATAAAAATGTGATAATATTAATTACCAGGTGCAACACGTAGTTGAAGTTCACGGTACTCTTGACATAATGCACATCTCTCGCAACAAAAATGAGCCAAACAGTCTTTAAAAGTACTACCATCCAACATGTATTGCTTCCTAATTTTTGAACGATACATTAACGAGTATATCCATCCACACCCGGTAGCATATGTCAAAAACGCGTGAATTGCTGCGCTAGCAACGCAAGCTGCAACAATTTAGACGTGTCAGCGTTCTTGGACATAGTTAAGGTCTTGTACTTATTAATATCATGGAAGCTGCGATGGAGCGAGTTAAAAAGTAACTCATACAGAAAACAAATGTTTATAGTTGATCAGAATTCACATATTAAGTTACAAGATATAACTACTTAATTAAGTATTATAGTAAACAATTCAAAAAAATCTTATTTTGCATTTGTTTACAGTACTTACAGGTATTTCCGTTGTCAACGGCCTCAGCAATTCGTCCCATAGTAACGCAAGGACACCAGCATGTTATGCAACCTAATAGGATAAAATTATGTTAAACATATTAACCAAAATTCAAACCCTTTTTTGGTATGATTCTTGATAAATCTTTCACATTCATATTAAGTGTTACATTAAATTTTGCACTTATAAAAAATAAATAAATAAACATGTCTTTGTAATTGAAATCTTTCTTTCTCAATGTAAGAAAAAAAATAAAACTTACAAAGCGGGGCGTCGGAGTAGCAGTTAGAGAGGCTGGAGGACCACTGCGCCAGTGTGTCGAATTCTAGATCAACCGCCGTGAGAAGATCATCTTCATAAGACGGTGGAGTCGCCAAAAGTTTTTGGTATCCAATTTGGTTTGTGGAAGACATGGTTGTGTATTAATTACTATTAGGCTAAATAATAAGTTTGATTAAACTAAATATTTATTTTGGTAACGGATTAAGAAGAAGAGAGTCTATCACTAAGATGAATTTAGAGGGACTGAAAACTGTTTATTTTATAAATACACAACGTACTTGAGAATCTCTATTTATACAAACTTTTGTTATTTACAAGGAACTCACTGTTAAATGAATTTTTTGTGTCTACTATTTCACGTATACCTAGAAATTACATTCTTACTTTAAATAATCTAAAATGATAAGGTGTTATACTTGATGAATACAATGTGCTTATTAAAAATTAATATTTGGATTCTTGTGTCACGACCACCTAATACAAACATTGTTCGTTCTATGTGATTGTTTAAGCATAAGTATTTTGTAGATGGATCACTTAGCAGATACAAGGCTCACATTGTTGCTAATGAACGCAGTCAGGTATGAATTGATTGTGATGAGACATTTAGCCCGGTTGTGAAATCGACTACTATTCGCACGGTGTTTAATTTAGCAGTTTCTTCACATTGGCATGTTCACCAGTTTGATGTCAATAACGCATTTTTACATGGCTTCTTATCTGAGACGGTTTATATACATCAGCCTCATGGTTTTCGAGAACCAAAACGAGCGGGGTGAGTGACAAGTCAGTCATTGGCGAATAAATGGTGAAGGGTTGATCAATTGGGGTGCGGAAGACGAATTCGCCGGTGATGTAGCCTAGTTTGGTGTATGATTGTTGATTAGGTAGTTGAAAAAATCATTTAATTGTGATTGAGAATTGTTGTAGTGTTGTTTAGGAATTTTCAAGTGAATTTGTTTGATATAATTGTTGTGGTGTTGTTTAGGTAGAGATTGTGAGAACTTTGAGAAAAAAGAGTGGTAATTTTTTGATATAATTTGTGTGTAAAATAAATAGAAATTGTGAGAATTATATATGAAAAATAATGGTAATCGTATATGTATATATAATGTGTTTTGAATTTTTTTTTCTAAATGGATGTTGCATTTGGGCGTTGGAAGCTGACTCACAAACAATGTCGTTCTGCTTTTGTCTGTGCAAGAATAGCCCACCAAAGACGGTCCTTAGAACGAGATCCTGTCTATAATGATGCTCGAAAACAGAGCCATGTGAGAACGGGAAAAATGCTCTTCCATAAAGAGAGGTATAAGAGAAGTTTGATTTGCATATTTACTATCACATATTATTCATAGTATGCTAAATCATTACTCTACTATCAAAACCTAAACAAATGCTAGCTTACTAACGAAGGTCACATTGTAATTAACGATTATTCTTGATATTTTAATCGGATAATTAATTAAGACGTCCATGAATACGAAGTCAACTTTCAACTCAACATCTTCGTTAACAATTGTGCTTGTTTCTACGGTAAATACAAATTCAAATGATCCATCGTCTGTTTCAATCAGGCGTCACTTTAATTGGTAACATAAATTCAAGCAAGAACAACATTAATTAGGAACAAATTAAATAGTCTGTTACCTATCGTCTATCTATCTATACACTATATTATAAATGATTTAACCTTTTGGCTTAAACCTAAAAACGTCAAGATTAAAAATTACCTTCATGTCCCTCAAATATTGATTACAGATTTAATAACTAAAAAAGTTTCTAAATATATAAAATCAACTTTCAAATTAATTTACAGCACATGAATAATGTATGTTAAATACATATTTGAAACTAATCAATATTAAACTACTTTTATATCTAGCATACAGTAAATATTTTAAAATTGAGTATGAGAAAAAACATATTGTGCGAATCAAGTCATTAGAAAAATATTTTACTTGAAGTGATAGTGTTTAGTTGTTTATATTTATTTGTTGCTTTGCGCGAGTAACCTATTGACCTATATCTATCTATTACTAATATGTAAAGGGGATCCGGTCAATTAACTTCTTAAAAATTATTTAATCTCTTACTTGAACAAATACTATAGATAATTAAAAGTAAGTTGTCCATAAAGACAATATAAAATCAATATCTTATGAAATAACCGTATAAAATGTTACAGAAAATAGGGGTTAAATTTTGATGATCACCGAATTATTAGAAGATTATGTAAATTCACTTTTCAAATTGATATTTCTCTTCTATGTCAGAGTTACAAAAAATTCAATATTAGATAATCCTCAAACGGACAATCGAAATTCTTGACACGGAAAATTCGATCAAAACTAGAGTAAAAATATGGAGAGTAAATTTTGTGTTTCAAATCTCTGTAAATTCGTGAATGAGAAAAGACCAAAGCGGTTATGGTTGATAACCAACCAATTTTACAATAGAAACCCACTAAATTCTAACACTTTCCATTAAGGTCATGCTAGTAATTTGGTATTTTTTCTTGCCCCTTGGAACCCCGCAAGGGGGCGCGGCCCCCTTGACCCCCACCTTTTAGTCACACTTAGATCATTCTAGAATAATACAAGTGTGCACTCCGCATCTCCTAACTTGTATTAAAACTATAATATGATTTCCTTTGAAACACGTATAAGTTCCATTACATAAAATGAAATGGTGACACTAAAATCACCAACATAAAATATATAGTCGTCTATTAAGGACTTGAAGTCCATCGGCGATCGTATACACTTTATATAACCATATATAGCTATCGAGGTACCATAAATCAATATTGAGGTTCAGAGATATAAAAATTTCATGTTTTTAAAATTATTCAAAATATATTCTCCTTTTTGAATTCATATTGATATTTAGTTCATGTTCAATATAGTATTCGATCATGTTATGACGTTATGTCATGGCAATCTTATGCTTATATATATATATATATATATACCTTGTATGTATTAATTTTATAGCTTTGTTAATTTGGATATGTATAGTAGTTAGAGTACGTTAACAACGAAAATAGCTTCTTGTACGTACGTAAAGTTCTTATCAACTTTAAGTTTAAGTATTGTCGGTGAAACTTTTAGTTTACTAAAACAATATTTTCTTGTAGGCAATAGTTATTAGTAAGGGCATAAGGCTACCGTTATTAGAAAATTGTCATTGTCAAAACACTAAAGTTTATATAAATACACGATGATATTATTTAAACATTGATAACGAGTCGTTATAATTTTATCAAATAGGGGTGTGCTTCTCGACGATATTATCCAAAACTCGTTCATGTGGATCAATAATAGAAGTAACAAAATTAAGTTAGATCAACTAGCTAGAATGGTTGTGTAGTCCGAGTTTAGCTTGCTCTAACTCAAATCATGTGTACCTTTTATTGCATCTAAGCTTCTTGTTGTTTAATGAAAATTCATGCCGTTCCAAAAATAATAATTTTTACTAAGAGAAGTTTGATGTGTTAATTAACTATCACATATTATTCATAGTATGCTAAATCATTAATCTTAGAACAATGATTATCAAAACCTAAACAAATGATAGCTTACTAACGAAGGTCGTCACATTGTAATTAACGATTACTCTCGATATTCTAATCATATAATAATTAAGACGGCCATGAATACGAAGTCAACTTTCAACTCAACTTCTTCGTTAACAATTAAGCTTGTTTCTACGGTGAATACAAATTCAAATGATCGATCGTCTCTTTCATTCAGGCGTCACTTTAATTGGTAACATAAATTCAAGCAAGAACAACATTAAGTGGGAACAAATAGTCTACTATATATCTATCGTCTATATATATATATATGGATGATTCAGAAGGAAGCTTCAATCTTGAGGATTGAGGAAGTAAATTTGAGTCGTCTGTTAATATTCATTCATCACTCCTTTACATTTAGTTTTTTTAGTTTAAAGCTTTAAAATATTAAGGTGAGAAATTACTTCCATATCCCTTAAATATTTATTTCACATTCCATAATTAAAAAGGTTTTTAAATATATAAAATTAGTCAACCTTAAAATTAATTTACTACACATGAATGATATATGTTAAATGCATATTTGAAACTAATCGATTTTCGAACTACTTTTATTTTCAGTATGCAATAGGTAATTCTAAAAGGTGAGTATTAGAAAAGAAGATACTATACAAATCGAGTCATATTTTACTTGAATTGGTAAATGTTTAGCCGGTCATAATCATGAGCGGATTACCTTCTCGTCTATCTATTATTAATATATTAAGAGGACTCGGTCAATTAACTTCTTAAAAATTATTTAATTTCTTACTTGAACAAATACTCTAGACAACTAAAAGCAAGTTGTCCATAAAGATAATATAAAATCATCAATTAATATAATATTTATCGATTACGAGAACATGTTAAATATTTGTCTCCTAAAATGGAGTGCATGCAATATATATGCAGCTTTTGACAAAGAAGTACTGAATGACTCAATTTTTGTTAAAAATGAGAGAACATAACTTGTTCAAATTATGACTCTAATAAAGTTCTCTTTTTTTTTTTTAATATTTATTTGAATTTATTAGAACTGAAATTAAATTGTTTTCTTGGTACATTACTAAAAAATGAATCTTCATGATTTTCTTAATTATTAAAAAGTGATGATTATATTTCTATTTTAAGATCGAGAACGACATTCGAATATACCCTAAATTCATAAATTTTAGATGTTAGGATACTTTTATTGACAATTTACCCTTTATTTTATCTTATTTGATCCATCTTGATTATAAATTGGTATGGGCATCTCTGTATACTAAACAAATTAAACCATATTCAAACTAGCTAATAGAATTCTTATTTGATTAATCGGTAGTAGTAGACATGCACTATTCTTCAAACAAAAATGGCTACCTCAAACTTTTAGCATATGCAAATCCACCAACGTCAAAAGCGGAACATGTTGCACCAGCTGTGGAACCCGACGCCACTGATCCTTGGTCTTCGGGCTTGTGTGACTGTTTCTCGGACGTCGAGCTTTGTAAGTTTTAATTTTCTTACGAAAAATGAAAGCCAGATTGAATCTTACAAGAAAACGACATTGCATTAATTCAAGAAGCGATTTATATGTATATGTTTTCATGTTGATAATGTTTAGGTTGCTTAACCTGTTGGCTTCCTTATGTTACATTTGGACGCATTGCAGAGGCCGTCGACGATGGGAATACATGTAACGTTACATTTTTCACTTCATGTTCCATTCTCTTCTTAACGTTACATTTATGAGATTGATCCAGTGCAATATCCAAGTTAATTGAAACAATTTAACCAATTTTGTCACACTATATGAAACTAATTTGAAAATTGGATCCATCTTTTCTTCGAAAGTTTGAAATATATGCATTGGAGGTTCATATGTTACAGCTTGTGACATTATACTCTGAAATGGTACGGAAGTTTGTAATAATCAGCAAATGTGCATGTTTTCTTTTTTGTGATGGTGCAGCTTGTGTTGCTAGTGGCGCGATTCATGCTTTATTGACATACTTGATGGGGTACGGATGGAAGTATTCATCCGCATATCGTTCCAAAATGAGGAATAAATACAAGTTAGATGGTAGTCCCTGCCAAGACTGTTTAATTCATTCCTTTTGCATGACATGTGCTTTATGTCAAGAGTATCGTGAGCTTCAATTTCGCGGTGTCATTGTTTCTCAACACGGTAAATTTACTATCATTCCATTGACGATATTTGCCAAAATTTCTTATTTTAAAGTGACATGAATTCATCAAATAGATTATGAAAACTTAATGTTGAATGCTATGAACTTATTGGCTCTTAATGGATTAATTTTCTTTGAGTACAGAAGATGATGACCATAAGAACTATGGAGTAGAGGCCGTACCAATGGCGCCTAAGGGTATGATCCGTTGACTTTTCTGTGAAAGCTGAGAAACGTTGTTAGCTAGTCGTATGAACAATCATGACGAAACATTACAACAATCATCCTGCGATGTACCTGAAACACCCTGTGTGCTTACTTTCACAAAACTATATAAAATGTACTACTCGTGATGAAATATCAAAAAATATTTAATGAGTTTATTACTATGATCTTGGTGTCTTAATTATAAGGTAGAATATATCTATCTATTACACATCCTAATTTTGGAAAAAGAACCTAATAAGAGATAAAAAAATAAAAAAAAATAAAAAAGAAGAAGAAAGAATTAATTAATATTTAACAACAAGAACATTTATGCATATCTTAGGTACTCATGAATCTTGACACAATTTGAACCAAGAATAACATGATTGATATTTTCTCACACATAATCCCATGTGTTGAATATATATAAAAAATTTAGCATAAGTGTATTTTAGAAATAATATTTGTATGTAATTCATGTAATTCAAATTAAACATGTGTTCTGTAAATAATATAAAAACCAAATTGTACTCATAATACGCACAACTTTTTTTTTTAGAGAAATACACACAACTTTTGATCATTTGCTTATACAGATTTAATCAATTCTCTCAAATATATACATACATTTTTCATACGTATACATACTGTAGATACCAAATCATCCAAAAACTCAAATTCGATCCTATAATTGGTATCGGAGCATAGGTTATCGAGTTTAGGATTGATCTTCATGAGTTAATTGAGCAGATTCAAGTAGAAATTGAGGAATTTAAACAACTTTTATCAAAAATGTGTATTTGAAAGTTTGTACTACTGTGATCACCAAAATTTACTATTGAATTGTAAAATTGATCTGATAGAAAGAGTCATCTGATCAAATAGTAACAAAATCTGTCAAAGTCACAGTTAAATTCATCCAAAATAATGGATCAAGAGTGATTGGGCTTTGGTATCTGTAAGTTCATATATTTGAAGGTCCAAGTTATATAAGGTATGCATCACAAATTTTAATATAAGATTTTTTTCCTGCTCTGTGAGTATAAGGTAAAGATATTAACCCTCTGAAATATTTTTCTAACAATATGACCTTCAGTTGCGCGACGTTTCTGCTATGAAATGGACATTTTACCTTTTATTTTGCTTTGTGGTTGGATGGGCATTGTGAAAAATTATATGATGTCGAAATATTCAAAGCTTAGTATTATAAATACGTCATATTGTAATCCTAAATTTGATTGATATATTAATTTTAATTTTTTTTTTTAAATTAAAGACGTAATTAAACACTCAAAATCAACCTCACAAATCATCTCGCAGCAGAAACCCCTCAATTTCACAACACCCAAATATTATTACGAAATCAGGGCGAAAAGGTCGATTATTAGGTGGAGGAGGGCTCTTGTGAAACAACATCAATTATACAGCAGACGTACCCAAATTGTACATGAACTTGAAACTTTCTCATGTATTTCAACAAACCAAAGACTTACAAGAACACAACAGCCCTATAGATTCTTCGGCTTAGTAAAAACAAAAGCACGCAATAATAATATTCATTGTAAAATAATCACGTATGTGCATTGTATACATATACGTGATTTAATTATAACTATTAATGATGTATGTTCAAAAAACAAGCATGATTAATTCCTCAACATCCCAACGTCATTAGATTTGTCTGTATTTTAACGAGTCATTCCTCCAGAAACCTTTGGTGGCACCATGACTCCACCACTTTGTTGTATCCCCGGAGATTGATTACGCCACCCAACTCCTGGTGATCAATTTAATTAAGATCATATGATAAAAAGTTAATCAACAAGAGTAAAAATAAAATGTTTAAACAAGTGTTACCAAGTTGCATGTTGAAGCCACGAGCCTGTAGCTCGCGATATTCTTGACACAAGGCGCAAGGTTCACATATTAAATGAACAAGAATATTAATGAGAGGGTCATCAGGCAACCTATAGAGATGGCTCATTTTAATCCTATAGTACGCGGATAGCAAACATCCGCACCCTGTGAAGTATAGTATTCCAGCATGAAGCATAGCATACACACCGCAACCTGTTATACATTTTAAATTTTTTTAAAAAACTGAATTCACAGTGATGAAATTAATTAATCCGTCGATTGCAATATATCGAATTGAACACTTACTGTTTTGTCCCCTATCGACCATTTCTGCAACTTGCCCGAAAGTAACACAAGGGGCAAAAGCAGTTATAAGAACTGTCAAATAAAAAAGACATTATTAGATGAAGAAATTACTAAAGATATTAATTACAAATGTGCTTTTGACATAGCTGTATATGTGAGCAGTTCATCAACAATAGGCCACGTCTCATTGGAGATAGTGTGGATATACGTTTTAAGTTTATGGTTCTGAAAAATATTACTAAACGAAATTTTAAGAATGGTTGGACTTACGGGTTGGAATATCATCAAAACATTCGAAAAGACCAGTGGACCAAGCAGGAGGCATGTCTTGTTGTGGTGGAACCCCAACCACATATTGATTAGGTTGATTTTTGCTAGAGTCTGATGACGAGTCAGATGAGACATTTGAAGGTGGTGAGGGTTGGGCTTGAGAAGGTGCACCGTTTGTAGGTTGGGGAGCCTTGTCCTTGTCGTCGTTTGGGAGTGAGGAATTCATTTTTTAAACTCAATTATCCAGATAGAATGTGTTGGATAATCGAGTTTTGCCTGAGAATTGGTTGATATTGGTACAAAAGGCATCTATTTATACATATGGTACTCTATGTCTGAAATGATTTTATCCATTGCTTGTTTTAGGATGTTTTGGGAGGACATAAACGGTTGCATATTGATAGGGTTGACTATGGTACATGGAATAGAAGAATTTGATGGATGAGACATCTTGATAAAAATTTTTGGGTAATGATCACGTTACCTTAAAAAAATTTGAGAACTTTTTGATAATTTGGTATTGTCTGTTCCGATTCGGTCTTTATATAATTATCAGAAATTACTATGTAGTGTAGTAAGTCGACTCATCTTTAGGCTGGATAAATTTAGACTGTATTATATCTTTGGTTAAAAAATGGATTAAATAATTGATCGTCTTGTGTTCGTTGTGTTATAGTCCTAAAACTCTATGTAATAGTGTGTAATACGTATCTTATGTGTTCGGCCAATTTTTCATCATTCCCTCTTGACCTAACTATTGATGTTGCGATCCTAAAAGCCATCGAGAGATATTTAAATCAACCAGGTTTCCATTTTTCTAAAGAAAGATATATAGGTGCATTTCCAAAAAACAAAACAACTCATATAATAACAGTAGGAAGCAATTCAGTATCCAGGTAAAAATATATCACGCATATAATTACAGACAATTGTTAAGACATATTGAGTATGGACACTTTAAAAATAAAAACGGTAAGAATGCTTCAATTTTGTACTTATACTCGACAAAATCATTGGATTTACATTTGTATAACTCAAATATGCAAAGAAAAATGAATGCACATTTCTAAAAATGTATACAATTTGAGAAAAACGATTGATGCACAATTCTACATTTTTCATCTAAAATCGTGCATCGATCGTTTTTCGATTTTTATGCATTTATAAGGATGTGTATCTATTTTTCTCCACATATTTGAGATGTATTAATGTGAATTTATTGATTTCTGAGATACATTTGCGGATATGAAGCGTTCTTACCCTTTCTTAATTTTAAGATGTTCTTATTGAAACTCTACCAAGACATACTATTATATGTTTATTATATATACCCGTGTCTTTATTTTAAAATACCATTTCTCCTGATTACCGAAGAATATATTCATGTTGAACCAACACAAAACATAAATCATAACAGCTGCAGTGACCGCACTTTGTTCAATCTAACGGTACATTCCTCCAGGAGAAATCGGTGGTATTTGTACACCATAATTTTGCCTTTCCATATTACCTTGCCATCCTGGAATCATTATTCATAAACATAATAACCAAGTTAGTCTAAACTAGAAAATGCAGGGAGAAAGGATGAATTGATTACATGTATTGGCAATTAATTACAGTAGCTTAGATTGTTTAATCAATTACATACCTATGGATACGTCAAATCCACGATGTTTGAGCTCACGATACTCTTGACACAAGGCACATGGTTCACAGCAAAAATGAACAATGCAATCGTTACAAGGAGTTTCACTTAGTCCGTGTTGGCTTCTCATCTTAGTCCGATACAAACAAGAATATAAGCATCCAAGGCATGTAGAAGCCTGGATTAGAGCATATAGAAATCCATGTAGGGCACAAGCTGTAGTACATACACACCGATTATTGATTAGTATGTTATGTATCTCTGGTATTTGAGAAAATGTTTTAATGATCAAAAGTTTATAATTTAAGGTTTTTATTTTGTTAAGTTGATCTCATTTTAATTATATGGTTACATGGGATCTTTTAAATGAATATTGAAAATTAAGCAAACTATACAATTAGACCACATGAAAACCAACATATTTGAGATAATGTGTACCACATATAATCAATGGCATCATCTAAAGCCTAATTATAAAGTCAATTTTCAACCAACTTATCATACTGTATACTTCTTAGATATCTAGTACAATAATCCACTTCTATCTTTAGGGTGTTTCCCAATTCAAGTTCAATTTTGTTCATCTTGTACTGATTAGTTACAATAACTTTCTACTTGCATTCTCTTGTATATGCAACGTTAGTTTGGAGCTTTCAAAATAACTATCCAATATAAAAATATGAAAAATGATAATCACAATCCTAATGGTGTGTTTGGTTGCAGAATTTGATAAATCTCAGTACAATTTTTTTAACCAAACATTCTTATGAAATGAAATTATAAAGATTTCAGTTTTATCAAATTTCGATATACAAATGTTGTACATATCATTACTTATTATAGACTGTCAAACATAAAACATAAGAAAAATAAAAAATTAATATGAATGTAGTTTTTATAATAAAAAAATAATAATCAATTTAACAAGAATATGATATTTATGAATTTATGTGGGGTTCCCCCAATAATAATAATAGGGAGCAAGTACAATAAAAACTAACAATAATAGAGCGGGTGATCAACTTTTATAAATATGAGTTGACTCTTTAAATTAAATGATTTATTATTTGGTTGTGTATTATATATTTTATATTTTTTATTGTTGTATGTAATTATTTTTTAAAATTGTTATTGTATGTATTGAATTTTATAATTTTGTAGATTGTATGTAATGGTGACCGGATGATCGGAAACTACCAGTTTCGATACATACAATAGACATTATCACAATTTCTGATACATACAATAGAAATTTTTTACAAAGTTCAATATATACAATAAACATTTTTTCCAAGGAAAAACCGGGTACCTGTTCATCTGGTCACTCGTTATATACGAAATTACATACAATAGCACTTTAAAAGACGATTACATACAATAGTAAAAAACTGTAGAGTTCGATGGATAATTAAATAATAAATCATAAATTAAATTAAAGGTGAATATGAAAATAAAATCGACTTACAAGTCTTCCCGTTATCAACAATCTCAGCAATTTGTCCAAAAGTGATACAAGGGCACCAACATGTTACGCAACCTGTAATTAATTAACACATGGTAAAACATTCTAATTAATCTAGTTGCACCTTGTGAATAAAAACTTGTACAACGTGATCTACATATAAGAAGACTAATAGTCATGGTCAAACTTACAGTTGGAGATATCAGAGCAACACGCACAAAGGCTGCTAGACCAGTTAGCATTGACCTGATGAGGTGGCACGTAGTGTGCGGGAATACCGGTAACATACTGTTGTGGCGGTGGCGGTGGCGGTGGCAGTGGTGGTGGTGGTGGCGGTGGTTGGTAGTATGATAGTGGTGGAGCTGATGGTTGTTGTGGTGGGGGTTTTTGGAGGTAACCTTGTGAGGTAGAAGGATACATTATGAAGATTAATGAGATTTGTGTTTGTGGTGGTTAAACCTAGGTTGAACTTGGAGATAATTTGATACCAACGAGACTAAGTAGGTGAGAATAGATAATCATTAAATAATATCTAATGTTTGAGAAAGTACGAACGAATTTTCTATGCCTTGACCAGGACTATTCATCGGGAGACGGTATAAGACCGTAACGAGTGATCTTATTATATTTACGTTGAAATTACACTCATTTTTACGCGCACTGTCGTTTTGCAAATTGAGTTCACGTTTAAATAGACACACAAAACTAAAAAGAATTTAGAAAAAGAAAACTACCACTCAGAAAATAGCCATCACCTTATCTCGCACACCTATCAACCACGACGAGCCGAGAGTGGTCATGCTACAGTGATCGACCTCCCTCGGGCGCCACATCATTTCACTCCATACGCCCTAAAAAGGATTTATGCATTGTGAAATTGTCAACTCATTCGAACGTATAGTATATGTTCTTTTGCCTCTCTTTTTTCCTTTGACGTTTTAATGTCGATAATCAAATTTAAACTTTTGTTTGGATATATTGTTATCGCCGACGTGTCATTCCAGAACAAAGTCAGGATTTAACAGTTAAGAGAGTCTCATACTTAACTATAGAATACTGAGAACAAACATTATAGTGAATAGTGAATCATAATAAAATAGTATCATAATATTTACAAATTGAATAATAAAAGTTATATTTTATAAATGTTGTCACCGTCTTGTTGATAGATCAATGAGTTTTATGCGCACAGATAAATGCATTTAAGAATCAATGAGTTTCGTAAGAAAACAAACATGGACAGCGATTGAAAAATACTTTAGAAAGTGAGTGACATTATATTAAACGATCAAAATACATAATATGAGTTGCTCAAACTATTAAGTGTGCCGAGCACCAATCAGTACCCTTTGTCTCTGCCACTGACGTCACTAATATAACAAAAGCATAGCATTTTACTTCATCTTACTCGGTGCATCATTTTATATGCAACTTTTCAGGCCACCAACATCCGAAGTTTCAGGCAACACACAAAATTTGCCAAGTTTTACACAGCAAATGCATGCAATTTGTTTTTATGCATACTTTTACATTTTATCCACAAATATTTGTTCTTGAAACGCACAAGGAACCACATGCCCATAAACATGGGCCAAACAGTTCTATGAAGCATGGCCAATCTATTCGATTGATGGGCCTGGCCCTTGGCCGACCCAATGGATCATCAAATTATGTCTGATCACGTTAAAGACAAAAAGTTTAAAAGAATGAAGGAAGTTAATAATGAAGTCGGTAAATAAGAGAAATATAGTATATTTACTGAAGCTGAACTTTTTTTACTAATGCAAAATAAAATCTAATACACTTAAGTTATGCATTTAACTCAATGAAACTTTCTTTTTATTTGTGATGTATAAAATGAAATCTTTACTTATAAAGGAAAGCTTTATGTTCAATAAATGTCCCTAACGTTTCTTATAGACATCCCTAAGAGTTCTTAACTTGTTGCAGTATTTCTCATAAAAATAAGCTAGAAGACTACAATCTCTTAAGTGCATGAGAAATTAAATGCAACCAATACGTGATTCGTTTGAGCGAGGTCATTGGGTTGCATATGGAAAGATGATGGATGAAATAACTGTTCTAATTACAACTTGAATTATGTTAGTGCTAGATGTCAAAGGATTTTATAAGTTATATTTAGAGTATGTTTGGTGAAGTAGCTGTAAAGTTGTAGTTGTATGTTGTAGTTTAGTTTTTGAGCTTTTTATGAAAAGTTACTTCAAATAGTTTTGAGATTTTAAGTTTTTCATTGGATTTTAAAATTACAGCTTGTACATAATAAATAAGACTTTTGTTTTCATAAAAACTTCTTCTTCAAAAACTAAAAGGTAAAACTCTGAAAAATTTCATATTAAATATACTCGTTATCACTTACGCATGGTTTAAAAATGAGGTTGGATTTTAGAGGTTCCAGATAGTTTGGTTCGGTGCATTTACTGCGCATTGTTTTTGTGACATAGTATTTTCCTACTTGTTATATTTTCAACATATTTTCTTCGCCATTCAAAAAACCAATAATGAGCTTCTTTAGTGTGTCCACTCTGGTATTCCAATTTGGACATAATAATAAAATAAAGTGTTTAACATTTTGGGCAGTGGATGATGGGGTACGACCGTCCCACGCTTAAGTTTGTTTGGCTAATTCTAAACGCTCCGTCCAATTACCATGTAGCCGACGTTTGTATCCTCTCACCCCACTAACGGCCGCCAATGTGAAAAGAACCTACGTCATCCAATTTCTTTTAACTCTTCATATACTAAAAATAATACTGTAATATTTATATTTAAAGTGTTACGAGTAGCATTTTTGGGTTAAGTTTCCCTTAGAAAAACTATTGCCTATTATTAAACTGTATTACACGTACAGTTTTATTTATGTAGATAACTATCACTACGTTAGTATTTCTTGTTATGTCCTTAGTCTATAATATATTTCATGTGTTTAATAATAGTTAAATTAATTCTACACCAAACTTCACATTATATAGGAGTACTTTTTTAGCCTTTTTAATAAAAAAATGGAAGGATATGTTTGGTTATGATTACGCAGTTTCTTTAATCTATCAACTATGGAAGCATTATAGCTCTAATGATTTGTTTAAAAGAATCAAATATATATAAAATAATGCATAGTTCAGTACACGTGAAGCAAAGGCCAATTTGACGACCTAACCCAACTTTTTGGGTATGAAACCGATTGATTGATACCCGCTTCCAATTTAGATTATATTACGAGTTCATTGGTAAAGAAGCTTAATTTCTGTCAATTGAAATATCGTTCTAGAAAACATTTATATGATAATGTTAACGTTTCTTTATAAATTGTTTATCCAATTCAATTCTTCCTTCTATATTGTCGTATTGGTTAACTGCATTCAATCATCACCACCAATAAATCATCGATTAATATACACATTTAGCATTTTGAGCATATTCGTACACAACATTTACACGTGTAAGTACCAAGTAGTAAAACTACTTGAATAAATGTGTAATTAGTGAAACTAAATTAATAAAACTCCATGTTTCGAGACATAATTGCACACTTACTTTCAGTATATTTCTACACTTTTTGGATCAACTTCTAACATTTTTCGGTAAAATTAAAAAGTTGATAGTATATCTATCATCATAATTTTTTATTTTCTAGCGAAAAATAAAAATTAAATCGCAACTTCATTGACATAAGTTGATGAAGACTAAAAAATACAACATGAACACATAGAAGAGATCCAATCCTATAGGAACAATGACCAAAAACTGAATCTGATACCGTGGATCTCAACAATCGAAACTAACAGATGACCGGAGATAAACAAACCACAACTAAGAGAACCAACATAACTAACCAGCCTCGATAGAAGTGTGATCAAGCACGAAATCCTTCCACTACTTCATTCACTATTAATAATTAGGGTGAACTTATTATAAATTATACACAAAACACACAATTACGAGCACTAATTTCTTTAATATGTGTATCAATTTAAATGTTCTTTGTAGTGTTACATAAATTGGCTATGTTACATGTTTGTATAAGTTGTGAAAAATCAGATATTTATTTTAATATCAAACGTTACCGGTTACCTTGACATTTTACAGTATTAAATTCAATAATCGGAAACAACAAAACTATTGTTAAAAATAAATTTAGAAGTACAAGTTGCTTGAAAGAGCACAAAGAAATAGTAACTCAGATATTACATATTTGCATGTATATATGACGAAACCGTGACCAACACGTACAAGCAAACAATGCTTAATCATTCTTATCACTCTTGTCTTGCTTCTTCGATCGATAATCTTGCCCGTGACCCCTTTTAAATCAACACAACGATACAAAGCAAGTTTTGTACACTACCAGATTGTCGAGTACAATTATTTTCAAATTTTTCATTAATATATTCCAACCTAAAACTATATTATACCACTTGTAATCATGTCCACGAATATACACATTAAAATACTTAGACAAATACATAGATATCTAGATATAATGGTTGGCAATACATCACGTGGCGAATCTAGAATTAAAATTAGGGTGGGTCTTTTTTTCTTTAAGATTTTATCTTTAACAAAAATATGACAGATCCTATGAATTAGATATCGGATCAGGTCAAGTCGGAATAAATTGGATGCTATTCCTAACATTTTCATTAGTGTATGCGCTTAAAAATGTTTGAAAGACTCGCTTCGACTAGTAAAAGGCACACATGCAAGTAATATTATTCTAACTTAACAAGATTCAAGGTTAAATTCAAAATAAAATGTACTTATTTTTTAAGCTCCCAATTTAAGTTAAATTTAGTCAAATTGACTTTTTAAAAGAACTAAAGAAAAGATTCAGGCATGATAAGTTCAAATTTAATAATTTAATAATTCAATGATTTATGAATAAAGATTGAACTAAGCTCAAATTATCAAATATAATAACCCATGTTTGTTATTTATTTATTTTCAAGTCGAGACTCTTTATAGAATATCAAATTGAAATTAAACTTCATCTTCTCCAGAGCCGATTATAAGTTTCTTGATATACATGGTGAATAGTTGAAAATATGCTCCTTTCAAGTTTTTTTAACAAACGACATACTACTTTTTAGTGATTTGAAACCATGTTAAGTTAGATGACATAAAAACTTTTACAAAACACATCAAAATTTTGCACAAATAAATCAAATAGCGATTATTTAATCTTGTCACGAATACAATCACTCTCTATATATAATGCTCTATTTTAGATTTATACATTTATATATATCTATATATATAATATATGTTATTTGATTGTCCATAACTCTAAAAAATAATGTCTATATTTGTTTATTTTTAAAAAAGAAAACATATATTTCATTCCTTAAAAGTTAAAATAGTGAATTTTTTTTCTAATTTGTATATTTGAATTTTAAAAAGTAAATTACAAGACGTGACCTTATGCGAATTTTTTTTCTAGTAGATACTATTTATGACAACTAAATACATATTTAAATTATTAAGGGGTGATTTAAAAATGGCATACATTTAAAAGATTTGAAAATAAGATTGAAAATAATGTTAGTTTATATGGAAAATTTATTAATACTATAGGAGACCTTTATAGAAATTCATATCTTCTTTCATCTATAATCTCCAAACCACATTTGTATCTGGGTTTTTTTTTATCGGACAATTCAACGTCTAAAAAAACTTACAGCACGTTCAACTGGTTCAAAACTCATAAGGAGGGTCCAAACTCATTTGCAAGAAGCGTCCAAATCAATGTTTTGAAACCATGGTCAATGGTTGACTCAACCATGTCTCCGGATCTAGTTCAATCGGGTCCAACTGATTGGACCAAGGGGTCGAAAAAAAACTAGGTCAATCTGGTTCAACTGGAAACCTGTTCGGTTCGTTCCGAACAAAAAACCTAGGTTAACCCTACAAGATTTGACCCGCCCTTGATTCCGGATCCCAGTCCGATCGGCTGGGTCGATTCGGGTCTAAAATACTTTACCAAACTCATTAACAATTAGGTTTCGTTGAAATTTCGTATAAACTTTCAGTAATTTTTTTTCTAAGGTTGGTCAAATGACACATATTTTATACACACACACACACACATATATATATATATATAGATCTAAGTTCAAATAAAAAAATCTAAATATCGTAAGAACGTAAGAAATAACTTCAAAATCATTTTTAAATATCTAAAACACGTTATTTTATAAAATTTTCTTCGTAGCTACTTATTCAAATAACTTTTAGAAGCTATTTTTCAAATAAATTTTTTGACCTGCTTTTACTTTTTTAATTATTTTTTATTATTTTCTTATTCATAATAATCACATTTTATAACTAGATAATCACATGCATAATATGTGATTATTAAAACCATATTTTGTGATTATCTCGAACACATAATAATCACATTATATTAGAGAATAATTACATGTGATTATCATGTTATAACTGTAAAAAAAAGTTCGAAAAAAGTTAATATTTTTTATTAAAATTTTTATCATGGCTTGTAAAAGTTATTTTAATAATAATCATTGAAAAAGTTTTGAAAAAAAATATGTTTTGAATATTTAAAATGTGATTTTAAAATCATTCTTACCTTCTTACGATATTTATGTTTTTTATTGAACCCTTCTATATATATAACTGATATATGAAAGAGTTGTACAACTGTAAGGGCCTCAAAATTTACCCAAATATTATAATATATAAGTTTATATGGCAAGAATTAAGTTCAAATGAGAATGAGATTTTTTGTGAGAATGGAGGAACCAATCTTAACCATCCATTTCATCAAAATAATAATACCCCCAACATTTTTAAAAATTGAATATCTCACAAATGGCTAGTCAAAAAAATATAAAAATTGCACCATAAAAATCAGCATTTTTTTCTCTTCGATTAGACATCTCACAAGGTATACTTTTTTTTTCATTTTTTGGTGGGTTTCGAAAACTGGTAACACATGTGTTAGTTTCGGTGACACATGTGTCACCGCAACTAACACATGTGTTACCAACCACTAACACATGTATTACTGGTTTTCAATCCAGAAAAAAAAAGAATTTACCGAAATAATGTCATGAGAGATGTCTAATCGTAAAGAAAATTTATATTTTTTGTTAAATGTAAGCCATCGATCAAGAGTATATTTGTAGATCAAAGGGGAATTTGGTGGTGATTAAACTATATCACAAGTTCTATGTAAATTTAAGAGTAAAAATTGTAAACCTATAAATTATTTTAACTTTAGCATCACCAAAGTTGTGTACTTATATTAGGTCATTTTTAACATATCCACTAAATACTAAATCAAATTTAATGTAATAAAAGAATCTTTGAATAATATGCTTACATTATATGTCATTCATTTTTAATATATACATTAAATTTCTATACTAAAATTTTTTCAACATTATATATTACTCTCTAAAGTATTTTACGGTCAATTTTACTTAAATTTAATATTTTTAGATTTTAGTTTAACTTTTCAAACTATTAAATTAGTAATAACTTTTATTTATTTAATTTGGTATAGATATAACTATTTTTCATAGATTAATGTTTTAACTATATACTTTGTACTTAAATAATAAATATATTTTAAACATAAAGGCTAAAATAAAATATTAAAAAATTAGTGTAATGTTTAATGTTGCTCCAAATCTGATATAAAGTCTTTTAAAATTTAATTTATATAAAAAATTACACTAAATTTAATGAATTGATGGGAGATAATATTTTATACTAAGATATCAAATTTAATACTATACACATCGGAGATAGCCTACTTAAATATCCCTTTAGGTATTAATAAGTGGTTTCAAAGAATATTGAAACCTATGTAAACCAAAAACAACAATGTGTACTATTCTAACATCACTTTCTTGCTCTAGTGACTTAATAGAGTGACTATAATGAAAGTATGCCATTTAAAAGAAGAAAAAGAAACTGTAGTTAATTGTGGTTGACTTCACAAAGTCTGCTGTCATTTTAGTAAAATTATTAGGAACACATAATCAAAACATTAGCGAGCAATTTCTTATTGCAAACATGTTATAAGTGTTTGACTAAGATAGATAAAACAACTGGACAACAAATTAAGAATATGTGATCGATCTGATTAAACGGAAATGCATGTGTCTACGATAAAAATTGATCAAATGGTCCGAAAACTATTAAAGAATAAACATATTATCTGAAGTTCTGTTGCTAAAAATCATCAAGTTGAAATTTAGAAATCAATTTGCTTACATCTATTTAATTAGAAGGTATCGATTAGTAAATTGAAATATGAGTATGAGTTATGATCTATGAATCTAATTTATCAACCTAATTATTGAATTGAGTCTTAGTATATGGAATGAATGACATACGTCTTAACCATTTTCTCACTCCTAAGCTTTTCCATTGATCATGTACATGGCTACATCATATAATAGTTATGTTACTTTTTATAAGGGTTCTTATTGAAGTTGGGTTAAGTTGATCCGTTCAGATTATTAGGTTGATAGGTCAGAATTGATCAATTCAAACTTGATCTAATTTTTTATGTGTCGAGTATTTCAATTTAATCCAAAACTTGTTAACTCGGGCACGACTCAAATAATCCATTTCTTTAATTTGGTCAATAGATTTTTAAGTTAATTTCGAGTCAAATAGGTCATATGGGTCAATCTCTAAATATATAATTCGTCATATATAAACATAAAATGTTTATAAAATCCCCAACAAATCATATTACCAAGTATCTTTATCAAAATTTAATACTAAAACATTATTAAGCATTTTTAATATATTAAATTAAAATAAAATATTTAAACTTTTAACTACTTTTAAAATATGTTCGGGTTGTCGGCTGAACTAAGAAATTCATTTGATGAATCCTATATAAAAACTAGCAAGTTGGCGGGTCAAAAACCTCGACACCAACATGTTTATTTTCGAATCGAATTTCAAATCGCGTAAGAAATTACCAGCACTACTTTTTACTTATGAAATTAAGTTTATCAATTATCTATTGATATGTATATATACACACACGTGGCAGTTTTACAAGTTTTAGAGACTGGCCTTAGTGATTGGTATTCTCTACTACAAATTTCGTGTTTAGCTCTGTTTAACCTAACCATAAGTCATGACTCAATAAGATATTACAACTATACAAGAACTTGTATTTAATTTAGAAAATTATTTTTGGAAGTATGATACTGATTATGGTTGAACAGATCTTGTGACTCGACCGGATCTATTGAAATTGCAATATTAATGATGGTATATGGTATATTTATATATTAATAATAATAATAATTGAGGCTTATGATTCGACACCTACAATATATAATATAAAAATATAAAATATATTACAGAATCATTCATAATCCTTCTAAGTATAGAAAAAATTCATAATCAAACATCAAACATTTAAAACTACACTACCGTAAAGTTTATCAAAGGCTAACTCAAAATAGTTGAAAGCTAAGTTGAGTCGGCAATATAAGGGTAAAATGGTAACTTCACAAACAAAAGTCTATATAAACCCGTGATTTGAACCAATATATTCCTTCGAAAACAAACAATGGAACTTCATATATCCACCACCCTTTTCTTTTTCCTATACACAACCGTTGCCGCCGGCCAAGCTTTCCCACCGCTCTCCGGCGAAGCATTCCCACCGTCCTCCTCCGATGACACCGATTACATCCGTACAAGTTGCGAAACAACTCGTTACCCTAAAACTTGTTTCGCGTCTCTTTCAAATTACTCAAAGACAATCCGAAGTGACCCGGGAAGACTTGCCACGGTGGCAATCTATGTGGCTCTATCCAACGTGACAAAAATGTCGAATTACGTCACAAACATTTCACACGAATTTAACTCCGTAAACACGAGTGAAACGGGGGTAATACGTGACTGTTCGTCTGTGTTTAGAGATGCGGTTTATGAAATTAAGAAATCGCATAAAGAAATGAAAGGTTTGGGGTTGACGGGTGAGTCAGTTAGGTTCCAGCTCAGCAACGTGCAGACATGGATGAGTGCTGCGTTGACTAATGAAGACACGTGTGTTGATGGGTTTGAATACGTGGCTGATAGTGACATGAAGGCGAATGTTTGTGATCGTGTGGTGGTAGTTAAGGAAGTTACGAGTAACGCTTTGGCGTTAGTTAATAGTTATGCGGATAAAATATCGGTGTAAAGATTAACGGTTGGTGATTGATCGTTATATGTTATGGTAATTAAGTGGGTGTGGTGAGTGAAATTGATTTATTTGATGTCAATATATTTATTTTGATGATACTTTGACAGATTTTGATGAAATTTTGGCGTAGATTTTGATTTGTTTGTTAGGAAGTTGTTATTTATTTTTGATTATATGCGAAAAAAAAAGAGTATCGTATACAAATATGTAAGATTTGTATATGTACGTATTTATACTATGATTTTAGGTATGTACGATGATATTTTACGAGGAATTATGTCATGTGTAAATTAAATGATACTGGTATGTTTTTCGTTAGAGTGTTATGGTTGTTATAAGAGTGGTGATTCAAACCACTAAAATTGGAAATACACCATTCTAATTATGTATGACACTATTGTACTATTGAACACCTAAAAGTATGATTAGTGCTATATAATTAAGGAAAATGCTAACTATAGCCCAGTTAGCATTCTCCTATAATTAATTATTGGTAGATCGCCACTTTTGTAATAATAATTCCATTTAAGCGTTCTAAAATCCTAACTAACTCTTTTTGTGGACAGTGGATTGAGAAGTGATTTATCATCCTAATTTCCTAGCTTCCTACTAATACCGCTAACAACTTAATATTATGTCGTCTCATACATTTATTCAATCTCCTAATTTTATTGTTAGATTTCACCATGTCATGCTTTGATTATTTAGTTAAAATAAAAAATTTATGCGTTATAGTTCGCATGATTTAATAGAATATAGAAATTAATGAAATTGAAATATAAATTTCATTCCATATAAATGTTTGTTTAAGAATAAATTGACTTAAAAGTTATCAAATTTTCTTCGTTCAAAGGAATTCACATTCCTTAAAGTTTCAATTCATTTGATAACTTTCAATTCTCTCGAAAATATTTTGCGAAGCAAATGCACCCTAAGATGATATTGTTACTCTATTCTATCAATTTCTACTCTAAACAATATGGTGTGAGATTAGAGGGGCAACTGCATTTTGAGGAGCAAGAATGTCAAACGATCACAACCATTAGTTCAATGATCTATGGTCCATATTTGTTACATCATAACATTACATTTTATGTTCATTATAAATACACTACATTGTATAATGTAGTGTTTGTAGTGATGCAGTCAATTTGAACCGTAAATTACAAAAACTATCGGCTGAAATTGCATGTCTCTCATGCCCTTCAACAATGCAGCTGCCTCTCAAAACAAAAGCAAAACAAAATCTATCATATTTAGAAAATAGATTTAAAATATTTGATCATTTAATCGATATTAGGCTAACCTTTCGCTTGATTGATCATGTAATTTCAAATTTGCAATTGCACCTTTTATTAGTGTAAATTGTGCAAATCTAAGATATTGATTTGGATGAATCGGATCGATATTGTCACTAATGCAGTATAAAATCTTTGACTTGCTTTTTGTACTATTTCTTCGTAACAAAAAGATCGACCAATTTCATTCCATTAATTTACAGAATAACTTTTTATTTGAAAATCCCTTCCTTACTTATCATCTTCTATTTAAATCAAATAAAAAGACCCACCATCATTCAATTATCTTGTGCGCTTAAATAAATAATACCCACGTTTGGGACACAAAATCAATAATACGCAAGTTATATGTGTATCAAATTCAGGACAGAGTTAGAAATATTAAATTGATTTTAAATATATACAAGTTCTTTAATTCATTACCGTTGGACTATTTTTAGCTTGGTATCACATTTACAGTTAAATAGTCGATTGCTACATAAAATCTGGTAATTGGAATCTAAGAAATACGAATAAAATGTCTTCTAAGAATATGATAGCAATTATAACATGTGTGGCTTATAAAAGCTTGCCTTCTCGAATCGCATACTTTGTAAACCTTAATAAGTTGTATATAGTCACGTAATTAAAAGGTATAAAAGCATGCATAATTAGGGTTAGGATGATTAACACATGAAAAGCAAATACAATTTCAGAGTATTATAAATTAACAAAGCATGCCATGAGGGCAAGAGTTCACTTTTTGTTGCCATTCGGTCATTAAAAATATTAAACGAAGTCGAATGAATACACTAGCATTCAACCACAATAGCACAAATAGTAGCTAACCAAATAAAGGAGGATTACGTACAATTATTTAACAAAAAATATGTATTCACTTTATGTAGGACGAAAAGAGAGGTCATACGAGTCCACTTTGATATGCAAGATATGATTTCTCTTATGTTTTGGTTTTGAAACAATTCGCTTTACGTAATTCGTTGAATAAAACCCTTGATACATAATGTAATATAATCGACAATAAGAACAAGACACAACATAATGCCTGAAAACCTACTCCGTAAAACATAATGCTCTGTTTATAGAGTCTACAAAATCTGTAACAATTCATCCTACATCAGTATGAGATAAGAAATTTGAGTCTCTTATAAGTTTAAAGTATTGAACTACTAGTATCCTTTCCAGGGCCGGTCCTGAGTTATTTAATGTCCTGGGCGAGACAATCCAAAAATGCCCTACTCAAATACTAAATCTTATAAATAAACAATAATAATATTTCAAATGTATGTTGAACTTTTTTCTAAAAAGAAATGATAGTGATAAATACACCGTTAGCTTTAATTCATACACCAAAATTTTACATTGTTAATGCTACAATTCAACTTGTTAATTTACAATTTCGTTGTACAGAAACGGTATCAAGTTCTTTAAAATATATTTATTATAGGCAGACAACTTGATTTGATTAAATAGGAGTTTAGGTAGTATCTAAGTTAGTACTTCGAGCATAATGAAGATAGTTGTGTGTCTTTTAAATATTAAACTTGTATGTCTTTTATATATTCTATACAATACAAAATCTTTTAACTATTGTAACTTTAGAATAAGATACTAAAAGTTTAAATATTAATTTTTAAAATTTAAAGACATACAATACACTACTTTTTAAGCGTAATTATGATTGAGACAATATTAATAATAATCTTGTTCTAAAAAATGAAGATAGTTGAAACAGTTATTTGTTAAAATATTATGTAATAATTAAAGAAAGAAATAATCTAAGTATAAAAACACAATTTCTATAACGTCGAGGTATTTTTCTTATTATTCCCATATATTGTGGTTAAAACAGTTAATATATGATAGATGAAGGTGAAATTGTATAGTTATATTATAATAGAGGGAAACTATAATAAGTTGTCATAAAAAGAAATAAGTGGCGCTTGTAGTCATCTTCTTCACATCTTAAACTCACAAACCTGCAACTATAACTTTCCCCATTAAACTCATAAAGTCAAGCTTTTATTGTTCTTCAATGACTTCAATAAAATAATCTTACTACCTAAAACATATTTTATTTATCTTAAAATACCACATAACTTGATTAAATTGTCTAAAAATAAGTTTTATATACTTTTAAATTTCGGATCCGCGTATACTAAAATTCAGCCATGAAATACGTGATGCCCCCTCTATGTGTGATGCCCTGGGCCATCGCCCTGACTGCCCGGTGCCAGGGCCGGCTCTGATCCTTCCACCATGGTTTTTAGTTGAACCTGAAGGATATCCATGTAGTTCATTGTTTTCGGCTTTGGAGGGCGTCACATATGGTATCAGAGTCATAGCCTCTTGGGGTGTGACGGGCACGCGGCTCTTGCATCTCCTGAGGCATGGATCCTGTTATTGGTTATGTTTCGGCCAAACGAGGAAGTCAGGAGTTTAAGCGGGGGAGTTTGTAACAACATGTCCCACGTCGGTATGAGATAAGAAATTTGAGTATCTTATAAGCCTAAAGTAGTGGGCTACTAGTATCCTTTCACTATGGTTTTTAGTTGAACATGAAGGATACCCAAGTAAATCATTGCTTTCGACTTTCGGGGGCGTTTCATATAGTGTCAGAGCCATAGCCTCTCGGGGTGTGACGGGCACGAGGCTCGTGCATCTCCTGGGGTATGGATCCTGGTTATTGGTTACGTTTTGGCCTGATGAGGACGTCAGGAGTTTAAGTGGGGGAGTTTGTAACAACACGTCCCACATCGGTATGAGATAAGAAATTTGAATCTCTTATAAGTCAACAGTATTGGGCTACTAGTATCCTTCCACCATGATTTTTAGTTGAACATGAAGGATTCCCAAGTAAATCATTGCTTTTGGCTTTGGGGCGTTACAAAATCGACCCTAGAGGAATTTGAATACTTCTCCGGTTTCAATACATCGACTTTAACCACAAGTTACTTAATACCCAAATAACTTGTATATTAACCTAACCCAGTTATAATCTATTTCAACAAGCTTTGATATTAATATTTTTAAGAATATTGATATTCCTAACATGTTTTTTTTTAAAGCTTAATAGTGATAGTGATTGAATTCAAATCCTAGAAGTATAAACCCTAAGGCGTAGAAGTGATATATATGTGCAAATATATGATGTGTTTGGGTGCACGCAATCACTACACCTGGGCTCCAAGTAGAGGTGGGCAAAACCGGTTTTCAAATCGAACCGGTTTAGGTCAACTGCGGTCAAAATCGGTTTTGACTCAAATCGGATCGGATTGAAACTGGGTTGGTTCGAAAAAAGTCAAAACCGGTCGAAACCGATTTTAAAACGTAGGATCTCAAACAGGTCCAATCCGGTCAAACCGGTTTCAAACCGAACAGGTTTTGACCAAACCAGTTTCCAATTTAAAAATCGGTTTCAAATCTCGATCCGATTTTTTTGAACACCTCTAGCTCCAACCCTCCAATGGACATGTACATATGGTGGGCCATATACCAATTTTTTTCCAAATAAAACTTACAAGGGACCTTATTATTTGACCCATTGGGCCATTTCTTCTTCTGTCACATTTATATGATCCAACCATTTCATAGATACTGAAATGGGCCATTGCTTAACCTGTTCATTCCAAATTCCCAGTCCAGCGTGTTCAATTTGAGCAGTCTGTTATTAGATTCGACTGTTCGATAGTTCGAGTACGGCCTAAATACTCAAAGTTAAAGCCCAAAATATCCGCTGCCCATTGACAAACTTGTTTCAATCTTTTAATTTTAATAACTATAACTATGTTCGAGTATTTAAGATTTTAAGTAATAAAAAAATTGAATTTTCATTTTTATACAACTTCCCATTCTATGAATTAAACTTGCACTCCTTTCCCTAGATAAAATCCGATAAACAAAAATTGTAACCAAGACATCTTATAACTTAGTGTTGGATTTAAATTTAAACTTAACTGATGTTTAAAAGTAAAATTAAAATTAAGTATCCTAGCCGGACTTACCCTAATATTTAAGGAATCGGTTCAAGTAGGTTCATACGCGATCTGAAACTCGAAATAAAACCAATTAAAAATTACATCATAAAAATTAACGTTTTTTCTTTTTCGATTAGAAATTCTACAGGACATAGCTTTGGCGAACTTTTTTTTTCTTTTTTCAATTTCTAGTGGGTTTTGAAAACTGGTAACACATGTGATAGTCACTGCTAACACATGATAGTCGCTGCTAACCTATGTGTTAGTCGTTGGTAACACATGTGTTACTAGCAGTTTATAGTATTCACACAAAAATTTTGTCAAAAGTATATCATGTGAAATGTCTAATCGTAGAGAAAAAAATATTAATTTTTATAGTGTAATTTTTTAACTAGCTATTTTTTAGTCATTTAATTTTTAAAAATATAATAAAAAAGTTGAGTTTTACCAATCTAATGACTAAAATTTTATCCACTCCTATTTGAACTCATCTCATCTATCTCTTAATTAATAACTTAGCCCACTTGTCCCCTTCTCTTTAAAACCTCATTCGTTCAATATTTAAAACAATCTTAAGCTGTAATATTTTTTTCTCGAGTAAAGCATTTATCTGTGGAGCTGTATTGCAAATCCAACAGTTTATGTATATTGTCGAAAATAATAGACAGGAACAATAATAAATCGCTTTATAATTAATTTAATGTACTGTAGCTTTATTGCGCTGACATATAGAAATATGGTTGTACGTTAAATAGAATTGACAACCTGGCTTACATGTACGTGTCAAATGCATGATACGTAGGATCCGTAAACTCTCTCAAATGGACAACAAATTTCAATTCTCCATGCAATATTACGTGCATTACTTTTAATAAACTTTTGCCTTTTTTCGCAAATCTTTTCGTTTTTTTCTTCTTCAAAATTATTTTCTTTTTTACAATTTTATTTTCAATCTTACAACATATTTCAGTATAAAATTGAAAGTACATAAATAATACCTTTTTTGCAATCTTATAACATATTTTACAGATATGTACGATTGAAAGTAGATAAATAATTAATTTCATTTAAATTTGTTGATTAATGTTGTTATCATTACCATCTACCTATTATTCTTACCATTTAATACCTAAAAACAATGAAAACATACAAATAAATATATCGCGATTTTTGGATTTACAGTAACAATGTTTGAACGTAGGAAGTTAACATATATATATAATTCAAATTAGATAAATAATTATTAATTTAATTTATATTTTTTAATAACTTTGAATTTATATAAAATTAAAGCTACATAATTCTCTAGTAGTATTATGATAATGATATATCTCATTATTTAATTTTTTAATGATTTGATTTTTTTTATATATAAACTTTGTGAGAACAAAATTATATTATAAATTTTTTTGACATGGTTAAAAGGAATTATTGGATAAATAATAATTGTAATAATTATTTTAAGTCACGATTTAGATTTAACAATAATATTTAATCGAATAAAAAAGACGTAGGTTTAATGATAACGCGACAATACCCCAAGTAAAAGTTCTTAGCGTTAATAGCTACAAAACGGGCAGCAAAGCTCGGATGTCAACTCCTAGTACTATACGTTCATTCATATTCATTCATAACACGACATATGTAATTAAAAGAATCGCGCAAAACTCTGGGCTATGGACATTTGGCATGACACGAGTCAATTTGTCAAGAAATGGGTTCAAGTGACTCACCAACTTGGCTCTTCATAAACTATGCAGCAACGCAACATTTTGGTCTCAAACAAACACATTAGAAAGAGGTGTACGTCAAGTGGAAGTCTTCAAAAGTTTGTAAGTATGTATCTTATATAATGTAGTTTACTTAATTTTGTTATTCCAGTACTTATTGCATGCATGCCTTATTTTGGTACTTGAAGTAGCTAGATTCCTTATTTTTGACTTATTAAATACATAAAAGATATGGCTTTGGTGATGGGTAGAACAAAAAATTGAATACAAAAATAATCAAGACCAAATCATATATGTGTACATACGTACTTGTTAATGGAAAACAGTATATAATATCAAATAAAACAACGTTGATTAATCATATCCAATATGACGGCCTAATAATTAACTTAATTTGTGCTTGAGACGGAATGGCTTAATAAAGTGTATTGCATGAGTTGATCTCATGATCATGACTCTTGATTATTTTTATGTCTCAGACCAACCTCATATGGATTAGCCATTTTATGATATACTCATACATAATATGTTCAAAGCATCGATAACTAGAGGGCGTCCTCACATGGGTCTATTGTATATAAGTTGCTAATTGTATGTATAATCTTCTAAAAGAAGTTGCATTTAGCTAATATGTATCATTAATTAGTTATCATCTTTATATCTTTAACATATCATAGAAGTTTGGCATCACATTTATTTTAAAGAAACATAATAGTAAAGAGCTCGAAAAAACATAAGCTTTAAGTAGGAATTAATTAATATGGATCAGAATGTAACAAATGCATGCACTAAATAACAAAATAGAATTGGTTATCAATCACGTTTTTGGTTAAATAGTCCTCTTCGTTCATGTCATTTAATTTTCATCTGTATTAGCTTTATTGTATGCATTTCGTTTCTCGAGTTCCAGACATTTGCGGTTTCCCATGATTGGCTGCTACTTATATAAATCCAATCATATCATGAGGTCCCTGAAATTAAACACAACATTCACATCATACATGTGACATGAATAGTAATTGGTTAGTTTTTATTTGCATTATGTTAACGTTGTTTAAAAAGTTGGATTGTCCTCGTTTTTGAATCGAATTGTTTCGATCTCATGTCATTTTATACATTCCTTTTACTTAATTTCTTGATGGCGACTCGGTGACTCCTACCCCGAGTATAAATGAACAGCTAAGACTTCATTATTAGGTTTATCGATCGACCCCTTTGTATTTTAAAAATCCCAAGTCGTATCGAATGCTAACCAAAACTAACAAAGATATAGAATCTATTTAATTTCATGGTTTTTAGCCATAGACGAATTTGATATCCATGTAATATAAAACAAAACCCGAAAAACATTTTAATCTTTTGATGAAAAAAGGAGGGGAATTGAAGGAAGTTTTGTTGTTGTAACGAGTTGGTTTTGTTTTGTGACTCGATCAATTAAACTTAGAGATGAAGATATCTATAAATGGACACATAATATTCCCTATATATTTATCCACTTCTCCAACAAATTAATAATATCATTCAAAGAAATATTCCATATTCTTAATACAGTAGTTAGTTACATAGCTATAGCTATATTTAATTAAGAGGATTAATATTTTCATCATTAATTTTGATAAATACACTATAAACATGCATTAATAAGTTGTATTGTACAAATAAATAATGCAGTATATAAGTGTATTTATCAAAATTAATGATAAAAATATCAATATCCTTTAATTAAATCTTTAATTAAGGTTAATTTTATAAATCCCAAATATCATATTTAAACTTCCCGCCTAAATTTAATAATATCATAGATACACAATCCAAAGGAGATATCACAATTTTTTAAACAACAAAATCACAAACATGTTCTTGACAAATCAGATTTTTAGTAAGGTTTTTTATTCTACACGTTTTATCTCTCAACTATCTTAGACGTATATATATATATATATATATCTATCTCTCCTTCTTAGTCTAACGGATAACACCTTATAACCTAAGTGTGTTAGCAACACCAATTATAATATTAAATTAAATTATAAATCAATATAAAATATAATATTTATTAGCCAATATATCATCCCGTCCTTCAAGACAACTCATGAGCGGCAAAGACTCCTGTGAAATGTTCTCAATCGGGCAATTGATCATGATAATTTATTGTTAATTTGTGGATATATGTAATTCACACTTTAATAGAAAGAATATTATTTTGGACGGAGTATATAATTATATATAATATAATTAATTATAAAGCTAATATCATAACTCTTTGTAGAATACCACTCTACATTATCTTTAAATTATATATTTCTTACAATCTAAAAAGAAAAAAGAAACTATACTCATCTTTGTAAAGTCTAATAGGAACAGCCATATTGTTTAGTTAAGTGCCTTTTTAAATGAGAATGATATATAGTTACATATAGATATATATATATATATATTTACACATATACAGGATTATGTGATAAACACATCGATTTATGATTTTATATATATTCAAGCAAATTTACTAGAAGGAACAAAGAGGTTTCTGATCGATACTGCCAAATATTTGTACACCTTGATTCACAAAAGTAGAAGTCGTTTGCGTCGCAAAACGAGATTCTAAAAAAATCACCATGAATCTAAAATGCATTGAATGTTCCAAATTTTAAGGTAATAAACAGATTGTTTTAAATTAAGTGATGGATAAACCGAATACAGGTCAGTTTCTAATGTCCCTTTGTGTTTGTTCATCAAATTGAAAACTTTCATTTGCTCATTTAAAAGCAGTGATATTATCTTTCTCTTTTTATTTTTTTAAGTTGAAGCATATTTTAACTACATTATTTTTAACAGCTATTATATACAGTTTTATGTAATGTCTATTTCTCTTTTATAATACTCCATCTATAAAAAAATCGTCTCCTAACAATTCTTTTCTATTTATATAATAATTGATCGATTAAATGTCAGTTTTACATTTATATTTAAAGTAATTTTGATTGAAAATTATTATTAACTAAATGATTGATAGTAATAAATGGGGATAAAATGAGAAGTTTAATAGCTTTTAATAGTATCTTTTTGTAAGTGGACAATCTTTTCGTAATAATATCAACATTCTTTTTGAAACGAAAAAAGTATTCATTTGCAATTTTAAGAAACTTATACTCAAAACAAGTGTGTTTATGCATAACTTACTTTTGGGTATAGCCAGGATCATAAGTTTGGCAACATTTATGACTACAAGTGCAAAGATTTGTAGGCAAAATCTTCTCAAAATTAAAGGTCTCAGATTTATAAGATTGTAACATCTTAACATATAAATCCACAGATTGAGATGTACAAATCATTATTTCTTTAGACGATCACAATGATAGAATTTAATCTGACTCAATATCATGATATACTTGCTATATTTGTATCTACCATTAAGTTCACACTTCCGTGCTCGACGAGAATGATTTGTGCGCGATTTGTTCGCGTGTCACTTTCAATATTCTTGCACGAAATTCAGTTGATCTTGAATACACAAGTCTATATTGCTTTAACCATTTTTAACTAAAATGTTGAAAAGGATCTAGAGTATTTTTGGTTGTGTTTTGCCAAACATAGCTTACTATTACTTTATTTCTATTCGGTTGAATTTTTTATATTGTCGCATCCAATATTCGTTAAATTAAATACCCATGAAATTTTCATGCTCTTGTATGTATATTATTACTTACACTTAGAGAAAAAGAAAGAAGATATAAATGAGACTTTATTAAATGAAGGAAGACTACTAAACCGATAAATTTTGCTAACTTGGTGGCTTGACAAGTGGACCAACCGATTTACGACACCTATAAAGAGGATGTTGCATGGACCCCAGGTGTACGTGTGTTAAACCAAGTGGCATAATAGGAGTTTGACAAGTAGAGTATGTATGGTTCACCTAATGCCTATAAAGGTGCGTGATCGAAACCCAAAATGTTTATATTTTGAAGAAGAAATTTGAGCAAAGAAAAGGTCGCATACAATCGAGCCTTTCGGCGAGTTTAATCATCCTTAGTTTTAGACTCATATCTCAAGTTCAAAACCTATTGGCTGGATCTTAATTAAGTACTTTTTACAAGTAAAACGTTAATAATCAGTAATATTGCAATAATCTAAATCAAGTTTGTTCGTAAATTAGAGAAATAATTAATGTAACTGTGCATATGCTTTGGAGAGGATTGTAATTGGTATTAACTGTCGATATACACATACTGTCAATATACACATACATACGGATTTGTATTTCAAAGGCTTATCAAGTGTATCTTACAATACAAACTTTTAAATATTTATATCCTAAGACAAAATATAAACGTAGGTATTATATAACGTTTTCGATCTTTATAAATTTATTTCTAACAAACCACTAACTAATTCGACTTCATTTTTTTTTTTTTATATCAAAAAAGTTATTTAGTTAACTAAACGAATTAGTATACTCCCTCTGTTTACAATGATTGTTGTGAACAATTGTTCTTTGATTTAAGATATGTTAATAAAATGTTAGTTTTGCATTTTTATCTGAAGTAAATTTGACTGAAAGTTACAAAGAATTAAATTAATAAAATTAATAAATAAGGGTAAATAGAGAATTTGATATTTTTACTAGTATTGTCTAAAGTAAACAATTTATTGAAAAAATAAAAGTAAAAATATAAAAAACTAAAATGAGACAATAAAAGTATTAATTTATTCAGAAATTCCTAATCAGTAAACTGTTGAGTAGGAATACAACGACCAATAAAATAGGATGTGTATAGTTGTAGGGAGTACTTGTTTTTATGAAGATGATTTTGTGTTTAAATACATTAGGGTGTATTAACCCTTAAATGTTTTTATCTTTTTATGAAGAAGAAACAAGTATTATGTGCTTGTTTGAAACTAGATAATAATCGTTGTTTTCTTGTTGTTTAACGGAACAATTGAGCCAACCTTTTTCAATTGGTCTTAAGTGCAGGCAAATTCAATTCCTTAATTTACAATGGTTGATTAAAGTCAAACACTGGCTGCTAGATGAGTTTCAAGGGCGTAGACAAAAGGGAAGTCTTGGCTTCTCACTTTAGAAATTATGTATCTAGTACAAATATATTTAACATTTTAATTAATACAAACTTAATTAATTCGATATTATCCAATTGGATTTGATTTTAAAGAATCACAAAGAAAAAAGATAATTTAATAATTGAAAATTAATTAGGTAGAAGACTAGAAGTTAAAGCTTCATGCACATAGTCCATAGATCCTTTAATGACGTAAACATCATGCATGGCCCATTGTATTTGAGTGTAAAAAAAACTTAAAGCCTATATAAACAAACACTCCCTCTTATTATTCTTCATATCATAAATATAATCCCCTTCGTCAATAAGTTTATTAGCTAAAAAATATATGGCTATATTCATCAACTTTTACTATGGTTGTGCTTTCACTTTCCTTCATGTTCTTGTAATCATGTTCATTCCTTTTGGAGTTGTTCATGGTGCCAATCATACCACCACATTTTCGGTATGCAGTCAAGCCCCTTATCCCGAAATTTGCACTTACTTGATTGGAAAGACTAGTATAGAAACACCGTTAGATGTTCGTCGAACGACTCTTGTGTCCACTTTGGCTCAAGCCGAAAAAGCTCACAAGCTTGTTTCGTCTATGGACTTGAGTTCTTTTGGACCAAGGGCTAAATCGGCTTGGGCCGATTGTCTGGAGCTTTATGAAGACTCATTGTATCAACTAAACCGTTCACTAGGTTCGACTAATAGTAACGATATCCAAACATGGCTTAGTTCGGTTTCTACCAATCATGAAACATGTCAAAATGGTTTTCATGACTTTAATTTGTCATCTCATTATCAAACTTTTCATACTTCTTTAAGTGACTTCTCAAAGTATGTTAGAAACTCTCTTGCAATAAACAAAGCCATAACTCCATTAACAATAAGTCCTATACAACTTAAAGGGAGAAAACTCATGTCCACAAATAATATTTTTCCAAAATGGTTATCAAGAAGTGATAGAAAGCTTCTTGCAACACCCTCAAGTGCCATGTCAGCCGATATCGTGGTTGCTCAAGATGGCTCAGGTAACTACAAAACGATATCTGAAGCCATTTCAGCTGTGCCTAACCTTAGAAAAGGAAACTCGAGATTTGTGATACACGTGAAAGCTGGAGTATACAAGGAAAATGTCGAGATCAAGATGACAATGCACAATTTGATGATTTCTGGAGACGGTATTGGTTCTACAGTCGTTACTAGTAGCAAAAATGTGCAAGATGGATCGACTACTTTCCAGTCAGCAACTTTTGGTGAGTTGACTTTGTCACTACATATTACTTGATGACCATAAATTAACTAATCTTTATCATTTTATTCAACTAAACGTCATTCTCATGTTATGTTTCTTGCATGTCGTTTAGTAGTTGATGTTATATGTTCCATTTAGTAAAAGCGAATTCAAGACTTTAATAAAACCATTGGCGTACCATGCAGAATAATATTAATACACGATAAGAGAAAAACACGTACGTAAAACTGTCTAATATGGAATTTACTGTAGTAAAAATGAAACTTTTTATTTATCAAATAGCTAGATGGTTTAAACTAATATAAGTACTTATTGATTTATACTATTTTGAGTTTGAAAAGTCGCTTTAATGGTAATTTATTGCATAATTTGACATTTGTTTGTTAGGATATGAGTTGAATACTATACGTAAGTTAAAGTCGTAAGGCTAGCTATATATGGATCTTAGTGTATTTTGTTGAAGAGGACTAAACGAATAATATATACTTGTAGTGACAGAAAACACAAACATCTGAAAAGTTTGTTTATTTACCAAAAATGACATTTTATCAACCACGAAAATAGTTTTTGCAAATTCTCTTATACTCCTATATATAATATAATATAATTAAATATTAATGGATAAGTGTTAAGTTAAAGAGGCAAATAGTTGTGAGAACTTGGAAATATATATATTACCTTTACAGAATTTTTTACAGAGTTTTTTTAAAATGCAGAGGTAATTTTTTTTATTACCTTCTTTTAAATAATCACATTTTAATTTTATAGGGTAAAACATCATGTGAAATGATATATATATATATATATATATATACTCACAAAAGAGGACATTAGCTACGTACACAATTTAATTAATTTTATAATAAAAATAATTAAAAAGCTACGCAACTTTGTATATTCTAGTTAAAGTAAATTTTAACCGATATGAAACGACTACATGGAAATTTTTCTCATAAAAATAGTAACTAACACCGTTTTTTTAATTGGATCTTGTGAAAGGTTCCTCGTCGCATAATATTGATGATTGTATTTTCTGTATATATAAACTTTTTTGCTTTTAGCGTCGATCAATTATTTTATTTTTTTTATATGAATCCAGAAAAATGTATATTTTATTCATATGAGTTTGATATCAACCTTACTTAACGAAATGAATAATTAAACAATACACTCAAACTCAAACGTCAAGTAGTTCTAGATGTCTACATATATCCCCATATTATATTCACGAAATTACAACTTCCTTTGCTTCAATTTATGAAACAATAGGAGCTAACAGTCACTCCTTAACATGAAGTCAGTGATCTAAATACTTTTATAATTTAAGCTAAAGATAAACATTAAAATAAGATTATAGCATATGACAAATTCAATGGAAAATAAATATCTCAAGTATAACGAGAATTTGCATATTTTTAGGTTGATTTATTTTTACCTATTTATCATTATTAGATCTGTTGTATATATCGTTCGAAAATCTTTATGTGTCTCATTTATATGTTGTGTTAACCAGCGGTTTCTGGATCCGGGGTGATCGTTAGAGATATGTCATTTGAGAACACTGCTGGGCCCGCAAAGCACCAAGCAGTGGCCTTTCGGTCCGGGTCAGATCTTTCAGTTGTATACAATTGCGCTTTCAAGGGTTATCAAGACACATTATACGTATACTCTGGACGACAATTTTACCGTGACTGTATTATATATGGGACAGAAGATTTCATATTTGGTAACGCAGCTGTAGTTGTCCAAAGTTGTAAAATATTCGTACGAAAACCCATGAGTGGTCAACAGAACACAATCACAGCCCAAGCCCGAACTGACCCAAACGAAAATACCGGCATCATAGTTCACAATTCGGCCGTTCAGGCTGATTCTGATTTGGGAGGGTCAATTGGTTCGATCCAGACTTTTCTTGGTAGGCCATGGAAGCAATACTCGAGAACAGTTTTCATGAAGTGTACTCTTGGCGGACTAATCAATTCAGCCGGTTGGCTACCATGGGACGGTAATTTTGCGTTAAGTACGTTATATTATGGAGAATATATGAATACTGGAGGTGGTGCTGGAACTGGTGGTAGAGTGAATTGGCCGGGCCACCACATCATAACGAGTGCCAGCGAGGCAACTAAGTTTACGGTTGGTGATTTCTTAGGTGGTGGTTCGTGGATTCCTGGGACAGGGCTACCGTATACTTCGGGGCTATGAAAGTGTAGAAAAGTTTGATAGATATTATAAAGTTTAAATTTGTTATGTCGTTATCAAAGTTATATAAAAGTAGGGGAATTGTGATACTTTTTGTTAAAAGAAAAGGATTGTAATAAATGGGGTTGAAAACGTCATTACCATTAGTTTGTTTGTTACTATTTGTATATATACTGAAAATGGATTGTGCTTTTACGTTTAAATTATATGAAAGTGAAGGACATTTTGCTAGCTATTGTCTTATTTATTAGCTAGTGACGTAAGCAAAAGTCGTAGCACATATATCAACTATCAAGATTGCATATGAAGTTAATTAGAAGTTTGCTTAATTATTTATCCAGATAAAAGACTAGCCGATCGACCTGTTAATAATATACTGTAATTTTATCAGGTTATTTGACGTTTTCTTTGATAATTAAATCGATACAAAAAGTAGTACACATCAAACTAGCTATAAATGACCAAGACGGCTATTCTTAAATTGTACCATGTTGATTATGAAAATATTTATGATATTATGGATAATATATAAGAGAACTTATAACCTATACATATGCCGTTGACTATTGGACAGCGTTATCATCCTTAATTTTATTACATAGTTGAATCCAGTTGGCCGTGTGGTTTAATTAAGTACGTAGTTATATGTATGCTTTTGTCACTTTGTATCAAATGGAAATTTGATATCACACTTCGTTTATGAATAAAGAACCCGATGGATGCATATACCAACATCATCTATGCATTGTTTTATAAATGTATTATTAATTATTAATTTACATTAATTAATGCATGTAGAGGAATCAAATGAGTAGTTAATGGTTAATTTTGACCCGTGTGAAACACGTGTTTTGATAACTTAACATTTGAGTCGAATAAAATGTCAAGCCGAACGTTATAATTGATTTGGTGAAAATTTTTATTGTTCAAGTTATAGGTGTTATTGATAGTATCTTTTCTTCTTATTGTTGATGTTTCTATCTTGTAATAGTTTTTTTTAATTATTAGTTTTTTAACGTATTAGTTTCTCTTGTTTGAAAAATATGTTTAATCCTCTTGTATTCGAAATTAATTCGCCTTTTAATTTATATAATATAAATATCTATCATTAAGAAAACTTTATATATTTGATTGTTAAACTATGTTTGTTAAAATAAGTTTATCTATTATTTTCTTTTGCTTGAAAAACATGTGTAATCCTCCTATATCGGGATTGTTTTCTCTTTTGATTTTATATATATATATATATATAGATATTTCAATCTTTAAAAAAGTCATAAAGATACATAATATATTTGTCTGTTGAACTATAATTATAAAAATAAATTTATTTATTGTGAAGCTAAACCTTTTAAAATATAATAAAACAAAATGAATCAAACAAATATTTGATTATTTACATAGTTAATTCGTATAGGTCATTTACAAAATAATAATTAGCAGTCATGTGTCACATGAAAGACAACTTTTATCACATGAAATTTAACTTTTATATATAACAAATAAAAGTTAAAATAAATATTTAGTTTATTTATTAAATTATACTCCGTATTAATTAGTCCACATTTATTACATATGCTCAAATACACAATCTATTTAGTCAACTATACTAATTACTCTATTACTTAAAACTAAACTTATATATATATTATATTAAGAAGATAAAATTAAAGTTATTAAAATTAAATTAACATATCTAAAATTGTAAGTAACAAAACCTCTATATACGAATGTTTGATAGTTAATAATTTTACAGTAAACAAATAGTCATTTGTTTAATTTGCAAGATTGTTACAAATAATCCATCATATATATATATATATATATATTTTAAGGGTGGGGATCAAGAGGGAAGAAAAAAAATTAGGAAAGGAGAGAAGCAAATCTCAACCATTGATTTCATCATAAATGAATTTTAAAAATTACAAAAAATTTCAAAATTTAATATTCATCACCAATGAATGTTAAAAACATTTTTTAATAAAAAAATCAAGGGCTAAGATTTGCTTCCCTTCTTCCTCAAATTTTGAAACTTCCCTATGGATCCTTCCCCTATATTTTAAAAGTGTATTATTTTTTAACTCTTTTACAAATATATGTTATATATTATTTAGATTTTTATTGTATGTATTAAATATATCAATTTTGTTGATTGTATGATCATCTAAATTGATAACATGTTGCTTATCATTTAGATCTAACGTCATATTCGAACAAACACGTACATACGTTCAATCAGTGGCTTTCACTGAAGTTATTCAAAAATATTTTAATGATCGATGGACTTCTAAACATTTTTTGTTATCATGTTTTTCTCATCACGATCAGAAATTTGGTAATACCTTCGGTTTATTTTTCATCAAACGAATCAGAAGTATAATTTATAATGTAACATGTGAGCGACTTGCGTTAATTTGAGTGAAATTCATTTGTCATAATGTGTGGAAAAGACCTAAAAGAGGTAGGACCTCAAAAGGGATTGAGAGTGGTGAAAGCTAGAGGGGGAGACTTTAACATATCATCACGTATATATGATATACGTCAACAAAAATACCTACATATGTCATGAACAGTGTATATACATATATATATATATATATATATAAATATATAGGGAAGATAAAGAGGAAGAGAAAAAAATAAGAGAAGAATAGAAAGTTAATTTTAGCTCTTATCTTTAAAACGTTAATAACTACATATGATAAATGTTAAAATTATAATTTAATATTCTTAAACATTCATTTATAATGAAATTAAAAATTGATCTTTGCTCTCATCCTTGTTTAAAGTTCTCTTAATCATTTCTTATATATATATATATATATATATATAGTAGGGGGTTGATTTACAGGGAAAGGATAATCCTGAAGAAATGAGGAAGCAAATATGGGACGTCCGTTAATATTCATCACAGTGAATGTTAATTATCATTCATTACAAAGAATGTTAAAAATAGTGGACAGGGGTTATGATTTAACATTCTTCATGATGAATAATAACTAATATTCATCGTGATGAATGTTAACGGACAACCAATATTAACTTCCACCCTTCTCCCAGGATTACCCCTTCCCTTTGGATCATCCCTATATATATATATATATATAGTGTGGGGATCAAGAGTGAAGCAAAAAAATTTGAGAAGTAGGAAAGCAAATACCCATTTACCATCAAAACATGATTTTCAAACAAGATTCATCAACTTAAAGCTTGAAATATGAATGAATCGATTATATACATCATTTAATCAAACAATATTGTTATAATTTTACGTTTTAAACAAAAAAAACTCTCAAAATCGACATTTAACATTCATTTGTGATGAATATTAGTCAAAATTTCAACTTAATAATTTCTTAAAACATTCATTTATGATAAATATTAACTCATATATGTTATTATACTAAAAATTCATCAAAAATGATGTTAAATAACATTCATGGATATATAATTACAAAATATGAGTTGACATTCATCTAGAATAAATGTTATAAATGATGAGATCAAAAGTTGAGATTTACTCCTCCTTTTTTAAAATTCAAAGCTTCCTTATGAATCATTATTATATATATATATATATATCTATAGTAAATATGTTGCCATGAGGGTGATTTTTAGTTGACGTTCACTTAATATTTTATTGTGGCATAATATTTAATCCTCACGTTAATTTTGATCAAGATGTTTTTATCAATACTAGTCGAACTGTGTACATGGTTTGACTATATACAACAACTTTTCATCGCCATTTTATTTAATTATAAAATGAAATGTACTCGTATTAAAAGGTAGGACATAAATTATTTTAGCTTTGTGTTACCATCTACATCTACATCATACATCTCATTCTCATACTATAATTAAAGTTAAATTTCATGGATACGTATATATTTCAACATAATTAATTTCACTTTATCCGTCTTTTTTATGAGAATTAATATTATTATTAATAATTTATTTATAATACAATATAAACAATATATATTTCATGTGATAGAATTTTAATTTTTGAAATTACGTGTTCAGCTTATAAAAAAGTGTTTTTCATACCAAAAAATTACATTTATATAAAGCTATTTTCTTAATCTTCTAATACAACATTTATACATTTATTTAAAGACAATTTTATGATTTGTATGTATGCAGTTGTGTAGCCACTATAGATCAAGAAGGATCTAGGTCCACTAAGAAATTTTAAACTCTAGTACAAATAGATAGAGTTTAGTAATATTTAAATTAATAAAGGACGACAGGCTCACTTTATTAGTGTTTATTTCATCTTGACCCACTCAAAATGAAAATGATAATTATAGACTTTATGAAACATTCTAATTGGTTACATATGCAATATGTTAGTGAAAATTTTATATTACAATAATCTGTATAGTTAGTGAATCAGTGAAAATATTCGGAAATTTCAGTAGAGTAATACTAGTGTTTTTCATCGTATAATAAATTTCAAACAGATGAACACTACTGTACTTGTATAAAAATTGGGACGGAATAAATGTCAAGACCATGATGACAATTTTCTTGCTTACAATTTAATAATTGATAGAACTTTAAAAAAGAAAGAAGAAAAGGTTAAAAACCAAATCTTTAGTTAAAAGAAAGTGTTGTCTATGAGAAAAAATTTATTAACAAAAAGCATGAGTTAATATAAAATATGATAGCTTTCAAAACGTTAACCAAAAACAATAAACACAATAAATTTCATAACCTAATAATACAATTTGTGACCCATTTAAGTTGACGACTTGTCAAGTTTTTGACATGCATGAATTGATCATCCACCAAATTCCTTGTGCAAGATTGCAATGCTAGTAAAGCATGGTCAATGACTGTTTAATTTGTCATGCCTCGAGTGCAAGAAACAAATATGAAGTCTCTTTCTTAATAAGAAAATTAATATAAATGGGTAAAGACGTTATTATCATAATACAAATAAAGGTTTATATAGAATCAAATACGGTTCATATAGGCTTAACATTTTGTTACGTGTATAAATATATACATATATATATATATATATATATGTGTGTATACTATGGGTGTGTAAAAGGAGTTTTATTATATATATATAGATATATCTAATAATAATATAATGGGTGGAGATCAAGAGGGAAGTAAAAAAAAAAGAAATAGGGAAGCAAATACCCATTTAGCATCAAAAGATGATTTTCAAACAAAATTTATCAAATTAAAGCTTGAAATATAAGTGAATCGATTATATACATAATTTAATCAAACAATTTTGTTATAATTTTACGTTTTAAACAAAAAAAACTCTCAAAATCGACATTTATCATTCATTTGTGATGAATGTTAGTCAAAATTTCAACTTAATATTCTTAAAACATTAATTTATGATAAATATTGACTCATATATGTTATTATACACAGATTATACCATTTATAGGTATATGTTATCACTAAAAATTCATCAAGAAATGATGTTAAGTAACATTCATGGATGCATAATAACAAAATATGAGTTAACATTCATCTGAAATGAATGTTATAGATGATGAAATCAAAAGCTAAGATTTTCTTCTCTCTTTCCCCAGAATTTAAAGCTTCCCTGTGAATCATTCCCCATAATATAATATACGTTTAAAGTTATATTTAAATTTTTATTATTTAACATATTGATTTCACTTATTAAATTTTAAAGCTAAATTTAGTGAGTCAAAAGAACTAATTAGTACTCATAAAAAAGTCAAATTACCAATCAATACCTTTAATAAAATCATCCGAATACAAATATTTAACATTATCTTTTGTTGGAGATACTCTGACCGATATCAAAATTCTAATAATCTGTAGTGATCATTAAGATTTATAACATGTTCATATTAATTCACTTATATAAGAAATTGAAGTACGACAACTTAGTGCTTTGTGTGAACACCATGTTAGTATAAGTTAATACATATCAAATTTTCAAAACAATTATTAATGCAATTAAATACATCTAGTTGATGTTTCTCTAATAGAAACTTCTCACAGCCAATCAAATAATACAAGTTAAGAAATTTAAATTAACATTTTGGAAAATATATAACATATAAAATATAATACACGTTAAGAAATTTAAATTAATATTTTGGAAAATATATAATGTATATAACATATAAAATATAATACACGTTAAGAAATTTAAATTAATATTTTGGAAAATATATAATGTATAATATATATATATATTAAGCAATGATTCAGATGGAAGGGGGAATTCTGGAATAAGGGAGGAAGTTAATATGGATCGTCCGTTAACATTTTTCGTGATGAACGATTATTAACATTGTTCATGAAGACAGCCCAAATTAACTTTCCTTTTCCCTAAAATTATCATTTCTCTGTACATCAGCCTATATATATATATAATATAGAATATAGAATACATATAAAAAGAAAAGAAAGTAAATGAGTGGTGCCAATGCCACGTTGATGAAGGCCTGCAACGTAAACTTGTATTTAGTATTTACGTCCTTTTGACTTTTGATAAATCCAACTTTTGGTCTATATATATTTTTATTTTGGTGTGTAAATTTCTAATGCCATTATATAGTTTTTGAAAATAACCATGTATAAATATTTATGTATTTTGAAAGAAATAAAAAAAATACGTTAAGTGATGAAGTAATTTTCAACAAATTAAGTTGAAAAGATACAAATAAGATCAAAGAAGTACAATGATGCATACTTTTAGAATTTTAAAAGATGGTCAAAACTATTCATATAGGAAGGTGTTCGTCGTCTTAATTGGTTAGAACTAATGAATAAGTAACGATATATTCTTGGAATCTTGGGTTCCATAGCAAAGGTGGATCTTGAATATTGTTTTTATTTTTGGAGGGCGAGAGGAGAGTGGACGGGATAATGCAATTAAGATTTGATAGTAGCCTATAAACATATATTCAACCGGTTATACTATAAAGTATATATTCAACGTCAAATATCTAACGAGTTACTAGCTTGATTGTCGCAAGCTTTCAATCGGAGTCTAGGAGAGGTAGATAGTTAAAGATTCTATAGAATTATAGATGAGATTACTGAGATATTCAATCGAGTACAAATAACGACTCACAATCAATACTTATTGAAAGAAAATAGTTTTCGGGATGGATGTAAGCGAGCTGAATTAAGTCTAGAATTATGATTATTTTTCCTAAAAAGATAGTGATGTTTTTTTTATCAATGGACTTGTTAATATGTTTAACTATATATTACATAAAAACCAAATTTTGATTTAAAAGTAGTTGTTAAATATATAAAGTATTGTTTAATTTTACCATTTAGTTATTCCATACAAATTAATATGTGTAGCTATTATTGTATCATACCATACTAGTTATACAAAAGTTAAAAGACTCAAACTAAATTATAATAAAAAACACCAGTAAATATGATTTGAACTCAAGTTCCTTACTAAATAAGTTAATAAGCATCAATAAGGCCAACTCAACCAATTGTCCACTTTATTATATATCTATCTAAATTCTGATATATATTATACAGTAATAATTACTAACCAGATTTTTAACTGACTCCACCTTACCCCTTTAAAATCTGTCAATAATTGAAGGAAAGAAAAAAAAAAAAAAAAAAAAACTTACAAATATTAGTAAAACTACAATTATTGTTAATAAAAAAAAGTTATCCATAGTAAAGATAAGATACATATAAAAGAAACATGTGTCCAAAAATAAAATATATTATTTTGTTTCGGCACATGTTGGTGAAGTCTCCGTTGATGAGAACCTTGGTGTTCAATAGTCTTCGAGCGACAATTACATGTCATTTGACGTGTTCATTACATGATACGAATTTATATATAATTAAAAGAGTATACAGCGAAAAAATCTGAGTTTTTTATTATTTTTCATCTTTTACGATCTAACGATCTTAATTTCTTTAGCATAATTACACTTTTGGCCCCTTAATTATTTGATATATTTATTTAAATTATATTTTATTCATTTATAAAAATTAAAGAGTCTATAAACTATATAAGAAAATCGGCCACAAATATTATTCATTTTATTAAAATTAAATTTGTTTCGCATTATAACGAGTATCTAAACTATATAAAAAATGACCATATAAAAATTAAATTCGACCCGCGTCATTGCGTGTCTATAAACTATCTATAAAAATTGGTCACAATATTTTATTCATTTTATTAAAATTAAATTTGTTCCGCATTATGCGGGTCTATAAACTATATAAAAAATCGATCAAATAAAAATTAAATTCGACCCACGTTATCGCAAGTTTATGACCTAGTATATATTATACATTAATAACTACTAATCAGATTTTTAAGAGCTAGAACTCAACTCCACCCTACCCCTTTAAAATCTGCCAATAATCGAAGGGAAGAAAAAAAAAATTAAAAAACCTACAAATATCAGTAAAACTACAATTATTGTTAATTAGAAAAAATTATCCGTAGTAAAGATAAGATGCATATAGAAAAAATTTGTGCCCAAAGATGGAATATATTATTTTGTTTCGGTACATGTTGGTGAAGTCTCCGTTGATGAGAATCTTATTGTTCAATAGTCTTCTAGCGACAATTACATGTCATTTGACGTGGTCAGTACATGATACGACGTATGGTACAAGTCATATAACTCCACAATAGCACATCACAAAATGTTGCTTTTGACCTAATAAGTATACTTGTACTCCGTTACTTTCCATTTTGTGCTCCCTTACTCCGTTACTCTTGAGGCTTGTGTTCCCTTAATTGTTCTTTCAAAGCGTTGATCGTTATCGATTGCTTAAGATCATGTTAAACTTAATTGGTTACTTAACAAGTCCTTATTATTTATGTTTTCTCTCTGGTAAAATAAAATAATAATAATAATAAAAGTGATCCAAAGTTATATAACGTATAAGATATTAATTATTAGGGGTGTTTTTAATATTTGAACTTTTAAAATTAATGATAAAATATATATATATATATATAATAGTTTTTTAATATTTTTCTCTAAAAAGTTAATTGTTTTAAATTTATTTTCTTAAAAATATTTTTTTGACTCCGTCTCTACACGTAAGTAGAATTTTTGTTACAAACCTCACCACCAAGTACATCTACATCAATGAAGCCCAAGATCTTTTTAACCCATTTTCCTTATTCTAAAAGTGGTCAATCTTGGGTTATAATTTAGCTTCTAATGAGTCAGCTAGTTAAATATAAAAAATAACCCAATTTTCTATAGGATAATGAATTAAAAGTCAGTAATATCAGCTCAAGAAGCAAAATAGTTTAATAACAGCTTATATATATAATATTTTTATATATAATTAAAAGAGGATAAGATGAAGGAATCTTAATCTTTCATTATTTTTCTCCTTTACGATCTAACGATCATAATTTATTTCATATAATTACGCATTTGGCCCCTTAAATATTTGATGTATTTATTTTAATTAAAAATTTAAATTAAATATTTTATTTATTTATAAAAATTAAAGAGTCTATAAATTATATTAAAAAAATCGGTCACAATATTTTATTTATTTTATTAAAATTAAATTTGTCCCGCATTATAGTGGGTCTATAAACTACATAAAGAAATCGACCAAATAAAAATTAAATTCAACCCCCGTCATCGCAGGTCTATAAACTATATTAAAAAATCGGTCACAATATTTTATTCATTTATAAATATTAAATTCGTCACACGTTATCGCAGGTCAATAAACTGTATAAAAATATCGACCAAATATTTTGGTCATTTATAAAATTTAAATTCATCTCGCGTTATCGTGGGTCTATAAACTAGCAATAATCAACAATTTTTTTTGTACAATTACACTTTCGCACCTTAAATATCTATTTGTTTAAATTAAAAAGGTCGGTCACAATATAAACAAATCCACTAAATATTTTATTAATTTATAAAAAGTTAAATTCGTCGCGCCTTATCGCGGGTCTATAAACTATATAAAAAAGTGACCAAATGAAAATTAAATTCGACCCGCGTTATCGCGAGTTTATAACCTAGTATATAATTAAACAAAAAGAAAGACTACATAACCCGTTTGTCCAAACAAAATTTGACCCGACTCTAAACAAGGGCCTACCAACCTGATAGTGCCTAATTCTTCTGTAGATGTCCAAATCTCTCGGCCCAACCCTGACCCTGACCCTGACCCATTACCTAAAATAGGACTAGGACCTTATGACTGGTCCTCAAAATGACAAAATGTAACAAGATCACTTTACCATTTTTATAAGCTATTAAGTGTGTGGATACCGTTTCGCTATGTGTTTGTTTCTTGAGCCCATAATATGTATGTGACTTATTCAAAGTGACATTGTTATTCCAAGAAATGGATATAAAGCTGGCAATGATAACCAAATGCCGTAGCTATCATGTTTTTATACTACTGTATTAGTATTTGGATGGAGACACATGAGAGTTCTTTAACCAAACATATTTGTAAGCCATAGCTGTAATCTCAATACGATATAATATAACAACTTGACTATAAACTACTTTAAAACTGAAAGTACCCTATTCCTCTAATGATGACAAACACATGATGGGCAACTTAATAATCCAAAATAAAAGTAACGATGATAAGTCGAACAAAGTTAACTTTGTAGGAACACGATATATGTGGCACTGACTTCTCAAAATGCAACTGAATTATTTAGGACAACGGGAAGCTGTAATGAATGAAGTAAATTGGTCTAGACCAAGTGTAAGTTTTGTTAGAGACGGGCGGGTTGGTTGACATGTACTAATTGCGTGAACCTTTTGTCTCTCTGTCCTTGCTAACGGGAAATGATTTAGGAGGTTTTATGTATTGAAACTACACATTGGGGCAATTTTTGACTGTTTTGGCATATTTGCTTCTGGGGTTTTCAATACCCGTTAAGAGATGAAACATAACCTGGATCGAACGATTTCATAAGTACGTAAATGGGTTGAATATTTTTGTTAGTGTGACTGTACAAGCAATTTAATGAAGTTCGATGATGAGTTTCAAAGGTGCAAGTGCTTTCTGAGAATCTCTTCCAGCTTTTGATGAATCTTCTCGTAAAGGCTAATTATTGCCCCTTCTGACCCAGTTCCTGATAATCGGAAAACCAACAACAACGAATACATCACATTAAGAATAGATTCTCAATCTAAAAATAGAACAAACAAACGATTCACTAATTTCACCTCCCTACTTTGAACCTTCAACTTATATAAAAGAAATAACAAAATAAAATATGTACTATCCCTAAATCATTGTTCTTATTACTGACAAATTACTTCTAAAATAGAATGGTCTGGTTAAATGATAGTACGACACTAATCAACCGGAGCCCATCTATAAACAAATACCGGATTCCCTGATGCTTTGAGATTAAATCATCAACAGGATCTTTGTATTCAAATACATCAGCATTAACAACATTAGATACATCTGGTCGTAACCACTTTACTATCCTGCATAAACAAAACATCACAAATTAATTAATTCGGTTCATGTAGTCTCACAGATTGCAGCATTTGTAACATCATCATAAAACAAATTAATACACTATCAGGAAACGCTTACTTGTTAACTTCATCAAGCAACGGTTGGATCTTTACTCAGTAAGCCATTAGTTCCTTTGAAGCACCTGCATCAATGTTCAAAAAATACCTGATTAATAAGGTATCCATTAATATGTAAGTATACCTATAAGCTAAAAACTCATGGTATTAATGATTAAACTTCTTAAAAACCTCATAATCATATAGAGTGTAAGGATGTCCCAATGTGGCCTAGTGTTGCTCAACCATGTCTTCAACAGTCTAGCTTCCCACCATTGAGGTTATCCTTATTTCTATAAGCAAGAATCTATAGTCAAGATAGTAAAACCCAGATGCTATCCTTCTCAAGGATATATTTCGAACCTTTCAAAAAACAAAGATAGTTTTTTTAGGTTGCAGGAAGAGATCAATGGATGGAAAGATTACCAGTTCCCAAAATTCTCTTCGCCGTAAACTGAACAAAGTCCAGCATCCATTAAGTTACCAAAAAACTGCCAGTTTTTTTTTTTTTTTTTTGAACGGTGAGTTAGTACACGACTATAGTTAGTGATTCGATTCCACAGTACTTACCCAGAAGGTAGTCCCTGCCAGCCTCGAATTGACACATCTATGGGGCAGAACCCCACAAATTCCCACAAAGAAGGAAAACCCCCATGGAGAGACTCGAACTTGAGACCTCTCGCATGAGGAAACAACATCCCCAAGGATACCCTTGGTGGCCAACTGAGCTAACCCAGTTGGTTAAAGAAAAAAAAAAACTGCTAGTTAATACCTCAAAAAACTTCAATTTCAAATGTTTCGCTACAAGTCTACAACATCAAGAACAGCTGAAGTTGGCATGCTTCTGCAAAGAATGGAGTCATAATTACAAATTAAGCATTACATTCAATAATTAGTAAAGGTGGCAAAATTAGCTGGTTGGGTAACGATATCAAGTTGAAACAGGTCATGTTCCTTACATGTCAAAACACACCGGGTCAGGTTGGGTTGGCCTGCAAAAGACTTTATGTCCAGTTTTTCTGAGTAATATTAATAATGTAAATATGTAAGTCGCAGAAGCAGAAGATTCAGTAGGTTGTATTCATTAGAAGTAACTTTCGGCACTTTTAACCATTTCAACCCATTGGATCCATTCCCCTTGAGCTAAACCTTTTGATTTGAACCATTTAAGATCAAACACAGCCCAAATCAACCCAATCTCAAGTCAATGGGTCAAGATTGTAACCTCTTATAATTATGGAAGAAAGAAACTAGTCTATATATATGAAGCAACCTGGCGATATCCTAGGGTATGGATTGAACTGGATTGGCAGCAATAATGGCTACAGAATCCAAAGGTGTAACAGAAAACCTGAATCAGAAAACAAGTAGAAGTTCAAAGAGGTAGCTATTCATACTCACAAAAGTAACGTTTATGATTAAACCGTTCAGCCCCAAATTCGGGTGGGTCACTATTTGGATTATTGCCCAGACCCATTTGTCATACCCACTCTTTGGCATATGTTAAGTTTGGATCCAGATGACCAACACCAAAGTCATCCTGCTCACAATTAGAAGAAAATGTCAATTTAGCTTCAAAATAATGAATGGTGTGCGTTAGACACAACAATAATAACTTTGGGAACTCAGTTTAACAATGAGCTCTATTTTGCACCAAGATCTATGACATGTATACATTTAGCAGAAGCTCCATCAACCCATCAAGTGCATCATAACTATGAAATCACAACAAATGACTGTAAGAATTAAACCCAAATAATGGTTTAGAACAGAAGAAAACTGATCTGGAACAATACGACCAACTACCAAGTACTAACCAGAATGTGAATTGCGAAGGTGTCAGTAATTTCTAGATCAATTGGAAGTAAAATATTGTCCTAAAACGTTTAATACGTTTGCTTTAGATGTCTGCTTTATGTAAATAGTTACTAACAATGATGAATTAGCAATAAAATGCTGATATCGTGACACATGGACATAACATATACATACATCGGCACCAACTCTTTCGCATTCAACTGCTGATACAGCAGGGATTGAAAGTAGTCTGTTTCGACCAACCCAAACACGTCTATCTCCAGTAGCAGCTGCCATTTTAGTTATGATCTTCATTTTTTTGTAAGGGCAAACTTTAGAAAAAGGTGAGGGAAGTTCCAATAACTCCCGATGTAGGTATAGTAAGTTCATTCCGCACATTAAAAGGACCGTAAGTTCAGTTTTGACTACAAAAAGGAGTGAAAGTTCAATTTTATCAACGAAAATGTAAGGTAAAATTGGAAATTTGGTTACCTACATCAGGGGTCATTATGTAAATATCATAACAAAGTTTGTTAAGTTAGTTAATTAGGTTAGATGTTAGTTAGAAACGGTTAATCACTGTATATAGCTAAGGTTGTATGTTCATTTCCAATTAATGAGAGATAATAATTATTATAATTGCTTCCGCGTTTTCATGTTAAGTGCACAAATAAGTAAAACTTAATACCTAACATGCATGGTAGCTGGGATGTTTAGTCTCCAAATTATCAAACTTTTGACATTACTGTATTATTTTTCATAGATCTATTTACTATTCAGTACAACTTTGAAGTTAAATACAGATATATTAGAAGGGGAATTACAAAGTAAATCCAATCCGACTTAAAACATGCATACACATTGAGAAACGCTTTTGATAACAGATTCTAATAGAGTAATACAGTCAGTTAATACTATACAACGAAATATGTATATGTATATGTATATAATTTATAATTTATAATAAAATACCTTTTTGAAGTGGCAGGTTTTTGGACGCAAAATGTCTGATCTGGCTCGTTGGCCCAAATGGACCAAAAGGCTAAACCCGTGTTCCGTTCTATGATGATCTATCATTTCTCGTGTGCTAAATGTTGTTTTCATTTGGGCCCGACAATTGCATTGGTCGGCCTAACCCAAATCTTTAAACAGGTCTTATAAATATATATTTTGATTTTGATGTGCTTACAAAAAGTCCTACCAATTTCATTGATACATAAACCAAAACAGTAGGTTAAAAAAATGAGAAATGTCATTGATACATCAACCAAAACAATTGGTTAAAAAAATTGAGAGAAAAATAGTGAAGATATATGTCACAATATGTATATATTAATTTGGCATATATTTTAGGCATATCGAGGGTTATGGTTCTTGTGTACGGAAATCTTAAAAGAAAAAACCTTTAGATGCCCTCTTTTTGGCTACGGGAAAAGGATTATTTGTGTTAGCATACGTACTAACGTAGTAACGTACATATATTCAGTTACTTTGTAGCTTAGCCCAAACTCATTGTACCTAGCCCATACTCATTGTAACTCATGTATCTGGCCCATAGCCCATTGTTTGTCTTATATAATCTGATGATTGGAGATAATAGTTTTCATGGGAAATTATCAATATCAATTTGGGTAGACCTCATTTTTACAACCTAAATTACCATAAAACATTGTCTCTTCTTACAGTTCTTAAGCCACACAAACATATACGACTAGGTGATAAACTACCGGAAGAACTGAAGGTATTCACCCTCATTGCAATACATAGATATCGGTTCTCACTTTACGATCCCTAGATAGCTTCTAACATGTTGTTAGCCATTTCCTGTTGTAGCGTTAAGCTTATAAGTATTTATCCTAGATATTATTTTGTTGTTGATAAAAAAAAAGTATTTATCCTAGAAAATCTTGGAACCTGGAATCTTTTTTATTGACCAACAGGGACGGAGCTACATTAAAGCTAGAGATAGTTCGGGTTATGAGTTTATTTGTCTCGTGAAGTGAAAGATTTGTTTGAAATAAATTGTAATAGTTTTTGTTGGTGCTACCTCTGCTACGGGTCTAAGAGAATATAATCCGTATCACACATTTTTCTCTCTTAATATCAGAATATTTATATGAAGTGTACGATAAAATGGTCAATAAATAAAGAAATAACAACTTACCTTATAAGGTACTCTCCATTCATTCTTATTCTTTAATACTGGTTACGATTTAGGGGATGATAAACTTGAATGGTTTAACTTTATGACGTAAATATATGTAATTGCCAAAAGCATAAAACATATTATAACTTTAGCCACCAATCCGCGGTAGTTACGAGACCAGAAATTGTTATAGTATCTAAATAAAAATGAGTTGTTCAAATTATATACCTGTCAACAACTGAATATATAGCTATTAAAAATTGATAGTTGATTGCTTTCTGTCTACAACAATTTTCAGCTTAATAAACAATATTTTAATACTTATAAAAAAAGTACTAACTAATAAAAGATGACATTGTATTGGTTTTGGTTAGTAATGATGGAGAGTGACCTTTACAAGATCACAAGGGTATTGTGATTCTTATAGCAACTAAAAGGCACAAATTAGATGGGTGGACAAGAACAAATAAATAGAAAATGGACTAGTGGAGCATAAAAATGGTGTTGGTTATTATTAATCAACTGTATCTGCTTTTATTACTTTTACTTATTAATAATAATAAAGAATATCAAAATCGACAAACATTAAGTACTAACTTAATATTATCATTATTTCTCTAATATATATATATATATATATATTATGAATCAAATAAGAATACTTTAAAAATAAGAACGGTAAGAACGTTTTAAATTTGCATTTATACTCGACAAAATTATTGGATTCTCATTTGTATATCTCAAATATGCAAAGAAAAGTAAATGCACATTTCTAAAAATGTATACAATTTGAGAAAACGATTGATGCACAATTCTAAAATTTTCATCTAAAATCTTGCATCAATCGTTTTTTCTATTTTTATGTATTTATAAGAATACGCATTTATTTTTCTTCACATATTTGAGATGTATGAATGTGAATTTATTGATTTTTGATATACATTTACGAATATGAAATTTTTTATTTGTTTTTATTTTTAAAGTATTCTTATTGGAACTAGTATGCATATATATATATATATATATATATATATATACTTTTGACAGACCAATAAACTAAAAATAGTAGAGACATCCATGTGACTATGTGAGTAGCATCTTCTTTTCTTTTTTAGTTTTTTAAGTTCACTCTGGTCAAAGTAAAGATAAAGAGTTTAAAGAAAGCAAAAGAGCAGCATGCCGTAAAAGAAAATTTTAAAATAACATTAAATTAATGTCATATATAAATTTAAAAAGAAGAAATTATATGAAAATTTAAAACTATAGAATAATACTAAAGAAACATTTCAGTTGGCTGAACAATATAAAAATATATCTTTAATTCACACCAATTAAAGTATATTTTTTAATATCATTGCAAGTCTGGATAGATCATAAAAGTTTATAATAAAGTATCAAGTATAACAGTTTTATATACATTTACATACTTTTATATTTTTTTTATTCTTAACAAAAAGGATTCTTTGAATGAAAAAGACTTTTATCTATCTACTATGGGCCAAACTAGAACCCTTTGAAACTTGGTTGATTTTTTCGGTTTTAGATTTGACCCCAACTTATAGCTATTTGACTAATTATTGACGATACATATTGCGCACAAAAGAGGAAAAATATAAGCCCAAAAAAGTCATCACCATTTCTATAGTTTTAAATTAAGAGGGGCACGCTTTTAATAAGCTGATTTCCAATCAATCAAATTTTTTATAACCAACAACTTGGGTCTTGGGACGAAACGAAATTTTTTAAATATAATATAACAATTGATGATAATATTATCATTAAATATTTAACTATTCAATAAAAAATTTTAATTTTATTAAATTTGTTAAAATTTAACACATAATAATATTATATTTTAAAATTAATTTTTAATTGACTAATTAGGTCTCTTTATTTCACTTCATTTTCAAAATAAAACATCATATTTTAAAGTATTAACAGATAATAGATTATTAAATAATAAACAATTAATTATAATATGGAATCTAACAATCAAAATCTTCAAATTTTATTATAATTATGAATCCAATACCTATTTTAATATATATATATTTAACAATTATAATGCATAATCATATTTAACTTTTTTTTTAGTTATCATATTGTCTCGTGGTCATATATCTATTATCTATATGTATGTTTTTTGTAAACAAAACAGATAACTGATTTTTTTTCAAAAGTTCATTTTTTTTGTATTTTTAGAGTTGATTTATCAAATTTGATACAATTAAAAAATATATATTTATTGTGACTTAACTTATACATGACTTGATTTACAAAAATAGAAATTTTTATATATTTATTTTAAAATGAAAAAAAAATACATATTTATTTATACCACCTATGTGTACACGATGTTTCTCACAAGACTTTTAACTTACTCTATAAGCTTTAAGACTTTTGTCAGTCTCAATAAGGAATAAATGACAAATGTGTAGAATAAACTTCTCTAGGATATTAAGAAAGTATTAAATAAACGTTGTCACTAATTGAGGTAAATAGTAGGACTTAAATTTTGGTCACGGGGAACATTAATTTGGTGATGATGAATGTTAACGGACAACCCAAATTTGTTTCCCCCTTCCCCTAAAAATCACATCTTCCCTGTAGATCAATCCCCTATATATTTATATATATGTATATATGAGTAGGTTCAAGGGAGAAAGAAAAATTGGTGGAGAAGGGGGAGAAAGGTTCCTTTAACTCTTTGATTCAGCAAATTAACTCTTTGATTCATCAAATTAACCATTTGATTAAAAAAAATATTTATTATTGAAAATGTTTTATAAATCATAGATAAGTTTTTATTGAATCACATAAAACATTTTTTGAAATCATATTTATTTTTTTGCTAAATCATAATTGTTTTTTATTTAAAAAAAAATTCTCTCTTTTCTCTCCCAAAGTTTACATCTTTTTAGATCCTGTTACTATATATATATATATATACTCCCTTATTATATATCACCATCTTTGGCTTAAAAAAATATCGGAAATACCTAAATTACCTCTACACCAATTCAAAATAATACATCTTAATTATTCAAACTTTATATCACCTACACAAGTTCCCCCCATGTTTTTTGAATTAAATATCTCAAAAACGGTTAGTCGTAAAATTATAAAATTTACACCATGAAAATCATCATTTTTTCTCTCTGATTATACATTTTACATGATATACTTTTGATGAATTTTTTATTTCACTCTTTGAAATAAAAATTTAAATGTGTTTACATTAACGACTCAATTACTATAATTGTAAACCCCGCTATCATAGTATCGTCTGACACTCCAATCATCATTATTGGCACCACATTACACCGGTGTACATTATATGCAATAGTCAAAGTTTCAAACAAAATGTTTAAATGTATAATTAAGGGTGCCTAAAATTTAAATACTAAAAGGAAATAAACAATTCTACGTGCTAATTATGATTTAGGGATGTTCGTTTCTTTTTTCAATTATTATTTTCTACATTTAACAATTTATTGAGGAGATTGATAAGTTTTTTTTCTAATTTCTTTAAACGTATCAGTCCGGGTTTATAAATTTCAGTTAAATGAAGTTGATACAAATATACAATCACAAATTATTAATATACATTATTGATTTTTTTGAAATGTAAAAAAACGGATCAAGTCCTTTTAACAAGATTGGTAATTATAGTCCCGTGAAATAACATGATAGTATTTTAAAAGAAATAGATTGATGTTATCGATTCAGATTAGACTCTCAATGTTCATCCTAGTATGTTATCGACTCATATTAGACTCGCAATGTTCATCCTATTGTCTCGATATTGACGGTCATGAGTTTTGTTAACGCCCCTTACTGAAAAGTCAGTGATATTGAACGATTGATGTAATAAACATTGGATAAAGTCGGCTTCTCAACAAGCATTTTTCTTAAAGCATACCAACAGATCTAATGGACCACCTCATCACCATCCGAATAAGAAGTTGATCAAGGAACATGCAATAATACAACGCCTCCACATTCTTCCAAGAATCATGGTACTTCCTGACTTCAGGAAATTCACAAACATCTGAACAAGGAGTCAAAACTTGGACCTTTTTGTGAATCTAGAATTCCCAACAAATCCTTAAATACAATAGGATTTTATGCGTAGCGAATCTTTCACTCTACCTATTCTTATTTACGACTATAGAATGTTCTCGCAAATTATGAGTCTCACTTGAAAATTGAGCAAACATCTTTAAAGGACTGTCATTTAAACATTCGAACATATGTAAATGATTGCATCTTATCTTAATTAATATTCAAGGAAACTGAAAGTGTGTTATGATGTGAATACAAATTATTGCTCATATCCTAACGACTTAATGGCTACCCACTGTCGTTATCATTTCCTTTATTTTCTATAAACTCATTTATAATAAACTTGTATAGCGATAATCTAATCACCATTCACCCTTTCTAAATAACCGTCAAAGTTGGAACCTACAACCAAAATTATATATGGCCAATTACATCCAAAAAGAAAAAAAAAGAAAGAAAAAAAAAGTTACAATTAAAGAAAGCAAAAGAAAAGAAAAGAAAAGAACAATTATCACTAAAGCCCCTACAACAATTTTTATTACAATCAAGCCCCAACGGCAGCAGCAACTGCTGCTTTCACCTTTGGCGGCCGTCCTCTTCCCCTCCGTTCACCACTCGCCGTCGCCGGCAGCACAGCCTTTTTAACAGATCCCCCTTCCTTCGGCGGCCGCCCACGTTTCCGACCGCTTACAGCTGGCGTTACCGTCGTTGGAGCACTAGGGTCCTTCGGTTTCGGTGGCCGGCCTCTAGGTCTCGGCGGAGAAACGACGGTGTCTGTCTTCCGAGCAACAGAATCCTTAAATTTCGGCGGCCGGCCACGTCCACGGCGGGGAGGAGCGTTTGGATCAGGTTTAACGTAGTTGTTTTTTACGAAGATGAGTTGGCCGATGGCTTTAAGTTTGTTGAGGTGGTGTGACAGGAGTGTTGTGTGAGCCGCCGGCAGGTTGCCGTACGTTTCTTCGATGTACTTTGAAATCGCCGTTTTGTTTGCCCCGTTTTTTTCGTCTATACTTTCAATAGCAGCAAAAATTAACTGAAAATAAACAATACGTTACATTTACATTCACATTTATTTATTTACAAAATAAAAACCAAAATTGGGTCAAAATTAGTTTTATAAACTTAAAAAAGTTATGAACACGGTTTCTGAAAGAAAGAAATAAATAAAATGGAGCCGAAATTATTTAACCTCAGAGTAGTTTGGAAGATTGGTAAGTTGTTGAGTAGCCATTGGGATTTTGTTGGGAGAGGAAAATGATGCGGGCAGAAAGCTATATTGATAGAGGTGAATAGAGAGAGATCCAAGGGTGGGAGGATATTTAACAAAAATACTAATTATATCAGAGTGAAAAAAAATATATATAAATAAAAATGTTACTTTTATTTCATTTTAAATTAAATGTACAATTTTCTATTAAATCATCCTAAAATAAATATCTTTTTCTCGTATAAACTAATAAAAAAACAAATCGTAAGTGGTAAAGAAGATCTATGATTGATCAAAAAATTATATAATTTCATACCTTTTATACTGTATACATTTTAAAGTGAATACTTTTATTGAAATAAAAAGATATAAAATTGAATGAAAATCTTCAACTTATAAAATACTTATGATATGATAATTTAATATATTTTACAAAATTACTTTAGATATTTTTCTCAGACTTGGAAATCATGTTAAATGGAATGTAAGAATTGAATCCTTGTCAGGTATCTTCCATTTAGATAGGCACAAAATCAAATATAAGTAGTAATTGATAATAATTTCCACGATTTACTTGAATTAAATAAGAAAAATGATGTTATATTTACCATAGGCTTTCGTAGTTCTTCACTACTCTAGCACGTTTTATTTTTTCTAGCAGGAAATAAAATTTAATAAGCAAAATGGGATATTACATATTTCATATTCAATAGGTAAGAGTGTTATTCAATTAAATTATTCAAATAAATTATGTGAGTTTCAGATTATTCGGATCGTGTTAATCAGGTTTTTAAGTTTATTATCAACCTGTAAATCGAATTGAATAAGAGTTTGGATTATTTGAGTTTAGGTTATTCGGACTCGAGTAATGTATTTTAACCCGAATATATGATATTATAAATTTTTGCATATTGAAAAAATTTAACCTTTACAAAACGACACTAATAATTTATATAAATAATCATAAGTAATTTATTTGTATATTATACATATATATAATCATAAATAACTTATGACAAAACTACAATCACTGCCCCTGTGATTTTTCGTTTTCTCACACATCACCCCTCCCAACTTTTTATTTTAATCTCTGACCTTGTGGTTGTTATTTTGCAACATAACTCATCCCTCCCCTAACGCTCATTAGTTTTTCTCCGTTAAGTGGCCAAGCGTGCTTAATACGTAAGGTTACATTTGTAAAATTACCTCCCCCCACCTAATTTATTCCCTTTTCTTCCTCATTCAAAATCAATCTCGTTCAACTCCTTTGAAACTTTGCTCTGTTCAAACTCCTTTGAAGCTTCGAAGTAACTGGTGAAATTCATCGTCAACAATGGTCGTCATTTGTGCTTGTGGTAAAACCGCGGCTGTTTAAACATCATGGACAAATAATAACCTAGGTCATCGATTTTATGGGTGTACGCAAATGGTAAGTAATTTCAAAACGCGCAATTCATAATTGATGGTTTGAACCCTAATTTTTTATAATTGTTTGTACTCAACAATAATTTTGGATTTAATAGGTGCTTTAACCCACCCATATGTCAACGATCATTGAAAATAATATCTGGATTGCTTCGAGCAAGTGCAAGATAAATTCATAGGTTGAAGAAGTATCTGATTTGTAGTTTGGTGTTTTTTGTTGTTTATGTGTACCTTTTTTAGGATTAAGTAGAGTATTTATGTTAAATTTTTAGTTATTTTGACTTTTGAAGTGAAAGTCACCTATTGGTTGTAAGAGGTGCAACTTTTATTTACTTGAACAATAATGACATGGTATGAATTATGGTTAAACATGTATTCATACACCATTAGGACAAAGTTTTTATGCATGCATCCACACACTAATTTGCAGTATGAAAATTACAATCAAATTGAAACATCAAAAACACATATATTGAACTAGTTAAACATAAGTTTGACCAAAAGACATGGATTAAACATCCAAAACACATAAATACAACATAATGTTTTACCAAAAGAAGTCAAACTAGTCGATACAGAAGTTATACTAACCAAAATAACAAACACTTAATTGACACCTCCAGTAACACTAGCTTGAGTTCCAACACCACTTTGACTACTTCCAACACCCATTTTACCACCTTTATACAAACATTGACTACTTCTAATAACAGTTTGACCATCTTTTCCACCACTGTGACTACATCCAACACCACTTTTACCACCTCTCCTACCACTTGTATTGTTTTTTATCCCCTTATGTTCATCTTTGCACGTCTCTGAATTATATCCCCTATTCTTACACTTATTGCATGTCACTATTTTCCCAGACCTTGTTAACTTTCCATCTCTAACCATTTGACTAGAAACCTGTAAGCTTTCTTCATAGACACCCTTAGTCCCCTTTTTCTTTGGCCTACCAATTGGAGCATGATGAAATATAGGCACAAGCTTTGTAGGACATTTTCTTTGTCCTCTTTTTCTTTTCAAGTGTCAAGCTTATAGGTAGGATGAACCCAATCTCTAGGAATACCTATATCAAAACCATTAAAACCCATGTTCCAAATTGCGGCCACAACATGTTCACATGGGATCCTAATTAATTTCCACCTTCTACAAGAACATTCGTTCTCTCTCATATCTACCACACACTGTTCTAACCATTTGCCCTTACATTGGTACTTATGTCCACCATTCCAAGTGACAGTAATACCCACCACTACAAATCATCTTCAGGATTCTTTAAAAATCGTGTGCAAGAAATGGTGTTCTCTGTTTCTACAACTGCATAAGCTACATGATAGATCACATTATTTGAATCAATTCCAGCTACACTTAACCCTTGACCTGGGTATGGTCCTTTCATGAAAACACCATCTAAACCAATGATTTCCCTTAAACTTGCTTTGAAGCCCTTTCTCAATGCACCCAGACAGATATATAGACGTTTGAAAACCCTTGTCAGTGAATTATGGTTAGGTTCTGACTGCATATGAAGCCTAACAGTTGTGCCAGAAATGGTAGTTTTTAACTCCAATATGTAATCTCTTAAAATTGAATATTGTTTTTAGTAATGCCCCCTCAATCTCTTAAAATTGAATATGAATCCTAACATTTATCTTTATAGTCTATCACATTAACCTGTTATATTCATTATCCATTTTAATATATTTATGCTTATGAATAAAACAAAACGGTATAATTTCAAAAACTATATTTTTCTTCTCAGATACTATTATCTGCTCAAGAATATATGGTATGCTATGTAGCTTATGAAAATTAATATTTAAAACTATTGGTAAGTATTATACTTGAAAGTTAGGGAAAATTAAAGTTTTTTTCGGTTGATATCTACAACATATATCTAAAGTTGAATTATAGATACATAAAATGCTATTGAACAGTAAAAACATTTTTTAATTCCGTATTTACATGCTATTAACTTTACAATTACAGGGGCCTAACTTTTTCGTTATGGCATAGGGCCTCTAAAAACAGCGGGCCGACCCTGCACCCACCTCACCCCCACCACCACCTACTAGCTGCCTCCAATCACTATCCGCCTCCAGATTCCTGCAACCATCACCGAATACTATATTCCAGCGGCCAAATTTTATTTTAATATTTTTTTCCTTTTCTGTATCCTTTCTTTTAATGTATTATTTACTTTTTAATACATTTTTTGTTATTTATTTTTATAAACTTTAAATAATTTTTTTAAGTAAAAACCTTTTCTGAAATTTTAGTGTCATTTTTGTTATTTTTCTAAGTTTTAGCAATCGATTTTAATTCAACTATTATACAGTTTTTTATTATAAAAATATGATGCACTAATTTAGAACATGATGCATTGTTTATTGATCGATAATGCAGGGTGTTTTATTTAGAGTAATATGCAGCGTGTTTTAAAAATCATGATACAATATTTATCAACTGATGACGTAGTGTGTTTTAATTTAAAAACATAATGCCCTTTGTTAGTTTGAAAGTACGAGGGGAGAAACTATAATATTAGAAAAATAAAAGGGGTGAAATGAAAATTAGTAAGGTGACATGAAGTGATACATAACATGTTATGGTTGGTCTCATCCATTCCATCCCTTCTTTTCATAATGAGCCTTCTCTCATGAACCAAACTCTCGCTTACTACATTACATATTATTTATGTATTTTATTTAACTTTAATTGTTGTGTTTTCTCGTTCCATCTAGACGAAAATAATGGGCCAATGTGAGTCATATTTATGGGGGGAAAATTACACGGATCGTCCGTGTGTTTTGTTAAAAATTTCACTTATCTTACCTTGCACTTTTTTGACATTAATCATCCCTGTATTTGCAATTTCTTGAACGGATCGACCTTTTCCTTAAGGACCGTTAGTCAAGTTCATTAAATCTTGGCATGTGTCATGCATGTGAGGGTACAATGGTCATTTCAGTGAATTAAGTGACTACATATGTAGTTGTAACCATAGGGACCATCAATGTATTTTCTTTTTCAAATTTAAGATTCATTTAAATTTAATATTTTTTCAATTTTATTTAGTTAGTTAATTTTTTAATAAGATTTTCAATTTAATTTAATTAATTTCATATATTTTTTGTAACAATTATTTTTTATTTGACAATTAAAATGATAAACTTGAATATTTGTTTATTATAGTTTCTGTAAGGGTTATAATTTACACCAATTCATTAAGAATATCATAAAAAATTTCAAATAACTATTACCAACAACTATCACATTTTACCACCATTTATCGTCAACAAACACGCACGTACAAACCATTCACTCAATTGTGGACTCGAAAAAGAAAAACAAAAACAAAGTTGAACAAATATGATAACATTGACCGAAACTTTGAAGCAACAAAACCTAGATCGAACGAAAAAAACAATACCAAAACTTATATAGGACTTAATAGCATAAATAAGTATGTGAATTTAACCATAAAAATAGATGTAAATATTGATAATAAACACAAAATTGTAAAATCAAAACCCATGAACACAAATATGTAGGTTGATACTGGTGGTCAATTGTGACAGTTATTAGCATCGGTTATTTGGAGAAAATTATTATATTCTTAGTAGGTTTGTGTATATTAGAACACTTAGAGAAACTAGAATAGTTGATCAATTTAATTGTTAAAAAAATAACCGTTGCAAAAAAATATATTAAAATAATTGAATTAAATTGACAAGCTTATTAAAAAATAAATTAACTAAATAGAATTAAAACAAATATCAAATTGAAATGAATTTAAAGTTTGAAAAAAAGTAACATGGACTTGAATTATTATATTCTTGTCGTTACAATTACACTCGCAATCCCTTAATTCACTGAAATGACCATTGTACCCTCACATGCGCGACACATGCCAAGATTTAACGGACTTGGCTAACGGTCAATTGGAAAAAAGACGACTCGTCTAAGAACTTGCAACTACAGGGATAACCAATGTCGAAAAAAGTGAATTAATATTTGAAATTTTTGACAAACCACAAAGACGATCCGTATAATTTTTTCTATTTATAAGTCAAAGGAGCAAATTAAAAATTGTAATTTGAGTACATACAACATTACAACCTACTTATTCTCATAATTGTTAGTTAGTTAGCATTTTAATGATTATATTTTTGGAATTGTCTATCCAACTCAAATAACTATTTAAAGAAAAATGAGTTAGTGTGTGAGAATGTATTTAAGTTTACTTCAAACTTTATAGTGTGTATTCAACTTCATTTTGGTCTATTGTGTTAACCAACTTTCAAATATCGTTATTGTATATACCAGGTATTACTTTTGATGATGTGTCAACTTGTATGGATGACACGTGACACCATACATAGATGACACTTCAGTAAAAGTACCATTAAATACATACACTAGCAATATTTGAAAGTCGGATGTACACAATAGACCAAAATAAAGTTAAAAATACACTATAAAGTTTAAATTAAAGTTAAGTTTATTCCTCACATTAATTCCTAAAAAAAACTATAATTAAAGGAATAATAAAGTATTTACTTGTCAACCTACCCGTTTTCACAATCATATTACCTTTTGGTGACCGATTACCAAACATGCTCGACCCACCATATTTGACCACATATAAGGTTTATCGACTTGGTAAAACCAAACTCTAATATAAAGTAGGGAAGAAACTATCTTAAACTTAAATTGTGATGAATGGTCAGACTCATCAATTTTTACAATCAACATTCTGCTGTATATACACATGAAGACTTTAATATGGATGTACAATTTTAAATATTGGTTTGGGTTATGTAGTGGCACAAGGCACAAACCTGGCTGGACCGGACTAGTCACAAAAATGAGGAAATGGGAACCCAGAACCCCAAAGTTGACACTGATTTAACCATTGTGTGTACTATGTCTATTTTGTGTAAATGATAGTAGTTTGTTATATTCTATATGATGTTTATTGTGATATGATTATAATGATGTACATGATTAATTGCTTAACCATCGCCAAAATGACCTAGTGGTAGGCGTTCTGTTTCTTCCTAAGAGGTCATAGGTTCGAACCTCGCTAGGTAAACATATTTTAGGTGGTCAGGGAGAGGGTCGGAAACATTAGTCCACATACATCTGAGTAAAAAAACTTACCTACTTTAGATAACCTGAACCGGCGATTAGGACGCGTACATTTGAGTAGAAAAATTCGCCTTCTCTAAGTAACTCGAACATAGAAAACCTTCTCCGTTTACTCATTCAGATGCTTAATTGCTTATTGTGATATGATTTAATAAGTGACTGCCTTGTACTAGTTTGAAGTTCGGACAGTTTATTTTTTTATTTTAATTTTTTGGGGTTTTTGGTGTTAAGTAGTACTTCCTTCTTTCTACTATTATTGTTCAAAAATTTAATTCGTTGGATTTGAGATATTTTAGATAAATGTTTGTTTGCCCTAATAAAGTTGATTGAAAAATTGTAATAAATAAATGATTATGAGTAATAAACGAGAGTAAAATAGAAAGTTTAATAATATTTAATAGTTAATTTTTTTTATAAGTGAACAATTTTTTTAGAACATTTAAAAATAATAACAATAACATGGACAATGAAAATAAGAGGAGAGAGTAATTAATGGTTTGCAAGCTAGTTTTGCACAGTTATGTTTCTTATAAGTTACGATGAATGCAATTTTTCTGTTTACGGTAGGATTTGGATTTAAACAATTTGCAAAATGGATTTATGGTATTTAGAACTATTTTATGATGTTACAAATTACGATTGATATCATGTTATCTTTGTAAGTGGCTAGAATTTCAAAACATATTGATCGATATATGAAATTTCAGGAATTTGAAGACTTATTGAGGACTTGAAGTTGGTCTTGACGGAGAAGAATATTTGCATTTATGCATTTGAGTTCTTGATTCCAGATTTGAATATGTTGGATACTTTGGTCATCATGTTTTTGTAAATTTGAGTTTATGATATGTTGGTATTGAATTTAAATCGACTTACTAGGTATGTATGGTTGTTTTGGGATTCTATAAGCATTTGTATGTTATTTTTTTTTTCAATTGCTTAATCTGGTGCATTGCAATTTCGGACAAAAACTATTTATAAAAATGTGACCCATATGACCTAGAGCCAACCCAACATCAACCTGTTAGCGGGTAATAACTCATTCCCCACCAAATTGGTAGTAATTAATCTCATTAGCTATTCTCTTCCTAATATATACACTCAAAATCTGCTAACCCGTTTAATTTTTTGGGTTGGCTTCGGGTTAAAGGGTCAATCCTTCAATTAAGTAAAAAGTTAAAAGTTCCACCAACCCGAAACTAACCCTCCAAATTTGATTCATATGACCCGAAATCGACCGACATCAAGCCGCCATCCCACTAACCCATTTGACCCATTTACCTCAGCAGGTGATGCAGTCATCCAGATAGTGTTCAGGTTGGGTATTTTTGACCTACCATCCCGTTTATCAAATTAGGACGGGTTCAAATTAGGTACTTTCAACCCGACCCGAATTTCCACCCTTATAATGGTTAGTTGTATAAATCAAGTAACATCAATGATAAAGGTAATATTAAGAAATGCTTATTCCATTGCTTAGTATCCCCTTTTCCATTCTCATTTCCCACTTAGAACCAAGTACACTAATCTTTTCAGTCTTCCCTACAGAGTAATTTATACAATTAATAACACAAAAAAAAAAACCAAATACAACAGAGCAAAAATATGATTGAACCTTATATTATAACTGCATCTACATGTAAAACCTACAAAACAAAATTGTGCCCTTGTGCTCTTTATTACTAATGTGTTTGACAGTCTAAGATGTAACAAAAACTCCTAATTTGTATCTGTATCATATCTCCCTTCTTCCTATACTTCAAACTATAGTCCACTTCTGTACAAAACCAAAATTCAAACAATATCCTAATCTTTAGCAATAAATTCAATATTTACCCTTCAATGGGTCTCTTGCCGTATGGATCTGATACTGAACTCCCAAAACTTGAAACACGATGATTATGATGAGCATTTGAAGTTGAACCACCATAAGCCCATGTGCTAGTGGAACCACTAGCCACAGTGGTAGTTGTGGTTGTAGACTTAGAAGAATGAGAATTTGTCTTACTAGAACTCCCTTCTGAAGTCAATGAACTAGAGGGTCTATGTGGTCTTCTTTTTGTGTCTTGATATCCAGGCTTGGTTGGTTCATCTAGTGAACCTGACTTCTTGGAGAGCATTACCACCACCTGGCGCATGGTGGGCCGTAGCTTTGGGTCAGATTGGGTGCATAGTAACCCGATCTGTGTACAAGTTGCCACCTGGTCAGGCTCAGCTGACGTGGCTAGTGTTGAATCCATGATTTCAACACCTTTTCCCTTCTCATACAGCTTAAACGCCTGCAGATATTTTGATATTAAGCTACACATATTCTATTTTGCTGTATTTGACTTTGAAAGTCAAAAGGTATTCAATTTGACTTAGACATTTGACACTATCAATAAAACTTCTGGACTATATGTACCGTATTCAATAGGTTTCCTAGCAGATACCATCTATAGACTAATTTTAGTTTGTTTTTTTTTTTCCATTCTGAAAGGATCTGTGTATGGTTCTGTTTGTTAAGTATTACATTTGACTTAAAAAGTCAAACTGCAGATGATCCCTATTAGCTTTTAATACGTCAAAGAAAAAGACGAAATGTTACCCAATCAAGTAGACTTTTGCACTCTGGATCAAGGTTGAAAGTAGAATTCTTCTGACCACTAATGAGCTCTAAAACCACTACACCGTAACTATATACATCAGCCTTCACTGATAAATTCCCATGCAAGAGATACTCTGGAGCCATATATCCACTGTATGAAAATGAAATCAATTAGACGCTAAGGGACGCATCATAAACTTAAGACATATTTCTACAAAATTAGAAATAAAGAATTTCATAATAGATGCTATATGCTCTTAAAATTGAGAAAGTTGTCTTTGACTGCTCAAAAGTCACAAGTGACCCTTTACCAGTCAACTATATATGTGTTTAAGAGTATGTTTTGATGCATATATTTGCTAAAAGGTATCAACTTGTTTTGAGTTATTGGGCTAATGGAATTAAAACATGAGTTGTGTGAAAACATACTTGGTACCAGCTACACGGGTATTAACATGAGTTTTATCTTCAGGGTACAGCCTAGCCATGCCAAAATCAGCAATTTTGGGTCTCCATCTTTTGTCTAATAAGATATTGCTGGCCTTTATATCTCTGTGAATGATGCGCTCGTGTGAGTCTTCATGAAGATAAAGCAACCCTTTTGCAACACCAACGATTATGGAATATCTCTTCTTCCAGTCCAGTACAACCCGCTTTTCAGATTCTAAGACCATAGAGATAAATAAAACCCATTGGTATAGCTACTAATGAAACAGGACCAAATTCGATCCTTCTGCTGTGCATGCAAAATCATGAAACAGTTCCTTTTTTGGAAAGTAACCCAAAGTGACCTATTTGCCCATTAGTCTTTACAAAAGATAGTGAACTTGATTGACAAGATTCTTCTGTTTCATAATTGAGCAAATTTGATATCTCACTCTATGGATCCCACGAGAATAAAATTCTTCTATTTCGTAATTTGTCAAATGTCAATCAACCTTAGGTAATGACGAATAAGATAATCTTGTGAGGTTCCAAATCATTTTCTCGCCTAGTTGACAGTGGGCAAATAGGCAAAAATGACTTCAAAACTTTATATAACAAAATTTTGCACCTTTTATTGGGCATCAAGAAAAGGAGTCCTTTCGCAAGGAGGTGCTTATTTGATAAAATGCTTAACAAAGGCTTGTTAAATCGAATGGTAGAAAGATTGTAGGTCTAATTCCATTTTTTCCAAATCACAAACAAATATACACCAACTAGACGTTATAATTAGCTCTGAGCTCTTACTACTTAAGTTTGTCAACAATCCTTACACAAAAAATTAACTCGGCCTAATAGACTAACAAACCTTCTTTCTGTATACTTGTGGAATCATTCTATAATTCGGTTTCAGAATGGGACCACGTCTATCGATATTTTCTACCAAATGATAAAAATAAAAAAATAAGAAGTGATATAATAACAAAACTAATGGGTTAGAGAACATACTGAAAAGAAGCTTGTCAAGGCTCTCATTATCTACATATTCGTACACCAAAACCTTCTCAGGGAATGCACAATAGCCCAACAAGCTCACAACGTTACGGTGCTGTATGCACGCTAATAATTTGGCTTCATTTGTGAATTCCCTTTTTCCTTGCTTTGAGGTCTGTGAAAGCTTCTTAACAGCAATCTCCCTGCCATCATCCAACTTTCCCTACAATTACAAAGGGTCCATTTCATTTCATTACAATACTCAAATATTGATCATTTGATCATCATAAAATCTTGATTCTATACGTTATGCAAGTCAGATTTGAAACTGGATAAAACCTCATATTGACTACATTAATTGAAGGTTGATCATTATTATGAAAGTCTCAACTCTCAAAACAAAATTAATATTTTCAATAATTGAAGTTGAATTTGAAATTCACACACAAACAATTCACTACAATAAGTAAAGATTCATCAGCAGAAAACATAATAATCACAAAAACGCCAAAATAATAATAGTAATCAAACCTTGAAAACAGGGCCAAAACCTCCTTGACCAAGCTTATTTTCAAAATTGTTTGTAGCACAAACTATGGATTGAAATGTAAAAATCTTCTGTTCTTGAGGAACAACAACCTTTGCCAAATCTTCTTCTTTACCTGCTGATGACCAATTGCAGAACCCATAACTATTAGCTATAAAAACACCAAGTAGCTAAAAAACAATTTTCAAAAACAAATAAAAATGTAAACTTTGATGCTGTTTTTAAATGGGTATTAAAGATTATTACCTGTGCAACTGGAGTTGCAGGGTTTGATGAGCTCACCAAAGAAGTTCTTAAATTTGATCATGCTGTTTATCAACTAACTAACTTGAATAAGACTCCATGAATTAACAAAAAGAATGAAAAAAATTTGAAAGGGTGTGATTGTTTTGATCTTTAAAGAAGATGAAATTTGATGATTGACTAACTAGCAAGCAAGGCCAGCTACCTTTTTGGAGGTTAGAATGTTAGAGATTTGACAATTATATATGATCAAACAAGACCCTTTGACCTACAGGACTTTTTCAATATTTATTTACACCAACTTGCGCTCTTTATTAATTATATGTTGGTGTGGTTATGTGGTCAGGAAGAAAATGAGAAGTTAATTAGGAAAATAGGAAGTTAATGAGAAGGTGACATATATTTTCTTTTCATTTATTTTCTTCCTTTATATTTTTCTCTTCCTTCCATTCTCCTCCGCCTTCGTTACTTAAATTCTCCTCCGCCTTCGTTACTTAAATTCTCCTCCACCTTCGTTACTTATCAGATTCTAGCTATCACTGCCCGTTGAATTTCAACTGCAATCGTTAGATTATGACGACTTTTTTATATACTTTTATTATTTTTTCCTTTCAATCTCCATTTTTACTTTCTTAGATCCAATTTTATCTATTTTTATTTAATATTTTTAAACCTTTATTTTAACTTTTTTATATTTTTTTTTTTCTATATCTTCTTTTTTCCTTCATTTAGGTTATTTTAAACTTTTGTTTATATGTTTTTTGTGCTTTATTTGATTATTTTTAATCCTTCATAATGCTAAAATTCTTTCTAATCTCGAAAACTTAAATACATTGCATCATAATTATAAATTTAGTCTGTCATATTTAAATGTACAGTTCATCGTAATTGAAAGTATAGTGCATCAAAGTAATAATGATCGTAATACATCATAGTTAAAAGTCAAGTGCATTACAGTTAAAAGTAAGGTGCATCATGGTTAAAAGTCAAATGCATCATAATAATAAATACATTGTGTCATACTAAAAAGTAAAATGCATTGTAGTCAAAAGTGTATTGAATCATAGTTATACCCTTATAGTGCATCATTGTAATATCTGCAGTGCATCATAGTTAAAAGTACAACTCATCATAGTTAAAAATCAGGTGCATAATAGTTAAAAGTCAGGCGCATCATAGTTAAAAGTCAGATGTATCATGTGCATCATAGTTAAAAGTTAAGTGCATCATAATAGTATATTTTTCGACCGACAAAATTAGAAAATTATATTACCAATCAGAATTTAGCGCCGACAGGTGAAGCCATAGTTGAGGAGGGTGGAAAGGGTGGTAAGTGGAAAAGGAGGAGGTGAAGAAGAAAGGAAAAAAAAAAAGAAAAAAAAAAGAAGTATAAAAGACACTTGTTACTCCCGATTGATTTTTTGTCTTTCTGGAATATAACCACTTTGTATTAATATGAATTCAATTTGTGATATAGCAAAGTAATTAAACAGAATGTGTTGTATTTGTCAAAGTTCAGAGTTATTTCAAATTATTTATGGTTTGTAGTTTTACGACTTTTTAGGGGAAAAAAAAACCATATACAATGGTTACTTCACTTTCAAATATTTAGCTTCTAATATTTAATTTTTTATAAATGTTTGAAAAGAGAGGTTTTAGTTTAGTGATACAAAAGAAGTCCATCAAAATGAAAAGATCGTGTGTTTTAGTTCCACTTATAAATGTTAAATAATATATAAGAATCATACTTGTGACATTATTATCTTAATTTGAAATTTAATTAACCAATCAGAGGCTATAATTTAATTAAAATAAATTTTTTAAAATTGAGTAAAATTAGGTATTTAATGACATCATAAATTATGATTTTAAAAAGTAGAACAAATAACTATTTTAAAGATAAACATAGTAAACAAGATAATTAGTAAATAATACTATTAACATTGTCTAAATTATATATTATTAATTAATTAATGAATTAATATTTTTTATATAGGTTTTTAATAGTTTTATGTTGTTTGTTATATGAAGTGTTTTGAATTCAAGATTACTAATCATATTTCACGAATTACATTTGCAATTATTTTCAAAAATGTTCAAATAATATTCTTTCATATTTTTCAAAACGACCCGTATATACACACGAGTGTAAAACCTAGTAATGAATATATAACATTCATGATTGTTGTACACACTATGTTTATTAAATTATATGATTGTCATTATTAATATATACAGTACAAAAATTTGAAAAGCAATTCACTTGTGACAGTTTAACTTTAAGTTATCAACTATCAAACTTATTAGTCTTACACGTTCAATTTCTTTTATCGGTCTATACAGATGTAAGTTACATTAAATTGAAATGCATGTATTTCATTTTTATGTACAACTAATAAAATGGTTGTTTAAACTAGTGAAAACGCTATTAGTGATAATAATTCTAATGTAACCTTTATAATCCTAAGTTGCGACAATATTTAGTTATTCAAATCTATGCTTGTTATATATCTAAAACCCTTATAAAAAATGTTGTAACTCTCTTTCTTAATCTTTAAATGGATATCGAAAATTATCATTTTATCTCTCAACTTATGAAATATATAAATCATTCAATTAATAACATATATTCTATAATACTTTTAAATATTTTTTTTCTTCTTTCATATTATATTTTTGAATTTATAATTACAATAATTTAAATTATTATAAAAAATTTATTTATTTAAAAATTAATAATAATTTTTATATTCAAATACAATTAAATATTTACCACTCATCACTAATATGTAAAATCTTTATCTGATATCGTGTGCGATTACGATGCTACTGAATTCATTATTCATCTAAGAATACACGAAAGAACAAGACCAAAAGATGTGGCAAATGATAAATTTTGAGCTATTATTGCAATTATAAATACAAATCATATAAACCAAGGGCCCTTGTATTGTAGTGTTTGTCGGTTAGCCAACCATCACTATCTTCATTATGAGTCACATATATAAGATCTGAAGTTCATCTTTGACCAAGACTTGGCAAAAATTAGCAGCTTTGACTTTGTACACCTCAGCTATACATATTCAAAAACTAAGAGCACTCACAGGATTGGGGAATAGAGGGTGAAAGATGCCACGTGGGGGGTGAAAGGCTAGGTGAACCACTGGAGCAAGTCAACGTAGATAGAAGTTTTAAGTCATGAGAAAATTACCCAGATAAACTACTCAAAGCATTTGATTTGAATATAATTTATCTCAGAATTTTTTTCATAGGATAGACGACAAAATCGTTAAAATACAATTACATATCTGACGATTCAAGCTATCTCTCCTTAACTACTAAAAAGTAGTCCCGTGTCCTATTAAAGTCGCTGGTCAGCGATCAAAACGCAGAAAATCACCTACCACAAAATAGTGTCAAATGAAATTGCCGAAATAAAAATATACGTTCGGCGAATTTGGTTATTTAGCTTGATCAAATTAAAATGAGCCACATATAAAAAAACATCATTTGTGAAGAGAATCGCCAATCAATGTGTCAAACAAAAATTGTGACAATGCAATTTAATTATGAAAATTTAGCAATTCTTTTGAATTTTTTATTTTCGGTGATTATACATAACTATTTGGCCTCAAAATATGCCAAATCCTGCACATAAAATTGTGTTTTGACTTGTATTTCTTTTGTTTGTTCGTTTTTGAGGATTTCGAATACAGGGTATTTGATATATCCCCTCAACTATTTGGCCTCAAAATATACCAAACCCTGCACATAACATTATTTAATTTTTACAAATTGTAATTATACATCGACAACTCGCCACATATTTACGATATTACCCCCGAATTGAAAAGGGGATGAGTAGAAGAAGCATAAAAGTGAGTGAGGAGGATCAACCACCTTAATTTAGTTTTTATTAACTATTAATATGCTTCTTCATTTTGACACCACAATATTTTTAAATCGTAATTGTCAAAAACAAAAATTTAGACCATTACTAATCTACTATCATAGTTAATTAATTTGATAAAAAAAGAAATAATATATCAAATTGTTAATTTACCGTTAATAATTAGTTGTACTCCGCTGCATAACGTAGGACTTAGACTAGTTATTACGTACAAGTATTACAAATTTTGATTAAGGAAACTAAATATGTGTTCCTAATCATTCTATAATTTTCTTTTAGAAAAGAAGTGATCCATCAGATTTGTAAACAATGAGATTACGTTTATCAAATTAACACCGTCAAAATTTTAAACTAAATTTATAACTCTGCAAATTTATATCAATATCTTTTTTTATAGATAGCACGAGTTATGAGTTAGTCCAGTATTCTATATTTAATATTCCAGCTAACAAAAAAAAACAATTCTAATATATTAGCTTCAACGTCCTCCTTATTTAACTCCTTTCGTTGTTTTTACATATACGATTAACATAACGATACTTGATGTATTTTGCTTATAGAAAGTAAAACGAGTGGAACCCATGATTTGGATTATAGTATCGGAAGTGATTGGGTGTTTGAAAAAGAATTAAATGGATGAGTGATGTGGCAGTAAGATGATAGTCAATAATTCGAGTAAATAAATTTATTCTTGTAAATGATATAAGATGAAACAATAATGCTGAATTGAACATGTCACAGACTAGTCTCATACCCAACAATATTCTCTAATAACAAGTAGTAGTAGTAGTAATAACAAGTAGTAGTAGTAGTATTCATATTTTATGAGTAACGGAAGTCCGTTTACAATCTTATCTTATTTGTATATAACAAAAAGGGTTAAAGTATTTTGTCACCAACGTACTCTTTTTTATTTTTTGAGATTACCATCTTACTTATTTTAATACTAATGTCACCAACATACTTGTTAGTTACCTGTTGAGGTCACCAACATACTATTTTTGACCAGGAAACATATTTTTTACATGAAATTGTCAAGGGTTAAAGCCATTTGTCACCAACCTACTCTCCCTCATTTTTCGAGATCACCATCCTACACATTTTAATACTAATGTCACCAACATACTGGTTAGTCACTTGTCGAGGTCACCAATATACTTGTTAATCAATAACGTTAATGATTACTTTGCAACATTCTTTTTAATATTTATTTTAATTTGTGTGCTTTTAATCTTAAAAATTTCAAGTCATTTGGAGCAATAAAACCCGATTTTCCAATATTTTAAGATTAAAAGCACACAAATTAAAATAAATACTAAAAAAAATTCAAATGATATAATCTTTGTTGTGGGGTGTTATTTACTGATATAAACACCTCATAAAAAGTTTCAATAATTGTTGACCTTGGGAATTAATTTTCATGATTAAACACTCTATTTTGTTAATAGGTTTGTATTAAATTAAAGAAAATACATATGGACTTAAAAATTCTCAAATTTTTACAGAAAGTTTATATCCAATATATAGTTTATGAAAATAAAGTTTGGTAATTTTGGAACTAATATTCATGTGTTTACACAATTATGATTTCAAATTAATCATTAACATTATTGATTAACAAGTATGTTGGTGACCTTGACAAGTAACTAACAAGTATGTTGGTGATATTAGTATTAAATGAGTAGGATGGTGATCTCGGAAATGAGGGAGAGTAGGTTGGTGACAAATGGCTTTAACCCTTGACAATTTGGGTACAACGTGTGAAAAGTAACCGGTTGTTCCGGTTACTGGTTAACGGTTGGTGACATCGAAAATTTTTTAACAAGTATGTTGGTGACGTTAGTATTAAAATGAGTAGGATGGTGATCTCGGAAAATAAAGAGAAGTACTTTGGTGACAAAATGCTTTAACCCTTAATAATAAAAGAAAAAAAAAAACCCGGATCACATCTACTAATATACAGGTCTAATCTTATACATATTATCAAATATTGAAACGCCGAGATACAAGACAGAGAATTTATAAGTTAAAAGAGGTGTTGAGTGAATTAAATGAACATGACGAGGTTTAGTTAAAAGTTAAACGACTTACTCTATTGTGAAGTTATTGATATCTATTACATATATAATACATATATAATATAATTGAATTAAAAATAGAATATAAAAAGATCAACCTACCCTCATCCATGTTAATAGAGTAAATCGAAACATGATACAAAGAACATATGCTAGAGTTTATAATTGATGAAATCAATGGTCAAATCAACACTTCCCCTTCCTCAAGATTGAAGTTTCTCTCTGAATGATCCTCCCCGTCTTAGTGTTTGTAAATGCATCAAACTTTGTCAAAAAAGCTATTGTGTGTATCGTACTTTACGAGGCTCTATTAAATGTACTGAACTCGTAAAAACATATAATTGTATGTAATATTTTGACGTGAAACTTTGTATGAGTGACACGTGGATGCTTTGTATGTGTGACACGTGACCTAATTACATAAAATTATGTGTTTTTACGAGTTGAGTACATTTAATAGAGGTGTTCAAAGTACGATACATACAATAGCTTTTTTTAAAAAGTTAAATATATTTAAAAACACATAACCTTATATAATATCGCAAAAAACATTTAATCGAAAAAAGACAATGGTGCACAAATCACTTTTTTCCACAGTCAACAATATGACCAATAACTAATGAGCTATATATTTAAGATTTGGGTTTACAACAGCAAAATTTAATAGGATCGATAATAAAAAGTATATATATTCGGGACATAAGATAGTTCATAGAAGAAAAGATTTACAAAGAGGGGGCCAAATGATCATAGGCCCATTATTTATATTCGTTTCAAAGATTGAATAAGCCCATTTAAAAGAACCGAGCCACAAGACCCACAATGAGCATCATGGATTCAATATGGTAACTTGATCAATATGGTATTGGAGAACACTACGATTTTATAAAAATCTTTTGGTGATAACATAAGTCAGGAGCGGTAATTTGGATTGGATCGAGTGGATGGATGTGCATTGCAGATTCATCGGTCAAAACTAGTCAATTCAAACCCAGTCCGATTTTATAAACGAGTTGAGTATTTTAATCCAACCCGAACTTACTAATCTAGACCCGATCCAACTAACCCATTTTTTTAATCAGGTCAACTATTTGACAGGTCAGCTTTGAATTCATATTTCAGTTTTGAGTCAAATTGGTCACATGGGTCAAATAGAGCAATCTTTTTGAACATAAACAATGCTTATAAATTTTAAAATAATCAATAAATATTACATGCATTTTAATTAAATACAAAATAAAAAGGTTTAAATATTGTCATATATAAATTAAAATAAAATTTAAACTATTAAAATTTATTCGGGTTGTCGGGTTGACCTTGAGTGACATAAACCCAACCCAAAAAACATCAGGTAGGAGGGTTCCGAGTTGTCGGGTTCGCGGGTCAAAACCCCAACCCAAACTTGTTTATTTTAGTGTTGGGTTTCAGATGTATCGACAATTGTCAATACTAACATAGACCACTCCCAATTATGGACGTGTTATTTGGGTGTCAGTTGCGTCACCTCATCGCTTCTCAAACTGACGTAAAACCAACATGATTGTGTCAATCGTAGGTGTCATTTTAATTTTTGAGTCTCACATTTACTCATATACCTCTATTATTTTACAGTAAGTAAAAAATTGAAAAGAAAAATTCCTCGTCAGTATACTGACGACATGACGGTGTCAAAGGTGTTAGTTTACTGAAGTGTCTTGGTTTCAAACCGACCGTGACATTGAGACTGCTAAAGTTAAAGTTCTCTGTCCCAATTACTATTTACTCTTCAGATGAATTGATTAACTATTTCTTCTTTAATTTATGAATCATACTCAGCAAGCTTGAAAAATAGAGTGAATAAGAAATCATTACACACATTACATTTAACTCTAAACAAAATACCCATTTTACATACTTACAAATTACACTTGAAGTGGTAAAGAATAAGGCTCCTCCCCTTTCTTACTACTCCAAAACAAATAAAAAAGGAACTAGGAAAAAATTACATGAAATAATCCCTACACCTAACTTCCTATAAAGAGATAAACACATGAATTCATCATCCACCTTTTCCCCTCAAAAGGTTGAGATGAAATTCCACCTAACCCACAAGGAAAAATTGTTTTTTTTTCTTGAAATATATCTTCTTCTTTTTTGTAACAGAATGATTAAATTCAGAATAATAATGCTTTAATACCATATACATGACACAGTAATAGTTGTATATTATTCTGAACTTATCTATTTTAGCTTTATAAATATGTTATCTTTGAAAACAAATTAATGAAAAGGAAAAAACTTCAAACCAAGAAAAGAACAAAATTTGGTAGCTTAGCCTTCCAAATGTGACCACTTCCTTCTATAGATGGATACTCTGGTACTCTCTCAATATCTTTAAGCCGACACGTCAGTTTTCACCTATAGAATTTGCCTAAAATGAAAAGAAAATTTCAAAGAAACGGACCAAAAAGAATTAATAGTTTTACCCACGAATCACGAATTTTCATCTTACAGTAAATTGCCTCGTTATACAGTAACGAGACAATATATGTTAATAAGATGAGAATTCCGATTCCTATGGATTTGGCTAGTAAAGAAAATAATCAATCATGTTACGATTGTTACCATTGATAGTATCGTGGAAGATCATAGAGTGCCATTGGTGAAGTTCTTTGCTCGAAGATCGACATCTCTAAGATCGCGTAGATGTTGCAAGATTTCTTGAAGAAGTTCCATTCCTTTGTCGCCTTTCTTTAACGATCCAATGCAATGTTTTAGGAATTCTCTATCGGCTTCTAGTGCTTGTAATCGTACATATAGTTGATCAACTTCCTCTTCAATGTCGATTCTCTTCTTTTGTAACTCAAATAATGTGATGGCGGTGTTTTCCATCTTGCTGGAGTGGAATCCGTTTTCATGTCCATTTGACATCATCACCACATCGTCGCTCTCAGTATCAAGTGCTTCGAAAAGAGGAAGAAGTCTTTTCCCCGTTGAACCAATGACTCGTCGATCTTGATATTGTGTCTCGTATGCTTCCTTTGGGAATCCGTTTGTGATACCATTGACTTCTTGACTATCGTAATTGTAATTCCCATTTTGATGTTTCCCATTCTCTTCAAAGTAATCCTCTATTTGCCTTAACTCACTAAAGTGTCGATCTTCTTCGTCGCCCAAAGTGAAAAGCTTCTCTTCTAGAACCTTAAGTTGTTCGAGAATCGACATCCTCTCATCTTCAAAGTCAACAAATGACGAGTCAAGACTTATTACACTATCAACGGGGGTATTCTGATTCCTGTTGTCTTGATTCCCATTAAAAGTTTCATCTTCTTTCAGCTCGTGATTCACATCAACCCACATTCCATCCCCATCCTCCGAATGACTACATGAAGCCGAACACGTCCCACTCTTCACACTACTTGCTAAAAACCGCATCCTCTCCTTTGTTTCGTATTCTAACACTTTCTTTCGATACATTTCCAATTCTTTCTCCTTCTTTATCATAAGATCATTCAAAAGTTGCAAAGCTTCTTGATCATATTCAGATTGTTCTTCCATCATTCGTTGGTAATGCAACGCTTCCATTTGCATCGCGGCTTTCTCTTCTTGAAGCCGGTTAATCATAGCCATTGTTTCACTAGCAGCCACTGCAGAAGCACTTCTCTCTTCTTCTAATTCGATATACAAAGCTTGTAATGATTTCCTTTCGGCTCTTAAAGCTGACTTAAGTTTCTCATTTGTGTTAATTGGATCTCCACCCTCCACTTCACTTCCATCAATAGACTCATCAACCATTGATTCTTTTCTTTCAATCATCAACATTGTGTTATCTATTTGATTGAAGTTCGTTAATTCCCCTGCTTTTTCATCTTCTCGAGCTTCTTCGAAACCTAGTACAAGCAAAAAGAGAACAATGTGGTCTCATTTTTGTTAGATAGTTTTAACACAAATTGATGCAACACAACAACGATTAACAAATTTGAATGATTACCATATTCAAGACTAAAATCCAAATCATGAGAACTTGTTGAAGGTTCTTCATGTGATAAAGTATACAAAGTGAAGTTATCTTGAGCTTTCATCTCATCACATGAATCCAAAACTGGTATCTCTGTTCCAATTGAAACCTCGGCTTCTTCATGGTCTGAACAATTAATTCAATTTAACAAAATTGAGCTTCAGAAATTAAAAATCATAAAATTAAAAAAAAAAAAAACTAAAGTAAAAGTTAATATCTCACCTGAATCATTCGCCTCCATTTCTTGAAGTTCTTCGATAGCTGACATAGTTCGATTTGGTTCAGTACTTGCAGGTTTTTCATCAGTAATAGCACTTAAATTTGCATGAAAAACTAGAGAATTCTCTGTTTCTTCAAATTTCATTGAATCAAGCCCTGAAAATTTTGATGATTCCTCCGTTTTTTCAATTACAGAAAGCAATTCCCCTGCATTGTGAAGAACAGAAAGTGTTTTGTCGCTCTGCTTTACCATTCCTTCGGTTTCTGTTTCGATATTCAATTCTGACATAACTTGAGCTTTCTGAAAATCCCCGAATTCTTGATCTTCATTTTCAATTGGGTCAAATGATTCTATTGGTACCAACTGATTCCCACTGTAATCCAAGAAAAATTCAAGATCTTGTTGAGGTGTTTCTGAATTTAAATGTGAGTCATCCTTTTTCTCAAATTGAATTAAATCCTCATTAATTGTTTCAACCTCTGTTTCTTTCCCCTGTATTTCAAGTTCCTGTTTTTCACCAGAATTATCATTATCCAAATCTGATCCGATTAAATCGATAATTGAATTACCATTTTTCGAAAATCCCAAAAAATCCCATGAAGGATTAATAACAAAATAAGAAGAATCATCAAAACTTTTTCTTTCAAACTCAATACCACAACAAGAACACTTAACACACACCTCATATTCTCCATCACTCTCAACAAAATCAATCTTTTTCGCCTTCGAAAACACTAAAGTTTTTGACTTTTCATCGAACCCAGATGAGCAATCCTCACACATATCATGGGATTCTGCTAACTTTCTATGTTTCAAACAAAATCCCAATTGAGAAACTTCTTTAGAATGAAGCTCACATAGAAGATCTCTATCAAGACGAACACACCAGAGACAGGGCGACTTTAGACCGAAAAATCGAGCAAATTCAATGATGAAATATGAAAATATGGAGTTGAGAAATAGAAAAACTATGAGTGTCCATTCAAGAACAGCATAAATAAGAACAAGTGTGATCCTATTTGTATTTCTATGTACCATTGTTGCAAATTTGTTTGCAGCCATATTGTTTGATGCTCTGTTTTTGGTGTGAGCATTTACAAAGAGAGAAAACAGAATGTTTTTTGACTGAGGTTCTAAGCAAGCTTATGAATGGCAAAGACTGTTTTTATATTTTATTGATTTAATTTGTTAAAGATAATATTAGGTTAACAAATCAACGGGAATTTCTAGATTGTTGTTAATTAATTTAATTATATTTGTGGAAATGAAAGAGATATATGTTTTTAATAAGATCTTGGTTGTTTTTTGCTTTTCTTCTACTTGTCGTATATTTAATTTTTTTAATAGAAACAAAGCTAAATTTGTACCCACATTTTGTTTTCAATGGAAATTAGATTGCAAGTATTTAATAAAGACAAATTGGGATTCGGTACTAAATTAATATGATTAAAAATATGTAATTGAAATGAATTTAGCTTATTTAATTCAACTATATTTTAATTTTAAAATAAGAATTAGCAACAACTAAATATTTTGGTAAATATAAATGGGACACTTATAAACGTAATAATAAATAATTGTGATATAACACTTCCCTTTGCAAGACACGATTGACAACTAGAAAAAATAAAAAATAAATGCACTAATATTTATTAAGTATATATTTAAAACATCAATAAGGCTTTCTTATGAATTTGTGGCAAGGAATATACATAGGCCTAACGCGATTATTAATTTTGTATCAAGATATTGAAGATAGTTTGGTTAATTAATTTTCTTTTAATAGTGTCAAAGAACTCTAATATGGCTAATAGACTTATTTTGAAAATTAAGAAATCATCTACTAAAAAGATTTAGGTTGTATTTGATTCGCGAAATGTTTTTGAAGGAATTGAAATTCGTCAAAGGAAAATTAAGAAATAGAATCTCAATTTCAATTCTATCGAATTTCAATCAATTCCATGAATCAAACGCAACTTTAATTTTAGCTAATGAAAACTGGCAAGCAATTTTAAACTTAACAGTACACCGGAAATTATAATATTGCAACTAAACTGTTTGCATGTTGAACTATAATCGGTTCGTCAAAAAGATAATGCAAATCCAATCTTTTTCTTTTCTTTAACAACTAAAGAAAACAATAGTGACAACTATAAGTACTATATGAATTTGTATAATTGATTTTAATTAAGCATTTAATTTAAGTTTACCTTAACTACTTTTAGTAATAACATACATTGTTTATCTGTTAAAACTCCCAACTAAACCTTCTAGTTTGAGTTAAATTTTTTGGTTATTTTGTTGATGGGCATCAAATGGAGGGTCCAAGAAGAACATAATATTAGTAGGTGGACCACATACAAAGTAAGGTATAGGGTCCACTATGGATGGCATATGTTGGACCTAATCATACTTGTCCATCTTTATCTTTTCTTATTTTTGGTCAATAATCACTATGGTGTGCCAATACTTTTTTCTTATTTTCATTCTTAAATTACCTCTATTATTGTTTCTATCGAAAAGAAATATTTTTCATACAATATTAACATTGTAATGTTATTATTAATTATGCAATAATTAGGACTCTTGAAATATAAGAGTATATAATAATATAACCTAATTACAAAGCTACTTTAATACTTACAAACCATTTAATTTCCTTTTTTCCAAAACCATGTTTCTAATATACTGTTTCCAACTAATTTATCTGATTTTTAAGTGAAAGCATTTGTACATAATTATGATATCTAAATGCAAAGCTTCAAACATGTTCTTGTGACATGATTATGATTCACAATGAGTTGTTATTATTTAATTCACTCACACATGAATGAGCATATTGAAAATATTTGAAATAAATGTTATATTGAAACCTTACAGCACAATACAAATACAAATTTACAAGTGGGTCATTAATCAACGTTTTTAAATCATCCTATTTAATATTCTTATATTATATTATTTATTATTTATTATTTAAAACAATAAAATCCTCTTTTAAGAAATTTCAATTAAGTGTATGCAAATTTTCATGGTCGGTTTGAAAAACTGCAGTGAGCTTTGTGAAGTGTCAAACTTTGTGGGCACTTTTAAAGAACAAACTCTAGAAGATGAATAATATTTGGTTAATCAAATTTTATTAATATGATTATATTATATTCATTTAAACAGATAAAAGAAATAATATTTAACCTGAAAATCTTAGATCTTTATATAAATACTTTATATGATTATTGATTGCCTAAAACATTTTAATATTTTCATTTAAATTAAGAATGTGTGAAGCAAAAAAGATTTATGAGATCCAAGAGCCTCTTCAAAGTATTCAGAAAGTACCATTACAGCTTATTAGATCCCCTTTATTTTTGCTTTTTCTATATTTTTCAATATATCCTTTCAACTTTATTTCATTAAATTCATTTGGAAAAAGGACCACAAATGAAGGAACACAATATACATTGGTAAAGACTAAAGAGGATCCTACAATATAATTGAATTTTTACAAGTAGGCACATCTACTTTAAACCAAAACATTATGTTATGTCATTTCCTTTATATGTTATGATAAATAATATTTGTTGCTCTTTTTTCGAGCTGTAAGAAAAACCACAATGATAACATATAGAGAATACACATAAGCTATATTTACGAATAGAGAAAATTTTAATAAAAAATAATAAAAAATAAAAGAATAAAAGGATTAATATAGTACCTAAATATCTCACAAACTGTATATCCATAAATTATAAAAATTACAATATTAGAGTCAACGTCTTTTTGTCTTTATTTAGAGTTCTCACATAACATACTTTTGACGAACTTTTTCTTCCGTTTTCTAATTGATGTTTGAAATTCGTAATGTTAAATCACATGTAATTATATAAGACGTGTTTTCTAAGACCCGATAAAAGTGAAAAAATATAATTTATTGAAAATATAGTTTATGATGGGGTCTATAATCGAAGAGAAAAAAACGTTGATTTCAAATATGTAATTTTTATAATGTTTAGCTATATCGTTCATCAGCTATTTAATTTTAAAATTATGAGTGAAAGTAGAGATTTGAAAGAAATAAAGCAATTCTATTAACTATTTAGTTTTGTGTTCTTTTTACCATTTTACATTGAACTCGCCCATTTACTAACAATCTTCATCTATTATATATTGTTTTGCCCTTTACGAACAATCTTCATCTATTATATATTGTTTTGCTTATAACAATATCGTGCATACGTGCTTAAAGTATGCTAACGTATTAGAGGGAAAATTTGTTACTCAACTATTTATAAAGTCTGGTTCCATTTATAATTCCAAAAAATATTGAAGGTATTATGATTTGATTTGATTTTATATGCATATTCAACCCCACATCCTACTTTCGAATAGACAAATTTCAAAAATGACACCTTACCACCCACTAAAGTTAAAAATAATAGTAGTATAAGATGGATGTATCATTATTGAATGGTCTTATTGGCTCCCAAATTAAGAATAAAATACTTGATATTAAAACTAATTATTTTGTTTATAACAATATCAAAAATCAAACCAACAATATAAGAAAGAGCAAAAACCTGGTATTATAAAATAATTCATGAAAAATAAAAGACTAAAATCATGAGACAAATAAGAAGTAACACAACAAAAAGGTGATGAATCTTTTATTCTTCATGCCATCTCATGATTCATGATCAATGGGTATGTTTAAGATTACAAAATTCCAAGCAATATGTTGTTGTAAAAGACATTATTAAATCAGATGAGTCTGTCATTGGTATCTTTTTTGTATTTGCGTGGGTACAAAGATACCATCCAACAAGGCCATTAGTATAGATAATACCACAACATATTCTTTTTAATAACTTATTACAAATCGACAATGATTAATATGGATACAAACGGTTGGTATATAACTATAGAGCCTTGAATGGCTATTTCAAATTCTTAGAAAAATAATAAGCTGCTCATTTAATTAATATACAGGCCACACTCACCATAGTTGATTAATCGGTGTCAAGGAAAATATTAATAGTAAATCAAATGTTTTGAAGAATAAATATGGGAAAGAATTTAAATCTTTATATATAATTAAAAAGGATGCGATGGAAGTATTTGATCCCTTCATTGTTTTTCACCTTTTGCGATTCAACGGTCTTAATTTCTTTCATATAATTACACTTTTGTCCCCTTCAATATTTGATGTATTTATTTAAATTAAAAGATACACAAAATATTTTGTTCATTTATAAAAATTAAAGAGTCTATAAACTATATATAAAAATTGGTTACAATATTGTATTCATTTTATTAAAATTAAATTCGTTCCGCATTATAACGGGTCTATAAACTATATAAAAATATCAACCAAATAAAAATTAAATTCGACCCGCGTCATCGCAGGTCTATAACATATATAAAAAAACCTGTCACAATATTTTATAAATTTATAAAAATTAGTTCGTCAATATTTTATTCATTTATAAAAATTAAATTCGTCCGACGTTATCGCAGATCTATAGACTATATAAAAAAATTGACCAAATATTTTATTCATTTATAAAAATTAAATTCTCCTCGTGTTATCACGGGTCTACAAACTATATAATAAAATGACCACAATATTTTATTAATTTATAGAAATTAAATTCGTCTGGCGTTATCGCGGGTCTATAAACTAGCAACGATCAACATTTCTTTCGTATAATTACATTTTCAGCCCTTAAATATTTGATGTATTTTTTAAATTAAAAGAGTCAGTCACAATATAAAAATATCAACTAAATATTTTATATTATAAAAGTTAAATTTCGTCGTACCATATCATAGGTCTATAAATTATATAAAAAAATCAGTCACAATGTTTTATTTATTTATAAAAAATAAATTTATCCCACATTATTACGGGTTTATGACCTAATAGATATAAAAAATTCATTTCATTTTACCATCTATAGATCGGTGAGAAAAGATGAAGATAAAAGAAAACAAGAGGACGAAAGACAAACACAATGTTGTAGCCGGATCATGACATTGTTGACGGCAATCATGTTGCTTAGATATCGAAAATAAGCTGGAAAATCGTGGTTATATTGCTCATGACACTCGACAAACCTAAGTATGAGATATTAAGAAAGTTGGTATCTTCAACGAACATTTTATTGTCATTTATAACAAGAACCATAACCAAAGTTTTCACCTGGCTTGGTTTGAATGTGTTAAAGTTGTCATACAAAATTAACAAACAAAGATAAAGAGCCAAATCCAACTGGGACAATTTTTGTAATCACTTAATGCTGACCAGACATAAACTTCCCAATAAAAATACATATTATTACTACAGAGAAGAAATACCATACATCATTGTGTTTTGCAAGATTCCTACTTTGATCTATAAAACCAAAAGTTCAACAATATCAGCATCCTATGATTCGACCTGGAATAGTGATGTAAATTATTAAAAAAAAACAAGCCTCAGATATACTCTCTTCTACTACAGTATTCTTTTCGTTGTACTTTCTAACTACTTAAAAAAGCAGATAAACGTAAATTGACACCAGAAGAAACCGTAGCATGTTTACAAGCAAACCACATAACCATATTATCAACCATGAGTTATCAACCATGAGTCACCAATGACAACTACTTACGACTCGAAGAAACCTTATGCCTAACAAGAATATCGTATCTATTTCTTGATCAAATTCATAACCACGACAAATACCTCATTATCTTCAATTATATACTACCAAAGTTGCTTCTCTTTTTTCCTTCACCAATTTAACATAAATCGCAACTGTCTCTCATAATAAGGTTGTTCCAAAAGGATTGTTGGCTTGGGGATGAGCACCATTGTTGACTGGAAATGCACCAAACCCTGAATCGACAAAAGGGTTTGGTGGGGCCATCATCAGATTGGGTTGCGCCTGTGGGGCCATCATCAGATTGGGTTGCGGCTGTGGAGGTCCATAGGGGGCGGCAGGTTGATATGCACCAAAGGGGTTAGCTTGATACGGTGTCATTTGATTTTGAACTGATGGACCCGACATACCGAATGGGTCGGCTGCTTCAAACGGGTTAGGAGCTGGAGATCCATACACGGGCTGCTGGGAAGCTCTATATGCTCCTTCATCATACAAACTGTTGAGGGTGAGCGAATCCAATCCACCAGCCTACCAACAGAAATATATATAGTTAAAAATGAATGAAATACTCGATCTATTTATTTAAGAATGTGTCGATTTGGGTTGTGTTTTATACTAAATAGATCATACAAACTTCTGGTGAAGGGAACGGTTTGAATGGGTCAAACGATTCAAAAGGTATAAAAATCCCTTTTTTACGGTAAATACATATGATAGAAAGCATTTTATTTTTTGTGCTGTAATGCTTTAAAAGATAAAAAGGTAAGGGTAAAAAAAAGTTATATACCAAAAAAAAAAAAAAAAAAAGAAGAAAAACAAGTTTAGTACCCGAAATGAGAAATTTGGAAAACTTGATTACCTTTTAGTGCCATATACCCATCAGAAAATTCAGATTATCGTTTTAACAGTGAAGTTCTTATAATCAGATTTAACGCAGCTATAACTTCTTCTAATACCCCATGACCCATTATAACAATCTATAAAATCATCCGTTCCGACCCAGACCCAATCTGACCCACTACCCAACCAGTCCACCAAACTATAAAATTATCCATTACGACCCAAACCCAATCTGACCCGCTACCCAACCAGTCCAGCAGTCCACCCCGCCCATTTTACCACCTCCATCCAAAATCATCAGAGCAATATGTACCAGTTGCCTGTCCTGGACCGAAGAGATATCGGTGCTAGGTGTGGTAACCAATGCAAGTTCCCAACCGGTTGGATCAAACTCTCTCGCTTGAAAACCAGACCCAGTAGACGTAGTATCTAACAGGAAAACAATAAGAAAATAATTATTTATAAAGAACATAAAAGATAACTTGCAATTGTATCATAGAAGTCATTTGATAAATAGCCAAATTATTTGTTACCAGATGGAACAATGGCAAGAGCCAGTGCATTGCTATCCTCAATAGCTGATCCGGTAGGCGCGTCAAAATTTAATCCCTAAACCAGACATTTCAGTAACCAATACATTTAAGAATAAAATTATTTATTGATAAACAAAATCTAATTACCAATAAATCATCAGGGTCCCTGCTGTTAAAAGTTGGTGGGGGAGCCGATTGAGTAGGCTCGGGAACATCATCTGAAGCAATTAAGTCATCCATAGTCTGCGCTTTAGGTTCATCTACGGGTGAATCTGTATCTTCTTCGTGAGGTGAGTTGTCTTCTTCTGGTTTATATGTCAACATAAGCCTTTCTGGATATTCCTGAACATAAATCGCCAATTTTATATTTATAATTAGTATAATAATTGCAGAATACATTGTAAAGATTTATTGGTCATTAATGTTTAATTACGAGTATTAAATAAACACTCACTAATGTCTGTGGACCAGCAACCAACCGTGGTGCCTCTCTTATGTATTCTTCCATTGTCGCAAGAAAAGATTGCGGAGGCTGGAACACGTTAAAGAACCAGTGTTACGCATAAGCAATAAAAAACAGATAACAACCAAGTATACTCCTCTTGAAATTTTAATTGCAATCTCAAAACTGGTGTTAAGATAAGAATAATACCTCTCTCAGAACAGGAAACTGGAAATTTCTGGCAAGCTCCAATCCTTTGCAAACTTCATAAAAATCGGAAAGGCTCCCAGCCTGCATAAAATCCAGTTAACGATGCACTTATGCACTGCAAATGTCAAACTGGTTCAAATTACGTAGGTGTGGCAAGATGGATGTGACGAATAATGGGTCAAAATGAGTAACTTTCACATGGGTCGGGTTGACTAAGAACACTTGTCAAGATTCAAGAAAAAAGTAGACATATAACTAGTGTGTCTAATATGATTACAATACCAATCATTTCAGTAATAATCAGAACTTTCTTAATAAACTGATTTTGGTAACTATCAACCCATTTGACCACATTCCCTTTTTAGCTGATTTTTTTTACAAGGCTTGATCTGTTAAAGATAAAGCATAACCCGATCGGCCCATACATAAGTAAATGGGTCAAAATTGCCACTTCTACTTCAAACATATCCAAGGCTCCTATGTATATTACAGTTACCTGCTGACCAGCTCTTTTGTATATATCCAACGCTTTAATAGCTTCATGTCTTGGCATCTCAAAAAACTAAATACAGAAAAGAGTTATACTAAATAAGGGAAACAGAAGTATAACGAATTTAGAAATAGTAATAACTTTACCTTATCAATAAGATTGATAATTCCATCATTCACAGCACAATATATTTTAAAACTCTCTTTAAGTACCAAAGCCAGGGCGTATTGTATCAAATAATTGCCAACAGCCGCACCCTCAGGCTGCAGAAGACAGAAAGAGACAACTTTAATTAATTGAAGTGAAATTAAAACTAAACACTGCCAATAATTTATAAAAGATAACTTGCCCTGCATCCCATAAGACGATACAGTAGCTGCTGTAAGGAAGGCAGTTGTTCCAACAGTTCCTCACTTTCTAGATCCCTTGTTTTGCTATAACCCTGCATTTGTAGGTTATATTGACTTGATTATAAAGTTTAGATAAGCCTGATATTATATAAATGGCACATTGCTACGTACTGAAAATCAAGTATATGAATGTAGAAACTTTATTGTATATAGCTACAAGTCGTATAGCTTTAATAACTAAGCAGTGATAAAATGCAAGTTCATTCGAGTGCATACTTTATTCTCTTGACCTTGAGCCGGTCTCGGGATTCGCTCAGCTTCAATATCGTACTTCAAAATTTTAAAGCATTCAAGTCGTTCCTCTAAGAAAAGTCCATATGTACGCACCCAAGCAGAACAATCCCAAGCTGGTAAACGAATTTACAGTCCGTAAGTTTTCGAACATCTTAAGAATTCTAAGTATAAGTTTAAAACGAATTAATGTGCCTTTAGATAACAAAAAGTGTCCGCCCCTTAGGTCACCAAACTACGATGAGAGTTTTGCCTAAATACAATGAGCAATAACAAATCTTTTTATATTTTGTGTGATTTCACTAACCAATGGGACTTGAATCATCCTTAAAATTAGCTAGTTGAAGAACACGCCCTCTCTGTTGAAAATTTAGAAGTTCTTCCCGGAAAGTAGGATCACCCTCCCTTAGTGTCCTATGGATAACTATCAGAGTCTTTAATGCCACCTGTTGAGAAACCAAAGGGTTAAGAAACAGATAAGAAAGAGGTACGTAACCATCTACATGAGAAAATAGCAGGCACCTTTTTTCAGATAACGCAAGTACAATGAGAGGCTTTAAGGTGCAATCCGGGTTGTGTTTGTTTGATAATCGGTCAAACAAGTAAAACATATGTATAGAGAAGTAACTAACAATGAAATAGGTTACATAGGCTTTAACAGGTCAAAAGTTGTTTGATGTGTATTCAAATGCTTACATCGTTCCTAAATCATTGTATTTACAAGAAATCATATTAATTTTTCATCAAATAGCTTATTAGCCATTTTCAATACATTCATTAATTACAAAACCTATTGAGATGGAGAAGAAACTCTGGTGGGTCAGCCCAATCTGACCCGGCACTTTTTGAGGTGAGCATAGAAACTACCAGTTTTAACTCAAATCCCTTTTGACCCGTCAACCATTTAGCAAACCAGCAGTAGTGATTTTTTGTTTACACTAGCAGAAACCACAGGTCAGGCAGTGAGAGAACTCTATTCCTAATTTGAGTGAACAAACGACACCCACCACTTAACTTCTTCTGAAACTAATTCCAAGTGATCCACAACTTCAAGAAAAATAGGGAAAAATTTTAAAAGTTGCAGTCTTCTTTAGCGTACCTCAAGTTAATAGTGACCAAATATAAATGTACATTAAACTAATTAAAAAAACAGGAAATATAATAAATCTCTACAGGGAGAATATACTACAAGATAGAATCATGATACTAAACCAAATTTAAAGTGAATGCAGAATGCAGAACCTCATGGAGAAAACAGACTATACACACAAATTCTTGAAACTAGAGCCGTTCATTCACCTAAAAAGTTCTGGCTCACTCACGGTTGTTGCACCACCCATTCACCCGTATATGAGTTGTTAATTAGTGGAGTAACACATATCACAATATATAAAACTTCTAAACATGAGAGAAAGGCAAATGATTTATTTTAGAGGCCAAGTGTCAACCCCTACAACAAAGTAGCCAAACTATGCATAATAAAACATTTACAGACATCAGCATGTGAATCATTAAAATCAACCTAATTAGAAGTGTCAGACTGGCTTTTGCAAAGTCATAAACCTAGATTTTCATAAAGGACCAGGAATACCTTTCTTAATGATGGGATCCAACCGGTCAAACACGAAGCACTAACACATCATTTTGGTAGTAAATTCACATTTTTAACAGTAAATAAACCAACATTACTAAAAGCAGAGCGTAAAAGCAAGTGTAAACATTCTACTGAACACACTTAAATTAAGTCAATACGTATAATTCGGTTAATTCACCAAAACCGTAACTTCAAAATATAAAAACAATGAAAAAACAGTACCGTCCAATTACGAGTCTTGGCCAATCTCCTTGCTAAAGCATGCAAACAATACTGCACATCCGCTCGTGGCCTAATCGCAGACGTATACCCCAATATCTCTACACAACCAAAACACCCACAGATTACACCATTTCCCCCCAATTAAATCAAAAACAAAAATTAAAAAACAAATCAACTCACTTCTGATGTGTCTTTCTTTGGGTGGACACTCAACATGATTAGTAGCTTTAACAATTGCAACATCAACATCCTAAAACCACACAACAACAAAACAAAACCCTAATTACGTAAAAATTAGATATATAATCAAAATTAGATGAAATTAAGAGAGAATTAAAGACCTTGAAATCACTATTGACGTGTGCTAAACCGACAGTGGTTTGATCTTTGAGAGCGCCGTAGGCTTTCCGCCATGTTTGCATACTACCCATAACTTCAATCTATATCTATCTATATCTGTATCTGTATGTATATGTGCGGGGGTTTTGAATGGAAGGGTGTAAGCGATTAGATCGGCGAGTATACAGATCGATGATGATTATGAATGAATTGTGTTTCTTCTTGTGACAACGAATCCAAAGAAAGACAACTGCACAGCAATTTTAGGCTGTTACTACTTTTTATTTAATTAAATTTATTTTGTGATTGAAATGAAATAAAGTGGGTTTTTGTTCTAGAATGTTTTTGTTTGATTATTTTATTTCTATAAATTGGGGGAATATGGTCAACTTCGTGGCTAGAGTGGCCACCGTCATTACAATTTCATCCATTCTCGCTTTCTTTGACAGATTTATCTTTCTTAAACAAGGCACTTAATCATCAAAATTTACCTGTGATAGATAAATACCGGTTAAGATTAACTTTAATTGATTAACAATTTCATGGTAATTGTCGAACGATATACCTAGCAAAATCCTTAAGGATTGTAATTTGTTTATTATAGTTTGATCTTTTAAGGATTGTATCTTGTTGCGTAAACCAGATTATGCGAAAACAATATTAAATAATTTAGTTTGTTTTGTTTTGTATATTTTGGCTTAACATGAAAACTTATGAATCTTATAATAACTTAAAGTTCAATAGTTATGAATCTTTCAAGAGGTAAAAATAAAAAGGCTGCTAATTGATGCTTGAGTTGACATAGTGACAAAAATGATCCTAACTTGGCTTGTATCATGTATTTGTATATTGATTTTGATGATATAAATTTTGGTACAACTTACCTTTCCTTTTATTTGATAATACTCAACTGGTCAATGATATTTTTTCATATGCATTTGAATCAACCAAAATTATAATTACTTTTACAAGTAAAGATATTAAATCCTTAATTGTTACATAATAAATTTTCATCTTTGTAACTTCAAGCAACCAAAAGATAAAATGGATGAATCTTAGTAATGACTTTGTCTAAGCTGAAACATTAGTATTGGACGTCTTTAAATTTTATATTTCTTTTTACTTAATTACCAGATCATTATCCTGCAATAATGTGGGACGAATTTAATTTTTATAATAGAGTATTATGGTCGATTTGTAGCCAGTTTTTTATATGATTTATAGACCCGCGATAAGGCACGATGAATTTAACTTTTATTTATGAATAAAATATTTGGTCGATTTTTTTATATGGTCTATAGACTTGCGATAACGTCGGACGAATTTAATTTTAATAAATAAATAAAAATATCGTGATCGATTTTTTTTAATTTTTATTTGGTCAATTTTTTTATATAGTTTATAACCTGTTATACGCGAGACGTATTTAATTTTAATAAAATGAATAAAATATCGTAATCGATTTTTTTATATAGTTTATAGACTCTTTAATTTTTATAAATGAACAAATTATTTGGTCTATTTTTTAATTTAAATAAATATATCAAATATTTAAGGGACCAAAAGTGTAATTATATAAAAGAAATAAAAATCATTTGATCACAAATGATGAAAAACAATGAAGAACTCATATTCCTTCGTCATATCCTCTTTTAATTATATATAAAACTTAAAATACAAAAAGTAATAAACCATAAAGCATTTATGAAAAACATTCTAACCGTCCATTTTCATCAACAAATTAGCTTTTTAGTTTAGGGTTTTTGTTATTATTAATTAAAAAAATTAAACATTATCTTTATGTTAGACATGCTTAATGGATCTTTTACAGGATTGCTTCATACTAGTAATTTCTTTGTATCAATTCTCATGTTCTATTGAAATGGAAAACTAACAGGTTAGACAGTGATAAAATAAAAGGTACTCACAGTTAATAATAAATAACTTTGTTAAATAGTCACATACATAAAAATACACTGTCTATAACAACTCAAAAACATAAAAAAAAAATAACAATATTTTATTTTTATTGTTATTTAAAGAAAGGTGCAACAACTTATACCTACTATTTTCCCTTAAATTTTGTGTTGTATTACAATTTTATTATGAACCCAGTTGTAATGATTCTATCTTAACAAAAGAGGACAAACTTAGTCCAAAGATGGACCAAAAATTATGATTATGTTACTTCAAATGAAAATTGGTCTAAAGTACATCCCTTTACCTTACAAGTTAAAGGAATAGAACTTCCAGTAAATAATCAACTAAAAAGTTTATATATTGCTGAACATATGGGTTCTCATATATTGGATAATTGGTCAAAAAGATCACCCAAATAACTATGGCGACCCATCTGACCATCAGTTTCATCGAATTGGATAACGGGCTAACGAATTATATTTAAAATGAACCATTCGAGCTGTACCAAGTGAATAGATAAAAACGTAGTAACATAATGATGCGTTTGAAATTTACCAATAATGTGCATTTTTGAAGTTTATCAAGTTTTTTCGCCCTAAATGTAAAAATGAGTTTTCCTGAAGTCATTATAATTTATAACCCAAGGCGACGAACAATGTAATGAGTTAATATTGTTTCTCGTTGTGCTGGTTACTTCATTTGTTACCTATAAAATGTGAGCTTTGAATGATAATCATGTCTACATAGTAGAAAAATAGACATGCATTTGTATGTCATTTGATCTCAAATTTTCAATAATTTGTAGTTTCCAATAAACAAACAGGCTGAACAAATTTACCATTATGTGTAGGACATGATCCACACCCAATTTATGTATACTGATGCAGTATGTATAACTGTACAACTAGCCCGCAAAAGGGAGTACAATCTTTTACCTGAAATCCATTTCAGCCTAAGATAAGTAGTATGTATCGAGTGATATTGAAAAAATATTCCTGAGGGTAAGTTGTTGATTCACATGATCAGGTCATCAATAAATGGGGAGAGGAATGGTAACTTAACGACCCCAGAAGCCACAAGAAACGATAGGATCCACACGGGAAGAATCCATAAGAACACCACTTTTAGTATATTCTTCCCTGAAAATTTGCAACAATACCAGCTACTTATAACATTGATTAATAGATTCAAAGCTTTAAAATACTAATCATGAACAAAGATGCAAGTAAACATATATATGTGAGTTGAATAGCGAAAACATTGAAAAACGATGGGTTACCAGGAGAGCGAGTTGAGCCTTCAGTTTGATCAATAATCCATTCACCGGTTTCTCGAAGCTTCTTTTCCACATCCCCTTCCGTTCGCCCAATCGAATTTGACAAAATTGAATCAAACAAAGTCTTTTCCTGCTCAGATTCCCTGCTAGTTGGATTTCACAACCCCACACACAAAATTCAAAAACCCCAAATTCATAACGTAAGAAAAACCAATGCACAGAGACAAAATGTTTGGATTTGCATTATTGTATCAAAACGCAATTAACAGATCATCAGTTGCACGAGTTTTGGCAATTCTGATTATTCAACAACTTCCAAGATAAATTTCGGGGTGTCTCGATTGTTTATTTTTAAGTAATTATCCGCTTAAAAAAATAATAATAGACTAATACACTTATTCTTTAAGTGCTTACTGTTATAAAAAAAAGCTTTAAAGAACGTGTTTAGATTTACTTATCTAATGTATAATGTATAATCATATAAAAATAAGCATAAGTAGATAAAGAATTAAACAAGCAATCGCATACATCCCTTAATCAGAATCAGATAATCAGCTAGTATAAATGACCAGTTCTCAAATTGTTTATAAAGTATTTATTTCACCGCCAAATAATTACATAATATCCATTCCAAACAATCAAAACGGATTATTAGCTTATCAAAACAATAAACCAATACATTACTAAATTTGTTACAATTACATAAATGAACTTGCCTGTTGATGTCACGGTCTTTGAATATGCCTGCACCGATAGCTCGTTCGATTTCTGCAACTGAGGGTGTCTTCTCTTTTAGTTGTTTTACTGACTGCGGTTGTAGTGGGGTACGAATTTTGGGTTTGGCATTAGGATTAGTTTTGTTATCTGAAAGACAGAAAAGAATGGGGGGTCTTCTTATGTTGTTAATGGAGATGCAAGTTAACCTTAACAACATATCTGTTTCTCTTGTGTTCTGTTTGTAATAACCCGGTGAAGAAGAACATAACTGTAATGTATGGAGGGAAAGATGTTACTCATCAAGTTATCTTCCGAAAGTACAAGCAACTCCAATTCTTTAAACTAATGACCAATTAGTCCTTGTATTTTAGCGGCTTTACACCCTCTGTTAATAAATTATAGCTGAGCATAGTTTATCAAACAAAGTTCTTTCAAAAGTGTTCGTTTCGGCTAAATCGGTTTAAACCTAACCAAAGTAGGTGAAATTAATTGGTTTTCAATTTCTAAAAGTTGGAATGAAACATTCCAAACTTTATAGAAAATTAAACCAAACCAGATTACTATTCAGTGAGTTCGATTTTACAACCTGATTATCCTTTAACTAGCTTCAAACTTTATAGAAAATTAAACCAGATCAAATTACTATTCGGGAGGTTCAATTTTACAACCGGATTATTTACAACCGGATTATCCTTTAACTAGCTTTAAACCCATATATACATACGAATAGTATAAGATGAACTTGTATGTTGAGTAATTAATTTGTATCATGAACTATTATCGTAAGTTTAAATCATGTATATATATGTACCATCTATGAAATGTATTTTTCGCTAGGATTAACAATAGACGATATAACTAATAATGTGTCTCGTAATAACAAAATATATTGAATTTTAAAATAATAAAATTATGTAATCGCTATTGCTTTAAGAAGAAAGAGAAGGGAAGCTTTCAACTCATTATTTCAAATTTACTTTTTACATATATGAAAACTTGATCACAGTCTGTGCTACAAACAAAAAATGGGACAACATCAGCAGTCCAACATCATCATTTTCTTATAATTATTATTATTATCAACCATGATAACACTTTACAGTCCCACACTTCAAGTAGACAATGTTCTGAGCAACCGCAGAGCACGAACCCATTGTGGTCTCTCAGAAAGCACAATCCTCCTCAAAGTTGGCACCACACCGGCTGCCAACATGGCGGGGTGGTTCTCGGAATCCATACTTAAATTATAAAGTATAGCCAAACCGGCTTCTACCACCCTATCGTTTCCTTCTTCAATCAACTTCGCTAATGGAAAGATGCCACCTTGACGGGCCACAGCCTGAGTAGAATCCACTACACCCTCAGAAATAATCCTGTTGAGTTCCAAAACCGCAGTTTCCCGGGCTTCAAGAGAGTATGAATCTCTAATTTGCTCTATTAGTCTTGGGACTGTTTCATAGAGCATAACCTCAGTATTTATTGGGTTTTCGGACCCGAGTTTGGCTGGGCCGGATAACAAGCCAAGTTTGACAAGGCACGCGGCGACCCAATCTTTGTTTTGAAGTGGGATTTTTGAGATGAGGATCTTACGGAGGGCTTTGGTGAGTTGGGATGAGTTTATGGTTTCTCGGAAATGCTCGGAATCGAGCAGCCGGCTGAGTAGCCTCGAAGCTGCAGATACAGTAAGGCCAGCTTCTTCAACTTCTAAGATTTGTAATTCTAGGTCCTGAAAGTCACTTTCGACATCTGTGTCTTCTTCTTCACCTAAGAAAGGTTAATATTTAGTACATATACCAGCCTAATGGTATAAAAAGGTATGCAACATCGGTCCAACTTTGGATTCATATAACCATCTTTTTTATCCAGAAAAAAATCAGTAGACCGTTTCGATTTAAGATAATCCCTACATCTTACCATGTCAAATGAATCATGTGGCAGCTGATGTGTTAGTAACTAGTAGCTTATCCTACGGGGAAAAAGATAGTTGATTACCAATTTACCCTTCATTAAGCTGTGGTAACTTATTACTTTTGTTTGATTGAGCCAACTTTATACATTATGCTGATGAAACAATTACCATTGAAGAACTTGTGTCGGAAAAGGGAGTCTAAAGCAGATTCAATATCAAGTGAGATCATCTTCTCTCTACACGTGTCAAATGCTGTCAAGAACTCAAGTATGGAAGCTGCTTTTGTTTGCAAAACAGGAGAAGAAGTCTTTAAGATTTCGACTAGGTGAGAAAGAAACTTCGAATCCGAGAGCTCCCCCTCTTCAATGGATTGAGAGCTGTAAAATTTGAGACCAACATTCGAAACTCGTTTAAAAAATATATGCTAATTTGGGATTGTTTAGATGTGCATTTGGAAAGGGATAATGCGATGCTGAATATTCATAATCAGATTGAAAACGGTGATTGGACATGCTTATGTGTTCAACGTTATAACAAGGGTAAATGGCGCAAAAAAGTATCCAACTTTATAAAACTCTCATTTTGGGTACTCAAATTCTTTTTATCAAATTAAGGTATCGCCAAAAAGAGAAGTTTTTCACCTTTTAAAGCATCAAGAAATTTGGACCTTTGTGGGACTACATTTTCTGTTTTTCTTTTAGCATCAAAAAGATTATTTCTTTTACCTTTTGAAGCATCACACACCCCAAAAAGAATCCCTATTTTAAGATAAAAAGAAAAAGAAATGCCTTAAAATTTAATCAAAGCAAAGTGGAGTACCCGAAACGAGAAATTTAGTAAAGTTGGGTACCTTCATGTGCCATTTACCCTTATAAAAATGGTATAGTATGACCTTAGTGTTTGAAAAGTTCTGATTACTCAAGAATTTATTAGATAAAATGACCAAGGTGTATAAAAATTTACGTCTCTAATTTTGGTCAAAAGAAAGGGTAAATAAACAATCTATTTGACACGTAGATAATCAGTTTTGTTTCTGGTGGGATACAACTGATTATTCCTATAACCAGTTCGCAAAACGAACATCCAAACACCTGTTCCAAAAAAGACGCTGACTTTTTAGGTCAACAAACAAACCTGACATTCAAATTTAAGGTGGAAGATTGTGCTCCAATCCATCCTTTTTTAGATCCATTGACTGGTCCATCATAAAACTGGTTGAACAAACAAGCAAGATATAAATGAACAAGAAACTAATAGACATTAAATGAGGAGATTATGAGTTTTTTATTGACCAGAAGATACTGACCTTCGATTTCATTTCTTTGCTAGGATCTAAAATCCGAGCAAGAATGTTCAGGATCTGCAGTAACTCATAGTATCATCCCACCGACACACCAGAAAGAATGCATATACACGTAAATTACAATAGTTTCTATACCATTTGAGTTGAATTTCCATAACCATCTGAATTATTCAGTGATCTTATTAGAGGACTCAAAACACCCTCCGCTTCAATTCCCTGGCAAACATCATTACTGCATCCATACAAAATCAAATTGACATGATTTACTAAAGTTCAATATGTTGTACTCCCATGATCCCATAATTCCCAGAGAAAAGAGATTCATTTTCAACTTCTGAGACTGAACCCAAAGGTAAATATGTTTGGAATAACTTTGCTTCGAGCTCATAGCCAGATATTTCATGCTTGTAGCATTGGAACAAGGTCCGGGGCTGTTGCATGCTTGTTAGAGTGATTATGTGACATTGAATAATCCGTGATTTAGATATGGGAAAATTACTTAAATAAGAGTATAAGAATCTTATATGTGTTGTTGTATTGTAAATAATTGGATCAGAAGCAGGAAGTGGGTATCCAAAGGCAAGAAAGATTATTTTACCTGACTGAAAGCCTCTCTAAAGCACGGATGACACCTAATCTGACAGATTCACTTTGATGATCAATAAGCCGGACAAGATTCTTTACAGCACCCGCTTCCTTATATGACGTTCTCATATGTTCACTAATAGATGCATCCGCAATAGCCTCTGCAGCTTTAGCAATAGCTGATTCATCTTCTAACTCAAGAATCAGAACTGTACGGGCTACACCATCAACCCACGGCAATATTGTAAATTTCTGATTTCTCGTTTTGTTATTCTCGTCTTCTGGTTCTATAGCTCCAATACGAGCAAGAAACTGTTGCTGTGTTCGACCAACTATTGCATTCTTCTTTGCTTCTTCTAACTTTGTATTCTTATCATCTTCAACGTGTAATCCTAAAAGCAATTCTGATGCACCAAACCTTGATGGACCCTTTCTATTTTGTTTCAGGTTTAGCTCTGAACCATCAGGTAAAGAAGGCCATGAATGTAAAGATGGTCGGAATGATTTGTACGCGGCTGCACCAACTAATGGAACTACTACTAGGCCTTCTTCTAATAGAAGAATTTTGTAATAGTCGTCTTTTGCAAGCTCCAATAATGCACTTTGAGCTTCTTTTCTGATGACTTTCGATCCTTCAGAGTTGCTACTCAGAAATTTTGCCTGTGTCGGGTTATAGTTAGACGTGAAATTACAAATGTTTTATCTCTAATTGTTGAAATAGAAGTTAATTTAGAAGAAAAAAGTTAAACTTGCCAAATGAGTTAATGCAAGTATATATTTGATGCATTAAATATCCTAAATCATTTTATTCATTACTTTTTTAGTCATATTCGATTATTCAGTACTCTAACTGTAACGTCCGTCCGTTTTACCTCATGATATAAACGTCAATTTACAGCGGAAGCTATACAAATTACAATTTTAACATTAGCATCTCTAAAACGATACAATTTCTATCTCCTGATATCTCGTATTTTAGCCTTCTCTTCCATTTATTTTCTTGAACAACTCTATTTCGTTAAATCTGAGATATATGCAATAACTCCGTAAGCCTAATGACTTAGTGAGCTCGTGCGTTTTCTATTAAAATACCACATACAATCATGTCATGACAATGCTCTTTATATAAAAATACATATTGAGATCTCTTCATTGTGTAACCTAGCCATATCTTTATCTTTGGATCCAATCTTATAGATATGGATCTCATTCTCTCTGAAAACAGTAGCCTCGCATTAACATGTTTTAAACTCTGAATTTCGTATCTTACGCTCGTTATACATTAACCACACATAATACATTCATACATATATACATAAATCGCATGCTTAAAATGTGATCATGATGCATGCAAATAATTCTAACAATTCTAATGCAACACGTAACGCATCAAACACGTACGTAGCATACATCTCGGTTTTCGTAAAACAATACGAGAGAAAGATACTCACATTGAATTTCGGGATAACGTTTGTTACTTTCAAACCATCCACTACACCATGTCATTGGATTAGATTAAATCATTGTTACTCAACAAGCTTGTACACCTTGTTTGCCCACTTGTACTCTAATCAATGCAACTTTGGAAATGTGCTAAAACATGTTTGTGTATTCTTTTCTTTTGTACTATTTCTCAAGTAACTCACTTTATATTTACCCTTTACATTTTCTTAACTCTCTCATATGTTTCATGTAGTGAGCAAGACATGTAATAGTCTTTTTATAGTCACATTTAATTTGGTTAGTCACCACTCTATTTTAAATTTAGATTTACAACTAATACTCTACTTGACTTATGTGTCAATATTTAAAGATTCAACTCATCAATCTAATAGTAGACTAGGTTTAACATTTCACATATCTAAGTGTCAAAGTGTCATTTAACTTTGCTCTATCAATTCATTAGTGGCCATCAATCATTTTACATTAGCATATATGATGACTCTAGCAGTTAATGCTTTGCATACTTGTACTTCACGTAATATAAGTTGTACTAAAGAAATACTTACATAAAACTTTTTATCAATTATTATATGTTTAAAAAATATATGACATAGCTTACAAATATAAATTTTAGACAATTAGATATACTTGTCATATAATTTCCTTTTTCTTTTTAACCAAACTTTGGGGTGTAACACTTACTATTTATTTAAAATGATTTGACAAGAAGTGTTTGAACTTTGAAGTCAAACAAGCCCGTTTCACGCCGTCCTAAAAAGTATACCTTTTAACTATTACCTAACCCGCCCAACCTGCCCATCTTTCAACTTACGGTTTTAGTCGTCAAAATCCATGTGCTTACGATATGTTGCACAGGATTATAACATAAAAAAGTTCAGGAGACCAAAACCATAGAAATCCCATAAAGAAGATCATTCCCCAACTTAAAGATTAAATCATTATATAGATTAAGTAGTCTCACCAATGGTGGGATAACACCTGCTTCGACCATAATTTTGTGATTAGTAACGCTCAGCGCTAAATTAGCCAACACCCCGCCAGATGCCTCTTTAACTTTCATTTCTTCATCATCCAGGAACTTAATAAGTAACGGCAGGAGTTCAGAATTTGCAATCTGGACTCGAAGCTTCTCGTCGACTGACAAGTTTGACAGCACACATAGACTTTGCTCCTTTACCTAGCCAATATCATGTTAAAGTTATCCAAGTCAAGATCAATGTCAAGTTAAGAAAATTGTACTGGATAGATGTGGTAATTTTGACCCATTTGCTTATGAATGAGTATATTCGGGTTATATTTTATCTCGCACGGGTAGAACGGGTGGCATCAAAAGATACAAAAGGAAATGTTTCAAATGGGTCGAAACTTGACAAATGTAGAATTTTAATGCATAAAACCCAATAAATCTTTGTATCCAAAAGATTAGATCATTACTTAAATAATATTAATGCAATATCGTCATCATATTTGACAAACTAATTTAGGTGTAAAATTTTTAAAACTTTTGGACAAAATGTGCTTCTACGTCAACCCAACCTAACCCTTTCTGACCCATACCTAAAAAATTATTTGTACAAAACCAATTTGATACCTCAGATGTCAACGAAGGTCGTCTGAGAAGGCCGGTGATCTCTTGTATAGCCCCACTTTCTGCAACTAAATCTCTATAGCTGTTAACTGACGATATCATTCTCAAGAGGCCTGCAGCTGCTTCACACGCAACACTAGACTCCGAGTTCAATAGATTCACAGTTAGGAAAACAGAGCCACGAGATTTCATTATTTCATCAATACACTTCTTTCCACCCAAAGAGTATTTCCATAATGCATCAACGGCTTGCTCTCTATCTAAGGGATCATTGTCTATCCCAAGCATCCTGATAAACAACCCTACATACTCATCACCAGAATTCGGTGACCTGCTCGTCTCAAATTCCTGTCAATTAATCATGCTCAAAACATTATTAATCAATATCCAGAAGCTTAAACAAAAAACTATGAGTAAATGGGACAAAACGGTGCCCAACTTCATCAAATTTCTCATTCATGCTTAAAAAGAAGATGAAAACACTTTTTTGATGGTAAAAATATCTTAGGTATTTCAAATCGAAAAATAAAAGGTTGAGCACCTGACGTGAGAAATCTTTGATAAAGTTGTATGCCCTTTCATGCCATTTACCTTTCTCTCCTGGTAACCAGGAAAACCTACACAAGGCAAACCCGGGGCTCCACGCATACTCGCAAACCGTGGAACCCGGAAAACCACCAGCCTTTAATGACTTTGGATTATAAGGCAGGGCGGGTGGCACTAAGGAGTATTCGAACTAAAGGAATCCATTGGAAACTAGAGAAACCATAAAGCAATCAGACTTTTAAAGAAAATATCAATAGGGATTAGATGTTAATAACTGCAATGACTGTTATAACTAGTGTAGTTTGTTGAATAAACCAAAGTGACATTTTCACAAACACCTTGTGAGCAACACTCAACCTGAATCAAATTGCACAACTTACAGAAACTTTTGGTGATGTAGAATCATCAAATGTGCCACTGCTGTCACTACTACTGCTAACCCTTGTGATGACTGGACGTGTGAAGCATAGTTTGAGGTTTAATGAATAAAAAGGATGTGGATTTAGAATTCTTGTTTTAGAATTTGGAAAGATGATTGAAGAAGATGGTTTAACATGTGATTGAACTGAAGATGAAAAACTGAATTTGAAATGGGGAGGTGAGGTTATTATAGACATGTTGATGGATGGATGTATGAATACTTTCAGTGAGGTTTAAACAGGGTTATCATTAAGGGGTTTTGGGAATTTGGGTTTTGGGGTTTGATGGTTTTACTTTAGAATATGCCAGTGGCAGTTGAAGTTTTAGGGATAAATTGACAATGTTCTGTTTGGACCTTCAAGATTCACATGGTCTACTTTTCTAGTCCTTATAGAAATAAAGTACACACATGCATTACCTATACTAACAACAGGAAATAAAGTGAATAGTCATTTTGTATTTAGTGAAGTATGTTACATGTTACATATTTTAAATGCAAAAATATATCAATATAGTCGGGTTGGCTTACCGATTGTGAGATGGGTGTTAAAAGTTTTAAAGAGGAGCTGCAAATTTAGTCCCCCTCCCTTATTTTTATCTATTTTGTTTTCCTATTTTTATAAAATTCAACTTTTTCAATAATTTCTTTTCTTTTATATTTTTCTAATGTTTTATACACTATTCACACTCCAAAAATAGAATAATGATGTTGGTTTATATCAATTTTTTATATTTTATTCATATTTAAGGGTTATATGTTAATTGATATTATTATAAATGTATTTTTGTTGATAAAAACAAACTTATGATCCTTTTGTTGATTAATCTAATCGAACTTCAATTCTTTTTAATTTTTATGATTTAACGACAATTTGTTTGTTGGTAGGACCAAACTATTGGTTCTTTTGTTAAGAAAACTTATTGATCTTCGGTTCTTCTTATGAGCTAAATGATAGATTATTTATTATAAACTTTTTGAACTTAAAAATCATAATTAAATATTATTAGTACACAAATAACGTAAATAATATATTTTAGCCGTATTTTTTAAAAAAAGGAAAGAAATACCATAACTATAAATGTATATTTGTCTAGTAGCCCGTCGTGAAGCGTAAGATTTTTATCCTAGTTACTAACAAATTGACAAAAGTGAATAATGTCATTTTATCTTTTACGAAAGTGAATTTTATATTATATATATAAAAGCCAAACATTTATTAACATTGTTGAATTGGCTTGACGGTTGTGACGTGCAAGATTTTTGAACCCTGGTTGACCCGGCTAGGCAGATCGTGACCCAGATAGTGAGGCGGGTCGAAACATGTTGCGGGGCTGAGCACCCTCCAGTTCCTCTTCTAGCTTCGCTACTGCATTTGTGGCTGATGTTAATATCATTTAACAAAACTGTATGCGGGGTTTGGTTAACATCTATATTTTCATCTTGTAATTTGTCAATCATGAATCATCACTACATATATGAAGCCTTGATACGTTTTGAGGTTTTACAAAAAGGGAAATTTTAACTTGCAAATTTAAACGTTTGCTATCTAATTTATGTCTAGTGGCTACTTATAACCAAACTAGCACTTCTTTTGTTCAATATACACACTATTTCTTATTTTAATTTTGTACCTTATATGCTCAGTGAAAAACTCATCAAACATGTTATGTTTCCAATATCAAACAAATATCACAACGATATATACACTGAAAAAATATTATTAACTAATTGAGTTTTTCACCCTTGTCTGGTATCTTTTTTGCCTGACCCTTCTATAACATTGAGTTTTGCAAAAATTTATGAGGAAGAGACATCCAAGTAATGAGGATAAGAAGAGAGTATATATTGTTATTTACATACACATAAATGGTCACAAAACAAAATGAGCTCCTCCATGAGCTTCAATATCCCAAAGGCTTTGCCTTCTCTTCCTAAATGCAAATTTCAACCTCTCTCCATTCCATTCAAACAAAAACAATCCCATATTTCCAAGCCAAACAAGTCTTCAGTAAGTCATTTTATCCTTTTGGCCAGTTATTTTTTACGGTTGTTAAACGGTTATTTCAATCATGTCAAGAAACTTAGCTAAATGTCTCTTTGGACTTGCTGCAGAAACTTGTAATTGTCAATTTGAAGAAGAACGAAGATGGGATCGCTTTGAACAAATCTAGTTTGGCAATACAAGTGGGAGCGCTTTTGAGTACTGTAAGTTCTTCATGTCAAAATAAGATGTTGTAATAACCAGATAACTAGATGTTGATTTTGGTTGATTCAGTTAAAGTAATAATAACAACAGGTTGTTAGTGAACCGGCTTTGGCGGTGACTGGAGTAAATAATGAGGATGATATTGTGTGGGTGTTGATACAATTAGCCATATGTGCCTTCCTCTATTTCCTTGTGGCACCAGTGAGTGAAAAATAATCTATTTTTGTTATTTATCATTTTTGTGCTGTTCTTTTAGATAAGTGATTTGAATGGTTGATATGAACTTGCAGCCATTTATCATGAACTGGTTGAGGATAAGATGGTACAAGAGAAATCTTTTGGAGATGTATGTACAGTTTATGTTTGTCTTCTTGTTCTTCCCAGGGTTAGTTTAAATTCTCCCTTTTAATTCAGTTTTCATCTTGATTGGTTATATGAATCAATAATTAATGATGTCTTAAATGATTAAATATGAGATCTGTAGATGATATATAATGCCCTACTCATGGTTTATAAGTACATATTGGATAATAACGGTGTTTAGATGCGTATGTTGGAACTTGTTGTCCGGTTATTAGGACTTGACGCTAAAATGTTTAGTTTTTAATGCTTGGGTAAACCGATTATATAATATGTACCTATTTACCTTTTTCTAAACCTAATTCGAGACAAATAGCTAATTATTTGATCATAACAATCTCAAAACACTTTCAGAACAAACATCTGTACACATCCTATGTTTCCAGTGCCAAACTTAAGGAGTAGTTTTAGTGGATCGCAACATGGAGCACTTGTCGTGCGTTATTTATATGGTGTATAATATATAAAGACGAGATGAGTCTTATGTTATTCATCACATCAAAGTTAATGATATTTTTAGAATTGACAAGATTAACAAACAAATGTTTGGCCATGGCAGTGTATTGCTTTGGGCTCCATTTTTGAACTTCAGGAAGTTCCCAAGAGATCCAGACATGAAGTACCCTTGGTCTGTCCCTGAAGACCCTTCCAAGATCCGCAACTCGTACAGGAAATTCCCATGGGCTACCATTGATGATTATGAAGTCTAAAAACTTTCTTTTGTATCATAATTACACGTAAATCTCTACCCTTTTTTCCTGTATAAGTTTCATGTTACTAAGCATTACATTCACAGAATCTAGACATATTGAAACTTAGATTCGCTCTTATGGCTCAGCAAGCCAAACTATGAAAGAACACAAAACGCAAGCTTCATACGATACGGCTTAAAAAGCAATAAAGTAAATGAAAAAATGATAGATGAGTAACGGATGATCCATGGAGTCAATTGGGTCACATGTCAAAACATGTCAGATCTAACAGCTCAAAAACACTTGTCCAACTTTTTATATGCTCCTTTGAGACATCTTTGTTACATAAGAATCAAAATATATATTATGACATTAATAATATTTTATTGTGGATGAAGCAATTTTGTATGTTGTACCATTGTATGTGCAAAGCTTTGTTTAACCCTTTTGCCCCAAAGCAGTTTACATTTTCTAATTTTGCCCATTTAACCCATTAGAGATGAAAATAAACCCCCGACTTACCCATCAGTAAGTAAGGAGACTATAGCCACCTCTAATATTAAGCCATGAATACATATAATTGACACGTACTAGATTAAACAACATAAAACTTTTGGGAATTCAAGATGTTAGAGCTGAACAATTTGATATATGAAAGATAAACCTTAAAGTTAACATCCACCTCAACCCAAAAGAAACAAAAAAGATCCGAAAATGAACATAAAACAAAAACAATAAACAAAATCTCTTAAACTGCATCTATTTTTAGTTGAACACCGTTCTACAAGAGGGGAAACTTAAATTAAAGTACCTCATTCTCTTTCTTTTAACTTCGACCCTGTGTGTGCCGGTCAACTAGCTGCTGCATGTTAGACTCAGACCGCTATATTCTTATGAGGAGTGCTAATTGTTGAACATTCCAGTTAATTTGGTCAAAGGTATAGAGTCCAAGGCAGTTGAAGGAGCGAGAGTGAGTCCCACACCAATGATAATGAGAGCCATGCCCAAACCTTTGACACATCCCCACCCACATGTTAGTCTTCCCAGTAACACCTTACAGTGTTTGTCTGCTTCTTTGTAGAGTGATTGCTGAATAGCAGATATTTCTCCCTCTGTCAATGCTTTCTCATTCTGTAGACATGAGTAAAAAAGAGCAGATAAGCACTCCTTAATTTAATTAGTGTTCGCATTTGGTATTTTATAGTCTAATGATGCATGCATAGAGCTACAAGCCTGTTATGTTACAGATATAGGGGGAGGCATAACTTTCTGTTACAATAGAACTCACGCAAATATAAACTTTGAAGTCATAAAGACGTTTTACTAAATATGGGATCTAATTGCATAAAAAAGGTATCCAATTTTAAAATATAAAGGTTGAGGCAACAAACTTTCAATGTATTCCATTTTAGGTAACTGGTCAAGTGGTAAACTTGATGCAAGTAACTACTAAATGTGATGCAAATGTGGACAAGACCATTTTTGGCAACACTCCACCAACCAGAATAGAAAAAAATTGAACGGTCATTGTCTTTAACTAGAACGAGCTGGAACTTCATTACCCAAAATTTAAAGGGAAAAAAAAACATAAACTTTGTTACTTCAAATAGAACTTTTTTGACAGATTAGTCCTTTTTCTTGGGCAAAAAGAACTGTTATCCGATATAGAAACTGAACCGAAATTGGTATTTTTATAGTTAACGGAGTAATTCCGATTTAGGGTGATAATAACTTTCGTGACGGTTTCTAAGTCATTAATCAGTGATAAAGATGTGTAGGAAACAACTGCCATATCGTTTTCCAATAATAGAGGTAGGAACTTCATGCAGTTTACTGCTGAATGGGTTATTTGGCTTATGTTTCCTCAATAACACGTCAAACTGGTAATATCAACCAAATATTGTCACAAGAAAAATGGGTCAAGTGTCACCCTAAGTAAGCTTTCGATGCGTACAACCTCCTACATCGTTGTACTCCAAAATCGAAAGGGAATTCACATTTTAAGACAGAGGAAGCATAGTAGTAACAATATGAGAAACAGGCAGAGGGGTAATACCTTGTTCTTGAAAGTCCTGAGAGTCTCACCGAGAGTGTCAAGAGAAGACTGTTTTACAGATAGTTCCTTCCACTGTTCAGCGAGCCTTCTCAGAATCACAACGCTTGCTTCTAGATTATCCTCATATACCTTCACCTGCATATAGTAAATTTGGAATTATACTCAAACTCATCTAAAAAGAACACAAACAAATCAAAGACATGTATATATAACGATATTCAGCTATCGACTTGATATAAGATGACCAACAGAACTCACCCATTGCCTATAAGATTCGGAATTTTGAATTAAGCACCAGATAAAAATACCAGATGCTTCACGGGATAGCTCAGGAATTCCTGCCGAAGAAGCAAACATCAAGGAAATTGAGTCTTTAAATCACTTCTTCATGTTGAACTTTCTTATTAATAAAAGTGGCACTTTCGACCCATGTACTTATGAATGAGTTGATTCAGGTTAGATTTTATCTCTAACAGGAAACACGGGTATATAAAATAAAAAACGAAAACAGGTTGAAATCTGCCATAGTGTAGTTATGCATGAAACCACCTAAATCAATATAATCAAAAGTTAGATTGCAATAGAAATAATATTATCTTGCAATCATATTTGACACAACAATTATTTAATAGAACTTTTGACATAAGTGTTTCAGGTAACCCAATCAGATCTGTTTTGACCCTTAACCAAAACTGTCCATTTTGCCACATCTATTAACTTATATAAAGTTACCTTCTCCAGAAGCTTTCAAAGAAATGGTCAAGATTTGTTGAGAAACTTGTTTCATGGCTTTGCTCCCAGGAGAACCCGCAAGAGCCACATCCTTGAGTGTAGGATATACAGCTTCAAACCTTTCTGTAGCCTGCATCATAACATAATTGGACAAATGAGTATACTTGTATAACTGTCTCTTACAGTAACAAAGTAGCAAGTGCCTAGGATCCCACCTTAACTCGAGCTGAAGATGAAGGGAAGGTCACTCGCAAAAGAAGGTCAAGTGCTGATGGTGGCATCAAGCGCTCTCCCTTCCGCACAGCGCCATTTACTAAAATAGTGCGAGCCTTGGGAGCAGACAGAATTCTAAGAACAAAAAATAAATAAATAAATAAATAAACTTATTATAACTTTGTAAGACCAAAGGGCCATTGGCCTAGCGGGATCGAGGTGACCCTCCAACCATGAGGTTGTGGGTTCAAGTCCAGGGGTGGACATATGTATATATTTGTGATAGGGTGTGTGAGTTTAATGCCTTTCTGAATAAAATAAAATAAAAGTTATAACTTTGTAAGGATAGGGACCAGTAAGCAAAGAGTAACGAAAAAAGTTGACTTAAACCTTTCCACTAATTGCAGAATTAGGTCTCTGGTCTGAGGGTTAGAGCCTGATTTGCCCCCAACTATGGGTAATACTAAATGAGACCAAGAGTACAAACCAACAGCCAGATCCCCATGTGATGCCTACACATAATAGACTTAGTATTAGCACATAATGCTTCTTTCTGGGAAGATATTCAGTGCTGGAATTACCTGTGCTACCATCCACACAATGACTGGAAGCTTATCTTGTCCCTGATACTTTGAAGTTTCCCTCAGAGTTGACAACACACTAATCAATGTATCAGGTTTCCTTCGCAATACCATTGCTAATGCAACGAAAATACCAACCTGCCAAGAACAAAATGACTTGATAAATATCTAATTCTATCATATACTATTTTGAGGTAGTGATGCCTTGTGTATCAATAATCAAATAAACTGATTCAAGTTTCAGAGTTCAAATGTACCAATAATATAGATCAACATCTACTATGAAATGGGTTTTGTATCGTAAATTATCAGCGGCTAACTTGGTTAAAAAAACATGCCTAGGCACTAGGCGCCTTAAGTCACTAGGAATGGTGCCTCAAATTGACTAGGGTACGACAGCAGGCGCCCTCAAGGCGATGCCTAGGCGCCAGGCAAGGTGAGGCGGCGCCTTTGACACCTTGGCTTGCTGGTGGGTTTTAAAAAAGATGGTTTGGCCTTTTTACTAAATTCTGGTCGCCTGATTATTTTAGGGCCTAATTATTTTAGGCCCAATATTTACTATCAGTCCATATGACAAAAGTTATTAACCCTATCTAACTGTCTAACACAACAAAAAATTCAATAGCAGCTCTAAAACCTGAAACCCCATAACCAGCTTTGGTCTCCAAAAGGAAAAACACCAAATTGGATCCAAATTGAAGCCGGATTATGAGTTGATAGAACTTCTAGTCGACAATTTTTTCAGTTTGAATCTTCCCGTCGACTTTTAGACCTGCAGTTGACTTTTGTTTACTTCGGGAACTTATTTGCTTGCTTTGCTTTTGATGATGTGGTGAACTATGATACTTCAACTTTTTGACTACTTTTAGTATCTAGATGAAGTATTTGAGACGTATAAACATTTATCAGGTAGACAATGTATGAAGAAGCAACTTAAAAGTATTTTATGCATTATAGACATTTTATTTACGTGAGGCTATCGCCTTAGCACCTTGGCCTTCGGGCCCTTAGCGCCTCGGATCACCTATCGCCTTTTTAAACCAAGGCTACATGGTTCTTTTCCTTCATAAAAAGGTTGGTGCATCTAAAAGAAATGTTAGGGGATTCCATCGTCTTACCTGAGATTTTGAAGATGTTTTTTGGGCACCTTTCTTGGATCCCTTTGCACCGCCTTGTTGGCTTGCAAAGTCAGCAAGAATATTATCCAAGGACCATAGGACAAAAGATCCAAGGGCTTCCAAAGATCGGTTACTGATCCAGTCAACTGATGTCTTGTAAACAGCTTCGGGGATATGTGACACTGGATTCTGCAAAATGGGGGAAAGAAGAATTAGGAAAGGAGGAATTATACAGGGTTTGACTATAACCAAGAACCATATATTTCTGTAAATTATAAAATGCTGTTTAGGGCTTTATGCTCATGATAATCAGTTAGCGTGAAGAATGATGCTTGCATTTACTTCTATGTGAACATGGTTTTAACAGAAAATGCTTGAAGAATACATGTTTAACATCCAAAATTCTGAAAAGCATAATGATAATGATAAACATTATTCAAGTAGGTTATTGTATGTAATGAATCCTGAGATGTAATATCAAGGCAGCAATATAAGAATTCTAAAATAGTTTGCATCAAAGTAAGAAACTAAGGCTGAAAAGAGTGCATCAATGACCAAACAGTGAGATACAGGCATTCCACTTGACTAGTTACAAAGACAACATCCAAAAGAAGGTGTTGTAACTCTTATACAGATTTAAGATGTAAAGACCATCTGATAGAAAACTCTATGACTATAAAATCCTGCCAAGGAAATAAAGTTTGTACTAGAGCTATCAGTTTCTGACATGATTCTACAAGTTCAGCTTCTTTTACATACGACACTCATTTTACATCACAATTCTCTGCAAACTACACACTAAGTAACAAACCAATGAGCATTACCACTTACAGTAAGTTATACAACATAAAGAGTCGTGAAATAACTTACATCTGCAACCTTTGCAACAGCAGATTCTCTTAATAACTTCACCCAAGGAAACTGTGAAGCACTGACACTCGAAAACGCTCGTCCAAAGTAATCCGCAAACCTCATCAACTGTATATCCTGTTGCGTCTCAAATGAAGCCTACATGCATTAACAAATCCACATTATCAACATTTTCCGCAAACAAAAAACCAAAACTAATGTACATAAAATCAGAAAACCACGTTCCCACATCAATGTCATGTACCTGATCCCCAAATCAGTTCAAATCTCACTATAATTTATTCAATTTTAAACAACAATCAAATCACACATATATATCAAATCAGTGTCAATTACGAAAGTAGATCCGGATGAAATCACTAACAGTCACATCGGAGAGAAAACTAGCTAAATCGTCAGCATCGATCTTCGCCGCAGCGTCCGGAACTGAAACTTTAGGTTTTTTCACCTTCTTAGGTTTCGTTTTCTTCTCTTCAACGACGCCGTTTCCAACCGCACCATTAAGAACGACCTCATCATCATCACTATCATCATAATCAGAGTAATTACTCTTCTTCTTTTTAGATGATCTAACAGGAATAGGATCATAAATCGCTGAATTCGCTAATCGCTCAGCTTCAATTAGCTTCCTACGTTCTTCAGATTTCTTTTCAATTGATGTAAATACATTATCAACTGTTGAGATTGAAGATCCGTTAGCGAATGACTTCGCCGCTTGCGCCGGTTGTTGCTTCGCCGGAGCTTTGCGTTGTTTTTTAGCGTAAGTGACTTTTTGCCATCCGTGATTGTTGTTGTTGATATCTTCGTTGATTGATTCGAATTCCATTTGGATTTTGAAAAGAGTGAGAGAGAGATTTGAGATCGGGAATTTTGACGGGAAAAACGATGGAGATGCGAAAGGAATTGAGTTTCGTGGTCGAATTGTAGACTTTTAAGTTGAATATTTAGATACGGCAAGAGTATGCGCAATCGGCCCTCTTTTGCTTTCAGTGTTTGTACCTAATGAAGTTCAACTTGTAAGTTGTACTTGGCCGTATAAGTTAAATAAATCGATGCGTTCAAACTTCAAACTCGAGAACGCAATGTCAATACAAGGTTAGTTGTATACTTTGTTTGTATTAATGGTAATTACTAGTTTATTACTTGGGAGAGAGATTATTGTAGTTAATTTTTTTGTGTTGGTAACAGCATTTGCTATGAAGTTTCGTTCTCGTTCTCTGTTCTTGCAAGAAGGATGGATGTCTTTGGAAGAAAGCCATAGGCACGACACGGTTCTTCTTCCTAGTTCTCCTTATTTCATTCTGTGTGAGACGAATTCAGGACGGAAGAAATTGGTATATATGCGGGGCTGCTTCAACAGCTATATTAAAAAGATAATACTTTTTTCAAATATATATAAATATAACTACTACCTTTTTTCAAACACAATTTTCACAATCTCTATTTATTTTACATACAAATTATATCAAACAATTACCACTCTTTTTCACACACAAGGTTTACATACAATTCTCACAATCTCTACTTATTTTATTAATGTAATCCACTTCTTTTTTTAATTAATGTAATTTTTATTATTAATGTAAAATCTTTATTTTTTTATTATTATTGTGTTTTAAAATAATAATTGTATTTTTATTAATAGTTAAAAAATGATGTGACGTTGATGTGGCACTGAAAAGTTCAGTTCCTGTCAATTATAGACAGTGTTCAATTCTAGTTCGGTTGTTCTGTTTTTGTGCAGATGTGGCGCTAAGGTGGCAGTCAGTTCTCTAGTTTTTAGTTGAACAAAGACTACCAAATGAATTAAAATTAAATTGAAATGAAATATAAAAGTCTTTGCATTTACAATAGGATAATTATATTATTACTATATATATAAAATATAACAATAACTAAACATGAACCTGAGCAAACAGTTAGCGAACACAAACAGATGCATTGTTGAGATCGATTATCACAATAAGAAATTACACAATCATGTATAAGTCAATAATTAACATACAAAACATAAAAACAATCACACATACAATTTTTACGTGAAAAACCTAGGGTGAGTAAAAATCACGAGACCCGTAGGCCGTATAACATTCACTATAATGAAAGATATTACAAGTTAGAGACGCTCAACTCTCGGCATTCTTGAATATGCTCACACCACTCTCTCAACGACAGATTACAATAACGGAACCATCATCAACGTTATTGGATGACCGAAGACTCACCGCACGAGACGGAGAGAGACTCACACACGCTCACTTTTTATCAACCTCCTCACTAAAACCTTTCAAATAACTCCTATTTAAATAGGCAAACAACTCATTTTCCAAATAAACTTGTTCAACAAGATGCACAATTAATATGGAAGCTTATCAAACTAATTAACATTGTTTTAGTTGATTAAAATCACTTTCCAACATGCACGTTGTGACACCCGACACTTTAGGGTAATGATTACCTTAAACTAGAACTCTAATTTCGTGTATTTAGTTCTTTATTAGGCTAAGTACTTGTGATTATTTGCAACTATTTGTATATATGTGTATATACACTTACGTAATTGTTTGAATTACACCTTCGTAATTATTCGTAATTTCGCGAAACAACCGGACGTGGTCCAACTATTTATACGACGTTGGTGAAAACTTTTTCATAGATAACGTAATCCTATTCTATAGTTAAAATAGTGGTTATATACCTTATATTATTATTTCAAATAATAATACACGAAAAACTTTGACGTTTTGTTTAAAACGTAACAAACGCGACGGAAACGCGCAAACCGAGCCCGACACCCGAGCAACACCCGAAATATACTTTTGTAACTCAATTTAGTATTTTAAGAATACTTACTTATCCCGAATATTATTCACAAATTAAAAGTATATACAAAAGCTCAACGTAAATTATCGACTTTTTAAATCACAAATTAACGCTTAAACGAACGGGGAACAAAACACGAAGTTGAGAAAACGAGTCACGAGCCCGAAACATCTTTGGGCCAGGCCCAACTCGGCCTAGGCTGGTCCAAGAGGCCACCCCAATTAGGCCCACCCAAATAAGCCCAAGCCCACCCCACAAAAACACCTCCATACACTTCATTTTTCACATACACAACCCACACATTTCTCTCTTCCTTCTCTCTACTCTCCCTCTCTCTCTAAAATCTGCCATCAACTACCACCTTCCCACCACCATCAACCACCTCATCACCACCATCAACCACCACTCCACCACCACGAGCCGCCATCACATTTTCAAGAAAAAGTCAAGAATCAAGCTCTTTCCTCACTTTCCTCTCCATTTCGATCGGTTCTTCAAGCTTGTAAGAACATCTAATTCATCCATAATACTTGTAACACATCTATAAACATGTTAAAATGCTCACTTAACAAAGATATGTCCAAAAGATTTCACAAAAATCGTTTTTAGAGAACTTAAAACATGCAAGAACCTTACATGCAATCTGGCCAGAAAATTAGTCCGACTTTGGGAGGTGATATCTCCCTCAAAACTTAACCAAAATGAACGATTAAAAACGTTAAAATTAAGTTTAAGAAGTTAGCTTTCATTTTCCACTGGTCTCATAATTTTTGGAGCTCGTTTGATACTCGAAATAATTTTTACAAAATCATGTAGACGGGCTGGGAAAAAGGCAGAAAACTTGTCCCTTATTGTTTTAGTCATAACTCGAGTTTTACATGTCCAAACGACTTGAAACCAACGCCAAAACTTCAGAAATTTTGTTAAGAATAATAGTGGTAGATATGACTTTGTCCCAAATGTGCACTCATTTTGCCCAGAAACTCAATCTCCTTGCATGTCTCCTGATTGGCCACTTTTTGTCCTCTGTGGAAACTTACAATTTTAATAAATACTTAAACTTGTCTAAAAATTCTGTAAAAATTATTTTAAGTACCTAACATACTAAGGAACAACATATATTTTTCTTGGATTTTTTCTCGAACATTTGAATTACGAAAAAAAATCTACAAAACTGATCTGTTTCTGACCCTGTGTGGCAGAAGCCCAGTAGTCATTAGCGACACTAGCCTTGTGTCGCTATAACATTCGAACCGTCACATTTTGCGACACAACCCTTGTGTCGCTATAATAATTGAACCGTCACATTTGCGACACAACCCTTGTGTCGCTCTATCATTCGAACCGTCACATTTGCGACACAACCCTTATGTCGCTAGTCACATTTGCGACACAACCTTTGTGTCGCTATAACATTTGAACTGTCACCTCTGCGACACATAAATTGTGTCGCCAACACCACATTAGCGACACAAGCCTTGTGTCGCTGATGACCAAAAATCAAAACATTTTTCCTAAAGAAATATAAGTTGAAATAAAAATTGTTCGCTCGACCCCAGCCAGGGGCCTTGCCACCCCTTGGACCCCGCCACCAGGGGCGCTGCCCCCGGACCCCCGTCATTCGTGGGCTTCACCTACTTCCCACACTAAGCAACATTATGTTTTCACAAACTTTCACCAACGGGTCGTACACGTTTTCGAATAAGCAAACAAGAATGGACATACTAGTTAAGTGAACTACTAGCGTATAGGTGGACATTAACCCTCCACCTACACGATTGGCTTAAGTGGACATTAACCCTCCACTTATACAATCACTATAGATGGTCTTTTGAGACATCTACTTACACAATCTTATACGTCTAGGGCGTTAGAAGATTACTCTTGGGAACACAAATTGCTCGCTGTTATTTGTTAAATAACATACTAATCTCAGGTGAGTTTCATAGCCCCTTTTTCTACTATTTCCACTCAGGGGTGAGAATACATACAACTGCTTTTAACAACTGCTATTTTATGTGAACGCAAGTACAAAACACGATATATTGGTTGCATGAGTTATTTAACTAATTCTGAAAGTCCCCCACACATAGTTTGTTAGTATCGATATAGCGTGAATGTTAATGAATAGTACTATTTGGGATTGACTCCCCCGTCCGGGTTAGTCGCGCTAACTGGTCAAACGGACGCATTATCATTTGTTCTTATGAGTGTTGGATTAGGCACTCGCTGGGAGGCACCACGATCGTGGCACTTGATTGTGACCCGACACCACAGTTAAGCTCGAACTATGGGCTAATGGCAACAATATACACCTCTTTTACATTTTTGTAATACATTACTATCATTGTTGGATGATACAAACAGGAAATCTTGTGTTCCACACGTTCCATACAATGTAATATCAATTGTTTTCAAACCTATGAACTCACCAACTTTATGTTGACTCTTTTAGTATCTATTATCAGGTAACCAGCCGCAGTAGGATGCTTTGGAAGCAATAGCTCGAGTCGCATATTTTGAAACAACCAAGGAATTAGATTGCATTTACTATATTTTGCAATAATAGTTATGTAATTCTACGTATCGGATGCGAACTCCTAGCTTTTATGTAAACACTTTTAAGTTTGTAATGTAATGATTTTTGAAAACGTCTCATATAGAGGTCGTTTGTTGTAACTCTTGAGGTGTGATATTTGATTTGGTCGGCGCCCCCATGACACCCCATACCTTCCGCTACCACGCGTCTTGGGGGTGCGACACACGTCCTATTGAAAGTGTTACTAATTGTTTATTGAATGTTTGATTCGTTTACATTTTTAGTTGTGATAATAAGAGAGAAAAATAGTACTTGCGTTAATACTAGCATAACATCCGCGTAATGCGACAGTCAAGGTGGTGATGGTAGGTGGAGGTGATGATGGTAATGGTGGTGTAAGAGTGATGAGAGATTGAAAGTATTTGTGTATCTCTTGACGGTTTATTATATATATTTTGTGTTTATATATTTATATGTGGTAATAGAGTGAACTTTGATTAATATATAGAAAATAACATATATTAATAAGAGTTATGATTGTTGAGGTGATTAATTTATATCAATTGTGCAGGGACAATATAGTCATTCTCGTGATTGAATAAAAAATTAAGACAATGTTGGACATTTTTTTATATATAGTTAAGACTAGCATTGTACCCGTGCAAAGCAGCGGTGCCAAATGATTGATTCAGCTTCATTTTTATTAGTGTATGATGTATGTGTTTTCTATAGTGTTCATTAGGCGTTTTTATGTTCAAATGATATGTATGTGAGAGAGACAAATAAAACTATTATGCGAGATTTTTGGTCAAAAATGTTTGTTTATTTGTTAAATGTGTTATTATATAGGTACGTCAAAGTGAAATGGAGGAATTGAATTAAAAGTCATATAGATTCAACGGTGACAATTTATTTTACTTAGTTTTTAAAACTGATAGAGTGAGAAGGGGATAAATCCTTTATGTATTAAGTATAGATTTACATATGAAAAATAGTAATAATATAATATTTTTATACAAATAATAGTTCATCAATATATTTAGTTTTAAAGTTCGTATGAGGATATTATGATTGTAAAAATATTTATAACATGATTATAAATATATTTTAGAATAAAGTACGTAACACGAAGATGTTATACGTAGCTATATATTGCCTTTAATTTGTCAATCGTCATTTCTATTATTGCCTAATTAATTGACACTATATACTAATTTGATAAAAATCCTCTTATAATTACCTTACTTATTAAAAATTAATTTAAATTAATTTATTTCAATTGATATAGGAATAATTAAAGAAGGACAATTTAGTCATTTTTTAGAGTTGAGTCTAATTTTAAGACAAAAAAGTAATATGCTTTATATGTAGTAGAAAATTTTAGTCATTTTTTAGAGTTGAGTCTAATTTTAAGACAAAAAAGTAATATGCTTTATATGTAGTAGAAATAGAGATATAGATAAAATTAAGATATTAAACATGTTTTATATATAGCTAAAATAAGATAAGATTAAGATATGTCTATAAATCTTTGTTTTAGTAATGATTTACATTTTGTTTATTGTCTCTCTCCTCGTATTAATCTTTGAATTTTATGGATCTCTCAATTTTCTTGTTTATATATGATTTTATACATACATTTTAAATACAAATCTCTTTACTCCATACGATCTTATAAGATAATTATAGGTATGAAAGGAAAGTTAAAAACTATATGGAACAAAACAAGTGTTTTAGTAAGACTTGATCGAAGCCTCAAACAAATATGAGGTGACAACAAGTGAGACTTTTGATATGGGATATTAGATGTATTTGTATTCCATGTTAGGTGCAAGAGTCTGGGTTTCTTATAAAAGGTATAGAAATTTGGCACAATTAGAGTAACATGGGTTCGAAGTGATTCAAGTAATGTGAAGGCATTAGGTAAAAGCATCGGAGTTTCGATTAGTTGTTCAAAAATGACACTTGAATATAAATCGTTTAAAGATTTTGTTTGGCAATTTGAGTATTTCTACAGATAATATGACTACGGTTTAAGGCTCATACGAGTTTCAGTTTAATTAAACCTTCATATAGTGGCGGATTCAGAATTTTAAGTTACCTGTAGAATCGATATCTCAATTTTTGTGAACCCGTAACACGAACAAAGAATATAACTTTTATTTAAGAAATTTATATTTTGTATAACAAATAAATTTGTAGTTAGGGTTACTCCAACCTTCAATGTTGTTCGTTCTCTGCCTTTCTAATGTCAATTATCCACTTTCCGCTTTTATGTGAAGGATTAAAGAGTATAAATTTTAGTTCATGTTTAGGTTCAGTTCATGTCATATTTAACATTCATTTAACAGTATAAATTTCAAGCTTTTCATTAAACGTAATCAAGCTTTTCATGTAAAATGTCAACTTTGTAAAGTAGCGAATCTTTATTTTGTTTAGTCTCTTTATATAATAATAAGATAATAAGATAATTTAAATTTCATTAATACATAATTACAAATTTTTAAATTTATTTATATATATATATAATATTTTTATCTTGATTAATCACAATTTAGTTTATATGTCTCAATCGCTTTTGAGAATAAACATGATGATTTATGTATAGAAATATAATGACTTTTAAAAACACGCGTAAAAGTACTTGAATTCTAAAAAATAGAAAATCAATAATCGTATATTAAATAAATTAATTTTAATATTAAAAAATAAATCATTGTAACTTTATATCATTAATTAAGATATTAATAAGTAATGTAACTTTGAGGGTAACTTAGTAATTTTGATTAACTTTTAAGAGTTAAGATTCAACATATGTACATTTATTATAAGTCAAATTTTCTTCCAATGTTTAAGCGATTGTTTCTCATATCGATCTGAAAAAGGAATAATCAACTCTAGATAAATGATTTGAAGAGGAATACTCTACTCTAGGTAAATGATTTGAAGCCCTCTATCACTATGCTTCAGCCTGAAGGTTTCAATGTTATCTCAGTAAAAAGTCATCTTACAGAGTAGTCAGTGGTCATACAGATTTTGTAGTAAAAAGTCATCTTACAGAGTAGTCAGTGGTCATACAGATTTTGAAATACAGTTAAGGGTAGAAGTTAGAATAAAAATAAAAATACTATAGACATTAAAATAAATTGGAGTTGATGTCTTGAACTCTTGATCAGCAAGAATAAGGTGGGCCTTAGAGCTTATTGGACCTTTTATTGGGCTGAATGGGCCCAATGGATTATTACAGCCAAACTTCACCTGGAACTTCCATAACCATTGAAAAAAGTTTCTGTCGATAAATTCTTCCGTCACTGCCCACCGTTCGCGGTAATTCCCGTCGGCCGTCAACTTCGTCCTCGCTGCACCGCCGCCGCGCCGCCACCAGTGAATCCTCCCCTCTCGTTGACTACGCCACCAGTAACTCCCCTTTCGTAGGTAACTTTTCTACTTCATCAAATACTTGATTTTACTGGGATTTTTGTTTAATTAGCTCCATAGTTTCATAAAACTCAGAAATTGATAAATTAAAACTATGGTTTCTCTACTGTTTTTTTCCTTTATATTACTTGTATGAATTATATTGTTTTTAGAAATTAAAATTTAAAAAGTTTATTTCTATAAAATTTATTGATTATACAAATTATTATTTTTTATATTCTGCTAATGCGAGTAAAATACTACTACTGCGGTTTTACTAATATGCTAATGTGGCTCAACTGTGTGGTTTTGCAATACTAAATTATTTCTTCAACTAACCAAAATAATGCTACTTATGCTATGGATTTTATTCATTGCAATAGTCTTATCCCCTATCTGAAGCTTTTTGGTGTTTGTTGTTGTTTGTATTATTGAGTGACTTCAACTGTAGTTGTAAAGATCATAATTGTAAATATAAAATTTCTTTTAGGTGAAATATGGATGAGTTCTAACCAACACCCCTGAAAGACTTTCAATTTTTTCTTTTTATCCTTTCAGTATATTAAAATAACTTTGTCTGTACTATGTGGTTAATGAGAACTAATGTTTGTTAAAATGTCTTCAATTGAAATAAACTTGTCATTTTAACAACATTTCCATAGTTAGTGTTCGATTAAAAATACGAATTTGATAAAGTTTTGAATGAAATAAGAAATAATCACCTAAGATATGTCAGTTTAACAACATTAATAATTAAACTGTATATATAGAAAATCATATCCATGGAGAACCTTTGAACTAGAGGAGCCAGAAAACCCTTAAGGGTATGTTTTGCCCGCACCCTTATGGGAGTTTAAGCTCAAAGGTTAGGCTTGTAATGTTGTTTGGCATACAGATGTATTAGGAGTTAATTGAAGTAGCTTTTGAAAAATAGTTTGAGCTTATGGAAAGTAAAATTACTACACCATTTTGTTATGGATTTTATAAAGTATAATCATTGATAATTAATTGGTATGCTCTAAAATAGCAAATTATAATTGTTAAATACTAGTTAATACATAGAGGTGTTTTCTAGTTCCCTCGAAAATTAGGGTGTTATGTGTATTCAACACACAAACACACATGTATAACACAATTTTGTAGGAACTGATATGTGCTACTAGTTGCATCTGCATCTTAGACCAAGACCAGTCTTTAAGATATGCACATATGATCATATGGAATAATGGATCGTATTTGATACAAAGTTCAACTGCATGTAAGATATGTGCAACTAATAACATGTATCATTTACATATATTGTAAGTTATCTTAACTATTAAAGAACAAGAATCTATTCTGAAAGGGCTGTCCAATTAAAACAACCATCGGCTCTTTCGTTTGTGTAAATATGTATAGTGCTTGGGTCATTGGGTTTAATAGAAAGGAACGGAATGAAAGCTTGTTTGCTGTTCTGGTTTCTAGCAATGGTATCATCAATCCCAAAAATAAGTAATTTCCATTCCCCAATTTCAATTTCATTTCCGAAAGCAAAATCCCTATTTTCTCAATTCTTCTTTTCTTACACACACATAACAAAACATAGGTTATATTACTGCACTTATATGGATACAACTTTACATGTGTGTATATATATTTATCTTATGTTATTGTGTTATAATCTTCAATCTTTGGCAATTGTTTAGGTTACCTGTAAATTCATAATGCCACGAAAACCAACTAGAAGAGGCTCTTTACAGAAGCCGCAACCCGGTTTGTCTCGTTTAGCCCGTTTGACGGCCTTAGTTACCTCTGCTCGCAAGGGCAAGCAGCAGAATGACAAATCAACACAACACAAAAGAGTTCCCCACAACCCATGTACGAATGCTCAATTTTTCAACGTCTGCAATGATATTTTAATTTCAGTAATCTGATTCTTGCTTGTAGGTAGCAGAAAGGAGAAACGTGTTATGAAAGAAGCGAAAAAAGAAGAGTCCCCATCGTCTTCTGACAATGAAGATTCATCTTCCTTTGATGTAATTATACTTAGACTGTGGATTAACTTGAAACGTTTATTCATGTGTTCAGATAAAGATTGTATTTTTTTAACTTCTTTTGTGTTTTGAAGGGAGTTGTTCAAGCAGATTTTGCTTTCTTTGACCCAAAGCCCGATGATTTCCATGGTGTGAGAGTCTTATTGCAGACCTACCTTGATGATAAAGAATGGGATCTGAGCAGCTTTGTAGACTTGATATTGCAGCAAACAACCGTGGGAACTGTTATCAAGATTGAAGATGATGAAGATAATAGTGTTTATGGCTTTGTTTCTGCACTTAATTTGCAAAGATATAAGGTGAAGATTCATTTGCAACATCCAACTGCTGGTTGGTTAATGGGTCCAACCGGGGTCGGGTTGAAATGGGTCTTTATAGTATGGGTCCGAATGTCCTGGTCAGGGACTGCAACACTTATTTGTATTTGTTTTGTAAAAAATAATTGCGTTATGTTTATGTTTACAAAAATAATGTTGTTATTATGAACACTCTAAATCTTCGAATAAAAAGATTTGGAAGGCTTTACACATTTAAAATATACTTTGGCTGGCTTCCAACCTTTTAATAAAACACAACCGAAGTCATCCTATATATCAGTAGATCGGAAATCGCTACCCTCAGCTATAGCATATTCCAAATCACTTTAATTGCATGTTAGTTGATGTTGTCTTCTTTTCCAGGTTTGTAAATGCATGATGGAAGTGGAAGAGTTCCTATTAACAGTGTGTCCAGACAATGAAATAAAAGATAAATTGAAATTATATTTTGGAGAGGAAGCTGCAGATGTGGGTCTTCTAATCTCGCAACACGTCGTAAATCTGCCACCCCAGCTTCTACCTCCGATCTATGATGGTCTCTTTGATGAAATCTCCTGGGCTACAGAAGATGAGGTTAGATGAGAAAAAGATTCTAGTGGGTGTTTGGAATTAATTTTGGAAGTGATTATTGATATAAAATAATTAGTATCAGATAATCAGCTATAACAAAATGAGCTGTGGAATCAGTTCCAGAACGCACATCCAAACACCCCAACAATAATGAGTGTTGTTAATTGATGCTTTGAATTATTTACCATATCGTTTCCCTTGAAATGAAAAGCTTTTTTGATTTTCTTTCGAAACTCATGCAAGTGTTATTATCTGTGAAAGCCAACTAAGGAGCTTAGGAAGTCTTTCTGCTTTAAATATTATCTATTGGTCAGCAAAATCTATAAGGTAGTGTAACTTCGCCTTTTTGATTATACCTAGCCTTTTTTACCAATACATTTAATCTTCAATCAACCTCTTTTTTTCATTCTGGACCTTTAGCGTAAGAATGGAGACCAGAAAAAGAAGGGTAGCAGCTCTAGTGAAGAAGCTATTATTTACTTGAAGGTGGAGGATGAAATATTTCATAATGTAACCCTCTCCCTCTAACTGTGTTTAGAACGATTTATTTCTTCAAACTTGGAGTTCTGATTGTTTGTCATATGGTTTCAGCTCAGTGCATGGTCCTTCAGCTTTCCTTTGCGCGCTCAGCAGGTCACTACCAAGGAGGCAAGTCTGATTTTGGCTCATTATACTATACTGTTGAAAATAAACTCAGTTTTACTTGCTGGTTCATCGTCTATCTCATTTCCGTGTACTTTGCACTTATGAAAATACGAGGTGGCAATTCAACCAAATATTAATTGTGAATGGTTCTGATCATGTTCTGTTTTTATGCTTATCTTTAAGGGGAAAACCAGGTGAATAAAAAAAAGTAGCTTATAAGGAAATGATTTAGAAAGTATTCCAAAGTGTGGAATTTTATTGTAATCTTCTAAATCTTTTTCTTTAAAAAATCAGACCATTATTGAAAGAATATGGAATTTGTAATCATACTTGACACATTAATTACTGATAAAAAAAATCAAAATATCTGGATAACAAGTGTTCTGGTCTTTACAATTGTTGATTATATAAGTCCTACATGTTATGACAAAATGATACATGAAGAGTCAAGACTGTCACAGGATTTGCTACCAATTTGTATTTATATCTTTTGGGTGTTGCTGTAGGTTTATGATAGATGAGTAGGGAGTTTTTGGGTCAATAGATATTTTATTTATTTTAGGGTGTTATATGTAGATAGACGTTTATTTATTTTGAGAGGGTGTTCTAGGTAGTATTAAGATAGTTAGGTAGGGTGTTTTTAGCTAGATATATATTTAGATGTTTGAGAGGGTGTTTTAGGTAATATTAGTTTTTAGGTATATACTTATATTTTATACAGTTTACGTATATACTAATATTCATATATATGTTTATTTATTTATTTTTACTACTACTATTAGTAGTATTACTTTGATCTAGTATTATTAGTTAATTTGATCTTCTTTTGTTGGGTGTGTGCGTGTGGGTACATATTTTTATACATACGGGTCGGCCAGAGGTCTTTCTGGAAACAGTCTCTCTACCCTCCGGTAGAGGTATGACTATCTACACCTTACCTCCCCCATACCCTGCCCCCGGTGGTATTGGGTAGTGTTGTTGTTGTTGATCTTTTGGGTACCAATTTTGCTCATTTACATATGAATGGGTCGACTTGTGGTTGCAATTTTATTTTAACTGGTCAAATATATAAAATTAGCTAAAAGCAAAACAGGTGAAAGTGGTAAGTTTATTTAATGCATACAATCTCCTAGATTGTTTAACTCCAAAATTATCATTGTTTTTGTTGAATCACAAGTAATGCGATCACATATTAGTTAATTTGGTCAACCCTACCCGACTCGTACTATAGTTTTAATCCGAACCCATTTTGACATGTTAGCCAACGCGTCCATCTTGCCACCCTTTGGTTATATGTATAGCATGTTGTTATACTCATTTGATGGCATAAATTCCTTTCTTGCAGCTAAAAGGATATCGAGCAATGGGTTTAGTCATGGCTGTTGAAGCGACCAGTGTCTCAAATTTCCGACAGCAGTTGCATTCATTAATAGAAGGTTGATATAGCGATTTCAGAACTCTTTCTATTGATTTTTTACCTTGAAGTTTCTGACATATTTTCATTTGTTTTGATGCTTTGTCAGATTAGACTTGGTGGTTTCCTCATATGTCACAGGAAACTGATAATGGTTATTGTACCTGGTTTAATTGCATGAGTAAGTCATTGGAGCAGATAGTATAGGCAGCATGCCTGAAATTTTGTTTCCCTCATCATTTGGTTTGGACCTGAATGCGTATTTATGATCTATACTTTCAATTAGAGGTTGACATTGTACATCGCTATTTAAAAAGGTCCTGGCATTAACTTACATGAATAGGCTAAACAATCTTGCAAACACGGAAACCCCTTTTGTTCTTACAACAATAGCATAGCTGTTGATCTCTCTTGGATTAGAGGTGGTAAATTGAGCTAGCTCCACCCGGTGGGTAAGGTAACTGGGAGTATTGGAGTATGGGTTGAAACAGGCTTAGTAGAGTACTAGAGTACATAAACTAGATAATTACAACAATAATGATCTACATTTGTAAGGCAAACTTACCTGGGTTATTGGCATGTCAAGATACCATAGGTCTAATACACGTTGCATGTCATTCACTCTGCAAATTTTCACGACAATGGTGAAACTTAAATACTATTTGCCTATTTAGTCACATTCTTTTGCCAAAAAGAAAAATTTATGCATATGAAGCACACGACTGTTGTCTTAAGGGGTGGTCTGCTCAGAATGTTGTCTTATAAGTTTTTTGGTATAAATTCTTAAAGCATTTGCAGCAAATATAGAGTATAGGACCTGGGTGGTCTGGTCTGTTCTGGTCTGGGTGGTGTGAGTTGCGCACCTAGTCGATTTTATGGTCCATTGGGGTTGGTTTTAGAGGGTGAGTGGTTGGGGACCATGTGTTTGTTTCTTTTTTTTTCTTTCAAGATTCTGCTATGTAATCAGACTTCAATAATTGATACAAAAGCTTCATTGGGATGCAATTACAGTTGGGAAACATATGCATAAAGCTGACAACTAATAAAGAGATTATTGTCTAAAATGTAACCGAATATTTAACTAATTGCCATCTTAAGACATTCTCATCCAAATTATGAAAGGTGGAAATTGATCTGAATATAGTATGTTATTGTTATGAAAAAGTAAGGCTTAAGCAAGGATATGTATGTGCATGTGCGACTGTGTGTCCCCTCCAATTGAATTCTAGATGGACGTTATGGGTTCAAATTTCATCTCTATGTTCTTTTAATCATAGTTATTCAATTTATCTTTCTATGTTGATTGTAGAACAGGTTGGGGGCCTGTCAGAGAGGGTCAGAAACTCTTATATCCTATATTGATGTTGATATAACACAGTTATGGGGATATTGTAATATGTTGTAATTTTTCAAGTGGCATTAGAGTTATTGGTGTAGAAAAGCAAATTGTACGGTAAGAAACATTTCTTTCATTATAAGAAATGTTATGTGAACTTATTAATACGCTTCTCATTTGTTTAATAATGTTATAAGCTAAGAAAATAGTACTCTATGCATCTCAGTCAAAGTGTTCACTTTGCCTATGTACACAGTTTTAAAAATGGTTACTGATTACGTTCTTCATTACTTAATATCATCTCTATCTACTAAAGTCTCTATTGATTAGTTGTAAAATGAAAAGTAAATACTTATTTAGGGCAACCTAAAAATAGTAACATGGACATTTGTAATAGGCTGAAAAAGCAGAATAATTGAAAGAGCACAATGTTGATTCATGGATATACTGCATGCAAGGAATTTATTTATTAATTTTTAGTTCAGAGTATACACAATCATATTAATGTGGGTTTGCTCAAAGGTTACAGAGAGGTTAAGTATCAATTGGGGTTTATGTTATCAATTTACAATATCCTAGATTTAGTCATATAGTAAATTATTAGTACTATAATTTTGATTATTATCATATATGCTAGAACATGATATGAAGTACTTTTATGACGTTACTATATAGATAAACTGATTGATCACATCAATGAGAATCGACATCTTTGATACGTAGAATAAAAGTATATAACTAACAAAAAGAAAAGAAATTTTTTGAAATGAGTGGGAATTGGAGTTGATGTGTCTTAAAGCTTGCTTTCAATGATTTGTGTTTTTTCTTTTCGTGGTGAAACCCCTAAAAAGCGTACGCCAATTCCTTTATCTCATGATTCCATCTTCAACGAAAGGCATTAAAGTGCGTTGTGCAATCTAAAACGACTAATATCTTTTGATCCAATCGTATTGCACATGTTATCAAATAATAATAGTAGAGAAATGCTCAAATAGAATTGAATCTTATGACGGTAGTGGTAGAATTAGTATCAAAAAATGACATGTCTTTTTACTCTTTCTCTCTCAGATGATGCTCGATGCTCTCACCTTCTTCATTTCGCAACAATCCGCTCCGACGAACTGTGGCGTTTACTCCGACGAGCACCGGCAGTAACCGTAGATGACGCCGACATTGACAGTAGATATACCTAGTCACTGACCAAGCTCGTCGTTGACCATATCTGGTCACTGACTATATCTGGCAGCGACCAACTAACTCCAGCAGCGACTAACGAGTTCTATTTATATACCATTCTGCCACGGTCTTTAAAACAGAAAAACTTCAAATCGATAGTTCAAATCTTTTTCTACCATTACTATGATAAGAAATTTGACTATAATAACCCTCCCGATAATTGTATTTACAATTTACAAAAGTGAAGTTACATGTTCAATATATTATTCTTATGATATATGTATCAAACAAATAATTTATTTACTCAAAAAGTAGAGCTACTTCCAAAATTATGTTCAATTAATCATTTGCTTTAGACTTTAGTTTCTTAATCGTTTTAACTTTTAAGAAGACAACGTACAGCTTCAAATCTATGGTTTTTAAACAAATACATATAACAAACATCTATCAATATACGTATATCAATTTTTTCAAATTAACAGTTTGGGAACTAGATTAAGCCAATTTATAGTAAATTGTAACTATATTGTTAGAATTTATAAACGCGATTGGTCGGCATATTATTTAATTAAGTTGTTAAACAATAAAGTTTAGAACTTCTCTTAGAAATGATTTCATTATGGAAAAACAATAATAACAGATAAATTCTATTAGATAAATACTAATGTTTACAAAACTGTCGTGCTCATGATCGGCAGAATTATTCTTGGAGTCCAAAAATAATTTTAATATTTAAAATCCTTTACGATGTGACGAATGTGTCAATAATTCATTCACTGAATTAATAATTCTCCAAACAAAATTAATTAAAGTGGCATGTTCCGTTAATCATAGGATACTAAGCCGGCATTTATCTGCAAATAAATAACTTAAATTATTCGTCCATCAAATTCTCAAGGTACTATCAGATCATTTTGACACGGGATGAGCATAGAATTATATTTTGGCATATGCAACAAAAATACACGTTATTAGATGCAGAAGCGGCTTAAAGTCTTTAGAGATCTAAAGCAGTGATAGTTATTGAATACTTTTATTGAAAGTGAGGGGCAAAATCTTTCTAATATAAAATATAACTTTACTAATTATAAAATCAGTTCATATATATTTTATAAAGTAAAACAATAAAGAGACACTAAAAAAAGAAAATTATTTCTCAGCTCGACGACTTTTAATGTCTTTAAAAACATCTATGACAATTTTGAATCGAATGTTTCACCAATCTCTTTTTCTATGTAAACAACCAAGTTGGAGGCAAGAAAATCATCTAAAATCTTGTTGTGAAGTCGATTCTTGAATATTTTCATTGCTGAAAATCCCTTCTCAGTTGTAGTTGTTAAAACATGAAATATCAATATGAGTCGGATCAATCTATCAATTAAATGATATGGCTCATACTTGTTAGTTTTCACAAAAATGGTGCATAGTTTAACGATAGTAGAAACACCATTTAACTTTGGGTTCTATGGCATCTCAATTTTAGAAAGCTTTAACTGATATCTCAATCGATTCATCTCTTGTTCCGTGAAATCTGAAAGATAATACTTCTCAACAAGGAGACAAAACTTATCAACATCAAACAATTCGGGATCTTTTGTAGGAAGTAAAGAAGAGCCAAGTGTTCAAAATTCCATAGCATTATCATTAATTATGTTTTCGAGCTCAAGCAATTGCTTGTCCAACGTGCAAATAAATAAATTTACACGATAATAATGCTTGATAGTAACCTGATTATCTTGTCTACGAGGACAATATCGACTAAACTTATAAAGAATCATATAAGGTATATCTATTTGATGCTTTTGTGAGAACAATAGTACATTTTCAGGGAAACTATACCACCCATAATTTCTTAAATCATTAAGACTTCTCTTTGTTGTTGAAACTAGCTCGATGGCATTGACAATATCTTGAGTTTTCTTTTGAAGAGCCTGAGATAGAACATCAATCATTTCAATTATTTCCTTAACCAAGTGCAAAATAAATACAAACTCAAACGATTTCAAGTACAGAGTAAGCTGTATCAGCATCACCATGTTGAGAACGGTAAGATCTATCTTCGATTATACTCTCAAGAACTACCCAGGTAGTATCAAACATCTTAGGAAAGTTACAAATTGAATATAGATTAGAACCCCAACGTGTATCACCGGCTCTTTTTAAAGTCTCAGCTTGATTTACTCATTTGCGCGTTTCAATTTCACCAAGTTCCAACAAACGTTCAATCTCAATTGACTTAACTTTTTGCAAATCATCATGGTACTTACTAAAAGCAAAATGACTGTAACATCCTCTTCTGCGGTCTGGTAAATTCTATTATTTTAATCGATTATCTAAATGTTTTAGAAATTATTTAATATTATGTGTTTCACTGTGAAACGTAGATAAATAAGTCATTTGACTTATTGTGACTAGTGAAATATTAATCGTTTTAAATTATTATAGATGACGGTAAAATAAAATAATATTTCTCGCAAACGGTTTTCAGGTTCCAGACAAGAGATTTAGGACGGGTATAAAATTATACCATTATATTACAAGCCGACTTAGTGAACCGACTTTGAAATTCATATATATGTTTCATATCTTCCTTCTTGATTTCATTTGATAAATTTGCAAAAACTCAAGAAACCTTAGCCAAACTTTGATTCAATCTTGTTTCTGTAAATTCGAATTCATAACATCAGATTCATCATCATCTATATCTTAATTGCATCAGATTTATCCATCCTTTTATTTTCAAAAGAAAGAAAAAGAGAAGTAAGTTTGAATTGGAATGGGTAAATCGAATTGAAGCTTGATTTGTTGTTATTAGGTGATGTTTGATGTTACTTGAAGTGTTAGAAACCTTAGAATTGAGTTTTCTGAAGTTTTGGCGAGTTTTGGTTCGAAAAATTGGTAACAGCGGCTCAACTCGCAGTTTTCAGTTCGTCCTGCGAGTTGACTCTGCGAGCCGAGTTGACTTGCGAGTTGAGTTGGCTTGCGAGTTGACTTGCGAGCCGAGTTGACCTGCGAGCCGAGTTGCGAACCGAGTTGACCTGCGAACCCAAATTTCTGCGAACCGAGATTCCTGCGAGTTGACCTGCGAGTTGACTTGCGAGTTGACTTGCGAGTTGAAATTTGCATGGTCATTCGGAAACGACCTAGTAATCAAGGCTATATTCTAATAGGCTAGGCAGTTTTTGGCCATCCGGGGTCATCTAGGACCCGAAAATGGCATTTTTCAGTTTTAAGCGTCATTGCGGACTTTTCTAAGTTCATTTCTGATTGAACTTTTGTTTGCCTAGACTTCAGGGATTACCTGATTTGATAAATGGACTATAATGATAATTATGGAACGAACTTCTGACTTGTTTACGATTTTCTGTTTCAGATCAGCGTAAGACTCAGTGATATAAGAATCCTGAGTGTGGAGACGTCAGAGGTATCGGTGAGTGGATTCGGAACTCATCATTTGATTTAGTTGTAACTATTTTGTTACAACAAGTAAACGTAGATGTGTATTAGACTGTTAGTCTTGATTATCGATTATTGATCTACGTGATATGTGAACCAATGTGTACTATGTTATTGAGGTCAACGTGTAGTTGGACTTCTGGTTATTATGTGTTTTACACAGGTTTTGATTCATTTGTTGTGTTTGAGACCTGTGTATGTGTTTAATAACCAGTAGTTATCGGTCTATTCTGTATTGGCCATACGGATTGACGGTAAGTGTTCTTGGGGGAATCCCCGGGTATTATGATATCCCCAGAGCCACCGATCCTCATTGAATTATGTGTGTTTACGATTATTTGGTGTAAACAACTAGTTATGCTAAGTTGAATGTTGTGTGATGAACCTATTCACTTAGCTTTGTGCTAACCCCTCATTTTACTTCCTGCAGGATATGTTTTGTTTAATTGTGGGTGCAGGAGGTGATTGGTTGATCAAGGAATGTTTGACTGCGCTCTTGAACTCTGATATGGTTTTGTAATAAACCTTGTTTTGTGAATTTTTATAATACCCCGCCTTTTGTAGTTTTTAAACAGTTTGAATTTGGTGTATATATTGAAAATGTAAACTGTTTATGTACAATGTTTGATATATATTTTAATGTAATGTATTTTAAATTCATGCTTCCGAGTTTATTAATATAATATTCTTATATTGAAAGAGGGGTGTTATAATGACGTTAATAGTGAATGTCAAATTTGAGAAAAAAAGGTGAAACGGTATAACTTCTCGTGAAGCGGCAACTAAGACTAGTTGGAACCTATGAACAAAGCAATGAATATAGTATGTAAAAAGACAATCGCTAAGAATAAGTACTTGTAACCGATTCCATTCCTCTCTCATGTTACTAGCACCATCATAACCTTGGCCATGAATTTGACTAGTATCAAATTCAAATGCAATAGTCGTGTCTACAAAAATTTTTTAAAGGTTAATGATGCAACATCACTAATATGTACCAAACCTAAGAATCATTTTGCAATGACACCATCTTTATTAAAAAATCTCAAAACTATTTATTTCATATCTAATCACACAGTTCATATTATAAGTAATTTCATTTTGTATCTTTTTATTTGTATTTTAATTATTTATTTTACTTTAATAAAATTTTATTTTAATTTATAATTTATAATATAATGTAATGTGTTGTCTTTTAATACCCTAAGCTGACTTTTAGTTTAGTTTCTAATTATTATCAAAATAAAAAAGATTTAAACAAATATAAAACAAAATTCAACAATAGTTATTGAAGAGATTGTTGTCGTCTAAACATCGAAAATAACATTGAATTACTTTATGTATTTTAACACGTCTATAGAAAACCGAACTGTAATTTAGCCCCAAAATCACCTACTACATCACACTAATTTGCTACAAAACTTGCTACTCCGTAAAGCCTTTTTCCTTAAAGTAATATACCAGGATATTATTTTCATTTTAATTACTTAAACTCTTCATATGTCATGATACATCTCTGACTTATATGTTAAAGACTGAACAAATGCAAGAATAGCGCGATTGGAAAACAATATTTAGCATCAATGCATCATGATTCGTATATTTCATATTTTTATGAAGATAAATTCTAATTGCACACCCTATAATTTCTTAGTGCACATCTTATGTGTGTATATGTACGTATATAGCCATCTCATCATCCCCTATGTAAGTCCTATTAACTCTTATGTTTGTATGTGTGTGTCCGGGTCACATCACTCCTTATAAAGTGTGCAAATAATAGGTTTCATTTATGCTTGTTTTAAACATGTCTTCCATCTAAGTATACTTGTTGATAAATTTAGTTAATACATTAAGTTTGAACCTTTATTTAATTTTTTGTGAATTATGTCTTCAATCATCATGTCACAATTTGATGTAATTCTATTAATCAATCATTGCTGACTAAATTATACATCCATCCAAGTGTAGATATATAAGCTTTCTATACCAATTATATTACTTAACCTACCAAAGTCAAACTAATAATTTGAAAATAATTATTCTCTTTACTTTTTCTTTTGTTATTAGTTTCTCTTTGTTTACACTCTTTAAATTTTTAATATTGTAAATATAATTAAAGACTTTATGTTTATCTTTATATTTTTGCAATACTAAGTTATTTTTTATGTAATAAAACTGTTGTTATAACTTATAATATATTGGGTATTGTATTAAAAATGAAAATACTTGTTTAAATAAAATATACATTTTTTGTTAAAATATATATGTATTATTAAAAATCAAACTTTGATATATAAAAAAAGTATCTAAAAAGGTATTTTTCTTAATAAAAAAACATACTAAAAAAGAGAGTTTTATTTAAAAAAAGAAAAGAATAATTTTATTATAAAAACCTTCTTATACTTTTTTTTTTAGGAAACTTTTTACGAAAAGCATATTCTTATAAAAACTAGTTAGAAACTGATTATTATTTTTTTCAAAAAGTTAACTACATTTTATATTAGTTAAATTGGAAGTTAAAGGTTGTAAAGTGGTTGATTAGATGAAAAGATTTGATTTGTGTCTTGAGTCTAACCTTGAAAATTAAAAAAGGATAATTATTATAGATGTTGTGTGCTCAACACGAATTTCAAGGTAGTTTTTCAATACAAAAAAATTAAATTACTAAAAATAAATGGTAGATTCAGCAACATTCATACAATATATATAGGCATACAATAAAAACACTTATATATATATATATATATATTATATATTAGGTACGCAATAAAAGCACCTCTATATCACCTCTATATATGTATGAAAATACGTATATGTGAAGAAAATGAAGTTCTTGCGTTAACCTCCCGTACATATAGGCATATAGCATAACTGAGATGGACTATCCATACACCATCCCCACTCTATTTATGCACTATTAGTGTAATAATTAAATTGTAATTAAATTATTTTATAGTTTTTCACTTTTATTCGGTCTAAGAAAAATGATTTCCAAGCCCCTCATATATTCAGCGCACCAACCTTTAAAAACTCTGAATCTACGAGTTAGGTAATAAATAAAATGCGAACACTTTCAACACATGTTTGATAAAAAACAAATTCTATAAAAATATAATTACTAATTAGTTTTTGTAGTTAATTTACCCCATCGACATTCAATTAATGTACCCAATTTCGATACAATAAAAAAGATATTTATAGAATTACATTTATAACTCTGAACCTAAAAATAATACATTAAAAGGATATTACATAATATGAAAAGTCAAATACTTCAAAATGTTCTAAGTTCATGAGATTTGACTAAAAAATTATATATTATCTTTAAAAAAATTTAACCTTTTATTTTATAAGAGTTAAAGTTAATGTTCTTTGTTTCAAATATATATAATTATGATATGATTATCTATTTATTATTATTATTGTATTACTTGATTCATATTACAAAGTAACCAATATGAAATATAATTTATAGCAGTACATACGAATAATTTAATAAATATTAAAAAAGTTATTTGAAAAACAAATATATTTAAGAGAGACCGGAGCCAACCATCGGGATTCGAAAGAACTCAGCCATCTACTTAGTGATATAGGACTCATCATTATTATTATAGAACTATAGCTGTATAAACCTTTTTAAAATTACGTTCAGAAGGACTGTAATTAGGTTTAGGCCAAATTCAGTGGCTACGCCTTTCATTACAAGAAAATGATATGTTAGGAAAAGGAAATAAGAAATGGGTCTTGTGACACGTGTCAAAATTACATAGTAGTATTATTTGGGTTGATTATGCGTCAGATTAGTTGGGATCGTTCTTTTTTTCAGTTTTCGTATGATGAACTTGTAATCGTCACATGCAACTTATCTTTAAAATGACTGTAGCGTAAGGTACAACTCATTCTTGCATGATTGTTATAGAAGTGTTACTCATTTCATTGTTAATCTATTGATTTATTAAAATTTAAATTAAAAAGTTAATAAATTATTTCGAAATTATAAGATTAAGTTTATATTTTATAAGTCGTATAGCATAAAATTGACTTTTTCAAATTTTTATAAGTAGAGAAAACAAGTTATAAGTCAAAAACGGTGAAATAGTTTCTTAATTCTTATTCTAACATACTTTTACATATTAATAACGATTAAAAATGTTAACACAGAGTATATTTATCCTTCTTTTAGTAAATTGTGGATTATATTATGTGTATGATTATGATTATTCTAACATAATTTAACGCATATTGTATTTTAATCTATTTGACCTTTATTATTTTAAGCTAACAAAATAAGTATTTGGAGATAATTAAAGTACGATTTTCAATGAATAAGTAGCAACTGTTAGTGGTAGTACTATACTACTAGAATAATGGTCTGTGGGGTTGTACGTGCTAAAAATTCAAATCCAATTAATAAGGCCTAGTTAACCAATAGATCGTGACTTGGGATTTCAAATCAGACTTTCTTAATGATAGTTACTCCAATTCTTGTTTGTTGATTAGAGCAAAGTAACGTGGTTCACACAAAATCAATATTAAACAAGACTTTAAGTTTAATGTTGAAGTTTAACATTAAGTACGATCTTCAAAAGAGTAATTCAGTATTAATCTCAAAGTTAAAAATGTTAACATTGAATTGGCCACCGTTTAAAACTCAACTTCGGGGTTTAACATGTGCTACTTCAAACACTCTCGGTGCTCTTAACTCTTTTTGTTCGTCAATTACTTTTAATGTAATAGTGGTTTAGGTAGGTTTCAATTGAAGTTTATAGAACTAGCACAAGATAATTATTTCCAACAAGATAATATCATCACAAAAAGTAGCCATAAAAATGGAAGGTGTGGCTAATTTTATAAATTAATGAACTTTAAAGTTGATGGACCTGCACGTTATTTTTATAAAGTTAGAGGACTAATTGTAAATATTAAAATTGTCGAGAAAATCAACCAATCATAGGATTGTTAATTGATAAGTAAAAGCTCGAAAAAGTTCAGTTAAAGTCGAGTAAAATCGTTTGTAATCTTGATTCTATGTTGGTCAAGTTAATACGAATAATGGTACGTTCATTCAATATGTTTGACCAAAAACAGACTCTTACGGAACTAAACCATGTGTACTCTTTTTGCATTCCATTAAGCACATGTGAACCAACTACTAATATTAAATGTAGCGAAGCCGTTACCGTTTAAATCGTATCGATCGATGAGTGGCTCATAATCTTCTTTGAACGATATCTAAATAATCATTACTAGTGAGTAGTGACACACATTCTACGTTGTGAAGTCATATGATAACACATAATCTATAAGTCGTTCTTTGTAGTTAGCTTGTTTTAGTTAGCACCAATACAATTTCTTTTTAATCGAACAAGAGCAAATCATGCCTAAACCTAACAACAATTGAAAATAACATATGTTTGATAAATTGGATAGTCTAATATCACATTTCATTTATCAAATATAATGATGAATTTTAAAAGTGAATTGTTTTTTAAAACATAATTGATTTGGTAATCGACATGTGACATTAGGTCAAGAGTTACAACGAACGATTAACAATACACATAATTTTTGTAAAATAATATGTGATTAATGTACGATCAACTTTAAATAACATCTTAGGATTGTTATTTCACCTTAATATTATCCCAACTAATAATGAGATTACTCATTAAGAATATTATAAGAAATGAAAAATTGATTATCACATCAGCTTCACGTTTAGAACTTGCCAGGGATTAAAGATTGGCTATCAAGACATACACATAACTTATCAATTTGATTTCACATTTACTAGTAATACATTTAATTTTTTACCTAATTTTTCTATAAACAAACAAAAACAAATTAGCTTGCCCATTGTACTCTTCGTCCACTCTTTTCGTCACTTGTTGGACAAAATCATGAAAACGAACGGAAAATGCAATGGTGCCTATGACATCTCTCTATTCATTCTAAGTGAGAACGCCCAAGAACAATTCCCATATGAGTGACCTGATAAATCAAGACGTCTCGAGTAAAAGCAACCATTGAGAATGCAATTATTAAAAATCATAGAACTCTCATCGCTTTTCATCACATACAATATTCCATTTAGTATAACGGACGTCTTCATAACATAAGACGTTAGACAGTGAAACTTTGATCTATTGTACTCAATTTTCCTTTTAAGACATACGAATGTTATTTTGTCCAAAAACAATATGACATTATTGACATCCCATGTTATACGAATGACTAAAAGTGTAATTATTGATCAACCTTGGTTTCTCCTATATACATCACATATGATCATAGTTCAAGTCCTCATATGCATCATTTAATTAAAGACTGCAGCCACATTATTTTTGGTAAAAATTTTTGCGTAAAAGAAGACTTAAATATGGCTGAAAGTTTCTAATGACAATGTAAGAATACAATGCTATGATGTGCAATTGTACTATGTGATAGGTTGTACAATATGTTTAGACTTCAGAGCAAAAACAATGTTTAGGAATAGTGATATTCATAGTAAAAGTAGTACCTTTATCTTACCATAACTTGGTTCAAGAGAAATACCATCTTTAGAATATGACAAAATACCGAAAAACAGAATATGTAATTTTCTCAGTACTTGCACATCTTTTTCTCACTATAGTTACATTTAGTTATACTTGAAGATATCTCTAATGTATCTATCAAATTATTAAATCATTTCATTTTCATTTTGATGTTAAAAAAAAAACATCAAAAGAATATTTAATATACTGAGACTAAATATATCTTATCTTTACACTTAATATCTATATAACTCCTTTTACATACTGATTTCTATATAAATTTTACTATTTGTATCTCTTACAGTTATAATTAACTCGATCTTTATATAAATTAAAAGATAATACAATAAAAGAATTTGAACCCTTCATTATTTTTCATCATTTGCGATCCAGCGATCTTAATTTCTTTCGTATAATCACACTTTTTGTATTTAAATTAAAAAGATAGACCAAAAATTTTATTCATTTATAAAAATTAAAGATTCTATAAACTATATAAAAAATCGGCTATGATATTTTATTAATTTTATTAAATTAAATTCATCCCGCGTTATAGCGGGTCCATTAACTATATAAAAATCAACCAAATAAAAATTAAATTCGACCCGCGTCATCGCAGATCTATAAACTATATAAAAAAATCGGTCTCGGTCACAGTACAAAAAAATCAATTAAATATTTTAATTCATTTATAAAAATTAAATTTTTCGCACCTTACCGCGGGTCCATAAACTATATTAAAAATCAGCTACAAATATATTACAATATTTCATACATTTAAAAAAATTAAATTCGTTTTATGTTATCTCAGATTTATAACTTAATAACTTTTATAAAAAAAATTGTCAACCGTCATAAATTGTCTGTTACTTTTGTCTGGTTATTGTTAAATAATGAAAATTAACTATTTAAATAATTTCTTCATTAACAACACATAAAGTGGTGCGATGTGAAACTCTAGTTTGATACTAAGTTTCAAATTGGGAGACAATCGTCGATTAGAATGTTAAACTTATTGCTTAAAGGGTTTTATTTTAATATTTTTAATTAAAAACCAGAACATTATTTAATATAAAAATCATATTAATCTAATTAAAACACGTTGAGTTGGTAATTGCATAGAAAAAGTACATAAATTAAATATAAACCAATCTAAGAGTAAATTATAATTTTTCTCTATGTGGTATTTCAGTTTCACACATTTTGTTTCTCGAAATATTTTTTTCAGTCTCTACTCTCATAATTGATGTTTTTGTAATAAATTAATATCTCCCTTATTAAATTCAACGAAAAGACCGTTAACTTATCAAAATTCACTAAAATACCCTATTCCTAATTTTTATTCATTTACCTTTCTCTGGCTAACCCCTCCTACAACCCCACCCTTCTATTTCTTCCCAAAACCTCCATCAAATTCTCTGGCTAACCAAAATACCATATGTTTTTTTTTCTCAAAATCTTTGGTTATCATCTTCTTTCACAACATCAAAACTACCAAAAAACCCATTGGAATTATACATGATCTCAAATCTGAAATCTAAAAAATCCACATGGCTACCACCACTGTCACCACCATTAGTTTCTCTTCCTCTCTCTACCCTCATTTCTTCTTCCTCTCTCTAAACTCATCACAACTGCTATCATCTAACCACCACCATAGGCCTTCCCCGCCACCATAATCCATCATCACCGGTCTTCAGCATTAACCATCACTAGTTCTCCTCATTCGAATCTGCTTCACCACCACCGTCACCACCATTACCATCGACCTTTTAGATCTGGTTCATCACCATTGCAGGTTCTCATACTTTAAATCGATTCACCACCATCAATTCTCCTTTAGATCTGGTTCACCATTACCGGGTTTCCTTAAGATCTAGCGACATGTTGGGATTGGGTTTTTTTCATATATAGTGCTATGTTGGGATCAGTTTTCTGATAATGGTGGTGATATGGTGTTTGATGATGGCAAATGACAGTTTAAATTAGATTGTAAACATTTTTTAGTTTAATTTTAACATTATAAATGAAGAAAATAAAAATAAAAGATTTTATTTGTGTTTTTTTCTTTTCTAGATCTGATTTTAAATGTGTGCTAGATAATATTTTTGAACATGATCTTTTGAATCTTAGATGGATTTTGTTGTGATGTTCTTGTGGTGGTGGTAATGTTATTTGATGAGTTGTTGAGATTTGAGAAGATGAACATGATGATGATGTTGTTGTTGATATTTGAGAAGATGATAAAGACGAGTTGTTACTAAGATTTGGATTAATTTTGATAATGATTGAAATAAAAAGAAAAAGAATTTGAAAGAATGAATATAATTAGGGATGAACAAAGATGAAAAAGATGATGGGTTTATTTTTTTGTTAGATATTGTGTTTGCTCGTCCCGTGTCTTTCATTGTTATAGTCATTGAGAAAGAAGATGGGGGTATTTTAGTCATTTTGTATGACTTAACGGTCATTTCATTAGATTTAATGAGGGAGATGTTGATTTGTTACAAAAACAGCAACGATGGGGGTAGGGACTGCAAAAAAATGTTTCAAAGGATGGGGTGTGTAAAACTAAAAAACCACAGGGATATGGACTGTAATTTACTCCGAATTTAAATATGATAACTAACAAATATATGAGGCTTTGTTATCAAATATCCTTTAGCCTAATGACGTCGGCATGATTTTCTAATCATAGAATTAGAGGTTCAAGTCCGAGAAATGAAACAAATATATATTTTCATACATATCTATATAGGGTAGAGTTCCAATAAGAACACCTTAAAAATAAGAACGGGTAAGAACGTTTCATATCCGCAAATGTATCCCATAAATCAATAGATTCACATTCATAAATCTCAAATATGTGGAGAAATATAGATGCGCATTCTTATAAATGCATAAAAATCGAAAAAATGATTGATGCACGATTTTAGATGAAAAATGTAAAATTGTGCATCAATCGTTTTTCTCAAATTGTATACATTTCTAGAAATGTGCATTCATTTTTCTTTGCATATTTGAGATATACAAATGTTAATCCAATGATTTTATCAAGTATAAGTGCAAATTTGAAGCGTTCTTACCGTTCTTATTTTCGAAGTGTTCTTATTTGATCCATACTTATATATTCATGATAATGTATACGAATATTTGTGTTGTCACACGATCATCATGCTCCAATATCCCTTCGGTGTTAGAAGTTGGGAACTATAATTGTTCCGTCAACTTTTCTTGTAACCAACCTTCTCGCACCTCTCGGTCGATTGTTTTAGTTCTTCTTTGATCACATTAACAAAGGGACATTGAGAAGTAGCACTCGGAATTGAAGAGAAACGTTGGATTTTTTATTTCCTCGGTTTGCTGACGTGTTGCGGTGGCGTATCAAAGAGTGGTTGAACGTCATCATACTCTTTTTTAGGTTGACCGTTTTCTTCCCCCACAATTTTTTTTTTCAGTCCTACCACCACGAGATCGGGAGATACTCAATTTTTCTTCTAATTTAAGAAGACTCATTTCATGATAAAATTGTATTAAATTTCCATCAGGAATGTAATGTATGTGTGAACGAGTTAATAAGTGCTCGACATTTTCACCACTTAAATGATTAATCTAGAGTTGGCGTAAGTGCTATTCAACTTTTGGCAACATTGATTCATGTCTCGTCACTTTGAGGTCGACATATCTTTATTGCGTTTTAAAACTTCGGTTCTACGATTGTACTCTTTGGCAAATTAGTACCAAAATGAGTCGGGAGTTTCCAATTTGCAATTCCCATGACACGGTGATCCAACTTTTGGCCAAATGTAACCCATCATCGAGCAACCAATTGTTTCAGATTCCTTAGGCTTTAACTTTCTTCCATTTTATGCAAGGAAAATCATTCTCTTGATTTTTCGGCCTCGGATTCATGGACGAAAATGATGGTTGTGTTGATGGAGACATTTGTTGTTGCACCCTTTGTTGAAATTGATCTAGTGTTGACATGTTGGGTGGAAATTGAAGGTTTTGGGGTAGTTGGTATATATTTCCAAATGACAAATTTAGTGTTCTTGTATTTGTGGATGTTGGGTTGGACGGGCTATACGAAGAAGAAGAATATGCATTTGGTAGATTTTTCTTGAAGTATAAATGAAAACCAATCGATATTATGTTTGGACGTTGAGAATAATAAAGTAAGTTGATAAAAGTGTCTGGTATAGTTTGTGAGAAGAATTGAGTAACTTGGGAGAAAATCAGACTACTTCTTGTATTTTAATTTGTAAAAAGTTTTCGAGATTTATGGAAGTTGATCATTGTTGAGTTGTAATTTTCAAAAAATGATAAAATCACTAGATCAAATATAATTGCAGATTAAAATTGTTCATGTGAAATATATATGTATATATATAACTTTTAGTAAGAATAGATTTAATTTTTCAATTTTTCAAATTATTTCAATTTAATTTGTTCGATAAAAATTTATATATATATTAAAAAGTATCATAATTATACTATTAATGATAAATAAAAATTTATTATTATCGGATAATTACAAATTTAATCCTTTAATAAGGTTAATTAAAAGATTAATCTTTTAACCCATATAATTATCAAACTAATCTATTAATGATCGAACAAACTTTCGATCTGTTCGATCATCATCTAAAAATTCAAAATCAAACCATTTCATAAAAATATCAAATACTAATTAATTTGTTAATTATTAATTAATCCCTAAATTAATATATTTAGATCGAGAGAAACATAATATTCAAATCAAACCTTCAATCACCAATCAAATTATATTGACATACATAATCGAACTTTCGATTGAAATTAAAAACAATAATAATATTGAAAGTATTGAAAAAAAATAATCATTTAGACAATAAAATTAAAACGTTACAGTACTTTTGTTTTCTAAAATAATATCCTGAACGAAGATTTAGAGGGTGGTGATATTGTGTTGTGTTGTCCGCCTGCTAATCCATCGAGTATTGCGCCCACCAGTCTCTCTCTTTCTCCCATTTCCACACAACACCACCTTCATTCGCTGTTCCATTTTCATACTTCCACCTATCAACAAGCATAACCCCACTTCCCCCAATCACTATTTCTCCTCTCACCACAACCCCTTTTCCAACATCTACAAAAAAAAAAAAATTGATTTGATTTCATTTCATTTCCTAAAAGAAAAGAATAAAAGAAAATATGAAACGAGATTTCCCACCATCACAAGATTACCCCTACTTTGATAACGGTTGTGGCGGCTCTTCTTCCGCCACCGGCGCCGGAAAATCAAAGATGTGGGATGAAGTTAACCAACAAGACGCCGGTGTTGACGAGCTGTTAGCGGTTTTAGGTTACAAAGTTAAACCATCCGATATGGCTGATGTCGCGCAAAAGATTGAACACTTGGAGGGCGTTTTTCAAAACGACGACGGTTTATCTCAATTAGCTTCAGATTCCGTTCATTATAACCCTGCTGATCTATCTTCATGGCTCGAATCAATGATTTGTGAACTTAACCCTTCAATCGAACAAACCCCAATCATCGATTCACCCAATAGCTCAATCGTTATCAACGATGATTTACAATCAATTCCCGGTAACGCAATTTACCCCCCACCAACAAAAAAACAAAAACCAATTTCTTCTTCCTCAACAACCTCGTACAATCCGAACCCAATCGTTCTCGTCGATTCACAAGAAAATGGAATCCGTTTAGTTCACACTTTAATGGCTTGTGCGGAAGCCGTACAACAAGGAGATTTGAAATTAGCTGAAACCCTAGTCAAACAAGCCGGAATATTAGCCGTATCTCAAGCCGGTGCGATGAGGAAAGTGGCTACATATTTCGCGGAGGCTTTAGCGCGGCGTATATACGGACTTTACCCAAAACCACAACACGATTCACCGGCGTTTCAAGATTTACTTCAGATGCATTTCTACGAAACGTGTCCGTATTTAAAGTTTGCTCATTTCACTGCAAATCAAGCGATACTAGAAGCCTTTGCTGGTTGTAAGAAAGTGCACGTGATTGATTTTAGTTTGAAGCAAGGTATGCAGTGGCCGGCTTTGATGCAAGCTTTAGCACTTAGACCGGGCGGTCCTCCTAGTTTTAGATTGACCGGGATTGGACCGCCGTCAGGTGATGATACGGATCATTTACAAGAAGTTGGTTGGAAGCTGGCGCAATTAGCAGAAACGATTCATGTTGAGTTTGAATTTCGTGGGTTTTTAGCGGAGAGTTTAGCGGATATTGAACCGGGGATGTTGGATTTACGCGAAGGTGAAGTTGTGGCGGTTAATTCGGTTTTTGAGCTGCATCAGTTGTTAGCTAGACCTGGGGCGGTCGAGAAGATTTTGGGATCAATTAAAGAAATGAAACCAGAGATTTTGACAGTGGTTGAGCAGGAAGCGAATCATAACGGGCCGGTGTTTTTGGAACGGTTTACTGAGAGTTTGCATTATTATTCGACGCTTTTTGACTCGCTCGAGAGTAGCGGTTTAGGTGAACCGGTGGAAGGTGGTGGACTCACTGCGGCGAGTAATCAGGATAAGATCATGTCGGAGGTTTATTTGGGTAAACAGATCTGTAACGTGGTGGCGTGTGAAGGAACGGACCGGGTAGAACGACATCAAACGTTGAGCCAATGGAAAACCCGGTTTGAATCGGGTGGATTTGAGCCGGTTCATTTGGGTTCAAATGCTTATAAGCAAGCTAGTATGTTATTGGCTTTATTTGCTGGTGGTGATGGGTATAGAGTGGAGGAAAACAATGGTTGTTTGATGTTGGGTTGGCATACTCGGCCGTTGATTGCCACGTCAGCGTGGAAACTCCGGTGAGTTGAGTGAGTCAACTCGGTCAATGAAAGTCAAAGGAGTTGTGATGATGGGATCGGGATCAGGATCAACTCAGTGCCAGCTAGGAACGGAAAGAAAAAGAAATTGCAAGTTGCTGGAGTTGGAAAAACTATGACTGAATAGGTGGGGGCCACTTGCTGCCAACCATTTGGGTTTTTTTTTTTTTTTTTTTTTTTTTATTTAATTACGGAAGTAATTTTTTTATGTTTTTTTTAATTGGGAGTTGGGGGTTAAAAATTTGAAGTAGATTAAAGCTGTGTAAGATGAATGGAATCTTGTAATTTTCTCATGGGTTTGATTGAAAATAGGGTCAATGTGAATTTTATAATAGGTAACTATGTTTCCAAAAAGTCAAAGCTTGCAACTTTAGTTTGATCTAAAGTTCTTGAACTTTGTAAACAAATTGCGACTCTTATTCTTAGCAGTAAAACGAATAACTTTAATATTTATATTAATTGTTCTTAACAACCTAGCTAATGTTTATAAATAATTTTGTATTGAGTACATATATATATATATATATATATTCGATGATACTAGAAGTCCTTGAATTTGCATGTACATTAATTCAATTAAAGTTTTGTTTTTTTGGATTAAACTAGTGATTGAATTATTATAATAATGATGAGAAATTGTTAATATTCTGTTTAAAAAACTAGGATATGGCAGAGTGATAGCAAATATCAATGCAAGACGATAGTCACAAGAATAAGTATTTGGTATATCGTCATGAATGTAGATAAATATATTATTTTGATGCAACAGATGGTGAGCATAACTCGTAAGCATAACCAAAGTAGCAGGAATAAAGTTGCAACAACAGGCTGTTCACTGGTTCAATATGTTTTCATTTACCTTTTTGAATTTTAGTCTTTTAGATGTTAAGTTACAAATGTATGTTTCTTGTTACATGGAGTGTAGTTTAATTATGCTTTGGTGTCCGAAACCAAATATGTTACATAGTAAAGTTGAAATGGTTATGTAGCATAATTAATACTAGTGGTACCTAATAATGTTACTTAAAATAAGCTAAAATGAAGTATTGAACATTGATGTCATCATAAATCTTAAATATATATGTTATATATTAAGTTAATTTAATAGATAGATATGTATCCTTGTTTTTAATTATGTGTACCTAAATTATTTAATATCTATTCTGCAAATCATCATATTGCATTTTAATCAGAAAGAAAAAATAGTTGACGTATTTTCTAATCACAAGGTCCCTATCCTACGCATTTTGTGATTTGTTTATAAAGTCTTTGAGGAATAAAGCTTGCTCCAACGTTACCTTCTTTCAATATTAATATTGTAAATTAAGATTTAAATTAAATTAAATACTACGAATTCTTTTAAGTGAAAATGACTCTATTATATTTTATAACCATCATCTACATAATTATTGACGGGTCTTTATAAACAATCAATAAGGTCCCTACCAACTTTACCCCTTTCATTTTCTTCCATAGGTATTCCTAAATAACTCTTTATACCATTTTTGTACAATTTATTTCGTATAGTTTAGGGAATAGGTTTTGTGATGTATACAACGAATATGATTAAATCACTAGATAGCATACACTAATTTGTTTTCAAATTAAAATTCTATTCTAGTGATTGAGTTTCTATTTATTTATTCTGTATTAGAATTATTTCTTTCTTGATCAAAAATCAACCCGTGAAAATCATATAGTCATATAAATTAACAAGAATTTTGTTATAAATTCAGTTCATTAATTTTGCGTATTAACTATGAATTTTTTGATGCACGATTTGAGTCGAAATCGAAAAAATCAAGTTGTTTCATTTCTAATATATTTTTTAAAATGTATTAGCAATGAAGTTAAAATTCTCATAGATGATGAATTTGCTTCGAGATGTGCAATTCACTGACACGTTGATAAATGGATTTGAGGGCTTAACAACGGTGTGGATTTCGTGGTCAAGGATACAAGGATTCACATTGATGATCTCTCATCAACTGTGCATTTAATGAAAACGGCTTGGAATACGTTGATTCCTATCAAGATTAACATTTTTAGATGGAGGGCTTGCTTGAATTGCCTTCCTACGAAGGATAATCTCCTTAGTAGAGGCATAGATGTCCCGTGTTCATTGTGTCCCAACTATAACTGTATAACAGAAGACTTTAATCATGTGCTTCTTCAATGTGAGGTTGCAATTGTTGTTTTGGTCAAGATTGGCAAGTGGTGCGACGAGGATTTTGGCTCTTTGTTGTTGCTTACTGACTTCTCGGATTGGCTTGTTGAAGATGTCTTCGGCCAGAAAATAGGTTATTGAGGCTATTGTAGTCTCGTCTTGGTGGTCTATGTGAAAATATAGAAATAAATGTGTTTTTGATAATATGAAGCCTAGAAAGGATAGACTGTTTGACGATATTGTTTCTATTTCATATACTTGGGTGGTGCATAGGAAGTACAAGTTCCATATTGTTTGGACTTTTTGGATGCAAAACCCATTATTGAACACTTTGACGTAACTATTTTGTTTTTGCTCTAGTTTCTTGCTAGAGCTTATGTTTTTAATATATATTTCGCCGTTCAAGAAAAAAAATGAAGTTAAAATGACTTGCTATTATCAGTCATAACCATTAGCTAGCACTGTCTCCTACGTATAATGTAATGCCATATTGTGTGGATGCTTTACTAGGGTATATATGAATACGTGTAAATGCAATGGCGGGTCCTAAAGTTAAAATGACTCGTAGCATGGCTTTTCTTAGGGCCGGTTCGGAGGGTGTGCGATCTCACAAGGCCCCGAAAAAGTAGGACCCGAAATTTAGCCAATATATATAGTATATGTTAATATATATTACTTAACGTAAAATGGAACACAAACTTTCAGCAGATCTATTGTACTATCACTCTTTTGTTTTGATTATTTGTATAACAATTATCGACTTATCGTAGTTTTAATGAAATTTGTTTATAGAGAAACAAATTAAGATGTCCATTTTTACTTTTCGAACAACGCCCTCAAAATTAAGTGACATGCCCTAACTTTTCTCATAGTATGAAATGAATATTTTTGTTATGAACATAAACCATTTCATAAAAAAGGATTTAATTAATAGTTTTTAAATAAATAATATACAATATAAGCTAATTATTTATTACTGAACTCGAAAATCCGCATCACTGTTAATAAAATCAATTTATTTAGAAAAAAAAAATATTACACTTGCAAAACTAAATCTTACGGGTAGAATATTTAAATTTACGTACATGGAGTGTTTTAATTCTTCAACCATTAATACAAGTACGTGTGTGGTACAAAAAAGATATTTTAATATGATTTGTTATTAAATAATCGCCGGGTATGTATCTTTGAATTCAATTCTGATGTACTTTTTTCCCATATAAAATGTTAAGTATGTTTTCTTTTTAAAGTAATTACGTTACTATATAATACTCAAGTTATAATTAATATTTTGCTGATAAACATTAAAGCAATAGGTGATCCTAGGCGTTGGTATTCGCTATTTGTGGCTCGTCACTTTATACTCGATCGGCTCGGTTGTGGTTCAACATATCTCGTCATTGTCATTTTGATTTGGGATCTTTTGTGGGTTCCGATTGGCATTCTTTTGATCGAATATAAGGCTCATTATTTCATGTTGTAACTTTTATTCTATCCGTTGATGTATATGATATTGTTTTTAGAAACAGCAGACAATTACCATTGATTTAATGCATAATTATCATTGTAAATAGAGAATCATCTTTTGATCGATGAGGTTCTCGTAAATGCTTAATCGATAATCCATTACAAACATATATGTCATTTTAGGTAATATGTATATGTATTAGGTGATCCACATATTTAATTTTGTAATTTGTAACTATAGCTCCAAAATATCTGGATTTCTAATTGCGCCAGGTTTAATTTATGTAAAGTGTCAATGATTATCTAATTAAATTAGCTGACCCAACTTTCTTCATTTTAAAATTATACATAACTCTAACACTAACCAATTATCATTTTAAGTAATTAAAAAAACGTACCCAGATTCCCACTCTCTGTATATAATTTGCGACAGCCAAAGAATGAATGGCAAAATGGAAGTATGATTAGTTATGTATGTAGTATCACACATTAATTGGATCCGCAGTTAATTCAAAAAAGTTAATCGTGTAATGTTTCCTCAATTATTGTAGTTTTATTTATTTATTTATTATTGTTTTCGTAAAATAGTACTAGTCGAGATTTCGCGCAATGTGGCGGTTATGAATATAAAATATGATAATGGTCGATAATGATAGTCGTCTTAATGATAATGATTGTAAATTTTTGTTTCAATTTCATTTATACTTTATTCAAAGGGACGTAAATGTAATTTTTAATCTTCCAATTTTTAAATATCAAGCCTCATAGCTAAATGCTTGATAAAGACTTAAGATAATATAGTAAGTATGATATAAGTATAAGTATATATAGTATAGTATCGTATCTTTTAGCTTACAAAAACTGGAATATCTAAATTTCTGTATATCACAACCCATATTATAAAAGTTATTAGAGTAAAGAGGCACGGTAAAGAACAGAAGGGATTATGATCCATCTGGCGTTTGAGAACATCCCAATCTCCAATACAAGAGCTTTAAATTTAGGGTAATCGTGTAATGTTTCCTCAATTAATGTTCACAAAACTATAGCTTATATCTCAAATCTATATCCAGCTCTAAATATTGAATTTTAATTAACTTTGAGCTTTCAAAAGTTTTGTACGATTGAAACATAAAAGTTTTTTTTATAAGAACTTATTATACACTCTTACAAAAAATAGTCTTTAAAAAGCTATCATTGGGAATACTCTATATAAATATATAGAAAGCTGGATCCCTCCACTAAGTAAAATACCTTTTTGATTCTTTTCTCATTTATTTTGAATCTATGATAGATATCAGCAACATATTTTTCTTTTTGTTTCGAAGTGAATGAGTGACTGATTTTATTATCAATATAGGTAACATACTTGTTAAAACTATATCTAGGTAGTTAACATCGTGATGATTTACCGGTTCAACCAATAACCTTGCTTATTTGGCCTCTTCCCCCACTGTAAGTATAGTGCTTAGGGGGCTTTTATATCATTAGATGAAGTTATTTGTCATTATTTTCCTTTTTTCACGTGACATCCAAAATAAAGATTAACATTATCGGTTCCAGCTCCAATGTCAAATCAAACATACATATAAATATAAAATACATATGCATATATGCCCATTAAATACTTAAAAGTGAAACCGAATTTAACTTATATACATATATGCAACAATTCAACAAATTTGAAACAAATAAGTACCATAAATGGAAATAAAGATTTGAGAGTTATGCCAAAGGAAGGATCAAGAGAAGCATTGATGCCGAATTCAGCGGCGTCAGATAATCATAAAGTCGATTCATTATTAATCTTGAGACAAAAAGGAGAGTTCCTCATCTATCCGTAACTTTATATTTCAAGTGAGCTCTTTAAAACTATCACAATTTAATAGTAAGTGGTAACTTAGTATTACGGGAGGAAGAGGTAGAGGTAGAGGTGCATAAATTCGGTTTGGGCCCCAAACCGGATCGTTTTGAGTCAACCGGAATCAAAACCGGTTTGGCCCAAACCGGTTCGAGCCGGGAAAATCTCGAACTGGTTCAAATTGTTCGGGATCGGTTTGAAACCAGTTTCATCCAAACTGGTTAACCGGTTCCAAACCGATTTTTTAGAGTACCTAAAGGGTAGTCACGGTACATAGCGGGTAAGTTAAGATCAAATCCGTTCTGTCTAGATCTACGGGCAGTGGCTATATCCGGCGGGTATCTCCTCTGTTCAACATTAAAACTTGTTTTCTTTTTTACTTTTCACCCATTCATCTCGTATCCACATGTTTTTGGAGCAATATTGTTTATTCTCATTTAAACTAATATTGGGAAATACATAATACATCTTCAAACATAAAAACATAAAACAAAGTCTTTGAGTCGTCTTCGTTTATTTGGTCTTCTTCAAAAGCCATGTTGCGTAAGTGTTCTTTAGAAGCGAGCTATTGCGCGGTAAGTGGTATCGACAATACCATTGCTATCTCTTCCTTATGTACTTCTTGCTCAACTCTTAGCATTTCCCTTTCGAGTAGTGAAATGTTTCGTATCCGTTCAACGCTATCGAAATAGTCTTTCAAACAAATACATACTTCCACCGACAAAGGGGTGAGTTTGGTTTTTCTTGCTGAAATAACCCAACCACTAATCGAAAAATCACATTGCAAATTATTGAGATTAATGATCTTTCTACTAAGTCAAAATATCCAAATTATGAAACTCTTCAATAGTGATGTATGCCAAAAATTAGAAACCAATATACCTTCCTAGTTCGCTACTAGGAGTTCTTGATCGAACTCTTTTGATATTCTCATTTCTCAAAGTGTTATATAATCGCATCATTTCGTTATTAGGAAGTTGATTCGGATACCCCCTCATTTCAAATGGAGTCATGAAGGGATGTGGAAGTACAATATTTTGACAAATAAATATTAAACAAAATTGAGAAAACTTTATTAAATTTGGAAATTTCTTTTGCCGCGAAATCCGGGTATTTCTCTAACAAACCCAAATGGTAAGAAATATTTTGAAGTAAAGTTTCAACCCACCAACATTAAAGTCAGGTTTAAAGGGGCAGAACAAGTTATAATAGGAGACATATGTTTAAAGTATTTGATAAATTTGGCTTTCATTGGTTGTACCACGTGTTCAAAAATGTCGCCCTCATTTCAAACTCGTTTATTTCAGAACACATTAGAAATATTTGGTTTAACACTAAACAACTAGTCGAATAATAAACACTCGACAAAAAAGTAGTTGCTTGTTTAAAAACAACAAAAATTTCGGTAATTAGTTGGATAGTATGCCAACTCGACGCCGAAAAAGTTGTTACTTGATTACGTTCCGCAAGAAAGTCATGAAATATTTTTAAAGTTAATTTTTGTGTTAAAGCATTTTCAAACATATTACATGATGAATTCTATTTGGTAGGTATATCCCAATTTGGACTTAACCAAAGAGAATTTGAATCGACAAAAAATTTCATATATTTATGATATGTAGCATTACTTAAACTAAAAATATCACGTACCATTTATTTAAAACTTTATTTTATGTTTTTGATACATCTAAGTCCATCTTGCACAACCAAGTTAATGATATGTGCAACATATTGTCTATGAAAAATATACACAATCACAAACTAGTTTATGTTTTAGTTTTAATTGTCCAACGGCGACGGTGTTATTGATGCATTATCAAAAGAATATAGAAAATACTTTTCCTTGTAGTTTAAAACTTTATATCAGATATATCTAACATTTTATATAAATTTTTGCCGGTATGAGATATCCAAACAATTCAAATGCAAATCTACGCTTCATCATTTGCCACGTATTGGATTAACCCAATGAGCGGTAATTAAAATTTACAAATCCGGTGAACCATGTGGTGTTGTCTAAACGTCACTTAAAAACTATATCACTTTGTATATTTTGAAAATCTAAAATCATTTCATTTGTAACAATTTTCCACATTTTAATAACATCTTGTACGACTTACATGGGTATAACAAGGTTAGAGTGATTTTTGGATGAGTTTCATCAACCGTGGATTATTGAAGTGGTCAAAATTTTACCAAAACATAACATCATTCCCCATTATCGTTTGATCATGCTCCGACTCAAATTTTACCGTTTTTCAATAGATGTTTGATTGATTTTTCAAAGTAGTATTCCCGGTTTCCTTAAAAAATGCCTTACATTTCTTGCATTGAGTTTTTTCTAGTATCGCTCGACATTTCACAGAAATCGTAATTGCACCAAGTTTCCGGGTTTCTTTTCATCACTATGACGGAAACTACTGTAACATTACTAGACGGTTCCCCAACATCGACAAAAAATTGTGATTGCCCACATGATGATGTCATTGCGTTTGAGAGTTAAAAGTTGAGAGTATATATTGCGTTTTTTTGCGGTTTGAGAGTGTTTTTATAATTTTAACAAAGCTTTTGAGTGTTGTAACTAAATCTCAATTGAAAACTGATTTCAATTCCTAAACCGATTTTTTTTTCAGCTTGGGAGGTAAGGTTTCGAAATGGACTCTGCACATTATTTTCAAGTGGGCTTGAATCCAAATATGAATAAGTAAGCCCATCCAAATAAGAATGGGTTGATAGCATTTTCACTGAAGACATTAACGCATGGGCCTGGTCTATGATCAATGGGTTGACTTCAGACTTAAAGCCCACTTATGGCAACCGCATAACCACATTCAAAAAAGGAAAAGAAAAAGTGGTTTTGTTCTTGGTTCAATTATTTGGTTATGTGTCGTTTGGGTTTTTATCATTCTTAATTCGACGTTGATAATTCACAAAGTAATATTTATGTAAGTATGAATACGTATGCTCAACAAGCACTAATATTGCATTCTTTTAACTCGATCAAATTATTTTCATTTTCTAATGAAAAGAATAGATTAGATGAAAAAATATAAGAAAATAGCGAAAAACATGTTAAACTGAACTTGTTCAAGCAATTGTTTTCCAACAAACAAACAAACTCATACACCATTCACCACTGTCACAGTTGAGATTTAAATCCACATCCACTTGATTGACTTACATCATCTGAAATACGATAGGCTTGGGCTAATAACCCGTAGCTTGCTAGAAAAACCAAGCCAGCAAGCGGTCAAGAAACAGAAATTCCGTAACATGAATAATACAAGTAGGTGTGATTACTGGCAGTTATAAAGGAGTAATTTAGTCATGCAAGAAGCATGATAAGTACATGGCAGTTAAACATGAAAAATGTGTGCTTGACCTAATTAATCTTAACCTACTATACTTACTAGTAACGTAGCAATATACAACCTTAATTATTTCAAGAATTAGCAAAAAAATCATACCGATGGCAAATTATGTCAAAATATTTGCTTTTACTCTTATCACGGTATTCATGATCTCATCAATGGTTAACGCCATCCCTAATAATACACGAAACAATGACATTGATGCAGCCATTGAAGAAATGGAGAGAGCCAATTACTTCACTTTCGTCATGCTTATAAACATGGTTCCATCCTATTTGTTTCAAGGAAACGTCACATTCTTAATTCCAAGCGATAAATCACTCTCAAGAATTACGATACCTCCAAACAATGTCACGGATCTTTTGCTCCGCCATTCTATTCCATCGCCTTTGCTTTTTGATCACTTTCTTCATTTGCCCACAAATAGCATGCTTCCTACATCGAACCCTGAGTTGATGGTTAAGATTAATAATAGTGGTAGAAGGGGTTTGTTCCTTTCGAACGTTAGAATCGTTAGTCCTAATATATGCACACATGGGGACTCAGTGCGTTGCCATGGTATAGATGGTGTGCTTAGTGTAGACGATGAACAACCTGGATTTACTTCATCGGTTAGTTGTCCTAGAATTGTCTCTCCAATTCCATTACCAATTCCAAATCCGGCACCTGCGCCATTGTTGGCACCTCCTAGCCTGACTCCTACGTCCGATCCACCCCAATCTGAAACATCAGGCGGTGGAAGACCACATATGGAATTAATATTGGCGTTTATGTCATTTGTGTGGGTATTATTTAGTATATCCGTGAGCTTGGGTTAGCTACTATATTTGTTACATTGTACCTTAGCTGTAAGTAGCTAGCGGTATTGTGCTCTTTTTTCTTTGCCTGCCAGGTTAACGAAGTTGGCTCGGGTAGGATTCTCCTGGATACACGAAAAGTATACTATGCACGCCGGTTTTTATGTTTAAAGAATAAAAAGGCCATTCGTGACCAAGAAATTGTACTTCAAATTAGCTATTCAAATGAATAATTGAAGAATGTTGAAAAAATGATATGGTTAAGGTTTCATCTCAAACTGTACCGTCTAAAGTGTTTCTATAGATCAACAGACGAGTTTAATCTCTCATTGTGCGTTGAACATTGGCTACAACTAATGTATGTACGTGATCATCAGCTTTGAAGCATTGAATGACTGGACACTGTACTTAGTATTATATGATCGATGAGTCATGATAACATGATGCTTAACATTATTGAGTTATCAAACCTTTTCGGGTTTTCGTCAAAGCATCATCCATTTAATCTACGTTCGTGAATTAGTAATCTTAAGCTAAACAAATTAAACACCGTGTTTCCATAATGAAATAAGCAATATTTGCAAGTTATCATCAAACGAATTTACGAAACATATTACTCTAAGTCGTACTTATTAGTTATTTCTATTAGTTGTGTTTAGTACATAATGCATAATTTCACATTATGTGACCACGGTATCATTTAGTACACACAGAAGCACTCATCATCCTTGTTAAAACACATATTTATAAATTTAGTAGATCAAACACGCACTTCTTATTTCTTAACTTTATAAACACCAACCAAATTATATCATCCCATCGTTTTGTTATCAAGCAAACTAGGGGATGAGACCTTGTCACCATTAGCTTCAGGAAGGCGATTGTCTCCAATTTCAACTTGTGTCGAGTTGCCTTTCATATCATCGGGTTTGATTAAACCTCCGTGTTAGTGGCTCAATGGTAAAACAACTGAAGCTGGGGCTCAAATTGCCCATTTTACAAGTCCCCAATTATAGCATGTATTCCATACCCAATCATGAATACACACCAACCTTTTGCCATACAAACAAACTTCTGTTACACTTTTTGGTTCACCTCATGCGGTGCACAGATGCACAAGCAAACCCAACATCAATGACACATTCCAAACTGAAGAACATGGTAAACATGATCAAAAGGACAAATGTCACAAATTCACATGGTTGTGCTTGGTATCAAATAACCACACATTTTTGCTTTGTTTCAACAAGTACATAACAAATGATACTTGTAAAGGTGTATAAATTTAATGCAATGTACCACTTCCAATGCATAAAATACAAGACATTATAATACCATGGCTGTTAAAAACTCATCAAGTAACAGAACCTTTTAAACTCAATTTGGCCAGAACAATTATCTTTATTTCATTAGAAGTTCATCACTGGAATAAACCAATCAAGAATCTGATGCTTTTATTCAATCTGGGAATCAAATTCAAGTTCCCAAAACAGAAAAAAGGGAATCAAATCAATTTCTGAAAAATAGTAATAAAGCTAATTAGAGAAGACACCTTCCCTAAATTACATAAACCAAACACTCAGTGTGAAGAAACTTTAAGATTGATCGACTTATTAAACCACGATTTCCAGCTACCAGTATTCTTCCTTGTTATTCCCACCGTCACCGACTTCCCATCTTCACCAACCTCATCGACTGCCTGAGGTTTCTTGCACAGCATGAAGTTTCTAACCCCAAATGATCCAATAGCCTCCAATGGACCCAAAGCTACAGTCCAAATTCACAAATATTTCAGTTAGATCAAGTCTGGGTTTTAAGTGACCAAATTAACATAAAATTGGATAGTTACCAAATTTGTATCTAAATTTGCTCATATTGCTATAATCAAATGCTGAAACTATCTAGCTCAGTTAGACGACCGTTTGACATAACATGTAAATGATCAGATAGTTACCTGTATCTGAAGTTGCTAATATTGCATTACAACTCTATAATCAGATACTAAAACTATATTCAGTTGGACGAGCATTTGACAATTCTGACTATTAAATTAGTCAAAATAAAATCATCAGTTTTTAAAGTTATCTGTTGTATCAAAATGCAATAATAGAGTAACAAAACTAACAATATTTACAAACTTCGATGATACAAATTGTACCTTCAGTGCCAGCGATCGGACAATAGAGAACGAATTCATTAATATTTGATCCGAGGACCGGAAGTCGGCCTTCGCGAGCATACGATTTAAGAGCTGTATCCATAACAGAAGCTACAAGCTCCTCTTCATTAACAACAAACCGGATCGGGCCGGCGCTACCAATGACAGTTATACTAATCAGAAGCCGGTTACCGGCAGCCTGATTCTTCTTTTGCTTGTACGTCAACATATTTTTATTTTTATTTTTTTTCAAAATAATAAACGAAACAACTAAGCAAAATTGAATATAATTATAAGAAAAAAAATAACAAGTCGATTACACGGTGATTGTGTATGATTGTGAAATCAAGGATCAAGGCCGACGCAGCGGTGGTACCAGGCTTCTTTGCAGGAACCGAAACAGAAAACAGTGGAAATTGAAAAGATCCCCCTTGAAGAACAAAGAGGGGAGATCATTAACCAATTACAGAGGATTTCTACCATTCACAATCCAGATTTCGATTTCGATTTTAGAGAGAAGAAATTTGGGGGAAATTTTAGGGTTGGCGTTTGTGAAATTTGGGGATTATGAAATTTGTAGAGGTCTGTTTGTGAATAAAAAGGGGAAAATCGTAACGAGTGACAGCCGCCGACCCTTTCGAATAACACGTTTGCCAAATCTTCTATTTTTATTAATTTTTAGGTTTGGGGTGGGTTATTTATGTCAGAGGAGTCTCACACTTATTTATATTTTACAAAAACATTTTATAAGATAACATGATAATTTAAATTTATTAATTATATTAATTTATTTTTTTCTCTTTTATATTTTTTCTCCTTTATTATTAGAACAAATTATTTCGTAGACAAAACTATATAAAAATCACATAAACTTATCGTTTTGTATTTTTGTCATCTCATTTATTAACTCGTGTCACCATGATAATTGATACACGTGTAAAATCATTTGCTTTTTGGTTGCTTTTGCAAGGAAAATGTGTAATTGTTCTTACGTATATAAGATTATACAATAAGTTTACTAATTCATAATTCGTGAAATTAAGATAAAAATTAAACAATAAGCTATTGACTAATTAATGCCCTTTTTCTCATTAAAATTAAAGTCCATTAGCACATCTTCATAAGCATGTCGCAACGACCATATGACGAAGATCTCTGTTAGCATATGCGCATCTTATAACATATCAATCAATTTTAAGACGACTTTATAAGCTTTTAAACCAACCTTGTAATCTGTAAAACTCTTAATGTTTGTCTATTTCTGGTTGGTAACACATAACGTTCATGCAGAAGACTTGATAGCTACTTTCATCTGATTTAGTATCCAATTTACGGTAGAATGACTCTTGTAGATCGCATCAGAATAGCACTTGTACCTAATTAAAGTGGTCCACGTATTATTTCCAATATTTTGCTTCTACGTAATTGTCCACGGGTCCTAATCTAAGGCGTTGTTTGTTTTTGCTGAAAACCTCTGAAAATCACTAACCTCTTATTCAGTCAGAAGTTTTTAGATTCATAGGTGTTTGTTTTTTTCTTTCATTCAGAGTTTTTAAATCTGAAAAACCTTTCAAAAATTCAGACTCAAAACCTTCTCTTATAACCTCTGAAAGAAGCCCTCACTCTATCACAGACACACAATGCTAGTTTCTTCTTCCCTTGGAACTCTTCATTTACCTCTGTTTGTTCCTACACCCCAGATCGTCGCTGCTGGTCTTCTCTTACACCACCTTCGACAGTGGAAAACTTAAAGCAACGAACGTCAATGTAGAGTCAATAGGAGTAAAAGGCGTAATTATTTCTTCTTGGTAGTGAATTAATTGGGAGATGAAATTGAACACTCCATTCTTAATTTAAACGGGAAGGTAATGGAAGTTAATTGGGAATTGGGTAGAATATTGAATGGATAATGATTACTATAGAACTTTTAATTAAGGGTGAGTATGGATTGCTTTCATTGGGTTTTTCCTTAAATCGAAAATCAAATTAAAAGTTTAGTTTTTAAATTTTAAAAAATCAGAATTGTTGATTTGGTTCAATTTTTTAATTTTTTCAATTAAATTTATTTGTTAGATACTTTTATAAATATACATTATATATATATATATATCGATATATTATTCACATATATTCTTTATATATGTTAGAAGCGAGTTCAAAATTTTACTTTAAATAGTTAAATATACATACATAGATATACATGTTGCACATATGTATATACGTATTTATATATATATGGTATTTAAATAGTTCGGTTCGGTTCGACTTTTTTTTGTCGATTTTTAGAGTAAAAACCATAACTGAACCGTTCAGTTTGATTTTTAGAAAGTCGAAAACCAAACTATCGAGTTTTCAATTGGTTCGATTTTTATGGTTTTTGGTTCGGTTTTTACTCACCTCTATTTTTAATGTATGGCACTCATTTCATTTTCATTTCTTATATTTGATTTATCTTTATGTATTGTAAAATGTTGAGTTGATGTTAATTTAATTTAACATTAACATATGAATATGAATTTTTATTATAATCATACCTCAAAATCCTTTTATTGATTTACCTAATAATATAAGCTTATTTAATTTAACTTTCTTGTTTATATTGTCGTTTCTTAATCACTTAAATGTTATATTCATATTTACACGACATGTAAATTGCAATAGTTTAATATCTAAATTGATAAACCACATATTTATAAGGAGTTTTAAAAATATAAACAACTTAATATCATTAAGTTTTTAGAGTTTTTAAAATTAGTTATTTTCAGATTGTCTTAGAATTTCGGACAAAAACTTTTTAAGATAACAAACTAATATCTAACTTATAGTAAAGGTGATGGGCCATTGTAAAGTTTGTTAAACGCATTTAACCAACTAAAGCACATGCATTAAAAAAGAAAAAAAGAACGATTGTATGTTGGTGAAAAATAATTTATCTTTCTTAAATGGTCAATCAATTGCAAATGACTAGCCTACTCCTATTGTGGTAGTTTAACCACTAGATAATAGTATTGTTTGTGTGTCATGTGACAGATGAGTATTCATATTTTCTAGAATCTAAGATTTGTGATGACTAAATTTGTATCACCAGCGCCAACTCTGTTCATATTAAAATTCATGAACATGACGAGAAAAGTGGTTGTGTAAATTATAAGGTTTAAACAAGGCGTAACCACCTTTGAGTAAAGGCATGACCCACCCAGAAACTTATCCATGTACTTCCTCTTGGTCCACCTAAAGCATGAGTTCGGTGTTAAATTTAGTATTTGTTCTCTTTTTCATAAAGACAAAGTATTTACGTACACAAATTATTATTACAAACATATATATTAATTTATGAATATATATATATATATTGATCCCGGTTTGTCAAATATAAATATTAACTATTAACAACAATTGTAAATAAATAACAAATTCAAGTTTAAAGTTTTCTTTTATTGATATGAATTAATTAATTGAATACTTTACAAAGTTTACTTGCAGAAATAGACAAGACAGACAAGTCTAAGTAAACTAACATGTGAAAAATTTGACCTCAACAGATCATTAGCGAATAGCTCGCTTATGATTCTCAGTGATCAACACTTAACAGATTAGTGATGGCACTCGGTTCGCTGGTAAACAGAAACGTGCTTTAATCACTGGTTGATCGCGAATACAAAATTCTGAACATTTAATATGGTAGTTGAGTGTGGTATTTAGAGTCTTTCACAATGAGATATAAATCCTACACGTGTCAATACCATATTGGTTGGGAAAGTAATGCAACTTCTAAGGATTGGATGTGACATTACACACTAGAAATAAAGTTTATATTTTACTTTATTCCTAGGTTACAGAAAAGGTACAAAGAATTAAATGTATTTGTACAATAAGTGAATGTATTTTTGAGAAGATATGTACGCTTTCTTGTGTACTGCATAAGTTGACCTTCTATTGTACATTATGTATTTGTCAGATCTAATGTACTTTCTTGAATAAAGGCTAGAACCGTTGGTTAATAGAGCAAAGTTGATTTCGACATCAGTGAACTGATCTCTGTTTCTATTAACCGTTGGTTAATAGAACAAATATTCTATAAAAACATGATGTGGATTATGACTTCGACCAATCACATTTAATTTTGTATCAATCTCATACTTCTCTCTCCTAATATAATTGATACACATCCTTTCGTGTACATTTTATTGTAATTTTTTTTTTGTGAGCGTAGCATATATCGTGTAAATATTAACTATTTATTATTCGGGAGTTTGTGGGTCGGTTCGGTTCGAACTTGACAAAATCAAAAACTATATCTGTTTTAGTTTTTCAATTTCGGTATAGTTAGGTTGCGGCTTGTATTCAATTTTTTTGGTTTGATTTATCCATTCGGGCGTGTTTATCAAATAAATTTGGTAAAATACATTCTATAGATGTATATGTATGTATAAACGAACTCACACTTAGACATTATATTAAAAAATAAAATAATAATAACTACTGATTGATGTAGAAGTTCATTGAAAATGTACAATCAGATATGTGATTTCCAAAAGAAGTAATAAGTGAGTATCTTAAACGTAACAATAAAACAATTCGAATTACTCGATATATATATGTTTTTTAAAACTTTAATATGTATCTATATATATATATATATAGATAGATATAGGGACATGATCTAGAGGGAAACACCCTTTTTAGAAGTAAACGTCCTCCCTTCATCTTTTCCACCTTTCAAGCCGCGACATATGTCTAGCCGCGATTGGTGTAGAGTTTGCTCACTCTTTCATCCTTAACATACTTACCCTCCCGAACTGTACCCATTTTATAAATACATATTTATGACTCTTATATATTTATATTTTCAATTTCAATTAGACAATATGAATATTTACAAAGGTTATCAAATTAAAATCTATTATCTAATATTAGTCAACTGGCGAATATTGAACTATATACTTACAAATTAGACAAGATTCATATAAAAAGAAATTGAATATACAATTAATTAATTTAATCTATCAATCAATTTATTAGAAGATAAGAAAATAAGTAGAAAAGGAAAATAACGTCAAAAGTACGATACAGTTACCTGCACATACATATTGTATGCATGCAAACCAAAGTCAAACCTTTATATAATTGATTAAGTTTTAAAATGATGTTTATATCTTTTGCAACTATATATGATATGTTATTTAATAATTTTAACCTTTTGTAATTGCGATGGCATTGAATACCATGTTATTATTAAATGTCAAATTAATTTTATGGCGAAGCTTATCACAATTTTAAAAGGTTTATATCATTTATTATGCTTATTATTTAGGTTATACTGTGTAATTACATAAGTGAAACTTTTTTTTTTTGGGTCAATTATACTGATATGTTGTAATAATTATAAATTAAAGTTGTACAAGACTACTTTCTTTAGGTATCATTTGACTTAAGAATTTTTCAAAGAAAGTGCATTATTCAATTGTAATTATTCTTATATGCGAATCAGATGCATTCAACTTTGAGGTCTAAATCGTCATCATTAATACATTATACACAAAAAAAACAGACATTTGTGGGGTGGTGGTGAAGGTTGACAAAGTCCCTCTTTTCAGAGTTCTTTGTTTTGGTAAATAACAAACCTCTCTTTCTCTCTGGCTCCAGTTTGAACAAATAAGAAACTAAATTCTGGTTCTAATATCAAAATTATTGAAACGGTTGATCAAGAAGCTAGCTAAGTGGATAGATTGGAATGGAAGGAGTGATCGGATTATTGAAGATACGAGTTAAAATGGGCATCAACCTTGCCGTTCGTGACACCAAAACCAGCGATCCTTATCTCGTTGCATCTTTGGATAACCAGGTCTTTCTTTTCTTCTATACCATCAAAAATTCTTAAACCATAGGAGTTGATAGCGTGATATTATCATTAAGTTTGTTTAATCAGATACAACTTAGATGTTGTAATTAAATTTTATTTGAAAAATCATACGCTGTCTATCATATATATATTGAAACACCATCAGAGACACATCCTCATTTGACAATCAATGGCGTTGCAATTGATGTTTCTCATTATGCTATTATCTCAACGAGGTTCCTAATTTTCTGATGCAATTTCTTTTTCCACAACGGACATCAGAGAATAAGAATTTTGGACAAAATTTTGCATTGCAGGATTCATTTGACCGAGTCGCGGTTTACATTTGAAAATCCAATATGAATATATGATGACCGAGTCAGCCTTTCATCGACAACCTTGGATGTCACAAAAGTCTTATTAATATTTCATCCACAATACAAAATTTTTTTCAAGTCAAATGAACGCCTGGGATTGTATTGGAAGCGTTGGATTTTATTCAAAACATTAAAAGTATATAAGTCTAGTTATGTGTTTAAATTACATAAAATTGAGGGATTGAGTTTACTATACAGGTTTCTTTTTTACAATATGAAAACATGACTAACATTACAGAATTATGAAAAGCAAATCAAACAAAGACAACCATTAGCTTCCAATTCAGTTACATATTATCTGAAAAACTTGTGTTCTAACTTCTAATGCAGAAAACAAAGACTAAGGTTATAAAGGGCAACTGCAATCCTGTATGGAATGATGAATTGACTCTAACCATGAGGGACCCCAAAGCTCCTATACAAATTGTAAGTGCCCACATTCTCAAAATCAGCATCCTAAATTATACTTCATTTGACCGCTTTACTTTATACAGAAGGGCATAAGGTTCAAAAAGGTAGCAAAACTTACGAAAATTTCCCATTCGAGATAACCAACTTATTGCATTTGTGCGCTCAATTCAAGATAACACAAAAAGAAGTGATTACTTCAAATGGAAATTTTGTAAAGTCTGTTAATTACTTTTTTGTGCATTTTGCCCAATAAAAAAATAAATTTTGATGATTTATATCTGTTTGATATGAGCAATCTTATTATTGGTATGTCAGGCTGTGTATGATAAAGACAGGTTCAGTAACGATGACAGCATGGGAGTGGCAGAGATAGATGTAAAACCATACATAGAATGCCTTAAAATGGGTTTAAACCTCAACAACCTCCGGAATGGTACTAAACTTGACCGTGTTCATCCCAAAAAGCAAAACTACTTAGCTGACGAAAGCTGCATCATTTGGCAGAATGGTAAAATCGTTCAAGACATGATTCTTCGATTAAGAGACGTTGAATGTGGTGAAGTTGTAGTCCAAATAGAGTTGGTTCCTCTTCCTGGTCGTAGATTACACATCTAGATGGTTGGATTTTCCTTCATTGGTTCTTATTATGTGTACAATATACTAGACTAGAATTTATCATCGTAACTAGATACAGTGCGATATGATTTAATGTAGTATGTTTAAGTGATGTTATCTTGTGAATGAAATTTCTTTCTGTTGTTCCTGTGATCGATCTACTGATCTGGGTTTGCCCAGATTGTTGGTTACAAGATTGAATATGTTGACATTCATGGTTTTTGTTTACAGCTGCTTTTCTTGTATAACAAATGAAAGAAACAGAAGGCAGTAAGATATATAACACGGAATGTAACAGGAGGTTGTATGTATAAATGTACAGTACTTCGGTTTTATTGAAACGGGTTACAATTCTTGTTTGTAACTAACTAATATATATACAAACTAGCAGGTGCAACTAACAGATGCCACCATTTCAAATAAGACTCTTGAACCATTGTATCTATCCCTTCTAACTTCTTAACCAACTAATAACTGCCACTTTTGTCGAGTTTGTTGGCCTACGACCCCAACCCGAATCAAACCGGCCCTTTATTCTTAGTTATAATTTATATTACTTTGGTTTGATTGACATTAGTCCAACATTTCCCCTCTAATGTCAAGAAACCAAAGCCTTCATTTTCTTGATTCTTCAACTCTTTCAAGTGATGATTTCGAAGTCATCACCTTCTTCATTCTCGGTTTCTTGGTTTCTCCTTGCTTCTTGTTCATCTTTCATTATTGAACTTTGTTTGACTTCATTGGTTGGGTTTTCTTTTGATGTTAGCACTCCTTTGCCTTCTTCTTCATTTTCCAAGATCACTCCAAAGTGATTCTTTTGTTTTGCTATTTTTTGAAGATCCTCTATGTCTTCTTTTTCTTTGACCTCACCTCCTAGTTCACCACTTGATTCACCCTCAACATGTGAATCTCTCTTGGCATTCTCTTTGCCCAATTCAACCTCCTTGGTTGATCCATTTGTGACTAGTTCCTCCATGGGATTGAGTCTTTTGGTCGTCTCGTAATAGCATACAACCAAGTCTAAGTGTTGCCTATAACACTTCTTCACCTCTTCTTTCAAACTTTCGGCAATTCCAAACATTTGTGCAACATGTTTCCAACCATTTCCAAAAAACACATCCATGTAGCCACCCATACTATCCAAAATTTTGTAGAAATCAAGTAGGTTGATCTCAACATTCCCAATCTTAGGTGGTGTAATTTCCATCTCATTTCTTCCCAAGTAAACCAAGTAGAACCATTTCAACATTTTATCAAACTTTTCCCTAAAAAACTTCCAATTTGGATAAACTATATCATCCTTTTTAATCAAATCAAGAAAAGAAGTAAACCTTCCAAACGAATTAACGTTTATTGCATAAATCTTCCCATTTGCTCGAACATAATCGTCATCAATGAACTCTTAGATTTCCATATTATCACATTCCAAGTTTTCGGCATTCTCATATCCTTTTGGATCCATTTCTTCAAAGTATTCTTCAAGATACTCATTGTGCTTTTCTACAACTTCCTTTTCGGATCAAAGTATGCCATCATCATCTTCAAACATGTAACTTACTTGACAACGATTATCTTTTATCATAACTTCGAACCCTTGTGCCTTAAGTTGTTCAATGCTTAACACATTTAGTGTTAATTCCGGTGTGTACTTCACGCTTGGCACAATCAATTCTTTCTTTCTAGTATTCACTATTGCTTCTCCGGTTCCATGTGAAAAGATGAATTGATTTTCTTGTTGGGTTCCTTCTATATCGAAGTGTAACTTCAATCTTTTGAACAACTCTCTATTGGGACTCATATGTCTCTTGAATTTATGGCTTTCATACTATATCTTGTCCCAATTTCCTTCATCCGTTCCATCCACCATGTATTCAACCGATACATGTACACTTTCGGGGTACTTTAGACTTGGTTTTGGGTCTTCAAACATCACTGTTTTTCCAGTTTTCTTATGCCCAAACCAAAAGTCTGTCCAAGTTCATGCCTTCCAATGTCGGTTTGAGTGATGGTTATGGGATCGATTTCATGATCCTTCTTGTTTCCTGTTTGTCCATCTTTGTTTCCTCCTTTAACCCGACAATCCCAATATGCGTGTCCCCTTATTCTACAACGAAAGCAACGCATCCTTCTTAGTTTTCTGTTTGGTTTTGAACCGATTCCATCTTTGTTGTTCACTTCGGGTGCTTTGTTTCTTGATGTGTTGTACTCTTCAATTTCCTTTAATTTTTGCTTCAACATCTCCTTGCATTCTAGTGAAATTCGTTTCATATGTTTATCCCATGGTAAGAAACATGCGATTGATTCCTTTTGTGATTTCCTTTTCATGAAACCCATGGTGACTTGTTTACGAAATGATCTTGCCCACAGTTTGAACCGGTTGCTCTGATACCACTGTTGTTCCTGTCTTTCTTTCTGTTGTTCCTGTCTTTCTTTCTGTTGTTCCTGTGATCGATCTACTGATCTGGGTTTGCCCATATTGTTGGTTACAAGATTGAATATGTTGATATTCATGGTTTCTGTTTATAGTTGCTTTTCTTGTATAACGAATGAAAGAAACAGAAGGCAGTAAGATATATAACATGGAATGTAACACGAGGTTGTATATAAATGTACATTACTTCGGTTTTATTGAAACAGGTTACAATTCTTGTTTGTAAGTAACTAATATATATAAAAACTAACAGGTGCAACTAACAAATGCCACCATTTCGAATAGGACTCTTGAACCATTGTATATATCCCTTCTAACTTCTTAACCAACTAATAACTGTCACTTTTTTCGAGTTTGTTGGCCTACGGCCCAAACCCGAATCAAACCGACCCTTTATTCTTAGTTATAATTTACATTACTTTGGTTTGATTGACATTAGTCCAATATAGGTGTTGTATTTTTATTCAGGTTATAAGATTATAATTGGAAAAAATAAGAAGAGTGTATATATAACTTGTTTGTGATAATCGTTTAGCATACATAAGCGTTTTGGGATATGTTAGTTGTTATTTGGAGTAATTCTATAAAAATGGATGCACTAACAAACTTTTGGCCTCTGAGGTATGTGGGTGACCTGTTATCTACGAGATTATGTGTTCAAGTCTGAATGATAACATATATCATATCATATATATAATAGTTGTGTTGTTGGTGTAAGTATTTACCTTTATGAAAAAGTATCTGTCATGAGTCAATTTCCCTGTACGAGTCATCAACTGCTCGTTCTCTCGTTCGGTCCAGGGCTATGGGCTTTGATTTTCAGATGGTGGACTTTGGGCTCACTATTGGGCCTTGGATCTTAATAAGGGTGATACTTGGTGGTTTCCATTCTTGCTAAGTCATGGATCTCTATTTATCATGTTCAAACTTCAAAGGTAGGTTTCCACATGTAGAGATCATTCAGAGATACTGATTACATTTACATAAGAACTTTCAACGATTTTTTATTACAAACAAGTGGAAAAACAACCGGAAATATTACATAAATATCACAATCCAAAGATTAACCAAGTACAAGATGTGCTCACTGGCAGATATATCTGCCACCTTTTATTTTTAAAGTACTTATTGGCTAAACACATATACTGATCCATACACATTCCCTTATCCATACACATTCCCTTATCGCTATAATAGAAGTTGGAGATCTAGTTACTGCTTGCGTGGTTGTCCATGTCTTTGAGAAGATCACAGAGGTAGTCCATCAAAGAGGTTGGATAAGGTGTACTTATATTAGGCTTTTCAAACTCCATTGTCCAAATGCCCATTTCTTTACCATCTATTGTTTCACAATGAAATGTTAATTTGAAGGCCTTGTATATCTCCTCTACTATCTCTCCAGCAATTACCTTCAACACGATTTTGTGGTTGGTCTCATCGATTGCCTCGATGATCTCTGTTGCAGTTTGCTTCTTACCATCTTAATTTTATCCATGCACAAACCAAAAAGAAAAAAAAGACAGAGAACAGGATTATGAAGGAAAATCAATGCAGAATGAAACAGGATGTGGCTGATTAATAACATACCATGGGTAAAGTGCCAGATAATTTTGGATCCAACAGCACCTTTGCTGCCGCTTAACAGATCACAAGCATGGACCTTATCAGGGGAAATGGAAGCTATGTCGTTCGGTTTGTGCCTCAATAGATCATGCAACACCTTCCCACCTGAAGTTGTCTCTACGTAACCGACTAATTTTCCAGTTAGCGCCATTGATCTTTCTAAGGTATAGTATTCAAACGAAATGACTTGTTTTTTCGAAAGAGTTGCATGACCCTTTTTATACTAGCGATACTATGAAAAGTAACCGTTTTTAGTCATGTGAATTAGATTTAATTTACAGAAAGATAACATGAGGAGCATCCAAATTTTGAATTAATAGGCTGTAGTTCTCTTTTTCTGCATTAGAAAATTAATGTCATGTTAATATTAACAAATGCGTAGTAAGTGAATGCATAACACATGCTTGAATGATTTCTTAATAAAATATTGAAAGAAGGGAAGGAAATACATCGTAAGATTTAGCATAAGATTTGGCCAACGTTTGGACAACTAGAAAGAAGGTAAGGAAATACATCATAAGATATGTTTAGAGTGTGGGGTCTGACGATCAAAGTGAGTGTGATGTCTAGGTTGCGTATCACCTGAGACTTGTATCATCAATTACTTGTGCTACCTAATATGTGATTAAAATATTTAATTAGTGTATCTGTCTTTGTTGGATGGGTCTCATTTTCTGCAAGAAATATGATAGTGGAAACAATTGGCCGCTAATTTGGTTATGGATCTCATTTTCGACAAGAAATATGATAGTGGAAAACAAATTGGCCGCTAATTTGGTTCCAAAATGTCTGCTTGTTGCTAAATAAAGTATATCCGCACTAGATATTTTCCAGATAATAATCTTCAACAAGATAGTATGGTTGATTTGTTACTTAACTGATTCAATTATCAGTGTATGCAGTATGATCATATGCATTCCTAAACCAATTCGCCGTCATATTTGTCACTGAGTATTTATTGTGCGTATAAGTATTTATTGAGTACTTTAATACATAGGGGGAAGTATATGAAAATATAACATATTACAATAAAAATTTATTATGTGTATGGACTTTCAAAACTTTTATTGTGTATATTCAATTTTTGATTATTGTTATAATTTTGATGATCCGTCCTTCATATAAAACATCCACATGATATTCATACAAAACATAATACCCAGGCGATATAATTGAATGGCCGTAATAACTAATAATTTCGAAACACAAATTGGTATTCACGAAGTTGTGTTATTCAATAATCAAAAACTGCTTAAACCCTAACCCAAAAGTGTTTAAATACCTTGAAAAGGAAGCTAAAACAAAGCTCATCCAAAACGGATCAAGGCAACAAAGTCCAAACAAATAATCAAGTCCAAAATAAAAAACATAAATAATTAAAATGACATTTTCCGGCCCCAAACAATCTAAAAAGGTAGAAAACTGTAAAGGCTCATGGTGAAACGAAGAGCTTGAAAATGGTTCCCCTACATCATTCAACACCGAAATAAAAGAACGCTAAGCTCGAAGATAGTTCCGCTTCTTCAGAATCTCTAGTATAAGTTAGAATCTCTAGTATATGTGTCTGATCAACAACATTAAAAATAGACATTATAGTGGAGAAAGCTCGATCTTGTAAGCATTATAATTTATTTTCTTCAAAACTTGGAAAGGCCCATCAACACGTGGCTTTAGTTTGCCAAACGCCAACAGGAAACTGCTCTTTCCGCAAATGTATCCAAACCAAGTCACCCTCCTGAAAAACAACCTGCTTCTAATGTTTGTTGGCGCGATCTGCATAATTTTTATTATGTTTAAGAATCTGTTCATGATCCTGTTGATGCAACTCCTTGATCTAATTAGTCTGGGCTTCACCATCAGCACTAAACTGCTTAGTTAACGGAATAGGAACCAAATCAAGAGGAGTAACTGGAATGCAACCTTACACAATCTCAAAAATTGATTTGCGATTAGTACGATTAGGAGAGCGATCATTTATGTTTTGATGGTTCCTCGCATCAAAGTCTCACATCGAAAAATTACATACAATTAGACAATAAATAAAAAATTGGATACCTACAGAAGTTTTGAAAATTCATATGCACAACAGATTATTTGTCATAGTTTATTACATTTTCTAACACTTAACCCTATACATATGAAGTTGCCACTCAAATATGTACAGAATCATACATGTTATGATACAAGATTACTTTTAAAATGATAATAATAATGATAATTAGACAAACAAAACAGAACTTTATATTGCATAAAGATGTATGTTACAGCCATACAAACTTACAAACAGAAGGAATCAACCCCACATTATTACACAAATATCACATACCCCAGGTAACAAATACGACATATATTTTCACAAGCAGTATCGCCAACCTTTTATTTGTGAAGTATTTTCGGGGTTTTATTAGATAAATACACGTAATTAACAGCCCCGTTCCTTCATTTCCATACTAAATATTGAAGATTTATTTAGTGCTCAAATGAGCATCCAACTCTTGAAATAGACCGCAAAGATAGTCCATCATAGAAGTTGGATATGGCACACTCGTGTTTTCCCTCTCGAACTCAAAGGTCCATGCGACTAGTTGTTTACCATCTTTTGGTTCAGTGTGAAATGTTATTATGGCCTTGTATAGGTCGAATAGTTCTCCTCCAATACACTTGTACACGGTCGTGTGGTTCGTGTTATCGACTGATTCAATTATTTGCTTACAAATTTTCTTCTTTCCATCTTTTTTCCATGCACAAGAAAATAGAAAATACGTAGTAACACCATCATAATAATAATAATAATAATAATAATAATAATAATAATAATAATAATAATAATAATAATAATAATAATGATAATACTAAAAGTGAATGCATGAGATTCTTAATTAACTGTTAGTCAATTGAATTGGTTACTCACTTACTCATGACCATAATAAAAATAAATAATTAATGATATATTTATCTAATTAATAACATATATACCATGAGTGTAGTCCCAGCAAATGACGGATCCAGCAACACCTCTTTCACCACTAATGAGCTCACAACCATGAACCTTATCTGGGCAGATGGAAGGTATGTCATGTGCTTGGTGAATCCAGAGACCATGAAACGCTTTTATATCTGAACTGATTTCGACGTACCCAATTAGTTTTCCTTTTAGAGCCATCTCTAGTCTCTAGTTAGTTATATTTTCAGTGAAATTAATTAATTAGAAATGTGTGTGAAAATATAATGATGCTAATCCCCTTTTATAATACTAACTACATAATACTATACTAGGGACTATAAAACGTGACAATTATTTTATTTTCATGATCAGTGTAACAATATATCTAGTTTGAACATATAATTTATTGAGAAATAACATAAAGAGGTTAAAGAGGCAGAGCTAGAATGAGGGTAGCGGGGACAGTTACTTTCACAAAAAATTTTAAATTACATAATTTTTTTAAGAGTATTATTAATACGTTGTATGTTTTACCTCCTCAGAAAAAGAAAAAAATAAATTTTTTCTCACCTCCTCAACAAACAAATTTTAACTCCGCCCTAAAGAAACTAAAAGTTATCATTTTTTTTAATTATGTCCTTGTACGTGTCATCTCCTGTTAATTACCCTGACTAAATCTATCATTGGTAGGTATAATTCACAGCTCCCAAAATATTATGATCCGGTTATAAGAAAAAGAAAATAAAGAAGCAGAGAAGTTAATCCTAACTCTCTATTTTTAGAATGTTAACATTTATATGTGATATGTGATGAATGTTACTCAAAATTATAATTTAATATTCTTAAATATTTATTTGATGATGAAATATATTCATTTATGATGAAATTAAAAGATAAAATTTGTTCTTCTTCTTCTACAAAATTTTAAGCTCCTTTCTCTCTCTCTCTCTCTATATATATATATATGTTAGTTACCCTGACTAAATCTATCATCAGTATGTATAATTTTCAGCTCCCAAAATATTATGATCCGGTTATTACTGATGTGGATACCATCTCGCTTAAATTAATTTATTGAGCACTATATATATACATATATATATATATTTATAAATATATATAGGTTCGTGTAGCTACAAAAGATATAAAGTTAATTCTTCTTCTAACGATCAACCATAACTTTGAAATGATTTGTGTAGTTTTGGTTCATATGAGTTGATCAATATCGCTCTAAAAAATATTAGAAGTGGAGTAGAAAATGAATTAGGTTTAGCATATCAGTCTCTCTAGTCTCTAACATCAGTAGAAATATAACTACTTACATATTACTTTGACAATTATTATTGTTGTTGTCTTGAAATGCGTAGAAATGTAAACAGCATAGAGATATGGCACACTTACATAAAAAACCAACTAAATTTTGTCTTCAAAAATGATTTAATTACTGTGTCATGTTTTGATGACAATTTTGACTAGTTTATTATTATTCATAATCTAACCAAAGCAAAGTTGGTGATGACAACTTAGCATAAGATCTGGTCGACGGACATGTTTTTCCATTTTCTGAATTTAATATACTCGAAAGAAGGTAGTAATAAATTTTAGCATAAGATATCGTGAGTGTGACATCTTGGTGTGTATCACGTGCATATACGACTCTTCTATTATTGATTATATGGATTAGGTGTTAGGGAGTCAGCAGGAGCTATTTAAATTCGAGCTTGTTTAGTTCGAATTCAAGTTTGATAATGTTTAAGTTTGAGTTCAATTTGAACCAAAGTTATTATTTGATTAGTTTCATTAGACGAGTTTAAATATTAATATTCGACTTAGCTTGTTCGAATGCTCATTTAATTTCAAGTCGAACGAGTTTATCGAGCTTAACGAGTCGAGAGAGCATTATTTATATAAATGTTTTGTGTTTAGAAACTTCAAACAAATGTAATCAATATGATTTTAACCCAAAACTTCAAATATGAGCTAATACGATTTCGAGGTCAAGATATTCAAAGAATTTATCGAGTTGAAATTTGTAAACCATCAATTTGAACTTAAAATATAGTTTATCAAAATAATATTCAAATAACTAAACAAACATTAAATTTGAACTTGAACGGTAACAAATTATTCGAACTTAGAACTCAAACATATTTCATGTATTTATTTGAATTCGATTGTTAAATCCGACCTCAAGTTCTGCCTAATTATATTTTCATATTCTTGTTGCCACCTGCCTTTGTGATAACACATAGATACTATAATCATAAAGAATACATAAAAAGTGGTGGCAAACATATTTTGATATGCCTTTAAACCTTAACCAATTTTGCTAGAAAGTTTCCCATTTTACCCTTATACATTTTCAAACAAATGCATCCCTAAACGTAAGAGTTAAACAGACATTTAACTATGAAAAAGTGAGATAATTACGGAATCACAAAATACCGTGCGTCTCTTGTCAAGTGCACACTTTTTGGGGCAGTAACTCGTTACAATGTACGAATAAGAGAAGACCTAAAGGATACGACCAAGAGTCCTCAATCCTGATGCTTTTGCACTACAGTTTTACTTTTAAAGTGCCATCAAATATTCATGAAACATTTATCCAAATATTTATGAATATTGTTCTGTTAACGCAAGTTAAAGACCATCAGCATATGAAATATATAATCAATCCCATTGGGCTATTAGACGTGTTTTCATCAAGTTGTTAGGGCATCTCATCTTCAAGTTCTGATTAAGTTGTTAACCTGTATATCATTCATTTTGAATATGTTTAAAAAAGTGAATATAATGTCATATATGTAATATAATAATCTGTTAATGTATTGGTGTTAAAGCGATGTTGCCATCCACATCAAATTTGAATATGCGAAAAGCCAAGAATTTGAAGCTTGCTCCAAAACCAGCAAGGAATTGGTGGGATATCCCGATGTAATGGCAAATATACTTCAAGAATTGGTGTGATTGACATGCTCACGAATGCCCAGAAAGTGTACACTACTTGGCGTGAATTGCAAGGAAGTCTGCGAGGACCCTGTTATGTGCGTCAAGAATTTTAGACCCAAACAACACAAATAATTGAATACAATTGAACTACAAAATCAACAAGCGGATAAAAGTAATGTGAGAATGTAAATTGACACGACGCATTTACTTTGGTTATATCCAATCGGGTTGATCGGTTTAGTCGACGATCAAGTAGAGAGCTTTCTTGTATTATTTCGTAGCTTAGTTTAATATAATATAATAAAGGTTACAATTTATATGATGTGAAGATAAAAGGAAACAAGTCGCAAAAAAAACTGCTCTGGCCGCCACTAACAATCGTGTCGCGAAAGGAACAGATCCATCGCGATATCTAACTCTCATCCCGAGAAATATTTTCGCATCCCCTACACCTGTATGAAAATTTTCTATCCAAACCAACTTTAATTCTCCCACCGGGATCTAAACTCCAACTTCGTTTTTAGCTTTCCTTTGTTCAATTTCACACCTTAACAATCTTCCACTTGAAGATCCGACAAACCCAAAATATTGACCATATATTTCCATTTCAACCAAGTCAAATCCACCTCTCCATGCCGCCAACAACAATTGGGACACATATACTGATTAAACTTGAATCATATAGATTTTTGATAAAAGGCCTTTCAACTACACTTATTGAAACTTGTACAGATAAAAAACCCTCTAACTCTCTATTCGATACCTTCTATCATCAGTTCATCAGAAAAGCTAAATGAAGCTATTCAAAGCATCAATTTTTCTGTTGTGACCACCTTAGTAAACATCTCAGCGGGATTCTTCGAATGAAATGATACCTAATACGACTACGAAACACATGATTCTTACCGAGATGTACATCACTCTGATTATCACAATAGAGAACACAATAGTCTTGTTTCTTGCCTAACTCTTCCAAAAAAAATTCTTCAACCAAATAAGTTCTTTACTTACTTTCGTTATAGCCATATACTCAGCTTCCTTGGTTGATAAAACTACACTTTCTATAGTCTAGACATCCAACTAACCGATATTCTTCCACATGTGAACACATACCTCGTAGTGCTCTTACCTGAATCATCACAACCACCCAGATTTGCAACCGCATAACCTCTTAAAATGACATTATTTCTAACAAAACATAATGTCATATTAGAAGTACCTCTCAAGTAACGCAAAAGCCACTTGACCACCTCCCAATGCTCTCTACTCGGATTAGACATAAACTTGCTAACAACTCCCACTACATGAGCAATATCCCGTCTTGTACAGACCATCGCATACATTAAACTACCAACTGCTGAAATGCATATGGAACTTTAGCAATCTATGTCTTGTCTTCATCCGTCTATGGTGATTAATTTTTGGATAACTTTAGTATGCTACATAAAGGCGTATTACGTGTCTTGGCATCTTTCAAGCTGAATTTCTCTAACACTTTTTCAATATATTTTTCTTGAGACAATTTTAGAGAAACTTCAACTATATCTCTAACGATACTCATGCCAAGAGTCTGCCTTGCAGCTCCATAATCTTTCATCTCGAATTCATTTGACAAATGTCTCTTCAACCTTTTGATCTCTAACATGTCAGAACCTACAAACAACATTTCATCAACAAAGTAACAATATGATCTAGGATGACTTGGATTTCTTCAAGTAGCAGCAATGATCCATGTGACATCTCATATATCCACTCCTCTTTATAAAGTCATCAAATTTCAAGTACCATTGTGTAGGCGCTTGTTTCAATCTATACAAATTTCTTCATTAAGCTTGTTTGGGGCTCATAATTCCTAGCAGATTTCTAAATCAAGCTTCACGACCTCGACAAAGGATGGGTAGTTTGCGATGATGTGATTTATCTGATTCTCTCTAGTAAAAGTTTAATTGGATAGTAAATAAGTGGAATTCGGCCTCTTTTGACCAAATTATTAATGTAAGATGACAATCTTCATTATTGCATTTCCTACGAGCAAGAGAGATGATTTAATAGAACGTAGTTTTTTACTTGAGGCCGCGGTGATCTAAATTTTAAAGTGTGATCAAGTTCACATGTGTGCAAATTATTTTCTTTTAAATTATTATATTTATAGAAATATATAAATAAAAAGTAGATTGTATTAAAGTGTTCCTATATTATAACTTTAGAAATTAAAAATTAAAATGGATAGTATAAACCAAAATGTTTAAAAGTTGGAAGGTCAAATGGTATGTTTAGGGGACCATATTCTAGAGGCTTATATGGGATTGAGATTATAGTTTTAGTAAACTCCAACCCCTTATCAATTATTAGTCTCGTCTGGTAACATTAAAGAAGATGAGGATAGTTGAAAAAAGAATCCTCTAGAATCTCTGAAATATAAGCATTTCAAATAGCTTTTGAAAATAATCATCAACCACTAGAATTCCAGTTGGTTTGAAATCTCATTAGGTAATCCGAACCCAACTTGAAATCTCATTAGGTTCGCGAGTTTGCGGGTCAAAAATTCCGACAAAATCTATTTATTTTTGAGTTAGTTTCGTATAAGGTATTAGGTCATAACGAAAATTGTAAATTTTAATGAAACATATAATGAAAGAAGAAGCTAGTAAAAGACAAAACTTATATTTTATTTTATTTAACTTTGATATAATATACCCTCAAGTTACCCAACAATTATTATGTTAACATTGTTTGTATTAATGTGTGTTACTTCCTACGTTGCACTAAAGGTTCCCCCAATAAAAATTATATAATTTATGAGAAATTAATAGATCGTCTGTTTTATCACTATATTTAAAATAAATTTGACTTAAGATATTTAATAAATAAATTGTTATAGGTAATAAATGAGAATAAGTTTAATAATATAGTAATTTTTTATAGCTATAATTTGTAAGTAGAAAATCTTTTTAGCACAAACGAAAAGAGTATCGTGAAAAATAAATTTGGAATAAAAGTATTTTTAAATCATCTAAGGGCAGTCCCATTCATGACTGAAATCGACTGGTCAGTTTTTGCCAACTCAGCGCCACGTCAGTTTTTTTCAAAATTGACTAACAACTGACTGTCCACTGCCATCCGTGACGGTCAGTTTGTTTTTCATTATTTAATTATTTAAAACACAATAATTAAAATAAAACACATTTCATTAAAATAAAAACAATACATTTCCTAAAAGAAATATTACATTTCCTAAAAAAAAAACATTACATTTCCTAAAAAAAGAAAAACATCACAAAAATAAAAAACACACTAAATAATTAAAACGTAATCTAATTGGCCGTTTGTTTGTTGGCAAACTTTTTAAGATTTCAAAATTTTAAATTTTGAAAGTTTGAATAGTAAAATGAAAAAAAGAAAAAGAAAATTAAAAAAAAAAATAATCAAGCCGAACATCGGTCGGATATCCGACTGAAATCAACCGACCTCGTAACTGACAGGACCGTGCCATCCTAGTCGCTTTCGTCACTTCCAACCAACCTCCTAACCGATGAAGGGTTGGGAGTGCCCTAGATATCATATCTTCAAAACATAATAATAAATTATATCGGTTGGGAGTGCCCTAGATATCATATCTTCAAAACATAATAATAAATTTCTAACGTATAAAATAAAATGACATTTATTTTCATTTTTATATGAATACAAACCATGTGCCACATATATTATATGCAAAAACATATCTTCATTTCAATTTGTATAGATATTCATTACTCATTACCCTTCTGATAAAATCTTTTGTAATCCTCTTTAGATAAATTATAGAACTCATTATTGATCGATAATTCAAATATGACCTTTCCACATCATGCTTTATATCCACGTAACAATCATACTAGAAATACTTCTTTATTTACATACTTTTTAATAGAAGAATCGTAAATAAATCAATGCATCATCCAATCCAGAGGCGAAGGCAGATAGCGACGGTGTAAATAATTGTCCTCTCTAAAAAAGTTGTATTATAAAAATTATTTTTATTATTTAGAATATTTTTAATATTTTTCCTTTTTAAATAAAAATATATATATATATATTTAAGGGTAATTTTTGTATTTTACTTTTTAAAACTTCTTTTAAAATTCACCTTTCGAAAATAATTTTCTGATTTGCTCACCGTCCTAACTATTATTTTAGAATTAAATTCAAATGAAAATAAATTTTTTGGTGAAAATGGAGGAATCAATCTCAACCATCTATTTTATCAAGATAATAATACCCCCAACATTTTTAAAAATTGAATATCTCACAAACGGCTAATTAAAAAAATATAAAAATTACACCATAAAAATCAGGATTTTTTTCTCTTCGATTAGACATCTCACAAGGTATACTTTCGATGATTTTTTTTTTTCATTTTCTGGTGGGGTTCGAAAACTGGTAACACATGTGTTAGTAGCAAGTAACAAACACACATGTTACCAATAACTAGTTACATATGTGTTAGTCGTTGGTAACACTTGTATTAGTTGTTAGTAACACATGTGTTAGTCACTAGTAACACATGTGTTACCAACCACTAACACATGTGTTACCGGTTTTCAACCCTAACAAAAAAAAAAAGTTCATCGAATGTATATCATGAGGGATATCTAATCGTAGAGAAAATAACGCTGATTTTAATGGTGCAATTTTTATAATTTTTTGATTAGCCGTTTGTGAGATATTTTAACTTTGGAGAAAATTGGGTTTTGCAAAATGGATTACTAGGATTTCATTGATTAATTTTGACTATGATTTGTTCTTTCATTCTCACTAAAATTTTCATTCTCTTTTGAACTCAACCTTATTAATTTAATAACAAAATATGTTGATTCTGATATTGTGAAAACTAATGAATAAGATGAGGAAGAACTAATAGGAGTATTTTGCACATAAAAAATGTATAAATAAACTCTAAGAATAAAGGTATCTATCGTTATTAATTTTTTATCCAATTATGGGGAGTGTAAACACGTAATTAGTTTGTAATTAAGAACACATGTTAAAAGATACTTCTTAGTGCATCCTCTATGTATAATTTTTCTAAAGTTTTTCTTTGTAAAGTTTTTTAGCGAAATAATTTGCTCAAATTTTTTTTTCATCAATTAAATACATCATATTTACAAAAAACAAAAAAAAAAAAAAAACAGATTGTTTAAATTTCTCAAGTCATTATACTCTCTTTCATTCTAATTATAATATATTTAATTGATGATAAACTTTAGAAAAAATGTACATTGGTTATGCTGTTATTTATTACTTTGTAATTTATACTACCTTCATCTCATAACAAAAGTCCAAATTTAAATTTTGAGTTATTCCAATTTAAGTGTCTACTTTGTATTTCAATACATCAAAAGAAACTTTAGTATATATGGATATTAATATATTAGTGAAGAGTAAAGTTAGTGGAGTTTTTTTAAAACTTTATACAATTTCAAAGTGAACACTTATAATCAGACGAAGAGAGTACTTAGGAAACGTTATAATATACTTGTATCAATAGCATAACTGTTAGATTCTTACGAGTCACGATTCGACTCGAGTCAAAAATTCAAAAGATGAAGCGACTCAGACACTGAGTCTTCATTTTATTGACTCTTTCGAGTCTTGTGCGACTCTTACGAGTCATAAAATCAAACAAACTTTTATGTTTATAATATAATACAAAAAATAAAAGGAAAAAATAGAACAAGAAATGATTATAATCTATTTTAAACTAAGTTTTTGTGTTGATTGTCGGTCAACGACTTAACTATCAACTCTTACCATGTTTTACTTATCTTAAGAAAAAAATCTCAAACAATAATATACATATACATATAAATATATAGAGGAAGGATCCATAGGGAAGCTCCAAATTTTGGGGAATGAGGGAAGCAAATCTTAGCCCTTGATTTTTTCATAAAAAAACGTTTTTAACATTCATTTGTGATGAATGTTAAATTTTGATTAACATTCATCACAAATGAATGTTGTTAAATAACAACATTCATTTGTGATGAAATCAATGGTTGAGATTTGCTTCCCTCCTTCTCTAATTTTTTTGCTTCCTTCTTGATCCCTCCTCTAAATATATATATATATATATTGTAAAATAATAATTCTTACGAGTTGAATCGAGTTACAAATCGCAACTTAAAATCGATATTCCAAATTTCGAATTAACAACTACGATCAAAGTGTTATATATTAACAATTAATTGTCAGAATAAAAAATCCAAGTACAGTCATCATCAATTACTTCCATTTTAAATTATAAATTCTGCCTAAACATAACACTTAGGGTTATGTTTAAAATCATAATTTTCTGAAAAATATGTCAACATGCATGAATCCGCCATAAACCATCAGAAGATCACAAATCTCCAACAGTTAAATAGTGAACAGTAACTAACAAATTTATAAATTATAACTATTATTTATAACTACCAACGCATATTCCGTTTCTGTTTGTGTTAGTTCACATCTGTCAATGCATTTAAGCAACATCAACTAAATAGCTAGCAATCGTCTCGAATAGTGTTTGCAACCCGTTCACACCAAAAAAGCTAGTCACGGATTTTCACACCGTAAAAGGTGAATAAATTCATACAATCTTTATCATGCTATAAAGTGCAATTAAAATCTTCGTTAGTCAATCAAGTTCATTTGTTTTTTCTCTTTCATAATTCTCTTCTTTCAATTTATTAGGTCACATCATTTTGTTGATAGTTTTTTTAATAAATAATATGAATGCATTATTTCTCTAATAAAGGGGCAACATTATACGGCTAAAAGTGTGGTAGCCTTTTATTATTTTGTCAATATTCTACATATCCACATTTTTCATGCTTAAAATTGCGTCAAAAACTTTTGCTTATTTACATTATATAAGTGTGGAGTTTCCTCATAATAAAAAATTGTGTTTTTCTTTTGAACTTCTAATATTTTCTCACATTTATAACCATACACATGATCTACACACTTATGGGTGTGATTAACCTAACAAAATTGCACACGCCTTCAAAGATCGTACGCAAAAAAGTGTGTACAGTTAGCAATTTTCGTAGTGATCGACTAGTGACCTTATGAAAGTCCTTCGAATAAGTAGTAAGATAAATATCGTATGTTTTGTCTAATCCAAATTGATAACATGCATGTTTCTATACTAGAAGGATTAAAGACAAGAAAACACCTACATACATTCATTTCACTCAGTTATTAAATCATCAAATTAGTTGATTTAATTAAAATAAAATACTAGTTAAAAACCCATAAATAGGTTGTCGGGACAGCCCGGTTATACATATACTGGCGCAAATCCGACCTGGACAATAAACAGGTTGGCTTGTTGGCGGATTGAAATTCTGAACCCGAACCCATTTATTTCATGTCGGTTTCATGTCCGGTTCAGAATTTCCAGCTCTATACAAGCATATATAGAAACTGGCTCTAGAGTAAACCAAGCTAATTAATATATAGGATCTCACCGAGATATTCACCTAGTCGGATAACTCCCATCCTTATCCTAAACCCATGAGGTCTATATAGAATATTAAGTTGAACAATAAATATTGGAGTTTTCTGTTTCAGTTGGATATGAATATATGTGATTAATACTGATATGACTGTATGAGCTACAGCATACATGTAAGTATTACAAGAAATGTTGTCTCCAGATTCAAGGTTGTTAAGATACCATTCTTGATCGAGAAAAAGTGTAGATCCTACATAGGATTGCTCATTGCTGTAAACATAGGACTGTGATCAGGATATCAGGATCGGCCATAAGATAATTGTTGGGAACTAACATATAATAGGAATCCATAGTGTATGTCTTGTTATTAAGTTGTTATACTCAGGGATCTAAATACCCGTGGCTTTATGTATGGTATAGAACTTGGACATAACTTTGTTCGCTTAACTGTTGAGATTAATAGAAAACATTTGAGAGAAAACCATTGTTCAAATTCATTGTGATTCACAAATACTTGATTAAACGTTCCAACAATCATCGGTCCAATTTTGCTTGACTTGAATTTATAAGCTACAAATGGACTAATTTTGTTCATCAAGAAATGAGAACAAATGCTAACTAGCTAGGTAAATTTCATGAAGTCTTCAACTTTTACGACCTAATTTAGTGATCTAAATCTCTATGAGTTGTATTTCACTATCACGTGTGAACCTTGTATCTTGAACCTTTGATGGTATATTAGTTGGCTCTTGTGATCCGATCTTGTGAAGATGAAAATGATCCAGAATAAGATCTTGATCTTGACAAACTTGGTTAGATGTATGTAATAACACTTGGTCTAGAATTACTTCTTTAAAATATCCGAGACGTCTTTTCTGGAGCTGACTGGAATTGGAGAAGCAGAAAACTCCTTTTCCCTATTTGAAACAAGCATAGTATCTTCTTTCTTACTGGAATTGTCACTTTCTACATGTGAACTGGGAGATGACGCCCCAACTATCTGCACCGTTAAACTTCCACCTGCAGGAATCATGCCCCAGTTTTTGATTTTATACGTGTGAGTAGGAACTGTTTGCAAATTGCAATTTAGGGGACATTCCAAAATCATTACCATTATCATGCTACTAATACAAAATGTCAATTGCTAATTTCCAAATTCTAGTGTTCGTTTTATTATTTATTCACCTAAAAATGACTATCTTTACAAGTTAAAACTTAGAGCTGCATTAAAGAAACTATTATATCAAATTTAGTTAAGAATGGAATAAAAGAAAATGCTGACCTAGAACAAGAGCAGCCCCAAACCATCCAGAGACACCCCACCTTTCACCAAGGAGAAACCATGCAAAACCAGCACCCCATACTGGCTCCAATCCATAAATTATAGCAGTTTCTGTTGCTGATACATCACGCATTGCTGCCATCTATTTCAAATGAATGTATTATATTAGCTCAAGATGTTAAAACAAAGAAAGAACGGAAACTATGAAGCATGGTAATATCTCCCAGAAAGTAGGGACCAACAAATTTTGATTGAGGGATTCAAGTATACGTGGCGAAATGGGTGGGTTTGTGGCGTTGGGTAATGGGTCAAAACGGGCTATTCTTTTATTTGGGTTCCGTGGGGTCCGACATGAAACACATTTGTTCAAAAATATGTGGAACATATGACTAGAAAAAAATATATCATTTCAATTATCATCCAAATATATTGAATATAACGATTTAAAACTTAAAAGGTCATACACACCAAAGAGACACTTTGGACGAGTTCTTTTACCCTTTTACCCATTTCCCTTTTAGCGTTTTAATTTTATCCCTTTGACCTATTAAAGTTAAACATAACTTAAACTGACCTGTTCATAAGTATAAGTGTTAACGTTACCACCTCTAGGTCAAAACAGGTCATCCCTAAGTGATAAAAGTTATGATTTGATACAAGGGTAAATAACAGAGGTTAACAATTACAAAATCCTTATCTTATATGTTTATCTTAAACCATTTCTTCTCAACTTAGTTCATTTTATCAAGAATAACAAATGAAAACTTAAAAATCTTACCTCTATCCACAAGCAAAGGCCAGTCGTGAACACACCAGTATATAAAGCTGGTATCCAAGGGAAATTCACAATCCACTTCAAGAACATTTCCCATGTCCAAGACGATGGATGATACTCAAGGCTACCATCAATCGTGCCTCCAATCAAATACCATATAATAGATGAGAAAGCAACAGCACAAACCTAAATATTAGATGGTTGAAATAGCTTTACAAAAGTATACATCAACAAAAACGTATCTGTCATAAAAATGTCATCCATGTTTCCACAACACAAGCGTATATGAATTAGAAGGTCAAAATAATGTGACTAAAAAAAATACTTAACTAATAGAATTTAAAAAGTGACCCATAAATGTACTTAAAATTGTGGAATCATGGGTAAGAGTATCAACAATAATATTAACTGACCTCGTATCCAAGGACCGCTAAGAAGTCCTCTTTGTCTGTTTTCCTAGATATATGTTCAGTTCTTAGCATGTGTATACCAAAGAATAACGCGCTTAAAAAGCTCAAAAAATCTCCAACCTGACAGATTTAGTGAAAACTTCATTCGGAGCTGGTCATAAAAGTTAAGTGCTTGAAACGGGCTTTATCTATACATTAGTAATTCATATGCGATTGCACTTAGGTGATCAGAGGTATAACAAAAAAAGTTTCTTTAGATAATGCTTACACATGGAGGTGAGCCACTAGATTCCAGCATGCCAACCCCAATAATGGACATAAGAGCTCCAAACCAAGTACGGGCCGGAATCACTGCTCCTAGCATACCATCAATCAACGGAACCACAATTACCTGGTTTGGTCATATTTACCATATCAATAAATATGTAAATATGCACAGAAAACAACAACAGTTTAATTTAATAATCATATCATAAGTGTCTTACAGTAAACATGGCAATAAAGGATGCACGCCCAGCATCAGAAGTCAACAGTGCGAGAGCTTGCATTAGATAGCCTAAACTAGCCCATAAGCCTAACTCAACTCCTGAATTGAAAGTTTGAACATCACCCCGAGCTCTCCAAACAGATGGGAGAAATGGAATGGCTGCAACAGCAAATCTAACTACGGTGAAAGCTGCAGGGTCCACGATGGCCTCAACCTTTTTCAGCACTGGTATGTTACTAGCTACAACATTTAAAATAAACAAAAGGCTTGAAGTTTTCTGTCTGAATGTGTCTTCTAGTCAACATAAATGAAGCATATAGATAGTTGAACATAGGCAACTGTAAAGAAAATGGACGATGGTTAAGAGTTTTAGACCAATTCGCTATGTTCGTCGAAACTATTTAAATACATGAAAATAAACTCTGTTCTTGCTAACCTTAAAAAAATGATGCAACATAAGTTATTCGGAGTTTGTGCTAAAAAATGATGTATTTCCTCTTTTGATTAGTTAATGTAGCTGACCAGAAATCGGAAATTAAAAAGTACAGAAGCAGTTGCTAATGAACATAATGAACACCAAAATGTGGATAATGTATGATGAATTTTAATATCAAAACTAAATCTATCTACATTTTCTAAATAAATCCTGACACAGTAAACTAATAATTATACCGATGCAATCCAAACCTTATCTAACATTCTAGCCTAATACGTTCAAATATCAACTAAACTAATCAACAACGAATTTGCAAAATGTAATACGGAGTATAACTTAAATTATTTATAAATGAATATTTATAAAATAGAATAATATAGCTGTACCGTAAAGTAAAGTGATAAGGTTCATCAAAATGATGCCCCGAACTTTCTTCGATACAAAGAAACTCCTTGGCCTTCCAAATAACAATTTGTAGTTGAGATTCAATAACTTGTTCGGTGATTGCTCTGTTTTAGTTACCGAAACGTCGTCGTTTACAGAAACTTTTACAACCGTAAGTTGTTTATCGGATTTAGTTACGGCATTATTAGGTCTGGAAGTACAACACGACGTCGTGTAGGAGGTGAAATAACAACGTTTTCTGTGAGTGTAGATGATAGAATGAACGGATGTGTTTAATAATGTCTTTTTTGGTGATGATGAGTTCTGCCATTGCCATTGCAATCTCCATGGTGATTGGGCAGCCATGAATGAGTTCTTCGAGCTTACTGGAGGAGTATGAGTGGAAATGACAGTATTGGCCTTGTGGTCAACAGATTATTTTTCAGGGTAGGTGGGTTTGACTGTTATCTTTTCTGTTTCTGCATCACATATTCATATTACATTTTTTACTATTATTATATTGTAAAAATATCCAATCCAATCCGATACATACAATTTTTTAATGTAGTTATTATAGTAGTATAATATTAAAAATAAAGTAATTGCTTATGCAGAATATATAATTATTTTATTGTTATTCTCCTTTATAAATTGTTTGCCTGTTTTCTTATAGCTTTATAATTTTAAAGATTGAAAAAATACTATAGTATCTCTGCTTAGATATAGCACAACTAAATCGGTTCATGAACCGAAACCAGTTTTTAAATCGATTCGGTGTGAAGTTGGTTTGACCGGTTGAGATTTCTAGAGTTTAAAACTAGTTCGGTCTGGGTTTTGAGTCCGGTTTGTGCACGTCTATCTCTGCTTATATTAAAAATGATAAAACTACTTTCCTTATAAATAAGTACCAGATTATAACCCGTCGAATTCGCGGGTTATCACATGTTTTTTTATTATATTTTGCTTATTATTAATAGTTTGATATATAGAAAACTTCACCATCTGTTTTTTGCAGCTGAATATGATAATATAACATGCACTATTAGAACATATATTTGTTGCTTATTTTAGTGTAGTGATGGATTTAGTAGACATGGGTTAAGCGGCGCGGAATGCACGTCAGGCTAAGTTACTATTTTACGGGAGTCAATCTAGACTAAATTGTTGAAATGTGTTGCTGAAAGTTGCTTAAACGCGTGCTGAAATACGTTACTGAAATGTGCTGATGTTGATGTCCTAGTTGTTGCTGATTGAACTTGTTGGTTGAACTTGCTGATTGGACTTGCTGGTTGAACAACAACCAATCGATGTATCAATGACGAAAACTTATCAGTGACCAAATCTATCAATGACCAAAAATGTACAAAAATTAATAAGAAAGATTTCAATAGCAAAGAGAGATTTGATGTTTCAACTATTGATAAGAAATGCACAAATTGTAGGTTGGGTCTGACCCGTACCAAAAAGTGGAAAATGTATCTTGCTCTTATGTCTCAAGCTAAAGTTTGCTATCAAATTATGAGTGGTAATGATAGGTATGCTAACTTGAACAATATAGCTGACCTTGCTCGTTTGATGGTGCAAAAGATTATGCATCTTTCTTTTCGAATGGTCTTTTACAAATGCGACTGTTGAAAAATATTTTTTCTAAAATGAAGTTTGCGGAATCAAATAAGAAATAATTATTTAAATAATGTTTTAGTTTATTCTATAGAGAAGGAAGCACTTGATAATTATTGAATATGTCAAAAATTTTCGTTGTAAAGTACATTATAAACATGTTTGGTCCGTTTTACATGTTTTCAGTTAAATACTTCTGTTATTTTCTATTTGATCAATCTTATGGAAGGGAAAATGCGACTATATGAATGGATTAATTAAATAAGGAGTTTTAATTGTTCATCTTTACTCTCGACTTTGAACTTGAATTTTATTAAATTTAAGTTACAATTTTGACTAATGTTTGAAATGGTCTATCATCTTTTAAGTTACAACCTTTTAATATCTTAACAAATTTCATATTTTGGATTATATATATATGTGAAAAAGGATCGATAGGAAAGCTCCAAATCTTGAGGAAAGAGATAAACAAATCTTAATTCTTAATTTTTTATAAAAAGACGTTTTTAACATCATTTGTGATAAATGCTAAATTTTGAGTAATATTTAATAACTTTCATTTATGATGAAATCAAAGGTTAAGATTTGATTTCCTTCTTCCCTAACTTTTTTACTTCCTTTTAATCCCCACCCTACTATATATATATATATATATATATATATATTACTATACATGATAATCAACATCAATGTTGTAATTAATCTAGTTGTTATTGCATCAAACATTTTCCCCCTTTTTACATTTAGATATAATTTTAAGAACACAACAATAAAGAATGAAATGTTTATATAATGCGTTAACATATGAATCATTAATAAACAGGCTAAAAAAATAATAATACAAAACCTACATTTTGTAAAACTTATATTAACATTTGTTATAATTACAAAAAATTTCTCAAATAATTTTATAGATTTTTCATCAAATCCGTATTGATAGAGTCATAAAACTAGTTTTTATATATATATACACTAGAATATAAAACCTCGATAATGCGGGACGAATTTTATTTTTATAAATGAATGTAATTATTTTGGTCGATTTGTGGTCAATTTTTTTATATAGTTTAAAGACCCGCGATAAGGCGCGACGAATTTAACTTTTATAAATGAATAATATATGTAGTCAAAAAATGAATAAAATATTTAGCCGATTTTTTATATAGTTTACAGAGTCTTAAATGGACGTATTTAATTTTTATAAATTAATAAAATATTGCGGCAATTTTTTAAATAGTTTATAAACCCGCGATAACGCGTGATGAATTTAATTTTTATAAAGGAAAAAAATATTTGGTTTTCTTATATAGTTTATAGACCCGTGATGACGCATGTCGAAATTAATTTTTATTTGCTCAATTTTTTTATATAGTTTATAGACCCGCTATAACGTGGAACGAATTTAATTTTAATAGAATGAATACAATATAGTTTATGTATTCGCTATAACGTATGATGAATTTAATTTTAAAATAAAATGGAAAAAATATTGTAGCCGATTTTTTTATGTAGTTAATAGACTCTTTAATTCTTTATAAATGAATAAAATACATGGTCTATTTTTTAATTTAAATAAATATATTAAACATTTAAGGGGTCAAAAATGTAATTATATGAAAGAAATTAAGATCGTTGGATGAAAAAAAGTAGAAAACAATGAATGGCTCAAATTAATATATCATATTCTCCTTTAATTATATACATAAAGATATAAAGATATATATATATATATATACTAGTGAGCACATTACCTAATTTCTGCATATCGGCTAAGCTGCTACCTTTTTTCTAAAAACATTTATGTACTTCTAGACTATACTAATGACGTGGGCTAGAATTACTTTTTTAGTAAATCGGGGACATCTTTTCTAGATCTGACTGGAACTGGAGAAGCAGAAAGTCCAGTTTTCCTATCCGAATGAAGAATGATATCCTCTTTGTTAATAGAACCGTCACGTTTTCCAGATGAACCTGGAGATGATGCACCTATTATCTGCACCATTAAACTTCCACCTGCAGAAACATCAAGCCCGAGTTTTTAACTTTTGTATATTTCACATGAAAACTGACTATACCTTATGTGTTAAAAATGAGCAACAACGAGACAAGTAACTTTATGCTGACCTAGAACAAGAGCGGCACCAAACCATCCAGAGACGCCCCACCTTTCACCAAGGAGAAACCATGCAAAACCAGCACCCCAAACTGGCTCCAAGCCATAAATAATTGCAGTTTCTGTTGCTGATATATCACACATTGCTGTCATCTGTTTTAATAAAGTACAAATATATTAGCTTAACATGAAAAAGGGACCAACAAATTTTGCACAAAAGAAAAAGTGGTTTTGGTCAACGTTCGAGAAGTCAACCAGCTTTCCAATATGACTACCCAAATAAAAGAATATTTTCGTTCCAACTTTCTATGGAAAACTTTGCTAGCTATTTGATAAGATTATAGTAGACTCGCATAGAGAAGCATAAAAGACTACTGATAAATTAGTAATTACAGTTTCCCTGCAAGAGTACATAAATTAAGACAAATACATGTGAACTTATATATTTGAATTACCTCTATCCACAAGCATATGCCAGTTGAAAACAACCCAGTATATAAAGCCGGTATCCAAGGAAATTCCAAAATCCACTTCAAAAACAATGCCCATGTCCAAGACGATGGATGATACTCTAGGCTACCGTCAATAGTGCCTCCAATCAAATACCATATAATAGATGCGAAAGCAACAACACACACCTATGACAAACAACGTTGAATTATCAGAAACGCTATTATTAGAGAATTTCCGTCATTGTGAAACAGATCAACTTACCTCATATCCAAGGACTGGCAAGAAATTGTGTTTGTCCGTTTTCCTTGATATATGTTCAGTTCTTAGCATGTGTATGCCGAAGAATAATGCGCTCAAAAAGTTAAACAGATCACCAATCTGAAATAGTTAACAAATATTAACCTTCATTTACCAGTCATAAAAAATTATGTGCTTAAAGGGGAACTTCATGTAGTTTTTTTTCAGAAAGGCTTACACATGGTGGTGAGCCACTACATTCCAGCATTCCCACGCCAATAATCGACATAAGAGCTCCAAACCACGTACGAGCAGGAATCACTGATCCTAGCATACCATCAATCAACGGAACCACAATTACCTGGTTTAGTCATATTAATCTTATCAACAAATATGTACACATTTACAGTGAAATGAAGGTTTATTTTTTATGATTCATATCACGAGTGGCTTACAGTAAACATTGAAATAAAGGATGCACGACCGGCATCAGAAGTCAGCAGTCCAAGAGCCTGCATGATATAGCCTAAACTGACCCACAACCCTAACTCAATTCCTGAACTGCGAGTTTGAACGTCATCCCAAGATCTCCAAGCGAATGGAAGAAACGGAATGGCTGAAACCACAAATCTCACAACAGTGAAGGTTGCAGGATCGATCACTGCTTCAACTTCTTTCAATACCGGTATGTCACTAGCTACAACAATTAAAACAAATCATTACTTCAAGTTATCGTGCCAAAAGTGCCTTTTTATCAACAAGATGTACATGTATTGTCATACATACACTTGAACATAATAACACGATTTCCGCTTTAAGAAAAGGATAATGCAGTAAATCAATAGAAAGCACAAGAACTTATTACTAGTTCCTTGGCTGATGAAGCTAGTCAGCTACTTACGCAGCTTTTTTTTATCAGATTCAGCAACAAATTACGGCAGTCCAGGTCTACAGTAAATTCTCTCATCACATGCTCAATAACTTAATCAAGGAAACAAAAAGGGTGCAGCATTCCAAGTCTAACCAAAAAAACAGAGATCACATAATCTCAATTAAGTTAAGAGTAACGATCTGAATGCCCAAAACCTAAAAAGCTAAAATGATGTCCAATCCAATGGATGTCAACACATAATTTAATCATTTTACCAATCAAAACTTTACCTGTATCTAATGATAGGAGCAAATATTCTTATACTAATAATTTTCGACTATAATTTAGGTACAAGCATACGAGTAGTCGAAATTCCGAAACTCTGCAACTATTGATTTTATTGAGTAGTAATCACAAAGATGCAATCTAACTCTTCATCTCTCCTAATACTATCGATTATCAACAAATCAAACACGGAGTATTAACTTAGCTAAATAATGATAATATATTAATAATAACCGAAATTAATATATAAAGTCAGATTTATTTACCGTAAACTAAAGTAATAACATTCAGCAAAATTATGCTCCGTACTTTCTTCGATGCAAAAAATATTCGTCGCCATAACGCACGCCTTCCAAATAACGATTTATAATTCAATTTCGGTGATCGATCGTTTTTAGCAACTGAAACGACATCGTTGACTGAAACTTGACCGACAGTAAATTGCGTATCAGATCTCTTTCTTTTTGCATTATTAGGTCTGGAACTGGAACTGGAACTACAACAGGACGTTCGTGAATAATGATTGGAAGAGAAGGTGAATGAAGAACGTTGTTTGTGTGCGAAGATAGCGAATGGATATGCGGAAATTGAAGAAGATGATGACAATGTTGATCCGGTTACGAATGATTTTATTGGTGATGATGAGTTGTGAAATGGCCATGGAGAAGCCATTAACGAGTTCAAGTTCGAGCTTGATGAACTGAATTATGAGTTCTCTGTTTTATGTGAGTGTGAATGACGAATTTGTCCTTGTCCGTCGATTGATTTTTCTGGCGGGTCGGTCGTTGTTTCTCTCGCGCACGTTTATTTTGCTTTGAGTACACCAAACACAAGGTCAAACTTGAACAAAAAATTCAATTTAATTTGTGTTTGTTGTCTATAATATACGCAACAACTTACACAACTTTCACAACTTTCACATTCACAGTGAATACGAGAGAGTAGAGATCATATAATTACATCTTCTACTAATCAACAATATCAGGGATGATTAGAAGTTCTCTTGTGGTGGCCATAAAAATGTGGCACATATATCTGTAAATCGGACAATACTGTGAGTGCGGATGACTTCTTAGACTGCTGCCTATGGCAGCGTCGTAGCCTCGTCCTAGTCTAAGTGTAGTCCACCTCGATTCTGTTTTGTTTTGTTACCATAGGCACTGTCCTGTCTTAGGGACCGTCCTATGGTTTTTCATCCTGTGCAGAACGAACCAAGAACGGGAAGAAAAGGAGAGAGAGCAGTGGATCAGTTGGGCCAACAAAAAAAAAAATTAAAACAAATATCAAACAATATATATATATACCTCTATATATACATACAATTATCTAATTTTTCACACACAATTCTCTCAATCTTTATCTATTTCATACACAATTTATATAAAACAGTTACTATTATTTTTCACACCCAATTCACATCAACTTTACTCACAAATTAAACGCAATTGTAAAGCGTCTACCCAACAAACGAACGAAGACACCGACAAGGAATAATTGTATCGTTTTTTAATTATTATTAGTGTATCGCTTTTTAATTATTATTAGTGTAACGTAGGTTTTTAATTATTGTAATTTTAATTATTATTGTAACGTAGTTTTTAATTATTAATGTAATGTAGAATTTTAATTATTGTAATTTTTATTATTAATGAAAAATTTTATTTGTATTGATATTTAAGAAATGACGTGGCGCTGACATGACACTGAAAAGTTCAGTCTTGCAGTCATCATAGGGAGCGTTCAGTCTTGGATTAGTCCTCAGTCTTAACGCTGATGTGGCGCTGCCATGAAAGTTAGTCTTGCAGTCTTAGTCAGTCACAATAAAAAGTGGTCTTAAAAGTTCTTGTTTGATTCACAAAAATAATCAGCACACTTGTGAGCAAGTCGAACTGAAATCCTTACAAAGTGGGATGTTAAGAAAAAAAAATCTTACACCTAAAGAAATATCGGATAATATCGTCACGTGATAATACACAATAAGTCAATAATCATAGTAACTAAAGTGTCTCTAAAGAGGTTCAATTTGTATAATAGTAGTTATGATTAATAACGTTTTAACTTTTAAAATTTTAACTTTTTAATTTCATTCTAATCATCTAAATTTTTTCTAACGATTTTATTCATCAAATTTATTTTACTTGATTAGTTTAACCTTTTAAAAAGTTAAATCATTAATGAAAATTAGACTATTAAATTAGATAAAGTTACTAGAATAAAATCATTATAAGATATAAATTTAAGAAATTACCATTTAACTTTTGAAGCATAAAGAGTAAATATTTCTGTAAAGAGTTAAACCATTAAAGTTTTGAAACTTAAAAAATTAAATCACAAGGAAAAAAAATTCAAAGTGTTAAAATAAAGAAAAGTAAAATTTTAAAAATTAAACATTATCATTTTTAGTAGTTAATACTCTATATAAATATGAGGAGGAGTTATTGTAGTTTAGTTCCTTATGGTGGTAATGGTAAGAATAAAATATTTATTTTTAATTTCAATATATCTATTTTTTTTTTAAAAAAGTAATACCAAAATAATTATAATTTTCTTTATAATATGAGATTGATTTTTTTTTCAAAAAAATTATATGACATACAACTTAAGTTTGTGTATCGTAACTTTTATAACTTTAACTATGATATACACTTTTTAGTGTGTATCACATATTTTTTTTAACATTTTATCTTGTATTAAAGAACATAAGATTCTAATAATTTTGATATAATTTTTTTTATCAAAAAAATCAATTAATATTAAAATAAAAAATAAAAAATTCTTTTCTACCGTTACTACCATAAAAACTAATTTTACTTGAACATTTCCCTATAATTATGTGACGTGGATTGTACATAAACTGTATATGATTGAATTATTATAAAAAAGTACGGATAAATAAATTCGAGGCTAATTATTATCAAAGAAATAGTTGGATCGTCAATTATATCTCTTTTATTCAATTTTTGTATTTAAACGTCATGGGTTCCCACACGGTTTTGAACCATCCACAAAACTGATAGTTCAAATGCAACCAAATTATGTCATTTTTCCTACAAGATGACCGTGGCATGTTATAAATTGGCTTGTCCCCTCTTATTCATTCACTATTCAATAAATAAACTTACATATTATGTTGGCCACTCAAGTTTAATCTATATCTACATTCTATATCAACCAATATAAGAAAAAGAACTATTGAGATTAGTTCCTTCAAATGATATGATGTTCTTTATACTTTTTTCTTTATGCAATTTCATTCCATGAATCCATGTTAAAGATGGCAATAGCAACTCATTCTTTATAAATGTTTCATGAAAATGCAAAAGCTTATCGTTAAAGTATTATATTTATGCTCATTAATACCCTCCTATGTCCAAAACAATTACATTTCACAGCAACGGGTATAAGCAATCTGTCAAAAAACAATTTAGAATGTTTCGAAGTGGTAGTGAACATAGTGTACGTTTTGGACTTTGTGGAGATACCAAAACGAGAATGTTATCAATCTCAAGATACCTCGCAGAGAGAAGCTCGGAGATGACATTAAGCTCTTATCATTCTTATGGATTTCGAATAGGTGCAAAAAATTCAAATTGAATTGTATAGAATGGATATGCTAGCTACCCATGTTCTTCTTATTCAAATTCCATGTAATTCATTTTTCATAGTTTTCTTACTAGCTTAGTCTATATGCCGTTAAAAAAACTACAATTATCATTGCCATTGTCCAAAAGATATCCATTATCTTTATTTGAATTATATTCACTAAAGGACATAACACTACAATCGGCCATTAAAGCTATATTTATACTTATTGCAAATGAAAGAAATGGTCCATCCACCGTTACTTATGCACTCAGGTCCTTGATATACTTTCTTATGATACTATATATATTTGTTAAAAGAAGTCCATTACATCTCAAAAAACATTCTTCAAAGGGGAACCATATCAAATCTTTCTCCTAAAGGCCAAATAACCCAAATCAAAAGTTTCAAAATCAACTTCCCTATCAATAAATGTTAGCCTTTATAAATCTCAACTACCTTCTTGTGTACATATAGTATATACATGTCATCAATATTCAAAAAGGTATGTGAATTGTGGCCTTAAGCATTAGCATCAATTAATAAGGCCTTGTTTGTGGTTGTTGTAGTGTGATGAAGTAGAACTATTATTTTCAAATGCAAGGGTGTCATATCTTGTGGGTATCTTTTTGTTCAGACAAACGCAAAGAGTACTATTATCAATCTCTTTTACTAAAATTATCATAATCACATTCTATCTATTGGTTGTTTAATAAGTTACATATAGAAAAGGAACCTAGCTATAAATGGTATGATAGTACGTGTAGTTGAACATGCCATTTTAAAAATGTAGAATGATATTTAAGTTTAATTAGACACAAGAATTTGATAATTAATACTCCGAAAGCATTATTAGATTAATACTTTGACTATCAAACGTAACTAGCTAGTTTATGCTGCATGCTAATTAAATAGTTTTTTTTTTCTTTGATTCGATCCACCATATATTCATAAATAAATAGATAAAAAGTTACAAATATTAACCCCTTTCAAAACAAAATTGTGACATGGAATATATAATAGTTATAAGGAGGAACACAAAGTATAGAGTGTAACTCTAGTTAAGTTTGTAAAACAGTTGCAAGATAATTACTCTTTATTTGTTTTCTGATTAGATATATTCACATGGCTAAAGGAAATAGACAAAGATTGGCATTACTACTGACATGGATGGATGTGACCAAATAAATCAGTGCATCATCAACATCATGATTTTAATATAATTGGGCTATTTGATTAACTTATGATAGAGACCAGTATCATAAACAACCTATTTTAAACACAATATATAGACTAGCATATAGCATCACCAGCCAAACATTCATTACTTTGGAAAATCCATTTTTTTAATGCACAAAATTAAAGATTTAATTCCTTGCTTCAAAATGTACACCCAAACACCCATATTATATTTATCTCGTTTTAAAATTAAAATGACGACAACTTGACTCGATGTTGAGGTTAATATATTTTACATAGAGCCTTTTTGTTTTCTGTTAATTTTCATACACATAATATAATGAAAAATTATCTAAATAAAAATAAACTATTAGATTTCAGAAATTAACTATTAAAATTATCGACGACAAAAATCAACTTTCAATCTCATCATAATTTTAGTAATATTGTACATGACATATCATATATTTTAACAAATTTGGAGATAACATGTTACTATAATTATGATGAAATTGAGAGTTTGATTCTTTTATTGATAATTATAATTATGATAGTTGATTTTTAAAAATCAGTAAATAATTCATTTCTATTTTAGTTAATTTGTCTTCAATATTATGCTCTGACATATATATGTAATATGTAATTTATGCGCGGATGTTGATTAAAAGTATTTTGTTTTAAGTGCAAAATGATGATGAATTTATGGGTGATTAATCCTTGATGCTCTGACATACGTGCAAATTTAGTTCGAGATTAACTCAATCGAAAATGATCAAAAGATTAATCGAATGCTCGAAATTATATGAGCATGATATAATACACATCATTAGATGTTGAAATCATCCCCAACCTTCGTACATGTATATGAAATGGATGAACTAGCTAAGTGTTTTGATGAGCTCGTCAACATATATTTACATTTATGCATACGACGTGTATATGTCATTACGTTCCAAATTAAAAGAAACTGTAAGTACATACAAACATATATGTATATATATATATATATTTGTATGATAAAGATATACATATATGTTACATAATTATTTTGTAGATTAATTAATTGTTATTTTCTTTTAACTCGATCGATAGAATTCACTCTTCAGTGTTGTTACTAGCTAGTTGTAAATGCAAAAACTGTTGATCGATTATCTGAATAAACTATAGTGCTAATTAAAATTAAAATAATGAAGTGTACGTAGATATATACTCTAGATCGAATCCAAACCTTTCTCCGTCAAGAATCTTAAGACCCGTTTAATTAATAATATAATTGGTTCAAGAAATGGTTTTTCCCAAGTTTTCTCATCTTATAAAATAAGGTTATTGGCATGTGGTTGTCAAAAAGAGCTCTATAATTAATTCCAAGGAAGTTTCTAATGCATAGATTGCTTCTAAGTTGTCGATCAATTATATTACTTAACTGAAACAAATATTAAATATGGTACATTTTATTAATATTGAGTACCTAAAGACAAAATGTATGTACATGCATGAATATATACAAAGTAAAGTTAGAGAAGAAACAAGTTGTCCCTCTAATACATAGCACTCCTACAGTGCCCATTTATTTTTGTAGCAGGCCAATTGACTAGTAAAAATACTTAATTTATTAAAAAGACTTTTTTCTTTTTTGTCACTTTGCGAAAGACTATTTTATCTTAATTATGTTGTGTTGGTGAAGCCTTGAGAAAGTGTGCAGATTAATTAGGGAGACAGGCATCCCCTTTGAGAAAGGTCCTAAACATTGAATGAACAAATAACGTACCCCATTGAAGAAATGGTTTTTACTAGTAATAATTTCAAATAAACAAAGATTATACTTGAATTATTATATATGCATATTCAAATTATAAGTAATGTTTTTGTACGCGTACAAGTTCCTCTAATCACTTATTGTTTAAGACTTAGCATGACTTCTATGTTTTCTTCTCTTACAGAGTATTATTTTATCACGTGTATTGCAATCATATGTTTAATTGTATTTATAAACGTGATAATCGATTATAGATATCTATCGTTTTATTATTATTATATTTTCTTTATATCTAGATATATGTAAAAACAGGTATCTCAAAAATTTATCGTATGAAAAGCGAGCGATCGATATTTTTATTCATTATAAATTAATGTTGTTAATTGATTAGAAAATAGAAAATATATATCTGAAATAATCTTTTGACGCAAAACGGATATCATACACAAAACATTTCTTAATTAGAAAGACTTGAATAATCGCACATCCTTAATTACTTCAATAGTTTTTTATTAGCATATATGCATAAGAGATTTTGAATTATATTATTTATCTCAACTTAATTATTCATCTTGATTTCTTTAATCAGTGAGTTTAATTTAATTAAGCAGAAGTTGGAATTTTCGCGCATAATAAAAGAAGTTTTGAAACAATAAAATTGATTAATATAATTTAATCAAGGATTTCAAAAACTGATCAAAACACAACATACATATATGTTTTTTGTCTTGGAAGGAAACACAATATATGAAGCTTGAATACACAAAAATGGTATGTTTTAAACTCATAATCAATAGATAAACTCGACTAATTGATATCATATCCAACCAATAAGTTTAGCTAAGTGGAATGTTTGTGAAGTTGAAAACATAAAAGAACCCCTGTAAACAGAACTTTAATCTTCATTGACATGTGCTTTAGGATTTGCTATATTTGACTTCAATCAATGTTCCTTTTTTAAGGCCTAAAAAGCACCTGCTGAATTAAATGGCAGTGTAGAGATTCGAGAGTTAGATGGTTTTAGCAACCGAGTGTTCTTTCCATTATTTGACAGTAGCCAAAAGTGTAACAAAACCCTAAGAGTAAAAAACCAACAAACTTGTCACTGAAATTCCATATTTACCCTCACAACATCAACCAATTAATAGTACAATATAGAGGATTATAGTGTCATTACACACACTTACATCAAGTGAATGCTATATTTAGCTAAAAAGACTGAACCACATAAGTAAATGAGAGGCAATTTAACAACATAAAATTTAATGCACAACACAATAAATTCTTTGCCAGAAGGTTTTTTTCAGGGGGAACAAGAAGTTAATAGAAATGTAAATCCTTCTATTCACTTGTACACTATGCATTACAAGTTGCACTTAGATTTTGACATTTCAACCGTAGAAAAAAGCCTCACAGTAAATTCCCTCTCTGTCCCTCTTCACCATTTCTAGACTGTAAGCTCATTGCTGAAAAAGCTAAAAGCTTTGCTACCATTAATTCTAATTCAGAATCACAAAAATACAAAATATTTAAAAATAAATAAAAAAACAAATGAGAATCAACATTAGCAAAGCTCTTTTGATCAGGGACTAACTTAACTTAACTTAATATAAATTTAATCTAATTGATCATTTAATTATGAAGAGGGTTTGGACCTGTATGAATTATTCTTTTATCTTCATCAAACACATTACCATCTTCTCCAATTGGTGGTTCACTTGGTACTACTGCGGGCGTCACATCTGCATGGAGCTCATGTAGGTGCTGTACTGTCTTGATAAACATAGTTTTCCGGCTAGAAGATGCCGAACTCCGGTGATGGTGATGGTGATGGTGGTGGTGTTCTGATGATGGCGGCAAATGGATGAGAATTAAAATGATCCAGATGAAAAAAAGTTGAAATCTTGAATAAAAATCAGTACTTTTTCTTCTTCTTGTTGTTGATGATGATGTTTTCTTTGAAGAAAGTTGAGCCATTTGAAAAATGGTTGAAGATTTGAAAGACCAATTGGAAAGCAAAGAGTAAGTGAGATCTTTGACTTGCACAAAGTAAGGGGAATTGGGTGTCTTATTGTTAAGTTAAAAGACAAATTAAGACTCTTTTGAGAGAGTGAGGGTTGGGGGTGGTTGTTGTTGAGAGTAAAACTGTAAACTCTAAAGTATTGGTGTTTTCTTGTTGATGTTATTTTCTTTTCTTCCTTATCTTATGGGTCTAAGTCACATGATCATGACCCTTGATTCCTGGAACCTTCTTATATTATTTCTGGTTCTGAATCTTTGGACTTTGCACCTTTTTATTTGACTTGGGTTAATAAATACACTTACCTAAACTACTACACAACAATATGTTTTGGCATCTTTAACCACAATCCAATGCATGTCACTAAAATATTTAAGTGTATAAATTGGTTAACAGTCTTTCAATTCAAATGATGTAATGACCATGTAAACATGCATTTTTCCTTATTCGGAAAGCTATATTTTGGTAACACTATATCCTACTGTTTTTTAATGCAAGTTACGGGAAAAATCAAGAGACTTTTCTAACACAAAAATTCATTTGAGTAACCCGAACCCAACCTCGCAGATTGACGGGTTGCAGGTCAAAATATCGAACCAAATTTAATTTTTTTAGGTCTGGTTCAAGTTGAATTTTGGATCTTGTCGAAGTTATGAGTACCAGGCAAAACAACACCAATACATAAATTAAGTAAAATGTTAGAACTTAACTACTCGAAATAAATTATTCGTAGAATTTAAAAGAAAAAGTTTAATACGAATTAAGATTCTCCGTATTACACTGTAACAACATATATCGTATAAATATCACCATGTATATAGTGTAGATGATATAACATTTCTTTCGAGAGAGTGTTACTGTCCAACATTAATAGCTCTGGTCCCCATGGAATATTAGATAACCACTAATATATATTATAGTGGTCAGGTTTTGGTTATTTTTATGTGAAGTTTCTAAATCATATTATATTTAGCAATATTATATGATTATATCACTAAACGAATTTAAATTATACTAGTGTTTTTTACTTTTCTATATCGGATATCATCGGGTTTAAAAGGTATATTTACTAGTTAATGATTAGGAACACTGTCTATTAAAAACTGATTGGTGACTTTTGTTATGGTCATGAATGGATAACACAAGTTTTGAAGTGTTTTTAGTTTATCGAACTATCAAAACGAACGGCACAATTATTATTATTTTCACGGTAGTTTCCATTAAGCAACAAAAAGCTAGAGCAAAGTAAACTAATGTTACAGCCGAGTTAGAACTTATTGACGAATTTGAATAAAAAAGTTACATTCATTTTACAGAATCTACAATGAATCCAAAGAAACGAAGTTAACTTTACATCATATCCCCGATCGGCAATCATCACTTGTCTTCTTGAAGTGAATGTAAGTAGTTAACCTCACTCCGATGTTTCCAAACACACGGCATGTTTTAATAAGCAGTAAGCATATGCAAAATGTATAATGTGGTATGATTGTGTTGAAAATAGCTTCACATAACTATATAAGTTGAAAATATTTTCATTGCATTCAATTATTATAGGCATTTTGCTATTATATAATTATAATTATAATTATAATATATATAAGATATATAATATAAGATGCATATGTATAGGAAAATGAGAACTTCATTAAAAGTGATTCTATCAAGAAAAATAACACAGTAATTCTATGTTTGTGGCATCAAGGCTAACTCGGTCAAAACACTACTTACCAAATGCATGAGTCGGGTTAACGTTTGATACGACTTGTTGCCATGAAACACCAGCAACCGTTTGAGCTTAATTACGTATGTCTCTGATCAGGTTTAAATTACACATTACAAATTGATAACAGGATTGATCAACGCTTTTTTGAATCGTTTGATGTGGGATAGTCTGTTAATTATTCATCTGATGTAGAGATATATCTTGCAGGTTATGATGACATGTCTAGAAAGATATTATTGTCGTTAAACTGAAGAATTAAATTCTAGTTGTAATTCCATGAAATTACGTTAAATTGACTAAACTTGGCCAATGTATTCATAAATAATCAAACAAGTTTGTCTATAGATACGTGCTTGTTATTGACAGCTGTTTTACTTGAAATTGTATATGTATGACTTCCGGCGAGTGTAACCGCCAGACGATTTCTTTTTCATTGACTTACAATCTGGAGTGTTGCATCGCGTTGATCTTAAATCAGCCATCTTTTATTCAATACTTTCAGTTATTTTGCGCCAGAGTTGGTTTTTTTCCAGGGGTCTACCAACTGCCGAACACGTTCTTCCTGCTCCGATTTTACAGGGAGCGGTATTATTACTTTCGAAGTCGCTGTCTATTCCATCCTTTCAATTTTTCTGCTCACCACAACACTATCCCAATCCAGCCCTAAATCGACTCGCCCCAAATCCTCAACAGATTGATTCACTTCTGTGCGAAAATTTTTATTATGAATGCCATCTTCTTATCTAATCGCATCACAAAGCATTTATTTAGGTAAAAGGATTTTGAAATCAGAGTCTTCTCCATGTTAACTTCTTTTCTTTTTATCGTTATACACATACTTTTTTGATGTTGATGAGGAAGAGTGTAACTCTAATAAATGAAATAATTTCAATGAATTGATGTTGTGTCAAATACTTTGATGAAAAGCAATCAAAGTTACGTTTTTGGAGTGATTATATAGCGTCTAATTCATTAATTCATGTTAAATTAATTTGAGACATTTGAATTTGACAGAAACTATTTTGGGGTTGTTTTATTTTCTAGAGATTATATATTTTTAGGGTTGGTTATGATTTCAAGAATCTTGTAGAATCGAGAATTTTACATTCTATTCACTAATTGTGCTCCGTTTTATTGTCTGTATGAACAGTTATCTGTTTTTGTGGGAAAGAAAAGCCTTCTTTTGAGTCCAAATTGTACTTCAAACTATAATAATAATTGAATTTTGAGAATAGAACTCAGAAGGTGAAAATAAGAAGGAACGAAGTTTAATGAAGCTTGGTTCTAGGCCTGTCACTTTCTACGGTTCAAATGGTGTAAGGTGAACAAAGTTAAATTCTAAAGCCATATTTTATCTGTTTTTTTCATCCAGCATTAAGTTAAATTCAAAATTTTGAGTCGTTGGTTTGTTGATCATTGATATCATGGTTTGAGCTCAGGTGAATTTCTTCGGAGGTTAGAGTGATTTTGTAATTCAAGTGAATGAAACAAGATATTTGCTTCACAAGGTGATGCTTTATACATTAATCTCACCACCTTTATGTTATATATCTTATAAATTATTTGTCTTGATTACGTAAAAGAATTACTGAATTTGTTGGCTTTTAGGCGAATTTCATGATTCTTGATTCTCTTTATTTTCCGTCTTCTGTTTCGACTTCTATCAAAATGCTTGAAGTTGCAGACATTATGTTCTGAGAACCCGGAGGCCTGAACACTTTCAACTTCGAATAATCAAACTCCATGATATCGCTGGAGGCAATGATGCTTTTGAGTTGTGTGTCAATCACTCTTAGTGTATACACTAGCATATCCACTTGATGTGTAGTGAAATACCTTCAAATGACAGAAGACGTTGAAAAGGGCAATTTAGTTCACAATCAAGAAGTATTATTCAATTCTTGCGTTCTCAAATGCTGGAAAGATTATTTGAAGTTCTTCAAAGCACATAAGGCCGTTCCAATTATGGTCAGAGGAAATGGAAATTACAAGCCAATTGTGGTGTCAAAAGTCGTTTCTAACCCTTTGAAGGTGAGCTTATCGAATAGCCATTCAGGCTAAAATGGGGTTAAAGAAGGACGTTTACACAACCTGGTGGTGGAGTGACGATCTATGGGAGTTAAGAATTGATCTATATTGGAGAACAATGACAGCCCTTAAATCATGAGGTAAGGTTCCACCAAATCTTGTTGGTGATTTTTTGAAAACTTAGACTTCGAATTGGCTTCCGAAAATTGGTAATATTTTTCAATATTAAGTGGCAATAATTACCTTGAACTCCTACTTTTAAGACCGTTATCTATGAGTTTCTTTTACATAGTAGGATATGTTCTATTGAAGTGCGTTCAGTTTTGTGGAGTATGTGAGTACTCTATAGATGAACACCTTGACTTGGAGTATCTATAAATTATAAATGTGCATTCAATAATACCTGGAGGATTTATATCACAACTGGATCACATTTGAGTTTGAATTTGCAATTATCTTGCGTTTGATTCTTGGTTTCGTACATGTATTGTGGTTGTTATGTTATCTGTGTTCCTTTATCCAACCATATTACTAAAAACTGTTTCTATATGTGCAGGGTGGGGAACTTAAAAATATGAAGTTGTACCAGGAACACAAAGCCAAAATCGCTGATTCATGTGGGTTTGCAGGTCGCTCTAAATTTCTGAACTTTCTATTCATTAATATGAAATGCGGGTGAATTTTATTGCAAAATTTGTTTGGTAGAACGAACTTTAGTTTGATAGTTTATGCTTCAATTACAGTGTTGGTCATAAAATATGGTGTAAATGTTTTGGTAACTAAATCTGCACATAACTATGATGCACCGCATTTATGAACGTAATCTATTAAATAGACATATTGAATGCATCTCCTTTTGAATGTCTTTAAACAATTTTCAAGTAGGTCAATCGACTCTATATGTTGGTAGGGCATAAAAGAAAGCGATGAGATCAAACTTTGTGCTATCATTTTGAAGAGTGGCAACAATTATCAAAATGTCAGGTTATTGGTTTCGGATTTGTAGATTTGTTTTTTTCCAATTGGGTGTACTTTATTTTTTAAATATAGCTCAAAATTTGTGACCTTTTGTCATAATTATTTTGCAGGATATGAGCAAGATTAATGAAGATGAGAAGATTAGGAAGAATAGCAAGGAGGAACAAATACCAGTTAATTAATTTAGTTACATAGTTTCTTAAATCGTATAGACAGTAGTTAAATATCTAGAAATATAATTCTTTAATCTCTTATGCTAAAGCTGTATACGTGTTTTACGATGTAGTTACTCATGGTCTTCTGTCATCTGATCTAAGGTATGCCATTTTAAATTACTTATTTCACTGTGCTTATTTGCATTAGATATAAATTGATGTTTTTAATTTTTTAATGAGCAGCATACATGGAACATTGTGGCAATTACTCTCTTTTTTTAGTGGTTTTTCAAAGAGGTAATGTATTACGTATGTTAGCATATATTAATGATCATACACCGTCACCCAACCTCGCTGACCCGCCATCTTGCCACTTATGATCCCAACGGGCTGAAAAGGAGAAAATAGTGAACGCATCTTATTAACTCATTTTTCAATATCCTACTAGGATAGTAGAATACACTCTATAAGTATCTCCCATACTTTTAAGTTCAGTTTGAACTAGAAAATATGTATTACATCACACATTATCTTCGTGGACTAGACAAGTATAAATACTGATTTTATGAAGCTCGAAAGCTTACTGGATGACGAGACTCGTCATAAACAGAAAGTGGGGGAAGAAGTTTTGCTATTACAAAGCAGATTGTTACAAACTGACTTTCAGTTCTGTTCAGGTATGTGGCTACTAGCTGTATATAGGAAAAGATACACACTAGAGTTTTAGGGAACCTTGTAGATTAGTCGTCATGGTTAATGTACTTCTCATTATATTAAAGTTCTTTTAGACTCTGTTTAACTGTCCACTCCCACCTTTTTGTTGCTCCAGCCAAGAAGCTCACAACTTTATGATTGAGGAAGTGGGGAGAATATCAATGGTCAATCTTCATGATTGTTGGTGGCTAATAATTCTCTAACTCCATCCGTCTATTCAAGTTGTATGGTTAGATTGCAAAATATATTGTCTTTGTTAGTCGGAAGATCCTAATGTAAGTTTGCATGCAGTGAAGATGGTGGCCAACATAGCGACTCAAGGTCATTACTTCTTGGAACCTTCTTATGAAACATATATATTCTTTTCATTTCATAGGCAATCGTTTTAAGTTTAATTTACATCTAAAAGTGATGTTTTATACTATCAGCATGATTACTTTGTTCTATATATCAGGCAACATTGTATGTCTATCATCTAGTTTCACATGATATGAGCATATAAGTAAGGGGCTAAATACTGAGTTACTATACCAATTAAGAAAGAGTTGTTATCTGAATGGATTTGAAATATTAAAGGCAACGGATATGGGAACAATGGTAATTAAGTGAATTAAGTATCTTATCATCACCATTCCTTTATTGGACCGTCACCAAGCTCAGCCCAATCGCCAGCCTGCCCTAGGTGCCACAAAGCCCCATCCTGATTTGGTGGGCTCATCTTCTACGTATACCACTTTTGTGTTTTCCTATTTTTATATTTTTGTCATGCTATAATCTTTGAAGGAGTCCTTCTTTGAAGTTGTCCTTTTACGTCCATTACCTGGCAGATCTTGAATGGTTCCCATGAAAATGCAGAATTTGCTCTCTCGATGTTCTAAAGAGAACCCTTTGTATTCTCTAGGTATCTATAGCAATGACATTTTGTGATTTTTTTGTAAACCATGCTTTATTAATTATCTTTCAAAATACATTGACATGATTAGCATAGTACTCGTACAATGCGACGGTAAAAATAAAATATTATTTTAAAGATTAAGTGTATAATTCTATAAACTTTGTGTTGATTATTTATTTATATAGGGTAATAGATTGAAATTTAATTTATATATACTATTAGATAACAATAGTAATAAATTATTAATGGATAGCAAAATTGTTGAGGTAATTGAAAATTGTATTGATTAGGTAGGAGTAATATAGTTATTTCTCATGTTTGAATTGATTTTAAAATAAAATGTTAAATGTATTATATATCAGTATAGATATATATATATATAGATATATTACACCATTGTTTTAAAGTTCTAACTATGTTTTTAGTTTCTGCTTTATGCCTGATATTGTTCATAAATATCTATGAAAAAAGTAAAAAAAATTACGCTATTATATTTACCAGTAAAAGACTCATTAATTATAGTATGTATTTTGCTTTGTATGGCTACCCTCCCTATCTACTTGCCTTACTTCCTCCATTCCTTTGTCGGTTTGTCCCTCCTTTAATTGGTTGGTGAATACATTATTGTGTAAATAGTTTTCTCAATTAAAATAAAAATACTAATTAGTGTTATATTCACGCCTTTTCCAAATACACACTAATTTAATTCATATTTAGTAGTTGCATATATACAACTATACAACTCGATATAATTCGTATGTTTGATTAAGAAAAAAGTATCAAAATGAATAAACGATGAAGTTATTCACATAAATAAATATCGTTACTGAACTTGAATTAATTAATTAATTAATTAATGTGTGAGGAAGAAAAAAATAACAATCCAATAATTTTGTAATATGAAAAATAAAATATATTTCTAAAACATAAAAAGGAAATCGATGTGTGTGGCACAATTAACTCTGATCTATTTAGAATAACAAAGAATTACCTCGACAAGGAGAGAAAGGAAGGACGTAAAGAAAAAAGAAAGACATGATAGCAAAGAGGAAATGAATGCACAAAGAAAGACGAGATGACAAGAAAAAAAAACGAATGCATGAAGGAGAGTTCATTGAAAGAAGTAAGACAAAGATAGAAGTATGAATGACGGGAAGGAAGAAGGGGAGCTTCCTTCTCTATTTTCAAGCCTTCCTTTGCTTTCCCGCATTCTTTGTTTGCCATCCTTTCTACATGTCTTCATTAATTCTTTATTTCCTAGTCATCATGCCTTTTATCATTCTTTGCAATTTTGCCTTTCTATGTTCCTTGTCATCCTATTTATATAAAGAACTTAAAACAATGAGATAATATTATAACTACCTGGGTAAGGAAGAGACGATATGAGTATGGGTAACTAGTTTAATCCTAGAAACAAAAAGATAATATTATAGCTACCTGGAAAGAAGTTTAGCGTTCATAATAAACAATAATTGATACATAGAACTTAAATAATTATATAGAGAACTTAAAAAGGTTTAGACGATTGTGAAAACTTATGTTCTTTGTATTGTTTTTGTAATCAATCGGTTCAAAATATGGTTATTACTCATTATTTCAACAATAGGTGAAACTTCTTAAGATGTGTTGGTTGTATACTAATTTGTATGTACGGAACACGCTATAACACACCGTTTCTAGACCGTAAGTTATGTTTCTTGATGTAGAGAACTCAAACTTGGTTACTTTGAGGGTCTCGTTACTCAATATGATTCTCATGAGCGATAAATCTAAATATATACTTTGTATTGATTTTTTTATATTATCAACTTTACCCTTTTCAAAATCAGATGCTAATAATTTCTTATACTTCATGTATTTTTTCATTTTCAAATCATAAATTATTGTCTTCATCGCATTACTTGGTTTCACAAAAAAACTTAAAATGACCAATAAACATCGTTACTAGCTTTTGCTAAATATATCAAATTTTAACAGGATGTACTCAAGATGATACTTATTAGCACCAACTTAATAGATAGAACCTAAAAATCTTGCCATTTCTTTAACTAATCTACTTAGTAAAGTCTATCTGAGGTGATACTCATATACCTTAGCAATTGTAAATTAATTAGTCTCGACAATTCAATACCGAAGTATTATTAGACGTTAGTTTGATACATTTGAGTGCACTTAAGCCTGTATATATATAACATTTCCTTTTATATGTTTTCAACCAACGATATGATTATAAAATTTCAACTACTACATATATAATTTATGTAGCAGCCATTTAACTCGACGATGCGCGAATAGAAAACTAGTTTCTCCAGTAACAAGCAGTTACATCTTTTAGATCGGATGTATTTTTCACTTTCCAAGCTATGTTTACAATAGTTAGAGGTGGGCAACAACTGGTTTGGGCCTAAACCACAAAGACTATTTTTATGTCAAATTTGAATGTTACCGGTTGCCACCAAAATCAGTATCTATATATAGACACTAGGGTTGAGTTCAAATGAGAATGAAAATTTTGGTGAGAATGAAGGAATGAATCCTGGCAATTCATTTTGCAAAATCCAATTTTCCCCTAAAGTTAAATATCTCACAAACGGCTAATCAAAAAATTATAAAAATTGCACCATAGAAATCAGCATTTTTTTCTCTACGATTAGAGATCACTCATGACATATTTTCAATAAATTTTTATTTTTTTATTTTTTTTGGGTTGAAAATAAGTAACACATGTGTTACCGAAACTAACACATGTGTTACCAATTTCGAAACCCACCAAAAAATGAAAAAAAAAATAAAAATCGTCGAAAGTATACCTTGTGAGATGTCTAATCGAAGAGAAAAAAATGCTGATTTTTATGGTGCAATTTTTATATTTTTTTGACTAACCGTTTGTGAGATATTCAATTTTTAAAAGTGTTGAGGGTATTATTTTTTTGATGAAATGAATGGTTGAGATTGATTCATCTATTCTCACAAATAATTATCATTCTCGTTTGAACTTAATTCATAGACACTAATTACGAAGTATTATATTTTATTAATTATGAAAAATGTCAAACATAGTTTTAACTTTTAAGGAACATTATTGCTATTTACTAATTAACCTATATTAATTTAACTTTTTATCCGTAACCATATACGGAGTATAATTTAGACATTAACGTACATCTTTTATAAGCATACCACATATTTATGAACTTATCTGACGGTCGCTCTTTGTTCCCATTGGTCACGGACTCACGGGCCAAGAGTGTGGACCCCACGAGTAACACCCCTAGCTGCCGACATACAACTACAACTGTTCATACAGATCGATAGTCAAAACTCAAACACTGGTTCGCCGACTCGGTTTTTTCAGAACACAAAAGTATTCACTATTCACATGAAATTAAGATAATAATATACAAAATACTGTACAATATAATTACACGTATGCAGCGCCTGCCATGGGACTGGGCAATTCAGGGTACGGCTCGGGGCATCAAACAAGGAGGGTCTTTTGCGTTTACTTTGCGTATTTTTTTCAAGAAAAGCTTCACGAACTTGGTGAGAAAAAAACCAGATGAAAATTGGGATGAGTGTGGGTGAGTAGATGAAAGAGATGAGTTATTTTACAAATTTGCCCTTATTGATTCCTCATGTGTATACAGTTGTCATAAATACACAAGGAAAACAATTTGTATAATAACATGCATCTTATAATTTAACAATGTTAGTTTTTAAACCCGTATGTAAACGGGTTTCAGAATATATGAAATAAGCATAAAACAAATAATTGAACATTAGATAAATAATTAAAATAATATTAAAAATCTTATTAAGACACGTAATTTTAATTAACTGTACAATAATCGGTTTTATGTGACAAAATTATTGTTATACAAATTAATATAAATAAATTGTAAGTCTTAAGTCTATGTGTATACACAAACTATTAATTTTGGATTTTGTTTTTCATTTGTATTTGGAGCTTTGCATATGATAATTTTTAAAGTCTTATATAGGTGAAATATTGATACCAAATGTTCATAATTACGTTGCATTATGTAACATATATAAATATATAATTTTAGTGTTCATTTGAAGTTATTAAAGTTAATATGTATGAAATAAAATATATAATATGAGTTATGAAATTGAAATATAAAATTTAATATATATGTCGAGCATTTAGTAGTTGCGTATTCTAGAATTTATCTTTTTGCTTTTTTGGTAGTGGTAGTGGGGTGTCATATTCATCCTCCTCCTCATATGTCTCCTCCTCGTCATTAGAAACAATATAATTCTCAAGCGGATGGTCAAATGCCTTTTGCGAATTGACATTTTTTTCCCCATAATGTTCAACATGTGAAGTCTCATGATAAGTCGCATAAGCATGATCATCAGATGTATCCTGTGGAAATGATAAGTCGCATGCAACATCTTGGGTTATCTCTTATACCTAAATTATGTGATTTGGTTGTTTTGATGTGGGGTAGATAGTGGGTATTGACGAGTGGCATGGTAATAATACCGTGATGATGGATAATATGGTGGTGGATAAGAAAACAGAAATTGATATTGATGATTCATTTGGTATCGTTGATTTTGAGGTGATTGGTTGTATTAATGTGTTTGTAGTTGTTGAAATTGTTGTTGAAAACCACCACGACCAGTACTGCTAGGTTGATTGCTACCCATACTTGAAATATTTCTTACATTATTAATAAAGTATGACTCTATCAGAGCATTATTAATCACATGAATAAAAAATTCCTCAACATCATTAAGTATGATGTCCTTCCAACGCTGATTCACGTAGAACATCATGCCACCATACGAACATGGTATCCTCATCGGTTATATCGATAACAAAATGGTCCACCTTATATTTCGTACAAATATCACTATCAAGTGTTAATCCCGATATTTTTAGAAGTACTTTTAACAAAGCCTTTTGGCTTTTCTGATGCAACAGTAAGTTTTAAAATAATTCTTGTACAATCTATTGGCATATACATTGACATGCTGCTAATATATTCAAAACGACTTCCAGAACAAACATAAACCTTAAACTTATCATTTACTTGACTCATTTTGCTTAAAAAAACAAAATAAATATTACAGCAAAGCTTTAATTATATTCTTTAGTGATTATAACATTACATAGAGGTAGAAGGCAAACAAGCAACAAGCTGCGTCACTAGCCCTTTTTGAATTGCAAAACTAATTCTTTTGAAAACAACATCTATGGATCTAGGGGTCATAACATTACTATGCATGACCCGTTGGATTCTGTTGAGGAGCTCCACCGCCTCTGGTGCAAGGAAACCAAAAAAATCAAACGTGAAAGGTATAAACACGTGTTGATTTTCAATGCATGATTTCTCGTGTTTTGTCACTTTGCACGAGGCGGCTTTCAAAGCAGCCTGTCCCACAGTGACACCCCCACTTCTCAAAGCTTTTCAACTTTCGTACCTTGATGGATATTCAACAAAATCTTTAATGTTGTACGAATTTGAACGATAATATGAATTTCGGTAAATTTGGGATGAGAGTGTTTTTAGAGTAAGTGAGATTATTTTGTGAAAAATAATTGATCATATGTAATCGTCTAAAAGGAATAATTATATCCGAAAAATGTAGAAAACCTAATAAAATCTTATTCAAACTGTCCTTTTGAGATAAGACATTTTATCTGAAAATTTCAGGAAATCTAATCCGTTTGCGAAAATTTTATCTAAAACTCCAATTAATTATAAATAATTTAAAAATCCAAAAAATCTTATCGAAAACGGATATACCAAAAAAAATCACCACATGCAACCCGCAACTTTACGGGTTGCACGTTCACGAGTCCGGCAGCGACCTGCATACTCGGCCACGAGCCTAGCAGCGACCTGCATACTAGGCCACGAGCACGTCAACGACCTACGTATTCAGCCACAAACCCGGCAACAACCTGCTTTCCGGGCCACGAGTCTGCGTCTTCGAAACGCAACTCGCAATCGAACACACGCAACCCACAAAAGAAAATTTGCAAATTGCGTGTGAGGTGGTTTTTTATAGAATAAACTTTTTTAAAATAAAAAATTAGATTTACTTTTTTTAGTACTTTTAGTTGTTTTCTACGATATAGCATTTCACTGAATAATAATTATTTTGTTTGTGGGCCAAATGGTTAATGATAAAGACAAGTATTAACTGCCCTACTGGAAATCTGGCCAAATCAGCTAGACTTGATCAAGAATATGCTTTTATTAAATACCTCCCAGTTTCTTATTGGAAGATTCGTGTTTTAATTCGCATCTGTTGTCTTACAACTCTCACAATTTCTCGATTAATATTTATACCCACACGAAATCATCTCCTTTCAACAACCAATTTCAGGTACAATAAATTGATATAAATAAATGTGTTTGTTTATAGTTTTTATTTGTAGTGCATAATATGGAAGTAAAGCTCGTTAAAAACCCTCAATTGATTCATAATGTTGTTTTTGTTACTTTATTTGTTGAACTTAGATTGTGATTTATGTTAGATTAGGGTTTAGTTCCAATAACATTAATTTAGGAATTTGGGGTTTTAGTTCAATTTTTGGCGTGTTTTAAATCAAGTTTCAAGCGGAAGTTACAATCTTTGTAATGGTGTTTAGCAATTAGGGAGTGCTATTAGTTAAAGTTATGATCTTTTAATGAAAATAAGCTTTTCATTACATTAGATAACTGTAATATAATCTTTTAAGTCTTTAAGTTAGATTTCATGCTAAAAGTGCAAAGTTCTTTTGTGGGGTATAGCAATTAGGGACTGTTATTAGTTAAAGTTGTGAACTTTTTGTGCAGTTGAGCTTACATCTGATACCTATAATTTAATTTTTTAAGTCGAATTTAAAGCTAAAGCTACAATTTTGTTAATGTGATTTAGCAACTAGGGAGTGTATTTAGCTAAAGTTATGCCCTTTTAAAAAAAAACAAGGTTGCAGTTGATAATGTTTATTTTTAATTTTTTTTTTGTAGCAGGCTGATTGTGAGGTAGTCATTTGTTGGCAATCAGTCAGTCAAGTGTTGACTGATTGCCAATTGAGTTATGATGGGTCCTGAGAACACAGGGAGAACCCTTGAACATGTGCATGGAGTTCATGTGGTTCAACATTCGCCGTTTGAGTTAGAAGAGATTTCTCATAATAGAAACTTTCAAGAGTCAAAACATGAACGGCTGACCTTAGGAGTTAATCAGCTCTTAAGAGTTCACACTGTGCAGTAAGTGCAATATATTTTAATCTAATTTTACTACTCCGTAATATTCTTGATGATTGTATCTATCTTCACATTTTTCGATCTTTTTGGTGATCATAGGAAAGTGTGGCAGCAAAGACCATCCTGTTTGAGACCCATCCATGGTTGTTTACATGGTACAAACAATTTATTAAAATTGTGTGTATTGCCATTTTGCCAATATGCAATATATTTTAACATATTTCCTTAATATTGTGGTAGGTGATCGACATCTTGGTGAGAGAATTGCAAACGTTCTTACTTCGATTCCTTTCATTGCTGTTGGTATACAAGCTCCAAGGCATGTTCTCTCTGGCTGCATTTCCTTAATGATGATTAGTATGTTGCATATGGGTATAGGTGTTGTTGCTGATACAGGTGGTGGACGGGTTGGGTAATGGGTCGATATTGGTTCCAGTCAAGATGGATATGTTCTACATGCTTAGGGTTGACCCAAAAAAGTTTTTGGCCAAAATTGTTGAGTTATCTATAATATTCAGCGTGTCAAAGATGAGTACGAAAACTATATTAATACAATATACACTTGGTTTTTGAATAAATGTGGATCTACGCATCAAAAATACACTTCGGGCAACTTTTGACACTTTTAGTTTGAAGCTAGTTTAAATTGACCTTGCATGTTTCACCAGTTAGATATATATAAATCGAATAGACGAATGTTTAGGTTGGATTGATTAGGCCCATATGTCATCATTGATAAGTAAATGGGTTGAAGTTGCCATCTGTAGATATGAAGCATGATTCAGACTATAAGTAGGACTATTAAACAGTTGTTCCAGTTGATTAGGAAAAAAATGACTATATTTGAGTATTTTCCCATCTAATGAAAATAAGATTTGGATGATTCACGAATCAAAGGAAAATAATAATCCTAGCAACGACCAGGGATGTAAGCAAATTGTTTAACTATGTAATGACTGACTGTTGGTATATACCTGATTTCCAGAAAGAACCTGAACTCTAAGCTGTATGCTAATTCATTAATCGGAGTAGGAATCGCTTCAAGTTTATACCATTCTTCTAAAGGTAGATGGAGAAAGTATTTGAGATGGGCCGACTACACAATGATAGCAACAGCTACGGTGGTTAGTTAATAACATGCTTCTTTTCTCTCTATATACATATTGTTCATTACATATTTCAGCATTGATTTATTTGAACAAAAATTGTATATTTTCAGTGCTTATCAAGAGCTCTTAGGGATGAGAACCCAAAACTACTGATGGCTGCATCTGCCTTGTGCCTTCCTATTCAGCCACTCATGGTTTCGGCTGTTCATACTGGAATGATGGAGGTATAATTTCAAAAATAAAGAGTGTCTAAAACATAAAAATGGAGATCAATCGCGTTAAATTAAATGCAAAATGAGCGGGTCAGGATGGTAGGGTAAGGTCAAAATGGGTTCAGTTATAAAATAAATTTGTTTAATCTCCTTTTTAATTTTTATATTCTAAACCCACCTGGTAGAGATAAATCATAATCCGAAATAATCAATTTATAAATAAAAATGTCAAAATGTCACCTTTACTAAGTGCTCAAGACGAATATTTGTGAGAAGATTCAATAGTTTTATTTTGTTGCCACTTGCTTCTCTAGGTTGCATTTGCTAGAAGAGCGGTCAAAGATCCTGAGCTTAAACTTGTGCACAGTGTTCACAAGATGTCAGCACTTCTAGGTGGAGCATTCTTTGTGGCTGATGATCTGTTTCCCCAGATCCCATATCTTCATGCTGGTTGGCATTTAGCTGCTGCTATAGGTGTTGGTGCTTGTAACAAGCTTCTAGAGTAGCATAATCCAAATTTGTCGAAATAACCTGTTTTTATCCACCTATCGATGGATCGTTGAACCCGTCGTAGAGTAAAGATTGAATATAGACAAGATCCTCTTCACTCTTGTCAGTTTGGTACTTTGGCTTCGTTAATCGGTATCATTGTATGTAAGTGTAGGGTTATAAGTGTAATTATGTTTTGAAATGACAATGCATTACAATTTGGATGGTTATTTTGTTATACCAACCATTTTGTCACAGAGTGCATGATATCCTGAATATGTTTTAATCACTCATAGGAACACGGATGGGTGAAACTGGAAAATGAGCAGATTGTGTTAATTATCATAATGGGCCAATTTAGTGTTGAACTCTTGTCCAGAGCAGTTTCATTTTTTTCTTATATGATTGCCATATATGTATTTTACTACAACACTAATCTAAAATTTCTAATAATACAACCTAGTAGGCTTTATATATTGTAGAAGAATATCTGCTCAATACAGTGGAAAAATTTATTTACTTTGCGTTTATTCAATTTATAGTGTTATGTTTTGTGTAATATTTTAAAAATAAAATTGTATGTCATTATACTAACATATAGTTTTTTAAAGAGGAAAATCATTTTTTCCGTCTTTTAAATAAATCTAAAACAAAATCCCTCACAACTTCATCACCGACATAGTTGCGAACTCGATAGTCAGGTTGCGAATGCCGAGTTGCAAGATGCATATTTGTTAGCTTGATTATAAGATTTGACTTTTTTATTTTTTTTATTTTGATATTAAATATCATGAAAAAATTAAATAGTATGGAACATAATGTGAAATTTACAAGTGGTAAATAGTAATCCTATAAATTGATCAAAAATTTGAAATTATTTAAAAATAGACAATACAAAAACGAAATTAAACATGTAATTAAAGGGTAAAAATAATAATTCTGAATGAAAAAATTTAGAATTTTTTTTATTATTTTTTTAAAATTTAAAAATGTGTAAAATTTGAAGAAAGTTGAAATTAAAGGCTTTAGAGGAAGAATTTGTCTCCGAAAGTTGAAAAAAATGCATTTAGCAGTTTGCAAACACATCCGTCTCATCTCAACCTTTCTGTCAACTGTAACTCCAACGGTTCAAAAGTTATGTTGTTGGGCTTTCCTTTTCCTCAACCAATTCGGTTGTGTCAGCCGCTTTAACATTTTGTTGTGGGTTGGCTTGGCTGGACAACGATGGATCGAAGGTAAGATAGTTTTGAGTTCAAGTGGTACAAGACCTTCGATTTACTATAGGGTAAAACACTATGAATTCATTCTATTAAAGCGTTTAATTGCTGTTGCATTTCTTTGGTTTAGAAGTTCCAGAATGTCGTTGTAAATTTCTAGCCCCCTATATTATATGCCAAAAGATTGATTCAAATTTCGTGCTGCTCACCACTCCTCGAGGCCAAGGACTGGTCGAACCGTCATTCCAGGATTCGCACTGTGGTACATTTCCATTATGTTACTTAGCCAAACCCGCCACCTCATGTGTCAAAGTAAAACGGAATACATCAGCCGAGAAGAAATCCCATATACGGTAGAGGAATGAAAGTGGTCGGCTGCTTATTAGTTTATAATGGAATGATAATAATATCAATAAGAATTTAATAAATGCATGAGTATGTTACTATTTTTCATTAATTTCTTTAAAGACCGACTAGACTTGTAAGGGTATATTATCATTTCAATCTTAAACTGAAAATCACAAATGCTTTATATATTATTATAGTATAATATAACTTAACTAAAAATTTAAGAGAGGATGTGAAATGCTTTATAGGTAAGCATAAATTTAAAAAACAATCTAGATAAATTCTGACTACTTTGATCCATTTCACAAATTTCCTCTTTAGCTAATCTTTTTTCTTTTACTCGTTCCTATTTGACCCATGAGAAATAAAGCATTACCATGCTCATCACAATTCAACGTAATGGTTAAATTTGGCATCTTCCAGAACCAACCTCATCCAAGAAAGAAAACCTGTATCTGTAACATCTATCACAAGGTTGAACATACAGAGACTATGACAGTGAAACGAACCAAATCTGTTTACAAATATACGTTCCTATCATCTCAAATGTGACCGAACCAAGTCGGCTGTAATATACAAACTACGAACTATTGGAAATCAGCTTCACCGCAACTTTTTAAATACAGAAGCTGCAAGAAGACGACATTGTATAAAACTCTATTAAAACAATCACCTTTCTCCTTGAATCATGTACAAATCGATCGTTGTTCTGGAAAGAATACTTCCACCTGTTTTAACCTTAAAATTCCAAATGCCAATCATGTAAGCCCTCTTTCTCAGTGATAGAGGAAGAAGAAATGAAATAATTTTTAATCAAAAAAAGGAGTTAGCCCCCAAATGTGCTTTAATGTAGTTAACTTGAAAATCCTGGTGCAGATGTTTTTGAATCTTCGGTTCTATTTGCACGGCACATACAGTTTGGACATGGAAACGAATATATTGAGTCGTTTGGCCGTTTTAATTCAATTCCTTTTGAATCACTATGAGATCGCATACCTAACATGTGCCTTTTGAACGTTCTCCAACTGGAAAATCACAAATAAACAACATCAGAAAACATGGTTGTGAGGAAATAATATAATCAGAATATTCAAACCAATATTATATACCCGATAGTAGGATTGTCAAAATACAATGCTAACTTGCGCTTATCAGGTCTAATTGTCTTGGCATGTCCATTGAATAGATATCTTCTATGACCGAGTAGAAAATGTGGGAAGTTTCCACCCTGAGTAGTCACAAATACTTCACTATGGAGACACACAGTGTAGTCTATAGCAGCCATCCTGGAAGAATAGTTCTAGAAAAGTGAACGAAGTCAGCCTCAAATACGCTGAACCCAAAGTTGAATGTCAGATGTGGCAAAGTGGATGGGCCAGGTTGGGTTGGCTACAAAACAGGTTAGTTCTGGTTGGGCTGACCATAAGTGCATTTTATCATCACCAAAATTATATTGTTATAATCTAACCTTTTTCAATAAAGTAATTTGGGAGGCTTTTATGGAGTCGAATACACTTTGGATGACCTTCATAACCCGTTTGAACCATTTGACCTATTCACTTTTTAGTTAAATTCTTTAGCCTAAACCCATTTGACCTATTAAATATATAAACGGATGGGTTTTTCCCTGTTCAGGTTATCCGGGGAGGGCAAGTATTTTTACTCAGATGTACACTGCCTAATCGGGGTATCCCCGTGACCGTTTCCGACCCATTCCCTAGCCACCTGAAGATGTGCAGCTAGTGGGGTTTGAACTTAAGACCTCTTGTGAGGATATCAGAACGCCAACCACTAGGCCACCTTGGTGTGGTTTGACCTATAAAATATATAGGATAACCCAAATCGACCCATTTAAAATTCAATCGGTTGAAATTGACACCTCTACCGGAAGTTAAAAAGAGGCAAGCAAGGAACTAAAACCTTGTATGGTGCAAGTTCTTCAGCAGAAGCCAGCATCTCCTTGGTTTGTAAAAGAGGAAACATTTCGAGCAGAGGAGCCATATATCTCTCAGAATTGTATATCTGTCCAGATGCTAGAAAGATAGACGTACTTCTGTCAAATCCCATTCCTCTAAGCATCAAGCCAACCTGAATAAGTTCCAAATGAATAAAAGAGAGCGTAAAGGGGTGATTGGATGTGTGTTTTGAAAGTAATAATGTGATATTGAATAATCGGAATCTGATAATTGGATGTGATAAAGAGCTGCAAAATAGTGTTTGGATGTCAAAATACTATTAGACTATTATTTAAGAATCTATCAGATAAAATAGCCAACAGCGGCAATTTTGTGAAAAGTAGACAGTTACGAAAACAGAATTCCTTAGGTAATTTATATTACACTATGGCAATCACTTATGTTGCAGACCAGATAACTTTCAAATTAGCAAATATTTTGTATTCAAACATTAAAAAGTAATTGTGATAATCAGAGAGCTTGTTCCAAAACACAATTATAAACATGGACTAAGCATAATAAGTGGGCATATAGTTAAATTGACAAAAATAAATATAAGGTCATCTAACAATTCTCTCAATACAAAATTTTTAAATTAGGCCACTAAATGAGTGTTAATCAAAGAAAATCTGGACACATTTGAATCAGAATTCGATTGGCAAAACCTATATCTGGTTGCACATTTGAGTTAAAGTTGTTCATGATTGACAATAACTTTAAAAAGATATATTACCTCTAAAGGTGTGAGGGGACATTTGCCATTGACCCTATTGACTCCAGGCTGAAGGACTCTACCAGGTTTTGTAAATTTTCCTTTCCAACCTCTTTCTCTTGCAGCTATCATATTTTCAATCTCTCTTCTTCCACCATCATATACACAGCATGAGAAAGCAACCATGTCCTGGACAACCATGTCAAACAATAAGCGCCTCAACATTTCGGAACCTCTAACTTCCCATATGCAAACTATACTACTAACATAACTTGATCTTATTGACTAAGGGGGTGCTTGGATTATAAGTGGTTACTGGAGTTGGAATAATAAGAACTAGATAATCAGCTGTAACAACACTGAATGTAGAAGATAGTGTTCACACTTTCTTTAAACATTTGAAGGCTTAATAATCAGTTGTTGAGGATTTAAGAGGTTTTGAAAAGTCAAAAACTTTAAAACATAAAATGACCAAAAATGCTATTCTTGTGACAATAACTAAAATATAAAAGATACGTATTGTGAAATGGGGGTAAAATCTTTCAAATTATTGGTTAAAAGAGGGATAACTAGGTATTCTAAGTCTACACTATGATAATCAGTTCCGTTGCAGTTGGCATAAAACTGGTTATCTGAAATTCATCATTTGGCCTCTAAATAATTAGACAATCAAAAGCAGTTTGGCACCTATTTACTCAGATAATCAGAAGTCGATATTGTCAACAAAATATTGAAAAAATACTGATACTACAACTACAAGTGGAAATCATTTGATAATGTTTTAAAATGTAAATCCAAACAAACTCTAAGAAAGGAAATAAATAACATTTTATCAAGTAGAACAGACCTCTTCAAACCTTAGATGTACAGAAATGTACTTGCCACCATTATTTGTGCTTCGCTCTTTCATTCTAGCAACTAATGTCTCACCCATGGTTAATATAGGCGTTGAAAACCGTAAAGCTTCATAATTTGTCAAGCAACGAAGCCGTTGAACAGCAGGTGGTGCATCAAACGATAATCGATTTGCAAACGGAGAAATCCTTATGACCCTGTAAACAATTTAATTATAGCAAACACATATAATCATGTACTAAATAGAAAAGCTTAACTCACTTTTCTTCGAGTAATCTTGGAAGAACTGTGTCCTTGTAGTACCGAATAGGTGCCCATGCTTTTATTTTAAAGTTGAATACATTAGACATATTGCGGTCGAACCGATCCATCAGATATCCAGGTATTGTGTTAACCACCCGCACATCATTTTCCAATGTTTTAACGAAAATATCTTCATCATATATGTCATTAAATTTACTGCAACAGCAAAGCATGTTCGTTAGTTTCGACTAGTTTGGATAATATAGAAAGTAATAACTCAAAGAATAATTTTCTGGATTTTATCCATAAAAGAGTAAAATGTTCACAAACCTAGGATCTCTCCAGACACTATGAAAATGAAAATTAGGAATCACCAGGGTTGCATTAAGATATCCCGCCACAGCAACTGCATTACATATCTAAGAATAGAAAACACAATAACACCATTATAATAAGTATTCATCATATAAGAAATAAAAAAATACAGCATTTCAATTTACCGATGTCCTCTGCTGGTTTAAGCCACCATTTGCTTCAACATATATGTACCCATTAGACTCCGGTAAGCCTACAACAAAGGTAATGAATGATTTCATACAATGAAACTATCATAAACAAACTAAAAAGATATCTAAACATTTGTGACAAGATACATGATGTAACGTGCAGTCTTTATACCTCTTGAAGGCTTATCTATACACGGCTTCCAATCTGCACCTTTAGCTCGTTTCCATACGGTCGACATCTACATTATTTATAAAGTTACAAGCCAAGGCAACTAATTAACTTACAATAGATTGGAATCACTGATTCAGCAACAGGTATATATAAAATCGAAGATATTTATAATTAACTAAAACATTGTCTGAAATTACACTTCAAAATTAGTGCTAAGTGTTTGAATATGTATCAAACTGTACACAAAATACTATTCAGTTTTAAAATTCTAAAGTTGTGTGTATCCGATCACTTATTTGAAGTTTGATAATTGACGTACTAACATACATACAACATAAATAATTGAAGTTTGATAAATATGCTTTTAGAATTGAATACATACAACAGAGTTTTGAGTAAATTGGATACATTTTCATACAATTAACTCTAAAAATTATAACAAAATCATAAACAAAAGGAATTAACAATTACATTAGGTCAAACTTGACAAATAACTAACCGCATCAGCAGTGGAATTATCAACATCCATATCATGCCGAAGCTTAGCATACAGCTCAGGACTCCGGTAAACTGATCCAATCGCCATTGACCGTCTAATTCCACCGGAAACGACGCCGAATTGAACAGTATCCATGTAATAATAAAACATACTCATAAAGTAAAGCAGAGGTACTAATAGTAACACGCCTTGACGGCGAACGAGAACGGAGATAATGATCCAAGCAAAACGTTGGGGGAATGAACGGTGAGTGAATCGACCGGAGGTTTTAAAGGCACTACGGCTGTGACGGTGACGTGGAGACCGGAGAGGAGATGCCGGCGGTGAAGGGCTGTTGGTTCCGGTGGCTGGGATACGGATTTTAGCGTGCATTATTTGGCGGATTTATTACATGTTAGGGTTGGGGAATTTAACTAAACGGCGTTCCCCTTCGCTCTAATTCGCCGGAGATTATATTTTATATTTACTGATTTTATATATTTATATGTATATGTATAGTGAGGTAATGTATGTGTTTGTTGTTTTAAATAATCTGTGAAATTGGAGGTGGAAGAAAGCAGACAGAGAGTGTGTGTTGGAAATCACGTGCGGGAGAAGGAAGACGATGACGATGACGATGACGATGATGATAGCGATGCGTGCGAAGGTGGGTGGAAATGTGGAAAGACCGCCGAGATGTGGCTTGGGGCTCCGTTTGCGTCGGATTTAAACACATCGAATACTTTGAACCGGATCTAAATATCTAATGGGTCATTTTGAACCGATGCCAACGACACCGTCTTTCTTCCTTCTTTCTCCGTCTTTCTCTTCTTTCGTTGACACCGAATCATCCGTCTTTCCTAGCCCATTTTTCATTTTCTTTTTGGCGAATGAGCTCCAACATGGAGCTCGTGTAGGACCCGCATGCAGAAAACGTTCCAATATAACAAAAAGGAACTTTTTGTTTTATTAAAAACAGGTTATGAAACGGTAACTTTTATTTTTTTATTTTTTTCCCTTTTCCTTTTTTTTCCTTTTCTATATATATACACATATAATTTCATTATGTTTTTCACATAACTACAATTTCAGTTCTCATCACTTTTATTATTTACATACAACTTCATTTTCTTTTTCACAAAACTACAACTACAATTCTCGTCACTTCTATTATTTACATGCAACTTCATTTACTTTTTCACACAACTACAATTACAATTCTCATCACCTCTATTATTTACATACAAATTATATCAATTATCACACTCAAAAATGCCAAAAAAATACCCAACTCTCAAACCATCACAATCAAATTATATGTGGAACAACTTACTCGACAATCCTATTCCAAATTTTCCACCGACGGGTTCATCTTCCGCATCTCAATCGAGCAATACCAACTCAAGTCCGATTGGTTTTGCTCCATACGTACCTCTTATTAAGCTATATTCAATTCCACAACGTTGAAGCACCACCACCCGTTGTCAAAGACAAAGCCGAATTTGTACCCGAACACGAACCTCAAAAATACGATAAAGTTAGAAGTAAAGGTAAAAAGTTATTTGGAGTGATATAGAAAGTGAAATCTTGCCAGAATGATGGATCGATGCTTGGGAAAATGTTGTGCGAGGGAATTCACAAACGCGCGAGCTTTTGTGGAACACCATCATGGCAATATACAATTCAATATTTGATACCACCTGTTGTCGAAAACGAAGCCGAATTTGTACCTGAACCCGAAGCTCAAACACATGACAAAGTTAAAAGTAAAGGTAGAAAAATTTATGGAGTGATATAGAAAGTGGGATCTTGCTGAAATGATGGATCGATGCGTGGGAAAATGCGGTGCGAGGGAATTCACAAAAGCGCAAGTCTTTGTGGAACACCTTCATGGCAAGATATAATTCAATATTTGATACCAAACGATCATTGGATCAACTATCTAGCAGATGGAATAAAATCCAAAAAGATGTCAAACTTTTTAACGCCATCTACTCCAAACTTGTAGATTTGTGGGAAAGTGAGAACGGGGACACATACATTATGTTGAATGCTTGAAAACAATTCAAATAACAAACAAAAAGGAACTTTAATTACGAAGATGCATTGCAGATTTTAAAAGATTCTACAAAGTTCATTTTTCCCGATTGTGTTACGAGCAACAAACGACCTATGGAACAAGAAGCTTACGAATCAATCAATCTCGACGATGAAGATGACACCACAAACCCAAACCCGAGCCTGACTTCGATGCAAAATCTATTTTTTGACGACCCGATCCGCCGTCCACAAGGTCAGGACAAAAGTCAAAAAAGTTCATGGTCGTCGAATGCTACTTCGGCATATTATTTCAGTGAGAACGCTCGAGAAGAACTTATTACATCCGCAAGAATTCAACAAAAAAAGTATGAAAACTATAGCGGAAGAGGCGAAGAAACGAACTATGCTCGCATATAAACAAACAATGTTCAAAGAGTTTAAGTTTCTCTCTACAACAATACCAACAAATTTGCTACATGACGATCTTAACACGCTCTACCAAGCTATGGAGGAAATAAAACGCGGTTATGGTTAGCGTTTCCGACCATGATCACCACTCGAAAACGAGGACGAGAACGACGACTAGACTACTTTTTCAATAATTGATGTAATTGTACTTTTATTTTTAAATGATTGTAATTTTATTTTCATTTTTTAATGTAATTAAATTCTTTTTAAAACTAATTAATGTAATGTTTTATTTTTTTAGTTAATGTAATGGTTTATTTTTAATTGTAATTGTATTAATTGAAAAAAAGAAAAATTAAATAAATTGTAGCTTCAACCTTTCTAAAGAAGTGTCATCTGTTGGCAGGGTTTTAGTATTTGTTTAGTCATTCTGACAAAGTGTTGAGGTGGCACTGAGTTGACACGAAAGACGAAAGAAAGACCGCCCATTTGTTGGGAGCGATTTTAGTAATAAACTAAAAATATTTTGTTTAACGGTGGACGTTCACATGAGATCACTTATTTTAATTGTAACTTTTTATTAGTTATCCATGTCTTTGTTTCAAATAGAAATATTCGTTCGGATGAACTATTTTAAACCTAAAGAATTAAAAGTGAAATCAGTTGGTTTCCGATTTCTAAAAATTGAAATATCCGAATCTTGCAAACCAACTCAACTACGAAATCAACCTAAACTACACTTTGATCGGTTCGATTTGACAATTCAATTATGCCTTTAATCCATCTTTATATTGATAATATACGATTATAAGGTAGTTGTGAAATTGTTTATCCATATCTCAATGTTGTCTAGATATCAAAAGAAATGATAACTAACAAGGGTGACTAATCATCGTGTTATCTTGCAACTGATGTTTGAATTACATGGTAAAGTAGAAGATTTAGATCAAATCCGATGAATACATATAATTGAAAGTTTTGAAGTTTGATGCGTATAATAGTAAAATGTGCAAGTTCAATACATTACAAAACTATAAACCAGTAATAGTCGTTAGATATGTAATCGTTTATATATATTGTACATAATTTCTCACTCCTTATATTTATTGTGTGGGGTCGAGGGCAGCTGAATTCTAAAGGGAAGAAGTGGCAGACGATCTCAGTCGTTGATTTCCGTGATCGAGGGCCCATAGTCGCAACACTACATTTTACGTTAACAATACATTTTACGTAAAATGCAGTGTTGTTAAGATGCAATTTAAGCCGTGGATCATAGAAATCAACAGCTGAGATCGTCTTTCCCTCTTTCCTCTCAAAATGTGTAGTTGCTCATCAAAACCTTACCCCATATCTATTTTATTATCATCATTGTTAGAGAAAGTTTCATTAGAGAACACTAAAAAATAAAGAACCAAGGAATTACTTTCAACTATTGATCTACAAACTCAATGGCTAAGATCGTTTTGTTTATCTATAAGGTTGACAGTAACTAATATAAAGGAAGGGGTATTAACGTAAATGTAGAAAACAGTAGAACTTTTTAAAACACATCCACTCAAATACAGACATGGCACATCCCTCTCATCGACTTTTCTGATCATCATTCATGATCGTCGACACATCACTGCCATCGTCGTATCCATCACTATCATCGCCATTACTGCCATCGCCATACGTCTCCACCTCTGCTGCCATCTTCGTCCGCCTCCACCTTTGCTTTCGTCGTCTTGAACCTCGGTCAATGTCACCATCAAGCGTTGCCGCCGTCTCCTTCTATACGTATAGATCAATTTCTAATATTCATTTCGATTTGCGTTTTGAAGTTTCGATTTATTATTTAAGAGAAAAAATCTGTAAGTATTAATGAATCAAGAGGTGTATGTATTTTCTTATTTACGTATTGCAAGGAGAAAAGCTAACCAAAATTGAGAGAGAAAATTTTTGTTTTTGCATTGAGATATTTCTTGAGTGAGAAAGAAAGAAAAGTAAGCAGAGTGAGTTGGAAGTCCAAGTATAGTCTTTTTTTATTTTTTTTTAAATTATTGTTAGGTTAAAATTTTAAATGTTTGAGTATGGTTTTTACTTTTTAGTAATTTACAAACAAAAGTACAAATGTTTGAATGAAATTTGATCCATTTTTGCTACTATTTGTTAGTTGAAGCATCTCTAACGCATTGAAATAATTGACAACCAACGTCGTCTTATTTAAGTGTTAAAGTTTTAGTATAGTGTATTTTTTATTTTTATCTTCAATTTGGATTGTTATATAATAACAAATAAAATTTCTAGTCTCTTATAGATTTCCATTTGTAAATAAACTAGATTACGAACCCGCAATAATGCGAGTCAAATTTAATTTTTATTTGATCGATTTTCTTATATAGTCTGTAAACCCGCAATAAGGCTCGGCGAATTTAATATTTATAAATGAATAAAAATATTTAGTCGACTTTATTATATTGTGACCGACTTTTTTAATTTATAGACCCACTATAATGCAGGACAAATTTAATTTTAATAAAATCAATAAAATAGCGTGGCCAGTTTTCTTATATAGTTTATTGACTCTTTAATTTGTATTGATGAATAAAATATTTGATCTATTTTTTTAATCTAAATAAATGCATCAAATATATAAGGGATCAAAAGTGTAATTATACGAAAGAAATAAAGATCGTTGGACCATAAAGGATAAAAAATAATGAAGGGCTCAGATTCCTCCATTGTATCTGCTTTTAATTATAATATATAATATAATATATAATATATAATATAATTAAAATTGAATTAAAAGAATTTAGATAATCAATAATTTATAGATATAATTTATGTGATTATAAGTGTAATTTAAAATTTATTTATTTTTGGTGCTTCAATTACATATATTTACATGTATAATCACATATAAACAAAATTATTATTGTTTGATGTTTAACTATATGTAATTACATTTTATAGGTTTAATTACACGTAGTTATAATTGTAATAAGAAGTAAACTATTAATTTGTTGTTGTTTTAATCATATGTAATCATAGTTATAATCACATGTTTCAAATTTATAATTATTCAATTACATGTGATTACAACTAGAATAACATGTAATTAAAACTTTAATTAACAATTTAACATGTGAATAAACATATTTGTGAATTAAAAACTCCACTTAATCATATCTGAATTATTTGGCATTTAAAAAATCAAAGTGAAAAAATTTTCAGTTATAATCACATGTGATTAGGACACAAAGCAAAAGTCACATGTAATTTACACACTTAACAAAAATCACACGTGGTTAAATATATGTACGAATTACACTTCTTACTGATCATGTGTTAATAATCGTATTTTACATAAGATAATGCACATAAAAAAATCAGCTGTAATCATATGTGATTAACATACAAAGCAAAAAAATCACATGTGATTAAATACATTAACAAATTATATGTTTTATTAATCACATGTGGATTATATATAAAATTAGATGTGATCTTTTTGTGTAATAACATGTGAATCATAATACATGTTATTACTTTGTGGTCTTTTAATTACATGTGATTACAATTTTAATTAGATTTTAAATTCAAATCCGTAGTTATTTAGTGTTTACTATCAAAATCAATATGATTATGTGTAGTCAATGTTAATTTTTGAACTACAAGTAGCACATATGATTACAACTATAATTATGTGTGATAATTGATGTTATAATTTGGCATTTTAAGGTATTATTGTTTAGTGTTTTATATATGTACTCATAGATGTAATCCTACAAAACTACAATTATATAATCATATGTGATTATAACTACAACTATATATAAATTTTAATTCATAACATTTAATGACATGCGGTCCAATTAGAACTCAATATGATTCAAACTTGCTTGGTGTATAATCACATGAAATCAAAATTATTATTGTGTGGTATTAAATCAAATGTGATTGTAGTTGTAATCATCTGCGAACTACATTTACGAATTACCTAATTTATAAATCAAAAGTGAATAATGTTATTTGATGATTTAAAAAAATTCAAAAAACCTAGTTATAATCACATGTGATGAAAACTAAAACATTAATCGCACGTGAAATATAATTAATCGGGCACTAAACACACATGAAATGCATATCACATGTGATTTTATAATGTATAGTTATTAAGACTCACTAAAAATTGAAGAAAAATTCGTCGAAAGTATATCATATGAAATGTCTAACCGAAAAGGAGAAAACCGTTAATTTTTATAGTATAATTTCTATAATTTTTCGATTAATTGTTTGTAAAATATTTAATTTCAAAAAGTTATTGATAGGATATTGATTTTTATATAAAAATAGCTATTATTTTACTCTCTAATTAATTAAAATAAAAAATTATTATTGATTCTTCTATTCTATTATATTATTCTTAAAAGAATCCACCTATTATCATGGCATGTGTTACATCACTACATTTAAATTGATTGAATTTTAAGCCTCTTCTTTGTTATTATTATAATGGCGTGTGTTATATTATTATATTTAAATTGATTGAATTACAAGCCTCTTTAATTAATCATTTCTCTAAGATATTACTATAAGTATTTATATTTAATTTTAACTCTTATATATTTACAACATGATATATGTAATGTCACTGTCATTTGTACTTGAGGCGTAAGAAATTAGTTTTCTAAGATGCCATTAGAAGATATGTTACAACTGTAGACCTCCACTTGCAAGATTTATTGTGTCCACGACAAATAAGTCATTGTTAAAGTTAGTTAACTTACGACAAATAAGTCATTGTTGAAGTTAGTTAACTTTTAAGGGTTGAGAGTTACATATTGATAATATATTTTATATTTTTATTTTAATGTAAATAATGAATCAATTTTATCATGAATGTTGATAATGTACCGATAAAAGTGTTACCGATAATAATATATTTTAAATATTTTTTTTTACAATAGGTAATATATTTATAAATCATATTTACATTGGCATATTTTTACAAAGTACATTACTTATATTGATTTTAAAATTAATTCGTTATCTATATTAAAATAAAAGTGAAACTACATTATCGATCTGTAACTTTAACTCTAACTTAATAGCATGCCCTACACTTGCAAGATTTATAATGCCGATTATTCTTGCATGGTTGATTAATTTCGTATAATTATGTTTAATAGCTTAATATTTTTTATTATATATTATTATATATAAACCAAAAAAAAATAATAAAAGAAAATAAATACAAAATGTTTCATGTAATTACAACATCAAAGATCACAACTTTATCATATTAGGTGTCCAACTTCTAACCAACTTTATACTTTTATGAAAGTTTAGAAATCCACTAGGCTATGTTTTAGATTAACTAGCTATAAGTTATAGGTGTAAATTTTTATATAAAATTAGAGGTCGTAGCTGTTTTCTTAAATAGATGTTCAGTAAATTAATTGTAGTTGTATTCTAATAATGTAAAATGACGTAAAAGAATAAGAAAGAAAAACTTAAATAATAATTATTTCTATAAAAAAACACATTCTATAAATAAACTATACATGCATGTATATTTCTAAATAAATGTAGTCACTTGTTCACAATATATTTGTAGCAAATTATATAAACATTACACGGACAGTCCATATTGAAGACTTACTTTGAAATAACAATAAGAATAAATAAGTTTTTGAAATATATAATAGTTAGTTTAATACGGTGTATATTTAGCTACATCATTAACATAAATTTCCACTTAATTATTTTCAACAAAACTAGGATCAATTCAAAGTTAAAAACGGTAATTAATGGTTGTCTGTAAGTTATTTATGGATTATGTGTAGTTACATACAAGTATGCATTGAGTATAATAAGTTAGCGTATACTAATAATTTCTTACTACATATAGATCTATCTATTGGTACTTGAAAAGAAAAACAGAATTTTAATTTATGATAAATAATAATAATAATAATAATAATAATAATAATAATTCTTTTTCTGAACACAATAATAGTAATATATTATAATAATAGTAAGTGGATGCATGATTTCTTCAGCCACTCACTTGATATACAGGTTCATAAAAAGAAAAAAGAAAGAATTACAGAAGTAGTTACGTAACATAAACACTTAAAAGCTACCGTCCAAATCGCAACGCTAATGCTATCGGCGTTTAAAAAACTCTCATGGAAATAAAAGCTTCGTTAAAAAACTCTCATGGAAATAAAAGCTTCGAGCTCTTGAAATCAAATGAGGCTCTTTTTTATCATCAAGAGCTTTTCGTTTCAAAATAAAAAATCTAAAAGTCTTAAAACACAGCAAACGTACCATGCTCGGCCGACTTTTTCACATTCCTCGTTAAAAGTTTTATATGATCTGAATATACAACAAAACTCACTACAGACGCTAGATAAAATCTGTCTATACTGAAAACAAAAAACAAGATTACCAGATGATAAAATACCCTACAAGATCGTTGTCAGTCTTTATTCTACAATTTTAATTTCATTTGTATGGTCATGTTTTTATTTTAACTTAACGACATCTTCATAATATATAATTTCTTAGTAGGTTTTTTACTACAATTAACTTGTCTGATTGAGAAAAATTGATGATCTGAAGGTTTAACAGGGAAAAGTAAAGGTAGGAGAGTGAGATGACTTGGTATGACAGAGCGAGCCAAGGGAATCAAAGAGAATTTGAGTAAAATTAATAATGGTAGAGATGTGTAGTTGTTACAATAATATAAAGGCAAACACAATTGCCCCACACCAGGAAATAATCACAATTCTCAAAAGAAACAAGTACTTCAGTAAATGTTACTGCATTTCATACCAACATTCTTGAACTCAAAATATAATATCATTTGGTAACAAAACATTTAACTCATCAATCAGTCTAAATATCTCAAAGATAACATTAGAATAGCTAAACTGAATCCCATCAAAGAACGAGTTCGGTTTCTAAAGATTTAGTCATGCAAAGTTCCCAAAATGTCTTCATCCCTAAATAGATGATACCTGCAGCAAACAAGGAATTACCTCACTGACTAGATATTGTCAAGGTGAAGAGCTTCAAAAATACTTACAAAAAATAAATGATCACTACTAATACACCAGGATGTAGTAGAGTATGGTTAGTTGTTAGTTGTATACTTGCATTCAAGGTAACCGTTATTAACAACTCTTAAGCAACAATAAGAACTTTGATCAAATAGCATGTGGGAAAGACACTTTATTTTATTATATAGAAAATATAAAATATGTAATGGCGTTTGGAGGCGGGAATGTGAATAATGATTTGAATCTGAGATCGGATGAAAAGCAGAACAAAAGAGTTCCTGATGTAAACAAATCTAGAATAAAAAAAGCACAAAACCCGTACTATGATGCCATCATTTACATTCAATTCAAAGAAGTTAATGAAACAATCTGTGAAATGAACCATAAATTCGATGTGAAGGGCAGATGATGATAGGGCACCCTACAGAAAACCTGTAAGTATTTCAGAGCCATTGATGTAAGGCTCTCCCCTGTCTTTTGACATTCATGCCCACTTCATATTTAAAAACACAAGAATGGGATTAACAGAGCTTTTTGTCTGGGTAAAGAACCAAACGAACACTAAAAGACACAAATGCTATTCTACAATCCATAAAACTTTTACCACCATTGCCAAATTCAAAACCCTTACTACGTTCTGCTCTGCCACCAAATCAAAGACAATCTCCTTTAACAAAGATGTAATCATGAACTATGACGTGGCAAGATTCAATATTACCAGTAGTGTGTTTCAACGATTGACACATAAACAGAAGAATATGGATTATAAGCTTTCACGGAGAAATTATTTAGTAACAACAGAGAATTTAACAAATTGAGCTTGCGTGAGTATCTAAACAATATATAGAAAATCAAGTATATGCTAGATCAAAGTAGTTATTTTTTAATCTTTATTGGATTGCGAAGATAAAGATCACTGATATACACAAGATCCATTTGCTTTATGTTCGGTTCCTATGTTTAGAAGTGATCTCAAACAGATTACCACAAAATTATTATTGTTTCTGTACCAAACATTAAGCAGTTCACAGCTAATCTTAGTGAACGCTCATTCAAAGAAATACTAATTTCAGTATACAAATATACCATTATAACTAAATAAATGCTACTGTAACTCTAAGTAAGACACTAACTGAAATTGTTCTAATGGTCATATAAGTCTAACCATTCAATTCCAAATTATTTAAAATTCCTAGAAATAAAATTTATTATACAGCTACTACAAACAAGTAAATCAGATTTAAACTAAGATAATTGAAATATTTGAAAAAAGAAAACTTACTGTTTTTCACCAAGGTTAACTTCAGTACCACCATATTCCGGCAACAAAACTGTATCACCTTCCTTAACACCAACCGGAATCGTATTGCCGGATTTATCACGAGTTCCGGGTCCCACAGCAACAACTTTACCAGAATTCAACTGCAAATCCATACAAACAATCAATCTATAGATACACGTAACCAAATAAAGCTGCAAAAATTAATTAACTAAAGACTATAGAAATTACCTTGGATGACTTCTCAGGTAGAAGAATACCGGCGGTGGTTTTAGACGGAGGAACGATTTTCTCCACCAATACTCTGTTGAGACACGGAATTAACCGTTTCGCCATTAATGATCTCGATACACACCTATAGATTGAATTGATTGGTTGATGAAATGTGAGGCGAATTGGTGTTTTCAGGAGATTTAAACACGGTTGAATACGGTGGTGGAAGGTTCTAGGGCTTTTAGATTTTAATTTTAGGGTTTTAGGGGTTTTCTGTTTCCGGCGGCCGCAAACATTGGTGGACCACCCTGCTTGTCTTTTACAGTACTGGACTACTGGGCCTCTAAGAGTTAAGCCCATCAAAAATACACCATTACGAACCTTTGATACTTTAGTACTTCTTACGTGCTAAATTATTTATCATCGTATCGGAAACACATTTTAAATCAAATATATTAATTACAGTTTTAAACTTAATATAACAAAAGTTTTACCCTCATCTATTAATTAAAGAGTGAGGTTGAGAGAGCAGACACTTTTAAGGGGAAAAAAGAGTATGTTTGGGTCCAATCAAAGAGCGCTACGTGTCACTCAATAATTTTTATACTGACCTTCTCTACTTTACTTATAATATATTTTCTTCTCTTATTTCTTCTTCATTCACATTCCCTCGCCACCACCACCACACACCACCAACTCCCACCTCCTACTGCCAGCCACCGCAGCGCATCGCTGGATTTCAGCGACTTTTTTTTCCGCAACTATCTACCTTTGGTGTTAAAGGGAGAACTGCGAGGAACCAATCCTAGTATGAGAGGACTGGGTTTGGCCAACCTATGGCGTACCGATTGTTATGCCAATAGGAGCGTTGGGCAACTAAGTTGGTATGGAAGAACTGTTGCGCCACAGAAAATCCTTCTTTATACAAGTTCTCGGATGAGGTTTTTGAACAGAACTTTGATAGGCGAGAGGTGTAAGCACCGCAAGGTGTGAAAAGATCTCGTACCAAATGAAAAAACTTTCACTTTCCATAACCAAAATGAAACCTACAATTGCAGTCGATCTCCTTACCTCGTTTTTTTTTCAAATAAAAGTTTCTTAACTAATTATTTTATGTACCTTGTTCTCCCAAACTTTATTTAAAGAAGGTACACAAGATATAACCATCGGTAACAAACCAAAGCATAGTTTAATATGAACAATTACAACATAACAAATATAAAATGATGTAAACAAACAAAGTAAGAATGCAATAAAAAGACAATCCAATTCTCATAACAAAAAAAATATTGAATGCATTATCGAATAAAACATAAAATGCGGTAAGAATAACAACATATCAAACATAATATGTAGTAAAACAAATCTATAAAATGCAATAATAAGAAGATCCACTAGTGATGACTAAATGGAAAATAAAATGCAGTAAGAATAACAACATATCAAACTTAATATGTAGTAACACAAACTTATAAAATGCATTAAAAATAAAGATCCACTAGTGATGACTAAACATAAATAAAAATGCAATAACATTAAATACATATTTTGATCTTAAAAAATAATAATATCAATTTAAAAGAAAGAAAGCACAATAGTTACAGTTTCCTTTCCTTTTTCCTTTTGGTTAGCAACTTGTGAATGCCTGGAACAGAACTAGAAGTTTCCTTTGATAATTTCTTCATATCTTACTCAAAGTCTAACTAAAACAACAGATTATGAGCGATTAACAGTTATTGTTTTGATGTATTTTTTATAATTGATGAACTAGGGCTAGAAACAGTTGTGGACTATGTGTAATTTCAAGTGTGCGAGTGTGAGTTTAGTATGAGAAAAGATGAGTTTGAGTTTAGTATGAGAGAAGAAGAGGTGAGTCATTTGAATTATTTTGTTTTGTTTTGACTTTTTTGTGATAGAAATGGAAATGAAAGGTGTATGTGTGCATGAAAGCATTCTCTTATTAATATAATATCACTTAAACTCTTAAAGTTTGATCTATTAATAAAGATTTCATGAGCTCTTATAATTTTCTCGATCATAGGTCGTTAATTTGGACGGTTGAAATGTGTAACTCTCTTTTCTCTTCATAAGAGAGTTGCCTTTTTGCCCTCTATCTTGATAAAATGTCTTATTTGAGGTTTATGTAGTTTTAAAATTAAGAGTAATATGAAATATCTGATCATTAATGTATATTTAGTTTTAGAAGTGAATAATTATTTTGGAGTAAATAGAAATATTAAGATGGACAAATAATTTGAGGGTAGAAAGTAATAATATTTATTGATATTTATAAATACAATTTAGTTATTATGATTGTTATTCATAATTTTTTCAGTGTGTTTTCTATTAACAAAAAAACCTATTCATGTGAATAATATTTATTGATAACTTGTCTTCCTACTATAGTGTATCTTGGACTATTAACAACATCGCATCCTTTCCTTGAAAAGATTAAATTGCTGGTTAAGAATAAATAATTTGTAGTTCAACGCCGTAACGTCTTTTTAAATATTTCCTTATAGTATTAATAAACATTTTCTAAGACATATAGTTTAATGATACAATTATTGTTACGTTGCAAAAAGAGATGATTACAAAGTCATTTTTTCTTTTTATTGGACATTGATTTATGATTTATTTAATTTTTGAAAAAGTTTTCTCCATTATAAATAATAAACTAAAAAGTGTAAGGTCGGTACTAACGACACTATTTTTTATACGTCTTTGTTTCGCCCTTCACTTCCTCGTTGACATTGGCATGTCGTTGTCAATCTTTCTCCTCACGTTCTTCAATTGCTTCTTCACCAGGAGACTTGAAGACGGAGCATGTGGTGGGCTTTTATATTATTTGGTGGGTCTAGTCTTCCTGAAAAAGCGTCATTTATCAATAGTGTTTGTCTTTATCAAGAAGTGATGATGTAGCACTGAGTTAGCATGCAAAAAGAAAAAGAGATTGATCATCGATTGAGAGTGGTCTAAATAGATCACTTATATAGTTTAAAATGATGGGTATATTTTAGCATTACATGAAGCGACTACAATTAGTTGATGGCCGTATACTCAACTGTTATTGATGTTCCTGTTATATATAACTCGATGAGGTGCATGACCCAAAAGTGGTCGTGCCGGAGTGGTTATCGGGCATGACTAGAAATCATGTGGGCTTTGCCCGCGCAGGTTCGAATCCTGCCGACCACGACCTTTTTCCTAAAATCGTTAAAGGTGGGTACATCAACATAATATCTTCTACGAGAAATGTTTTTGATGATTTTTGGTTAGTCAAATATTAAACATTTGTACAAATGTACTCCACATATTATTTTAACTTCTACTAGAAATGTTTTTGATGATTTTTGGTTGGTCAAATATTAAAAATTTGTACAAATGTACTCAATATATACTTTTTAAAGGGAAATGGTTTTACAGTTTCTTCTATTAAATAATATAAAATAATAATAATAAAGAAGCTCGGTTTATGCGTTATATAACGACATATACATACTATTATTATTAGTCATGGAAAGTTTACATATTATTGATATTGTCGCAAAACTTATTTAATCTACTTGTTGTTTTGGGAGCCAGGATTCATGGTAGGACGATAAATGTTTTGGCGTTGATAAAAAATGAACTCATGTTTAATTCAAAAAATTAAGTGATTGACTGAGCAGGAGTAAAATATAGAAATAATATTTTATAATAATGTGATAAAATGTTTTCTTGTTCAAGTTAATAAAGGAAATAAGAACTTGCATCTGCTGCACCTCTAGATTTCACTAATAAATCTACTTATCTATGAATAACAAAGTCATATTTAGTTTGACTTTCTTAGTTTGACCTCCATAGAATAATATGGACCATGGGGTTTTCAAAATGAATATCTAATTATTCATTCAAATCAAGACCTAATATGTTTTCTTACCCTTTGTTATTGACTATTGTATCCTTAATGACTCTATCAGAAATCTACACTTTAATCTTCTTCAATTTTTATTAAATGACAGAAAATTAATTTTAGAAGGAAAACAATTAAAATTTCAACTTACATTTTTAAAGATTTGAAATTTAGATATTTGAAATAATTCTATGGTAAGTCTACAAAATAAGTAAGTTAGTTAAGACAATAATTATTATGAAAATGAGACTTGAACAAGCCTATAAATGTAATATATCTTGCCCAGAATTAACTAAACTGCCAACCGTGTTTATATTATATACTGTGTATATTAAATATTTTTTTGTATAATTTTATACTATATACATTAAATATTTCTAATTTGTGACTAATGATTTTAATTCTAACTAAACTTATTTTACTTATTAGATTATATACTATATACATGAAATTTTATACTATATATGGAGACACATGATTATTTTCATGTACAACTGTTTATAGTGTATCATAAATATACGGTGATGATAATATATATATATATATATATAAGAGATTAATAGAGAAGTTTCAAATTTTGGGGAAACAGGGAAACAAATTTTAGCCTTTGATTTTTTCATAAAAAATGTTTTTAACATTCATTTGTGATGAATGTCAAATTTTGAAATTATTTGTGATTTTTAAAATTCATTTATGATGAAATCAAGGATTGAAATTTGCTTCCCACCTTCTCTAATTTTTTTGCTTCCTTCTTGATCCCCACCCTAGATATATATATATATTATATTGTTACATAGTAATAGTAATATATATTATATAATTATAATCATATAATAACAATAAGAATAATAATTAATATGTATCCATTGCTAATTCAAACATTGTGATTATTTAATCTATATTTATTCAATTGCTAATTCAAAGGGATGTTTATATTTATTCCACACGATTTAAATTGTATTTAAGTCATAATTGTATTTGACAACTATATCATCTATTTGATTATTTAATAGTAAATATTATATAAATTGTAGTAAGATCTGATTTGCCATACATTTTTCGAAACAAAGTCAACTTGACATTCAGGAGGTTAATTTATTAAAAGTGCAATGTATTATCACATCGTGTTCTATATATACAAGTTACTCATTTTATTATCAGAGTATGTAATAAACTAGATATTTATTTATTGATGTATGCAACATGGTAACCGGTTACTTGGACAACAGGTAAGAACGTATTTGTAAGCATTTTTCAATTTATTTTATAAGTCACGTGGATAAAAGTTACCCATTTTATTGTTTGAGTATGCAACAAACTGAAATATTTTGTATCGATGTATGTAACATGGTATTCGGTTACTGGGACAACGAACTATGAAAATGGTTTATTCCGGTTGGTTGCATACCCAGAACATAAAATGGGTAACTTGTATACATGAAACACAATGTAGCAATACGTTGCACTTTTGATGAATTAATCCCATTCAAAAACAATTAAATAGATGATACAGTACTCAAAGACAAATTAACTTGATATGCCTATATTTTTGGCAACAAAGTCGACCTTATTTTTCTCGAGTAATTGGTTGAGAGTAATATATGCATCATCTTTATTTGAATTTTAAAGTCAAATGAATTAAGTGTCAATTTGGTGTGAAATAAATGTTATTGATTCCTTGACACTATTGTGTTTGTTTAGTAATGTAGTTATACTGTTGTAGTTTTATTTGTATGTTGTAGCTGTCAGATATAAGCTATAGTTGTAAGCTGTAATTTTATTTTTATAAAATTGTCTGACAAACTAGTTGTAACTGTAGTCATAAAGTGTGAAAGGACATAAAAATACATCAATATAATAATTAATTATAAACATAGTTAAAAGTAAATCTAACATATAATATTCATTGTATAAATAAAGTATTTAATTAATAAATTTTTATTGTTTATTTGAGATATATAAAACTCAAACATAACTATTAAAATAAAATGATTATATGAATTTGAAAGTGGATAAAAGAAATTAAGTTTCAATAATAGCAATATTGTGTTATAAATTCTTTAAAAATTCATAGTTCCATTTTATAAAGATTGTATTCAAATAAAGGAAAAGACTTCTTTAAAAATATACGAGTATTATTGCTTGATTATTTTGGAATCTCTTTTAGTGTAACTTTGTTATCGAAGACCTACAAAAATGTATATAATATGTACATATTCATATGTTTTAATTATTTTACAAGTATATATATATGGGAAGGATTCATAGGGAAACTTCAAAATTTGGGAAAAAAAGGAAACAAATCTTAGCCCTTGATTTTTTTATAAAAAAATGTTTTTAACATTCATTGGTGATGAATGTTAAAATTTGAAATTATTTGTAATTTTTAAAATTCATTTATAAATGAAATCAAGAGTTGAAATTTGCTTCTATCCTTCCCTAATTTTTTTATTTTCCTTTTGATCCCCACCGTATATATATATACTCAATAAAATAACAAGATGAAAATCGGTGGTGATTGCCCAAATAAAACAAAGAAAGAAAAATAATAATACAATGATTGGGACATACGTTTGATTGTGCCTTATCAGGGATACGATGCAATCTTGAGATATATTTGAAGGTTATTACTGTAATTATAAGTAAAAACGATGCAGCTTAGTTACTAGGTTGTTTATTCACGAGGTTATTAGTTTAATTGTTTGTGATATACGTTTGTCGGTTTGTTTGCTAAACTTGTTGAGACTATAAATATTTATATTAATAATGTTCAGATTCAAAATATAGTGGGGGTGATATTGTTTGTGGTTAAAGAAGATTAGTGTTATGTTCTTATTAAAAAAGAAACAACACTTTGAACGATTTTCATTCCTACCGGTGAAGAGGAATAAGTCTTAGTGGAAAAATCTCAAAATCGTGCTATCAGGGAGTGGATTAAAGGTGGACTAGTTAACAACCCCTATAAATCTTGGCTATATCTTTCTAAGGGTTAATAGACAGATTATGTATCAAACTTTGCGTAATTGTTCAATTTTATGAACCAACTTTTTTTCGTTACAATTCCATAAATGTAGTACACGGGTTATTCACTAAGATAACCATTCTAATGAAACTTGTTCAATTACATGAATTCGGTGACTGGTTACCTTTTGCTATCAGGTTTCCTTATCCACGTAGGCTCCACGTAAATGTCTAGTCGTATCCACATAAGCGCCACATTATCCACATTATCCGCATCATTAAATAACATTTTTAAATAATTAAATTACAAAAAAAAAAACCCTTATCTTCTTCCTAAACATGAGAACCTGCACACAAAAAAAATATATTTCATTTTGTTAGCCACCAAAAAGTTTGAGGTTGAAGGAAGATAATTGGAGAGTAGAATGCGTGACGATGAAGAATAAACAACACCAGGCGCCATCTTTTTTTTTTTTGTTTTTTGAAGATACAAATGGATTGATATATTTCCTTTAGATAGAAATATGTCTTTCATTCAACACCAATCAACACAAATAGCAGCAACAATCAGCATATTGGAGAATGAGAATCGGAGAGATTGTAAAATTGGGAAATAAATCTAATTATATTAAGGTTGAGGCCCAACCTTTAAACCCATAAATATGAAGGTTTAAAGATATCATAACAACATCAAAGATTAAAACCCATACAAATTAATCTGAAAGCAAAAAACTCTAAATATTTATATCATTTTAACCTAGAAACTATACACAAATCTGATAAAAAAAATAACTAAATAAAACAACTTATGAAATCCCCTAAAATAATATAATCTATGAAAACAAAAAGACAAAAAGTAAGACTCCGACAATAAACTCTAGTGCCCGGAAACTGCTACTACTTTCATCTTTGACAACAAACTTTGGCAACAAGATCTTGACAGAAATGTGTTCGAGATCTACATTTTTGGATCTACCTTTCTAAGAACACATTTTTTAACAAACATATCTCCTTTTCCATATCTACATTTTCGGATCTACCTTTTTAAGATCTATTAAACTAAATCTGAAAACCGATCCCAACATAGCAGATCTGAAACGAAAACTCAAATATGAAAACTTAGATCTGAAGGAGAAACACAAATCTGAAACTCAGATCTCCATTAAACCGTCATCTTCATGCTCCATTAAACTGGCGACCGTTATCTTTATTAAACCCTAGAAAGAGATGAAGAATGGTGTTGATTAGGGGTGTCACTTTTATCCGAAATCCGAATAATCCATCCGATTCAATCCAAGTTAAGTTAAATGGACCGGATTATTCGGATTACGGATCACTTAAACGGATTACGGATTTCTTAAACGGATTACATGGATCGGATAAAGGATCAAAATTAAATATTTCGGATACATCCGAATAATCCGTATAAGATTTGAGTAATTAAATAATTATATTTTTACTAATATATTAATGTTTACCATATAAAAAATCAATAAAAATAAAATCTTATTTAATAATAAATGATACATCCGAATAAAGGTCATTTTATATCCAAAAAATTATTTTGGATATAAAAGGACCTTTCTTTAAATTATATTGGAGGTGATGTTTATTTGATTTAGAAACTACGTATATGTTTTTTTTGATATCAAAGCATTGAATGGACATAATAAAAGGAGGGCAAGTGCATATGTTTTCTTTTTCCATTTTCAATTACTTGTGTTATCGAGTTTTAGTAGTTTTTATGTTGGATAACTACCATTTCTTTTGTGTGAGTAGTTTAATTTTATCTCAATTTGTGTAAGGCTATCTTCTAACGTTTGAAGAATGTGAATTTTTCATACTTACATTTATATAGTTTTTCGTCTAAAAAAGCTGGGTACGTGAGTATACGTTTAAACTATAGCTAATCAGGATGAAACTGTATAATCCGAAAACTAATCCGAATTCGTTTAACCCGTATCCGATTAATCCGTTTCTTATTCGGTTAGGATTACGGGTTAACTTGTGATTGTCCAAAATCCGAATAATCTGAAATCCGGATAACCCATCCCAATGACACCCCTAGTGTTGATGGTGAAATCCGGTGGTGGAACTCCTGCAGTGAATTAAAGATGTGGAGAGAACCACAAACATGTTATTTTCAGAGATTACAAATGATTTAAAGCTTGGGGTTAGTTTTTGGAGATGGTTAGGGTTATTTTTCAGAGAGAACAATGAAGAAAAGAGTTTTAGAAAGAGAAACACAAATGAATTAAAGCTTTAAAAAATTGATAGAAAGTTTATATATTTATTATTTTATTTTTATTTTTCTTTCTCATTGACACCTAGAAAAAACAAAAGCCATCTCAGCATGTTACCGGTGAAACCAGAGTCCCTCTTTTTTGTGACAGGTTTCAAAACTACGTTCATGAAATTGTAACGAAAAAAAATTGGTTCATGAAATTGAACATTCACATAAAGTTTGATGCCCAATATGTCTATTAATCCATCTTTCTAACCCTTAACTCTTTACATACTTGTATTTATTTGTTAAATAAGTATCCAAATCTCAAGCAAAAATATTTAAAAAAATTAATCATTAACAATAGATTAGTGATTCACTTCTCTCACTAACTAAACAGAAACTATTATCTCACTTTCAAAATCAATTAGTTTTGTTCAATTTTAAAAGTAGGGGTTGATAAATAATCAAAACTAGTAATTACCATCGGTCGTCTGACACCGACCATCACTGCCCGTCTCTGCCGCTGCACAGCTGCGTTTCTTTTCTCTCGACCACACTATCGTCTTATATATATCTCCTCAAGTGGATCTGAAATACATACAAGAAAAAGGGAAAAAGATTTAAGGTTATGTTTGTAAATTTATGTTTCTGATTAAAGATTTAGTTTATAATTGTGTAAAAGTCTTGAAATCTATTAGGTTTATAAATTGGAGTTCTAGAAAACAATTGTGTTTCTAGTTGAGTATCGATGCAATTAGATATACAAATCAACAATCTTCTATACTGTACATCTAATTAATTGTACTAGCTCCATGTAAACTTATTCAATTCTAATGCTTTGTTCAAATTTGAGTAAACTTACAAGTCCTAAAAACAAATATATGTCATTTTAGTTTAATCAATTTTAATTTTAATAAGTTTGACCCAACTAAATTATTAGTTAATTTTTTAAAAAATTAGCCCACTTTGACAAATGACCTCATTTTTTTTAGAAAATGAGTCTATTTTAAAAACAGTCCATCTAATAAAAAACAAGAAAAACAAGTAGCCCTAGTAAGCCTTCTTCGTGCTTCTTATCATCATCTTCATGTACACAAAACACACACATACTACACACGTACACTTTCTTCCTGTAGACAAAACACACACAAATACAAAAGACAAAAATAACAAAAAGAAAGGCAAAAAGATGAAGAAAAGTAAGAAAAAAAAATAACGGTCGAACGTCTTGGATGAGATGGCACTCAAAAACACCATACGGAACGTTATTCCCGAATAGTGAAACACCGTTCGACAGTATTCCCTAGAGTGAATGCAGACGAGAACCCTCTCAACTCCTTATGCTGTAAAGTGTTTGTAAAAGATATTGATATAAAAATAAAATAATTATTTTCATCGTTACGATGATAATTAATTTTGAAAGGAAAACATCTATCGATTAATAAATTACTTAATACAACCACTAATACCCATTATGTTCTAGATATCCACATAGACCTTACTAAAAAATAAAATAAAGAAGCTCTTAGTTTATTTTATTTGTTATCATTATCACTTACAAACAAGTAATATTGGTTAATATTGGTCCCAAACTTATAACTTTACGACATCCCTTCCTTGAATGATAATGTAATGTGGCAAATTTTAAGACTCTAAAAACATTGGTCCCAAACTTATAATGTTGTTAAAACTTCTGTGGCCATTTTCAGAAATTCAAAAACTTTGATAAAATAGGGGAAACACCATCATTTTACCGGAGAAGCGAACGCCTGCGGAGTTCGATTGCCGGCGACCACCAAGTCAACCTACACGCCGGAGCACACCACAACCCCTTATCACTAGTAAATCTATTATCTTTATTCTAGGTTTCATTGAATTTCCAGATGACTCATGTTTAGCTTAGTTTAATTTAGTTTAGTTAGATGTAAACCCTAATCGTCTTAATTTCAAGTGAGTCCATCATAATTGCATGAAAGTATATATAAGGAACACTTTGTTTAATTGTTAACTTGATGTCTCTTAGTGCTGTGAAGAAATGTATCATCTGTATCTATACTGCACGCCAATTGTTCGATGAAATGCCTTACGGGATTTGCTTTAATTTTACAGGTGGTTTTTAAATATCTTCATTTTATGATCAATTATTAAAGATGAGTAGACTTTATGATGGGTGGAATGAAATTTTAAAGATTCAGAAGTTCCGAAGAGCGGTTGGAAAAACAATTTTCTTTTCCTTTTCGGCGCTCATTAGCTACGCATACAACTCCAATACGTACGTACAACGTTACTGTTAGTGACTGCACATAAAACATCAAGTTTGTTTCAAAAGTATTTTCTTTTACATTGATTAGTTAGACTCTTACGACAAATGACACCTAATGTATTATTAATTCGAATAAGGTCAATTGCCTTTTAACTTCCGAATCAATGAGATGTCTTATGTATATTAAGTTAATTTAATTCTTGCAGGACGAGAGCTGGGTTCTCAAGAGGAGATCAGTTTTATGCATCATATCCGGCAGGGAGTGAACTATTGACTGATACGACTAAAGTGAGTTTATTTTTTCTGGAAAAGGTTAAATGTTTATTTCTTCGACTTTTGAAGAAAGCACTGAGATTTTGGTTTTTGTGGTTAGTTATATAAATCTGCACTTGGGAATTGCTTTGAAGTGGAAGATTGGGGGCCGATTGAATGGTCCATAATGGCTAAGCATTTTGAGCGTCAAGGGAAATCACCATACGCATATCATGCTGTAAGTTACCTGAATTGCTATTACCTCAATATCTTCATCATGAATACATCACCTACTGCAACATCCTTTAAAGTTAATGTATATCCCTAGTGAGCTTTTTATAAAAACTTATATTGTTAGACTGGTAATCACACACTCGCACAATAATAGTTGCAAAAATTAAAACATCAACCAATAGTATTTACACGGTTTGGCAATTTATCTATAAGTACAGTTTTTGCTAGAACGCTTATTGTTTCTTTGGAGTTTCAGTAGTACATTCATAGAATGAACGTTGTGCCTGGCTGCCCCTATTATAAGAAGAAAACTGCATGTTAAATGGATAAGAGAGGGACTAATTGTCATAACTGTCTTTCATACAAATCTTGTCCCCAATAAGTCGTAGTTTGTAATCCATATCAGCTTGTGATCTGCTTCTTATTTGATTGGTTTCCAGTGGAAGGACATATAAAATGTTAATGTTCTAAGACTTCGATTGTGCTGACATTCTTTGTACTTTGTTTTGTTTTTGTAGCAATACCAAGCTCACCTTGCATCTAATGGAAATCTCGATGGAAGTGGCTAATGGAAGGATTTGTAAATCCAGAATCCAGCATAAGTAGAAGACACATGTAGTGATGGATCCATGAAAATTTTTGTAGGTGGCCATCGTTGGTTTTTCTATGGTACCTGTCAAAATTGGTCGGCCTGTGTTAACCCCACAAATAATGTTATCTATTCTAAAACTCTTATTAATACTCGTAATTGATTTGTTAATTATATTTTAAATCTAAGTTTCTTTTGGCGTTTTGTATTCTACTCTATGCATATCTGATTGTCCTAACAATGAAAGCTGCTGCAGTTTAACATTTCAAAAGTTTGGCATCATCATATTCATATATACACAACCAAAAAGGGTTTGGGTCTCAAAAACCAATTTTAATGGGTTCATTATTATGAGACTAATTAAATCAAAATCTATGTCTATAGGTCTGTTTGGTGAAGTAGTTGTAGGCCGCATGTTGTAGCTGTTTGCTATAGGATGTAAGTTGTAGCTTTAGATTTTGAGCTTTCTATGAAAAACTACTTCCAATAGTTTTGGGATTTTGAGTTTTTTATTGGATTCTTAAGCTTCAGCTTGTACATGATAAATAAGACTTTTATTTTCGTAGGAGTTTTTCGTTCAAAAACTAAAAGCTAAAACTCCATGCCAAACATGTCTTATACTTATTTTTATATACTAAATATCAGTTGCAAAAGTTTCTAAAGCTGATGTAGCACCCTTCTAAGCAAAGGATTTTGATGAGGTGGCTTCACGAGAAGTGGCAAAACCTTACTTCCTCGCATGTTCTTTAAAATTAAATATCTCTTAAACGGCTAGTCAAAAAATTATAAAAATTACACCATAAAAATCAACAATTGTTTCTCTTCAATTAAACATCTCACATGATATGCTTTCAACGAACTTTTTTTTTTCTTTCATTTTTTGGTGGGTCTTAAAAACGACTATCACATGTGATATCTACGACTATCACGTGTGATATCAACGACTACCACATGTGATACCTGCGACTATCACATGTGATAAGGGCTAAATATCACATGTGATAATCATTTTCAATTCGTATCGACCATGGTTGAGAATTTAATAATGAAGTTTTGTGACAACCAAGAGGTAACTCATAACTTCTTGGCTCATCGCACTCCTCATTCTAATGGGGTTGTTGAGAGGAAGAACCAAACGTTACAAGAAATGGTTATAACAATGATTAAAGAAAAATTAATCCTACAAAAGTTTTGGTGTGATGCGGTATCCACATCTTGTTATATACTTAACAAGGTATTAGTAAGACGAATTCTCAACAAGACACCATATGAATTGTTGAAAGGGAGAAAACCATCACTTAGTCACCTTAGAATCTTTGGTAGTAAATATTACACACTTAACACTAGAGATTACTTGACTAAGTTTGATCCAAAAGCCTATGAAGTATTTTTGGGATACTCTTTGAATATCAAAGCATATAGAGTTCTAAATAAGGGCTTAATGTAGTAGAAGAGTCACTTGATGTCTCATTTATGAAACACCACCTTTACCTAAAACATTGCCTTTAAAAGATGATATAATAACTGTATAAAATGTCTTAAGTAAACAAATGAGCAATATAGACTTAGGTAAAGAAGATGGGGAAATACAACTTAAGCAACCTAATCATCTAGCTCCTTTAATAAACATCAAAGAACATAGAAGCCATCCGATAGAACAAGTTATAGAATATTTAGGTCAAAGAACACTTAGGTTACAAGCCCAAAATGTAAGTACATTCTTCGCCATTGTGTCTAAAATTGAACCTAAGACTATTAAAGAAGCTATTAAAGATGAAGATCGAAATGGCAATGCAAGAAGAGTCAAACCAATTTGAAAGGAGTCAAGTTTGGGATTTAGTACCAACACCAAGTGGTTGCTCAATCAAATGAACTAAATGAGTATATAGAGACAAACTTGACGAAAATGGTAATGTAACTAGAAACAAAGCTAGTTAGGTTGCTTAAGGTTATGATCAACCAAAAAGTATCGATTATGATGAAACATTTGCGCCGGTTCCTTGCTTATTGATGTGCCAAGGATTTCAAACATTACCAAATGGATGTTAAAAGTGTTTTTTTCTAAATAGTATAATACTTAAAACTTTTATCTATATCTATATCATTATAAATACAAAATTTATCAAATATTTTTATAATTTTATTTTTTGTCAAACTTGCGTAGTCACATGTTAACAAACTAGTTTTTATTAGATGCTAGTTTATAAAGAGCTTGTTGGTACGTGCGATTAATTCAACATGGGCCGAGACTAACTAACAACTAACCAATAAAACTTGTTTATTAAAATATCTATATTAATATATAAAACATTGATTATCAAAATATCTATATCTATACTATATATATAGTAACATAAATGGTATTTTATTTTCATAAAATTTTAAGATTAAGCTTCATTTTCACATATTTTCACCTTTTTCCAACTGTACTCTAAATTCCAAACTCTAATTACAAGTAAACTATCGTTATCAACTTACAATCACAGGTAATCACCAGTGCAAAACAAAAATAATATAGAACTATCATTGAGTCAATGTTTACAATAAATTACGATATTATGCTAGTATAAATAGAGTATATGCGGTAATATCCGAGTATCCGAGTCCAGTCTTTTGTGGTTCCTATGATTCTGTTTCTTTGAGCTTGAACTTTGGTCAATATGATAATGTTTTGATGCCTCTTTAAAAGGATTCCAAGCTTTAAACCAAATGTTACTTCGATATTCAAATAGCTTTCAACCAATAAGCTTGATATGTAACTGGAGTTTACTAAAAATACATTAAGTACTTAATGTTGTATATTCGGGGTGTTTAGATTAGCTTATTTTTTCTAACTTATAGTCTCATATAAGAGCAGCTCAACAAAATAAGCTCATCCAAACACAAAATGGAACTTATTAGCTTGAGCTTTTAATTAGGAATACTGCATTCATTCTCATATGTATTCACCATAATTCATTGGAGCTCATATGAAGTAGTATTTTGAAACTCACTTAATATTATTATCTTGGATCAATTTGATTTACTCTATATGTATAAACTAACTAATGACCAAAACAAACAAAATCCTGTTACATTCAGAGAAAAGATAAACTCTCATTTGATGAAAAACATGTTTAAACAGTTGCATTTATGTCTAAGAAAAGATGAAAATTGTAATGGCGTTTGGAGGCGGGAATATGAAGGATTATTTGAATCTGAGATCGAATAAAAAGCAGAACAACAGAGTTGCAGCTTTTAAACAACTCCAGATTCAAAGAAGGCATAAAACCCGTACTATGATGCCATCATTTACGTTCACTCCACAATTTCTTTTACAACAAAAATGTGAAATGAAAAATAAAGTTGATGTGAAGGGCAGATGAATGTGAGGGCACCCTACAGAAAACCTGCAAGTATTTCAGAGCCATTGATATATAACTCTCCCCTGTTTTTGACATTCACGCCCACTTAACCAATTCATATAGTAAGAAATTTGATTTTGAAACCATGAATCAGACAAACACCTAAACTTATTGATCTTCAAGACAATAGGACTTCTATACTTCTACGTTACAAACAAATTTTGGAAAATACTCTATAGGATTTATAGATGGTTTCAGCCCTAGAGACTGAATACAGTCGGTGGTTGTCTTTGTTATTTTATATAGAGAGACTATATAGTGGGTTTGTGTTTAGGTTAACTTTGGGCCTGGGAACTTTGATTGTTGTGCTTGTGGGCTAAATAAGATTGAAAAAGTTCAACGTTGAATTAATTTAAATGCCATCTAAATGTTTATAAAGTCAGTAAATACTATGTGAACTATCGTCTGAGTATAAAATGAGACAATCCAAAGCATTTATTATCATTTCCTTCTTTGTTTGTTATAGTAATTGTGGGGACAAAAAGTATAGACGTGTTTCTATCTCAAGTTAATTACATGTGCAGTTTTTATTAAGTTAATAACTAGCCCAATGTACTAAAAGGTAAAAAAGCAGAAAAGGAATTAAAAAGACCAACACAAAAGGATGGAGTGGCTTGTTATATTGGTCCATCAACGTAGCCCATTTGTAAATTTGTGGATTAAGATAAGCCCAGTTCGTAATTCTGGAATGCATCATGTTTAAACAACTGGTGAACTGATGCAACTCAAAGAAGGTAACATATTTGTGTTGGTATTGGTGATAAAAAGCTATAAGTTGATTAAAATTAGATGTAAAACTGTAATGGAAGGCTGCAAATTGGAATAATTGAACGCTAATTATTTTTTTGATTCTGAAATAACCATCTTCATATATACTTCTTAAGAGGAAAAAATATAAAATAGATAACACGGTTAATAACTACGTTCCTTCTTTCAAACCAAGATGCACTGTTACAATTCTATATTTCTAGTTAATAATTAATAATTGATGGGTCTCCTTTTTAACTTGGGAACCTATGACTGAAATTATAAGTCAATCATGGTGTAAGACTCATTTATTTTGTCTATTTTATTTTATTTTATTTTATTTTATTTTATTCTATATTATTAATTATTAATTATTATATTAGTTAAAAAAAATTAACGTCAAGTAAAGGTGCACATTTATAGAGAAAAATAAAACTATCCTACATAAGAAAAGTTTTAATTACTCCATTGTTTAAATGACATCAATCTCAAAGGAATGTTCTTCTTTATCACATGGACTTCTTTGAACTGGAACTACTACCCCATAAAGCCAGAATCACCATTCATATGATGTTTTCTACTCATGTATTATAATTGGTAGCAATCAATTCGCAGAATAATTGGATTACCTGCAATATCATCCCTTAATAACTCTAATCGATTAGTCTGAAATGAATGAATTCATGTATACCATTATTTCTACATATTAATTAATCATTCTTTGGTTCCAAGTGTATCCCTTTTTAATGATGTATGATTAGATAAAAACATGCTTAACCATTTAAAAAATGGTTCGGATAATTTGCTTGAATCAATTGTATGCAGAGGATATAGCTTAATATATGATCAAGTGCAGCGAGTTCAAATGTAATATTTCTTATACGTATTGAGCTAGCGGTATTGTTTAACATCAGAGCTATAAACAAATAAAAAAGTTATATTAAAAAGAACTATTTAACATAAGTTAAACTCAACTAGTACATAAGTTAAAGGAGAAAGATACGGTTTACAATAGAAGTACGTACCGATCTTTTAGAAAAACAAGAAAGGATATATTAATGCACTTATTTTGCATAATTTGTGGTCCTAATTACAGAAATTTTGTGTCTTGGACCACACTTGAAGAAAGGAGTTGTGTAATCTAGGATGGCCAAATATACTAAATAATATATAGTTTGATTGATATAAAAGAAAAGAAAAAAAGATGGATGGATCTTGATTGAACCAACTGAAATCCATGAAGAAAAGTGTAAGATTAGGTAGTAATTGGGGTGTGTGTATGCATGTGGAAGTGCATGGGGTTGATGATTATGCCACATGAGCGACAACAACTAGAGGAATTTATGTATAATGATGATTATATATAGTTGGATTAATCCTCATTTCATATAATTTGGTTTTTTGTTACAAAGGCAACTTTTTGATATTGATAAAGATAGGGGTTTTTTTTTTTTTGGGATAAGAAAACAATAAACTTTTTGCAAAGTTAGACGATTTTGTACAAGAGGAATGTAGCCTGATGGTTGATTTTATGTTTAATATTACTAGTTTTGAATTTATATTAATAATTGTTAGGTTTTAAAGTAATATTTTAAAATTTTATTAACAGGTTATCAATTATTCAATAAGAACTAATTAATATAAATTCAGTATTCAACATTTAATATCACATTAATAACAATTCAAGTTATATTGATCTTTGCGAAATTAAGAATAATATTGAATCACATAGATTATCGAATATAAACGTATTTTATTCGAATGATACAAAACACATAGTTTTCTATATGGTTTTCAAGGTCTAGTTTTTATAGATTGCATAAAAACTATATACAAAGGTATTAGGTTTAGAAAATACAATCTTGCCGTATCTCTAACTAATAAAATTCTATTCAACCCCTACAAGTTTCATGAAAACGAGATTAATTACAATATAATCTGAATTCTCCTAACTAATAAGATATCTTTGAATCTTCAATCTTAATCTCCAATTTCTTCTGAGTCTGCGTGGCTTGAGTCTGTCTTCTACAATATATCTTTGAACATGTCTTGGTCTGAGTCTGTCTAACGTCATTCAGACTTAGATTGAGCATTTTGTACAAACTAACAAACACTTAGCATAATTTTCACTAAGTTTTGTAAATTTAAACTTTGAATCATCAGATTAATAATATAAGTTTGACTATTATCTTTTTCGACAATTTTATATTTAACTTCTAAGTTACAATAAGTTGTTGACATAATTCAAAGAAGAGAAAGTTAGATTGAAATAAAAAAAAACAACCATTTGAAAGATAAATCGCTCTAAATACTATAAGTCTATATCAAGTAGTCTTACCACCCATCCTAAATCAATATAATTTAAAGTTTTGTGGATATGTTTAACGACATATAATGAAAGTTGAAACACCAAAATTAATAAAAGGGTAACAAAGAACTAGTGACAAAAGTGTTATTTCAATCAACAATTGGAACGTTCCGATACTTTCTAACAAATGATTAATTGCATTTCACAAAACATATGAATAGCCTCAAAACTAAATACCAAACTACTAAAATTCATGATATCAAAATATTCATATGAATGAATTATTCGTTAAGAATCACTACAACAACTAACAACAATAAATTAATCACGCTGATATCAATCGTTAATAAAAACAAACTCAAACAATATTTATGTAACTGAGGTTATACCTACAAACTGTAAACGAATAATTAAAATTAAACAAACGAGATAAACGAAATAATACGAACACAAAGATTTATAATGGTTATGTCTGATCTCCAACTTGAAGATCAATTTAGTACACGAGGTCAAATTAGAGAGTTTTTAGTATTATTTTTGTAGTTTAAGGGTTTAAAAGAGTAAATGTCAGTGTGAACGATAAAAGGAATGACTAAAAAACTAAAATTTTGTCGACACTTTTGGTCCCACCGAGATCCCTGACAATCCCACCAGGATCGTGCTCACAAAATAGGCGATCCACCGGCATCAAAACTCATTCCACCAAGATCGAATCCGGTGTCGAAATTTTCACGCTCGATCCCACCGGGATCCAAATCATCGCACTTGAATCACTGTTTTTTCATCTATTATAATTTTCTTTTGTTCCAATCTTCACACCCAATAATCTCACACTTGAAGATTTAAACAAACCCCAAAATTCTTAACCTTTCATAATCCATGCCTTCAACAATTTCACCGATTCTAACCCCCTACCACTGAAATACCATTTGGGACACACTGATCGATCACAAAGAGTTGGAAGACTTTCAATACAAAGCTACTAGAACACACACAATGAAACTGGGATCACTCTTTAAACACCATCATCTTCTAGGCCCAAGTAGATACGTTGAAGCATGTGACGACTTCAACCAGATAATTCTTTCAAAAGATACCCGTCTATTCAACTCATTGATTACATCCATGTCTGATCTTGCCACTGACCACCCGTACATAATTTCGTCTATTCGATTTTCCTTCACAATAAAAAAAATCGGCGATAGAACCACCACGTTGATCAACAACAAGGTTTACCCGTGAGAATGTAACCACAACCTTGAAAACCTACATTATCCACTTTCGATTGCCTGCTGGTACACCGACCCAAAAAAGTATGTACGATTTCAATAAACACATCATCTCCCACTCAGCATGCCCCCAATGTACGTATTTATTACCACTCTCTGAGAAGGCTCTGATTGATAACACCCAGTCAGTTGCAAAGTACTTTGCCATTGGAGAGTATAAATCGAATGTCCGAATGCTTTAGTGTTGCCCGCGATCTGCACACTAAACCCGTTGAAACTTGAGATCCATCAATCGTACAATCGTCTCAAGACTCCCACTAGTTGCAAACTCTCACTGGCTTCCACACTTCTCTCGGTAACCAAACTCCTAAGAGTTTCCGAAACTCTCAACAATATCCTAAATTTCACTAGGGCTTACAAGATTATTCGCCTCTAACCCACCTGAAAATTCCCAATTGATCCTTCCAGAAGATTCGTTCGATCGTTGAACCAAACCCATCAACCAATACACGAGCCATGCCAAACGCCTTCTATCCGACATCTTCTACAACTGATAATCCGCAAGTGTGTGAGTTCTAATCTAACTAGTCATTCCAAGCCTAGAATAACCCGATCATAAACATGATCTCCCATTTCAACCTGCAAGCATAACCAAACTCCCTTGATAACTACCACTGTTGATAACCATACATATGTGGTACTTTTTCTTAACCAAACTACCCAACTGAGAAAAAAAACATCCTCTTGAATTATCTAAAAAACCTCACATCTTTGAGAATTCAGTCCGTATCAAGTAAGTCTCGAGAATCACATCCCACACTCACAACATCAAACACCCTCTCATCAACATCTCGTAAGAGAAGATATCAGATAACATTCATTAATTCTTTTCTCAGATTGCAAAGAATGATGAACCCGGATCCAAAACTTAGGATTCTAAAAATTTCGCTACAACCAAATCAACATCAACTCTAATTAATAAATCCGTCCTACCGCGACCAAACACAACCTCAACGCGACCGACCTCTTGTTGTGTCGTTGCGTTGAGTCCAGCTACCATCGCGCCGCGGTCCAAACAGCAGAATCGCGTCGCAAAAGACGTAAATCGCGTCACGATTTACGTACAATGAACGGAGCAGAAAACATACACCATAACCGAGTCGCGATTATATGAGTGAGCCAAACCTGATTTACCTATTACAAACAAATCCTATATTATGTCGTTCTATTTGTTCCCCAATGGTTCACTTCATCCCGATCGAGATTTACCCCAGATCTTTATCTTAAAGAAACAAAAAAAACTTAACCATCAAAACTTGATTTTGATCATGGTCACATCCGCTATTGTTCCCGATCTCCAAGTTCTGCAACTTTGATACTACTTGTTAGGAATTCATCGTTAGCAAAAGTAAACCCAAATAACACTCATGTAATTGTGGTTACACCCACAAACAATAAACGAATGATTAAAACCAAGCAAACAAAATAACCGAAACAATACTGACACAAGGATTTAATATGGTTATGTCTGATCTCCAACTTGGAGATTAGTTTAGTCCACAAGGCCAAACCAGAGAGCTTTTACTATTATTTTCGTAGTACAAGGGTTTATAAGAGTAGATGTTACAATATATTGTGTAAACGATAAAAGAAAAGTCCCAAAAAAAAATAATATTCCGACACTCTTGATCTCACCGGGATCTCAAACGATTGCATCAGGATTGAATCCGCTGTCCAAATTTTCACGTTTAATATCACCGGGATCCAAATCAAGCTGCCGGGATCACGGTTTTCTTTAGCTATTCTTATTCTCCTTTTTTCAATCTTTTCACCATCATTATTTACCCATTATAAGTTACACAAAGACCACGAATAACTAATGTTGAATATGGTAAATATTAGAGATGTCGCCGAGATAGTTATGGTAAGGGAAAATTGGAATACTTCAAGTTAATTTTGAACATAATAGATAATATTGTACATAATAGATAATAGATACGGTAATGGATCGAGTTAGAAACTGTAAACATATTCCGGTCTAGACAATAGTGAATTTAGAGATTCTATTATTTAAACTAAATGCCAAAAGGGATATCACAAAAATTAGGCGTTTAGTTTTGAGATCCTGTAACAGTGGTGGTGGTTCCAATGGATCATTTAGGTAGAAAGCAATGGGCCTAATGTTTGTTATGTCTTGAATTGAGCAACTGCATTTTTTGGATCTTCAAAGCTCACGATTTCAAGAAATTGAAGGAGCAATGGGTTGATTTTCTGTTTTGTGTCATTAGAGTTAGAGCATCCAGTCAATGAGAAAATTTATTCTCAATAAGTTTATTTTTAGATGGGTCGCAAATAGCATCTAAATGTATGTACCGATCCATACACGTAGATCATGTGTATGTCATCATTCATGATGTATCTAGTATAGATCTTCTATACTCAATGCAATATATATATATATATATATATATATATATATCTTTTACCATTAAAAAAATATGTGTATAAATTTGTTCACACATTTAAGTGTGTAGATTAATATGTTCATACTTTCTTTTGAATGAAAAAATAGGATGTGATAAATTAACTTTTCACTTTTAAGTGTGATCAAGTTTTTATTTATAAATATTAATAAGTGTGAACATTTTTTTATGTAATTATAAGTGTGAGAAATGTCATAACTTTTAATATTTTTTCACACTTATATATGTAAAATCTTTTTAAAATTTTGTAAGTGTGAATTTTTTTTAATTATTTTACACTTTTTCTAAAAGCGTGTAGAAAGTGTGTGTACAAATGACAATTTTGTTGTAGTGGATCTTCAAGTTCGGAGATTGAATATAACCACATAATTTTTTGTATTGTATTGCTTGTCTTTAATTATTTTGTTGCTTATCATTTATCCTTTAACTGTTTGTGGGTGTAACGCAATTACACGTGCGTTGCTAGATTGATTAATTATTAACAACATGTGTCAGAGTCATAAACTTATGGTTGTTGGTAGGGTGTTCAAAAATTATCTTAAACCAGAAAACCAAACCGAAAACCATTAAAAGGTAACCAATTTTATGTTAAACAACCGACTTTTATTTTGATTAATCAAACCGGTATTTTTTTATTTCGGTTACGGTTCACGATTTTAAAACAAATAATTAACCGAAAAACCAATAAATTTTAAATTACTATTTTTAATATGTATATATAGAGATATAAATAAATATTATGGATTATTTTCTATTTTAAAATAGAATTACTATACTTTTGTATTTAAGTTAGCTCAAATGTTCATATTTTAGTACTTTTATTAGTTGAATTTTTATTTTTTAGACTAACTAGGTTCAACGTTCATGCTTTATGTTGTGTACCTAATTAACTTGTTTTATATTTGTTGTTAGAATGAACAACGTATTTAACAAATTTTTAAATGAATCAAGTTTAAAATAAAATAAATCATAGTTGCTACATATATAAACATAATACTAACATTAAACTATCATAAATGATACTAATTTCTTATATTGAACACAAGTATGAGTGATATTTTAAACTTTAGATAGTTATATAAAATAAATTAGGATTACAAAGATTTTTTTTTCTATCATTTAATAACTTTAAAATTAAACTAAAACTTATAAATACATTTTATTTTAAAAATTCCATAAGTTTGTAATTCTCATATTTAATATACCTACAAAAATCATTTCGAGTTGTAAAAGGATGCCTTCATGGATGACAAATTAACATTTGCATCTATATCCATTTCCATTTATTTTATCTGTATTCACCAACAATCAGATGATGATTGTCATGTCTACCTACAACAAGCCCCAACTAAACTCTTTGATCTAATCAATGTGGGTCAATCCACTACCCATTTATATAGTGGGCCCCAACTAAACTCTTTGATCTAATCAATGTGGGTCAATCCACTACCCATTTATATAGTGGGTGGTGATTTGTACACCACAAAAAATGATGTACACGCTATAAAAATACAAATAAGGTATTTTACTACGTGCACTAAAATGATTCATACATCATTAGTTGTGGTATACAATCACTACACTTTTATATTGGTCTCAATGTTGTTTTAATCATATTATATGAATAATACCTAAAAAGATTATCTAAAAACTATAAAATATATGATGAAAGTTTAAGTGAGAGTCATTAAAAAGTTAAGAATTGTAAAAATTACAAGATTTATGTGTTTGTTCACGTATGATAAAGTCAGAATATTTAATAAAGGAGAAATAAAACCTTGAAATCCATAAATGTTTTAAAATAAATTTCAATTGATTTAACCGATTTATTCGCAAGTTAATCTTATGAACTATTCACATATGAAGAAATATGTATGTATGTGTTTTTACACAGAATTAAAGGGTATAATGACATTTTTTTGTTTCTTTTTTGTTTTTCATCATAAATATATCAATTCACATGTGAGTGAAGTTAATCAAATATGAACAAACATATAATCATATATTTCTCACGAGTTCTCAATTTTTAAGTGTTTCTCATTTTCGAGATCAATTATTGTGTGGTTAAATATCATCAACCTTTCAATATACAATGTTGTGAAATCAGATGATTGCGCAGATGATCGAGTCACCACCCTAATTAACCGGCGTTCAGAATTTCTAGCTCGGAATAATCCAGTTGCGAGCTCATTCCCATTCAAAGGCACCTCAGCAAAGCAAATATACTTTGAGTGATCTAAATTACCATTCAATTTCACTCTCTTTAATACACTCCCTTTAACAAATATTATGTTGATTGTTTGTGTAAACCATTTAAATTTATTAGTAACCGGTGATATGATTGACATTCTCTTAGTTTCTCACATTGAAAATCTTGATGCATTGTAAATATTTTTGATAATCAAAATGAATAAGCTCTCTAATTTCATATGTGGAACGAGCAACTTCATTTGCTCAACTACATAATTATGTTTGTTATTTGTCTTTTGTTCAAGATCAAGATTTTTTTTCTTGTACTTAAACTAGGGATCGCTAGTATTAAATGTCATTAATTCCACATACCCCTCGATTTTCTTTTGCCTAAAGTATATTTCTTGACTCTGGGAAATATCTTGGCTCTGTGTTAACTAGTCGACTAACACAGAGCAAGTCAATAACCTAGGTGAACGAATTTACCACTGTGCACGGTCTTAGTCATGAATCATGTTACGATTTAAAACGTCGAGCTAGTTACTTAGGTGGTGAAATTAAAAGGAAAGGCCAATAGGCCGACAGGGTGCACCTCTTTTGGGTCATATAACATTTTAAACACGTCGTACGGACCTTCCATCGAGACCGATTTCGAACCACTGAACTTTATACCGCTTTCACCTCTCCTCGTTATAACCCCATTTTGACCATCCAATTACATTTCATCAAAATTTAACCTTTTTTATATCGATAGTTTTTATTTACTTGGTGAGCTTTTTAAAATTAGTTTCCATCCTTCAAATACTCTCGAACAAATCAAGAAAAGCATGCACGTAACTTCCATAAAACATTTTAAACACGTCATGTCCTCGATAACAATCACATTTTTTTAATACCGTTTATTCCCTCAAAGCCATTAGTATTCATTACACTTTTTATCATACTTCTTTATTTAAAAAAAGCACACTCTCTAGTTGTTATTTATTTTTTCTTTATTAATAGTAATATTTACAAGAACTTTAAGTTGTTTGTGGTAAATTGTCAAGAAACCGAATATAAACTTCAAATTGTGCCAATATATATAGTGTATATTTTTAAGTTCTTTACCTTCAAGAGTGTAATAATATAATTATATGTCGTTAACACCAGATAAGTTATCTTTTAATTACAATTTTTAACTTAACGGTATGTAAAGAGCTCATCAACTATGATAGAATACGTGTATCTATATGTGTGATATGTATTATGGTAGTTAAATTATTTTGTAAGTTTGTTCTTTTAAAATAAAGAAAGAAAGTTATCTCTTAAAATTACACTTAAAAGTTAAGAAACGGTAATTATTATGAGTTGCACGAATGCACCAAGGTTAGACCCACTTGAACATAAAATGGATACGAACAAACAACTAAAGTCCACAAAACTTAACATGTGTAATAGCGACTATATCTCCGGTATCTTCTACAAATTGTTTGCTTTACACCGTTTAGTCGTTTTCTTTTGTAATTATATGACCCCTTACCTTCATTTAGGTGACGTTTATTTTTGATCGTATAGTGATAAGGGAATGAGTATGAAAGTTACAGTTATTATTTGTTTAGTGGTTATAGGTTTGACAAAACCTTTTAAACTATGAGTTCATGTAAAGATGATTTTTAAAACTATCATACGTTTCTGTTTTTTACTTTTCTTTTAAACTTATGCAATTTTTATTTTTATTTTTATTCCACAAACCAAACACATCTAAATTCCTATCTCTTGTAAAATCAAATTCGTTGAATAACTAGAATCACAAAATCTGATGAATAACTTTTGTCTGATTATTTTTCTGACAAAAACAAAAGATTTATTATGGGAGTTGCTAAACCTACCAATTTAATAAGAAAATACCACCTTGAAAATTGTAATACCATCTTGGAAATTGTAATACCATCTTGAAAATTGTGCGGTATGTGAGGGTAAGTTGGTAGGTTGAGTAACTTTATTGGTACATTGAGTGTAAGCCTTTATAAATTGAAAAAGGTTATACTAGAGAATGGAATATGACATGTGTCCAGTAAATCCGTTAATGCGTCTGTACGACAAAAGGCTACCGTAATCATTTTATTGGTTTAATTTTTTTGAGGTCCTTATCGAAAAAAACGATAAAAGAGATTTTGCTTTAAGTTAGTAAGCATTAATTTTTCCGTATATGTGTAAGGGCCTGTTTGTTTTTTATTTCTCATTAACTTAATGTGCGTGTCAATGTATAATATATATTCTAGATAAATAATAGCAAGCTAATTCTTTTTTATTTATGAGGATGTAAGTTCACGTATATTTTATAAAATAAAATTCATAAAATGATGTGGAAAATTAGATGAAATAATCACAATTTAAATTTGTTTCTTTCTCTTATTTATCTTTTTTCATTTCATCGGTTCACTCATTATGTAAATACAATTTTGTAACTTTTTTGTGACTCTATCATTTCTCTTTGTGTGATGAATAAACCATTCAAACAAGTAATCATTATCAATCTAACATTCTACGTGGTAGTTGAAAGGATAATTATGTCAAACGTTATAGCGAACTTTGAAAAAACTTATTACGTAATATGCATGAAAATTTATGTTTTTAAAATTTTGATCAGTAAGACACATCCTTCTTTTATTAAGTCAATAACTAGCATTACCTAATTGACATATCTAATTAAGCTATATATTCATTAAAGTACATGTGAAAGTTTTGTTAAAAATACTGAATACTATTATATTATCTTTAGGGTTCCCTGTGGCGACCCACGCCGCCGTTCGATCTAGTGCTGCCGGAGATTAGCCTCTTCTGTGGGGAGGGGGGGGGATGAAAACATTACGAAGGGATGACCAAAACGATTGGCGGTAGACTTTTGGTAGGAATAACAACAATGATCTGATGGAACGGATCGCTTAACCCTAGCATGAAAGAGGTACAGAATATGGCGGTATCGGTGTATGTGTCAAATTTCCCTAGCACATGGCAGGAGAAGGATTTATGGACCAAATGTCAAAACTTCGGTATCGTGGTTGATGTTTATATTGCTCGAAAGTTGTCAAAGATTGGACGACGATTCACATTTCTTTGATTCATTAAAGTTCATGATCCAAACCAACTGGTAAGAAGGATGGGTGAAACGTGGTATGGTAATTATCATTTATTTGCTTCGCTAGCTAGGTTTGAAAGAAAAAAGGTTGTGGTGACAGAAAGAAAAAGCGAGACAGAACATATGTCATTGAATGAAAAGGTGTATGAGGCTCACGCAAGCAACATGAATTCATTTGCTTCCTTGTTTACGAACGTAGAAAACGAGAAAAAGAATAAAGGTGAAAAGGTGGAGGACTGTATTCTCAGGGGGAGAAGGTACTCCTCTCAATAACTGATGCTGGCCCAAAGGTGTTAGGTAAGGTCCGGGATCTTAATCTAATCAAAAATCTTCATATGGTCCGCCATAAGGAAGGATTTAACAACCTTGATATTACGTGTGTTGGTGGTTCTTGGGTTTGGATTGACTTTGACAACAGGAATAGTTACATGCGATTAAAAAAAAAAAAATGATGACATGAATTGGTACTTCAAACAAATGTTGCCTATGTCAAAACAGTTCGTTGTCGATGATCGAATTGTATGGATCAAGATTGAGGGTCTTCCTGTTAGGACCCATTTTATTTATTTTTATTTTTTACTTTTGGTTTATGTCAACTATCTGTCGGATAGATATACATAATCCCCCGGATAGGTATTCTCTGCCAAACGATTACACTAGCTATCCGCCGGATAGGTGTGAACTATCCGCCATATAGGTGTTCTTTGTCAAATTTTTGCAACCTTTTCAAACCACAAACTCTTTTAACATAAAACTTGTACTCTTACTTCAAATAACCAAATGTTTTTGTCACGATAACTTGTTTATTTCCATCATTTACCACCAAAAATCCATACCAAAATCATGTTTGACCCTGTTTGACACTTACACAAAATATAGGCATAATAAATCAAGCCGAGCGATCACAACTATAATTTAAGAAGAATAACCCTTGCATAAACTATAACAAATGCTCATTCATGCTTTCACTATGCCTATCCCTTCCAATGACCATCTTATTTACCCGGCCCGCTTGCGCCTACAAAATGATTCAACTAAAGGAATAAGCAAAACACTTAGTGAGTTTACAGGTTATTAAACAAGTAAACAACTAAACAATTTGTAAATCAACTTGAACAACTGGTTAATCAATTAAATACCAAGTGATCAAATGAATAACTTGAAATCAACTAACAGCTTGTATATGTAGAGATAATATGCAGCACTTTACGGATCCGTGTTCAACTTCCTTTTTCATATAACAACTCAAATAGCACAAGGCTACGAAATCTCTACAATACAAAACAACTAATATATGGTCAATGTACAACATATAATAACATTCACAACTTGATCATATGAAACCTCTTACACGTATGTAATCCGGATTCATGTAATCACTTCACCCATTTAATCCCCACAACACTCACCTCTTTGGTTTAAGGACGACAATTTGCCAAATGAGAATTGCCACTTCCTTAGTACCTCGCAAAGATCACATAGCAATTTAACAACATATTAAGAATGTAATAACATCCATCAACTCTTCTTACCACTAATTCACCACTTAATCTCATATGCTCAGTTTGACTTTTAAAGTCAAACTAGCCATAATTTCACCACTTTAACCCTTGTTCAATTGCTTTACCAATTTAATCATCATTAATAACATCAAAACAACTCTTTTAAACTAGAAATTTAGTGGGTTATCTTTATTTAACAAGAATTCAACTTTTCTAAGTTGGGTATTATAAGCTTCTAACAAAATTTCACCACTAATTAGTTTAAAAGAACAACTAATAGTTATAGACTCATACTAGGATCAATTAAACACATCTCATAGTTTATTTCATCTATTATTGCCATTCAAACTCCTAATTACCACTTTCCCTAAATTTTTAGGTTAGAAAAATAAGATTACATATTTACCTTAGGTTAGTGATGATGAATAGTACACCAATTCAACTTTTATATGTTTAATTTGATGATTACAAGTTGATCTCTTCTTCTTCTTGTTCTGGAAATCACATGATTGTAGGTGTGTGTGTATTATATAGATCTTAAAGTTTTTATTAACTAAAATGTTAATTAGGTATTTACACTCATAACCTTCTAGTCACATTTACTTAACAATATTTCACCCCCAATTTAGTACTTAAGCAACTTAGATACTTCACAATTAATAATGATAATACACATAACTTATACAATTTATACAATAGAACATTTATGCATAATATAATGTTACCACTATTATCGAGGTGTTATACTTCCCTTATGTGCTTGGTCAGCGGTTGCTTTTAACAAGATCGCTTTAAAGTGTGGCGGGGTTATGTTCGTTGATAATGATCAGGATAGGCAGTTATGTAATGGTCGCGTATGTATTAAAACATCACCAATGAAAAAATGGGATGGAAGTATGTTGGTAACAGTAGATGGGATAAAACACATGGTGTGGATTAAAGAGTTAGGAGCATGGACTCCACACATTCAGAAAGACACAAAAAGTAGTAAAGGCGATGGTGACTCCTCAAATGATGATGCATCAGATGATAGGAGTGAGGGACTATCGCCTAATCAGCCTTATAGGAGCTCAGTACAAAATCATAGCCTAAGTGTTGGCCTTTCTATTGGATAGTGTCGTGGGTTTGGTTGTCAGTATGGAGCAAACCGTCTTCATCAAAGGTGGTCAAATCTTAGATGGTCCGTTGTTAGTGAATGAGCTTCTCGATTGGTATAAAAACAACAAAAGAAAAGCGATGATTTTAGAATTAGACTTTGAAAAGGCTTTCGACTCCGTTAGTTGGATTTATCTTGAAAAGGCTTTCCTCATTGTTGGTGGAATTAGATCAATGCTTGTCTTTACTCTGCTAGATCCTCGATTCTTTTGAATGGTAGCCCTACTGGAGAAATCAAAATTCATCGAGGCTTGAGACAAGAAGATCTGCTCTCTCCCTTTCTCTTCATTCTTGTTATGGAAAGTCTCCATGTTGCTATGGAGGATGCTATGGAGGCTTCACTTTTCAAGGGCTTGAAAGTGGGGTACCATGATATACATATCTCACATATGCTCTATGCGGATGATGTGCTTCTTTTAAGAGATTGGTCAAGGCAAAACCTCGAGAATTTGGTGACGATTCTTCACTACTTTTACTTGGCGTCAAGTCTCAAACTCAACCTTTCTAAGTCTAAGCTCTATGGCATAGGGGTGTCGACTAGTGAAGTTGACTCGATGGCGGAGCTAATTGGATGTTGGGCGGACAAGATTCCGTTTATTTATCTTAGTCTCCCGATCGGAGAAAACATGGCGAGAACAAATGGATGAGATTGCTTGGTGGAAAATTTTCATAAGAAGCCTTCCAAATGGAAGGTAAATACATTGTCTATCGGTGGTCGATCTACGTTGTTCGAATATATTTTAGGCTCCTTGGGTATTTACTTTTTGTCTATTTTGTGATTATTGCAAAAAAGCTTGAGGCATTAAGAGCCAAGTTTTTTTTGGGAGGTGGAGATGATAAGAGAAAAATGGCTTGGTGTGGGATGTAGTCATGGCTTCTATCGAAAATGGAGGCATTGGAATTGGTAGCTTTGTGAGTTTCAATTTGGCTCTCATTCTCAAATGGAGGAGGCGATTAGTCAAAAATGAAGACATGTTGTGGGCTAGAGTCGTTAAGTTGCTCCATGGGTCGTTAGGTTCTTCTTTGTGGGTTTCCCGTACTACCCCTTGGGCTAGGATGCGTGCTGCTTGGTCTCAGTTAAATGATATGGGATTCTTCCTATGACTACCCTCATAAAAAAGTAGGTAATGGATCATTCACCTTGTTTTGGACTGACTGCTAGATAGGTGACCAACCATTCTCAACCAGATTTCGAAGGCTTTAAAATTTGGATGTTCAAAAAGAGTGCTTCATCTCGGATAGACGCTTAGTGATTGGGTTTGGCTTTGGCGTAGACCGGTTCGAGGAGGTATTGAGCAATCACATTCGTTGAGATGTTAAATATGCTAAACGGGGCTATTTTCACTTCTCAGGATGATAGATGGTGGTGAGATATCGACTTACATGGTGATTTCATGGTAAATTGCACTAAAGGATGGATTGATGATGCGGTTCTTCCAGCTTCAAATCCCATGACCGGGTGGAATAGATTGCTGCCTAAAAAGGTGAATATCCTTATGTGGCGTGTTCTTTTGGATCAGGTGCCAACCCATTACAATCTTGATGCTCATGGAATTGATATTCCGAACCTTCTATGTTCGGTTTGTGGAGTTGATGTCGAGCATGCTAATCACTTGTTTATTGCATGCAACGTGGCGGATTCGACCTTGAAAGCTATCTTTCATTGGCTAGAGCTTATTCCGACTTGTGCGTTGTCTATGCATGAGTGGCTGGATTGGCTTGACAATGTTCGCATGTCTAGCAAAAAGAAGAAGATTATTGAAGCAATTTTGTTCGTTACAACGTGGGTGATATGGAGATTTAGAAACAACTTGAATCAGTGTGCTAAGAAGTTGAAAAAAGTTGAGATCGTCGATATGATTCAAAAGTTTTCTTTCAATTGAACCCCGAATCGTAGTTCTAAAATTTGTATTACCCGGGTGAATTGCCTCAAAAATCCATAACACCTTGTAATTTCTAACTCTTGACTGTTTTGTCCTTTTATATAAAGTAAAGTTAACCGTTTAAAAAAAAACTACAAATTCATTAAGTCTATTAAGTTAGAAATAAACGTGCCGTAACCCTTTCTTTTAGCAGGTCCCTTCACATTTATCCAGTTACAAATTAATAGAGATAAAAGGGCTTTCACTTTTGAATGCTTAAATCCATAATCTGTACATATATGTTTCATTGTTATCACGATCGTTTTATTGAATCCTTCTTCTTCTTTTATTTTTATTTTATTATTGATAAGGGGATAAACAAGAAGGACAAGTAGAAAACCCCCAAAGCCATATAACGAATGGAACCAAACAATGTCCCCTCATACCACATGTTATGGCACAAGCTACCATGAAGCTAGATAGATTTTATAACTTCCCGTTTGCCTTTTACAATGGCATTTGGCAACCTATATTATCACCAATTTTTCTATTTTAAATCTTTTTATCTATATAGTATGGGGCTACAGTTTTTTCCCCAATTGTGGTATGGGAATACAATGCAAATTGGTCCAAAAACTTTAATCTTGTTCTTCAATAAACCTCATCTAGCTAAAGCCAAGCACACCGAATTATAACATTATCACATCACCTACTAATCATTTTTAGGTACTCTATAATCATTTTCATCATGGTCCATGTTCGTGTGCCTTGTGAGGTTGTGGCCAGTTTCGGTGCTCGCAATAATTATAACTTGTAGATGTGATTATACAATTAGTCCAACGACCTAGTCGATACGAGTTCATAATCTCTTTCAAAAGCTAGTTGAAATGTAGATCCAGATCATTTCAGAAAAAAAGAAAAATAATACTATGGTGATGATGTTTGTTTGAAATAATTAATATAAAGTTTGGTAGTTTTGTTAGGACTTGTGAGTATACTTCATAAGCATCTCTTTTTTTAATTGTGATATTTTTGATTATACAAGATTTTATAATATGAGTCAATCATGCATGCCTAAAAGACATTGACATTTTAGATACTTCAATGTGACATGGGTTAGTATATCTAGTTTATTATATTTATGTTATAAAATAAATATATACATTAACCACTCCTATGTCCCGTGTATAACTGTTTAAGTGATGCCCGTGGGTCTACAACGAAAAGGATGTAGGCTTATCGGGTTTAATTAATCTTGCAAAACACCATAATACTAATGAATGAATGAACTCCTTTTTATCATTTTAACGAAAGCTATTAACATTTAACCTTTTTGAGAAACCGTAATCTAAGTTCAACTTGTGTTTTATAAGCCGTTTCTTAAACATATATAAAAATCACGGGCTAACGGGTGTCTTAGAAATATAACACATGGTGAATGCAACGGTGTTTTTATAGTGATTAAGATGTCTTGAAGAGTTAGTATCCTAATCCCTTATTGTGGAGGTGAGCTAATGTATTAAGGTTTAATATAGTTGGGTCAATTTGCATTAGTTTCGATAGTGGTTTTGTGAAATTAATTCCTTTATATTTCCACAAATTGTTTATTTGGATTGCAACTAATCTATAGAAACAAATAGATGTTACTATGTCAAAAATAATCATATATCATTAAGAGCTCCCTTAACGGTCCCGTCTACCATCAATTCTTCACCTCTGCTCTTGATTCAGCATAGGCAGTCTCAGGTTCAGGGCCAGTCGTCATAAGGTAACGTTAGAGAAACACGAGCATCTTTTTTTTTTCTTTTTCTTTCTTTCTTTTCTTTCTTTCTAAAACAAAAATAACAATAATATAGATGGTCCTAATTGGTGATTTCAATGTGTGTAATAGGGAGTGAAATTTAGATGTTACATCATGAATGTAATGTGACGCTAATGTGATAAAAAGAATTCAAATTATGAGTATCACCGTAGTAAATGTTCTAAGAATCTACTTTTACTTCAAATTTTTTCAATTATTTAATAGAAATAAAATTTAAAAGGTGTAAGTGTAAATTCAATAAAAACAAGGAAGTATTTATATAAGTAATTATATTTACGTCATCATTTTTAATAAATACACAAAAGTTACGAATTTGTTATTAAAAGGATGGTGTAAATGTTTTTTGTTTTCGACCTCTGACTTTGGGGGGATTGCTAGTCAAAGCTTCCACTCTGTCCGGCTTGTGAGTGAATCTTTTGACAATAAATATTGGTGATTAAATTTAAATTAAGAAAAAACAAACAACTAAAGTTTTTTAATACATTTATTTGGCAATACTCTGTTGGATAGCAACTTTGAAACAACAATATTCGTTTAATACTAACTGTGCATAGTTAGGAAGTTTCAACTTAAAGTACTTGAATTTTGTTAGTATTATATGACTGCGTTACGTACATCGAAAACCATGGTCCTTTGTGGGGGTATATATCCGACCGGCATGATATCACGAGACATGAGATTCCAATCAACAGAAGGTAGAGTATTTATTAGTGCTAAAAAACAAAAATATTTAGTATGAAAATATGATAAAAAATGATTTAATTTCATAAACTAGTGATACTTCAATTTAGTGCTTAAATTTTGAACTAACATAGCAACTTTATCTGATTTTTAAACCTAAAAGGTTAACACGCTAATTTTTTATAAAAATAAGTTGGTATTAAACCCAGTTTTTTAGTTTATTTGGATTGAGATGCTTACCAACAATTATAATTATAATGATATTAAATGTTACTCGTAATTGTGTTTTGATTGAAGCATGATGGTGTTGACTCAGATCAAAATAGGGACAACAGTCATCGTCCTGATCCTCTGCATATTCACCCTCCTAAACATATCAAAAATTAAAAGTGAATCAATAAAAAAGTGATTGTGATTTTATATATTCAATATTTCAAACTTTTTTGGGATCGTCGTTTGGACATGCGTCTGTGACCAAGGTCGTAGTCGGAAAATGTTGGTCGTTGCTGGGATCATGGCTTAGCAACCCACAATTTTACGGGTCTCCGGGATGCCGGTGTTGGTATTATCAAAAAAAGACGCTCTCATTTTTGTTGTCTAAAAAATGAAAAAAAAAACTTTTTGGATTTTTTGAGATAAGATTTCCTTAGGTTTTCAGGATTTTATCGGATAGAATTATTTCTTTTAAAACGATTTCATTTCATCCACTTCTAGCCGTCGGCTTAATCACATAGTTCATCATCTCTCATCCTCACAAAAGAGTTTAAACTCCTTTTATGTTTCTAGTTCACTACTACAAGACAAGCAATATAGAAATTGAAGAAGGTAGCTTACGTTGTATTGTTTGTACTATCGTGTCACTGCTATAATGTGTCCGCAAAATAAACCGGACAACTGCCATTGTCTGCAATTGCATGTTCGTGTGTCGAGGTTGACCAACTCATCCTTGTTGCCATCAAGCACCTCAAAAATTTGTTTGTGACTGGATTTACCTTCCAACTAACGATTTGTGAACTCTTTTCCCGATCTTTCCATCGACATATGGTGTACAAGATGTTACAATTCCCACTCTTGTGGTACGATGTTTGAAATACCACTATTACACCGAAGTTCGAAAAAACTCCAACGACATTGTGATAGGGAGTTTTCAAGCATGCTTGCTTAGCGTTATGGACTCGACACGGTTTGATCTCCTGTAAGCAAATTTCGTCCTTATAGAATGACATCTTGACCATATTTCTCTCGATACATCGTTAAGAGTATTAGAAGACATTTGTAAGTTCCGTGAGTTTACACCCCAATAGTGATCAAAATCTGAACCCCGGTATGCCTTACGTATCTTCCAGTAATGCCATTTATAGAACTTGATCCTACCAGATTGGATTCTCAAGTTCATCAACAAATGACGAAAACATAGCGTATGATATGCGTCGGGAAAGACCGTTGAAATGCATGTTGCAATTGAAGCAAGTCTATCGGATACGATAGTCAGATCCTCAATCCCACCATTTAATTTAATGGCGACATGCAATTTTCCCAAGAACCACGTCCAATTATTAGTCGACTCTCTTTTCCTGACTTCGTAGGCTAGTGGCAAGATACCATTGTTGTCATCAAGAGCTACGATAATTAAGTTAGTCTCCAAGTAAGCCCCTTTAAATGTGCCCCATCTATGATAATCACTGGGCGCGTATGGTTAACAAATGTACGTATCTGCAAGGACAGTAAATTCAAAAATATATCAATTGTAATAGAATATGTATATGTGTGAACATGTAAATAATAAATATAGTTACTTACAATTGCACCAATGGACACGTAACACAATACAAATCTATCTTCTTCATCTGTAACCACATTTGTAATGCTCCCAGGGTTTTTCCGCTTCTGGTTGTAAACATAAAGGGGAAGCATTTGAAATGATTATTGGGGAGTACCTCTCACCAACTCTATGACATAACACTTTGCCTTCCAAGCTTGGTAGTAGGTAAGGCTGATTTCAAAACGCGCAGTCATGTCAAATTGGATGTTGTTGCCTCTATATACACATCATTCCTTGGTCATCAACACTTTTAATATGTGACCAACCACTCTCTTATTTGCATGGAGCTAAGAACGAAAACATGTGTGAACGTTAACAAACTTCCTGACTTGGAAGTTCTCGGTATGTTGGATTCTGCGTGCAATCAATTGCCAATCACAATTATCCAAGGCACATATTGCAACATATCGAACCTCGTCGGAATGTTTTTACCTAGTCGTAAAACATTGTTCAAGACATTTGGTTTCAACTGAAACCTCAAGTCTTTTTTACTTTTAAAAACTTGACCAAGTTTTACATGGTAAGGGGGTTCGTACATGGTAACTGGTCGTTTTATACTGTGTTGGTCATTTTCTGATAAAAGTGGTGGCATATTCCATAATGTATCTTCTTGCTTTTTTTGTAGTGGTGGTGGGTTCTCACTTCTATCCTCCTTCTCATCTGTCTCCTCTTCGTCATTAGAAAGAATATAACTTTCAAACAAATGGTTGAATTCATTTCGTGGATTCAATATGTGGATCATCAGGTGTGACATGTAAAAATGATAAGTCGCAAGCAACATCCTTGGTTACTTCTTCTATCTTGAATTGTGTTTTTGGTTGTTTTTGATATGCGTATTGATGAGCAGCATGATAATCATACATTGGAAGTGATGGATAATATGGTGGTAGGTAAGGAAACGAAATTTGATATTGAGGATTCATTTCGTATTGTTGATTATGAGGTGGTTAGTATTCATGAGTTTGTCGTTGTTGAAACCAACACTACCACTACTACTATGTTGATTGCTACCCATACCCGAATTTTTTTTATACTATCAACAAAGTATAATTATATTGAAACATTATTAATCGCACCAGTAAAAAATTCTTCAAGATCATCAACGTCATCAGTTATATTCATGACAAACTGATCCACTTTATATTTCATACAAATATCACTATCAAGTGTTAATCCTGATTTTTTTTAAACTGCTTTTAAAAAGCTTTGTATGAAATTGTCTTTTCTGGTGTACGGAAAATGTTAAATAACTTTTGTGCAATTTATTAATATATACATTGGCATGCCGTTAATAGATTTAAAATGACCTCCAGAACAAACATAAACCTTAAACTTATCATTTACTTAAGAAATCAAAATAAATTTACAACAAAATTTTATAACTTTTGTACCATGAAGATCTTCAACAAAATCCCGATTACAGCAAAATAAATATGACTTTCGGTAGGTGAGTGTGTTTAGAGAAAATGATAATTTTTTGTGAAAAAGTTTGATGGAATGAAAATGGTTATAAGAGAAATAATTATATCCCAAAAAAGTAAAAAAATCTTATCCAAACTATTCTTTAAGATAACTCATTTTATCCGAAAAATTATTCAAAAACATCACCATCAACAACCTGGGACCCACAAAGTTACCAGTTGCTAGGCCACGTCCTCGACAGTGATCAACGTTTTCGACTATGACCCCAATCACAGGTTCGCGTTCAAGCCATGATCCCAGACACACTACCTGCAAGTGTGCCCATGGACGGAGGATAATTTTTTGCAAAAAGAAAATTTTAATTTAGTTTTTTCTTTTATGTTTTTTTTTAGTCTCCTTAGTTTCGAAACACCTTTTACCTTTCACATCGTTGAATTGATGCTTTCTTCGTGAATTAAAGAGATTAACTTTTTATAACAATCACTGTGCAAATTATAAATAAAGTTTTATAACCATATAGGTAGATTTTTACAATGACATATTCGTAATGTTTTTCTTAATAAATCAAATTATCGACCTGTTTGGCATAGAGTTTTTAGGAGTTTTGTCTTTAACTTTTTGAACAAAAAATTTCTATCAAAATAAAAGTTTTATTTATCGTATATAAGCTATAGTTTTAAGTTTCAATTAAAAGTTCAAAATCTCAAAACTACTAGAATTAACTTTTTATAAAAAGCTTACAATCTAAAATTATAATTACAATTACAACCTACAATCACTTCACTGAAGATACCTTATATATATATATATATCTCCGTTAGGCATACACTAAAAAGCTTGCTTACAAATATTTTAAAAAGAAAGTTGATAAAAATAACATTGGTTTTTATTCATAGTAGTATAACTGTACGTTAAAAAGTTCTCATGATTTATATGTATCACTGTTTGATTTATAGAGACTAGAGTATAATAGTAAAATATTAAAAAACTAAAATATAATCTCACTCTTTGATTTCCACTCTTGCCTATATATACACTTCATCCGTCCCCTACTTTGCTAATTTCACCCTATCACTTTTCTTTCCACCCGGTTTGTACTTATTTCACTGTCACCGGTTCAATCAGCCGTAAATCGCCCACACTTTCAGTAACAAAATCTGTCTGTCAGTAATTAAAGATAACGGGTTTTCACTTTCCCATTTTACCCTTTTCATTTCTCCTTTATTTAACCTCGATCATCTTCATCCACAGTCAACTTCACCTCCACTTGCAACAATGATCACCGGCCATGACTTCTACACCGTCATGTCCGCCATGGTCCCCTTATACGTAGCCATGATTCTCGCTTACGGCAGCGTACGCTGGTGGAAAATCTTCACTCCCGACCAATGCTCCGGCATTAACCGTTTCGTCGCCATTTTCGCCGTTCCTTTACTTTCTTTCCATTTCATCTCCATGAATGATCCATATAACATGAACTTCCGATTCATCGCCGCCGACACTCTTCAGAAAATCATCATGCTCGTCGTACTCGGCCTATGGGCCAACTTCACTAAAAACGGTACATTTTCTAACTAAATGTTAAATTGGCTCTGATACCATGTTAATTATGTTAATTGTTAACTGAGTTATTATTTTTTTAGGGAGTTTGGAATGGATGATAACGATTTTTTCGTTATCGACGTTACCAAACACACTAGTAATGGGGATTCCGTTACTAATAGCGATGTACGGTGAATATTCCGGATCTTTAATGGTTCAAGTAGTGGTATTACAGTGTATTATATGGTATACGTTACTACTTTTTTTATTCGAGTACCGTGGTGCAAAAATGCTTATAATGGAACAGTTTCCCGAAACCGCTGCTTCAATTGTATCATTCAAAGTTGAATCCGATGTCGTTTCACTCGACGGCCACGATTTCTTAGAAACGGATGCTGAAATCGGCACCGATGGGAAGTTACACGTCACCGTAAGAAAATCAAACGCGTCTCGGAGATCGTTAGGGCTCGGTTCAGTCTCTGGAATGACACCGCGCCCTTCGAATCTCACGGGAGCTGAGATTTATAGTTTGAGCTCTTCCCGGAATCCAACACCGAGAGGATCTAATTTCAACAACTCGGATTTTTACGCCATGATGGGGTTTCCGGGTGGTCGGTTATCGAATTTCGGACCCGCGGATAATACTTATTCGGTTCAATCGTCGCGCGGTCCGACTCCACGGCCGTCGAATTTTGAAGAGAGTACGGCACCGGGACCGTTGAATATGAATTCTCCGAGGTTTGGATTTTATCCGGCTACCCAGACAGTTCCCGCGAGTTATCCGGCGCCAAATCCGGAAATTGCTTCAACGGTTACGAAAAATAATAAAAGTCAGCACTCAACACAACAAAATGGTTTGCAGAATAATAAAGGTAACCATGATGCTAAAGAGCTTCACATGTTTGTGTGGAGTTCTAGTGCTTCACCGGTTTCTGAAGGCGGTGGTGGGCTCCACGTGTTTGGTGGTAATGAACTCGTAGCGACAAATGAGCAAACGGGTCGATCCGAACAACAAAGTGCTAAGGAAATTAGGATGATGGTGTCCTCAGACCAAAATGGTGAAACTAAAGGTTAGTTAAATTAATTTATAAATTTTTACATTAATTATATATTTGTGGAAATTAAATAGATAAATTAATAATTATTTTTTGGTGTAGATACGAGAGAAGATTTTAGTTTCGGCGGAGATGAAGAGAATGACAAAGAGGGGCAAATTGGGTTCAATAAACTGGGATCTAGCTCAACGGCGGAGCTCCACCCTAAAGGTGGTACGGATGACGACGGTGTGACCGGAAAGCAGATGCCGCCGGCGAGTGTGATGACTAGGCTGATATTGATTATGGTTTGGAGGAAATTAATTAGGAACCCAAACACTTATTCGAGTCTCATTGGTTTAATTTGGTCTCTTGTGGCGTTCAGGTAATCCAACATGTCAGTCAAAATTAAATTAGTTTATAATATATATCTATATCTATTTACGGGGTATTTATTTATTAATATATGTAGTTGCATTAAATTCTTATGTTACATTTATTCAAAGTTCCGTTAATATTTTAATGCGTTTTGTATTTCCAGAACAGAAACAGGATAAGATTATCAAGAAAATAAGTTAACTAATTTATTTATTTATTTTGTATTGACAGGTGGCATTTGGCTATGCCAATAATAATTTCAAAGTCTATCTCAATACTTTCGGACGCTGGTCTTGGAATGGCTATGTTTAGCTTGGGTAAGTCATATTAACCTTTTGTTTTACTATGTCTGGTTAAATATAGAAAATGTTAGATATTTGTCATGTGTTATTTTTTTTTAATGATTATGATTTAACATAGATATATAATGTATAACTTATGTGATTAACTTTTGTAAAATGAAGGTTTGTTTATGGCGCTTCAACCTAAGATAATTGCATGTGGGAATCAAGTAGCTTCATTTGCGATGGCGGTAAGATTTCTAACGGGTCCGGCAGTAATGGCAGCTGCTTCTATAGCCGTTGGTCTTCGTGGTACCCTCCTTCATATCGCAATCGTACAGGTAATAACATATGTTTTTGTCACCAACCCTTTACCTACATTTTGTTTTCTATCTATATAATGTATTATTTAATTTCCGAAACTACTTACTTCCACCAAATTTTATAATTTTTAATTATCGGTTATGACATAATCTTCTTATTTAATTATTATTTGTGTTACATCGTTATCTTAATACGTTTGTAGGGTTTTCGAGTTTCTAGTAACATTGTTTTATACAATTTGTTAATTGACAGGCGGCACTGCCCCAAGGGATCGTACCTTTTGTTTTTGCAAAAGAATATAACGTCCATCCTGCAATTCTTAGCACCGGGTAAGTAATGTCGTTATCATATTAATAAAATGAAGAACTTTTCGATGTTACTTGAAGTTATATGGAAGTTTAGTCTTTCAACATCAAGTGAACAAAAGTTCCTCAAAATTTCGTATACGCAGTTAGAGTTAGATATTTTGCTTCCCATAAGAGAATTTACAAAATGCACATTTTCAACAAACATAATGGTCATGTTTTACATGTTTTTACTTAATTTAGATCATATCATGCAAAATTATCAGAAAGTCTATTTGATAAGGAAACTTTGGAGGTCTCTATCTACTTTGAAGTTGTACCTCTCAATAGATGACTAAAGACTTAAGGATCTAATGAATATATAAGCAATTATAACATTAGTACCAACTTTTGAAAATTTCAGGGTTATTTTCGGGATGTTGATTGCGTTACCGATAACTTTAGTCTACTACATTATTTTGGGATTGTGATGATGGTGAAGAACAAGAAATGTTTTGAAGAGAAAATCAAAGTCCAAGACAATTGGAATATGGAATTTTTGAGTCCTCTTCCTTGATGTGAGGATCATGCTCCTTCCATCTACCAATGTTTGTTTGTATCTTTTAATATATGATGTAGATGTAGATTTCCAAGAAATATGAGGAAAGCAAGGAAGAAGGAGATTATTATAGATTTTAGGAGAGATGCGAAACAAACAAGAGGAAAACAAGGAAAATTAATTATTTTTTTCTCCTTTGAGAAAAAAAAGAAACATCGTAGTGATATATTAGCAAAAAAGTTTAGCATTGATGGCAAGGGGATTTATGTTTTCTAATCGATTTCGATGGTTGCTTTTGTTGGCTAGTGTTGTTTGTTTGTCGTATGTGCATTGATCTCTTTAATTTGGTGTAATTATTTAAAGGTTTTAATTAAATATGATGTAAAAAGATTTCATGACTTACTCCTACTATTAGTGTGAATACTACTTTATGATAAAAGCAAACAATATATCATATGCTTTTTCTACATAATAGTTGAATGACACCAAACATTAGACATCAAGTCTAAAACTTGCATATATTCCTCATTGTAATGGTAATTCTCTTTGTAAAAAATTAGTTGTGGGCTTAAAACGAATTCTATTGGTGTGGTGTGATGAAGTATGGGTAAACTTTGGAGTTTGGATATGATGGGTTAGTTATAAGTTTAATTGATTTGATTTATTACATTAAAGTAGAGATTTGATATTTTTTTTTGTAAGGGAGGTGGTGAATTGAGGTGGCCGTTGATAGGACAATATGTTTTACTTTCGTGAGATCGATAATTAAAAAAGGTACTTTTAGAAAGCAAGGGTGTAAATATGAGCAAAAGGGGATTACTTTCGAGTGGTGGGATTCAAAGATTTAGTCCCTTTTTATGCGAAAAAGGGGTAGCATTCCACCACCTCAACATCAAGTGAATTATTATAAACTTCTAAAAAAGGTATCTTTACATAATAATAATATGATAAAAGCATAAAATCAATCAAAAGTTGTTTAAGGCATGGGGGAATTGAATCATGTGATAACCACATCATTCAACAACGAAATCTTTTCGGAGATTACGCTTTCATTTCAGCAGAAGTGAATCTATTTTCAGATTTAAAATTAGTTACAAAGTTTTCATAAAAGAAAATTTTATCTGGCTATTGGAGGGTGTGTTTATTAGTTACTATCAGCTACGAAGGACTGTTAGACCACTCTCAATGGAAGAGAAGCTTCTTCCATGTCACATCAGCGCCACGTCAACACTTCTTCAAATAGACTGAAGAAAGACTGAACGCTGCCAACAGAAGAAGCTTCTTCACAAAGACTAGACCATACCATTTACCAATAATACATTTTTACTACACACAAAACAAAACAAAAAAACATAAAAAAAAAAAAAACAAAGCTGGGCCCACAATCACTTGAAGATGGAATGTCTTTGCACGTCTTCATTAAGATGGAAGAGAAGGACAGGGTGCCAAGAACTTGAAAGACATTTTGGTGCCAATGGTGTCCTTGTGAAGAAGCTTCAAGGATGCTTCAAGGACTTAACCATTGGCAGGGATCTTACCTTTACAGATGACGTGTCACGGTGAAGGTGATAGGTAAAGACATCATGCGTGATTTTTTGGTTATATATGCTTGAGAATCAGAAAACGAAAGAAGAAGAAAAGGAGGGATTTGGAAACAAGGGGAAAAAGAAGATATTACAATCTTAATTTTTTTTTTTTTTCTGTAAGTTTAGTCTTATATTTAGGATTTTAATTTGTTTTTGTTTTGAGTTAAAACAAATTAGTTAAATAATATATAGACGAGTAAACGGATGAAGTTTTCTTGTTTAGATTATTTGTGAAGGGTGAGTTTAATTTTACTCAAAATGTATGTAACCTAAGTGGATATTCCTGTGACTATTTTTAACATTCTCCTTGACCACCTCAAAATATTTATTTATAAAGGTTTAAACATAAGAATTTATGTGATAAAATATGACACTAATTTAATCAAGCGGTTATGCAATTCAGTTAAATATTTTTTATTTTGATTTTTTCATTTTATAAATGTATATTATTATATTTATATTTTTTATATTATATGTTATAAGAAAAATAAAAAAATAAGAAGTAAAGAATAAAGTGAAATACAATGGTGCACGACCACCAATCACTACTAAAAGTGCTTTAAAGCAATTAAATATGTTCGACAAGTTATTCAAAACAGCAAAAAAGATTAAAACAAAATTCTTAAAAACCGTAGATCATGCCCCAAAATTCCATTTTGCCCATTGTTAATGTCCATAACTTAGATGGTTTAAATTCTATGTGCATTAAAATATCTAAGCAATGGTTTATTTCGTCTTTCTTTTGTCGTTACTACTACAGTATAACACCATACAATCTCATTTTTATAATTCGCAAACAATATTTAGTTAAATGGGAATAATTTGTGCTGTGTCAATATAAAATAAAGAAAGCATTTATTTATATTTTATATATTCAACTCTCAGTTTTTTTAAATATAAATGATCAGTCCTATGTTAAAAGTTAACTAACACATTTGAATTTGTAGAGTTTGCTGCATGAAATATTTCGTCTTAATCAAATGTGGCTATAGTCGTGCTTGTTTTTCACACTTCTCTTACAGTACGTACATTCTTATATATTATATAATATAATATAATATAATATCGTTTTATTAATTTTTTATGATTAAAATTTTTTAATCTTGACTTTATGTACCAAATACCCATTCAAGTCCTACCTTTGATGCTCAATAAATGTGAGACATGAGACATGAGACATAGAAGTCTTATTCCCACTGGTGTTGTTTCAAAGAAGAAGAAAAAGAACGGGTTGTAAATAAAAGGGTATTAAAGTAGGGACAAATCCATCTCAGTCCAGAAGGGTTAGGTCTAAATTATACAACACTTTTTCATAATTGTTGTAGTTACTTTTTAAATTACATTAGGCTCACAAGTTTATCACTATAAAATATTTATAGCATGCGTTGTATCTACGACGTTCCCGATTTAGACCACCATCAAGTTACTGTCATAGAAAGTGTCGTGGTGAAGCTTGTGTTAAGAAACAACATTTAATGACAGCTCCGATAATAAGTTTAATTCATAGGGTATATGCCTATATGATACTAACTTTGCTAGTAATTACAGATCCATAAGGCCCATCTCCTAATCACTCTTTGGGCTCAGGCTTTAACAATCCCATTATCATTAATACCACCTGTGATGTGAAATGTTGAGAGCTGACTCAACTACTCAAGGGGTAGGAATGGCAATATTCAGGACGGAGAGTACGATCTTTATATTTGAGCCCGTTAATCAAATTAATTTTTAAATTCGTCCAAATCTTTATCGGGGATCTTATCGGAAATTCCATTGGAGCCAAAACTTCCATGAATCTGACCCAATTCTCATTTATTATTGGTATTCACAAAATTTGATTCAAAATTTTAATATAATTAATGTTGATATTTTTAACTTTAATAACCTCTTAATTGAAATAAAGATAAGGTATTACATAACTAATTTCTGTCAAGCTACCACAAATGATAAAATAAATGTATAAATAAAATTACTTAAAATGCGTAAATGATTAATTATATATGGAATATAAAATAAAATATATACTAATACTAAATACAAAATATATTATAAATATTTCAAGTGGGTCAGGACGAAACTCAATAAAAATCTCCATTTATACCTCAAAACTCGCTCTAAACTTGATAAGCTATTCTCAAATTCAAAATGCAAGTTGCAGCGTTTGGCGCTTTTGTCATTCGTATCAAGAGGTAAACTAGCTCTTGGGTGGGTTATATTTCGCCAAGAAAAATGATAAATAAGATTAACTAAATTTAACTGAGTTGTCATCGTTTGTAATGACTCTATTAAATTCTCAGCATGCTCTGCAAAGTTAGTACATAAAACACAAGCATTAACTATAAAGTCTAAGTTTAGAATAACCTTATGCTTCTCAGCATCCAAATTGACCATATATGCAATGAAGTCCTTTGTACTCATAGTATCAGTTGAATTGAAAATGAACCTAGCATGAAAAGTACGATATATGGCACATTTTAATTTTGATAATTAAAAATAAAATAAAATATGAGTAAGTGAATAAAGTTTAATTTTAAATAAATGTACTTTGGCTATATATCCCTACTGTTTCGTCAAAGTATGTCTCAAGTTCGATAAGAATAAACAAAAATAGAATAACATATAGTTACATTGTGTGTGGTTTATGATATAGAGTCGTGTAATTGTGTTCTTTGTTTCCAAATATACAACTGCTCAATAATAGAATAAACAAAAATAGATGTATGATATTTCGTTTTCTTTTACGGTCTCCATCTTCAATAAGTTATAGAATCAAACAAACGAAGAACAACCAAAAACACATGCTAAGTTTTTTCCTTATCTTCATTTTTATGTCTATATTATATGGCTTTTAGTGAAATCATGAAAATTTAGACTATCGTTTAGGGACTTGATGCAAATCTTACTTAAGATTTGTGCAATTTTGGATTTGCTATGTTGTTGTGTGCCCTAAAGCTACAACTATAGGGATGATCCACTTCACCATTATGGTCTTTTACTAGACAAAGGAATTTGACTTCTAGTAATTGTCATGTTCCCATTGTCACCAAATATAATAACATATAGTTCCTTTGTGTGTGGTTTATGATAGAGTCTTGTTATATAACGACAAATATTTGAAATTGTATACTTATTCGAATGATTACTCTAATGCTATTGATGAAAACATCTAGTTACTACTCTTACACGTATTTATATGTGTAAGATTTCTTTTCAGTTTTAGTTTTCTAAGCTCTCATTTAGTAATTTTATTATAATATTTATAATGTTCTAATTTTATAAAGTGTAAGATATATATATTTTTTTCAGTTAAGAAAACATTGTATTGGCGTTCAATGGTGCTGCACTTTAGGTGTGTTCACGGGTCTAGAGGTGTTAATCGGGTCAATCCGACCCTAAAAAAGGTTAACTGCGTCAGGCTAATCTGGTTTTTAAAATATAAAACTCACACGCAACCCGACCCTATTAAGCAATTGGGTTTTTGGGTTTAGGTTAAACGGGTTACAGGTTAATCAGGTCGGGTAATTTGGGTTTCGGGTAATGCGTATATCTTATCATCTCAAAAGATATGTACTATAACTATTCCTGTTGCATCGTTAGTAATTTCCTAAACTTTTGGTGTAGAGCCTCGAGTACGTAATATTAATGTTGTAGAGCCTCGAGTACGTTTCTTTATGCTAAACTTTTGGTGGATTGTATACCTCTATATTGGAATTAAATGGTATATAAGTACCAAATATATTGGAATTAGATAGATGGCAATAAACTTAACACTATTATTGGATGGCCCGCGAGTTCTGTATTTTATACATTTTTGAGTTATAATGACACGTGAATTGTTAACAACTATGATCATTTTCCTGCAACCACTTCCACAGTTGTCACAATAGCAGAATTTAGGTTTCTCAGATTTTTCATGTCATGGCTTTTCGAGTTCGGATCAAACGGGTCGGATCAGTTTTACGGTTATTCCCTTTTTTAACATCTAACCGCACTTGTCATCTCAAACCTGCAAAAGTGCCTTTTTCACCCCTAGATGCATTCACGTGAATCACACGTGAGATAATGGGTGCATTTGTTAGGAACTAGACATTTTGTCAATGTGTTACACTTTTATGCAACTTTTTATTATTATTATTGTTGTTTTTTAATTTTTTTTATATTAACAATGAAAAAAAATTGTGGTTTTTGATGAAATTTAAGGTTAAATCATAAAATCACAAGGTATAAAATTTAGGAACTATTTAGACGAGTTTTGTACGAGTTTTAGCTGTATAAGATCGGATAATTCAAAGGGGTCAAGATGCGCATGTCTTTAATGAGTTAATTAATAACGCTAAATAAAATTAAAATTTGAACCATGTGACAAGTAAGAAACAGTGGATTTGGAAGTGTCATTGCTCAAACAAAGTTTGTGTCCAATCGTCTAAATTTATCAATAAACACTTACAATGTCTTACCTTTTATCATTACGTTGCAAACTTTACGTGCATTTTGTTACGTTTCTAACTATCTATGAGAAAATGAATAGAGCTTTGGATTGTTTTTAGAAGAATTATGTGAGGAGATCACAATAGAAGCGAGCTTCATTAGACAATATATGATTATTTCAACTGAAAATTTATTTTGATAAAATAAACTAATTGACCAAGTGGACATGATGACAATGATAATGACTCAAAACCTACCCTTGAACTTATATGGGTGAATATTGTTAAATGAAAACATAATACGACCATATATTCAACCAAGTACAATCACAACCAAAGAGATCTTCTTATTATTTTTAAGTTTAAAAATAAACGTGTACGCATAATGGGGAAGTCAAATCACCCATTATCTTTTAATATGCAATATTAAATTGTTTTTGACGTGGTATAATTCACCATAATTCGAATACATAACTACTCATTTGTATCGTTTAAGTACACTCTCTTTTCTTTCCTTCGCCAATCAATTAATTTATACTAAAATATAAAGTATCCAAGTGTTTTTTTATTGAGTCACCATTATAAATAATTCGTAAAAAATTAAATATAACAGATGATTATTGTTGAATCACAATTTATAATAAATCATTTTCGCTACGTAACACGAATATTATGCTAATTTATATATATATATATATATATATGTTTTTAAAGTGAATACTTATTACTTTCAATCTAAAGTAGTATTTAAAGAAACATGTAAAACAATAAAACCTATCACACTCTCATTTATTGAAAACAGGTCCGTGCTCCACACTTGACACTACCCATGCTATGGCCATGTGGTTTTGTATTATTGTTAGAGGAAGGATCGTCTAACTATATTCGGGTAAGATGTAACTTGTCATGAAACTTTTTAGCTGGCTCAATTCACTCTTCAAGCAAAAAAGGAACTTGTATAGCAACCATCATTTTAAGTTAAATATAATTAACTAACTCAATGATCGATCACTAACAATTAATATTAGATTTTGTTTATTTGCAACTCTATTACCATGCTATGTACTCGGTAGGACGGTTGAATATGCCGCTAAGAAGAAGTAAAAAACTTAAATATTTCTTTCAGTATTCTTAATTTACCTTAATATGTACTTTATCTTGTTTCTTGATTGATTAGATGTTTATATTTAGCATCATTCAAATTTGGGGCTGTCAAAGGCAATTGTGAGTACGTTTGTCTATATTTTTAAAAGTGAACAACAAAATTCGAAGATACTGTATTTTTTTTTAATTTTTTTTTTAATTTAGTAACACTCTGTGTAAACTATGTACTATTGACACTACGCATACATGTTCGAAGTTAGAAATTCGGTAGTCTGGTGTCACAACAAAAAGATGTCTTTTAAATATTCTTTTTGTATATATTTATATATATAACATAATAAATTATGTTCATGACTACTATGAAATTGTCAGACTAATGAGTCTTTTTGTTTTGTTGAACTTTTAAAATAAACTTAAATCATAACTAATATAATTGACTTGAGTTATTGGATTTGATAATCGATGTGCATTGAACTTAAAAACTAAACTTATATATATGAATTATTTCTTAAGTTTGGAGGCTCAATAGAAAAAGGAGCCCTATGCAATTGTTCATTGGACACTCCCTATTTCTTATTTTTGATAAGCCGATTTTCTTTGCTCAAAATTGGTTGGGCATATAAAAAGGTTGCAATCTAGATATTAAGGAGGAATAATAGAAAGTACAATCATATTAATACTTTAATTACTCAAAAAAATTTAACATACTCATTATGTTCATTCGTGTTTTACTTTCCCATTTGACACAAATACTTTCATCCATGTTATATGTGGTTGGCAGAAGCCATGCAGCTAATGAGGCCCCAGAATGGTTGCAACTTGACGTGGCAAAATATACATTTTAGAATTCTTGTCCTCAAATTGTCCAAAATTTAGTCACTAAAAATAGACATATTGCATGTTCCTTTTACTTCATTTTCTCCCATTATTCGTACATTTATAAATGTACGACGACTTTCATAAATTAAATTATATATCAAATATTTAATTCAATCTCTGGGCAATGTCACAACCTATATAAGATATGTTTAATTTGTCAATCGTGCACATGATCACATTTAAGTGTTAAACGAGTTGGGTTTTGAGTATGGGTCATGAAATGGTTGCAATATTAGCGAGAATCGGGTCGTTTTCGATGTCGGGTAGATGGGTACCATTGTCGTGTGGGATGAGAAAGACAGTTCCTAGCAAGAAACCACTTTGTGCCATCTTTTTTATTTTATTTTTAATACTCAAGAATTAAATAATTAAAAAATAAAATTGTTATGAAAAGTGTGCGACTCTCAACTTATTTATCCGTTTTACAAGTGAGTGAACTTGAAAAATCCGACCCACAAAATGTGTTTCTACTTCTACTTATATAAAAAGAAGGTATAAATGTTGTACATCATACATATATTGATACTGTAGGTACTACATATATAAATATTGTTAAAAAGACATTCATTTTATTTTATGTCGTAAATAGCTTTCGCGTATACGATGTTTTCTTATTTGTATAAACTCAAAAATATACTCATAAAACCATATGTGATGCACGAAACATTTTACCTAAAAAGGAAAAAAGCAAAAAGGTAACTAAAACGATCCTAGCTAGTTCAGTTTCAACTAGATTCAGTTGAAGTGAATTAGGGATTTTAGTATGCATATGAATTATGATATGATTTTAAGTAGTTGGATCATATATATATATATAGCTGATTGTATGTATCACATTACCACATTCGGTTAATTACGTACATAATTAGTATTTGGACCACCATGTTAGTATAGCTTTCAACTATAGCTCACACTCACAGGTTTATATATTAAACGGTTGAATATTGTCGTTTATATATGAGATTCTATGTAGTAGTTACAACTATATGAATGAATGTCATATTTGTGGATATATTAATTAATTCTATCCAAAACTCATAACTTAGTCGTATCAAATTGTAATATTCTTTTCGTTCATATTTGTTAAAACCAAATTGATTTCATGATTAATTAGCGGTTATATTCAACTTTAGAAACTTATAAAAAAGTTCCAAGGTATACGTTTATTAGATGTATATATATATAGCTGATCTACAGGGAAGGGGTAATTCTGGGGGAAGGGAAGAAGTTAGTCTGGGTCATCCGTTAACATTCATCACAGTAAATATTAATTATCATTCATCATGAAGAATGTTGAAAATAGTGGACATGAGTTATAATTTAACATTATTCGTGATGAATGTTAGTTATCATTCATCACGACCCAAATTAATTTTTCTTATTCCCTCATAATTACCTTTTCGTTCTAGGTTATCCCTCTATATATATATTCTTGTCAAATATATCTTTTATCTTCGAACTTAATTTGAAGTCAGATAAAAGTAAAGATAGAAAAAAGCATATGTTTTGTTATCCAGAAAGAGAATGGTGCACAAACACACACCTGCGCCCGAAATTATCTGATGAGAATTGTCTGGCTAGCTGTGCTCACATATTTTCTTAAGTGGTCCCCTCTCTTCTATTAATCATCTATAGTACTATATATAGTTTTTTCTATTACATTATTAAAAAAACTGTTTGACAAAAAAAAAAAAAAAAAAAAAAAATTAACAACATCCTGTTAAAGGTAACAAAGTTATGTGTTAAATAGTTTGGGTAAATGATCAAAACTAGTCTAAGTTTTAAGATAAGCAATTTTTTCATATGTATTCGAAGGGTTTGGGGTCGAGTTTACTCGTTAGAGTCTTAATGCTTATTTACTTATAAACAATCGATTTGATTATTATGCTTGTACAATACAATAATTAAACAGGTATTGTTATGCTTGCTATCTAATCTGATTACTTGACTGTGAAAAAGCCTATATTTATATTTGTTCTGGTAATATTTGATAGAAAATTGATCTTTTTGGAAGAGCTAGTATGATCAATGGTGCTGAAAGAAGACAAGAAGTAAAATCAAAGTTCTTAAGGAAAATGGCATTGCCCAAACATGAAGTAAAAGAAAACATGTAGGGTAGCGAATATAAACTGGCCCAATCTTGAATGGGCTTTGCAGGATTTTCACAAAATACTTTGAAGTCATTGGAAATAAAGCCTGGGCAACAGGGGATTTCTAAAAGGTAAGTCTAGGCCCAATTTACATCACAAAGATGTTTGTGAAACTACAAATACAAGGAACACACACGCATCAAATTTTGTTTATAGAAAAACAAGCTAAAGAGACTGAATATATTTTTATATATTTTGAGAAAAAGATAAAATTATATATATAATTGAAAAGGGGTCTTATAACTTATCATTATTAAGGTAAATTGCTTGAAACAGAAGTTGTGTTTCTAAGAGCATAATGAGTGGTTACTTTTGTCTTTAGTATATAGATCAGTGTTCAATTGAAATTAAAATTTAATATCAAATACGATTTTGAAGAGAATAGTTCAATGTTAAACTTAGAGTTAAAAAGGGTTCACACAGATGTTTTTGAATCAATCAAATAAAAAGAAAAGAAAAAAATGAAGGCAACGTTTTGTTTCGCACGCCGACATTAAACATCGGCCTTGAATGCCCACTGGAAGTGGTGAATGCCGGACTTTCGACCTTCAAGGTCTTGAACGACGATTTTTTGCCCTTCCACTCCTTGTGCTTTGATGGTGTATACACAAATCCCCAGTTCAAAACTGACCCATAACTACAAACGAGCCCTGACCATTATTCTTTTTAATTTTATTTTAATTTTATATCTTACAATACTTCTATGATTTTTTACATAGCCTGGGGTCGTTCTTTGTGGTCATATCTTATTATGTAATTCATATATTATGAGATAAAAACAATTAACAAATGGATTTATACAAATTTTGAACTTTCATTCGATTGCTTTTATACCAAATTACTAGCTAAGATGATGGTGAATCAACGATTATGGTCTAGCGGTATCGGAGTAATCCAACAAGTAAAATAGTATCATTAAAAATGTTAACAACATTACTATCATACCAATAATATTGAGTGTGAAGATAATTATTTGTTATAGTCAATATAGCAAGCGTTGTAAATCAGATTACACTGTTGATGTTGGTTGTTTAAAATACATTTTGGGTGCTAACACGTCAAACATTTGCTAACAAGAATCCGCTACTTCCAACCCAATAAACATTAATTAGTTGGATGAAGTAACTTTTGCCATTGTATTTAACCTGTATTTTGTAATCACAATTTAATTACAACCAAGATCTGATATCTAGTGCGCAAACACCATATATTGTTACATTAAAATTTATATGATCTAATATAGAAACTCTTATGACAATACATGCACGAAGCATTAAATATATTACACTTTTATAAAAGAAGATAGCGAGCATTTGGTCACATGATGGGATATGATATGAGTATTACAGTAAGATTTAAGACCACAAAAAGAAGTATCAATACAATAGACTTTTCACATGGTCGACTCTGTGACACGCTCATACTCATTCAACAATTTTCCTTGTGGGTCACTTTTAGTTGTATTTTGAATAATAGTTTGAAAACTACAATAAATTAAAAATCAAAATGTTTTAAGGAAAATGATAATGAAAGTTTTAATGCTTTTCATTAAGCTAGACAAACATAATATATTTGTAATTAGAGCATAACGATTTTTATATCCCGTTAAATATTGGTTAAAGTACAATTATTTATAAATGTTCAAACATTTCAATAATAATACTTAAAGCCGTTTTAAAAAATATATGTTTTAAATAGTACGCGATTTTTAGGTTGGGTTGACTCAAGTAAATCTACAAACATCCACCGCACCTTTTATTTTCACATATTAATCAGTCAAAATTATAAAATACATTTTAATCAACCGGAGACTTAAACTAATAAGTGGTGAATTTAAAAATGTGGTTGGCTAATGTCATAAATTGATAGGTGTAGATTAAGAGAGATAAAATGTATAAGTAATAGTTAAAAAGTAAATGTAATATTATATCTTTATGTTTAGGTGTATATGGTGTTGTTACTTTAACTTTTATATTAAGTGGTCTAATTTACGTATATAACTCACTGAAAGCTAGGAAACCAAACATTGTTCATACCATTCAATTAATTAACAAAATCAATAGTTAAGAACTCGATCTAAGATTATTATAACATCTCGGCTTAATTTTCCGTAAGTTTTTTATGATTAGGCTAAATCAACTATTTCCTCCTAAATAGTTAAAAACCACCTTATGTTAATTGGTTACAAATTACTACAATTCCCATTCACATCTCTTCCACTTTTAAACGTGTCATGTTTATTAAAAGGTCTTATATTTAACGGTATTAGAAAAAAAAATCAACTAAAATATCAAGAATTCAAACTTCATTTGAGACATTAAATTGTTAATGTTTATGATAATTATATATAAAATATGTATTATAATTATATGTGTATTAGATTATAGATTTGCAGTTCTTTTAAAAAAGAAAACATGTCACGTTTAATTATTAGGTATGGAACGGGATAAGATTTATAGAGACCGTTGCTGTTACCATTTATAATATATGTAGAGCCCACGTATATATCTTAAATCCTATGACATGCATTTTTCACTACCCCTAAATACTCTCAATACCAACCATCGTCCCATTTGATGATTAAATGACACATGATATGTCATTCATGACACATCATATGTCATTCATGACACACCATACATTCCCCCTCCAAAGTTGATGAGATCCTGTGATAACCGATGCCCCATTGCACGTGTGTAACTTCCTTGCTTTTTAGTTCTTTGTACTACATTGTTTGGATTTCGACCTCACAACCATCGCATAAATGCATGTGGCATACCTACTTGATTGAAATATCCTTTCCATACCACTTGTAGTTAGCTTTATACTGTTTTGTAATAGTAAGTCGCCCATAAGCAGATGTACAAACGGGTCGGGTCAGCTGCATCCTAGAAAAGATCAAATTATGTAAAACAAATTTTTCTAAGCATGTTAATGATATTTTATGTTTTTGCCCTTTAGAAAAAATGAAAGGAGATTTTTATTGCCGTCTCAATAAAAATATCATCGATATCTGTTTGGAAACTCGTACGATACATATTAGAATCCATCCATATCATTTTAAATTTATTGCACATAATCAAGTAAACAAGCTTTATAATTCATCGTAACAACTCATGTACTATACGTAGTATATAAGAAATCTCTCATAAACGCTACGTAATGTATGAGACGACTTTATATTAATATTCCATAAGGTAAATAATCTTTTATAGTACTAGTATGAGTATCATGCCACAAACATATGTTATACTCCATCATATATAAAGGTCCAAGTAAGTTGTTAATCTAGAAACATGATAGTTATTCTATTATTTTATCTTCCAAATGAGAACTTACATCTATACACTTATTTTGTATTTGGAAATTCTAACGTTATATTTTATTAAATAAATTAATCAACTACAGTACTTCACGATAAGTAAGGTTCTACTAATTCATTTTACTCCGTAGTATTTTCAGTCCCCAAGTGACGTTGACCGGAAAGGTTGGCAGTTCCCATCAATGGAACTCAGATCACTTTCATCCGATGATCAATCTTTCTTTCATTTTTTGTGTCAGCTCAGTTCCATATCAACACTTTTTAAAAATATTATAAAAAGATTGAAATATTGTCAACAGATGATTGGTTATGAGAAATGCTGGATTCACCATTTACCAAAAATAATTTTACTATACACGAAAAAAAAAAAGACATTAAATTCCACATTTATTCCGTTTTCAAATTTCTTCATCAACAAGAAAACTGAAGATGGGAAGCGAAAGACGGGAGACGACGACGAAGTGGTGCCGATGAAAGATGGAAAGAACAAAGTAAGACGCATTTGACGCATGTAATTATGACTCTTAATATATGGCACATGCAAGAAGATTAAATGATTGATAGATGCTTCCTTTTTGAGAAAAAAAAAACATAAAAAAGAATAAAAAACTTCAAGATGCATCGACTTTCTTACGTCAAGTATCATTTCCCCTATCGCGTTTTTACCCGGCGTTAACAAGGGATATTTGAGATGTTCAAACTATACGTAGTCCAAGCTTACATTCCAAACTATAAGATATGATTTAGTAGTGTTGACGGTTTCAAAAGTTAAAATGAGTCGTAGCCAATTTTTTCATACTATCAAATAAATAATTTTTCTTACAAAAATATACGATTTAATAAAAAAAGTTGATCTAATTAGCAGTTTTAGACTCAATAACATACAAAATGAGTTAACCATTTATAGAACATGTAGTATTACTTGTTTTGACTCATAGTACTAACAGGAAAGTTGATCTTTTTAAAAACAATTACATTTCATATATCAAACAGACCCATATCATGTATTGCCCCTAACTTCTACATGATTCCGCCTCTGAATGTTGACCTATCTTGAGGCTTTAGGTTTGCATGTCGAGTTTTAAAATTGAAGGGTCAACCCTAAAGTATTCTCTCTTTGATTAAGTTAGTTAAATCATTGATCAAATTATTAAATATTAAAGCAAATTTTAGGGCAAATTATTTGAAAAGGTAATTTATTTGTCAAAATTTGACAATAAAAAGAGTATAATTTTTGTCGGTCTCTAAAAATCAAATTTTAAAATCGTCCTAAGAATTTAAGTTGTAATTTTTTTTTAATTAAAAGTAAAATTACTGTTGATTTTTTCTTCTTTCAACTTTTGACTGGTTTTAATCGATGGGGGGGGGGGGATTAAATATCATATCATATATTCAATTAATACATGACATTGTTTACCTAACAAACATACTATATAAACACTGATTTTACTTTTTGAGTATTTAAACTCTAATTTAATTTTGATTGTTAATTCCTTTTATGATACGATTTCAAAATGCGAAATCTATTAATAACACGATTTCAAAACGTTAAATCCTTTTATGACACATTTTCAAACTGAAACAGTAATTTTACTATTAATTGAAATTTTTAACAACTTAAATTCTTTTATGTTATACTTTCAGAATATAGGGTTTTTTTTTTTAAAGATATTGACAAAAGTAATATTCTTTTTTTTTATCTGTTAAACTTTAACAATTAATTATTCTTTCGAACTACTTGTTTCAAAATTTATGGTAATTAAAGTAGATAAATTGATTTTCTAAATTGGGCTAGAAACTTTGACGAAGTTGTGGGCTTCATGATGGTCCCGGATATCTAGATGTTGGCCTCATAGGAACAATTACCCATCCTAAAACATTCAAATAAGGGGTAAAAATGTAAAATCCCTCTATAATAGTTAATCCAATATTCATAAATCCTATTATTAACATCATCATTGTCCCAAAAAAATTGTTACCAACTATATTGAATCCGTAAGACAGAGTAATATGATACATGTAAATCAAAAGTTACCTAATTCATTCAATGATTCATATATATCATGCGTTAGAGTCTATACTTCAAAGATATTTTTTAGCTACATCTATCATTTTCAACGGCAAAAATAAGTGCAAATTCATACCCGCACACACCGGTATAGCATTATTGATTAGCATTGAAGAGTCAATTCAATACGTGTTTGTTGCACGAGACGTCAATTATTTTTTAATGCATGACAGAATATAGTTAGCTTGGCAGAGTTATTTTTATGTAATGACTATCTACTTATATATGTATCACTTTTATTATAATTATGTACAAGTATAAAAAAGCATGAATCAAGTGAAGTTGGTGAGTCGTACCATGTACAAGTATGTACTCTAGTAGTTCTTTTCTTCCCCCTTAAACCCTCTAAGAGTTCAAATGAGTTTCAACATGTATTTTTTGGGTTAGCCAGACGATCTAACTTTAATAGACTTTTTCTAACATGTTAATCCGGTTAGACCCATTTTGCCTATTAGTTTTCAGTAAATTTAATCTACAATTGAAATGGTATTATAAAAGTAGTGACAGTAGAAATGGAGGTCACCTAATTAAATAAATACGGTTTTATAATCATCCAAATAGATCATTCAAGTAAGAAAATTTGTTTTTTAAAGACCACCAATTATATATATATATATATAATAAATTAACCAACTAAGCTAGCTCAGTTGGCCACCAAGAGTATTTTTGGGGAGGTTGTTTCTTTATGCGGAAATCTCAAGTTCGAGTCTTTCCATTGGGGTTTTCCTTCTTGGTGGGAATTTATGGGGTTCTGCCCCATAAATACGTCGATTCGAGGCTGACAAAGACTATCTTCTGAATAAGGACTGTGAAATCGAATCGCTAATTATAGTCGTGTACTAACTCATCACTAAAAAAAATTATATATACTAAGTTAATAACAGTCGACCACTCCCAAGTTTGAGTCTATTTTGACGTAGGAATGACATAAATGATTCGGACACCATATTTTATTGGTGCTGCTAATGCATATCTAAACGGAAATGTTGAACTAAAAGCGCACTCAATTTCCCCTATTTACATACTTCAATGATCTTGGTACATATTACTACGTATTACATAAATAAATATAAATATACATAATAAATTAATTAATTAAAAAGAAGATCAAACAAGAGTACTTAAGAAGAAGAACAGCAACAAAAAGAGGCACGGTAATGATGGTTACCTTTTTAGCATTCACCGGGTACTCTCTTTATTTTACGTTTCTAAAAATTTAATTTAATAATAATAAATAATTAAATTAAATACGTACAACAGCGCTTCAATTATACACTTTTTAATTAACACAAACTCAGTCGCATCTTCAAAGCAAAGAACCGAATCGGATCAAAAATACTTGTCTTCAATCGTTTTCTTACTTCCATTTCAATTTTTCCTTCTTTTTTATTCCGTAATTCTCTCTTTTGTCTCTATGTGCTCTTTACTGACTTTAAAAATATGTTTTAATAATGTTGTTACTCCTTTTCTAATGCTTGATTATTTAATAATTAACCGCAGTGTTGTGGCTCTAGTGATGATTTGAATAATGGCTGGTGAAATTCAAGAGCCGTTACGATTTAATTTTCAGGTAATTCTGTTGTTACTAGATCTGATTTATATATATGATTCAACTTGTGTTATTTGATTACCGTAATTTTAGTGTTTTTCGTTCATTACACCAACTTAATTACCTGATTTTTTTTTCTAGTCTAGTAAATAAACACCCAAATCTCACTGTTAACTTCATATTTAGTATTTTGAGTTGAAATATGTAAAAAAGAGAATACAAATATATAATGAGAAAAAAGAAGATACAATTGTTTAAGTTTTTTGTATTAGTTTATAGTTTGGTTTATAGTTGAAGTGGTTCTAATAGAATATGAAGTAATTATGGAAATTTAGAACGGGTTAGTTAATTTTATTGTTAACTTCATATATATATGATGATCAGATTTAATTTGGGCAACTGTTTGTTGCAACAAATCATAATATCATTAACTTGAAGTAATTTCTAATTTAGCACCAGAATATGAGAATTAGATACAGTCAATACTCACAAGTCACATGTATATATGTTTGATGCTAATGACATGAGCAATCTAAAATGAAAGTGGTTTCACGCTCTATTTGAGTCTTAATATTTGGATATCACTTCAATTGGACAGGCAGACCTCTTGCAGTCTGGTTCAATCTCATTTGGAAGATTCGAATCTGAATCATTATCATGGGAAAAAAGATCATCCTTTTCGCACAATCGCTATCTTGAAGAGGTCGAGAAATACTCAAAACCAGGTTCAGTTACTGAAAAGAAGGCTTATTTCGAGGCTCATTTTAGAAGGAAAGCCCTTTTGAAGCAAAGTGCTTCTGAAAGCCAAACAGTTGATAATGATGACCCACAAGATTTACAAGATATAGAAAATGACAACGACGTTAAGCATTATACTTGCTTTGATAGTAGTCCTCGTAGTTCTAGTCATTCCAATAATGATGAAGAAACTGAGAAATGTGTAAACAAAAATGTTGAAACTTTATGTTCTGAGAATGGTAATGCAAGCATCCATGTTACGAATGTTGATGAAAGCCGGTGTGATTTAGAGTTAGAAGTCTTATCTGCTGGACATAATGATGAGTCTATGATGAAGAATGTTGATCATACTGTAAGCCATCCAGAGCATTTTAAGGTCAAAGAAACACATCAGAGTGGAACTGAGAATGTCGTTTTAGTCAAAAGTGAAGAAAACGTTGAAAGTGAAAGTGTTGACTCTCGATCTCAGCGAAAGTTACCTTCCAAGGTGAGTCTTTGTTGAATCTTGATTACACTTTAGCTATGTATATTTGTGTATAACTATTTATATCTCTGTTCTTAAACCCTTTTCTTCAATTGGATTTAGGTAAGGCCTGCATCAGAAACAAAACACCCAAAGCCAAAGTCGAAGGCTCAAACCAGTTTTCCTCGCGTTCAAAGAGTCGTTCCTGGTGAAGCACACAATGCTTCTGCTAAATCCAAAACAAGGGAAAGTAAAGGTTTGCTTATAAAAGAAAAAGAAAAGAAATCACCTCGACCCGCTACTCCCCTTGCACATTCAGTGAGAAAAACTCCAGAACCAGAAGTGAGTGTTAACAATTTCATAAACTATACTAATCATTTTTTCACATAATAAGTTCAAAAATTTAACGACATCAATTATGATATCGTTCTGGTGCTAATTATACTTGTTCAACACACATACACACGTACAAAGTTACACACATTAATGATATTGCCATCCGTCTAAGTTACAGAATGAATTTCTTCTATTAGGAACCCAATACGAGCTTTCCAAAGGTGAAAATACTTCCACCAAGTAAAAGGTATCCTGTTTTGGTCTATAATTGGTCTTCTCGTGGTTATACAATATACAAGTTGCATCAATTTCATTGATTATACTTTTTGCAGCGTTGTAAAAGAATATAGATCAGAAAACACAATGGTAAGGAAATCACCAGTAACAGAGAAGTCTCTTACTGGAGCACGTCAAACTGTCAACAGGTTTGTAACCATATAAAATGTTATTTTCGGGAATATATGTACAGTGTACTTGATTACTTACGCTTTCGAATACTTTTTACATCTTTATGCACATGTTTTCTTTCACCTTACAGGGCTAAACATCCTGTTATTACTCCAAGTAAACCACACATCAATCAGAGTGCTGCAAGTTTTACTTTTAGGAGTGATCAACAGGCAGATAAAAGGAAAGAGGTAAGAAGAAGTAATTATGAGTATTTGTATAAGTCTATACTTCATCATGAGTAGAACTAAGTATAGAAATATCAGTTTCATGTGAGATTCGAGGTATGATTTTGTGTACTTGACGAATTTTGCATAACTTATTGAGGATGAGAATTTAGGGTCGTGAAAGTCAAAGCTAAATCATATACTTAGCCTTTGATCAACAAATTTCTAATATGCTTTATACTTTTTTTGTTTGACGTATTTATAAATAATCAATTGTTCGATTTCCATGAGATTGATTACATCATTCTAATTCTAGGAAAGAAGGGCTGCTGAGATCATGCAATCCCGAAAGAGTCTCAACTTTAAAGCAACACCAATGCGTTCTTTATACAAAGAATCTTCCCATTGCTCAGAGAAAAACAAGGTAAATTGATTACAATTTAGTGATTTACTAATCGTTTCCATGTTTCTAAAGAATTTGTGATGTAACACATACAGTGGCGTAGCCAGGAATATATGTTAGGGTGGGCCAAATATATAGCACAAACTAAAAATGATTTTGAAAGATAATAAAGATTAAGAAGGTAAATTTTGTTCATCTAAAATAAATCGAGAAGTCGGAATTTCATAGACATAACATATTAATGGGCCAAAACAACTTTATTTTAGGTGAACTGATTTCTTGGATGGACCAAGATAGCATTTTTTTTTTAAATTCAGGCTACCCGTAACAAAATCATGTATACTAAAAACATCCTTTGGGTGGGCCACGGCCCATCTTACTCATAACATGGCTCCGCCACTGAACACATATGCATTGCAAATTTCAGGTTATATCAACTAGCAAGACGCCCAATAGACCACAAACCGCTACTATGACCACACACACCAAGAGATATTTATCAAATTCTACCACGTCATCAACCCCTAGACCAAGCTCTTCAACTTCATTTACCAACAGAAACCGTCCTTTAGAACCTTCCAGAAGAGTACAAGAGAAGAAAAAGGACTCGAGTTCACAGAAACAAAAAGAGCCTGAGTCAACAAAAGGACCACGAGCTAGAGATACATTAAGGAGAACTAGTCCAAGGCTGGACCACGTAGCGGTAAGTGTTGCTACTTGAACCGTGTTAGATCATGGTGTGGTCATGTTGGTTGTAGTAGTTGGTTGTTAAGAAATAAACATGTGGGAATGTACCAAGTAAGTTGTACCTACAAATCTCTCAAGGTAGATTAAATGACTAAAGTACCCCTTTATATGGGAATATATTACAGTAAGATTACAAGTGAATGGCCATCAGTTGACTAGTTAAAATATATGGATTCCAGTATGTATAAAAATGTTTAAAAGTGCATGTCTGCGAGGGTAGACAAGATTGTCATGTATTCTGGATTGAAGGTGCACAATACTGGGTGTCGGCTCATGAAAAGTATCGATCTTGGCTTGGAGAAAGGGACTGATATTGAGTAATCATTTCAAATATATACATTTGCTTTAAAACAGGACTTGATTCAACGATATAGAACTTCTAATGTCAACTTGATACCACTATATGGACGGCCATGGTTCCGAGAATCCTAAGTACAAATTTTCTTCTTTTATTTATGTAGCTGCTAGAGTGCTAGCTATCCATTGAAAACATTAAAAATAGCATACTAGCATCTAAAGTGTAAACATTAGGGATGACTCATATATATCAGGCATAAAGCCATAAAGGACTAAACTTCGGCCAGGCCCGAAACTAACTTGATGAACTTTCAGGCTCTTATTCGGGTCCTGGACCAGACTATTCTCTGGTCAGTCTTGGGTCGGGTCCTCGACCAGTCTCATTTTCTGGCCCGTTTGTCCACTACAGGTATACATGTGTTTCGCACTTTCGCTGTGCAATAACGACCATCAATGATAAATCATAATGAAAGTATACAACCATAAAAATGGGCTACTTCTAATTTAAGTACTCATCCATAAATACAACGATGTCATCAAAAGTTGCAATTTTTAAAATTTTAAATTCTTATCTTGGATAATTCTAGTTGCATTGATTACTACAGTTCAGTACTGCATATTATTAAATAAAGAGTATCTAGGTAATACAATTTGTTTAGACAATTATAACGTAAAAAGGGATGATTTAGATCATCAAGGATTACTCCTTTGCACAAAAGAAAACTATAAAGTAGAACTTTGTTAGTTTTTGAAAAGGTAAAGTAAAGCCACTTAAAAAAACCCATCGACTTTTGAATCCATAGTATACAATTCAAATTCAAATACTTGATATAAAAAACAAAAAATTAAGCAACTTTTGGTGCACATAAGTGTGAGCAGAACAAATTGTACTTGATCAACTTTTGACTATAAACAAATGGCTTTGAAGGTATAGAGAAAAAAATAATCACCTAAAAAGCAACGTTCTCTAAATTTGCAGTTTTCTTGTACCTTATTTTATTCATAACGAATTATATTGTTAGCCTGCTCTATGGAAAAGCCAAAACCATAGTCATAAAAGAATGTAAATTAATAAAAAATCAAAGACTTTAGATTCCAAAAACCAACTAGTGTGCATCAATGATTATAAACAACAACAATAAAAACACTGTCCGGATAACATTGTGATCAACAAGACTAAAATAAAGAAAAAGTTGTCAACATTCTTTTAACACTAGAAATCAACATGGTGGCCCTTCTTTTATGATCATTTCTTCATCACATTCTTTGTCTCTACTTTTTCATCGATTACCATTTTTGCCCCTTCTTCAACGTTTGTACCACCATAATTCAACTCATATCATTCACGTTTGCATAGAAAGAAACATCAAATTTCAAGAATTTCATGCATGGTAGGGTGATATATACGACGCCAGCTTAATAAATGAGTTTCAAGAATGAGAAAGCAAGAAGATGGATCAAGAAGATCGCGATTGTAGATTGTATTTGACTTCCCGTTGATGAAGGTTGATCAGTTTTATGAGGCGGTTTTCTGTAGTAATAAGGAAACCATGGAACTATAGGGTCTGGTGGTAGGGGTCCACCGCCGTAGTAGTTAGGGTTGGGAGGGTTATATGGAAATATAGATGAAGGTGGACGGAAATTCCCACTTTGTGAAGGCGGCGGGAAAATAGTTGTCGGTGGTGTGTTTCCAGTATTGCCACCACTACCACCAGTACCGCCACCAATTGGTGGCGGGTAGCATGGATATGGACACTCCTGACCCACCACTGAATTTAGGGTTGTGTAGAGGAAGAAAAAGGTGGAGAGAATTAAGTAGAGTTTAGAGGCCATTTGAAATGAAAAATAGAGAAAATGGGAGTGTGGTATGAAGTAGATAAATGAGAAGAAGAAAAGGCCAAAGAGGGTAGGCGAGTTGTTTGTGTGGAAATATACTAGTTAACAAAAAAGGTGAACTTCATGAACTCTAAGAGAGAAAAATTGCAATATTTAGGGTTCACTTTCGTTTATGGTGAGGGGCCACATTTGCACATCATGCATAATGACCGAGTCATGTTAAATTTGGTTAAAAGTAACACAGTTCCGAGTCATGACACTGTCTAACTCGGTTGAGTGAACCTTTATTATTAATTAGGAGCCCTAGTTGGTAGAGACATTATAAAGGAGAATTCACAATCGAAGACAAAAAAGGAAGGATTTCGTTATCTTTGTTTTATCACTGATTTGTTAGCAACTTATAATACCCATTGCTATTAACTACATATGATTTAATGATCGATTGAACTGTTCAATAATTTGTTAAATACCCGAAACGTTATTTTGATCCAAAAAAAGGAATTTTCAAGATGAGTCATATTATTCAGATAATATTTGAGACAGAAAGAATAACTACTATTTAATCAGCAATGTGTAAAATGAATAATTTCATTTCATTTTAATATATATTTAAAAATCAAGGTATAGTTGTCCATTATGTCTTAATAATTCTAGTAACAGAAATTGGCAAATGTCATTCATATTTAAAAGACAAGGTGACAAATCGAACTTTTAACCTACATGTTGTCGTAATTGGCAAATAATTGTGGTTTTGGCGGCATTTAACTCATCATCACATGGTTGTGTTCTTCTCCAAATTGAGCAACTTATAATTCAATTAGACCCTTAAATGTCATATTTACAGTCTAAGCAAAACTCGTTCGTTCTTCGTCATAATGATCTTTGTAATAAAGCTTTTGTAAAACTTACCAAGTTATGATTAATGAGTAAATTATCATAAAGATGAAGGATCGTCTCTAAATTTTTAGTTCATGTGTTAAATCTTAAAATATGACGCTAAAAGTAATAAAATGGTGATAATTTTTAGTACTTATTAATTCATGTAACCAAACGGATGAGGTACATATAATATTCTCTTTTCTAATGAGAATACGGATTCATCATTTTTCATAGTTTCCACAAAAGATTTCATGCTTGCATGGTTAACTAGCTTTTGATTATCATCTACATCATCATCACTTATATTTTGACAAGAAAAATGATACTTGTGCCTTACAATATACAATTATTGGTAAACACAAATGAGATAATTAGTAGAATATATGTGTGAGAAATTGAAAGGATTAGGCACACAGTAGACATAAATTGTTAGACATGTATAATAATACTCTTTTGATAATCATTATGCATGTATTAGTTAATAGTTATCTTCGTCTACATTTTCATTGTCACTCTCTAAGATATGATCATTCTTCACATTTTGGTTATCATGATGTATATTTAGTTATCAATATCTATAATTTATTATTGGCACCTTAAAATATGTAATCAAGTCGGTAATCGCACACATTACAAAGCTATTGAAAACTGGGTGCACAATGTCTATTTGTGACCTTTAAGTTTGTTGTTATTTGCTCATGACTTGTTTGAGTCTATTTTTTCTTCTTGGGGATTAGAGGTTATAAAGGTTTAACAAATGTCTTTTATTTTTTAATCTTTTACAGCAATGTCCAATCTATCATAAAGGTGTTTAGCTTAGCTTTTCAAGTTGGGCTTAAGCGATAAAAAAAATCTTAAAGAGTCGTTTCAGCTTTTCAACTTACACAAGCACAATTGATTGTTTTATGAAGACTTTGAAGATTGACGTAAACTATCTCCAATCTATAGATGATATTATAAAATCTTACTAAGTATAGGGATAGTTATTAGTTATTATAGTCAAGTTTTTTAAGATGTAAATTATAAAAATAAATATTTTATTTTTATTTTTAATTTCAACATATTTATATTTTAAAACAAAAATTAATATCAGAATAATTATAATTTTATTCGTTATAATACGAGCTTGATTTTTTTTTAAATATATATATATATACATATTATACACAACTTAAATTTGTGATACACACTAAAATTTTATTGTGTGTAGTAAAATTATTATTCACAACAACTGTATGTAATTTTTGATACTTTTATTTGTGTATCGACTGTATAAGTTGACACGTGATATCATTACAAATTAATACATCACTAAAATACATACAACAACAATAAATTAAAAATTCATTATATACTGTATGAGGAATGATCCATAGGGAAGCTTCAAAATTTGGGGAAGGAGGGAAGTAAATCTTGGCCCTTGATTTTTTTATTAAATAACATTTTTAACATTCATTGGTGATGAATGTTAAATTTTGAAATTTTTTTTAATTTTTTTTAATTTTTTAAAATTCATTTATAATGAAATTAATGGTTGAGATTTGCTTTCCTCCTTCCCTAATTTTTTTGCTTCCCTATTGATCTCTACCCTGTACTATATAATCTAATAATTTATTATATATTATGAATGTTAAAATATATATAATTGTACTTTCTTGCACTTAACGCCCCTAAAAATATGATATAATGGGCATGAAAATACAAGGTCAGTACCCACGTGAAAAGGAGATGCATTCAATAAATGAGGGCATTGAAAGAAATATGCACTGCTGAATGGTTTAGAGGATATCATGACAAGGAATCGTTCAGCTGCATATATTCGTCTTTCAGCACTATAATTCCATTCAGAGGCCACCAACAACACACTGTATGCTGGCCGATTTAGCATTCAGTGCTGAATTATCCCATTCAGCTGTAATCAAACATAACCTAAAAAATATTACAAATGATGAGGATGGCAAGTGTAATTAACAAACTCTAAGGAGGGTTCGTGAAAATCAGAAATACTACAAGGACAAAAATTGTAATTTACCCAATTATCAATTATTGGTTAAGATATTATTATAATATCAGCCTCCCATTCCTAGCAACATTTTACAACTTCTACATCAAATCCCAAAAACTATAATGTATAAATCATAGCACATGATCTTATCGATGCAACCAAAACGCAAAATTAACAAGGAAATAAATAGTGCTATTTAAGATAAAGCTAATACACTGTTAAAATTTAATTTATCTGCATTGATAATTGAATAATAGCACATGATATTGACTTTTGATTCTTGATTCGCGTATAGTTTGGACGCATATCTAAATTGCCCCTACAGAAAAGCCCAAGTTCTGGACCGGACCTTTAAACTAGGCTCCAACTTACTAAATACATATACATGTTGTTGGGCCAAACAACATGTATATTCAAGAATAAGATACAACAATACTCATCGATCATGTACGATTGTTTAATTTTACAGGCGTTATTCGGTTAAATTATTTAGGATTCAAATTATTCAGATTTTTAAGTTTATTATTTAATTCATAAATTAAATTATTTGAGTTTTTAAATTATTCGGGTTCAGATCGGATTTCGGGTAATGAGTTTTACCCGAATAAGATGATATATTTAATTTTCACATCTCGAACAAAACTTAAATTTTACAAAACAAAAATAATAGCTTCATATAAATCATCACAATCATAAGTAACGAATATGTATATTATATATAAATAGATTCATATAAATAACTTATATATAGTTATATTTGTATATTAAATAGCTTTTGCGGGTTATTTGGGTGACTCGAAATTTAAAATATCTGACTTGTAGTTTATTTTTGAACAAGATTCGGGTAACTTGAATTTGGGTTCAAGTGGCTAAATAAGTTTTAAATTTGAATTGTTGTATATAAAAAATGTAATAGAAATTGAAAGAAAAAAAAAAAAATAATGGAAAATGACAGAGAGGAGAAGGTTGGATGGAGCTAGATGTTATAAAAGTTGATATCAAAAATAGATCAAAACAAACACTCTAAAACTTAAGATAAAACAATTATAAAAACATTCAAATGATAATGAGAATTTTTGTGAAAATGGAGGAATCGTTCATAACCGTTCATTTTTATTAAGATAATAAAATCTTACATGTGATAATTGTTTTCAAAACTCACTAAAAAATATATAAAAAAGCTCGTTAAAAGTATATTATGTGAGATGTCTAATTGAAATGAAAAATGTTAATTTTTATAGTGTAATTTTTATAATTTTTTAATTAGCTACTTTAAAATATTTAATTTTAAATAAAGCGAGTAAAAAATGATAATTTTTCAAATAGAACTCTTCTACTATACTTATATTCTCCAAAACAAAATAAATTGTACTCGCTTCAACTCTCCTCGTCACTATGATACTTAGCTAGGTTAGTTGTTTTTAAAGAGTATAGAATTTATTTTTGGAAAAAGGTTTATGTACGTAGATAAGGCCATGCCATGAAGTGGAAATGCTGTTTGTCCAAAGGGTAAGAGAAATGGACATGTCAGCATATAGGTTCGTAGTATATATATCATGAATGTGTCCCGACGTTCTGATTTTGATTGATCTGACTCAACTGAAAACAAACTCTGATTCCTTCTTACCTTCCTAATTTCACTTTCTTTAAGGCCATGAAGTTTTAAGGAATTTTGTTACCGTGTTATAATTGTAAAAGCTCTCTAATGAAAACTTTCTTCTCGAGTGTTTTACTATTATAAATGAGATTTGATAAGTCATAGATATATTAGATCTTATGTTTTTTGATTATTTTATTACCATTTTAACGAACTTTTTGTACCGAAAATATATCAAGCATGTACTAGATGACTTTGGTTTATAAATTCATTCTACAACTATCCCAAGGAATATGTAATGAAAGCAAATGATATCCTTATGATCACTATTCACTAGCTAGTGAAAAGAAGTTAAGTGCACATTGGTCTCACTTTACAACCCAAAATATAGAATATGAATGATTATATATTGATATTTAATAAGCCCATCTTATAAAAATCCAAACCTTTAATTAAGCACATAACCAATTTAGTTAATACTCTTAGTATAGTATTTGCATGTTAATTAATTTTTTTGAACATTAATTTTTTAAGGATAAAAAGGTTTAATCATTAGTTAAAACATAGTTTACTTTTTGTTCTTGCAATTTTGTGAGAGGTACTATAACAACATCTAAATAGGGATGGAAGTAGAGACACTAGTAATTATAGGGACCGTATTATTCGGTATGATGTTGCTTTCATAGGATTTCATATTCATCCCCGTACCACAATGTCCCACCACAAAATCGGTTTCATCGGTACTTGAATTTGCTTAATTGAACAAAAACCACATAAATGTTAACACTAAAAGGAATAAAAAAAAGAGAGGAAGTAACAGCAAGGATAATCAATACAAAGTCAAAATATAAACAAAATAACTTGTTTTTATATAAAATTATATAGAGGACACTTTAATTAGTTTGATTTCCAAGAATCCAAATTATTCCAAGTAACTTAACATAAGGCCACAATAATAATAAGATGATAATCGAGTAGGATTAGATATCATATATAACCCTATTCACAACAATTAATAAATAATTTTATTTAGTAACTATTTGCTACATAAAAATTAACTATTGCAAGTGATTCACAAAAAGCTATTTTTTTCTCTTAAAATCAGAATCTTCTTTCTTCTAGCAACTTTTAAGTCCATGTGCCCTTTCATTTTGCCTTCAATTCCCATATCAAATTTACCAAAAAATAAGCATACCGATTGATCCAGCGGCAAGCAGAAGCGGCGGGCCCAACACGGCATGACGGTGGGTAGATGAATGGGCATAAGGGTCGACGGGATAAATATTCCCTGGTGGGCCACTTATGTAAATGTATGAAGGTGGTGGTGGGCAGGTAAGGCCGGGAGTTGCGGATGGTTTCTTGGGAGGAGGTGGTGGTGGAGCAGTGTAGCATGGTTGGTTGCAAGGGCAACCACCACATTTTAATTGGTCACCGATTGCTCCACTGATGGTTGTGTCGGTGGTGGTAAGTTTCCAAGGGCTTGTTGCTTCGGTTGTAGCCAAAAACGCGGTAGCTAAGATGAGAAGGAAGATCGAGGACGTCAACATGGTGGTGTTATGATTGTTATTGTGTGTTTGGATAAGGAGGAAGTGGTGGTTTTTGGAGAGAAAGTGAAAGAAGAAAGAATATAAGAGTGGAGAGGAGTGGAAAGGAGGTTTTATTTTAGTAAGAGGGGGTGATGGTGCAAGGGCTTTTCACTATTCGGATAAAATCAAATTATTCGATTAGATAATTTGGATTAGACCATATAGTTTGGTAATTGGATTTTCGGATTGGTTTGTACCATAACTGAAATTACTAGTTTGGATTATGGATTGGTTTTGATTACTAAATTTCAAACCGGATTATCCAAAGAAATCGAATAAGAAATAATTATTAATTTTTCTAACATTATATATGCACATACACATACAAAACAGTTTTGTTGTAATTCCATATTTTGTGGATTGCTTACTGATTTTGGTTGTGCTATCTATTGATTCTGATTCTGATTCTGATCCTGATCTCTTATAGTAGCATTTTATAGCAAAATTTCTAACTTCTCCCATCCAAGTGTTCAATCATCCAACTGATCCAAGTTTTCAATCTTGTTGGATATTTTATTTTCCAATATTTATAAGACTTCTTTTATGCTGTAATAATTCATATCTAAATTTTGATGGAAATGTTATTCACATTAAATTTGCAGTTGAAAAGTAGCATGTTTGAATCTTGATAGTCAATATACAGGATTTAAGCAGTATTGCATAATTTGATTCAGTATCTTCATCTGAACCGACGAAACATGTGCATTACGAAGCGTGATGATCTTTCTGGTATGCAATTGAGTGGAAACAAAGTTGACTAACTTGAATTCTTATTAGCAGATGCCGTTGCACAAGGAACAGACTGCATAATAACTATTGATGGCTTTCAAAGCAATCATTTTCGTGCAACGGCTGTCGCTGCCAAGTATCTGAACCTAGATTGTTTTCGAACACTACTAACCTCAAAGGTTCTTATATATAAACCTTCTGTCCATTTTTATAAAGGTGGCAATATGGTTGGGTTGGGCCAGTTGGGTAATACTTCAGATCAGGGACAGTTTGAAGCGGGTCGATTTTGGTATGGGTCAAAACAGGATAGTTCAAGTGGGTCAACCCGGAAAACACTTTATGTCCATTTCCTAAATATATGGATAAATACACATGATTACAAAAACCATATCATTACAACTGTTATATAGAATTTTTTTGCATTAAAAATGGACTACAGGTGTCTATCAACCTGTTACCCGAACCCTTATTACAAAAACAATCTAAAGTTTTTTTAAGTGTGTTCGGATATGGAAGTCATTTTGTATTAAGGGGCGAAAGAATATATGTAATGAATACGTTAAATGAAACAAAAATTATTTTATAAAACATATTTAATGTCCATGTCAGTATCTTCTTTTGTTTATTTGATAGTGGTGGTATAAAGTTTACAAAGCTTCAAACGTTGTTAGCAAATATATGAATAAACAGGAATGTGTTCTTACTTGCTTTACTTTCAGACACTTACTAGTTTGTTGAAAGAAAAGTTCATAAAAAGAAGGAAGAAAACCGCATGTCATACAAGTTGGCGGATCAAATTCTCGGGGGTCCTGGTGAGATTGAAATTTTGACGTCTACATCCGTACTTGATATTAAAGTGTAAATAGTCAATTAATCATAAGATGTTTGCGTGTTGACAAATTCAAGTATTTTGGACCCCCTTATTTACCTCTGTTTCTACAGTGCTTAAGTAAAAACCAAATCGTTAAAAAACGATGAAATCAATTGTTTCACGGTAGTTATTCAAGGGTATATGAGATGTTTTTGTTTGTGCAGGGGATATATTGAAGCAATTAGGGAGATTGAATATCAATCCCTTAAGGGCACGTTTGGTAGGAGTGAATCGCGAGAATGGAATCGGAGTAGAGAATGAGAATGCAGAGAAAGAGAATAGACATTAAATTATGAAAATTGTTTTCTTGTTTGGCGCCAACTGAGAATCAACTTGAGAAATAGGCCAAGGAATGATTCTCATGTTTGGTTGTGTCGAGTGATATGAAAATGAACTTTAACTTACGTATACTTTTCCAATACAATCTAATTTATCAATTGAACTGACGAAGGCAGTGCAAGTGAAAATAAATCCCACTTTTTTTATAGCTCACGACCCGGCACGAATATATCTCTTAGATGGGCGGAGCAATTCCATTCCAGTCGTAGCCTCAATGCCATATACAATGAAAGTCTTCTTCACTGTAAAACATGACTAATCTACGGTTGCTTAAAGATTGAAATATATAAACTTGTCTACGATTTCAATGACAGATTTCACATAATTAAAAGACAAAGAAACCTAAAATGTCAAAGTTGAAAAAAGCAAACTTCATCAGACAATGTTAGCGTTTTGTATTTACTGTAGATCTAACACTAGTCGAAACAAAGTCCCCATTGTTGAAACGAAGTCACAGTAGTTGTAATGAAGTCATGGTATCGAAACGAAGTCCCGATTGTTGAAACGAAGTCACGGTAGTCGAAACCAAATCCCGTTTGTTGAGACGGAGTCACGGTATCGAAACGAAGACCCGGTTGTAAGAATTGAAAGTTTAAAACCTTTTGCGTGCTTTGCATTCGTTTTCAACAATGAAAATTTGCAGAAGAATTTACGTCGTTATTGTATTCAACCTATAAACAAAAACGAAAACAAAAAATTGAAAATGAAACAATAAACTCTCTTCACATTATTAATTTGGTGTGCACCAATAAAAAATATAATCAAAGTAACTAAAAGAGAAAGTGCAACTAAATAATAGCAATAAGATGTGTAATGACCCAAATACAAATAAAAGAGGTGCTTATAGGTTATATGGAAGAAGAAATTGAAAATCAAAAGAGGTGTGTTTACTTGAATAAAAATAGAGAGGAAGAGCAGAACATAGGAGAACAACAACACCATTGGAGGGCAATAATGTGATAATGTAAAGACAAGCACAGCCAGCGAACCGCAAAATCCACGAAGAAGATGATAAGAAGATATTTAATTGGGGCTAGGGTTTGTAAATCGCTCGGAGAAAAAATTGGGGCTAAGGCTTGAGAAGTTATTCTATCTGTGATAGCATGTGCGTCGCACATGATTTTCATATTTATACTCGGTTTATTCTCCGTGTTTTTGAATTGCAACTTCATTCTTCCGTAGAACGAACTCATGTCTAATTGCCTCATTCTCTCCCTTTCTCCATGTCTTTTAATAACTAAGGGGGAAAGAGAATCGAAAATTGATTCTTCGTTTCCATTCTCCTACTCAAACAAACGGGGGAGAAGCCATCCACGGGGAATCATTCCGTTTCTATGTTTTCCATTCATCCCTACCAAACACACCCTAAAGGGACAATCAAAACAAGCTTTGATGATAGTATTTCTGCATGTGGCGAATTATTTTCAGAAATATAGTGTTTCATAAAAAACATTATGAGAACTATTGGGTTATCAAAAACATTTTTAGAAATAGTGAAATCGGGTGTGCCAATTTCAGATAGTTGATAGAGAAACATCATACGCTAACGAAACATATACTATACTCACTTGTTCACCATTTCAGAAAATGTTTTTGAAAACCCAATAGTTCTTATAATATTTTTGAAAAAGAATCGCATCTTGCAGGTTTTACTCATCTACGTGGTTTAACTTCTTATTTTCTATCTTTAGCATGAATTTGTTATATCAATCATCACTCTAAGATACTTGACTTTTAGTGGTGGTACAGTTGCTCAATTTCAACATGGCTAAATGAGCTTAAATTGAAAGTACATTTTACATCTGTTATTCTGATTTTAATTTCCTTAAAACTTAAGAAACCGAGTTTCCTGATTTTACATGCTAATCACAGGTTACTGCATAATGTGTATGTGATGACCCAGACTACTTTTATGACTATGTCCAAGGTCTACTTGATGGACTTGAGGCTGGGGTCCTGTCACGTGATATAGTCAAAATCGTAAATGTATGATCATTCTCTACTCATTTACTGATAAATGGGTCAATTTGGGTTTTGGTTTTACCTCACGGGTCAAATGGGTTCAGCAAAAGGATTTAAATATAAAAGAAACAGGCCAAATGGGTCAACTGGGATGAAAGTCATTGTAAATATATTCAAATACACTAAAACTGACCAAATTGCATCATCAAAAACTGAATAATAATGTTGTCGGTCGAACCCGGCCCGCACCATTTCGACCCAAACTTAAAACTACGTGTTTTAATGTCCTACTTGGCCATTTTGCCACCTTTAGGTAATATTAAAACGTTTCAGGGCCGTGGATGCATAATTGCGTGAGGGCTTCTTGTTATTATGACAAAATGAATATAGACATAGGTTTTATAAGCCTTCATGTTCTTCTTAGTGTGGTTTCTAAGGTAGTGTACTGTCTATACAAGTAACAAACATTGTCGTGGTAAGGCGGCTAATGGAATGATGAAAGATATGGCACAAAATGGAAGAAGCCGATGGCACATTGTCAAGCATGCCATGTTTATCATTCGTCTGCTAGTGCTGACTAATGTCAAGCCCATCCAAATCATCGTTGATGCCGTCATCTTGAGGTATACAAGTAACAACTCTATTCGTGCTATCAATATAAAATATTGGTATTACGCTTACTTTGAAACTAATGTCATTTTTACTTTTGTAGAACTATCAGGTTTTCAGACTGAAGGGTCATATGGTTATTAAAAATTGAATTAAGTTTTCAGAGGCACGTGTTCTTGGATAACTTTTTTAAATATAATACGTAAGAAAACAAAATTTTGACTTAGTAGTAATATGTAGTGAAACATATATCGTTTTTGCATGTTCCTTACCTCAGTAATAATATGTAGTGAAACTATATACATATATATATGACACGTCCGGATACGGCTCCTGTAATTGCAGCTATACCTACAAAACAGATGGCTAAGAGATCTTGGATAGTTCGTTTTCCAGGTGCATCTATAAATGAATTAAATGGATTAAAACAATGTGTATGATCGTTGAAAAAGAAATCCAAATGGATATAATATAAAGATTTCTGCACTTACTAATTAAAACGGTTATAATTTTATTTTTTCATGCTCGTTTCTTCCTCAAATATATTCCCCACTCGGTGCTATGGCTTAAAGGACAGAGAGATCGACTGATGAATCCAACTTATTTTTCATCCTTATGTTATTGTGCATAGCTTTTCACTTTTTCAACCAGTTGTATATGTACATGTAAGTATGTTATGTGTGTGCAAAACTGATGAGTTGGTGCGTGTTTTTATTGATAAATGCAACATGATTTTTACCTTACTAATTTTGGGATATTAAGCCCCAGTAGAAGAGTAATCATTTTACTAAGCTGAACATAATTGGATGAGATTATGTATTGCAAATATCACTTGCTCTGTAAATTCCTCTTTTTACTTTTTATTACTTTACTCTTGGTGTATAATCATCTCTCACCAATACACTTACGTTACAGGGATTGGGTAACCAGCACATAAGCATCTCCCTGTTGAAGTAGGTAATTTAAACGACTACAAAGCTGAGCATCAAAGTGATGATCATATAACTGTCAAGCTATTACTCTAGCATTATCATTGAGTAATTGTTAGCTATTATTGGAGCATTAGTAGCATAATAAACTAGTATTATTAGGAGAGTTAAGTTAGTTGTTTTAAGGACTTTTCTGTTTCTTTTTGTAGCCTATTTATAGAGGCACTTTTTATTGAATAAAAGGAATGTGTGAGAGACTAAATTTACTCCAACACTCCCACTGTGTATATACAGTTTTAAATGACGAAAGAACCTTCTATATACTAAAGGTATGGTCTTCCTATATTCTATAAAAGTACATATTACTTGTATATTTTACTTCTCATTTTGTACATGTGGTCTGCTATATTTCTATCCAAAAGTCACTTTTTCTGCTGTAAATTTTAATGGTTAGGCTTGTTGGTACTTAGTAAATTTGATTGGGATGTTTATATTCAAATTGGATTGTTAGTGAAAGCGTATGTAATTGAAGTACAACGTGAAGTTTTGACCGCAGTGGAATGCTAAAATGCCATCATACGTTTTTCTTGCATATTACAGATGATGGGGCCAAGGGTCCTAGGTACAGATATAGGATGCTTCATATTCTTTGGTGTTCTTGAAAAACAAAGGAGGTACTCTTAGAAAGGTTCCATGCAAATTAGAATTCCAACAAGTTGGATTAACATATTGGCTTTTCATGTTGCTGTAAACTTGTGTAAAATCAAGATTTGTTGTTTGGTTCTAGCCTTCTTGGATTGACCCAAGACCGGTCTTAAAAAGCCGGTTTATTTTAGGATCAGAAACAACACTCCGAAAATGATGTATTTATATTTTGTGTATGAGTTTGATTTAGAATGTAATTGTTTACATGACTGGTTATGTTGTATTTGAATCGTTTACATTTATAAAGATGATTTATAAATTTGACACGCGCGTTGGTGTTTTAAGGTATCCGTACTTAATAGCCTTGACTTTTGTATATTTCCAATACGTACTTCATCCGAAATGATGACTTCCATTATATATTTTCGTATGAATTACTTTTACACTAACACTACTATTCCTCTTATTTTTTCTAGAAATTCACAATATTTTACCACAATAACAGCGAGTCTACTCACAATATCACAAGACCCAAACTTGAAAGCGTGAGACCGGAAATACAAGAGCTACATGAGATTGGAAAAAACAACAGACAAGAATGTGCACATGCCAAAAACCCACAAACAGACTACGAAATATTCACCCACCTACCTGCACAAATTTAAACTGGCAAACACAATTAAACTAACCGATCACTTTCTAAAAAACCCACACACAATGGATGGACAACTTAACCAAAGGTCTTCATTGAGCTAGATACACCAGAAAAAGACAAGATTTGAATTTGATAGAATAAATTTTCAACCACTGGCTGCTCAGTTTGAAAGACATTCTTATTGCGAGCATTCCACAACACATACAAAGAAACCCACTTTACAGCTTGCCACACATCTTGAAATTTACTAGGCATCATACCATTTCTATCACTGCTAAGTTCTAACGATGTCACGAATTGAAGAGCTACCAAAGAAACCCAGATTCGACCATTCATACAATTTAAACCAGTCACGGGATGCAATCCCTCTAGACACCATGCAACGTTTAAATTTTTTGACGGCCTCCTCACAAGACACTATTCTTCTTATTATACTTGAATTTTAGATTAACCTTCCATCAAGTACATACACAAAACTTGTTATGTTTAGCTCCGTGTAATACAGATGTCTTATTGCATAAGAATTTAATTTCTTTCATCAATTTAATTAGACACCATTAAACAATATTCCATGTTTAAATCCGCGAAATCACGCCAAATAAACTAGTTAAGATAAAAAGGAAAACACAACTAGAAACACTCGATCCAATTAAAGAATTTCAAGTTAATATTCTGTTTTTCTATTAACCGTGGTTTCATTCGACACCAACTTTTGATAACACAAATGAAAAATTCTTTTTATTACTTTTGTCTAAATATTTTGTCAATTGTCAAAATATTTCTAGTTATATTCATTTAGCTTCTAGCTAGACTTTCTTTTTTTCTTTTTTTCTTTTTTTATTTCTTTCACAAATACTGAAAATAAATATGTACGTATTTTTGACATAAAAAGAGAGATCGATTTTGTAACTCTAGCTACTTGGCTATCTTAATTTTCACATACGATTCTCCTAGTTTCAATACATGTTCATGACAAATGCTTCAATTAATATGTATTTGCTTTCTATCTACAATTCTTCTTATAATTTGCATAATGTATATATAGTCGTCGTTACTATATCAACAGCTGGTTATATTTGTCTTTACTCCTCTAATATTGAACAGTCCTAAAAAAGAATAGAACAATGTTCAAATATATACATATTATATACATATATATATATATATATATTGGCACTTTTAAACTTTATGGAGGCTAAAGTATTAAAGTTATCCCAAGTATATATATGGTGAAACTAAGGTTCAATTCGTAAAGACAAAAGATAGAAAGCTCCAAAGATAATGGTGGTTGGTGTCGATGGTGGCTATCAAGACACATAGCTACAAAGTTAATGGTGGTAAAATAGCTCCACGTTTTAATCCCCTTAAGATCCTTAAAAGAAAAAAACAAAAAAAACAACGACATATATAATTATGTTTGGCGACAATAATTAATAGTGTTTGACAAAGTAGTATAACTAAAAACCTTTTAGTTGCGAATAAACGTAAACGGATTAAAAAAAAATGTGTAAAGTGATGAAATTATAAGGAGTATTCATGTGATTTTATTTTTAAAATAAAGTTCAAGCTCATTATCAAAAGCTACTTCAACCAATTTGATTTTATGGAACTTATTATTTTCATACACCCTTAAAACTTTATATACCAAATAATGAGAATATTTTGAATTTATCAAGCGAAAATAAGTTTTATTAACGTGTCAAACTCGCACGTAAACTCGAATTCAAACTAAATAATCTCTGGAGTACTGGTGATGAAAGATTACCTAGCTATTAAGTAATATTAACGTGTTCTTTAATGAAAAAGCAGTGGAATAATCAAATTGAACTCGCTCAAGAAAATTAGTGTTATATGACGCTCATTAGTGTTTTAAAAGAATATTTTATAAGACATTTACCTAATAGGATCAAGTTCTTATATGTCTCATATGAAGACGTTGCAATAAACAAAAGGCTTCCTAATACACATAATACGACACTCATTTATTGGTTCTATAAATGTCTAATGCAACACATACGATGTCCTAACATATTAAAAAATAAGACATTTTTTGATGTTCTAAATTTTAATACATGTAGCCTACTATTATCTTTTGAGATACTCATAAACATCCTAAAAAGTCTAATAGGATTAAATCGAAGAAAAATGTCCTAATATAAACACTTTTTAGGACTAGTTTTGGCGTACTAACACAATCCACATATTTGGTCATATTACTATTAAATAATATCAATAGCATCCTAAAAATTGTTTTCATTAAATACGATTCAATATTACAAATTTAAAACAATATATTACCTAAAATTATACTAGTTAGTGTTTATTATTTATTTACATTGTATGAGTACAAAGATTATTCAATAAATAGAAAGAGAATAAATTAAATTATGATTCAAATAATTCATTCAATAACAAAAGTGTTTAACCTAATAAAGTAATAATATCATTCAAAATAAAGTCTACTAACAATTGTTGACACCAATACCCTAGTTTTAGATGGAGATGAAGATCAGTTAGAAACAAATTAATTATTTAATTATCATTTTCCTTCGATTGGATCTCGTGTAAATCTTAGGTTTGTCTCTTATACTTCTCGTAAGTACTTATGATTCAATAAGTTATTTAATTTATGCTTGATGAATTATGTTGGTGTTGATGGTGAAGTGACGGTTTATGTTACCTGTGTCTTTTATGCCATGACTTAGTTTAGATTGAGATCTTAATTTTTCATTTTCTGTTTTCTGTACATTATTTTCACGTTATTTTCAGTTTATGTCTCTTATTACCAATTTCTCGCTTGCCGTTTTCTGTTTTCTATTTTCGGTTTGCTGTTTTCTTTTTTTGCGTGTTGCTTTTTGCTTTCGGTTTGCTGTTTTCTGTTTACTGTTGTTGTTTGTTGTTTGCTGTTTTCTATTACTATGTTTCAACCATGGATCTATCTAATGTTATTTTTGTAGTTTCTCCTACTAGGTGTTAATTATGAACCAACCTCACAAAACTCGATTGTTTGACCACTATTACTTTGTTGTACTGGAAGGTAGAACAGATCAAAATAGTTGTACTAATAGTATTAAGAGTTTTTCGATAAGCTTTTATATATCTTATGTTTATTTAATTACTTATAGGAGATAATTGGGTACCTTGGGTGATAATGATTGCAAGAAGAACACTAAGATGAGCATTGAGGCGAATCAAATGTTGTAGCTTTATAATCATCACAGATTGCTTCGAGTAATTATATTTGTTAAGATTTTTCTAAATGATTCGTTTATATTGTTTTGAATGTTAAATCCGTTTGGATATTTTCAATTTAATTTTAATTGCTTTTGTACTTTAAAGTCATCACATATTGCTTTGAATAAAAATCTATTTGTTGGGATTATTTAACTGCTAAAATTATTGTTCTGTTTATATCGAAAAGCTTTTGATGTTCATGTGTTGGTTAAATCATTGGAAATGTTATAGTAGGATTTGGATTTGGTGTTACCGTCATGATAATGAGTCTAACAGTGTAGGGAACTGCTGCTGGTGCAATCACTATTGTTGTAAATTAGAGATAAAACAATATTTATGGTTGTTGACTTTCATGGGTCAAAGTGGTTGTTTGCAATTTGAGGTTTTTAGCAAAAATGATGGAAACTAGTGCAGGAGATGGTCAACACAGGTAAAGTTTTTTTTGCTATTTAAAATCTTTATTTATTAAGGTCAGTAGGACATGAAAAGATGAATGTGCAAAACCTAAAGAAATATCTTTCTCTTGTTAGGTAACTGCTAAAAACCAGAATATTGTTTACATCGTCGGTAAATGTCGATCAATTGTCATACGAGTACCCATGGCTACCACGTACGCCCTTGAATCATAAGACCCCGACTACTAAGTGTACTATAAAACTTAAAAAAGATTTAAATATATCTTGTGTCCTATTATACTCTACAATAATAAGGCACCATCAAATAACCATCCACTAATACTCGATGTAATAAGACTTGCATATCATATGTCCTATTAGCCTATACTATAATAAGACCTTGATGAATAAGAGTCATATAAGACTTAACCAATAAGCGTCATTTAAAACTCAATATATAAGACTTACATATCACGTGTCGTATTAGCCTCTACTATAATAAAACCTCGATAAATAAGAGTCATGTACGTAAAACTTAACGTAATAGGACTCAAATATCAAGTGTTCTAATAGTTTATAATATAATAAGACCTCAACCAGCAAGTGTCATTTAAAACTCAATATATAAGACTTATATATCACGTGTCTTATTAGCCTCTACTATAGTAAGACCTTGATAAATAAGCGTCCTATAAGACTTAATGTTATAAGACTAAAGTATTAAGTGTTCTAATATTCTATAATATAATAAGACCTTAACCAACAAGCGTCCTTTAAAATTCAATATAATAAGAATCACATATGAAGTGTCCTATAAATCACTATAATAATAAGACATTAGCAAATAAACATCCTATAAACTTAATATAATACGACCTACATATAAATTGTTGTAACAGATATTCTAATAATATGAATAAAAATTTGGAGTGTCCTATTAAATATTTTTATAGGACATCTTTCAAAAAGTGTCTCATGAAAAAGATCGTATAAACCCTTCTTTGTTGCAGTGACTCTTCCATTCAGTGATAACTTGTTAAAAGAACATATGCTTGATCTATGCATTATCTAAACGGATAAATAGATAATTAACTAATTAAGCATTTAATGAATTCTAATCCAATGGATTAAAACTAGCTAGTTTCAATAGAAGAAGTGATCCTTCAAACTTATAGGTGAACCTTAAGATCTGTTTGCATCTAACAATTGTACTAATTGTCACATGAAGTTTCTCATTCGAGACTTTTCTAGCATTATTATTGATTCACTTGTTAATTATGGCAAGAGGATGCGACGATTTATTCATTCATCTATCTGAAAAACGGTAAACCTATAATATAACACACATCCTTCGAACAAGTATTATAGATATTAACAATTTGGTGATGCTTGAACCCTAACTTCTTGATTGAAGGATTTTTTTTATATCACTAAGCTAAAGGCCAATTTAGTACTACGTCTTTTCCTCCTTTGGTCGTTAGTATCTTATCGTCTTGGTAAAGTTTTATACATTCACTTGAAGACATCTAGCTTGAGTAAATTTATTATGTTGGTTGTTTTGTGTATTGTATATATATGGTACAATCGTTTCGTTTAAATGAATGTGGGTGTGGGCTTTCTACGATTATGTACTATTTGCAGAAAACAATGATTTAATACAACAGTTGTCGGGTTTGTGTACCTATTTTAGATGGAATATTGCATACATGTGAGATCTAGAGGTCGTATACATCAATATATTTTATGCAAATATAATAATATTGATCCTTTATAGCATGTATACCGCAGTGGCTCCAATTAGTTGACTATGAACGAACGACTAATTTAGTAGTATCTTGAGTATTTTAATAAGAAATAATATTAATTTAATATTTTATTATGAAAAAGACGGACTTAATGTAAAAGATGATTAAAAAAAATGTCAGATGCTGAAATAAATACTTCCTATGTTTCGATTTAATTGTTCATATATAATATGTTGATTTAGTACTTAATGATGATGTGATGACATGACACCAATTAATTATTTAATTGGGATCGGTGATGATACTTGATTTTTATAACCTGAAAAGATTTTTATGAATATTCTATAATTACAAAATTTCATATACGACGCTCTACTTTCTATGGATTCCAACTAGGCTAGCTTCAAGAGTTCTCTATGAATCGGGAAGATTTTCTAATAAAATAACCCTATTGGCACTTCCCACAGTTTAGAAATATTGTCAAATTAATTGAACAATATTTTAGGTAATTCCAGTCAAACTAACATTATATGTTCTTTGTTCTATATAGTTAAGAGCTAGCTGTCTACTTTTTTCCACTTTAAATAGTTGTGTGTGGTTTGATTGTTGCTGTCCAGATCGATCGGCTTACTAGCCTCTCATTTTCGATTAAAATTATTTCCCCAATTCTAAACTAAAACTTAATTTGAAAAATAAAAATAAATACAAAAAAGCTACTATAAGGTATATAATAAGTGGCTGATTTAAAAGTTCAAGTGACTTGTAATACGATATTTTTATCATAATAATAAATAAATAATTTTTTTATAAATGTATAATGATTTTATTAAAAAAAGATTTGATTAATAGTTTATAAGTAAAAAACATATTAAAACGGGCTAATCAGTTATTGAACTAATATCACAACTTGCTTGACTCGTAATACTAATAATAAAATCATTTATTGTTTAGAAAATTATATGTCGCATGACAAAGGGATCCTTAGCAAGGGCCACCGGCTAACTTTTACGTGGCTCCACCTAGGTATAGTCTTAGTAACCACTCTGCTTTGAGATATTATTGGTAAATTGTTTAAAAATTTGAAGTGTTACTGTAGTAATATTTGTATAAGAAATCATGGTTGCAACTTAACTAAAATGATAATACAATTAATTAACTGCAATATGCCTTTGAACGATACCTACTCCATCCGGATTTTAAGGCACCATATAATCAGATCTGTCTTGATATCATTTGTCATGAAAGATGAACTTGTACATGAGTTATAAAGTAAGAACTAGAAATTCATTTACATTGACTATTTATTTATTTTTCTAGAAATTAAAACAATTTTGTTCAGTTTCATGCAGCCAACAAGTATGATGTTGCTTGAACTTAAAATCATGATCGACACTTTTGGTCATTGGTGTCCCTTTCGATCTTCTCTACCGATCTGTCTTCCCTTATATGGAAACTGACCATTAATCGAATCATTTTGGTCACCAATAATTGCTTTCGAGGCCCCGAGTGTCGGTTTCCATGCAAACTCTTGTCAAGTAACCAGTCTTTTTGCTTGTTACTACCTCACATTCGTCGTCTGTCCCACCTTAACTAAATTGTTGTCATACTTTATTATAAAAAATACACATTTATATATAAGTCGACTGCATATATAACCGTACAGAAAAGTGGTTTTGTTGGCTTTTGTGGTTACTGTTTAATGGCTATGTGGTTTGGTGGTAGAAGGTTCGTAAAAAGTTCAAAAGATAGTGGTGGGTAGCACCAAGGGTAGTGATCGAGCCACATAGGTGATGTACGGTCAAGGGCTCATGAACTCGATCATTAGCTACCGTAAATTGTACATGGAATATTTTTTTTATTTGTTTGTTTTTAGTCTTTTAGTGGTGGTAGGTGACAAAAGTATTTGCATTTTAGATCCATATAAGGAACGGCTTAAAAATTCAAGATCCAAAAGTTGTGGACCCAACATTACGTCATACACCAACTTTTCGACAATTCCCATTTTCTGGTTAAAAAAAAATGACAATAAATAAAGATTTTCGGTACCCAATTAACCGGTAACATTTGTTTAGTTAATTAAAGTGTGTTTTGTACATCATTATTATATTATTATAAATAAAATAATCCTATATATAGTAAGAAGTAGTTAGGTATTTCATTTCATAATAATAAAACAATGTACTTACACACATTAAGTTAAAGTATGGACAAAAAAGAATGGGGGTGTATATGGTAGAAAAATAAGGTGGTCAGCATCAAGATTCAAGAACCCTTCTTATTCTTTGTTTGTGTGCATGGGTAGGTGAGGATACAAAGGAACGACTTCTTGTTATTCCTAAATGACTTTCTTTGTATAATAAATATTTAAATAAATTCAAATGTATCTTTTCAAACTGGTTAAATAAACTGCTACTACTACAAAATTATATAAAACCTAAAAAACCAAAGAAAAATAGTAAGAATTAACAAAAATCAGGATTCAAACAAAAAAGTCAAAAAAGAAAGTTTAAAATAATTAACAGACTTTTTGGAAACCGAACACAACTAACTACATCAGCTAATTAACATGGAAAACGAACTGCAGTGCTCATGGCGATAATTAGTGTAGTAGTCAAATTGTATTGTATACATGAATTAATCTATTGGCATATCACTTGAAATTCATTAAATTATATCATATCGATGAGATAATTTAAGATATTCGAAACCCTAACTTCAAATATAGAAAAATAAATAGCATAAACCGTAAGCTGGTATTTATCTAATTATATAAATCTCTATTAATAAAATCATGTTAGTTGTTTGCTAGATATATATGCATATAAACCGTATAGTAAGAAACGAAACCAAACTGAAATTTTTCAATATCATAATTTCATGATCTGTTTGGTCTCACAAGTATTTTGTCTGGTTAATCATGAGCCCTAAACCGAGAATAAGAACCAACCCACGATCCCCTAAATTTAAGTAATCAATCGTAATTGTAATATAAATATAGAATTCTTAGTTTCCTACTTTAGGGTTAGTGAATTGAACTAACTCACTATCATCCATCAATACCAGGTGAAGTATGTGTTGCCATGGGTCCAAACCTTAACAGTAATAAAACATGCAACAACTCTAACTCAAATATCATAAAATAAGATTGATTTGGACACAAAAAGTTGTGTTAGGTGGTAGATAATAAACTAAAACTATAAATATATAAGAAGCATGTATAAGTATGTATAATTATTCAAGGTCGAACAGACAACGAAGAAGAGGTGAACCGCAAAAGACTGCTCACTTGACACGAATCGCATCGAAACCCCTCACCCCAGTTATACGTAGCTTGCATTTCTTCTATCGTCAAAATCGAATAACCATCTGCCACAAAAATGCAATTTTATCTAGTTAATAAAACCGACACAATGACAATTAAAACCAGAAAGAAAATTAAGTAAAAAAGAAGTGCCTGAAATTGGTATAAAATATATCGATGATGAAGGTACCATGTTTTGAGTTTTAAGGTGTAGAAGTGAGCTACTTTTATAGATGAAGAAATCTACCAAGCGTGTGAACAATGCAACGCTTGATGTAGTAATCTGTACCTACTACAACTTCACACGTGAAGATATATATATATATATATATATAATATATTATTTTTGACTTACCATTTATTTACCAACAACATTTATTTTATTTTTACAATCTAAAGCTAGCTCCAATTCCTAAATATGTTAGCATTTACCAACGACATGCATTTTTATTATCAAACACGCAATTACATCTTACATTTCAATAAAATCTAATAAATATATGCAAACTAATCAAACGATTATGAACGGTACTTGTTTGTCTTCGTTGGTTTAGAGTTTACCGAACAAATGACGGAACATGAAATCACGATAGGCGAATAGATTGTTATGTTCTTGTTAATTCATGTTCATTCGTTAACGAATTACATTTGTTAATGCTCGTTCATGTTCATTCATTAATATGGAGACTGACACAAATTGAACATAAGCAACCACATATAATCAACAAATAGATATGTATCAAATTAAAGAGGAAATTTCAAACTTATAAATCATGCTTAATATGAATATTATTATTCAAAAACATTAGCATTAAAAATTAAAAAAAAAGATGATTCAAATAACAAATTTATAACTTTTTTCTTCCGGAAATATGTTAATACTTGGAATAAAAACAAATAAACATAAATGAAATTTAACATAAATTATTGAACGTTATATTAACATAAATAAATGAATCAGGCCTTATAATGTTTGCTTATTTTACTAAGCGACACATAAGTATGTTCATGTTTCTGCTTTTTGGTAAACATAATTTCCATCAATAATTAATTATAACTTATTTATAGAACGTTTAGTTTATTTAGAACTATAAATATATATTTTATATGTATACTATCTTAATCTTAATTTTTATAAAACATTTAACTATAAAATTTAATGTCTAAAAAATAGAAAGTCATAAATTACATTTATGCCTCATTTCAATAATACATACATATGAAAACTAAAAATCAAATCAATTTATACTTAATTGCTTATTTTGATTTATACACTTCAAAATTATCTTTATTCGAAATATAAAATAAATAATAAAACTTAAAATAAAATTATTGTGATAACATAAATTATAAATGGAATTGAAACAAAAATTAACAATTATTATCATTAAAATGATTATTATTGTCGATCATTATCTTCTTTTTTAATAAACATAATTTTCATGAATAATTAATTTAAATTATTTGTAGAACATTTAGTTTATTTACAACTATAAATATATATTTCACTATATATTTAGTTTATTTCACAATTATTACAACTAAAAATCAAGTATTAACATTTAGTTTATTTACACTATGTATACATAATGTATGAAGTAGATATCCACAAACTGTATTTGAGTTGGAGGTAGGAAATTCTTATCAACCGAATAATACATGTCTAAGTTTTCATTTCATGCCAAGGATATGATTTTTATTTATATAATATAATGATAAACCACATTCAACTTAATTGTAAACAAATACATTACTTTTTGTTTATTTGTTTTAGATATAAACTTTCTGTTTTGTGGAGAAAAATTATATTTTTAACCTTTTTTAAGGCGTAAATTTTTTGCAAAATACCATTAATGCTATTATTAAAAACATAAAATCATATTACATTATCTAAAATTTTATAAGCAAGCAGCTGCCCCTACCCGTACCCATTGTACCTTTGGCCTCCTAGATCGTATACGCATTATGTCTCCAAATTTGCATGTGGAGTATAATAATGAGTCACTTTAATTATAAGTTATGTTAGAAATTATTCTACCCTACTTTTATGGTGCATTTAATTTGAAATAATAAAAATCAATCACATGCATAACAAATTCATTGTTTCAATATGTATTGGAACAACTATGATAAGTGTATATAACAAATAGAGTTTTTCTAATTTATCTCTTAAAAATATATTAACAAGTATTTTAAAAAATTAAATTTTTTTAATAATTTATAATTTACAATTAATAAAATCGAATTTAGTCAAATGTTTAAATTTTAAGATGATTTTTAACTTAGTAGGTTAATAGACAGATAGGATATCAACTTTGTTCAAATGTTCACTTAAATTAATCATCTTTTTTCCAACGTACTTGTGGTACCTGCTGAAATTTGAAGCCTTTTCGGTTTCACTATTAAATTGTATATGTGACATATATTTCTAACATCGATTTTATTTATTTTTAGTTATGATCTGTTTCAGAAAATAATTAATAAACATATAGGTAACTAAACTTTGTGAAAATGTTCAGTTTGAGTAACTATCTTTTTTTTATTGACACTTAGATAACTAGTATTCTACACGTACGAGTACATTTACAAAACCCACATGTTGTGTATAGTTACCCTCTCTTTAACATTAACAAGAATTATGAATTAAGCCATCTTGATGCTCAAATTAAACATCAAAAATTACAGCAGGATGTAAAGAACCATCACTATTACTTCAAAAAATGACATGTTTATGCTTCATATCACTTACTGTAAACGAATTAAAGAACAATAATTTCATCTACAAAAGAAATCCCAAAGCACAAATACATAATCTATTCATATCATTTATTGTAATCCACAGAAATAAAAAACGTTCATTTTAATCACGTCATCAAATACGAAATCAAAAGAAAAGATCCTATTAAGTCGCCAAAAACCAGCAAATATCCACCAGATCTCGGGTTTTTGGTTACGTACCACAACCATCGACGCAAATCACTAAAACCGACGAGGTTCACTGTTTGGCCAGTTGCCGTCTTCATTCGCAGATTCCAACCGGCATCGCAAATCACCATATATGTTTATGAACAAAACTGAACAATCGAAATCTAGATATGCTCGTCACTTATTTCAAGAAGGATTGAATCAACCATTTATAGCTCTATCAACTTTGGGGTTTGTTGATTTAAACTTTAGGGTTTGTTTGTCAAAAGAAAAAAGATGATGATGATATTGATTTATTGTTAGATTTGTTGTTGTTGTGATGATTTTGTTAATGATGTTCTTGTTGTTAATTGTTGGAAAGGGTATCATTTGTTCAAAATGTTAAATTATCTAAGTGAAAATAAAATAATTAGTTACCCAAATTGAACATTTTCGCAAAGTTTAATGCCCTTTATAAAGCCTCAAATTACGTGGAAAGTAATCACTGAGTAGGAGCATACGTGACATTTATATGGACCAATAGCCGGTTATCTATCCGGTCACAAGTAATCGGGTTCATTTAAAGTAACCAATTTCATTAGATTTGGTGTCTTAATGAATAATTTGTAAACTATACTCATGAACAGAAAAAATGATGGTTAATGTAAGTGAATATATGAACAAAGTTTGATACCCTATCTGTCTATTAACCCAATTTCATAAAGAAAGATATACTTCATTCATAGCCTAAGGACACAAGTTAGTCAAACTCTTTAAATAAAGAGTTAAAAGCCCCAAAAATGTTTTTTTTCGTCCTTACCTATACTCCATATAGGTTCCACCTATACGCCGTATAGGCCCATTCTATCTAAAAATTTAATTTCCTATCCATCGGATGGGTGCTTTCTATCACTTTTCAGCAACTTTTTACAAATTTGACTCCTTTGACAATAAGCTCCAAACTTTCCTTTTTATCATTCATAAACATGATCAAACACATCATATTTGCCCATTTACAACATTTATCAACACCTTACATCCCAAGGTTTAAGTTTGACCGATTTTGACACTTATACAAAATATGGGCATTTCATACAAGTCTGGTATTCACAACTATGTTTAAGTTAATTAGACTCACATAACCTATCACGATTATTCCTCCACGTTGTCCCTAATCCATCTCCTTCTCACGCACATCCTTCTTACCCAACGAATTCAAGCCTACAAAACAATATTAACTAACGGAATAAGTGAAACACTTAGTGAGCATATAGATTTGTTAAATAAGTGCAACGATATGAACACATTGCGACTTAGTCAATTAACAATTCAATTAGATTCACAAGAGCAACTGAGCAACTTAATTATCACTAACAACTTGATAACAACTAACATTTGCAACTACATATACATCAATATAACTTGGGCAGCTACTAACAACTTGAAACGACTAATGACTACATTAAACAACAACTTAATCAACAAATCAATAACAACTAACAACTGAGCATTTAACAACTGAATTGGGTCAAAGACCACAAACTCCACTTTACGGATCCGTATAATCTCCCCCTTTTCTTACAACAACTATATTTAGCACGAGGCTAATATTTCTTCACTGAAATTTCAACAACTTGTGGTCAACTACCACATACAACCACTTCACATAACAATTTAATTAGTCTAAGACTAACATATATCTCCACAATTAAATGTATCTACTTTCAATCAACATTCACATAACAACTTAGTCAACATAATTTAAACCATATCTCCACCAATAAATCAACGGAATTATGGTAATTCATCACGTTCCAACATATAATCACCATTTAAATACATGAACCTAATACACAGATGTAATCCGAATTCATGTATATAATCCATTTATTTTGCAACCAGTTCATAGTCAAACTCTACATTCAATACTTCACAAAACGACTAAATTAATGCACATCGATTAACTCCACCATATCAAACCAACTATTAGAAAGTCATTTAACCATATTCAAACTCCACATAAAACACTTTGGTTAATACAAAAATGAATGCATCTCTACTATTATTAACAACTAAATTAAGATTATTATACCATTTTCAAGCAACTCACCAAATTTAACCACATGAAACCTCTTACACGGATGTAATCCGAATTCATGTACTCCAATTACCCATTTAACCCCTTATTTACTCACTTCCTAACTTGATGGTTGATAATTCGCCAATTGGAGTTGTTACCTCCTTAGTACCTAACAAGCATTATATAACAATAACAACGTATTAAAATACAACAACTATTTCATACACTTTTCTTATACTTCCACCACTTACTTCCTTATATTGCCCAGTTTAACTTTACATTTGACCAATTCTAACTTCTAATTCATTAAATTGATTAATAGTACTTAACTCTAGTTTAATCATCATCAAAACTTCTCAAAACAATACTTTCAACTAACAATTTAAATGAGTTATCTTTATTTGAACAAGTATTATAGTTTAGGTAATCAAACTTTAATTCAACATTTTTCTTAATTTTATGGTTTTAAGATCAACAACTAGTGATTAAATATTCATTCATAACATAAATTAATTTTATTCATCTACCCTCATCATCTAAACCCCAAATTCTAGGTTAAAAGAGGGTGAGAATACCACTTACTTTTAGTTAGAGATAAAGAAAAAGGTTATAATTTCACTTCTCTAAGGTGAGTTTGGGAGAGTCTCACATAATTTCACTTACTACTATTTTTTGGGTGTTACAAGAGTAAACTCCATGAATGATTCATGTGGTTTACAAGAATTTACAAAAATCGTCCCTTAACTTATATTTTCGGCCTATTAACTTAAAAAGTTCACTTTTGTCTCGTAAATAATCCGTCTGACACTTGAAATAACTACAATACCTTAACTAATTTTTTATTCATTCTTTTTAAATCAAAAATAATGAAAATGTTAGAGTATTTTTATCATTCTAAGTGGTGGAGGTATCATTTACTAGATAAAACTGAATATTTTAAATTGATGGTGAAAAAAAAAAATAAATAATTTTTGTAATTCATGTAAATTATAGGATCATTCATGAAATTTACTCTCAATTAAATGAAAAAATCTTTCAGTCAGTAAACTGCACATAGATTTGAGTACATTAAGTTCACTCTTGTAATTAAATATGAATATTTTATAGCTTCATGTGTAAAATTTTTGAAATTATCTTTACATTGGATGCACATAAACTAATGTGCAGCTAAGTGCGCACATATTTCTTTAACCCTATTGTAGAATATTATTATGTGGACAATAAAACATGGCATTTTTATTTCTTATTTTCAATTAGGACGTTTACTTCGAAAATTTTGCAAACATTTAAATGTCACGAGAGCTTGACTACATTTTTGGTTAACGATAAATTCAAATGTGCAAAATTACATGCATTTAAGCGTCGTCATAAATTGCCACAAAAGCCGGGGGTAAGGGAATATGAATATGAGCTAAGAGTTTTTATAACCTGCTTTAATGCGTAAATAATGTCACGTGCCGAGTAAATCAGTTTGCCGATAGTCGTTTAGGTTTGTGCATGTTAGATGAATTAATTGTGAAAAAAGTATTGTTCAACTGTCTTTAGTGTTGAGCCTTTATTCAAAAATTGTGGTTTGAAAAAAAAGTTTTCTTACTTTTAGTATTTTTTTATAAATAGAGACGAAAGTAATTTTATTTATAAAAGATATAGTACGTACTATACACTGGTGTTAGTCAAACGTGGGTAGATATTGAATTGGGAAAGCTATGACTTATAAATTACTCCGTAAAAGGGTGGAGTTGAGAAAAAAGATGAGGACGGCCACTGTTGCTTAGACTATTCACGTTCCTGATAATTCGTCACGAGATATTATAAGTGTCATGTCAGCATGACTGAATATAGTTACACGACTAATCATAGTGCAATAGTTACGATATTTTACGACTAACAACTTGGACTCGAACTCACTATTTTATTTCTTTTTCATTTTTCTTCAAAACACAAATTACTTTTAATAAATTAAAGAAAACTATAATACAATAAATAAAAATAATATTTTATTAATCTAAAAACCACTTAATTAATAAAAATAAAAACGTTACAATACTAAAATAAATTGCATTGATTTAAAATTAACAATATGAATAACAATAATTAAAAAGACAATCCTAAAACTATTATTGGTTACAATAGATAATACAATAATACCTAGTCTATACACTTCGATAGTTGGGCGGAAGCTTCCAAATATGCTCAGTGAGATCACTTCGGTAAGTTCTTTTCTTCCTCGACACATTCTTGCAAAATTGTTATAAGTTCGTCTTTTTTTGAAGAATCATTAAGAAAATGATCAATACAATCAATTACATCCATTTTGGTGATAGTATTTGTAATTGTGTATGTATAAATTGTATAGATTTAGTGTGAATCGTATCAATTGATGTTGTGTATTTATAAGTATAAAATAAATATTTAATAATAGAAAATTAATACTTTTATAGCTGGTTATCCCAACGGATAGTTTGCGTTTTTTTTTTCCTTTTTTAGTAACGGTTAAAAATCTTTTTATTTAAAAGCCGAAAACAGCAATAAGATATTAAAATAATTGTCCCTAACCTACTGTTCTTCATGCTGCTTTTGTGCACCTATGAGGCCGACCCAGTACTTCCCATCATTGAGTCCGTGCTAATTCGTGCAGCCTGCACGATCATCCGCCAGAGATGGACTGTAGATGGTCTTATTCATCACCATAATATAATTACTATTTGTACTATATTAATATATTAATATTAATATTAATTTAAATTAAAAAATATATAAATAGTATCTCCACGTAACCATATGATGGAAGAAATTTCTTTTTAATTACAACTATATTTTGTACACAGCATATACTCCACTCCTCCGGTTAAAAAGAAATATTCATAATACTATCTTTATTTATTTTGAAAAAAATATTTACATATATAAAAATTACTATTAAAAATAATAAACTGTCAATTTTATTGACAATTAGTACACTAATAACTCAATTTTTAAAATTTTCACATATGATAGTAAAATTGACATTTATATATTGTTAATTAATGATTTTTTATTTTAAGAACGGAGAAAGTACCATCTACACCTTACGAATATTTTTGAAAAACCATACATAATATTATAATCGCTGCAAAATTATTTACAATGTATTACATTATATTGTGGCCATGCATCACATGTTTTCATATAAAAATACCTCCAGATGAATTTGATGATAAACTTTACAAACATTTTAATAATAACCAAGTGGATGTGTCAATACATATTGAGATACATCTTTAAATGAATTGAACGAAATTCATAGTTTTGCTATATTGGATTACAGATTGGCATGTAGAAGAAAGAGTCTCTGAATTTGTTGCTTATAAACTACCATTTATATATATATATATATATATATATTAATTAGTATGTAATGATGAGTCAGATGGAAGGGTAATATTAGAGGAAGTAAATATGGATCGTCCGTTAATATTTATGAATGTTAATTCACTCGTGGTGAATGTTAACGGATAGTCTATATTTACTTCTTCTTGTCTCAAAATTACTTTTCCATGTAGATTAGTTCTCCACATATATATATATATATATATAGGAAGGATTCATAGGGAAGCTTCAAATCTTGGAGAATGAGGGAAACAAATTTTAACCCTTGATTTTTTCATTAATAAATGTTTTTAACATTCATTTGTGATGAATGTTAAATTTTGAAATTATTTGTAAGTTTTAAAATTCATTTATGATGAAATCAAGGGTTGAGATTTACTTCCCTCATTCCCTAATATTTTTGTTTTCCTTTTGATCCCCACCCTATATATATATATATATCGAAATTTAAAACAATCTAATATTTCCGTAATTGTATAATTATGATGTTGTGTATTATTTTTTAATTATACAGTCTCTTGTGGTAATGACATTATTATTGCTATTGTTATGTTATTGTTGCTGTTATATAGTTCAGATAATTATAGGAGTTAGGTAGCAAAAATCGTGGGGGGATGGTGCGAAGTTGGTTTGCATCCATAGAGACCACTCTCACCTACACACCACCTATGCCAACTTGACCACTAAATCCTTTTTAATAAACTAACTCAACACTGCTACTTTCCATACTCATTCACGTGCCAAAAACCTAATTATATATTCATCCGATAAATTCTTTATTTTCAGATCTTAATAATTCAATTGATGATATTTTCCATATAAAATGTTGGCGAAAATTAACTACTTTTATAACTAAACTGGTTAGTGAATTTAATTAGGGTATAACAATAGTATCAGACCATGAATAGTGTTAGGTTCAAATATGTCAATTTTATAATCTTCTTTAGTCGTGTCATCATCATTTGGTATTAGATCGTGCATAATATAATTTCATCTTTAGGTGTCATGACTTTGAATTTTAAATGCATATACATATTGTATCATGTGCGCTAAGCTCCTTAAAATGATGAATATAATATATTAACCTTGCAAGCCCTTTACATTTTATACACCTAACACATATAACAGAAATCATTATTTTAATCGTGGTTGGCCCTCGATCAGGATGGTTATATCATATGTGCTTTTTGTTCGTCTTTCATTACTTCCTTAACATGAAAAACACCAAAAAATATCTATTTATTACTACGGAAATTGTTCTAATAACAGTTAGTGACAGATTATCGAAGGTAAACATTTTGATTGTATATTGTACAACCACGTGAATTATAAATACTGAGTTTTGGTTCGGGATTTGTAAACAAATGGGTGATTGGGATTGGATCTTCTTAGAAGTTTAATTAATTTGTTATTACTTATCAGCCTATAAAATGTATAAACTTGACTTTGTATTCTCGAATTAAACTAAATAAAAAAAGAGAAGAAAAGTTATCTTCCCTCATCATCCCCATAAATGGAAGAAATGTGTTAGAAGAAAAATACAACGCAACTTTCTTTCCCATTTTTACTTTTATTGTATGAAACAACTCAATAATATAATTTTACTTTTAAATCCTTTCACTTCTTTTGATTTCCACCTCATAACAAACTCGAGAAAACATTGTAAATACGTTAGTTATCTGCTACACTTGTATGAAAACGGGCCAACTCGTGTTACAAACTATTGTTAGTAATGTAAGTAATATTCCATATAGTAAACATAGCTTACTCATGTGATAATACACCACTTACAGTTGTATTTAGCATCTTACTAAAAGAAAAAGGGAAAAAAGTAAATTACATAATCGTCCTTGTAATTTATGGAAAATTTTATTAGAAGTCGTTTTCAAATTTTTATCACAAAAATATCTTTTATTTTGAAACTTATTACGTTCATAATCCTTTAGATTAATGCTCGTTAGTGTGTTTGTTAAGAGAACCCAAAACACTTTTCCGACGACTACACTACACCCATGGTCCACATGCAATTAAAATCTATAACGGAGGTGATTTTTGAAGATGGAGATGAAATGATACTGAATTTAGAGAGAAATAAAAAAAAGCTTGTAGCCACCGACGTTTTTGGGCAACAAAACACTTATCCGGCGAAACCGATCCTGGAAATCTCTTGGTAAGAGATCCCAAAATAGAGGTCGTTGGTCTTGTTGACAAAATGGTGAAACGGGTTTATAAGTTTCATTGATATTTCTCGGTAGGTTTATTCTACTTGATGTTGTTTAATACTTAGTAGGCTATTCTTTTTTTATTATTTAAGGGGGGTTTAGAGGATTTATAATTTAAGAATTTGCTAAAAAAATGTATGTTTGACTTTAAATTAGATTTGATTGTGATCTATGTGAGGCAAAAGTATATGTGGTCGTGTATTTTTGTTGGGGGTAGCTTTACTGAAACAAAAGTAGTGGTGAAAGGAGATGAAGATTGTATGAATGTTAAAGGAGAGAACAAGGAATACGGAGTATAATTTATTTTTGAATATGTGTCATGTATATTTATAATATATTTTCTTGTTTTAATTAATATAGGGAGTATATACTAAATATTAACATGTAAGATGACGGATTGGCTCTTACATGGTTCAATCAGAGATAAAAAAGAAAGAGTTTTTTTACCCTGATGTGTGATGTGTTTTGCACATAATCTAATTTAACGGATAACAATAATGATTTAGTGTAAAGAATTATTGAAGTTACAAGTTTTAAAAGTAATAACGACTCTTATATTTAAAAATAATAATGGACTATGAGCTAGTAAAATTTCAGGCAAACCACGACAACCATTTATACAATTTACTATCAAAAAAAACGTTTACGGACAAAGACCATCCGCAATGCAACGTTCATAATTAAGCTTGCCCATAGTGACTTGTACTCTTGTAGTATGAGGTGGAGTCCATGAGTTTTTTCCGTTACGCTACCTTGTGTATAACCAAAGTTTTGAATGTCCAGATGTACGGACGTCCATATCATTCATTGTGGGTCTCATATTCTCAAGTCTCTCTCAATAGTCATATAATTGCTGAATGTTATAACGATAACAATGTAAGTAGAACTTAATTATGAATTTGATGAGATGAAAGGTTAAGTTTATAGAATATTAGATTTTTAGAATCACGATACAACGATGCTACGAACAAGTTAAAGTTCATAGCATTATAGATTTGTTGAGGCCTTAAACACCAACTAACCAACATATAATAAATCATCGGTGAGCATATATAGAATATTCGTGGTTGTTTTAATATATAGATCTATACTTATATTTACTCGTTAAGAACAACCGAAATGTAGCAAGAATTTACCGAGATGCAGACTGATCGAGCACCAAATGTAACATTAATTTGAGGGTATACCCATGTGGCGTACCTTTTTTTCTTTTCTTTACCATTTATAATCATACTCTGTTGTACGATATTTTGGGAAGGTTTTGGCCCCCATGAAATTTAGTTGCGTGCGTTGATGACAAAAATTGGAAATTACTAGGAACATGTTATTGGCTAAACATTTTGTGTTGGTAGTGTGTGGGCCTCCTTCTGTATAACCTATGGGTCTTCTTCGAGATACGCTTTTTGTTGTTCTGCGATTATGTATTTTTTAAAACTTATGTGATTATGTATTTTTTTTTATGTGATTAATTATGTTTGTGTCAGACACTACAAACTAAGATATTGTTGTGTAAAGAATGTGAGAATCGAGACATTCTTTAACATGAACATCACTTCAAGACGAATGGTAAACTGTGGGACCATTAGACACTAGGTGAGTTTTTTGAGGAACAAAACTATATACTTATACTTACTTTTTAAAATTTTCACTCTCTTTTAAAACATAAATTTATAAAGTTTTTAAAAAGTCAGTCAATACATTATTTCTCTCTTAATCCTTGATTTTTCTTCAAAAGTTTTAACAACATTTTCCTATGTTTTATTTTATAAAACTTAATATCAAGTCTTTATATAACTAAGAGATAATACAAGCTATACAAATAAGTAAAAATCCAACGTGTCATTTTTATAGCTTCCTAAAAATATTGCAGCTACGTCATCCGAGATGTTTTATACATATCTCGTGGAATTGTTATGGTAATCTTCTCTTAATTTAAATTCAAGTTTTCTTTATCAATTTCTTGATTAATTTAATCATTTTTAAACCATCGGATGTAATCCTGTATTTTATTTTATTTCATTCCTTAAACTTGGCAAATATGTTTTCTAATATTAAAGATCCGTCGTCATCTTCTGATTGAGGTGGAATTGGATTGAAACAAGAGTACAAGACCATTAAATCTAATCATTATAATATATTATCATTAAATTAAAAAGTTGATAGTTTTTCAACGGTGTAAGTACCACTTATGAATTGTTTTAATTTCTCTGGATTGCCTACACATCGTGAGGATGTTAGAATTGTTGTTATTAGAGGGAATACAGGGTGAATATATATGCAGGAATGCCCATGAGGTTGTTCATAGTGTGGTTGAAAGTATTAAGGTATATTTTAATTATATGTGCATACATGTGTGCATTTATATTGGTATTAGTAGCCATGCATTGATGCTATTAAATCTTGAATGAGTTAAGGAATTGATATAATACGATTGAGCAATCCGTAAACATACAATATGTTGGTATTATATGCCTAAAAATCACTATAAAATAACATTGTTAATAATATATAAATTTAAAAGGTCACACATAATAGCAAGAAGACACCATTTATATATTTTTGAGAATTTAATTTTTGATTAAATGTTATCGACTTTTGTATTTGTATATTTTATTGAGAAAATTATTATTTCATATGAATGATAATATTTATAGTAACAATATATATTTGTATCTAAAATATATTATATATATAACGTATGTACGCATCAAGTATTAAAACATTTATTTAAAATGTTAAATAAATGAAGTGTTTTATGTGTGTGAGGGGCTTACTTAAGAGATGAGATTTTAAACCCTTCCCCACTTTTTGTTGTGGAAGTCCAAAGAGGCCAAAAAGGAAAGGGCCAATGGTTGGCCTTGACTATTTGATTCACTATGACATGCATCTAAGTCTTTTCAAGACCCATCATTTCTTTGCATGACCTTTGCGTGGTTCAAGCATACACTTAAATGAGTATATACTTGGCTTTTGTTTAGTAGAAGTTGGCTGAATTTTTACTTATATTTAATAGTTAGAGTTCTTTCAAAAACAAAAGAAAGATACACATAACACTTTTGTGGGAAGGGAAAATCAGTTTTTGCCTTCAAGATTCAAGAGGTTTTTCGTGCAAGAACAAAAGGATTAGCATCCATTTGGTGTTGGTACATTGTCTGATGTAGACTAACTTTAAAGGGAGGCTTGTTTGGTTCCTTGCTTTCACCACATCTGATTTCTCAAGAAAGTTTTAAAGGGCTTCAAAGGTTGTAGTTCTTGAAATCCCCTATAGTTGTGTTTAAATCTTACATGCATGCATTTGGATCCTTGGTGGAGTTTATAAAATAGTTTTTAAAATGTTATTCAAATTTTGCTTCTGTTGCTATTTTTTGTTTTACGTTATCTGAAAATCTTTAAACAATCCCAACAGAATCTTGAACAAATTTCCTTTTATTATCTATTCCAACAATTTATCTATTTTATAAATATGTTACGAAATTGATGCATATAGTTTTCAACGGGTATAGGCAAAGAAGGTTGTTTCAAGGGATGATCATCATCATTCAAGGTGGTTTACCTATCGATTACGAGTTTTAAAACATTATAGTTTGTTTAGTCATTAGTTAATTCTTTGTTATTTTTCAATTGTAATTACACATAACACTATATAGAAACCGTAAACAATGATTATAGTTGTATGCAAGAGATTATCATGCAGTTTGAGGGTGTCTGCCTTAATTAAAAAATAAGTAAATGATATGTTTATTTAGGTTTTGACATTTGGATGCTCATCAATTAGGATTCCTTTATTTGATCAGGTTCACATGTACAAACGTTTTGAGTCGAAGACATATCTCTCTCGTGAATGTTTTATGTGGTGCTCATTGACTAGCACCAATTATGAGACCATGGAGGGTTCTCCGTAAATTTACTTTAACAAAGGGGTGTCTAAAGACATAAACCTATAATGGAGATTCTTAATCTTTGAAAGTAGAGTATTTTATTTTATTTATCATGAAAGGAAGTTATATATGATCTGATAAGCGTATTAACCTTATTAAACTTGGCAAGAGTGCTATTATTGTGTAATTCCCTGGCTTTTATACTTTTAAAATATCTATTACTATTTAATTTATTATAGATCGGTGTTTTTTACTTTGTAGCTATGACGGAAAATATTGAGGTTCTTAGACTATCTTTATTAGCAATCTAATATAACTCATTTTTTTTATTAAAAAAATTAATTTATTTATTTTTCACCTATACAACCCAATTTAACTTAAATTTTCACATACATTAGCAACACAATTCAATCTAATATTTTATTAATTCAATTTAACATATTACTACTTTTAATGTTATTAAAATTATTAAAAGACATTAAATAATATGTTAACTCTTTTGTGACCTAGTTGTAGAGGTGACTTAGGTTGAGGGAGATTGCCACATTTATTGTTATTATATTTATATTTTTGATGATCTAGGCCATCCAAATTCTCTAATGAAGGTAGTCTTAGAGTGTTTTGACGCATGCAATTATTAAAATATTTATCATATGGTGTTTTTAACTTTTCTTATAGGTTGTGAATGAAAAATCAAAGTTTTAATAATGCTTCTAAAAGTATTATTGCATGCTACAATGGTGTTATCTAATTTAATCGTTATGCTTTAGTCATCTAGGTTGTTGATGTCCTGTATCAAACGGGTACCAATCTATTAATCCATATTACATCTATAATTACCATATCTACCATTTATATACGTTCACTGATAAAGATAATCTTTTTAGTTACATCATTTCGTATATTGCCTAAAACATATACATTATTTAACATTTAGCCGTCTATCGGAAGGGTCTAAAAACTAGTAAGATTATATATTGTTAAATGAAGGGTTTGAAAACACTAAGAAATATATTATTAAATGAATGTATTTTATAAATACACTAAAGAATACTTTGTTTGAAATACTTGTAGATCAAATTATTCAGTACGCAACCAAATTAAAAATTTTAGCAATGTTCATTTAGTTTTAAATTTAAAAGTTAAATTATTTTAAACAAGCTTGCATCTTAATTATCATAGTTATCGCACAATGCGTGTAGGGATTGGTGGTAATAGAGGTGATTGTTGGCAGTGTAAAAGTGATAAGAAAATAAAATTATGTGTCATGTTTTAAAAATGTGTTGTATGTGTTTTATGTTGTGCATTTATTTATATACTAGATAGAGAAAATTAAATTAATATGCATAAGATAACTAATAAGGAATGACTTTTAATTTTTATTAATATTAATATTATAATATATATGAGTGAATGATAATTTATATGCATCACATGTACAATAAATAACAACTAATAATGTCATTGTGTCTTTTTTTTTTCTTCTAAATTATTGTAAACATTGTCACTAACTATTATTGTCTCTTCATTTTTTGGTACCAGCATTACATAACGCGTGTACCTTACTTTTTGTAATGAAATATATATACATTTGATTTTAGCTTATAATGTGTACAAGTTGTTGCTGAGTGACACACCAATTTTGTTATGGTTTGATAAGCAATAACGTACAACATAAATTTAATTTTTTAACCAAGTTGAATGCTTTCTATACTTTTCCATGTATGTATTTCTTATTGTCTTTACCTTCTAGGGTTTAAGAAATAATATTTATAAGACTAATTATTTGCTAATGTTATAATTAAATGAATTAACTATCTTCTTATCAATATAACAATGACAATGCAAAGAACTAATTAAAGATATTCATTCAAGTGTTATAATGAATATTTGAGTAAGCCAATTATTTTATTATATAAAATATCTAAAGGGTGATAAGTAGTATACTACAATTTTTTATGCATATATCACTAATTGTAATTTATTGTACAATAAAATACCATAAGTACACTTAGTGATGTATGGTTAAGATATTGACCTATGAATTACTCTCCATATCATATCAGTTTGTTACGAATGATTTTACTATAACAAATTCATAAATAAAATTAAATAGCCTTATAACAAATTAAAGTAAGTTGTTTATATATAATACAATATAATGGATTTTAATAGAAGTAAATTTTGTTTCTTTGATTAAATATATAATATATAATATATAAATTAAAGTGAATAGTGGAGGGCGCAGACCGCACTTGAAACATCAATTTGTTTCACCATCACCCACCTGCGTGGTTAAAATTACTACAACTAACCTTTTTCTGCCACACTTCATATGACAAGTCTCTCTCACAGAACTTTTAACCACTGATTTAGAGCAGTACAAATACTTTTTTCTAAAACAATAAAAGCTATATTTTTATCACTTAATCCATCTCGTTTTTTTAAGTCTCAAATTAAATGTTTACTCTCAGAATATATATAATTAATTAAAGTATCTATATTACACATACTTTATATATATATTATATATATATATTATAAAAAGATGTATAAAAAATAATAATGCAATTGTCTTCTTACACAGATATACAGTATAATAATTATATTTTTTAAACTATATATTTATAAATTTGAAATAGAGAGAGTAGATTTTATCCACATCACACATATAATGACAATGGTGATGTGAGGTAGTCCAAGAGAAAGAAATAGTTGCTGAAAGTATTGTGGGGGAAGTTATCTTAACAAACTGATAACGAGAAAAGCTAAACAAGTAATTATAGTCTGTAAATGGAGTCTTGTTTAGGAGAAATTTGGATCGTTTGGCAAAATTCATGGTCGGCTAGACATGGGGTGTTGGATTTGTTTATGCAATGAGTGTGATATACATATAAATTTGGAACGGAAATGATTTTTCAAACTCACTCTTTGTTATGGGTTTGAGAAAACCCTTAATTTGTAGGTTTGATTCCCATTTTTTTCAAACCCAGGTACATCAAACAAACTGGCTGGCATTTTTGTACCCATTCTCATTCCCTTAAACCCTCAAAACAAATACCCCCTTAGTTTTTTATTGTTTTCAAAGTTAATTTTCCCTTATAAATGTAAACATGGAAAGTTAAAGAAAAATTTGTTAGATCGATCTAACTGTCGTAGTTCTCTTATTTTATTTAGAAATAGATTTCTGCACCTTGGTGTAGAAAATTTCTTTATGTTTGCACGCTTATAACTCTGAATATTCTTTATACTAAGTTGAAAAAATTGTATGATTATATATACGGGGAAATGATCTATAAGGAAGCTCCAAATCATAGGGAAGGAGGGAAACAAATCTTAGCCCTTGATTTTTTTATAAATAAATGTCTTTAACATTCATTTGTGATGAATGCTAAATTTTAAAATTATTTGTGATTTTTAAAATTAATTTATGATCAAATCAAGGGTTGAGATTTGTTTCCCTCATTTACTAATTTTTTTGCTTCCCTTTTGATCCCCACCCTATATATATATATATAGGGGAAGGATCCATAGGGAAGCTTCAAATTTTAGGGAAGGGGGGAAGCAAATCTTAGCCCTTGATTTTTTCATAAAAAAAACGTTTTTAACATTCCTTTGTGATGAATGTTAAATTTTGATTAACATTCATTACAAATGAATGTTAACAATATTCATTTATGATGAAATTAAGGGTTGAGATTTGCTTCCCTCCTTCCCTAATTTTTTTGCTTCCCTCTGATCCCTCCCCTATATATATATATATATAAATATCTTTTTTATGAAAAAATCAAGAGCTAAGATTTGCTTCCCTCCTTCCTCAAGATTTGAAGTTACCTATAAATCTTTCCCATATATATATAATATATATATAAATATTCATATAAATGTTCCCCATATTTATATGTAACTATTTTTATTCACATTTATAGTATGGATAATTTGCAATAATATACACATTTTAAAGAGTTCCCAGAAATAATGTCCAGAATTGTCATTATTGTTATAGTGACTGATCATATCATATCTCTTTCAAGTGAACTTAAATTCTTATGGTACTACAAATGTGAAACTATCTAACATGAAGTTTAACTTGAAAGGGTACTTCGTTTTGTCAAAATTAACAACTTAATTAATGCATTTGAACTGAAATTTCTAACACGTACATTATTGCATTAATTCCTCATACAAGTTTGATGCATCAACCAGAAAAAATAAATGCAGCAAGCAGAAAACATACCAATACAAGAAATCTCAAATATTTCCCTTTCAGAAGCATCCATCTGGGGCTGCCCAACTGCACAAGAACTTACCGCGGCCCCAGCTAACTGATTTACTTACCGGCATATATTATTCAATATGTGTTAATCGAGTGACAACATGCTTCAAAATGAATGAGATTGTAGTTGGGTCACATTACAATATTGGCGGGGTGGACACACCTTATATTTGATCTAATTGCGTAATCAGGATATATGTGTAAAGTTTGTTATCTAACGACTAATTAAAATGAAGTACAAATTAAAGTAACTAAATGATCTGTTTAGTGTAAGTTAGTTAACTCATAATTATTTGTGATATTGGTTTCTAAGCCCAAAGTCTGTCTATAGTGATGGTCTATGTAGAATTGATATCCAGTCCAATAGCCCATGATAGTTATTTGTGGCCTTGTGCCCTTGTGGAATGTGGAGTTGTGGGTATCAAAAGCAACCATCAGCTTTTTAATAGAGTAATTGTTATTATTATTTTTCATCACTTTTTAGATGAGACAATAATCCATAAGGTATTATGGTTAAGGTGTTTTCAATTTAAATTGAACGAGTATTTTATAAACTAAAGTTAAAGGCTTAAACAATAAAACACGCCTTCATTTGATGGATGCAAAAATATATAAACAGCACTTGGGTCTACTCCTCTCTTAGGTGAAACTTGTAAGGTTGTAAATCATATATCTTGGCTTTCATCGAAATTTCTATAACAACACTTGATCAGCTATAAATGATGTAATTAAAACAAGGCTAGTGAGCGAGCGAGCGAATTATACCAAGTCTTTTAATTCTCAAATCTTATGTGTTAGTAAATTAACACGTCAAATACACATGTTACGTATGTGTCAGTTGCAAAATGACGAATTACTTGTAGTCGTTCTTGACAATAGATACGGTGTATTATGATCATTGGGACCAAAACTAATTAATTGTGGGGGAGCAAAGTTGTAATGTTATCTTGATTTGTGTTTTATTTAGCTAAAAAATTATATATATGACAAATGTTCTGTTAACTCATTCCTTTTAACTCTCTCTCAAACTTATACAATTTCATTGTAGGGATTAATCTTAGTTTAATACTAGTAGATAGTGCAAATTAGGTCAATTAAGGCACATATCGAATGTCCCCTTCGCTAAAGTTAGGTAAAACATTCGTGTGTTTAATACACTAACGGACAAATATTTGGTCAATTAAATGCATAAACAGAATACAAAATTTGTCAAATCCGACATGCTTGATTTGAATGATATATGGTTAAACACATGTTCTACCAGTAACAAATATTTATATTATTTTTCTAAGAGCACCTACCAAATTAGTATAAGTACGTTCAGACTTCAATCCTAGCTTTGTTTAAACAATTTTCTCCTGTCAAATATAATTGTGAAGAAATATGAGCAACCTTAATCAACATTACACAGCAAAATAATGAGAAAAAAAAAACTAACACAAATTCATGTACATAAATGAATACAATTTCACGAAAAAGATCTAACTCAAAATGACGAGTTCTTCATGTACATTACTAGCTTAGCTTGCATGTAAGTATGAATTAAAGAAAAAAAGAACGAGAATCCAAAAGTATTTATCAAGGACATATAATAATTTGATCTTGAGGCGAGACAAATTCGCTTTGTTTTTGATAATTAGGACCAAGCATATTATGGCATGGAGATGGACCAGAAGGAGGCACAGGCCCTCTTGGTAAACGATTATTCCACAATCCATCGTTACCGAAAAATGATTCATCTCCCTTTGGTACTCTTGTTGCACTCGTTCTCATCACTAATAACATAATCATCGTGACATAAACGAGGAAGAACACTAGACGCCATAAGCCCATTGCAGACACTTTAGTGTTCTTTTCCTTTTCTTTTTTTTTTTTTATATTGTGAATAAAAGTGGTGTTGGTGTTGAATAATATGATTTCGTGTTTATTTGTGTGGTGTTTGTAGATATATAGACATAGCATGTTGGGGGTGGTTGTTGAATTAGAACGCCGTAAGTATTTAACTGTTGAAATTACATACTTTGACTTTCTGTTTTAGTGGTGGTGTTATAGTATAATCTATTTAATTGAGTGCTCATTTTACTTGACTTTGAAATTAAGGTAACTAGTTTTATTTTTAGGTTTGAAGTTTAATAGTATGGTTTAGTTTGTCGACTATCGATGTTTATTACTGACTGATTGTTTGTCAAAGTAAGGAACATGTGTTGAAACTTCATACGTATGATTAATCATGATATTTGTTAGGATTAAATTGAACGTTTTAAACATGTTTGAAAACAAGTATCGTTGATCAAAATCAATGGATCACGTGTAGACATGGTTTTATAGTTTGTTCAATTCATATCCACCGAGTAGTGTTTTGTTTGTATCTAACCGTATTGTTTGATTTGAGGTTAAAAGGCAACGATTCATTCATGGTCATCTTAAAAGGATGTGACGTTATAATTCAGTTTCTTTTGAAAAAGTTTTTATCCAAATTTATGTGTCTATGTTGAGTCTTTGTTTTCTCTTAATTTTATGTCTCTGAAGTCTAACGACTAACATGAACAACAAAATTGACAGATCAAGCACATGTTGTTAAGGAGAAAAATAAATTATTATATGCTACACTTATAACGAAAGTTCCTTTCTAAAAATGGTTTTAATATTCTAATTCCATTGAAAATTCAAATTAAAAATTAAAATATAATATAAGTACATGTAAGGCAGGATTTAGTATTTTACCGTTCTAAAAAAATATATCATCCCACTTATGGTGCATTTTTATGTTATTATACAATAAAATTGGTGTTTTATGTTTTGTAAAAACACCGGCTGTAATAATCAAAGACATGTTTAAGTAAAAAGAAGTTCACCAAAATACATAAAAAAAAGTATCAAATACAAAAATACATTATTTTTTTTTTAAAAAAAACTATCCTTTCCAAACAAAGACTTTTTTATGTATAGTACCTAGTCTGCGGATAGGTATAACCTATTCAGGGGATAGCTTGCTTCTGCCATGTTGTTCAATACCGCAAATCAAACACTCTCTTATTCATTCAAACCAATTGCGACCAAAAGCAACCACAACCTACCTTATGTAGATGCAACCCACCACCAATCTACCTCCTTTGCGTTTTGTGTGCGCCTTTTTGCGATTATGTGAAGGTTAAAATTTACAACTTTATTTTTTTAATATATTTTGATATTGAATTTTTTTTAATGAATGTCGGTGAATTCCTTTTAAGAAGACATAAAATGGGTCTAACTTTTAGTTCGTAAAGTATCAGGGAGCCCACGATCAGATCTCAATGGGCCACATGTATTATGGGAGGCAATTTGGCCCAATTGTAGGATTCAACATTCTTAAATTTTAAGCTTCAAGTACTCAACTTCTTCATCGTTTATTAGATTTAGTTGTATTCTAGGCAAGGTTTCTAGAGCGAATTTTAGCTTTTGAACTTTCGGGGTAAATGTAAAATCTTAGGTCATCCTCGATATATACTAAAACATTACATTTATAGTAAATATCTAAAAATTTATATCAAATTTAATGCAACATAAAATCTTATAATATATTTTTTCAATTTTCCTTTTAACCACTTTGATTAAAATAATTTTTTTTATGAGTCCAAAACTTACAAATAAACGTCGTTACATGTATCATTTGTTTGAATATGTTGTACTTTATCTACAAAGATACTCGTCTCAAACTCATACAAAATTTTAGTTTGTTTTCAATCAAACTTAAAACCTAAACTACATCCAACATATCATTTTATTTTTGTTTTTTATTCTTTTTAGAAAAAGACAATAAACTCACACACTCTATCACAAATATATACATTTATCCACAAATATATACATATACTCAACTTTGGAATTGAACCCACAACCACATAGTTGGAGGGTCACCTCAATACCGCTATTGAATATGTTATATGTTATCATATACCAAAATTTTCACTTATTATCTATAATTACATATATATGTATATATATACATCTCCAATGAAACACGAATATATATGTTTGATGATTCCAAATGGTGGTCAATGGGACATAGTCGTTGCGGTTTACGACAATGAGCCCACTAGTATAATCTCATACGCACTTACATCTGAAAAACGTGAAGAATGGGTCACTGATAAAATCTCAGTTCAAACAGTTTGGCAGTTTCAAGACTTTCTTTACAGAAGCTATGGGTCAGAAGACTTGTCAACAAGAATCGGGCCTATGTTCACAGATCGAAAAAGTTCTAATCATTTAACAATTCCGTTCGAGGATGAATTGGGTGCTGACGGGAAGGTTAAATTCTCAGTGACGTGTTACTATGCTACACAATTCGATGCTTTAAGAGAGCAATGTTATTACAAATTGGATTATGTTCGTTCATCGAGCCGGTGCAAAAGATGGAGCGCACAAGGAGGGAAAAGTAATGTTTATTTTACTTAAACTTTGGATGAAAGATTTATCATTAAACAATACGAAAATAGGACTTGAATCGTTTGAAGAATTTGCATCTGAATACTTTAAATATTTAACCGATTCTTTAAATTCGGGAAGTCCAACGTGTTTAGCCAAGATCATGGGTATCTATCAGGTTCATTTCATATTTCTTTGTAGCCCAAATTGCACAAAAAGAACTTACTTTGAGTCGGTTTCTATTCAATAAAACGTACTGTCAAATTCGAAGTTTAAGGGGGTTATGTCAAAAGGAGTTAAACGTTGAGTTTGAAAGTACGTCCCTCAAAGAGAAACTGACTGAAAGTACATCCACTTAAGTTTAATTTGACCTTCTTTATATTATTTTTGTTGTATCACTGGGATGTTATTATGCTGATGATTGATTGAATGTATGATAACAGGTGACTGTGAAACTCTTTCGGGTGGGAAAAGAAGCGAAAAAGAACGTTTTAGTGATGGAAATGTGTTTTTCAAGTAAAATATTTCGCGGGTTTATGATTTAAAAGGCTCTTCAAGATCTCGTTACAACTCAGATACAATGGGAACAAATAAAACACTACTCGATATGAATTTATTAGAGGCGTTACGTACAAATCCCATCTTTCTTGGAAGTAAAGCTAAACGAAACCTCGAAAGAGCTGTTTGGAACGACAAATCCTTCTTGGCAGTAAGTCTAACGATCCATATCCATTACTTTCATTCTAATCGTATAGTTATTTCATGAAGTTAAGTTATATACGAATCGTTGTGCAGTCGATCGATGTGATAGATTACTCATTGCTAGTTAGAGTAGATGAAGAGACGAAAGAACTGGTTTTGGGAATCATAGATTTCATGAGACAATATACATGGGACAAACATTTGGAAACATGGGTTAAAGCATCCGGGATTTTTGGTGGGCCTAAGAATGCTACTCCAACTATAATTTCTCCCAAACAATACGAGAAAAGGTTTCGAAAAGCCATGACAAGTTATTTTTTAACTGTACCTGATCAATGGTCGTCATGAACATTCATAAAATGGAAGTTTATATATTGAACATAAATAAATGGTTGTTTTTTGTAACATGGGGTAGCATTTACCCTTTGATGTATGCAAATGTGTACAAAGGTAGAGGGTTGTTGACATTTTCTTCTTTTTACTACTGAAAGTTGTACATGTGTTGGCATTATATAGGATCCTGCTTGGAAAAATTAGTTCACGGGGAACTCCTCTTTAATAAAATGAAACTTTTTAGTTCAAATTTCGGCAGCTTTTTTGTTTTGTCTTTTATTGCATAGCCTTGTTTAAAGCCACACACCAAGTTAATTGTTGAAGACTTTTTTTACGCTGAATATTCTGTGTTTTTTTTAAAGGTGAGAAAAAGAAATTAACGAAAAAAATAATAAAGGATTATTTTTAAGTTTTGTAATAGGAAGGAAATGAAAAGAAAACTATAAAAAGGGATGAGTTTTTTGTTATAAATCTTTCCTTTCTAATATTGAGGTGATTATGAGGTAAATAATCAATTTAATTATTTTCATTTGCTTTCTTTTACTTTCATTTCGATTCGAGTATATACGTGAGTTATCTTATATTATATTTTTTTTATTATTTTTTTCTTTTTTCTTTTTCATTTCATTATTTTCCACTAAAAAAACTTAATAATACAGGGTATGTTTGGCGACACGTAGCAGTAGCAGTAGCAGTAAACAGTAACAGTTAGCAGTAGCAGTTAGCGGTAGCTGTTGTTTAAAAAAAGTGTTTGGTAACGTAGCAGTAGCAGTAATTATAAAGTGTAAAATTACGAAAAATGGTATATACACATTATTTATAATGTACTCATGTTATTTTTGAGGGTATATAGGTAATATCAGAACCAAAATGCTAGTTGCTAGTTGAAATGCTTCCTCATCAAGCATTTAGCAGGAAGCGGTTAGAAAATATGCAAATGCTAGTTGCTTTCTTACCAAACAAGCTTTTCAATCAAATCGCTAACTGCTAGTCGCTTGTCACTCCAAAACACTTGCAAATGCTTACCACCAAACACAACCACAATCTCCGGAAGAAACTGAACTTTTTCTTTAGATGATTGAGTTACATAAATGGACCCTCTATTATTAGGAGGCCTCACTTGTTGTCTTTTCATTTTTGGATTTATAAATAGCTTTGGCACAAAATAAAAGACATTTTTTCTAACGTAAAGTACTACAACAAAAAAAAACTTTTAAATCCGGTGCAATTTATTTTAATCTATTAGTTTATAGATATATGCAGTTTAACTAGAGCGTATTCGTAATCATTTCTAATAAATTTTCTGATCACTTTAAAATGTTTACCTAGAGAAGTTCAAATTCAAGACCTCTTATAAATCCGTAAGTACACTTTATTATTAGCTAGCTTTCGCCCCCACCTGATTGTTATCCTTATTTTGCTTTACTTCGATAATGATAAGTGAACCTTTTTCGCCTTAACATCTTTGTCGGTAGTCGATTGATAGATTGAACACGCCAAAAAAATTTATCTTTACTTCTATCTCTTCAAACTCGAAAACGCAACTTCCTCTTTTATGACAGCTTTGGGCCGATAAACTTAGTTAAGTTTTCCTTTGATAATCTCTTGTATATTAGTAAAAATGATGATACCCCAAAGGTCATTATTGACCCATTACTAAAACCATGATTAAGGTGGATAATACATTTTATTCAAGGAGAGATTGCTAAAAGTAGATGAGTACAAAATTCAGAAATTAAGTTGGGAAAATACATTAAGAGAAGTGAGATTACAAGAATTAATTCCACAGCACTAGAGAGCTATTTTAGATAATGTGAATATGTTTTTTATCCATCATACTTGTGATTTCATTCTAAACCAACCCTTATACTTGCTAAAATAAAACACTAAAATATGTTTAAATGAGTGATTATATTTATAAGTATCATAAATCACTCATTTGAACATGCTTTAGTGTTTTTTTTTAATATTTTAACCAAGTACAAAGATTCATTCAATGAAATTACAAATAGGATGAATAAAAAACTAATTCATTCTAAAAATAATATATATGTTGAATCATATACAGGGGAATAGAGAGAAAAAAATCACTCTGCTTGGCTACTGTGGTGTTTAACTTGATGATTACTTTCACATCCATGTATGATCTCCCATAGTTAGTTCTTGGCTCACTGGTAGAAATCCAACTCTTTTCTGTAAAGCCAAAAAAAATAATTATTAATTATTAATTATTAATTAATTATATTTTTATTTTAATACCCTATCAGATTTAGTTAATTATATGATGATATACTATAGTCAAAAACTGGATGAAATGTAGAAAACCAAGAAAAAGAAGATGTTAATTATTAATATAAGTTTGACAAATTACGTATGAAAAAATAAAAGTAACGACTTGTTCCAGAGCCGTTGACAGAACACCAATTATGGCCATGCAACTACAAGACTTGGTAATTCAATCAACCAACAAATTAAACTATGACTAATTATATATACGCCTTTTAAACATATAATATAATATTTTTTATTATTATTAATCCGTAATTTACAAATTTATGCTTCTTTTGAAGTATCGCACTTCTACGAGTTGTTTATATCCCCTTTTATGTAAACTAGCGCTACATCAAAAGTGATGTTATGAACAAAACGAACAACTTTGACTTAAAGGTGATAATTTCAAAGAGAAAAAACAAAAATAAAAGGTCAAAAACATGGCATGAAAACTGGGTCAATGGTTGTTACTGGGAGACCAGATGTTTAGGAATCATCACATGCAATATAACTGATAAAACAAATCAAATTAGTTTTGTTAACTCTTTGTCAAACATACTCGATTACGTTATATATCTTTATATAAATAAACCATTCCGTGTATCCAAATGTTTTTTGACTTTATATTTAACTGATAGAATAGAATCAACCATTAAAGTCGTATGAATATTTCAAAACCAAGGATATTGGTTGTTTTTCATTCTTAAACAAACCACGTATATATAGTACCGTTATTTGTTAGTAAATTATTTAATAAATAACACGTAATTACATGAATTAAAAGGTACGTATACATTATTTGTCAAATTAGATCATACTTCAAATTACTAGTTTTGTTTTCCATCACATAGAAACGTAATAAGATCTCATGTTAAATGTTATTTGTATGTATAGAAAGCTGACATCTAACATTAAGTCAAAGATTTAACAGTTGCGAAAATGCTAGATCAAGTGGGCTATTATCTGCATACAAAAATTACGTACACATATTTAGACAATGTAACTATTGCAATCTTAATTAGCGGATATCTATTTTATGCTTAGCATTTAATATAAATATATGTTTACTATAATAATTGTAATTTATCAAAAGTACGTTATATGATCATCTTTACAAAATAATACAAGCTAGATAGTAATTTTAAGATACATTAAAATATTAACTGAGGTGGATATGATGTTGTGAACACATGTATATAGTGGGGTAATACTTTTTGTTATCATGCGTTATGAACTCCAAAATGGTTACGAATATCTACTCATTCATTCTTATCAAGTTGACATCTTTAACTTATTTAATTATTAATTAATTAATCAAACAAAAGATATGGACATCGGACGTATCTCATAAATAAAAAAGATAAAGAAAAACACACATACCCCACAGCCCTTATGGTTATCTCTACGACCATCATCATTCCACCGCACATGCCGTCTCTCCGCCGCCACATCACCACCACCGCCGCCGCCGCCACCCTTCTCCATGCAAAGTTTCATAATCTTCTCAGCCGCCTCAGTTTCATCCTTACTTTCCTTCATCAACCTCTCAACTTCAGCTTTAGGTAACCTTAATTTGACCCTCAAAGGATCAACACCACCACCACTTCCACCATTCTCCACCATAATACTCGGTGACGATTTCATATACGATAAATCCGAAGCCGATCTTCGAGCCAACTTCAAGCTCTCGAGCCGGTCTTTAGCACTCATATTTATTCCTGACCTAACCCTTCTTGTGGCTTTATTATCTTCTTGAAGTTTTGGTAACTCAACTAAAAAGTAAAGTCTTTTAGGTTTAAGGTGTTCTTGTGGCTCTAACGGTTTGGTTCGAATACCGAAATGTTTCACGGCCTCCGAATCGAGTAGCACGAGACCCGGGTGGTCTTTGAGCACATCACGGGCGTTAACCGGTGTTTTAAACTTGATTGTTTCACCGTTTATTTTCATGACTTTTGTTGACTTCTTCTTTGATCCTAAAGTATTTCCCATTCTTGTGTTGATTTTAAATTTTTGAAAGATTTATTGAAGAAATGAGATTTTGTGTTATGGAATATAATTGGTTTTTTTCTTTAAACCCTTGAAAAGAATACAAAGGGGAATGGTGGGTGTTTTAGGGAATATGGAGGAATATATATAGTTGTTAATTTCTTTGTAAAGGTCAAATATTGAGTGCAGTTATTTAAATGTAATTTATACATAATTAAGGTGGTAACCCAAAAGTTATATGCTATTAAAGATAATTTTTAAAGATATTTTAGTTCTCAAAGTTTACTCATATATATAAGACTGATCCCTAATTTTACTTTTACTGGACGCATTATCGATAAACAGATAATTTCTCCATATAATAATTTCAAATTATTTTAATGGATGCATGTTGAAATAAATAATATGTAATTTATTTATGTTTGTCTAATATATTTATTTGGTAGATGTTGTTGGTATGATGTGTAAAGAAAGAAATGTGATAGCGAAGTAAAGATGACAATGATAAAATGACAAATTAATTATAAACGTAATATAACTTTGTTACAATCTTTTTGGAACTGATCCGATTAATTATTTAATTAATTACTTATGGTTCACATTGGATTTACAAAGAAAAAAAAGCAGGCATATTTTCATATCTTGAAAATTAAAAGAAATAGTAAAATATATGGAAAAGCTAAGTTTTTGTTTAGTTGTGAAGAATTCCCTTGCTTTTTTAGAAATTTTCTTAAAAAAAAAAAAAAAATTGAAAAATGTGTTCAAATTGGATAATTTTTTAAAAACTTTTCAAAAAAAGAGAAAAGTAAGTTTTCTAATTTATAAAAACTTTAAAAAATTGATATTCACACTTTTTTCACGTTTCCTTTATGACAAAAAATTACTCTTTTACTTTTTTCTATCACCACGTACAAAAATGACCCATTTCTAATTTAGCATTTGAATACGTTTTTTAAAATTTTAACATCTTTTTAGAGAAGAAAAACTTCTCTAACTTTCTAAAAAACTAAAAATAAAATTTCCAAATCTAAACTGCTTCCTAATTATCCATCGTACAAATGTTGTATGTTAAACTACTTGACTTGTGCTCATGTGTTGAACCATGTGAGTATCAACCATTGTGCCTTATAATAAAATCTCTCTAAGAAAATACATGAATCTTTTAATGTATTTAGTTCAACATAATGGGCGCATATTATTGGTCATAAGTTAACTCATAGACGACTCAACAAGCTAGCTTAGCTAGCTACGATATATTCAATTAGATAGACGTGAGTTACCGATAACGAACACCACATGTGGCTAATTTGTTGTCACTCGTATATGTTAATGGAAAGTGAATATGATACAGTTGAATATACAAGCGTAAGTGATATACATTTCAACACGATGTTTGTTAGTGTAATCTTCAACCAAACAAAATTCAAATATCGGTTCTTTTACAATGTGATTCATTATTAGTAACTAGTAGCACACTCACACAAATATATATCTAAGAGTACGTTAGTAATTTAATTAGTTATTTCAAAAATAAAATAATAATTTACCTCTTAAAGAAAATACCATAAATGCTTTATATCTTAACATAAATATAGATAGATTTAAACTAGAATCAAATGTCCTATGTTTATTAATTTACCGTTTACTAGTGATAGTACTATGGAACAATTAATAAATTTGGTAATCGTAGAGATAAAATTATTATTTTTATTTTAAAATAACATATAAAATAAGACCTTTAAAATATTTTATATATTAATATTGACAAAAAATCAAAATAGTCTTTGTACTTTTCAATTGTAGATTGAATCCTTACTAATAATATGTTGAGTGCCTTAAATGAAACTTTACAATATGTGATAGTGATATTAATCTTATCATGATGACATGACTATCCTTTTATATATATATATATATAATATATATTGATATATATATATATATTGATATATTGAAAAAGCTGGGTAGATCATGTCTTTAAATAGTTAATTTGAAATTATATATAGTGGGACATGCATGGTATGGTGTGAACAAAGACATATTCAGTTTGAATTGAAGGTAAGGGAAGGTCGTAAATCGTTCTTTCGGTGTAAGTTAGTTATTGTTGCATGATTTTGGATAATTTTTCAACCCCCAATTAAGTGATTAATCATCGATCCCACTTCAAATTTCTATATCACGTACTTAATCAATAACAAGTCAATATAAAGTTTTTAGTTGCATTCATTTCATCCAGAAGAGTAACCCGTTAATTACTTTGCTATAATCTATTTAAATAAATAAATATTAAATTAAATAAACTGCATTAAATTAAATTTAATTAAATTCAAATTTTGATATGCCCATTCAACTAACAATTAAACTTGTTGAAATATGTTATGAATGAGTAGCGTAACAACCTGAAAGGTACAACGTTTTTTAATAAAAGTCTTAATTAACCAAATAGGGTAGTAGTGACGTCATCCGTGATAGGTGGGGATTGATGTCGAGGGTGAAACGGTAATCACGGTGTGAATTTGAAAATGAGCAATAGATTCTGTTCATCACATATCTGCTCTTTGACTTTGGTATTTCTTCTCCATCTTAATTGTAGTTAATTATTAATTATTCATTAAAAATTATTAATTAATTAATTATAATATATTTATTACAAAGAAAATAATATATGCATTTTAAAAATAACATGATGTAACAAGAATCTTTCATTGAAAGTGAACTATTCAAAGTAACTATTAATGATACAAACCTAATTGTATATATATGCATGTTTCTCTTAATCATATCCCCGTATACGCCGGTAAGTGAATCATTAATTCGACGAAATAATATATTTATATTCATTTATTTATTAAATAAATGACATTTATTTATTAAATAAATGAGTATGAACAATAACTGTGGCCATTTAATTCAATGAATCTTTGTTTCTTCGTTTATGTTTGTTTATTCTGGTTTATGTTCGTCCATATCGTTTATACCAGTCTACTTAAGTTCCTATACATTTATATGTCATTTATAATTTAAATAAAATATAATAAACTAAAAACAAATATTTAGTCTTTTACTTCTATAAATCTAAACAAATTCCCAATACATTTCACATTATCAATCTTCGTTCTTTAAAATTCTAAATACTATACGTGATCCATTGTGCTCGTGTAAGTTTTTTTATGTTTGTCGATGTTCATTTAACATATTAACAAATGAACATAAAAACGAATACGAAAAAATATAGGTTTTTAATGAACGAAGGCGAACAAAATTTTATGTTTGGTCGATCGTTCATGAACTGTTCATTAAAAGATTAAAATTAAAACTAATATGAATACTACCTGTTTGTATTTGTTCGTTTCATTTACGAACCTATCCATGTACGATAATTCAAGAAAAGGAATTAGTACTAATAATTCTTCATAGATCAATTTCATTTGCTCATGGATGCTAAATTCTCTACTTTTCCTTCAAAATGTTTTAGAAAAACCTTTTAAAGCATGGGAGCGGTTGATGCTCATTTCGGTGTTCTTTTTATTGTTCAAAAAACAACACCAAGAACACTGAGACTAGGAACTGAAACTTTAGTTAACATTAAGTTTTCAGTATTTTTAGAAAAAAAAAAGGTTTACAAATTTAATTTAATTTAAATCAAATAAATAACACAACAAAATAAATGAAAATAAATTATTAAATTAAAAAGGGTTTATTAATTAGTGATGTATTTAACTTTCACGTTTTTCTATTGTATAGGGTAAACTTTGAAATTTTATATTGTATGATATAAACTTTCAAAAATTCTTTATTGTATTTTGATTTGCCTTTTTTAGCCTAGATAAAAAAGGGAATATACATACAATAGAAAAATTTAGAAGGTTTGCCTTGTACAATAGAAAGCTTAAAAATTTAATCTCATACTATATAAAAACGTAAAAAATTAAACATTCATGAATCAATAAACTCAATTAAAAATGGTACATTGAACTATCATTTATATAAGTTTATCTCATTTAAAAATTATAACCTAGCCTAATAAACAAGGCCCAACCCATTTAAAAACTAAAACACAAAACCCAAATAAAAAAAAGTCCAATATATTTAGGGTTTTTTTGTCTTCTTCTTCCCAAAAAAATACACAAAATAAAAATAAAAATGAAATCTTCCTTTTTCTTTTTGCATCTACATCTAAAATCAAAAAGAAAACAAATTTTTTTTACGGATGTTGAGATCAAGAGTCCGGGCAAGAACGCCTTCAGAGAGTGGAAAACGCCGAAGTCTTGTTGCTCTTGGTGAAAAACATAAAAAAAAAAAACGTGTTCGTATGCCTTTATAAGGAAAAAGAAAAAGAAAAGCATCCAAATTGTTTGTAGAAGTAATCGACTTTTAACACAGTATAATCATTGTTTAGTGTAGAAGGCAATTTTATAACTATATCACAATGCACAACCCTTTTATGATCATTTTTTTATATGTTGGAAGATTGGAAAAGTGCTTCTTGTGCCTAAACTTAAAGGCATGCTTAAAAATTTGATCGATGAATATGATAGTTTAATTATAGAGAAATCAGAAAGAATAATTGAGATCCATATATTATGTCGTGAATAATTGATTTTGTATGTATTTACATCAGTTGGTCGCTCGTTTCAATTGATTCAAGATCTTCCGAGTTCCGAGTATGAAAGCACTCCTATGTGGCATCAAATATTATGAATCGCTATCAATGCTAAAAATATGTTTTCTTTGCATAAAATCTTGACCATAGGAGCACATGTACGTTGATGACCTCAAAAGTGTTTTTATACGTACGGTCTCGCCACCAATTTGGAAGAGTTGGTGATGATTACAATTAACATATACAGAAAGTTGAATATATGAAATGTTGAATATAAAACAATAAATATTTGAAGAATAGAGAGGGAGTTAAGAGCTCTTTGCAAGTATGAAAGTATCAATAGTAATGCACTATGTGGCAAAAAAGTTAAAAGGACTCAAATATTAATTTTTAACTTTTTTGAAAAATTAAAACTTTACAAACTTTTAAATCTATAAATTATAAAAATTAAAGTATGAGTCTTTTTGAAAGTATGAAAGTATCAATAGGAATGCACCATGTGGCAAAAATTCACTTTCCCCCACTTTTTAAAAAATTAAATATTTCAAAAACCGTTAGTCAAAAATTTATAAAAATTGCACCATAAAAATAAGTGTTTTCTCCTCTTCGATTTAAGATCCTACAAGGCATACTTTCGACGAATTTTTTTTCTTCATTTTTTGTAGGTTAATACATGTGTTATGATGGATTAACAAAAGTGTTACCCGCGGTTATCACATGTGTTATCAACGACTATCACATGTGTTACAATCGATAGTCGATGCTAACACATGTGTTAGTCGCCCATAACACATGTGTTATTTGTTTATAACACATGTATTACAAATTTTCAAAACCCACCAAAAAATGAAAAATAAAAAAATTCGTCGAAAGTATACCTTGTGGGATCTTAAATCGAAGAGGAGAAAACGCTGATTCTTATGGTGCAATTTTGTATAATTTTTTGACTAACGGTTTTTGAGATATTTAATTTTTAGGAATGTGAGGGTTTTGTTATTTTGATCAAGATCAACGGTTGAGATTTGTACTTTCATACTTTTAAAAATTTTCATACTTTAATGAACTTTTCTCTATTAGATTTAGCGTCTTTTTGTCTTTAGTAGAGATTTCATGTGATATATATTGCACGAACCTTTTTTTCTCATTTTTTATTGGATGTTTGAAATTAATAATATTAAATCACATGATTGAAAATCAATTTTTAAACTAAAATAACTAAGTATATCATATGTAAATAATCGCATTACTAATTGTAAATTTAAAAAAATTACATGAAAATAATTTTATTTGACATATTAAAACTGTAATCACATACGATCAAATAACAAAGTAGTAATCACGGATGATTAGAAAGTAATTCTACACGTAAAATAAATATCAAATTGAATCATGTGTGAATTATCATCTACAGGTAATAACTCATCATATTAAAATTTAAACTCAATTGTAATTACATGTGATTATGGATGAAAATAAATATTAAATCTTATCTTTCAAATCTTATTTATAATTTTTCATTTCAATATATATTAATTGTAATCATGTGTAGATTAACATATAACATTAATATATAATCATCTACCAATTTAATTTTTTTTGTATCATAAATCACACGTGATTATACATAAAATCACATGTGATTTTATTCAGAGCGTTTTTAAGTGGTTTTTAAGTCCCGAAAAAAGTAAAAAAAAAAAAAAAAAGTATAGATTGTGAGATTTGTAATCGAGAATAAAAAGATGTTGATTTTGAATATGTATAATTTTAAACATACGATTTAAGTTTAAAAATTTGAGTGAAAAAGTGATTTTTCAATGGGACAAAATAATCTTATTGATCCTTATTTCCTTACCATTCTACGTTAAACACGTCTCTTTACATGTATATATCCTATTTATATAATCCATACTTATCTTTTATATAAGATTATAACTACGATCGAGTTTATCTCTTTTTTTGCATGATCGCCTTTTTTGTTTCAGAAATAGCCATGTAACCACGCTCACGTGTATGCAATTCTATACCTTTATTTTTGAAACGTATTTTTTGTACTCAGTCAGTCGGTCATCGCTTTTACTCATGTCCTCAACAATTTTATCCAACAAGCTAGCACTAGTATTAATACTATACTTTTCTTATATTCATATTAGAGAAATCTTACTTATGTGAAAAAATATATATATACGAAATGACCATTAATTTTGTAGACTAGTGATGATAGATCATAGTCATCATACAACCTAACGGTTTGCTATCAAGAGGCCCGTGGGCTAGTTAAGACCCGGTTGGTTACACGTAAGGACCCCGTCAAGAGACCATCCAGGCTTGGCTAATTAATATTTTTTTAAAATTGAAGTTGCCGTTTTTGAAACATGCAATTTATAAATATAACTTTATACTTATAAGTCTTATTTTATAATTACATCAAACATGTATTTTATACTTTTGTAGTTTTTCTTTTCTTACCTAATATAACAGTTACTCTAATTTAATGTACACTTTAGTTGTTATAGATATGTTTAGTTATTTTACTTTGGTTTTAGGTTTGAATTAGAATAAAAAATGAACATAGCATGTAAACTGAGAAGAATCGTGCAAGATATTAAAATGTAAAATCTGGAATTTCAAAACATGTGTTTGATTAAAATATAATTGATAGATAATAATATTTGTAGAATTAGAGTAACATTCAGATGAAAACAATTAAAAGTAATGTAGATGGGAGATTAGAGGGAATGGTGACTTAAAGAAGGCAAGAGATTCTCAGCTCTTCATTCTTGTAATTTACAACTCAGATAAACTGCATCATCACAATATTGCATTCTACCGTTATTAATTTGACTGCATCATAACTTTATGTCTCTATGAACCGGACTTAAGAATGTAGGAACAATTTTGGTCAAATCATTTCTTTAAGCTACAAAAGGATAAAACGAGTATGTCTTCATTTCCTCTAATTCAAGGGTCTGATTTACACACCCCAAATAGTTTTACCCTCGGTTCTTCTAACCAAAAATCATAACGATAACCAACTCTTGAATCAAATGAATTGCATCAAAATTCCAACTCTTTATCGTAAACTAATTGACCACGAATGCTTATTATCATTCTCAACCAAGCAACTTTACTCACCCGATCCATGTAACGATCATTTTTAAAACTAAATTTTGATTTAGCAAATTAAATACTGACATTTTATGTGCCAAATTTTGGTCATAATTTCGGTTCCATATACCAATCAAATAGGGGTGGTTTCAAGCCAACCAATTAGGTTTTCAAATTTCAACATCTTTGTATATAAAAATAATAATAAGTCTAGCAAACCAGGATTCTATGTTTTCAAACTTCAGTGAAATAAGGAGTAAATTTTGACCTTGAACGCTGGACTCAAGTGGTCATCAACATCAACCCAATGTTCACACACATAATTAGGACATTAAGTCGTCTTAAAGTGATAATCAGATTTAATACGAAAGTTAACTATAGTATATTATTAACATAGTATTTTTCTGGTATATAGATGTAACACATAGTGTTTTCCCACATGGATTAAGACAGAGCCTGCAATTTCAATCCATATACTTATGAACAAATCTGTTGGTTATGTTATGTTTCAAACAGATCAAATCAAAACAGACTAGATAAAAGAGCAATGATTCAAATGGATCAAACGCGCTTAAATACATTTTAACATCACACCAAAAAAATATACAATTGCCAATCAATTCCATAAATCCTAAAATTTTACGAATTCAGTTGACAAGTTATTCTCAATAATCCACATATGGATATGTCAAACAAACAATAACAGTATCAATTGAATTTCATAAAAACGAGAACGAAAGAAAATTACAAATCAGGCTCAAGAATTACCTTCTTCCCTCGCACCTTAAACCTCAGAAAAAATCCGGTAAGTATGAAGATGAAGAATATGAATAAACAAATTAACAGGTTATTATTTAATGCGTACTTCCAAATGTTAAACTTCTCAAGACCTTTGAAGATGCTCCAACAACGACTTGGCCTTTCGTTTAGCCCTTTCTGACCCATTTTTTGCCAGTTCCATTAAAGGGATTACTGCACCGAGCCTACTAATACATTCAAGATTTTCACCATCTCTTTTGCACAAAGAAAGCAAGATTGATGTTGCGTTTTCTTTGTTTCTTGAAACCCCTGTTCTTGTAAGGTCAATCAAAAGAGGTATTGTGCTAGCTCTAACTATGGCTGCTTTAGCTTCTGGATGGCTAGCAAGAACTGAAAGAATAGTCAAAGATTCATCAACCATACCACTACTCGAATCAGTCAACATGTTAAGAAGAACCGAAATGACTCCAGCCCTCACAGCTCTCCCCTTATTTCCTTGATAGATGCAAAGATTAAACAAAGCTGTTGCAGCATCTTTCTTTCCTCGATTGCTTCCGTTCTCAAGAAGATTAACCAAAGCAGGAATTGCACCAGATGCACCGATTATAATTTTATTCTCGTTAGCAAGTGATAAGCTAAAAAGGGTTGCAGCCGCATTTTCTCTAGTTACCATTGTTCCAACTCTTAGTAGTTGTACCATCGGAGGTACCACATTAGCAAGCATTATAAGTCCTTTGTTGTTTTCATATATTGAAAGGTTAAGAATTGAAGTTACTGTATTTTCTTGTGTGATATTATCTTCGGATGTTAGTAAACTCACAAGTATTGGGATTGCTCCAGCTTCAGCTAAAAGTATTCGGTTATCTGTGCTTCGTTTCGATAAAGATCGAATTTCGGCCAACACTGACCTTCTTTCTTCAACAGACGGGCTTGAAAGGTTCCTCACAAGTATTTCAATGGCTTGCATATCTTCACTTACATCACAAAACGACCCATCACTCCTTTTTAATCTTCTAGTTGCTAGTAAATTTGGTTGCTCGATGTTATTATTAATACACCATTGTGCGATTAAACTTCTTAGCGCGTAGTTAGGCGTTAGAGTAACGTTTTGAAGATTTTGTTGAGTTTTAGGACATGTTGTGTTTCCACAGTCGATCCATCGTTGTATATACGATCTCTCATAAGTCTACAAGAAAGCTTAACATCAAAAAACATGTAAAAGATCAAAAAGCAATGAAATTATTTGAAAATCTATTTGAAAATCTTGATCTACCTGTCCTGTGGAGACGATAACAGGATCCCGCATTAGTTCAAGAGAAATCGGGCAAAGGAAATCAACCGGAAACAAAGGAGCATCCACTTTCTTGGTTTCATCTAATAAAGATGATGTAGATGAAGTTTCCAATTGATAAACCATTTCAGTCTGTTTATTCCCTTCCGAAACACTTTCTTTCGATAAAGTTTTGACCTTTGTTTCTTCTTCTTGTTGTTGATTGCTTACAATTGTGTTTTCTACAGGATGAAGATCTCTACCTAAGCCCGAATTTATGGGTTTACCGTATCTTTCTCTTGCTCTTCTTAACTGACCTCTCACTAAATCAACCTAATAGAAAATATTTATTAGAAAAAAATAACCCTTTTTCGAATTTTCACAAGAAAAGCCTAATTATAAGCAAAGTCTTACTTGTTCTTGAACTTCCTCTGAGATATCAAAATGATCATATGGGAAATTTGCTAATGCTTTTTCCAGTTTCAATGTTACACACTGGAATTGAAATGCTATTTTCTTTGCTGCTCCATCCTTTATTCAAAATTAACCAATTATTATTTTATTATAAATTCACAATTCAATTATTATAAAAATGTAAACTTTGTAAATAACTCTAAACTCACAAGTCACATTTCTACAAAATCACAATGAACTAATACAATAAAATTGAAAAACATTCTTTAACCAGAATAAACTATAGATATACATAATTATATAGAATTGAGGATTGAAAGCTAACTTACCGGTGAGATCTTAGGATCAAAATTAGCTGCAATTGAAAGCAATTTTTTGGATGATTGAACAGAAATAGTTAAGTCAGCTAAGCAATTTGAAGAAGAAGATGACGAATTTAGCAATTTCAAATCGCCGTTGAAATCCCTAATTTCTTCAAATAAATGCGATAGTAAAGCGATTCTTCTAGAAAGGTCTGTGCAGTGTTTTTTGAAGTCGCCAGAGAATCCGAAGGCATAGGTACGAGAAACGTCTCTGACGAGACGGAGGAGCGATTGGGTGGCAGCAAGGACGGCGGTGGAATCAACGCCGGCCATGGCTGTTAGTGGTGGTGGTGAATTTTGGTGTTTGTGTGTGCGTAATGCAGGCCACTAAGAAAATGAGCAACCGATGAAATTTTGGGGTTTCATGGAAATATAAGTCATTATATTATTATTTAAATATTTATATTTATATTTATATTTCTGATCTTTATCTTTATTATTATTATTATTATTATTATTTTTATTTATATAATTAAAAGAGAATGCGATAGAGTAGTTTGAGTCTTCCATTGTTTTTCAACTTTTACGATTTAATGATTTAATCTCTTTCGTATAATCACACTTTTGACCCCTTAAATATTTGATGTATTTATTTAATTTATAAAAATTATATCGAATATTTAATTTATTTATAAAAATTAAAGAGTTTATAAACTATATAAGAAAATCGACTACAATATTTTATTAAAAATTTTATGGCGGGTTTATAAGCGATATGAAAAAGTAGATCACAATATTTGATTCAATTAAAAAAAATAAATTTCGTCCAGTGTTATCGCGGAGTTATCGCAAGTCTATAAACTGTATAAAAAAATCGATCAAATATTTTATTAATTTATAAAAATTAAATTTGTCTGGTCTTATTACGAGTCTATAAACTAACAACGATTAACATTTCTTTTATATAATCACTCTTTCAACCCTTAAATATTTATAATTCACGGTAATATATCAGACGCCATCTAATGGTTGATTTGATTAAACTTTTTAAGTTTGATAAACTTTACTTTATATTTATAAGGGAGTAGTATAGATAGTATCAATTTTAGATATGTGTTGAAAGAGATAATGAGATAAAAAAATAAATAAATACAGTTGTAAAGGGGAATATATTGTGAGGAGAATGCAACTGTGGTGATTTATGTCAATCTCCAATTATTGGATGAGTGGTTCATTGGCTATTCTCAGGAAACCACATACATATATGTATGTTTAGTTTTTCAAAGCAAAATATATATACGTGATTGATTTAAGAGGAAGTACTTTTTGTTTAGAAATAAAAAAGTAGTTAACGTTTATGACGAATAATTTTATCATTATCAATATAAATTACAAAAAAGTATACAAAATTCAATAAATGTTAATTAAGATTGATGCTATAAATATTAAACTTCTTTGATAAATTTTCTATACAGGTTATAACATCGATCCATAAATATTAAATTCAAACTCGTTAACATTCATTGTGATGAATGTTAGTTATCATTTATTCTAATGAATTTTAATTTAAAAATATTTATCAACTAATATTATGATTAAACATTCACCACGATATATGTTAATGGTTTATTAAATAAATATTCATCAAATAATGTTATGACATAAAAAGGAAATTCATTCGTGATATAGCATCCATTTTGATTAATATTTACTTTAAAAATAATTTTTTATTTACATTTTGATTGGTGAATATAAAATTGTTTGTGATAAATATTAACCGCTTCCTTCTCCTAAAAAAAGTAGTTTCCTCTTGATCGCTCTCATATATATATATAAGGGGAATGATCCATAGGAAAGCTTCAAAATTTAAGGAAGGATGGAAGTAAATCTTAGCCATTGATTTTTTTTTTATTAAAAAACGTTTTTAACATTTATTGGTGATGAATGTTAAATTTTGAAATTTTTTGTAATTTTTAAAATTCATTTATGATGAAATCAATAGTTGAGATTTTCTTCCCTCCATCCCTATTTTTTTTTTACTTCCCGATTGATCTCTCCCCTATATATATATATAAAGTAAAGATAATTTTCACTATAGAGTATCCTTTATGGAGTGAACAAAAATATCTTCATTTTTTATAGTCACTACATATCAAAAAATAAATGTTCCTTGACAATTTTATTAGAATTTAAGATAGATTTGTGAAAGTCTGTTTCACAATTATATCTAAAGAAAGTTTAATTAAAATTTTATAAGAAATACCTGGTTGATAGTGATAAATTATGGTAAATAGTTTAATAATTTTTAATAGTTATTTTTTATAAATATAAATAACTTTTTTAAAATATATAAAAATAATAATATAGACAACTAAAAGGTGATTGTAACTCATTGAGTATGTTTTACGATTCATAAATTTCTATGGGTTGTAATGACAAGTGCAATTAAAACATTGTTTAAGTTTACTATATTTATCTTTTTTCTATTTAATAAATGCTAAATTACTATAATTATAATAAATGTCAAGTAAATATCATGTCGATGGTAGTTATTTATAAAATGCATTTATTATATTACGATGATGAATGATTATTCATTCAATGCATTGTGATTAAATTTAGTAGTTTGATCCAATGCCCCAAGGGCACTTGTTATAAAATTCTGATGTCTATTACCATTACCATTAATAGTAACAAGTTAATAATATAAAATCGAAAAATAGAAAGCATATAATGAAGAAAATAAATAGAATTAACGTATAATATGCAAATTAATTAATTAACTTGTGCTCCTGAGCACATTTAATGATTTCGAAGATTTCTTAAATATTAAAATTTGTATTTATAATTTGTACAATGAATGAAAGTAGATATTAAATTGAAATAATAAACAGTGAATATAAATTATAATATTTAAGTAAATTTCGAATTAATTATGTGCATCTTATTGTGTGCACTCGGTGCACATTAGCAAAACTTTTATAAAATAACAACTATAGACATGATTTAGTTAGGGGGAAAAACTGCAAAAACAGAAGTCAAACCTTTATTTAAGGAAGAGTATGAATATCTTTTGTTAAGAAATAAATTAATTTAAATTTGATTGAATGTTACTTAAATAATACGGAGTACTATTTTGGAAGAAGTCCATGATTTCCTGTCATAAGAATGTTTCCATGAAGGTGAATCGGCGGGCGCAATTAGTTATAGATATGGAGGTGGAGAGATTCTTGGTACAAATCTTTTTGCATAATGTACAACTCCTACTCATTGATTTATTGACAACTTGGCTGATCATTGTTAAAGCCACCTTGATGTATGCGGCAAAATGGATATTGTTTTCTCAACAATCGATACGAATTATGTCTATTAGCTTGCAGATATATATAACAATATTGAATTTGCTACTATTCATAAATATTTATATTTATTTATTCAATTGGAACAAGCATAGCCATATATGTTCCGAAATATGATATATATATATATATATACAAGGGAAGGATCCATAGGGAAGCTTCAAAATTTAGGGAAGGAGGGAAGTAAATTTTAGCCCTTAATTTTGTTATTAAAAAATATTTTTAACATTCATTGGCGATGAATGTTAAATTTTAAAATTTTTTATAATTTTTAAAATTCATTTATGATGAAATCAATGGTTGAGATTTGCTTCCCTCATTCCCTAATTCTTTTGCTTCCCCATTGGTCCCTCTTATATATATAGAAAAACTTGTTTTGATTTACATAATGTTATCATGTTCTTAATTGTCTCGTTACTTTTTGACATATATCCGATACGTGTAAACCAAGACAAAAATGAATAAAAAGTTGGATTGAAATAACACGTTCAGGTGTCTTGTTACTTTTTATTTGGTTACACGTAAATTTATGGGCAATAACGCGGAAACAAACTTTAGACCGTTCCCAATGCGGGATGTTGGTTTGGAATCGATGCGCGTCGATCGGCTGTCAGATAGCCATTGGCACCGCCTTGTTGGTGGTTTCTCGCCGGTTTGGAGATGCGGAGGGAGGGGGTCGTCGGTGAAGGAGGTGGGTCACAACCATTTTTAATCGTTTCTCTTTTTCTTTTTCTTCATGTTTGGACAAGAGATTGCTTTTTCTTCATTTTTAATTGCTTTTACAATTTCTCATATTTGATGAAGAAAACTGCTACCGCTGATATTTGTTGTTGTTAAAAGGATGAAGAAGATGTAGAGATGAGAACACCCCCTAAATAAGTAGGCTAAAATAAATGGATTAAATGTGAAAAACTGAGTTTCTTTTTGGACTAAACCCAAACAATAAATAATATGTAATATTATATAAAAATTGTTTTCTATACAATTTATTAAGTTTAATTTTATAAATTCAATATAATGTTTAATTTTATAAATTCAATATAATGTTTAATTTTATAAATTTAATGTAATGTTTAATTTTAATTAATATGTAAAGTTTTAAATTTTAATGAATTTTTTTTATTTAAATATGTGAGGGTCTCATAAATCAAAGTGACATATCCTGAGTTGACAGAAATGTGTCAGTTGTGTATCAATTTGGGAAGTGCAGATATAACCAGAGCCGGTCCTTAGCATTTTGATGCCCTGGGCAAAATCATTGAAAAATGCCCCTACTCATTTAATATAAAACGAATCATTTTTTGAGGTTCAAAATTTATCAATAAAATGTTACAACTTGAAAAGATAGAAAGAAAAAAGAAAAAGAGAAAAATAAAAGATAACTTTGATACGTTTATGCTAGTAGCTTTAATTGATGTAGCAAATATTGTCTTTGTATATTTCATATTCAACTTTTAATATGTTTTTTATGATATTAAAAATATATTCAAATTCTCAAAACTTTCAAGTAAAATATTAAAAATTCAATGTATAAATCTTCATAAACGTAAGGACAATCAAAGAAAATTTTAAACATTAAAATAATCAAAATGTTTACTTTTTAATCAAATTAACATGTAATCTTTAATTTAATATTTCACAATAAGAAATATGTGTGTTTTTTTATTCACCGTCCTTGTTTTCATCTTTTCATAATCATAACTATATACGGGTTCAAATTAATAAATCATATAATATTAAGGGTTAAAATGGTTACTTCTGCCATAATAAGAGGGGCACAATTTTTTTTTAATAAAAATGCTCGATGGAGTCATCTTCCTCAATGTTATCACCTGCAACTAAAATTGATTTCAGGAAAACCTAACTTTAAGTTATTATATCTCAATTTTGACTTCAATAATCATGTTTAAACCATGTAAAACATATATTATACATCTTATACTATCATATAATTGAATTAAATAATTCAAAAACTATTTTTTACATATAATAAATTTTCAGAATTTGAGATCGTGATGTCCCGGGCTATCCCCTAACCTGCCCATGGCCAGAACCGACTCTAAAAATATAACGCTGATGTGTCTCAACTGATAAGCTATTGAAACACTTAAAATTGAGAGTAGTCTTAGGATCACAGCTGATCGCCTCAATTATGTAGCATGCATGCATCCATATTCATTTTATTTGGTTCATGATTTCTTTTGTTGTGGATTCTATTCATGGCCAAGTAATTTTATTGCTTTTCTTTTTGGATTTTATGAATTTTGTTCTCTTTCTACTTTCTACTTTCAATCTCTCCATATCAAAATATTATTTTATTATAAAAGATTAAAAATAAACTTCTTCATATATATTTATTAACAACTTAAAAACTACAATCGATACGCAATGTCAAGATTATGTACTCTATTCAATTAATTCAAAGTGTTTTTTTATATTAAAAAAATATTTATTATGCAATAATAAAGTCCGAACGGTATATCTGATTAAATGCAATTTTTGATATTAAAAAAGTATATGTTTATTTTGTACGAGCAACTACATCATGTGTTATAGGGGTATATTTTGTCAAATTCATATTTTGAATACCACGTTCCCTGGTTAACTAAATATGATGTCTTAAAGCTTGTTTAAGACCATATTAGAATCTTTTTAATTTGCAAACTTGCCCTTCTCCTGCTTTGGAATAACCCTAGGAAGCATGTAAATATCTTCATCAATGTAACCATATAATGATGCATTATTGATGTCAAGTTGATGCGATGGCCAATTCTTAGTAGTGGCTAAGGCAATCAAAACCCTCACAGTAGCTATTCTAGTAACAAGGAAAAAGTATGTTTGTAACCATACCTGCTTTTTGATGAAACCCCTAACAACTTATCTTGCCTTCGATCGTTCTATGTATCACCAGGGTTATATTTCATCTTACAGACCCATTTAGAAGTGATTGCTTTGTGAGCATGAGGCAATTTAGTCAAATCCCAAGTATCATTAGCCTCTAAAGCTTGCAATTCCTTATTCGTAGCATCTGTCCACCCACTATCCTTGCAAGCTTGTTTATATGAATCAGGCTTAGAATGAGTCAATACATTCGCTAAGAAAGGTATACGATCTCTTCGTATAGAATCAACATCAGAATTGGTTGACAATGGGTAAGTAACCTTACTTGTTTTCTTGTTAGTTGGAGTATTTGGATGAACAGGAAGATTGATAGAAATTTTAATATTTTTGAAAGGAAATTGCTCTGTTTGAAAAGTGAATACAGATTCATCATAAAGTTTGTATCCCTTTTGATTGGGCGGATAACTAGTACAAAATACATTGTACAGACCTGGGAGCAAACTTATCCTTATGGGGCTTAGTAATTGTTGCATAACATATACTAACTAATGACTTTGAGATGACCATAAGAAAGTTGTTTATGATAAAGCATTTCCAAAGGTGATTTCAAATTGTGATCTTGTATTGGCATTTTGTTGATTAAGTAAGTAGTAGTAAGAATGCAATCACCCCAAAATGAATTTAAAAAACCTGCATGAACTTTTAATGGCCTTAGCAGTTTCCAAAAGGTCTATATTTTGTCTCCACAACACCATTTTTTGTGGAGTGTAAACCATAGACCTTTGGTGAACAATGTCTTTAGATTGCAAATAGGTAGATATTTGTTGGTTTACTATCTATGTGCCATTACCTGATCTTAAGTATTTGGGGCTTACTTTGAAATGACTTTCAATGTAAACAATGAAAGTGGACAAGATAGAATTTAATCCTTCATGTACACTAAATAGGTCCATGTAGCCTTGCTATACACATCCACAATGGTGAAAAAATAGTGTGCACTATTGAGGGCAGCAGTTCTATAAGGGTCCCCAGAAGACAACATGAATCAGATCAAAAGAGACTCCAGTAGAGGTATTACTTTTGGGAAATGGTAATCTATGACTTTTAGCAAGCATACAAGACGTACATGAAAAATGAGATATATCCAATTGATTACATTCAGGAATATAAATCATTTTAGACAAGGAACTATGTCCCAATCTAGCATGAAAGGTATCAAGCGAAACTGAATTTTTTGTTACAACTAAGTTGCACACAACACATTTATTAGAAACATTATTTTGAATTCATAATATGTAAAGGTAAAACTTGAGATGGAAAAGGATCTGATGGCGTGTCAGAAGAAGCCTTGCAAGTGTATAAGCATCCTGACCCTTTGCCAACTGCAACTATGTTGTTAGTTGAAGGGTCTTGGAAAACACAATGATTTGGATAGAATTTAGCACAAAGTGATTTTGATTTGACTAATTTGCCAACAGATAAAAGATTGAATTCAAATTCAGGAATATATAATACATTTGACAAAGTCAAGGAAGGATTCAATATGACTTGTCCAATTTTAGTGACTACTCTATATCTTTTATATAGCATTTTGACAAATATTGGCTTTTTAAGGGTTTGAATGGAATGAAATAGTTTCAGGTTGGGTGACATGTGATCAGATGCTCGGTATCCAAAATCCATCCATTTTTAACATCTATACCAGCATAGCATGCAAAAACAATGTAACTAGCATAACAAGAAGTCAAGAAAGATTTTATACCACTAAGAGAAAAACAGGTATTTGGAGAGTCCAAAAACCGTGCGAAATACAGATTTCTCTCAAATTAAAATTGATCTAAGATTTATTTGTTTATCATTATGAGTGGTTATCATCTTTATTTATTAGGAGAAGATGTTGTTGGGGTTGAAGTCTTATATATTGAAAGTGGAAACATTATACAATTGGTATCTAAGCTCCTTATTGTAGAAGTTAGATAGTTTGATTATGTAATCGTCTTTTAGTTGGTATTGTGCTCTTAGTGAAGAAGAAAAAACATTTTGAGCGGTTTTCATTTCTACCTGTGAAAATGTTTAAACATCTAATGGATAAATTTTGATATCGCATAATCGGAAAGTGGATTAAGGCGGACTAATTAACAGTCACTTCAACAACTATAAATCTTGATGTCGCTTGGTGCTATTCTTCTAACTCTTATACTCTTTACTTATTTGCATATTTACTTTGATTCTACTTGCTAATTTAAGTAATCATTCAAATTTCAAACAATATATTCAAAATTATCAAAATCAGTTAATAATTATAAATAATTGATTTACACTTTTCTCACTTACTTACAAAAATCACAAATGTGAAATTTGTATTGATTGAATAATATCGTACAAATGAAGAAACGTTTACATCGATATATATATACTCGCTAATCGCTAGCTAAATGATGGTAACCGCTGCTAACAACCTTTTTTAACCATTTCTTTACTTATTTACATTTGACCCCCTGTAGTTTTCTAATTTACATTTTAGACCCAAAGCTATATAATATTCTACGGAAGTTATTCTATAAATAATTTGATGATAGTGTTCACAAAAAAGTATGTGAATTTCTATAAAAATTGAAGGATATAAGATATACGGAGTAGTTCAGATTCACTCACATCATTTTATTTTGATTTTGCTATTGTTAATTTGAGTTTTATGAGTTTTTTTTTCTTCATAAAGTAAAGTCTTTTTAAAAAGGATAATTTAGATGTTGAAAATTACTATGAAGTAGTAGAAAACCATATATAGCTGGCAATTTTAGCTCAGTTGCTCTAAATTGGGTGATTTTCTCCTCTGTTTTTGGGTCATTTTGGGATGTGCAACATATAATTATGAGTTTAAGTGGGTTAAATTCAAAATAACAATGGGTTCATATGGGCGATTAAATAAAATACTCTTATTAAAGGAAGAGAAAGAAAATTGTTTCTGAAAACACTCACAGGGACAATGGAGAACTGGAGAGTGGGGACGATGGGTTTTGAGATTTATCTCAAAGAATTTGCTATTTCCAAATCATATACATCTATTTTCAGGTTAAATAAATTTTTCCAAGTTAACTATGGTTTTTTACTATTTCCAGATTATAATTGTTTTTGCTATTTCCAGCTACATCAAAACAAACATATTGTCATATTGATCGAAGATGTATTTGGGTTCCTATACTATTTATTAATTTTATTTTTAATCATTTAGTGTATTTGTTTTCAAACTTATTCAATTTACGTCAAATATTTTGTTGTGAGATTTTTTTTTGTTTTTTTTTTTTTGCATTCGAAGTTAGTTTATTTATGTAAGATTTAGTCTTAAATAATTATTTTTATAATTGTTGTACATAAGGATTTTCAATTGATGATGGAAACATAAATTATGTAATTTTGAAATACTTTCTTTCTTTGTTTAAACCTACTTTTCGAGTCCGCTATGAGCCGAGTCCATTTTAATCCAAATCCAATATAACTTGTATCCGTTTTGACCCAATTCCTCAACCCGACCTACCCTTCCTTTTTTTTCGCAATACATACATATATGTTCTTTAAAACCCAAGCTTTTTTTTTTGAAAGGCAGTAGAGTTGAATTAACAAAGGCAATAGCAAGACGCTAGAGCCACCAAATGAATAATATACAGAGAGACCTAACTATAGATCTAAACGCATTCCGGATCTAAACTGCTAAGATACTCAAAAGGATGAAAAAAACCTAGAAAACCTAGGAAAAAATCCCCGTAACTAGAACGCCTCGCCACCGGTTTTCATTCTAGAAACGTTTTTGAGAGAATCCCAAACAGACCCGGACCTGCGAAATACACCAATGAACAATAACATAAAAATAGACACCCAATAAAAACAACATTAAAGTTTAAATTGGCACCAGCTTTTCCATGATAAGACTTTTCTTCTAACTCTTCCTCTGATCCATAGATATGAAAGGCTTTGCATTTCTTCCTTGACACGAATCCAGGACGGGGTAGATCCATTAAAGCAAGCATCGTTTCTAGCTTTCCACAAACACCAACAAGTAGTGAGTATGATCGCTTTGATGAAAGGAGATTTTCCAGATTTATCATTTTCTGCAATGAGATAAAGATCTCGAACAGAAAAAGCAAAAAAAGGAATTAATCTGCACCAGGAACTGACAAAGGACCATACCATACTGGCAACCTCACATGAGACTAGAAAATGATATACTGATTCCTCAAAGTTATTACAGAGTGGGCAAAGTAAGGATGAAACTTGAATATTCCTTTTTACCAAACTATCCCTAGTTGGAAGGCGATCCATTTCTGCTCTCCAGAAGAACAGGTTTACTTTACCCAGGACCCATTTACACCATTTATAATGAAAATCAAGAAAATGGGTTGCTGGATTAAACATAAGTTTTCTAGCCGATGCAACGGAAAAAATCTCTGTAGAATCACCCTTCCAAATCCAATTATCACTTACTTTTACAAATAGCTTCGAGGCATCGAGATTGAGTACATATAAGTCCTTTTGTATTTTACAAATATTCAGCCATGTACTCGATAATCCCTTTTTGAAAGGAAGCAAATGAGAGCTTCCACTGGCTCCATGAATTGAACTTATGACTTGGCTCCACACTTTGTTTGTTTCCTGATGGAAGCGCCACCACCATTTCATGAGTAGACAGATGTTTGCATGTTTCATTGTGCCAAGACCAAGCCCACCTTTATCTTTTGGTGCAGTGATTTTATCCCAACACACCCAGTTAATTTTAGACTTATTCTCTGATCCACCCCATAAAAACTTCCTTCTAATCTTTTCTAGCCTTTCTATAACTTTTGCCGGAGCTTTAAAGATGGAGAAGTAGTATGTAGGAAGGCTATCGAGTACTGATTTAATAAGCACAATCCTTCCAGCCATGGACATGGTTTTTGCTTTCCAGGATGATAGATGAGCCTTGAAAATGTCTACGATTGCTTCCCAATTTCTGCAATAATTCATGTTTGCACCCATCTTGAGGCCTAAGTAAACGAATGGAAGAGAACCCATTTTGCAACCAATGTTATCAGCAATAGAGCTGACAATGGTAGGATTGACATTAAGACCGAAAATAGTGCTTTTAACCAAATTCATTTCTAACCCCGAGGCTAGAGAGAAACAACGCATGATTTTAGCAATATTTAAAACATTTGTGACCGACCATTCTCCTAAGACGATTAGGTCATCCGCAAACATGAAGTGAGTAACTATGGGCCCCTGGTTTGGTAATCTAATCCCTCTTAGTAATCCCAAGTTTTTTGCCTTTTCAAAAATACAGTTTAAAGCCTCCATAGCGATAATAAAGAGAAAGGGGGATAAAGGGTCCCCTTGTCTAACACCTCTGGAACAATTGAATTTTCCAGAGGGAGAACCGTTTATTAACACCGATGCCGAAGAAGATGAGAGGGTACCAGAAATCCATTTTCTCCATAGCTGAGGAAAATTCATTTGCTCCAGAATTGAATCAATGAACTTTCAACTAACGGAATCAAAAGCCTTATTAAAATCCACCTTAAACATGATGGCCTCATACTTGTTTTTCTTAGCCCATGATATAATTTCATTTACAACTAATGGCCCGTCAAGAATACTACGCTTCTCCATGAAACCAGATTGCGCTTCAGATACCACAGAACCGATGACTTTCTTAAGTCTGTTTGCTAATATTTTCGAGATCAGCTTTGGTATACATCCGACCAAGGAAATTGGACGAAACTCGTCAAAGGAAAGAGGATCGCTCGATTTTGGGATAAGGGTAAAGAAGGAGGAGTTACAGGTCCGGCTAATGACTCCATCCGAGTGAAAAGAATCCATCATTTCCTTGAAATCGTTCTGAAGTAATTTCCAGTATTTCTTTATGAAAGCAAAATTGAAACCATCCGGTCCTGGGACTTTATTGCTACCACTTTCCCAAACAGCTTAAGGAATGTCTTGGATCTCATATACTTGACGTGATAACCACTAATATATAGGATCCCAAGACGGCATTTCTTCCCCCTTGAGATTATAATACAATGGTATTATAAACTTGAGTTTATATTGTTTTTTTCTCTAGATCGATTACGACAATTTCAGACTCTGAAAAATGATCATTTTGGAAAAGCGTTAGAGATCTTAAACTCTCGATAAATATAAGATTTTGTTTTGGAATACTACTTATATTATCACATTATTCTCAAAGTTGCAATAACTTTAAGAAAAAACCAGCTTCTTTTTTTCACCTAATCATTTTTTGTTAAGGATGGTAAAATGAGTAGGTCCAAAATGTCGGATAAATAAGTTGAAACTCATTTGTAATGTTAATCAAAATGTGGCATGTCGGGCTGATTTTGCCATATTAAAAGTCGTAAATCTCGATTTTTAAGAACACAAATATAACTTCTTTTTTTATGAAACTATCTACGAAATTACCTATCTAATATCTAATCTAATACTACATATAAATAAAGCATCATGTATGTAGTCGTAGACTTTTAGTTTGTCTCAATAATCAAAACTACAAGTTTTCCCTTACTATATTACCTATCAAAGTTAACTATTCTTGGTATGCATCAATTGTCTTTTATTATCTTTAATTTAATACCATTTTTAAATATCAATAGTCGATTACATATAAACTATTTTAACTACATTATTATAATTTAAAATTCAACATTATATTCTTTATGTTGGTTATTTTGTTTAGTTTGATATAATATATTTATATTGTTAATTTCATTTTACGTTTCAAATCAACAATAAAATGATACAGTGTGTTTAATCACTTATAACAAAAATAAAAAATAAGAAAATGAGTAATGTAACAATAATATGTATGTATCTACAACTAACTTTTTGTTTTCGTCATTATGCGTGAATACACTTCTTAGTGAATATTTAAAAAGCTTTTGATATTCTTAACTTGTTAGGAATAAATTATAGATAAATAAGCTTATTTTGATCGAGCTTTTTATATACGAGTATTAATTTCGAAAATATCAAATGATCATAGTTACTAAACACCATAAGGCGCATATTTTGATAGACTAGTTTCATTGTTACTATGCCCACAGATATCTTGTCAATTTACTACGTTTTTTTATCAATAATTTACTACGTTTTTGAAACTTCTATTTATCTATTTTGATAAATGATAATTTTACATCCTAAATTTATTTCCATGTTGTGGACAATGCATAATAATACTAATACGATAGTATTTATGAGAAAAAGGGAAACAACAAGTAAATTTAGAAGCAACATATGAAAAATTGCACTTGACATTTTAATGAAGTGTTGGACTGTTGGAGTGTTGGATGAGTTAACAAATAACAACTTCATCATCTTTGGGTTTGAGTGGGCTGTCTGGGGAATGGCCCAAATTAACTTTTCTTTTAGGGCCCTTTCTTTTATAGCAAAAATATCCACTTCTATTATGATCACAAGTAGGGGTGAACAAAACCCGGTTTTCCAGAAAATCGGTTTGGGTTGACAAACCGGACCGATTTTTTTATAAAAGTCAAAAACCGGTTTTTCCAAAAATCGGTTTGGAACCGGTTCGGTTTTTGGGGAGGAAAAACCTTAACCGATGGAAATCGGTTTGGGTCGGTTTGGAACCGGTTCGGGTTGAAAACCCGGTTTGAAACCGGTTTTTCTATATAATTCGGTTTTTTTCGAGCGTTGAGCGTTTTAGTTAAAAACAACTTATTATTCAAAAAAATTTCGATAGAATGGTAGTACATTAGGTATGGAAACATAACTTAACAATAACTTAAAACAAAATCTTCTAAATCTTCATAATAATATTATTTAAACCAATAAATTTTTTGAGAGTTTCGTACGTAAATCGTAAGCGTTTTGAGTGTTTAAAGACTAGAATAAGCAAGATTGAGTGTTGTGAATAAACCAAACCCAAGGTATGTATTTATACTAGTTTTAGGATGGCAAAATGGTAAAAAAAACAAAAAAAAACGGTCAAAAGTTTGAAAAAAACGGCTAGTTCCCAACAGCTCAAAAAACCGGTTTTAAAAACCAATTTGTAACCGGTTCGGCAACGGTAACATCAAAACCGGTTCCCAAACCGGCGATTTTTGGAAAAACCGAACCGGTTTTTTAAAAAACCGGTTTTGATCGGTTTCGGTTTTGATTTCGGTTTTTTTGTTCACGCCTAATCACAAGTGATCCAAATGACAATACAATTGAAAGATGACTAACTCATGTAGTCATGTCTAAATGATACCACAAAAACATATTAGTAGTAGTTTTAACTTTATTAATCTATTTTAGATTGGTCTTTTGATTTCTTACGATTACGTCAACGTTGTTCTATACATAGAGTATCCGAAAGTCCCCTACAATCATTAGTGTTATTATATAAAATTGATTGTTTTCCTGCCTTTTTTCCGAAAATTGCATAAGTTGATTTAATTTTGCTTCAAGTTTATAAATGAAACAATATTGCATAAAATGTAATCATTGTAAACGAGTGAGAACACTAATGCAGCAGAGAATGATTACGTGAATCGAAATCCGCTTATAAAAATTCGAATTGATTCCTGGTCCTGAGAGCCCCTAAGCATCTTAACTTTATCGGCTTCTGGGTCAATCTTTCTTTTTGTTTTCAACAATCTAGAGCTTCTTTTTTTGTGGGTCTAGGACAACTCTTGCTGGATTAACTCTCAACTCATAATTTATTACTATTATTATTATACCTACCAAATGGTTGGTGGGTTTCATGCATATGCTTCACCCAACCCTTTCTCTCAACAGAAGTTCTTGAAAGCAAATGTACACATATCCAAAACCTGTCTATTTGTGGCTCAGTTATTTAAGACTCGTACGAAGTACACTTTATGAATTACTCCGTACTATATAACTCTTTTTCCTGTACGTCTATGTTTTCTCTTTCGCTGCAATTAAACCATGTTAAACTTTTACCCTATACAACATGTCGGATGCAATAAAAATTCAAAGTTTTTGGCCATACACTAATCTAGTTCTTATGTTATTTAAAGATATTAAATATGATCGTTCACAAATCACGTGTATGACCGGTGTGAAAACATAACATTGTATGCTGATTAAGAGTATTTCATGTTGGATGTAAAATGATGACGGATTTATGGAGATTAATCATTGACAAGTAGGACCCATTTTGACACCATATATCATCAAGAAAACGCCACTTAAGTTATGTCCCATCTGTAAATCACGTAATATAAGGGTCATGTATGTAATCAAGAAAAACTTGTGTGAGCCATTTGAAAGTCAATTATATGAAATAATCAACGAGTACATAATGAAAATATCGAAATAATAATTTTTATGGTCTAATTTTTCAAACACAGTGATGGGAAACATTCATAAAACAACAAATTACAATTCTAAACAAACAAACCCATAATTAAATGATTATTCTATTTAATATATTATATTTTATCTTTAGCTAACATTGTACACTTTTTTTCTTTTCAATACATGAATACTGCCTACTCCTGTTTCAGTTTTTTCTCTAACGACAACAGAGGAGAATATATTAATAACGATGCACTCTAGCAAGTCGCTAGGGACAGAACAACAACTACAATTACATTCTAACTATGCATTAATCTACAATTTGATTTAAACTAGGTTTTTTACATTCGTGCACCGCAATGAAATTTTAGAAGGTTACATTGTAAGTTGTTAATGTATAATATATATGATATATATTATGATTGATTTATATTGAAACTAATATTCTATTCGATAAATTGCAAAATTAAATTTATATAACAATGTTTAACTGCTTTTAACTTAATTAATTTAGTAAAATTTTGGGCCTTATTGATATTTATACTAAAATTATATCTACTAGAGATAGAGAAATACTCATTTACCGTTACACTTTTAGATACCAAAATCAACCTACCTATCCGTATTTAAGGCGTTTTAAGTTTTCATCGTCTCGGCAAAACTAATTTTGATTCAAAGTTCGGTTGAAACAAATTAAAATAAAATTAATCAAGTATTAAAATCCAAATGTAAATCTAATTATGTACGGAGTAATAAATTTATAAAGCTCTCATACTAGTTCATCAAACAATACATTGTAAATCCACCATTTTCGTCATGCTAACTACCTTATGCCACATACGTTATCTTTGTTTTCCTACCCATATTTTTTTTCGAAACTTCAGGCTCTTAGTAGCATTCTACACGTCAAATAGGAAGCCCAAAAATTCAAAAGACAACTTTCTTATATTAATGTAAAAATCTCTCCCCACATACAATTTCAAAGAATTGATAGTTACCAACTTATTATAATTGAAGTAATTTTAAACATGCTTAGTTTGAAGCTTGCACATCTCATTTAGTATAGTTTTTTTTTATAAAGTTAGTTCTACTATACAAAATTTTATAAGGAATAACACATTAATTCTTTAATAAAATTTCTAATACATAATTATTATACAAGATATAATTGTTAATAACTTTTAAAAAGATGTTTTTTATATAATTCGCATAAATTTTACACAAATAGTATTAATTTGCAAGAAATTTGTTTCTTTGATGTTAGTGTCTAGTGATTCATACATTTCTTCATCTCGTATTAGGTTAGGACAAACGGTTTTCTTTTGAACAATTTTTTTACATATTTAAATGACAAATATATATATATATATATATATAGAGAGAGAGAGTAAAGCAAAGCTCATATTGTATTTATTCAGGAGAAAAACAATTCTTTTGAATAATTTTTGTATACGTTAATAAAACAAAAAAGTACACATATTATAATGTTCAATATTTGATGAGTAGTTCATTTAGCAAATTTCATTTGCTAAATGTTGACATAGACAATAACCAAAAAGAGAAGAAAAATTATCTTTTTACAATTGGTAGTTTCTATCACCAAAACTATTATGTTCATATGTCAATGTTATTCAAAAGATCTACTTAGTTTTTTTCTTAAAATTTGATATAAATGAAAGTGTACTATTTTGATTATGAAAAATGATATATATGCCTAATTAGGTATATATGTCTAAAAATGTGATTGGTAGATGAGAAAATGATTGGATGAGATTAGAAGAGAGAATAAGTGGAATACACGTGTCAAAAACTGTATGGTTAAACTAAATTAGGCATACGCCTAATTAGGCGGATACAACATTACTCTTTGATTATATTTTTAGATACTATAATAACTGAAAACCAATTAGTAGTATATATTTACATATTATAAGACTTTTTCTTACAAAATATAAAATTAAAAAAAGGATTTTCTATATTGTGTCATTAGTATTTAGAGAGAAGAAGAAAGTAACAAAGTTAGATGAAGAAAGAAAAGTAAAAAATGATTTAAGAAAATATAAAATATTTTACATGTTTATGATATGGTATTAGGTGGAGACAAAAATTTAAAGTTCAAAGATGAATATATGTCTTTCAGAATCTCATCAACATCTCATTCACTATGTTTTCATGATAATATCATGATAAGCCCCTTAGAATAACATGATATGTTGAAGATTTACTTTGCCAATGGCAATATAAGTAGTAATTTTCTTACTTCTATTTGTGATCCACATAAATAAGAACATTTTCCAATTCATCCCCCAATATGTTGCTTCTCAGTATTTTGATGCCTCCATAACATCCATAACCCAATTGAAATAAACACATCCAAGTATTGGTTATGCTCATACGATCTTTGGATAGAACTGGTGCAGTGTACGTGATTATTGATTCAAGATCGTTGAAACCCCACCATTTTGCGATTAATTTCTACATGTTTTTTGCTACTCGACAGTCCCAAAGGAAACATGAGTTTCAGTTTCAATCTCATAATCACAACTCGGGTAGCTCGTCGAGTGAATTTGAATGCCCCTTTTAATGAGGTTGGCTCTAGTAGGTAGTGTACTGTATGCTATTCCCTAAGACGCGATGTTCACTTTTTCTTGAAGTAAATAGTTCTATCTAAGGATTTTTTTTTTTAAATATAGTTTTTTAGTAATTGATTATGAGAACTAGTCATTTTTTAAGATCATTTACAAAGTTAGTAAAATCGGGTTTACTAAATCCGGTTTCTAACTTCTAAAAAATTGAAACCAAGTTTAGGAAATCCAGTTTCTAACATGAAGGGAGAGTGGGAAACAAAATTTCAGAAATAATACTTGTTTGTCTATTGTATTTCATAATTGGATACAATAAAAAAATGAGAAATCAGGTTTACCCGACTTCTAAATGGGTAAGTTCGCATGTCATGAATGAATTGTACTACCATGTATGGAGTATTAAATTTTTCACCAATTCATTTATATTTATAACTTGGAAAGATTTCTCTTAAATATTTTTGGGGCATCATGGTAAGATACTGATCAAACATTTTTCTATTATTTTCTTATCTTCTCATGGTTGATAGTTACATGGTTTAGTAAACAATCTTGACCTATTTAGAAGTTGAGTTTCTGAAACCTGATTTCTCATTTTTTTCAGCGTCTTCACTCATGACGATGACATACACCTCACAAACAAATACTATTTGTGAAATTTTGTTCCCTCTCTCTCTTCATGTTAGAAACCGAGGTTGTTAAATTTAGTTTCAATTTTTGAAAAGTTAGAAACCGAGTTTAGTAAATCTAGTTTCACTAATTTTGTAAATGGTTTAAAAAGTGACCAGTTCTCGTAATCACATACTAAAAAACTATATTTTTGAAAAAAATTCTTCCATCTAACCACACTATTATCTGACATATAGTTTTTTTTTTTCAATATGCCGCCTCATATCTATTACTTGGAAAGTTCGGTTACCTTCCCGTGTACATTCCCACGTATCAATATCATCATGGAGCACCAATTAAGAGTGGTAGTGTTCGAGCTAAATGACTAAATGCTTTATGGTGCAAAGTAGACAAATCACTTTACGGAGAAGATGATGGTTTAGAAAATTTGCAACGTAGTATCACCATAAGTGAGCCACGGAAAACATTATTAATCTTAAAGATGTCCTCTATGAGCATGGCACTTATTACTTATATATTTTCATCGTTTAAGAGGAAAGTGGGAAATGGCTAGGGGCGGTACTTGAAGTTTTTTCTTGGGGGCGTGAAAACAATGAACATTCAAAAATTTTAAATGTAGTTCATTACAAAAACAAGCATCAGCATAGTCACATAAAAACGAAGATGAAAATCATTACAAGTCTGCTCGACGACCTTTAAGCGTTTTAGAATTATCGATAACAGATACCGAAATAAATTTTTAAGCAATTTCTCGTTCAATGTAAACCACCAAATTAACCGCTAGAAAGTCATCTGTCATCCTGTTGCTAAGCCGATTCTTGCATATTTTCATCGTAGAAAATGCTCTCAGTTGTAGCGGTTGAAACGGGGAGTGTTAAGATCAGTCAAATCAACCTGTCCAGCAAATTATAGTTCTCATGCTTCTCGGTTTCAACAAGACCTCTACATACTTCAGCGATGCGCCACTTAGCTTCGGGTTCTTTGGATCTCGGTATTGAATAGCTCCAACTCAGACTTCAATCGGTTCCTCTCTTGCTCTGTAAAATCTGCAGGATAGTATTTCTCAACAAGAGAACAAATATGGTCAATATTTAGCACTTTAGAATCTTTGTTTGGAACTAAAGTAGAGCTAAGAGTTAATAACTCCATAGCTTGATCATTAAATCTATTGGTCAGCTCTAACAATTGTTTGTCCAGTGCGCTAATGAATACATCTACCCGAAAATAATATTCAAAAGTAACATGATTATCTTGTTGACGAGGGCGGTATCGACTAGACTTGTATAGAGCGTTCAGATCAGGCATATCTACTTCGTGTTTCTCAGAGAATGTTTTTACCTGTGCAAGTAAAGAATCCCACCCATTATTTCTTAATTCATTAAGACTTTCCTTCGTTGCTGAAACTAGTTCCATGGCATTGACAATATCTTGGAATTTCTTTTGCAAAGCTTCAGAAAGAATTTCAGTCCTCCCCAATATTTCCTTCATCAAGTGTAAAATCAATACAACTTCAAATGATTTTGTATAACAGTAAGCCGAATCAGTATCTCCATGTTGAAGAGAACAAGATCCATCATCAATTATTCTTTTACGAACAACACGTGTAGGATTAAACATAGCAAGCCAACTGCAAACTGAAGAAAAATGAGAACCCCAATGGGTATCACCTGCTCGTCTTAAGGTTCCAACCTGGTTTGCTCCTCTACCAGTTTCAATTTCACCAAGTTCCAATAAACGTAAAGTCTCAACAGCCTTCGCTTTTTGCAATTCATCATGACGTTTACTAGAAGCACATATTACATTTATAATAGAAGTTAGCTTTGTGAAGAACTGTTGAACCGGGATAACTTCCCTCGAGGTTGCAACTAAAGCAAGTTGTAATCTGTGAGCTAAGCAGTGGACATAGTATGCAGAAGGACGAGAACAAGAGCTTTTAAGCCGTACCATTCCCCTCTCATGTTACTGGCCCCGTCATAACCTTGACTTCGGATTTTACTATTATCAAACTCATAATGCAAAAGTCGATCCCACATATTACTTTTAAGACCCCGTTTGTGCCAACAAATCTCAAAACTATGGTTTTTTGGGCTCCTTTTTGGACTCATCAACCATGATACAAAAGTAAGAATCTCCAACTTCACTACGAATCTGTTTTCGAACTTTATAGGTAATTATATTTAAAAGTTCTATTTGAATTAATCCTGAAGTATACTTTGAACTATAAGGAGCATTCTAAGACACAACCTTGGCAACTTCATCATTATGAGAAGCTAGAAGCTTCAGCAGTTTCAAGAAAATTACCACTGTTTCTTGAATTAGCAGATTCATCGTGCCCTTGAAAAGCACAAGCTTGAAATGTCAACCAACGAACTATATCAACTGAAGCTTTCTATCGTAGACGGTTATTGAGACCAACTCTGAACGTTGCTTTTTTAAGATGTTTCCAACATGTCCAGCTTGATTCAACAAATTTTCGCTAAAAGCTAAAGCATTTTTATGTTGTGAACTTCAATATGCTTAATAAATGCACATCTTTTTCCATCATTAACTTTTTTCTGTTTATCAAATCCTTGAACAGTAAAAGCATCAGAAGCTTTACGTGGTTTGTCACAAAACAAGTAACGAAGAAAGCAATAGGCGGTATCTCTTATAGGAGAATCCTCGAACCAATTAGGGAATATACCAAACCACGAGTATCAAAATCTATGGGCATGAGCAGATGAACCTTTAGCATCTGTCAAAGTGATGAATTGATTGGGGAAATTGTTGAGAGCACTCTTGGAGAAGAAGATTGCGGAGACGGTTTGAGTTCTCAAAAAAGAGAGTTTAGGGCTGTAATTTTGAGGGCGCAGTAATTTATAAACCCTTTTTTAGCCCACAGATAATATAAATTAGGGAAGTTATAGTTTGATTCTTAAGAACGAATATTTTTATCTTTAATTATAATATATTATATTATATATATTTTTTAAATAATATCGAAGTTATTATAATTTAATTTTTATAATATGAGACTGATTTTTTTTTTAAATATATATAATATACCCTTTAAATTTGTTTCTTATAATTTTTATAACTTTTAATTATGATATTACATATTTTAAAAAATAAAATTATCTTATATTAAAAAATATATAATTTTAATAATTTTAATATAATATTTTATCAAAAAAAATAATTAATTTAAAAACAAAATATTTATTTTATTTGGCTACAGCCGTACTTTGTCTCCACATACTTCCGTCCGTAGAAATGGCAAAGAAATACTCGTATTATTTTGGAAGGAGAGTTGGCTTGGTGGAAAGTTATTGGTAGAATCCCATCCATGACTATTCAATCCTGAGTCAAACAAAGGCATACTCCTATTTCATATATGAATATAGTTTTATTGTATACTCCGTTATTTATCTTACCCTCTTATAAATAATAATTTAATTATAAGTTAAAGAACAAAAATGATATAAATATTCTTATCTTCAATGAAATAGACCAATCTATCATTACTTAATTTTAAAAACGACATAAATATTTGAGATATAATTATATAAATGAAATACAATTTACTCCATAAATAAACAAGTGTACATTTGAAATACATGTTAATAAAATCACTAAATGAAATAACCCCGCTACTTTACGCAAGTGTCAATTAGTATTTTATGAATTGTTTAGATATATGCAGTAAACAAATACTCACGACCCACCTGCGATTCGCTGACTGGAACACGTTTTTACCCATCCCGTAAGATAAAATTTCACTAGTTACCCGTCATAATAGTTGGGTACTCGATCGTGAATCACTTATTTTCTTTACCTATTTTCATCCCTATTTAAATTAACTTTGAAAAAACTCCACTACGTACAAAACCAGGAATTGAACTTGGATTTTTGAGATTTCATCCTAAACAACCCCGGATATTTTGATGCATTTTTGAGGTTTCATATATTGTCTCAGTTTTTTGGCATCCCTTTATATATTTGTATTATAGATTTTCATTTTTTGTACTTTGTTTTACAACATCAAATATATGAATCATGCAACACCTATTATTAACAATTACACATATTATACTCGTGTAGTTTCAAATTGAACAAATGTATAAACCGATTTATATCCAAGAATACACAAACTCAGGAATGAGAGTTTGTGTTTAACAATACAATGAGTGTATCAACCAGAGAATACACATACAAATCAAATACAAAACTATAAGACTAATAATCATTCATTAAAGAAATGAATGATTCAAGAAGATGAAAAACCCAGAAAGTACTAGAACTCCAGAACATATGCTCAGAATGATATGTTCGAAGAATGAATTAATTACTTCAAAATAATACATTCTGTGATATGAATACTTTCCAAGACATTTACAACTTGCACCCTCTGACTCTTGAGCAGCTACACTTTAAGTCCCTCACCATCTCTAACTTTAAATACTAACTGCTACAAACTTTAACTAAACACATTTTAATAATCTGCATAAAAACTAATCAAGTTAGAAAACCAAAAATACACAAACAAGATTGATATATAACATGCTATTTTATCACACCCCCACAATCTTGGCTTGTGAATACATCAAACATTTGTAATTTATCACAAAGTAAATCATGTTGACTAGTAGTCAAACCTTTTGTAAATATATCAACACAATTTAAACTGGAATCAATTTTTACAGTTTTAAGTACTCCACTTGAAACCTTTTTACTTACAATATGCCAATCAAGATCAAAGTGTTTGGATCTCTCATGATGTACAGGATTTCCAGCAATTTGTATTGCTAGAACATTATCACAGTATAAGTGAACAAGAATCAAGTGTTCCAGTTTAAGATCCTTCAACAAATTAATAAGCTATAACAATTCACAAGTCACAGAGGCCATTGCCATGTATTTTGCTTCAGCAGATGATTTAGATACCGTGGGTTGTTTTTTACTCTTCCAACAAATCAAACTGTTTCCCATAAAAATATAGAAACCAGTTATAGACTTCCTGGCTACTAAGTTCTTTGCCCAATTTGAATCAACATAAGTAGACAGAGTAAAATCCATACCTTTTGTGAAGTGAACACCCTTACCTGGACACCTTTTTAGATACTTTAGAACTCTAAAAGCAAGCTTTAAATGAGATGGTGTAGGAGCATGCATGAATTGACTCAAGACATTGACTGCAAAACTTATATCAGGTGTGGTAACCGTGATATAAATTAACTTTCCAACCAGTTGTTGATAAGAGACATTTTTAATCACAGATTCATTTCTTCCCCTTTATAGGATGAAACATTTACTTCAATAGGTGTATTCAAAGGTTTACAACCTAATAACCCAAATTCATGCAATAATTCCATGCAATATTTCCTTTGAGACAAACATAAACCATTATCAGTATCAACTACCTCAATACCAAGAAAATATCTCAATATTCCTAAGTCCTTTATCATAAACTTGGAACTCAAGAATTGTTTAACAAAATTAATTTCAACCAAGTCATTACCTGTAACAACAATGACATCCACATAAACCAGTAAAGCAACAAAGGAATCACCTTTACATTTAGTATAAAGAGAGTAATCACATTTACTTTGAACAAAACCATTTTTAGTTAAGCAATTAGACAATTTTTCATTCCATTTTCTTGGAGCTTGTTTAAGTCCATACAAGGACTTAACCAGTTTGCACACTTTTGTTTCTGTTTTATTAAAGTATCCAGGAGGCAAAGTCATGAAGACTTCCTCATCAAGCTCCCCATAAAGGAAAGCATTATTTACATCTAGTTGAAACAGAGACCACCCTTTATGTACAGCTAAAGCAATCACACTTCTAACTGTAACCATCTTAACAACCGGTGAAAAAGTCTCATCATAATCAACACCCTCGGTTTGACTATATCCTTTAGCAACTAATCTTGCCTTATATCTCTCAACCTCTCAAGAGATTTATATTTAATTTTATACACCCACTTACACCCAATAGCCTTTCTATTAGGTGGTAAGTCAGTTAAAACCCATGTTTTGTTCCTATACAAAGCCTCCATTTCTACATTCATAGCATCAACCCATTCGGGACTTTTGGAAGCTTCAAAATAACAATTAGGTTCAACAGATTTATTCAAGGAAAAAGTGAAACACATATTTTCATAATTTAATTTTGAATAACCAACCACTCTATCAATACCATATTTGACTTTATTTTCTTTTAAACTATATTCATCAAATCTTTTAGGAATGACAGATTCCAGAGTGGACCTTCTAAGATTAGACACAGGTGGTATATGCACACCACCTCCCTCAGAATCACCAACTACATTATGTAGTTCATTAACTCGTGATGTTGCATTAGTATCATCTAGATTAGTAGTTATATGGGAACTGCCAAGTGGAATTTGATTATCACCAACAACCTTTCCTGTGTTATCAATATTTGTATTGACATCAGCAGGAAGACTGGTAGTTCTTTCCACATTACTACCAACCCTAGACTCACCATTACCATCATCTAAGTCAGTTTGTGATATGTCATCATTGGGATTTTGAACCTCATTATTATCACAATATTGTTTGTTGAAGAAATCCAAGTGATCCTGTTCATTGAAAACATAATTATCAAGTTCATAAGTCATTTTAAATGGAAACACATACTCATAGAACTTAACATCCCTAGAAAACAGAATCATCTTTGACTCTAAACCATACAACTTATAACCCTTTTGTGAGTTAGAATATCCAATGAAAATACATTTTTCAGACCATGCACCAAACTTATCATGGTTATTAAGTTTGGTACCAAAAAAAAGACAACCAAAAGCCCTTAGATGATTTAGAGAAGGTTCAACTCCATAAATGCATTCATATGGAGTCTTTCCATTTAAAACAGAAGATGGAGTTCTATTTATCAAATAAATAGCAGTAAGTATACACTCACTCCACACATTAAGGGGTAACCCCCCTTGAAACAAAAGTGCTCTAGCAACATTGAGTAAATGCCTATGTTTCCTCTCAACCACCCCATTTTGTTGAGGGGTGTAAGCACAAGAGGTTTGGTGTAGGATCCCTTTATTTTTGAATAATTCATAAAGCATATGGTTTACAAATTCAGTACCATTGTCACTCGTCACAACCTTAATAGTTTTATTAAATTGTGTATGTAACATGGCAACAAAACTTGTAAGATTATCATACACTTCAGTTTTAGACTTGAGTAAATAACCCAAACAGCTCTTGAAAAATCATCAACAATAGTGAGAAAATATCTAAAACCATCCCTGCTAACAAGCTTATAGGGACCCCATAAATCCAAGTGAATTAAATCACCCAGATTTTGGGTTTTGTGCTCACTAAGTGGAAAAGGTTCTCTAGTTTGCTTTGCTTTATGGCAAATATCACAAGGCAAACTAGAGTCATTTCCCAGATTTAATTTAGATTTAAGAACCTGCATCACAGGCTCTGCAGGATGTCCTAATCTAACATGCCATGTATGTTTTGACAAACCACATTGATTAGAATTACAAGAAGTGGCAGATTTACCATGTACAGAATCATTATCAAAGAAATATAGACCACCATGCACACTACCAGTCCCCAGAGTCTTTCCCATAAGACCCCCTTGGGGTAAGTCCTGAATATAACATTTATTTTCATCAAAACCAATAAACTTTTTACGATCTCTTGCAAGTTTATATACAGACATAAGATTGATAAAGTATTCAGGAACAACCAACACATCAAAGAGAGTAATGTTAGATGTTAAAGCACAATCACCAATTTTTTCAATTTTTGCTTTAGATCCACTTAGATGTTCAACCAGAAGATTAAGATTAGATATATCAACTAGGTTTTTAAGTCCAAATTCTTGTGTTGTATAGTGTTGATTAGCTCCTGAATCGATAATCCAATTAGATTTATGCACACTTGAACCAATACCTGCCATATTGGCTTTTGGTTCACCAGATAAAGTTCTTTTATTCAGAAAGGCTAGCAACTGAGCAACTTGCTCTTCAGTAATTGGAAGTGCATTATGTTGATCTGTGACACTATTATTACTCACAAAAGATTTGTTACCAGAGTTATTAGACCAAGAAGAACCAGAAGGAGTATATCTCAAGTTTGAATTAGTTAGATTTCTTTTTGGAGGATATCCAACTATTTCATAACACCTGTCAATTGTATGACCAATTCTCAAACATTTTGTGCATTTCAAATTAGGGTTAGGACCTCTCCCAGATTTAAAATTTGTATTTGAAACATTTGAAGAATTTACCTGAGAGGGAGTTTTTGAAACAAAAGCAGAAGCTTGACTTTTTGATGAAATGGAACTAGAAATTGAATCAGAGGAGAGTCTATTTGACTCTTCTCTTGATAGAATTGCATAAGCAGTTTTTATAGTAGGTAAAGGATCACTGGTCAACAAATGACTTCTAACAGGTTGATATACATCATCTAATCCCATTAAAAATTGCATTAATTTCAATAATTGTCTGTGATCTTGAATTTCTTTTGATGCTTTGCAACTACATTCTGGTAGTTTGATCATAACATCATACTGTTTCCAGTAGGAGTTAAGCTTATGATAATATTCAGAAAGAGAAGAACCTTTTTGTGTTAAAGAGTTTATTTTATGATGCAAGTTAAACACAACAGATCCATCAACCTTATCATATGTTTCTTTTAATTCAAGCCAGACATCAGAAGCAATTTGAGAAAAAATTTGACCATTATAGAGTTCTTCAAAAATTGAGCCTAAAATCTAGGATAGAACAACAGAGTTGCATCTATCCCATTGTTTTGCCAAAGTTTGATCAGTGTCAGATTTTTCACAGGAACCATCAACAAAACCAAATTTATTTTTAGTTTTAAGAGCCAAAGTCATAGCCATACACCATACTCTGTAGTTTTCTGTACCCAATAATTTTTGGGTAACAATAGGTGTACTGGTTATGTCACTTGGATGTAAATAAAGTGGATCACCAAAATCCAACTTACTTATTAATGTTTCATCACTAGATAAAGATGGAGACATGATGAAAAGAACCAAGAACACTTAATCACAGAAAATCAGATAAACAGAATTCACAAACAAACCCTAAAGAAATATTAGTCAGTGACAGGATTCAAGACACCTTAAGGTGTCAATTCAAGGATAACTAATATTTCTCTCTTCTATCAAGAAAGAGTTAGTGACAGAAACCAATAATAATCCAAGTAGCAAGTATTCAATCAGAGACAAAAAAGAAAAAAAAAACAGTAAAGTAAACACTTAAGACAAATAGTGTCCCAACCTATAGGCCAATCTCCCTGACACTCGAGCTCTCTTGTGTCAGGGTTAATTGCTACAGAGAAGGGTAGGAGATGATATCTTATAGTGGGGTCTCCAGTCACCAAATGGATCCAAATGATCCACAACAAAAGTACACAGCGGAATAGTACCTTAAGAACCTTAATAGGTCTCAAGAAGTGGAACCGTAGGGTTTCAAACCGTATTATGAAATTTATTTCACAACTACGTGAAATAGCACCGATATGTCGCCAAGATCTAGCCTGATGAGACTAGATAACACTTGATTTCAAAGAACCCCCAAATTTCAGTATAAACCCTAATTTTGATCGATCGATGAAGAAACCTTCAAATTGAAATTCAACCGATCAAAATATTCAGAAAGATGTGTAGATGAATAATATCAAAGCTATTCGCTCTGATACCATGAACAAATGTATAAACCGATTTATATCCAAGAATACACAAACTCAGGAATGAGAGTTTGTGTTTAACAATACAATGAGTGTATCAACCAGAGAATACACATACAAATCAAATACAAAACTATAAGACTAATAATCATTCATTAAAGAAATGAATGATTCAAGAAGATGAAAAACTCAAAAAGTACTAGAACTCCAGATCATATGGTCAGAATGATATGTTCGAAGAATGAATTAATTACTTCAAAATAATACATTCTGTGATATGAATACTTTCCAAGACATTTACAACTTGCACCCTCTGACTCTTGAGCAGCTACACTTTAAGTCCCTCACCATCTCCAACTTTAAATATTAACTGCTACAAACTTTAACTAAACACATTTTAATAATCTGCATAAAAACTAATCAAGTTAGAAAACCAAAAATACACAAACAAGATTGATATAACATGCTATTTTATCACAAATGATACTTAAACTCGCAACTTTCAACATATGTACCGCTAGGCAAAAGGCCGAGCTTAAATTGAAGTGTTTATCACGAGTATAGCAAAGAAATCTCGTACTAGTAAGTAGTAACATCTTTTGGTTTCCTAGCAGCTTGCCAGCTAGCTATACTAAGGTCAATTTTTTAAGAGTATCTGTCATTCTAATTAATAAAAGATGATATATAAATGTCAATGATCACATGCACATATGCATGATTTGATATGTGATCAAGTTCTATACCAGACAAGCTTATTGTTCATCATCTTGCAAGTTATTACAACCTTATGTATATTCTTCATCTAACACAAACTTCGTGATTATTTTAGTCAAAGTTTTTTTAATGGCAATACAACAACAACACCACCAACAAAAATATTCAATCTTGTCATTGACGGAGTATAGAGGAGGTAAGATGTAGATAGTCATACTTCTAACCAAGAGTAAAAAGACTACTTCTAGGGAGACCTCTGACAAGCATTGACGAAAATGTAGTAGTGCAAAAAAGGAGTATATGTAAGCAAGACAATTGTATGTCAGTGACAACGTTTGTTTGCAAAGAGTATAACTATCAAATATATATACATATATAGTACCATGATCTAAAAAGAAAGAACTTTTTTGGGAGAAAGGGGAGAAAGATATATTTAAAACTATGATTCAGAAAAAACAACTATAATTCAATAAAAAATAAATATAATTTAAAACTGAATCAAAGAGTTATTTTACGGAATCGAAGGGTTAAAAAGCTTTCTCCCATTTCTCCACCAAATTTTCTTTATCCCTTGAAACGACTCCTACATATATATAAGTTATGTGTGGCTATATAGCAAACTATAAGTATAATAAATGTTGAGTGTAAAAATATATAAATGTAATATATATAATAACTATAGAAAATAAATATCTTAATACGGTTACAAAATGCGGCTATAGTATATAGGTATATGGATACCATAAGCAATAACTGTAATTAGGTGTATCTAATCAGTCTACGACAATATATAACAATACATGTATGTAGTAAATATAAATGTAATATAATATATATATATATATAGGGGAAGGATCCATAGGGAAGCTTCAAATTCTGGGGAAGGAGGGAAGCAAATTTCAGCCATTGATTTCATCATTTATATCATTCATTCCAGATGAATGTTAAGTCATATTTTGTTATTATACATCCATGAATGTTATTTAACATCATTTCTTGATGAATTTTTAGTGATAACATTCACCCATAAATGGTATAATCAGTTTATAATAACATATATGAGTTAATAATTATCATAAATTAATGTATTAAGAATATTAAGTTGAAATTTTGACTAACATTCATCACAAATGAATGATAAATGTCGATTTCGAGAGTTTTTTTTTATTAAAACATAAAATTATAACATGATTGTTTGATTATGATGTATATAATCGATTCAATTATATTTCAAGCTTTAATTTGATGAATCTCGTTTGAAAATCATGTTTTGATGATAAATGGGTATTTACTTCCATCCTTCCCTTTTTTTTCGCCAGGGATCAAGAGGGAAGCAAAAAAATTAGAAAATGATGAAAGCAAATTTCAACATTTGATTTCATAATAAATGAATTTTAAAAATTATAAATAATTTCAAAATTTAACATTTATCACAAATGAATGTTAAAAATATTTATTTATGAAAAAATCAAGGGCTAAGATTTGCTTCCTTCCTTCCTCAAAATTTGAAGCTTTCCTATGGATCATTTTTCTCTCTATATATATATATATTCATATCTTATACGTACAAATTAGGGAGTACATAAATCCAACTACATATATGCATATATACGAAAACTATAGTTATACGTATAGTATTAACAAGACGTATAAATATAGTATAGTTCAATGTAGATTAGTAAATGGATATATAGTGTATACCGCTACGACAGTATGTCTAGGTACTCAAGACAATCCTAAAACCGCTTATTCACCATACTTTTTCATCCTAATCCTTAGCCTCCACATGTTCCTATTAGAGGTCATGTTCTCGGACAGTTGCAGCTCTTTCAGATTGAGCTTCTACTCTTTTAACTGGAGTTGTATGTGATCTCCTCTTGACATATCCGAACCACTTCAATCGCCCTCGTAATAATTTTATATAAAAAAAGCTAGCAAAACGTTAGGTGTTACACAATGAGAAGCTAAAAAACCTACTAAAGACCAACAACATACTGATAAACGCCTGGACAAGCCCAAAACCTTAAAATAGATTAAATCTGAAGACACCAACCAATAAATGGAAACCTAAAAATATTCCCATATCTTAAAAATCACCAACCAGCCCCATCCATAACAATTATTTTAGTCAAATGCAAATACGTACACTAGTCACATAACAATTCATGTGATTCTTGATTTGAAAGAACCAAAAAGTGTACACGACATTGAGAAACTATATAGCGAACTTCTAGATTTTCTTCAATATCGATCTAGCTAATTAATTAAGTTACCAATGGCCCACTCGACCTGCTTTCTTGATCTTCGGTTGAGTCCAAATTACCTTTAGAACTCAATCTTTCATTTTCAATTTGTGATGTTGTTGCACTACTACTCGAAAACGTTTTGTGGGTTGAGTTTTTGAGAGGCAACCGATGATTAATAGGATCAATTCCCATTTTCACAAGTTTTTTGCTCAAGCATGAGTTCCAGTAGTTCTTGATTTCATTATCGGTACGCCCTGGCAATCTTCCGGCAATCAGTGACCACCTAAAATAAAAATTCCATTTTCAATAATAGTTAATAGTAAAGTAATTTGTGTATAGTAAGATAATTAAAATTTAAAAAGACGTACAATGACATATAGTTACCTGTTTCCTAATAAAGCATGAAGCCTTATTATGAGATCTTCTTCATCTTCACCAAAGTTTCCTCTTTTAAGGCCAGGCCTTAGATAATTAAACCATCTTTGCCTACAACTCTTCCCGCTACGAAGTAACCCTGATAAATAAATCAATAATAATTAAAAGATCAAATTAAACTCAATAGCTAGACTTTAATATATATATTTCGTAATAATTATTCAAAAAAAGAACCTGCAGCCTGAGGAAGGGTGCGCCAACAACCCTCTCCATGAGCGGTAACATGGTTCTTAAGCTTTTGATCTTCTTCTTTAGACCAAGCTCCTTGATTTATATCATGCTCATTAACACAAGGTTTTACCATTCTAATAATTTGTTCTTTTAACTAGTATACTTGTGTTTATTAACGAAACCATTAATAAAATCACGTCTCTCAACGTGGTAGGCTACGCTGTATAAAATAAAAGCAGCAACTTAATTAAGCCTTAAGTGTGATGATGCTTAATTAAAATGTGTATGATCAGAGTGGAATGTGGGGAGTGGTAGATATGAACATATGTGGAGATATGTATCATGTTATTTATATATATTGTTTCTTATGGGAAATGTAGTGAAAGTTGACTTGGACTGGTGGTTTGCTCGTGCAGATATTAGCTTTGCCAGTTTGCCAAATGTTGTTTGATTTGCTAGTAATTTTACTATTCCATCAATTCATCTTTTTTATTTTTTGTATTTCTATCGAGTTTCTTTTACAAACTATACATATCAAGTAAACTTGATTTGACGTACGAATAAATTAGTGACATATTTTAACTTGCATAACATGATTAACAATGTCTTATTAATTACATGATTTTAGACATGTAGTATGAGAATGCCTTTGAGTTATTTATACCAAAATCAAATGTGATGATAAACGCTTACTATTTTATATTAATTTCTGATAAGGAGTTAAAAAGCTGATAAAACATTAGTTGATTCGAGTATTTTTAATTGGGTTCTTGGTTTTGCATACATATATACATATATATAGTTAATTAGAGCGGTAGATTTATACATATATATAAATATATATAAGGATGAAGTTAAGAGGGTATATATCACGTGGTGGCATGTTGACTGATCGTTCTTCATGAATTAGTCTCATCTATCATTTTCCTTCTTGATATTTAGGCTTATAATACAAAAATTAAAAAACTAAAAAGTATATAATTGTAGATATTATGTGACTCTGTATGGGTAACATCTGTATATTCCTTAATTCCCTCTTTGATAGTATATGTAAAGTCCCATCCACCAACCCCCGGTCGAAGTAGCTATCTACCCCAAAAACATAACCAACGTCCCTCCGTCTCGTAACTGTCCACAAGGACCACAACTAATTTTCACGCAACCAATTTTCACAAAATTTAGAAGATTACATTGTCCGGTGAAGATAACCCTTTTAATGCAAAAGGTTATAGAAAGAGATTAACATGTTTTCTCGAACGAACAGATTTACACCATCAGAGACAAATCTTTTATTTTTTATAGACTATTATTTATCAAGTTTGAGAAAAGTATATTGAGGGTAAAATAGTAAAAGTAATATGTAATTTTGAAAGTTAACACTTAATTTGTGACAAACTAATATGAAAATGTGAATATTTATAATGAGCCTGATGAAATAATATATATCAAAAGCAGAGGATATAAGAAAATTAATTTTAACCGGCCATTTTACATAATGTTATGATTTTATTTTTGTCACTCTCATACAATAATTAATTTACAATTTTTTATTTTATTTTTATCCTTCAAATTGCTATATTTATTTAACTAACTTGTACAATTAAAGTTAATAATCTATAAATGAATTAATGGAGCTAATACTTTACCCCTATATATTTCTTTATAATGTAGTAGTTATATATAAATAAAGGTTTCTATTTTTATAAATATGACAACTTTATAAGTGAAAATCATTTTAACTTTTTTATTGATGATATGCAAACTTAATACGGCATAGCTTGTTAACCTATTATAAGAGAAAAAATAAAAGCTACAAAGAAATTTGTTAACGGATAATAAAAGTAGGATAGGGAACTAGTCAAAACAAATCAAATCAAATTGCTAATATTAAAGCAATAGATTTTTAATAAGTGTAAAATATTGGACCATTTGTAGTCGCGATGCTCTTTGTGACCTGTCATAAACTGTCGTGGGTGTTCAGTCAGTCATGATAGATCGTCATTAACGACTAACTATAGTAGGGTCTTCACGACAAGACACCACGAACAACTGAGGCTCACTATTTTCTTTATTTTTCATTTTTCTTAAAAACACAATTACTTTCAATTAAATATAAAACACCATAAAATTAATTTAAAAACTACTTATTAATTAATAGAAATAAAAGATACATTAATTAATAAAACAATCATTACAATACTAAAAAAAAGATACATAATTAATGGAAAAAAACATTACAATACAAAAACATACATAGTTCATGCAAAATAAAAACGTTACAATACGATAACGGAACCCTAAAACTATTCTTCGTCGTCCTCTTCATCGAGGTCTACGAATTCCGTTTATTTTTTGGAAATAAACTTTTTCATGTTAGGCTTGTATCCATCGGTAGTTTCTTTTAGAAACTTTAGTGACTCAATTATCGCACGCACTTTTTCGGCATCTTTTATCTCATGCAAAATTTCTAAATATTGAGCTTCCATTCTATCTTTATAACTTGCTATGTGTTCCACCGCAACTTCGAGCATTGAACCGGTAGCACGAGAATAAGTCGTCGCGTCGGAAGAGCGTTGACTTTTTGCGACTTTCCGTGGGTATGTAATCAACCAGCCAGTGGGTCTTGGAATCGCATCATCCCCAAATAGCTCGTTGTAGTATTGTCTTCAAGATCAACCGCCTCTTTCTCACATTCTTCGTCTTCGTAAAATAAGCGTCCTGCTGGGCCACCTACTCCCGGTTACATCAAGCACTTTGGTTTGTCTTTTACTATTTCCCAAGACTCTTTCATACTAAACGGTTTTCGGGTGAAGGTTGAGAATTCCACCATTGCTCGATCAAAGATAGTACGGTCGTCTTGCTCGCTTCCCCATGTGTGGTAGTTATCATTGTAAATTTCGTGAAATTGTCCACAAACTTGGTTAATGTTTCGCTATTTAGAGGTAATTTTATCACTCTCATACAATAATTAATTTATGATTTTTTATTTTATTTTCATTGTTTAAATTGCTATATTTATTTAACTAACTTGTAAAATTAAAGTTAATATTCTCTAAATGAATTAATGGAGGTACTACTTTACCCCTATATAGTTCTTTATAATGTGGTAGTTATATATAAATGAAGGTTTCTATTTTTATAAATATGACAACTTTATAAGTGAAAATCATTTTAACTTTTTTATTGATGACATACAAACTTAATACGGAATAGCTTGTTAACCTATTAAAAGAAAAGAAAAAAAAGTGTTTGTTGTGTTTGATTTTTGTTTATGTCTGATTTTGATTTTGATGTTGTTTTGATTTTGATTTTGATTTGTGTCTGGGTAGGAGGTGGTTCAAATTAGGGTTGGGGTTTAGAAGTAAAGGGAAGAGGCAAACAGAAGGGTATTTTGGTCATTTTACAAAGAGTTAACGAAAAACTTAACAGAAGTTAAAAAATTGGACAAATCTAGTGAAAATACCAATTTGGGGGACAAAAATATTGACCAAACTCGAAAAAGGATAAAACTGTCAAAACGCGACTACTACCACAGAGACAAAAACGAACAATTTCCCTAAATTCAAATTGAAACTAAAAATTAAGTCACAAAATTTTTTATTTATGTAAGTTTGTTTTATCCCACTTGCCCAAACCAACACGCCCGCCCATTTCGCCACCTCTAATTATAAGTTCAACTAGTTCCCACTAGTGTACGTCTCTTTAATTTATTTATTTAGAGCATCGCCAATATTATAATTAATAATACTAATCATAAATTTTTTAGGGTTAGGGTTAAAACTTTTATATTTATAATTTTATATTTAGTTAATATAAATTTTCTTTTTTAATATTAACTTTCCTTATTTAAATTTTGTAAAAGTATTTACTCATGATAATTGTAAAATATAAATTTGAATTTAAGTTGAATATGGTAGGTCTAGCCAGAACCATTATGACCTATAGTTAACATTCTCTCAATATTATAAATAAAAGTGTTTTTATATTTTGGTGTATATTTTAGTGCATTGGTAAATTAGTGGACACGGATTAGGTGATACGAAGTGCATACCCGACTAAGTTGTTATATTTCAGACTCAACCAAAATTGTGAGGGTCGAGGTGGTCGTGCCCCTTCTGGGGTCCTAAGGCAACCCCTTGGCTGTGGTTCCGGACATTCAACAGTGTTATAACTTCCATTTCTGGTAGACAAACATAACTTCCATATCACGAACACAAAACACACATACATAAACACTCATATTCATAGATATGATTACCTAATCTTTGAATATTCTCTTGAATTATCCCAAGACGAATTTCATTAACCCGCACGATTCTAGGGTCAAAATATTATTTTTGGAAAGTGACTTCCTAACACGATTCACAGAAAAATATTCGATTATTGAATCATACACCCTGTTCGTATTTTACAATAATCAAAGACAATAATTTTGTTGATTCAATGGCAGAATTGCAGGGTTGAAGAGGGTCGCGCCCCTTGTGAGTTCCTAGGAGCTACACCCCTTGCGAAGTCCAAAAGGCGAAGTCCCTGGTTGCGGTTTCGAACATGAAACAATTTTATAACCTCTTTTTCTGGTTGGCAAACATAACTTGCATATCATAGACACACACACACACATAAACACTCAGATTCATAGATTTAATTGCGTAATCTTTGAATATTTTCTTGATTATTCGAAGACAAATTCCGTGAACCCGAACAATTTTAGGGTTGAAATATTATTTTTGAAAAGTAATTTCCAAATACGATTTACGAAGAATAACTGATTATTGAATCATACACCCCCCGTTCATATTTTCCAACACATTTCACTTCACATTTTATATAATAAGAAAAAACTTTCACTTTAACATTATAAAGCTTTCACAAAACTTTTTTAACCAAATAAGGGCGTTAACATGTAAATTATACAGAAATTTTTTTTACATAAAAAGCTTGAGAAGTCACAAATTTTTGTGTGTTAAAAAGCATTAGTGAAATTTGTAGTAGAGATACTCTTGCACCGAATATAATAAAAAGTTTTGAGAAAACTAATTAAATTAATTGGGGCATTTTTTTGTGTAAATTGGTGAGTGAATACTACTCCAAATCACACAAATACCAAACTGTTTATAATAAGTACCAACATTTCATAACATCCAAAAGTGCACCTACATCCGGTGCTTATTTAATTCATCAATCTACCATAATCCCAACTCACAAATTTGCAAATAAATTAAGTGGGTTTGAGATAGACACCAATAGCATGAACATACTCGCTAGCACGACCATAGAACCCTGCAAAGCTAGCTTTCGAGGTCGGTAATGAGAAATGAGTCCCATTCTCCATACCAAATGGTCCAAACTTGTTCACATTGGTTGAAAATGAGAGTGATGTCACAACCAACCTCGAGTCAAACCATCCAATTGTCCCACTAATGCAGTTCAAATCTTCCACATCAACATCAAGATTCACCTTCACATATTCAATTAAAAAAATATAGGATTAGTAAATCGGATCACAACTAAATTCAAAGTAATAAAAAGACGAATTAATTAATTTGATAATGAGTCTAACAACAATGACATATGTCAAATTCAATTGATGAAATGTAAGAATTTATACGCGAAATTTGTTAATAACGAATTATTTAGGTCGACTTTTTGGCTGACTAATAATATCAATTTATATTAGTAATAAACTCACATAATACCCGCTATTTAGCGGAAACCATAAATGAAATTATTGCAACTAATAAATTTGAACGTAGACATTTATCTTTACGAACATCGTGAAATTGTTTAGAACACAATTTTTTTTTTATAATCCTAAACATTTCTAGGTCAATTTGAAATTAATGAATATCTACTTGGTACATTTACATAATTTGTATTCAAAAGGTAACTGGTAGGTATAAATAATTGAAACGTAAATTGAGAGGTATTAGTGGCAGCTGTTGATTTATTAACATATTTAATAGAGTCAAAGTCACTTTATATAATAGTTAATTATCAAAGATAAAAAAAATATACATTTCATTTGAGGGAAAAATAGTATTTTTGGATCTTAATTAGTGTAAGGCATTATGCCCCATATGCATATGATCTATAATAGTGTATAGATAGATATCTAATATCTTATATACCTCAGCATAATCACCACCGAAACCACCAAACCTTGACGAACGGAGGGCATTGCCATCCTCATCATGGCTAACAAAACTGATTGAATCGATACATTCTCCATGAGTGATAATGATCTTTGAGATCTTTCCTTCGGCTTTGAAAGACCAATCTTCTCCTTCATTAGAGCTTCCCCATGGTCCAACTAGCACTATTTTTTTCTGCATTAAACATATTAAATAATACTAGTTAGATAATAACTTTGAAAATATGAATTTGAGCATCATACAAAGGAAGAAAAATAATGGAATGACACAAATTGAGATAATATATAGTGATACTATACCATTTTGAGAGGTAATTGTGAATTGTTAGGTGTTGTGATGGGTTGTCTATATATATATATATACAATGAGAATGATAAGTATATTTATGTTTAGTAAAAGTGAGTTAAGAAAAGCGTGTGAATTGGGAAGGATTAAGTGATGGGTCTTGTGACTTAATATGAATGAAATTAGTGTGTTTAGAAATGTGTGAGAAGGGTGATTATATATGTGTCAAAAAATGTGATGGGTTGTGACGGTGCATGCAACCAATTAGACTCTAAGGACCACATTAAAGTTGATGAATTTACCTCAAAGTTCAAACTAATTACAATGTACACCAAACTACAAGATCAATCCATTGATGTTTATATTGTGAAAATGATTTGGCACTAGGCTAGTAGTTCTAATGGAGGAGTGGGATTCTTTCGATGTGTAAATCAGTATGATAACTTACGGTAGATGATCAATACATTATATTTTGATGCATATATTAAAATGTTATACCCTTAAAGTGTGTAGTGCAACTTGTGTTGTTTATTTGTGAAAATTAATATTTTATTTATTAAGGAATCATCTAATTTATTTTAATTTTGTGTTCTGTCTCCCCCAAAATACATATAAACCTTATGTTTCACGTTAAAAACTAACATAAGAGAATTTTAATCCGTTTTGTAGATGGCATTATAGAAAATTTGCATATAGGTCTATATTGATGCTTATTTCATTCAAAAGAAGCAGCATTCCACAACATTAAAAGTAACTGCAATTTTTCCTCTTAATTAATCTAAAAATGTCATGTATCGAAACACTTAAATTAAGTTATATATATTACATTTAAAATTAAAATACTCAATAAGATATAAGCACTTTAAACATGTAGTCTCAATCTCAAACATCCTCTGATTATTATATAAATAAATGATTTAGAGTTATAATTAACTACTCTATCCGTTTCAAATTAAGTGCCTTGTTTTCCTTTTTTGTTTGTCCCAAAATAAATTTTCATTTTTAAAAGTAACAAATTAACTTTACCATTTTATCCTTTCTCAAAACTGATACATGGGAGTCTGTACAAAAAGTAAGGGTAAAAGAGCCATCTTCACTAACAGACAAAGCAATTTCTTAAACTCCGTGAAATCTGATACAGGACACTTAATTTGGGACGGAAGGAGTATATGATTTAGGGTATGTTTGGTGAAATAATTGTAGGTTGTAGCTGTAACTGTAGGTTGTAACTGTAAGCTGTAGCTGTAACTTTTGGTTTGCAGCTTTGAAAATTTGAATTTTTCGTTGGATTCTAAAACTACAGCTTGTACATGCCAAACAAGACTTTTATTTTCATAGGAGCTTTTTGTTCAAAAATTAAAAGTTAAAGCTTCTAAAAACTCCACGCTAAACAGAGTCTCAACAGTTATCAACAACTTGGAGTTCAAGCCTGAATTATGTAATACCTTTGTTATTTATTTATTTTTTTATTATTAAAACATAAATTTTTATATTACAAAAGTATAGAAGTTTACTAAAACATCCACAATGTTTACATGCGAAACATGACAGAAATAGAAAAATATCCTAGGGACAAAGATACCCTTTCGTAAAATTTACATTGATACTATTTTAATTTAACGGTTACAAATTAATATTAGGAAACGATGCGTCAATTTTGGCATCATCCATAAGTTAAAAACTAGAGAATACTCAAGTCGATTGATAAGTTCACCCAATAAAAGGGACCACGATTACATGCACCATAGATCTATTTTATTTGTCCATTATAATTAAAAATGATTAAATGCCATGGGGTTTACGAGTACGAAGCCATGGTGGTAGACTGGTAGTTGAGGTTTATGGATTTACGAGTCTAAAGGTATCTTTGGTAAAATTAGCTGGTAGTTGTAACTGCAAGCTGGAGCTTTATTTGTAAATTGTGTTTGGTAAAATAGTTGTAGCTGTAATATCAAAGTGTAAATGATCAAAAAGCTCCTAAAAGTTAGTTGGAGTAGCTTTTAAATTAGGAGCTTAATCTTCAAACTAAAAGTTTTAAGTTTGTGTATCCAAACAAAACTTTATTTTTTAAAAGAACTTAATATTTAAAACAAAAAGTTTTAAGCTCCTAAAAGCACCATATCAAATATGTCCTAATTCACATTCACGTAAAACAAAAGTTTTCATAGTTCCTCTTAAATACACCACAACTAACTCTACATTAATTAATCCAAGATATTATTATTCATGAACACCCTGCAAACACGTAGAAAGATGACCATAAGAAAACAACTTTTTATGAAGTAAAATTTTGCCAGTTTATCAACGTTCTGAAGTATATTGTTTTGGTTGCAATTGGGCCCTCTTGTATACTGACTGAACCGTTTGGAGAAAAAATAGGACCCTCGTGACCAACCCAAATTCGTAACTCGAAACGTTTAGGTCACCGGGCCGTCTGCTATAACCATAAAATGGGCCATTTAAACAAAATACCAAACTATATGTTTAAAATGCTATTACTTATTAGTACATCAATACCATAAAAATATTATGAATATTAACTAATTGTAGCAAAACACTAAACATGTTGAGCCATAGTTAGTAATGACATTGAAGCAATTAATAGTTGTCTAGTTAATAATGATCTTAACTTAACTGTGGGTATTCATACAAATCTCTTCTTCTTTTTCTCTGGAAGAGTCCGAAAAGGAGAAGTGATCATACAAATTCTACATTTCTATATTTCTTCGAATAATTAAAACAAATAAATATGAGTATATCATATAATTGGATAAATTGTTGGCAAAAGGATATAGTCGCCTGTAGCCTCCTTTTTATTTTCTATTACTTTTTTATATTTGTAAAAATATGCAACATAAGTGATAGTTAAGTTCCCCTGATGTCGATGTCGTGCATTTTTAAATGAAATAATTGATTCGTGATGTGTAAAATTTTAACTTTTTTTTATTGTATGATGTAAACCTTCTAGAACTTCTATTGTATGATGTGTGTTACTTAAACAGCAGGTAACCGGTAATACCATTTCATATATCCGGTTAACCCGTTTTATACCTGTTTATATACCCATTTCGTAATATGTGTCATGACACATCACTTTTTCAAAATACCCATTTAATAACCCGTTTTGTTTCCATTTTGTATTTGGTAATACCCATTTTAAAAAATCCAGATCATCATATTTCATCTCTAAATCAGTTGCACAATCAAAACCCAATTTAGTTGGGTTTTTCATGAATTTCAATACCCAATAAGGAAGTTTACGTTCGTCTTGTTTCTTTGTTTTAAGTTACCTGTTCTTCTTCACTTTCTCTCTCTAGAAAGAAACCCCTAAATTGGCTTGAATTCCGTTTCCAGTTTGAGGATTTTCATGATATTTGAGTTGGGTTTTTGATGAATTTAAAACCCTGTAAGGTTTTGATTTGATGATTTGAATTTCTCTTTCTCACCAAAAAGTATATATATCCGGTACTGCTTTTTTTTTCCTTTCTCGCAAGTAAGTTATTATTTTAATTAATTAATAAATTAATTTACATAACAAAAGTACAACCTTTTTAGCTATTAAATTACTACCGGTTGAATTCCCGTTTTAATTTTGATATTCCCTGAATTATGTGTGCGTGTGAGCTTAGAATTAATTTCCCAATGTTTCAAGATGATGGTTCATCATCTGTGACATCAACACCAGTAGTCCAACCATTGTTTCCATCGATAATGTCTTCGGAGTGGGATCAGCACCATATGATATTTGATTAATGATGTTGCTCATCAATTACCACATGATATTTTTTTGTTCTTTTTCTTTTTTTCCTTGTGAAAAATAATTCAAACAATAATGAAGATGTTATTTAGTATCTCGTTGTTGTTGTACTGATAATTGATGAGGATGATAATATAATGGCTGGCTGATGATCTTGCTACCTGGGTTTTTTAGTTTAGGGTTTAAAAAAAGGGGTAAATTTTAGGGTTTATAAAAAATGGGTTTGGGTATACGAAATGGGCATTTTAATTTCAGGTCAGAATATCGACGTGGCCATCTATGTGGACCTGACTTGCCTGCCAAATAAGCATAACCGGTTACACATCATCCAATTCCCGGTTTCAAATGACACACAACATACAATAGAGATTTTAGTAGGTTCACATCATACAATAGAACCTTTAAAAGTTTACCCCATACAATAAAAAAAAATTAAAATTTAACGCATCACGAATCAATTATCCCTTTTCAAATTTAGTGAGCTTAGGAAAATTAAATTGCGTTGAACTGGGCCTAAAGTTGAGTTGTAGACCGTAGATGAATAACCGTTGGGGTTAAATTTTGTGGGCTCTATGACAATTATGGGTCATGTGCATCTACTCAAGTTGCACGTATTCAAATCCGACCTTACTAGACTCTATATTAAAACTTTGATAAAAATAAAATTAATACTTATAAAATTGCAAGTAATATGATCATTAAAATTTCCTAGTACGTAAAATTAATATATAAAAAATTTATGCATGAATCGTGTTTAAAAATTTGATTAGTAAATATGATAAAATAAGTAGTGGATAAGAATTGAAATCCACATATAATTTGTATAATATGAGTTAGACATATAATTAAGTGTTAGATATATTTAGTATTACTACTAAAAACTATTAAATTAAAATAGTAGACATAAATAAAATGGCTTTTTTTACAAATTAAAAACATATCAACCGGCTAGTTGTAATCCAATTCATGTTAGAACTAAATTTTGTTATAACATATAATTTTGTTCAACGTCTGTATTTCCAAACCACTGACATTGTGGAAATGTAGACCCAAATTATTTATTAAAGTCAAACTTCCTCAACCAATGACCATGAGTATTGGACTCTGTGTGGGTCCTGCATGTGTGAGCACGTGACTGAGGCGTGCACATTCACCAATTATCCTATCAACGGCCATATTTTCAATTCCGTCATTAGAGTATGTGACAGTGTCACCTGACTGTTCCCTTGTATTACTGAATGGGATTATTATAGTAATTTGACATGTCTTTCTGCTAAGCTTATTGCTGCAACCAATGCGACATTTCACGGAGGTGATATATACGATAATAAATTTGATTTATATATCAAAGTTATGTTATTATATACTTTTAAAGTTATGCTTTATACGTTGTACAATTTTGTATATGAATTAATTTGGGTATTTATTTATCACCCCCTTTGTTGAATAGACATCGAAATACAAGGCTATAAAAGCAAGTTATTATATATATTTTTTAAGTGAATGTCTAGCCATCTCAATTAGACATGACAAACATTTTTCAAACAGAATATGTAAAATTTTGAAATTCCCAATGTACATACAAGCTTCTCATACACCCAGATGCATAAAAGTTACAACTTTATACCTATATGGAAAGGCTGATAAATGCTCCTAAGACCGGTTCCAATGGGGTGCGTTGGTCTTAACCGACGTGCGTTCACAAAGCAATTCTGATGCTACCGTTGCATTGATGGAGTGCGTCGGTGAGTTTGGCTCAGTGTAGTGACACATGAAGAGACGTAGTTGTGAGGTTCGCAATATATATATTTTTTTTTTAAATCTAACCGTTGGACAAAAAAAATAAACTTAATATAATGGATATATATCCGTTTTTTTTATAATAATTTTTTTTTTAACCTTTTTATCCTACCCTAAACACACTATGAGTATAAATACAACTAAATTCCACTTTACACACACTTTTTGTCATCTTTTTACATTCAAATACATTATTCCACCCAACTATTCTATATAATTTAACCCTTTTCAAAATCATATCGTAAATAGATCAAAACTCGTCTTCGAGCTCCGATTTCAATTATGAATAGAATTTTTTAACGATCACGCCAAGTTTCGATCCGGTTGCGATGCTAGATATTATTGATACGTTGGACCAAGAATATAAAGAAAACGAAGTTGAAAGTTCAAGTCGGCTGCCAAAAGCACCAAGAAGATACTTATCGAGATATCGTCTCACTGCTGGCGAACATTTGTGGCAAGACTACTTTGCCGAGAATCTAACATTCCCGCCAAATTACTTTCGAAGATGATTTCGGATGAGCCGGAGATTGTTTCTCTGTATATGTGAATGTATAAAATCTTACACTCAACTACCGTTACCACATATTTTGCATATTTCAATCAATGAAGTGACGTTACCGGTAAACTTGGTTTCAACATTTACCAAAATTGCACTTTCACCATACGCCAATTAGCTTACGATGTCGCACCCGATGCGTTTAATGAATACTTGTTCATAGGTCAACATACATCAGATGATTGTTTGGACGGTTTTACCAAGTTGTATTTCATCTATATTCCATCAAGTACCTTATAAAACCAACACTCCAAGATGTTCAACGTTTACATGCTAAACATCAACAGTTACATGATTTTTCGGGTATGCTCAGTAGCATCGATTGTATGCATTGGCCTTGAAAAAATTGTCTAATAGGATGGAAATGTCAATACACACGAGGTGATCAAGGGTGTTCAACGATCATACTTGAAGCGGTTGACTCTTATGATTTGTGGATTTGGCACGCTTATTTTGGTCCGGCGGCTTCATATAACGACATCATTGTCCTTAATAAATCGAATTTTTTCAACGATTTACTCAAAAATAGAGCTCCCGAAGTAGTGTATAATGTTGCGGGGACTCAATTTACAAAAGGAAATTATCTTGTCGACGGAATTTACCCAGAATGGGTGACTCTTTTGAAGTCATTTAAATGTCCAATTGAATAAAGGAATATGAAGTTTAAGAGTTACCAAGAATGTGCAAGAAAGGACGTAGAACGAGAATTCGGAGTACTTCAAGGATGTTGGACAATCGTTAAAGATCCAGCAAGACCATATAACATCAACAAAATACGCCGCATCATGTACACTTGTGTTATTTTACACAACATGAAAACTAAGAACAACAGACGCAATATATATCAAATTCAGGAAGACTATATGTCAAACCCGCCAAATACTCCAAGACGTTCATGGACGAAGAATGTTGAAATACAAATGCGTATAGACAGTGAATTACGCGACTCCAGGGTTCATCACCAACTTTGAAATGCTCTAATCGAACACATTTGCCACCTCCATTCAAATTCCGGTCGCCATGCTTAATTGATGTAAGCGTATTTGTTTTCAATAAATGTCATGTTTTACTATTTATTATTAATGAAAGTAATGTACTTTTTATATTATTAATGAATATATTTTTATTTTTAAATGTGACTTTTTAACTAATATGTTGATTGAAAAAAATAAAAATAAGGCGTGCGACTCATAAATTGAAGTAACACGATTACTATTGATATTGTTGTGCCGGTTTAAAAATTACTAACTTAACATCTAACAAATCAACTTTTGAAAGTGGTCTAAGTGTCATCACTCTACGTTGCTATTTTTTAAAACATGACAACTGACTAATATATATGACGATAATGAAGTTAGTTCACAATAGAACCAGTAGTTAGCACATAACTTAACTTAAGATAACAAAAGATAACACACCATTACATAATTGAAAAGAGAAAAAAAAAAAACTTCATTCACACAAATACTTCCAGCAGCAGATAGACTAAATATTTTTACTACCACCCTTTTTACTCACATAATTGAACAACTGCTTGTGTTTTCATCACTGAACATATGAGCAGCAGTGTTACTATCATTACCACCTCCATTTGCAGTATTGTAGTAGTAACTCTGTGGATGTTCATTGCAAGTATAAGGGGCAGGATTGTAATTATAATAGTATCCAGTTGCTGGTGGTATCATAGGTGACCTATGATACATCATCTGAGGTTGTTGCTGATGCAGATGCTGTTGTTGCTGCTGCATTACTTGCCTATTCTGCAAATTCATCATCATTGATGCAGCTGAGTTGTTGTACCCTGATGTACCACCATTCATGTTCATCATCATGGCTGCTGCTTGTGCTTGTGATGATGATGGATTGTAACCACCACTTGCCATTGGCAGTCCACCATTAGAAAGGTGGAACCCTGTTGCACCAGATCCTACTACATTGTTCTTTTGAGGTATTTGAAACCCACCAAGATTATTACCAAAAGTGTTGGCATTTCCGTCACCGCCATTGCTGCCACCATAACTGCCACTGTAACCGCCAAGATTGTTCATAATAGAAGTTATGTCATTTACCCTTTTAGTCTCTCCAAGATTCATATTCACACCACCACCACCACCATTGTTATTGTTACTATTATTAGCTAGTTTCACTCCACCATTTTGATTAAAATTCCCTTTCTTTCCATTAGCATTCGCATTCCCATTAGTCTGTTTTACGTTACTCGCGTTTCTTGCATTATTAGCAGCAACAGCAGCAGCATGTTGTTGTTGTTGCAAGTGCTGCTGCTGCTGCTGTTGTTGTCTCAATAGTGCCAACTGATTTATTCCTTTTTGGGTGAGTAAGCGAATTTCTTCTTCACGGTCATCATCTTCATCATCATCAAGGAAATCGTCGTCTTCTTCAGAGATCAAAGGTTGAAACTTTTGTTGGGTTTTCAAGGATTCAAGACCTTTGACGAAATCTTGTTTCTGGGTTTGTTTTTTCTTGTCATCTTTCAAACAGGAAGCCTTTTGAGTTTGATGATTTTGACTTTGGTTCTGGTTTTGGTTTTGGTTTTGGTTTGACTTGTTTGACCAAAGTTCAGCATGTTTACCAGCTCTAACCAATTTCTTGACCAAAGTTGCTGAGTCTACACTTCCTGAAACTGTCACTTTTTGTTGTTCTGCATCTATGATCACTTGGTATACACCTAGATAAAAAAAATCAATAAATTGATGTTAGAAAATGACACTTTCTTGGTCAACATAAATTAGCTAATAAGTTAATATCTTAATAAAGATGAGATCTATAATGATGACAGTAACAACTTATGAGTCAAGATCATGGGAAATTATTTGGTGTTTATCCACTTTATTGGCATCATGATTCATGATGATATAATAAGACAATGGGAAAAAAGATGAACAGGAACATATTTGGGGCCAAAATTTACTAATAAAGATGAAATCTTTAATGATGACAGGAACAGTTTATAAGTCAAGATCATGGGAAATTAAGTGAAAATAGAGAGCATACATTGTGTTAACTTCACTTTAATGATATCATGAAGATAATAAGACAAAAATGGATAAATCCACGGAAAATATTTTATTTTTCAGGGAAAAAGTTTGGCAAATAATTCCATATCTGCTGTGTACATTTGAGTAGGAAAACAATGAAACAAAACATTGATCGCAAGATTTCATCATTTAGAATAAATTTTTGTATATATTTTTGAATCATCAAAAACCCATAACACATAATACTAGTACTTTCTCAATCCCCTAAAAAAGTCAACATTTTGAAAATTTAGGCTCACAGCCTATGAAATTGAAAATACAAGTGTGTATCAACCTTTTTCACTAAAATGTTCTTTACTTATGTACCATTTTTAACAATTAAAATATGTACAAACTATTTCTTTCTTAAACTACAAACATTCATGTCAATTTTGAAGCCAAAAGGTTGTCTCCTTGACTTTGAAAGTCAAATATGGACTTTCTGAAAGAAACTAGAGAGACAAAGAGAGAGGTTACCATCAATTTTCTGAAGTAGTTTCTTCACTTTGTGTTTGCAACCATCACAGTGCAAATTCACTCTGAGAATGCAACTCTAAAGTAGACCAGAAATAAGCATCAGAATACTAAACAAAAACAGTAATAATGTAGCAAGAAAAAAGACCATTTAATTAGTAGTTGTCCTTTTTTAAAAAAGAGTCATAAGAAACGTATGAAAGTGGTGTATTTTAGCTAAAATAAAGAAAATAAAAAAGTTGGCAAAAAGAAGGTTAACCTGGATCTTGAGGAGCTTAAAGTCTTCATCTTTAGTCATAATGTTTCTTGGGTGGTGTTTGGATCTGGCAGAAAAGGAAAGAAATGATACAAGTGATTGTGGTAGTTGCTGTTGAGAGTGAGATGATATAATTTCAGTATTTCTTTTCTTTTCTTTTCTCTTTAAACCTTACTTGTAGGCTAAAAAGTGAAAGACATTTGTGGTTCTATTCAATATGTGCAAAAGCTCCAAAATACTAGGTTGGAATAACATAGTAATATTTTCCTATTTAAATACAATTGGCTATTCATTTAATTATATTGTTTGGGCAACGTGGTTATTACTTCTATCACTTCTATAAGACTTAGCTTGTATTTCGATAATTAGTTAATTTTATTTAACAAGAAATTCTTAACCATCCTTAAAATGTACATAAATAGATCATAACAAACTCAACATATATAAGGTTAAAATACCATACAAAATAAGTAGGTATGTTTTTATATGAGTACATTTAGTTTTAAACAGGTTAATCCAATACAAGTATTCACTTTGTCTTATATAAAAAGTATTATGCTTAGTTGCATACTAAACAGTATCAACAGTGGAACAAACTCACTTAAAGGTTGAAGGATATCCGTGAAATTAAACTAACACAATTTCATAATCATAGAAGCTTTTTGTTTTCTAGTACTAGTTTTCCTTATATATCATGGTCTTGGTACCATAAAAACAACCCAACATCATTTCCTCTTGTTCATCTATCAGAGAATTCTAAATTTCCATGAATTGGTAGATGTCATATCCCAAGTCATAATTTAACTTTTATCTTCTTTTAACTCTAATTGAATGTTGACACTATCCATCAAGTTCCCTTAACTTATCTTCAGCGTAAAGGTGGTATTTGGCTACATATATATCAAGTTGTTAAATTTTGAAGAAAAAGATGAATAAGTTCGTCTTAACCTTTTATTGGCCTCGTTGTATGGTTTATGAAAAATGATATGTATATCTATTCATATGGGGTAAAATTACACCTAATGAATTGATTTGTACACGTGTTAAAGTGATATGTTGAAATAAAGAGAAAAAGGTGCATTCGTTATGTGTTAAAAGATAAACAAAATAGACATAATTCTAAGCATGTATTACTTGGTCCATATAGCATCACTCATGGTTTATATAAGTGCATAATCTCATGTTGATAATCCGTTAAACATGAATTTGAAGATTTTCTCAAAAAATATATAGAGGCCCTATGTAATACCGGAATGTGTTACCGCAACTAACACATGTGTTTATTATAAATGAAAAAAAAAATATAAAAGTAAATAAAACATCTCTAATCTTTCATTTTTTAAAAGTAAATAAAATAAATTTTTACCATTGAATCTATATCGATTTTAATATAATTCTTTCATTTCACTTTAACATATCTATATAATAAGGCTATCTCCAATATATGCACCAAAACATCAAATTTGGTGTTTTGGTGCAAAAACCCATCTCCAACCAACTTACTATATTTAGTGTAAATTAAAGTGTACACCAAATTTTTGAAGATTTTGCATCAAATTTGGTGCCACACTAAACTTTGCACCACATTTTTTATTTTCATTTAAACCCTTTTAATTGAAATAATTTTATTATGCAAGTCTAAAACCAAAAAAGATAAGGGCAAATGATCCAAAAAGATAATGTAAGTTTTTAATAACTTTATCATTGTAATGTATTAGTTATTTATGTTTCATATTATAATCAAATTTGAATTTTTATAAATAATAATTAATTTTAAGTATAAAAATATATAATTTAGGGGGTAATATGTAAATACAAGTAACTATTTGGTGCATACGTTGGAGATTAACTACATTTGGTGCGGGCATATTCTTTAAAGATTCTCTTTTTGCACCAAATTTAGTGCAACATTTAGTACATACGTTAGAGATGCCTTAACACACCTAACAAATAAACAAAGATTTTTGACCAAAAATCTCACATAATTTTTTGTCCCCTTACATACATGTCATATGAACATAAAAACACTTAATGAAAATCATAGAAAAGAAACACATCGAACACTAATAAATATGATGCCGAGTCAAATTATTCGACACCACTATTTTACGTAGATACAAGGCTAGTATAGAAAAATGCATTTATGTTACAAAAATTTTCTTATAAATATACAATTACCCAGTCATCTAACAAGTCGACAAAAATAACTACTCTATTATTCATTAAAAAGTATCATTCTTTGAGTATTATTCGAACAAAAGTTTTCGAGCTAACCTTTATATTGAATATGGATTGTTGTCAATTGCATGGTAGATTACAAGTATGATTTCAATAAGTTAAATTTTTTAAAAACCTTTTTTACTAGCTGCTACATTTACATGAATAATCAAACAATATCATATATTAGGAAAATAATCAGGAAAAACGTAAAAAATCAATACGCATTTTATTAGTATAAGGCAAGAAACTATCAAGCAACTTTAACTTCAAGTGGAGTTCATTGACATCGATATAAGTTGCCCATTAGTTTTTGTCCGTTTTCAAGATTACTATAGCACGAATGAAGACTCTTGTCATCAAAAGAGTTAAGTTTTTTTCTTATTTTCTTTTTAGATATAACGATCAATTTTTATTAAAATTGAACCCAAAAACCTTTCCAGTCCCAGTCAACGTATTTATGTATACTTCTTCGATGACTTCACTAGGCCTACATTTGTGTTCTTCATAAATTTTGGAGTATCCTTCATTTCTTTCTTGATCATTAATATTCGTTGAGTTAAATCTCAATTGCTTGCAATTTCATATAAAACAACTTAACATTGTATAACACGCATTTAATAAAGAAAAATTGTTTCGGTTTAAGGATCTCGAGTTAGAATCGCATTTAATAAAGAAAAATTGTTTCGGTTTAAAGATCTCGAGTTAGAAGTGCATTTAATAAAGAAAAATTATTTCGATTTAAGGATCTCGAATTAGAATTGGCCTCGAAATATAGTAACTTTTTTATTTGTGTAAGTTAAGTTTGTTAAACATAAAAAAGTTTGATAAAAATGGTTGATATAAAAGGAAAATGTTAGGGAAAGAAAGAGAGTAAAAAGTGGGGGAAAGGAAGGATGTGATGAAACATGGTCAATAAAATTAAAGAAGCAACCAACCAACCAACACACACTTTGTCTTTGGCAGCCTTCTGCTTCCGTTTCTGCTCTTTGTCACGTGCTACTCCCCACCCTATACTACCTTTACCTTCAAGATTCCATCCTACCTGTATTTTTAATTTCTAAGCGACCAACAAAATATTAAGATTATGACCTGCTTTTTAATTAATGAGTCGATATGGTTATTGACTCAACATTTCTTTTTTTCTCTTTCTTTTTATTTTTTCTAAAAAAATATTTTGGTTGCAAAATCAAGATCATAAAGAATTTTAACATGTAAACCTACATGTAATATGATAGAATGTGTATAAACAAGGGAAAATCTCTTCGCTAAGTTTTGCAAACGCACGCTTGTAGTTTTGGTCTACCAATTGTTGGTTTTTTTTACTTCTCTTTAGAAATAAAGTAAACATGAGTAAATTGTATTTTACTAAAATATTAAGGGGTTAATTTTTTAGGATTAATTAAAGTGGAGAGTGGGGACGAGGGAAAAAGGAAGTCCACAAATTATCCTTTTATGGTACAAATACTAAAGTCATGTTTCTTCCTATTTTAACCCTTTTTTGACAATTTTCTACGCAATGGCTTTTTTAAAGTGTTTTCTTTTCTAGCTTTGATCGATTCTGTTCGGAGTAAATGGAATCTTTACTTTACCATTTTAAAAAAAAATTGATAACGTATTTTCATATTAAAATTACATTTCAATAAATTATTATTCGAACTTATCACACTAAATATTAAACTCACATTTAAATATTTTTAAACTATATAAATAAATTATAGACGCATAAAATAAAAAAAATAGTTACCACTCAAAGTGGTAGCTACCATTTTGAACCTACCAATTTGTCTACTACTTTGAAAGGTGGAGTGGTCACATCAAAGTGGTCATTAACCACTTTGAGTCCCATTGTGCCACTCCCTTCACTCTTATGGTGCCTTATGCGCAAAGATTTGCGAAGTCAAATATTATAGAGGTTTTAGATTTAAGATAGCCTTCGTAAATGAGTTGAGTCGAGTTCAAGTTTAGTTAATCTCTAACTTAGCTCTTTTCAAGCCTATTACGTAAAATTTGAGTTTACCTCGTAAGACGTTGAGTCCGGCTCTTATTCACATATTATATACAATTATGTTATGATTTTTTATTAATGAAGGTGTTATAATGATGGTCGAAATTCATCATTAGAGCCTAAATTGATTTATAACAATAGTCGAAATTCGAATTCGTCGTAATCGTGAAAATTAAAATTTCGGGTTTTTAGATTTTGTGAATTGTTTGCGCAATCTTTGATTTGCCGATGAAAACATGAAATTAGGCTTATTTGATTTTGTGAATTGTTTGAATAAACATTAACGTATGAATTCGACCATTGTTATTTAATGTTTATATGATTTTGTGAATTGTTTGCGTAATCTTTGATTTGCTGAGAATATTTGTCAGTTAATGTTTATTCAAGCCTAATTCGTACGTTAATTTACAATGTTAATAAGAAAATATTTAATTAAATTGAAAAAGAAATGTAAAAGGACAAAAATACCCTCATCATTTTAAAATGAAGTAACGTAATAGAGTATTGACCTAGCATTTAAAATCACTACTAATCCCTTCTGATCGCTTGTAATCGGTTGTTTTCGTTAGGGTTTGATTAAAATATGAAGAAATTATCAATGAAAACTTCAAATTCTATTGCATACCTTCAAAAGTTGGTCTTCAAAAGGAAAGGAAAACTGTAATTATTGTGTTTTATTTCTTTTCAATTGTTTATATATATTTTTTAAGTAAAAATATGCATTTAATGTTACTGCATTTTGTTTTTTGTTTAATCATAACTAGTGGACCTTTATTTTTATTGTGTTTTTAAAAATTTTTGTATTGCATATTATGTTTAATACGTTATTATTGTTACCACATTTTAAGCTTTATTCGCTATTTGCATTTTATTTTATGTTTAATTACTATTAGTTCTTTAGTCATTATTGGTGAATCTCTTTTGTTTACTACATTTTATAGTGACGTTCGGGAAGTAGGATACTTAATATAATTAGCAAAGAAAAAGATTGAAAAAAAGTTAAGAGAAAAAAAATGCAAAAGAAAATAAAAGTCATCGGAATCTAACGACAGCAAGCAATGACCGATAGTTGGTGGCAGGAGGTGAGAGTTGGTGATTGGTGGTAGTGGAGGTGAAGGAGTGTTAATGAAAAAAAATGAAAGGGTAGAAAAAATATTATAAATAAAATAAAGAGTGTTTAAATAACACTTTTTAATTTATAAGAATATGGTATTTCTTCTTTCCTTATTGAAGGCTGATATCCCAAATCCCAAATCTCACTTAAAATAAAAAGCTAAAATTTTTGTTTCTATTTATTGTTTGTGGTTTGGATACACAAAGATGTGAAACACATTGCAAGTGTAAAAATAATAATTTTTTCTTGAAGCGTAGCATCGGGACAAATTTTTGGTACGTACAAAGTTTTAGAATGGGTACATAGACCCTTGAGTGAGATTTGTATGTCAACATTCTGGATGTGACCTACTTCTCTAATGTCCCGATGCCATGTACGAAATTAAGTCTTTCCAAAGACATAAAGTATTATTTTGATAAATCGAGATTTTAGTTTGAATATAAATTATAATAATCAATATTATATGTGATAACAAATAATATTATATGTAATAATAAATATAATCATATGTGATAACAACTATTATTGATTAATGTGTAATAATCTAAAATATTTTGGCGTTCTATTCATATGTGATTATATTTGTAATTATCTGTAAATTTCAAACCGATAAATATTCATCACATATAATAACAACTAATATTATATGTGATAACAAATATAATCATACGTGGTCATAACTGTTATTGGTTATTTTGTAATCACAAATATCACATGTAATAACAACTATAAAATTATCTACATATGATTGCATCTGTCATTATATTTAAATTATAAACTTACATGTCTCATCACATGCGATATTTATCTAATGTGATTACACCTAATTTTACATGTGATTACAATTATATTTAGATATGATCATTGATATTAGTGTTTTGGTGTTCAAACACAAGTTATAGTAACTTTTAACATATGTGAAATTTAAATTATTAGTTATAATCATATGTTTTTTGACAATTAAAAAATTAAAAAAAAAAACTCAACTATTATCACATATGATATTACGGAGTATCACATGTGATATTATAATGTATAATTTTTAAAACTTACAAAAAAATCAAAAAAGTTTGTCGAAAATATATTATATAAGATGTTTAATCGAAAAAAAAGTGATGATTTTTATTGTGTAATTTTTATAATTTTTCGACTAACCGTTTTTAGGTATTCAATTTTGAAAAATGTGAATAAATGTAGTTCCCTTCACTTCTTTCATTCTGATTAAATATTTTATTCTCATTTGAACACAATTCTATTTATGTTTAACAAGATCCGACGTATGTTTAGAATATTGGGAGTGGAGGGTCTTATATACTGTGAAAATATTTTTCACTGATTTCCATTTTCCATTAGCGTTATTCTCGAATTTGAAGTTTAAAGTTGATGGGCATTTGAGTGTTAGAAGAACGTCTTTTCTTTTATTCATTTTTATTCAGTTGAAACCAATATCACTCATTTTAAATTTGAACTTTAAGATTGTGTTTGGTTCACAGAATTGATTGGAATTTAATAAAATTGAAATTGAGATTTTATTTCTTAGTTTGTTTGGTTGAATAATTTATAAAGTTAATTTCCATCAAATTCCTTCCACTAAAGGAATTGAAATTTCCTTTTCTTTGATGAATTTAAATTCCTTCAAAAAAAATTCCGTGAACCAACGCAACATAAATGTTATTGGCATTTGACATCGGATCACGTTTTCTACTCGTACATTTGTATAAAAAAATGTTTCTTGAGTCTAAAAGTATATATTTAAATATAAACATAAAAATTTAATTTAATTGATAAATATAATAAAATGATCGCTAGATAAACGGAGAGAAGATAAGCAAAATCAACATGTCATACACCGTTTACATTTTAAACGCATTTAATACTAATCTGTCGTACGATCAATAAACGTTATAAAAGAAAAGACAAAAAGGCAGTCTGCAAAGAATAGAAGATGAGTTGGGTATACGATGTCTTCTTTCACTTTTCTTACATTTTGGACTCTCATTTTTCAACTATCGTCATTATTATGTTAACTGTCACCCATTACAAGTCCCAAAGCAGCAAAACTTAAAAGTGGAATGTTATATTTAATTTTAATAGTAATAGTAATGATTATAAAAAGAAAATTCCACATTTTCTTTTTCATTTTCTGAACTCATTTTGATCTTCGTACTAATTATATTTTTGGGCACGTTAGACTGTGACATAAAATTGAGGCACATGAGGAACTGAAATTTTGGACGATTTTACACTAAAGTGACGTGAAATAGCAAACTCTGTAAGTTCGATTATAGTCTTATAAACCATGCTACGAAATATGATACATTCCTACCTAGGTCTGAAAAGCATATGACATCTTACTTATTATACTAAACGTTTTGACAATGACAGTGTTGATAGTTCTATTAAAAACTATTTGAGATTTTAATGATTGATGGCTCCAATAGCAGAATTGGAGCATCAAAATCATCCTTAAATACAACATTATAACTCTATTGATGGCCTAATTAGAGATAAGAGGGTTATTAAACTTCTAATAACAACTGTCTTTATGAAATTAATTTATGATGTAGTTAGGAGTGTTCAAATGGTCGGGTTTCAGTTTAATAAAATTATTTGGATAGGTTTGTTTGTTTTAAGAAAGAAAAAAGTCACAAATATTCAAACCATAACTAGATGAACCAAATCCGAACCAAATAGATAGCAAACTGGTTAATTGGTTTGAGGCCTGTAAATCCAAACTTGTGATAATAATACAATAGAGTATTATATTAAACCAACTTTGATGCAAAATTAACTCAAATTTATTCATAAAATCAAAATATAATACATATTAATATATATCGATCACACATACAATGAACTCATGAACTCTCAGTTTAATCATTCAATAATAGTTTTGTTAAATATAGGATATTAACTTTGATTTTAATAACAAGTATAAATATAGTTTAACTTAAATTCTTAAACGAACTGCAACGATAGATATATAATTAAATAAATAAAAACCTGTTACTAATAAAATGAACAAATTAAAAGGGAGAAATCCCATAAACAACAAATTTACAAATGTACTATCATGTCTATTCGCTTAAAAGAACAAAAATGAGCAGGGGCTGTTAATTTGTAAAATACAATTAACCATATCAACTAATGAATCTATACATAGAAAAGAATATTATTAATTAATTATATATAATATATAATATCAGGTAATCCTAATAAAACTCAAATAACTCAAAACCAATTAAACCAAACCTACATGAGTCGTGCGGGTCGTGCGGTTTCTCGGTTCAAACCAACACCCTAGCTGCAGTGCACTCCGTGATCTAGAGTGGACATTATTATTTCTCTTTCTTACGCCTTCATATGGGCTTCTTATTGAAAGCCCGTTCACTTATCAATAAGGAAGGAGTTCATATATTTGTATTTGTCTAATTAAATACAAATTTGTAAAGTTTCTTTTTTCTTTGAATAATAACCATGTCATTTTACCTTTTGCGGCTAATTCATTGAGGTCTGAATTCATTAGTAATAGTTGTTACAAATACGGGCCAACGTTTCATTCTTACATTTTTTTTGGAAGGCTTACACATACTTATCTACATCTATATCTATATCTATAATCTATAACCCTTACAAAGCATTTAACACTTTTTTTCTTAATCCTTAAAAGGGATATCAGAAATTACCATTTTATCCATCCATTTATTTAATATATAAATAATTCATAATACATTTAAATAGCTTCTTTCTTCCTATATATCATATTTTTTAATTTACAATTATAATAATTCTTGCATTCATGTACCATTAAACCTATGTATGTCAATATTAACATGCGAAATCTTCATCCGCTTTGTTATACGTAAAAATTGACATACATAAAATGATGTTGTAGGTGTGCACTCAACTTTTTTATCATGTAGAGACACTTCCCATATTTATTATAGATATTATAGTTATTAACTTTTGAAAATGTGTAAAAAGAATGATACAAATACTTTGAAAAAATAGTAAATAAGTAAAGGTTTCATACTCATGTATTAAGAGTTATAGTCAATATATTAGAAAATGACTTGGGCACCACTAATTCAACTATACGGCCCAGTGATAAATTGTCCTCAAGTCCAAGATTTACGAACTGCCAAATATTCCTATTTTCCTTCTTCAAGTCAACGGAAATAATTTAACCTCATAATTAGAAAACTTCAGTCAGTCCACCATAAATTGTTTTAGATTAATGATTAATCACATGACAGATAAATCAAACTCGTCTTGTGATTCGTTAAGATCATGGGTATTACTAAGAAAACTTTCTAATTGAGTAGGTTTAAGGTATTAGACAACTCGACCTTTTCAGAAGCGAATAACGTTGTTAAGAGAAGACCTTGATCGAGTGGTTAGGAGTGTTTTATGATTATGTACAAAATAGTTTTGTTAATGACATCCCTTAAAGTTGTTATTAAACTGTTCATACTTATATACATTATTGTATTTTAACCAAATATCCTGAGTCGTGAAGTTTGTTATGGTATGTGTAAAATAATTATGCACGTCTTAAGTTCTTAACACACAAACAAAAGCTTTAAGGGTTGTATCATTTCTTTAAATGAAAAAGCAGTCTACAAATGTCAAGTTTTTGATAACTTCGTCCCTTTTTGTCAGCAAGAAACATTAAAATCTTCTACCTAGCCTTTGTGTTGTTTATTCTTCTTCCTTAGATTTTTTATTTATTGCACAACCCATACCCATATATACAATCATGCGGTGCCTGGTATACAGGGTTATGGTAATCACAGTGGGTTCAAATAGGAACCATGATAGGTACCCGGGTCCGAATTGGCACAGGGAAAAGATGTCAATTGTTGAATGACAAGACAATGCATTAGGATATTTGATTTACATGCGGTTGTAGTAGCTAGCTATATCTCTAGAATTATACATCTCATATATATTCAACTGAAGTGATGTTTGGGGTTCCTCACCACATATCCTGGAGAAGGTTTGCAAAGAAGAATTATATTCATCCACATATACCATGGCCATACACTTGGTTTTAGCTAAATTTCCGGTTATTCTTGTCAAAACTTAATCAACATTTTTCCAAAAAACATGACATGATAGATAAACCCTACTACTACTATACATTCTTCTTATTAATTAAGAGAAATTTTAAATGGACACCCCATGTGTGTGTATATGTACGTATGTATCAGTTTCATCACCCCTATATATGTATGTATGTATGTATGTATGTAGGTGTGTATGTATTAGTCACATCACCCCCTAGTGGGTGTTCAAATAGTAGGCCCCTTAATTAACCCTTTAGACCGGTGCTAACAATTTAGTAGTTGGCCCGTCTTTCTCCCGTCCTCCCCATCCACTGATGGTAGCAGCACGTCCTCCACCATGTTCCGCTTTCGTCCATCGCTTTCCTTCGCTGAAGACGCTCCAAGACGGGAGCAAGGGTAGGCCCATGTGGGGCATGCTTGAAACGGTCCAAACATATTTAATATCCTATTGTAATGGATCTATTCAAAAATTACGGCGAAGATTCGAGAGAAGAATCCGATATTGAAGATATCAACTCATTGAATGCTTGTTTTAATCCGATTGCTATGCTCGTTACTATTGAAATGTTGGTAGAAGATGAAGAAACCGAAGCCGAAAGTTCACGACCAAGAGCACATAGAAGATTCTAACCTAGAAATCGTCTAGGCGCGGGTGAATGTTTGTGGCAAGACTAGTTTGCCACTAATCCAACATTCCCGCAAGATTACTTTCGAGGACACTTTTGAATGAGCAAGTCATTGTTTGTCCGTATATGTCAAGCTATAACGTGTTACTCTCAACTACCGATACCTTCGTATTTTAGTTATTTTCATCAACGGCATGATGCAGCCGATAAACTTAGTTTTAACATTTATCAAAAGGTGGATTCCGCCATATGGAAATTGACATACAGTTGTGTTGCCGATGTGTTGGATGAATACTTACAAAATGGGTCAACAAACGTCATAAAATTGTTTGAATAACTTTTGTAAATGTGTATTTCATCTATACTCGACTGAGTACTTGAGAATACCAACACTCCAAGATATTGAACGTTTGCATGCAAAACATCAAGAATTGCTTGGTTTTTCGGGTATGATCAGAAGTATCGATTGTATGCATTGGCCTTGGAAAAACTGTCCAGTAGCAAGTCATACACACGAGGTGATCAAGGTTGTCTTACAATCATGCCCGAAGCGGTAGACTCCTACCATTTGTGGATTTGGCACGCTTACTTTTGTCCCACGGGTTCGAACAACCACATCAATGTTCTTAATCAATTGGATTCGTTTAATAATTTACTCTAAGATAGAGCTCCTGGTAATGTATAATGTGAACGGGGTTCAATTCAAGAAATGATATTACCTCACTGACAGATTTTATTCAGAATGGGCGACTCTCGTGAAGTCATTTAAATGTCCGATTGAAGAAACGGCTATGAAATACAAGAGATTTCAAGAATATACAAGAAAGGATGTTGAATGAGCATATGGTGTGCTTCAAGGTCATTGGACAATCATTAAAAACCAGGCAAGACCATATAACATTGACATATCATGTGTACTTGTGTAAATTATACAACATGATAACTGAAGAAAACATGCACAATATATGTCAACTTGAGGAAGACTACCCTTCAGACCCGAATAATCATCCGTGGTGATCGTGGTCGGAGAGGGTTGAAGTACAACTTCGTATGAACAGATAATTACAAGATTCGAGGGTGCATCATCAACTTCGAAATGCTCTTATCGTACACATTTGGAATCTCCCATCAAATTTTCCGTGTTCGAAATAATTAATGTAATCGTATTTTTATTTTTTAGTTAATGTAATGTTATTTTAAAAATTAATGTAATGTTATTTTTATTTTTTAATGTAATTGTATTTGTTTTAAAATTAATTAATGTAATTTTATTTTTAATTGATGTAATTTTTTTAAATTTAATGTAATATTTTATTTTTAATTGTAATTGTATTGATTGAGAAAATAAAAATTAAATAAATGGTAGGTTCAATCTTTCTGAAGACCGGTCATCAGATGTTAGTGTTTCAGTCGTCTTTCTTCAGTTTTTTTAAGAAAGTACTGATGTGATGCTGAAGTCGTATAAAAGATAAACATGTCACCGGATGAGAGTCTCTTATATGTGTGCTATATGGTGAATCTAAGATTTTAAGATTTTATTAACAACCATGCCACTCATAAGTTACAACATTCATAAATATTGTATATCAATCAATATTAAGGGGGAATGACTTTGTTATCGTCTGAAAAGAAGTTTTATGCATGTTTTATGGTCTTAATGATATTTCTAAGGGCCATCGACTTGTCGTTATCACATTCCAAAATTTTAATATGAATTGATGATGAGCAACATGTGAATGTGTTGGATTATGGTTTGACATCATTTTAGTTAATAAATTTATCATGTGAAGATGTTGAAAAGTGGATTAATACAATGGAAAATAAACCCCGTTCTCATACAAACATAATGCACTATAATCCATGCTCCTAACAATTCGCAAGAGCGTATCATTTTACATCATGAATTGTGCACTATCCATCTCCAAGTTCCTAAAACATAATCTTTAGGAGATCATTCTGTATTATACAACATAATTTAATTTTAATACTTGATAATTACTCATATTAATTCTACAACTGGTCTGCCCTGATGTGATCCAACAAATAAGTTTGTATATCAACTGAGTTGTTTCAATTATAACTTAACATCATATGTTGTTGTGATCAATCATGTTCTGATACCACTTGTTAATTCTTACCACAAAAAATCACACAATTATGTATAAGCTAATAATTAAATGAATGAAACATAAGAAGCATAACTCACAAATGTTTACGTAAAAAACCTCTCAAGAGACGGCAAAACCCCCAGGATTCGTGGGCCACTTAAAACTCCACTAGTTATGAACAATATTACAAGAATGAGCACTCCTATCAATACTCTTTGAATACGCAGACAAATCCTCACACTCAATGGTAGATTATAATAATGAATCTTGGTTCCCGTCGTTATTGAATCACCGAAAACTCAACACACATGCTGAAAAGAGACTCACAACACGACTTCATATATGTTATCTCTTTCTCCCTCAACCTCTTCACCTAAATCTCTACACAACTCTTATATATATAGGAAATAGAATAACTTAATCCATCAAATTAACTTCTTCGCTAATTAAGTTAAAACTTGATTTCAAGAATCTTGTAAATTTGAAAACTACTAAATTAACTCAAAACTATTTTAGGAAATTCAAATCATAACCCAAACCAACAGCTATTTTGATATTTTTTTTCATTCTATTACAATGTTTGTTGCAACGATACAAGTGAAACATTTATTACATGCGTTGCGTACAAAGATATTGAGCATCATAAACAATTGAATTATTCTAATAACATGCATTCAGAAAATATATATAGTTCTACGGTTCTACAATATGCCTTGCGAGAAGAAAGAATAGAAGAAGAAAGAAGAAATATAGTTCAACCTACAACAACATTGCAAATTAACCATTAAACCAAGAACTAACTACAACTCATGTATGTAAATTAACAAAACAGAGGATGCAAGATCCTTATATAGGAGTCATTCACATAATCGAACATGCATTTGGATTTTCGTCACTGAAAAGAGTGGTATACTCCTCGTTAGGATTATTAGAAGTCTCATACGCTTGAGGGACGTTCTTAACAAAACCTTTAGGGGCTTTTTTATCGTACGCTTGAGGCGCGTAAGGGTAATGTACAAGATTATAGGGTACATATGGCCACATTTCAGCTTTCTTTCCGGTATCTTGGATTTTCTTTAACACCTTTTTTGGCTCCACATAACCCTTCACCGTTACTCGGCTTTTCGATTGGTCTACCTCCACCGATTTCACGCCTATATAATATAAGATGACATATAAGTAATGTTTGGTGACAAGTTGGATTAAATTGTAATTGTAAAACAAACAGTATGTTTTGCAAGTTAAAAAGACGTTTAAAAGGAGACGATGATAAATAAATAATGATCTTAGAAAATAAATAAATAAATTAAGTTTAATTACCTTTCGAAGACGAAGCAGCATTCCTGACTTTCCTTACACAGCCATCACAGTCCATCTTCACCTTGATCTCAACTGTCTGAAACACAAACACAATACACAAGTTTATTTAAATCATGAAATATTTAAGACATAAATTTAAAAATAAAAGAAATAACCATTAATTCACACAAAAAAAAACCCCCGATATATCTGTACCTGCATAGTTTTGCGCTTGCTTTTTTTTGGACTGCTTACAGCACAAAGATCAGAGATATGATCCAAATAGCCCATATTTGATTTGTTAAATTTTTGTGTGTGTTTTTTATTTTTATTTTTGATGGGAAGAAGAATTAAGAAGGGTTTTAAGTTGGATGAAGAAGAAAAGAAGGTAGCGAGTTTGTATTTATAGCAAGAAATTAATAGAACAGGAATGATTTTGAGAGCAAATAGTTGTCCATAAGTAATTAGCTGTGATTATTGATTGAAAATTAAATATAATATATTTTATTTTATTACTATTTCATGCTTAGATTTGGTAGATGATCACATGAAGTGCTTCCCATAAACATAATAAATATAAAAAGTATTTAATATTCGAGATATCGATAGGTATTTATTCAAATTCACAGAAGTAAAGCTTGGGTGTTACGTTAATAACAATTTTAATTCATTAATTATACGGTGTTTCTAAAACATGCAATGTTTGGTTCGTTTCTTTGACAATGACTCCAATGATAAGTATGGATTTTTAGTCAAATACTATGATTTAATTGTAATTTTTATAGTTATTGAATATTGTTTTAGGTAATTAAACTTACTACAAGATAAAGTAAAGATTAATTATTAAAAAGAATATTAAGCCAAGATATATAGTACGTGACTTTTAGAAACACGAAAAAACTAATAAATAAATGTAATTAAATTAAATTAAATTAAATTAAATAATATAAAATATGAGATGAGCCGGTCATCCAATGATGAGAACCAAGTGAAAGGCTAAATCTATGTGTAGCTACCAACTTTTGACATTTCTTTTCTAAAATTAACCAAATATTATCAATCATTGAAGCCAACAAGCATTTTCTGTAATTCCGTGTTTAATCTTCTGTTTATAGGCTGTTTCTTTTAATTAAACACAAAATTCCTTTTTAATTTAAAATCACTTTTGATAAACATCAGTTAGGAGGAATTTTAATTAAAATATTTTGAAATCAGATTATCCAAACTTTACCAAAAAAGTTAATCCATTAATAAAGTACTACTAACTGATTATGCAGTCTGTTTTTTAAGAGAACTCAAAATATCGTAAGTAAGAGAAAAAACCACTAGAGTTTAAATGAGAGAACACATCTGATCCGTCCATTTATCTTGATCAATAGTTCTTATTAAAACTAACAAACCCACCAAATAATTTTTGCACTGGTGGATTTTAAAGCTTAGGGGTATTCTGGTCATTCAACAAGTTCATTTATCCTCTATCTACCTCTTGCAAACTTTCAAATCCATTTATTTTTCATTTACCTCACATGAATCAATGTCACCATCGTCGCCCGACTTCCACCATCGTCGCTCGAGCCATTAACCTTACCCCCTGTAGCCACTGTTAAGCCCCGCCACCATTGTCGCCATTAACCTCATCGATTTCGCCGTGAATCTCCACCGCATAAGTCATAAACCTAGAGATGGATTTCTGATTTTGCATAGTCATGGCCGAAGTTGAGTATTTGAAGGGTTTTAGTTTTTTAGTGCTTCAAATTTTAAATCTTATTATCTAGTTTAATCTATGAGAAAGTTACATTAACGATCCTTTAAGTTATCTCAAATTTTCTTGGTATTTCTTTACAAACTTTAAGTTACGTTGATTTTTATAGCGTAATTTTTATAAATTTTTGAATAATTATTTTTAAGATATTTAATTTTAAAAAATATTAGAAAAAAACGAAAGTTTTATTAAAATGAATATTATTGTACTATTATAAATTGGGTTATCTCATTAATTTCTCTATTTACTTATTTAAATTTAACTCTTAGTATATAACATATTTAACAATATTATTTATTAATTCATATATTAATTTAGTATGAATGATGAATAGGCAACTAAAATTTTAACCACTAACCCTAGAAGCTTATTGCTATTTTATTAGTTATTACTTGAAAACCATTAACCATTGTGAATTGTTCAAAGTAATCGATTAATCGGAACCCAATTAAGACAATCCGTTATCCATTTCGATTATCAGGTCGAACATCGTTGCTAAATAAACCGAGTAAACCCCATCTGTTACCTGTATAACACAAAATCCAAAAACCCGATCTGTTAGTACCCCTACTTTGAATCCATATCTATTTGTTAAATTTATGTGATTTCTAAGTAATTTGTAACATGGCGAAATCACATGGAGAAAGTACGTTGAATTGATGGGTCTATCATTTCTTTGGTAATCTAGATATCCGTGTGGATTCTGTTTTCTATTTGACATACTTAGATTCACTAGTTTATTTTTGGAGTACATTTATTGTCCAAGTATGTTTATAATTTATGAAAAAAATAAAGGAGATAATACCTCTAATTATAGTTACTAAATTACTAAAAGTAATGACTAATATCCATCCATTCCTCTAAGTGTAGCAATTCTGGTCTACTTTAATTTGATTATTTATGATAAAAAATAAATATACGTTTTATTAAGAGATAATAAGGTTCTCTATGATTGCACCTCCTCCCCTTTCAAAAAGACAAGAGGATTGTGAGGAGGAAGGAATACCCTCGTCGGTAAAAAAAAGCTCCATTTGATCCAATTACGTTTTAATCACTTGTTCTTTCCCACGACATATGCATAGGGGTACGCAACAATATAATTCAGATATTTTTTTTGTAAAATGTTATATTAGTTTTTCAAGTAACTATTAAAATCAAACAGGGACTGTTTAAGATATTGGGCATCCAGCCCGTAGCATGACAATCACCTTCTTAATTATAAGAGGTCTTTAGATTTAGAATGCCACATAATTTATAAACCCTACCCTAGTAAAGTAAATAATGTTACTTGACGTAACAACTATAATTATTTTGCTTTATAATATATAAAATATTTCAAAGAAATTTCTAGTCAAAGTGATCGACATGTTGCTTATATAATTATATGAATCATAGGATGGTTACACAATATATAAGATGTTCATTTTAAATTACATAATAGGAACATACCATATATGCAATTGCAGATATATTAATTAAAATAAGATATGAACCTTACACATTAAAGATTCAGTGTTGCAATCTGCAATGGAGACAAAATTTGAGTAGTGTTACGAATGTTGACAGAACCATAATAATGAGAAAATTATAAGCAAAATCAACGTTATGAATTACAATCAACCAGTATAGATATCATGATATGTACAAAAAGACAGTATATTTATTTTTACACGTAAACGGATAGGCAGTCTAGCCCCTATGCTGTGACCGGTTGGGAACTTTTTTCCTTGACCATTCTAAATTATTTACCCAACGAGATTAAAATCTGGATCTCTTTTGACACCTCCAGACTAAATCCCACTACTATGTCTGAAAATGGTTACACTATGACTACAATCCTATTCTATAAACTATATATATATATATTAGATGTCATTCTATGAGTGGCCCAACTAGTGTTAAATCTTTTACTTTTTATAGCTTATTTCAACCCCATTTCGCTAGGCCCTCAGTCCAAATTTATTCAGACCCTCAGGCCTCAGCCCATCAAAAGTGGCTTTCTTAATCTGATGTTAATATTCTTTTTATACACCTTGCAAATATTTTCTCCATGCATCAGACAAAGTTTTTAGGTTGATTTAGTGAAGTCCACGTATCATTTTTTTCTTCTCAATTATTGTTAAGACTAATCAGATGAAAGACTTTTAAGAAATTTAAATATAGAACTGCAATTCTAGATGAAAATAAGAATGTTGGTTTTAGGATATTATGGACATTGGAATGATGTATATGGAAGCTAGAAGCTAAAAATAAAAATCCACAACTACTCTGAATTATCTACAGACACATTACATTAGAACATGGTTAAGATTCATCGCATTAGCATGTGCTAATTATTTTTTTGGTGACACGGACAACTTGTTTCATCTATCAGTTGATGGTTTTCGTCAACTATTTTGCTAATGCAAGTCTGATCTATTTGGACTTTTTGAGATATTGCCACTGACGTGTTGATATGGAGAGAATCTGCCCTCATATCTTCGATTCTCCATCTGAAATTGCTAAGATTTCTTAGTCAGCATACACCGACTGTTTTCATCTATCCCTATTGACGAGATTACCATTGATTATACACGAATTTTCTATTTGTTTTTACGACATGTGTTGCTTTGCAAGTTTTCGTGCAGATATCTCATTACATTCAGTGACGAGTTTTTATACATATATACTTGAGGGAGTCAAAACCAAAAGTAAATAGACATGGTGGTATGCTTAAGCCTTTAAGGTGAATTAACTTCGGATTACTTTTCCAGACATGCACGTCTAACAGTACTTAATATTTTATTAATCGAGTTCTCATAGTTATATCTCAATCCGATCATTTATGTATTATAGAATTTGACTCAAAATAAGTCATCTGCATATAAAGTTATAAACTCACCTTTTATTAATACATGTCCAATGTATCAAACTAGTGGTGCACAAAACCGGATTCAAGCCCAAATCGAACCGATTTGGTCAAACTTGCTCAAAACTAGTTTGGACCCGACTCAGTTCAGTTTGAAACCAGTTTGGTCCCAAAAGAAGTACAAACCGATCCACACTGGTTTGAAACCGGGCCAAACTGGATTTTGCTGTCCGGTTAAAATCTATTCGGCGGATAGTAAATTTTTGATCAACATATGTTAAAACAGAATACCATGGATGAATCTGAACCACTGATTATGTTCCTTTCATGGTGATCAAAGGGTGAAAATTTAATTATAATTATAATTTTAGTTTTATAAGTGTGTCTATAACTATTTCTATTTGACAAAAACAGTTCCCCTCCTTTATATGGTACTCATTTATGTTTATTAAATATGCCATTTTTAGCATATGCGTTTTATAATTAACCCTTTTAGTTCAAGTATTTTATTCTAGTACTAATTTTAACTTTACGTTACGAATGAGTGAAAACACAACAATTTATATTTATACAAATATGAAATTATATATTTAAATCAATAAAAGTTTGATATGTTCAGTTAGATCAATTTATTATTAAAGTAAAATATAATAAGGTGTCTAAATTTATTGATTAGTTGAAACAAGTTTGAGTAACACATTAGTAAAATGAAAAAAAAAAAAACAACTTTGACAATACAAAAAATTGGACTGAAAATATGAAATGTACAATATAATAATATATTAAGATAAAAAATTTCCTTATATAAATATAAATATATAGTTATATTATAAAAGTGTACACAATTTAAACTATGTAATATTTATATGTATATAATTCAAGTACGAATTCAAAAACTCGATAAGATTATCATCCGGTGTAGATTCGGTTACGAGTATGAGTACATGTGGATATTCTCATTCCGGCCTCATCCTCAATTTTCCATCGCAGTCCCATTGGTTTTCCCATCCGATACAAATCTTTTTACTATCTCTATTCAGAGGTTGCTCTTTTTGCTTTTGGATTTTGTGGACGAATTTTTAATTTTTTGTCTAAAATTCTAGCGGACAAAACACGATTAAGAGATTTGCAATTAATCCATTTTCTAATTAGTAAATGCAAACATCTTTTCAGAGTCTTTAGGGGCAAAATGAGAATTGATCAATAACTTCTTTTTAACTGATACATCACAATCCATTCGGTAAACACAAATAATATTTATTACATACACAATTAATTTGAAACCAAATAAAATGTAAAGTATCGTACGGTTTTATCTAGATAAATAGATAACGTAAATAATAAATTCAATTAAATATTTAGTATACCGAACCCTTTGTATGTTTGAGTTTTCACATGTTAGCGATAAGTCAATATGGTTGATCTTTTTTAGAACGGCGATCTTAAAATGTATCTATTACACATTATATATGCAATCCAAACATTATATACATATTTTTTTTTCTTGAAATTTGAATCCACAACCTTTTACTTAATGAGTTTGTGCAGATCTAAGAACAATTTTATTGGTAGGTCAAAATCGTTATGATATTTTTTCTCTCAATATTTGAATCGGACACCATAAAAAATAATATTTTTTTTAATAATTCCTGTAATGTAAATTAACACTAAAAACGCAAAACCTTTAAGCATATATTGATTTTATTTTGAACTACTTCACACAACTTCATGAATTTATTAAATATATAACGATGTTGAAGCTTTAAGCTCTGTTATGATTATCTTTGACGACATGATTTGAGTCATCATTCAAACCCTATTTTGATATAGCTTTTGCAGGTTTTTTAGTTTTATAGTTATTTCGTTTGAATTTGAATAATGATTCATCGATTTATGCTTTCAGGAATAAATGGTGGTAATCGTTTCTCTTCGTGTTTAGGTTTAAATCTTATGTTATATTTCTTGTACTTTACTTTAATTATATTTGATTTCATATAAAATTGTATTAAGGTATTTGTCTTTTTGATTTGATTGGATCGAATAAGACCGGACTTTATTTTGTAAGTAAGTTGTTAATTTGTTTTGAATTACTTCTTTGTGATTCACTTCATCTATCTACATGTGTATGAAGTGTTTGATTAACTGCTTGAGAGAAAATTAATATGCTTTTCGAATATTGGAGCTTCTATTTCCTCGTTTATGAAGGAATTATTTGACGACATAACTATTGTATTTGTTATAATAACATTTGTTAAAAATGAGAAGAAAATTTCAAACTGAATTGGTGCAACTAACCCACTTGGTAAGCTACACAGCTATGTAACACAAATTATAACGGTTCAAATACGAATCACAACTATGTTTCAAAACATAATTATGTGGTGCTAGTCATTCAAAAGGTAAAAGAGCCGATAAATTGTAAAGAAGAAACATATCTTAAGTGTTTATGCAACTATTTGTTAATGGATTTATAACGATAATGGAAATTGGATAAATTTTGTTACTAGTAAGTCTCATTTCGGGCAGGAGATAACTCAATATATGATATTAATTTTGGTCATTACCTTGATATTTTAGTTAGCTTGATAGTTTTTATTTTTATATACTTTTATATCCCAAATGTGTCCTCGGTGACGATGGACGTCGCTAAGAGAATGGTAGGTATCGACCTTACTAGTAAACCTTACTTTATTGAAAAAGTAGAGGTGACAATGTATACCCCTTTTCTTATGAATCATTAATTCAGGTTAAACAGATCAAACACGTAGAATAAATAAATAACTTGATAAGAAATGGGTCAAAAAAGTCACTTGAAGTGTAAATATCATGCATAAGACTTATGTCATTTTACTAAATTTTACTAAAAATAATAAATTGTTACCGAAAGGAACTGTATTTTAAAATCTTATATGACACGATAACTATCTATAGAAATCTAAAATTTCTGGACGAGAAGTGTTTTGAAGCAATTTGACTTGGCCAGTTTTGACCAGTTACATGATTTGTCCGATCCACCGAGTTTGTCACATCTAGAAATAAGCTTCGAAAAAATCTATTACTCTCCTTTCGTCTTTGATTTTGAGCAAGCGTCTTTACTTGAGGATGACGTGAAAGAGCTCATATCGAATTAATCTTTGAAATTCAGCCAGGATAGAGTAGCAGATGGGTTTCTTAAAACCCAATATGGTTTGAGTTTTCAATAAGCCGAATGACCAAAAAGAGGTGTTTTTTGTTTATAACACTAAAGAACGAATTTTTCGTAAGAGCTTTACCCGGTGCTTCGGGTTCATTTTACATGCTTTTGTATTCTGATTGTGCATGTTTGTATGAATTCTTTGACATAACTTTTTGAAGGTAATATGATAGTTGAATAATAACGTGTAATAAAAATCTAGCATGCATTAACATTTTTTCTTTCATTATGATGTTTTACAGTTGTCATTTAGTAGTAGCTTGTGAAGGAAAGGCAAATATAAGTGTAGCGGAATTTGATTAAAAAGGAGATGGTTGAAGTTGTGCTAAGAAGTTGTAGCAGCTAGCTCTCACAAATTATTTTCCTCCTTTTTGAAGGGTTAAATATATAGATAATATTTCTGTAGTGCTGTTTTTGAACATGTAAATGAAAAATTTATGGTTTTTTAATTTATTTTATCACTGTAGCAAGACTGATCACTATTTAATCAGATCTTAATTTGCTTCAATAAACTTGGTCACATTTTGGTTTTGTTTTTTTTGTTTTTGTTTTGTTGCAAGTTTGTAGTGGATTGACTATTGGATTTGTGCTGGATCAAGAAAGCATATTTTTACGAACTCGAATGTTTGGGTCACGATCTATTCATCAAGACCTCCATTTTCCGATTAATTTCAAAGACTTAATTTATTTACTAATTCCTATTGCTTTTTCTGATACATACAAGTATCATTCATGTACACATATAATAAAAGTCAAAATACAAATATAAAATCAAACTGAATATGAAATTATAAAGTTGAAAATTTAATGACTATATACTGCGTTAGTGAAAGATATTATACGATGAGAATACAGATTAAAACCTTTTGGAGGAAAGGTTGTTATAATTGGTGGAGATTTCTGTCAAATTCTTCCCGTTGTGACCGGCGGAACCAGACATGAAATTGTCAATGCTTCCCTTCACACATCGTACTTGTGGACACATTGCAAAGTATCTCGCTTAAATATAAATATGCATTTGCGTAATGGATGTTCAATACCAGAACAAACAGCCGAAACAAAGGAATTTGCTTATTGAATTCTCAAAATTGCGGAAGGAAATATTGGTCTAGATAATGATGGTGAGGCTGATGTAGTATTTCTTAACGGCATGTTAATCAATACAACATGGAACCATGTTAAATTGGTTGTAGGTATCATTTACTCAAATATTCGACAACACATTTAAGGACCCGACCTTTTTTCCAATATAAAGCAATATTAGTAAGTAGAAAGGATGAAGTTGATTTGATTAATGATTACGTTTTGTCTCTTATAAATGCAGAGAAAAGAACATACTTCAGTTCCGACACTCTTTTGTGAAATTGAATAAGATGAAGATTTTGAACAAACTCTTTATTGGCTTGAAATTCTAAACGACTTCAAATCTAGGGGCATTCTGAAATATCTGTTAACTCTAAAGGAGAGAGTGCCTATAATGTTACTCCCTAACGTCGACCAATTGAATGGGTTGTGCAATGGAGCAATGTTGCAAGTTAATCCTGTCCGATAAAAGAATTCCTTTCAAGTTTCAAAGGCTTCAGTTTCCCATATGTGTATGTTTTAAAATGACTAAATAAAAGCCAAGGTCAGTCTATGGCCAAAGTTGCTCTATTCCTATGCAAAAAAAATTTCATTCACGGTCAACTTTACGTAGTAATATCTCGAGTGACGAGTAAGACATGTTTTAAGGCTTTGATATTGAATAATGTTAGCAATATGACAAATACAACGAAGAATGTAGTCTACAAGGAGGTTCTACAACGAATATAATTTATTTTTGTACGAATAAGTTTAGAGTAGTTTTTCTTTTAAATTATTATAACATTATTTTATTAATTTAACAAGATTTGTTGTTAAATCAAACATTTTTTTTGTCTTTACATTAACAAATTTTTTTTCATATGGAAATACATTTCACATGGACTCTTTGATCTTCAACAATTAATATAATACATTACATCATATTAAAGTTCAATTAGTAAATTTAAAACTTTAAATATCATAGTCTATATTATCGCGGATCTATAAACTAGTTATTAAAAAAATAATATAAGAAAATACAACATTTAAGTCTTTTATACTTTTTACAAAATTCATCTACCAACCTATAATAAGGCAATAAGCCACTATATTTTGTTAGTACGCATTTTAGCCGATCAAATTCAAACCAAAAGTGCCGTTAAGTTTGGGTTGTTTGGGGTATATGGGCCTACCTACTGCCTACTGGATTCAATAGGATATCGAACTCATTTTTGGTTTAGCCTGCTGGGTATTATAATTTAAAATTTACAGATTGTTTGGTTTTTTATTTTCACTTTTTACAGATTGTTTAGTTAGCTCGCAGGGCGCTGGGTAACTTTTCTGAAAAACGTTTGTATACATCTGAAATCTAAACTTTCATCTACGCATATGATAAAGAAAAGGAAAAAAACAAAAAATTAACCTCGACAAAGTTATGCCACTTTTCTAGTATAGACAGATATTCTTTTTAGCGGATCGCTAAGTCATGAACATAAGCTTCCCACATCATATTTTGTGTGGGGTGTGCGAAACAGTTAAAGTTCAAGTTGCTGATTTATCAGATTTCTTAAGAAATGAGACAAATCAAGAACATATACGTTTCTACGTGGATCTAATGATGCCCTAAATATAATATGAGAAATGTTACATTAACAAAAAAAAAAAAAAAAAAAAAAGAAGAAATAAAAGATTAACAGATTTATACAAAATAAGGTGGACTTAGATGTGTTCCAAACAATTTCATTTATAATTAAAAAAATCCTAATTTAATTTCGAAATGTTCCTCACCATGAAAATATTAATTTAGAAAGACTTGGTCATCTATGAAAGAAGTGCATCGATTTGGTTGGGAAGAACCTTCTTCAATCATGTGCTCAAATGACAAAATAATATCATTACTTTTTAACCAGAAAGTGATGGACCTACTTATTTGGTGGCTAATGTTGTCTAAATCAAATCATCAATCAATTCAAATCAAATTAATATATAAAGAAGAAGTCAAATGTTAAAAAAAAGACCATGTGCGGTTGTTCTAGAATCTAGACGACCCTAAAAATGAAAAAAATTAAATCCAGGAACTTTGTGAATTAACTGGAGCTGAGTTCTTGGTTTGGGTTCAGACGTTCGAGACAAAGATCGAGTCTAACTAAATAAACACCGAGTTACAACCATGTATGTAGAAGGAAATGCCGAAATGGTCAAGTGTTATTTTGTTATACGAACATGAACATCTACTTTGAAATTTAAATTTTCCTCTTAGTCGATGTATATGCTGTTTATTTTCGTGCCTAGGCTCGTTGGAACAATTATCTAATGTGTTGTAGGTCCAGTTAGGGAATGAAGTAGCTCAAATGTTATAGTGACTTGATTTGGTCTAAACAACTATACATCTTAATCACACTCTTTATTTACAGGATGGCTTCTTCAGCCTTTTGATATTATAGTCATTCAATAGTTACAACTTACAATAGCTAAGTTGACTTACTTGCCAGGGTCAAAACTTGCTATAAGTTGAGTTACTTTATTTGTTAAAACGTAAACACTAAGATTAATTGTAATTTGTAAACGAGGATCAAGTTATTAATGACACTAAATGAGGATTTTAATTTTGTTGTCCACTGATAATGGACAACGACTGTCATGATTATGTCTAACAAGGGTTGGCCATTGGCGTCCATACGCAAATTTGATGTATGGATTGTGATGCGATGGTGGCCGATCGCAATGCGATGACATGGCAGGAGGCCAATTGCGATGAGGTTGTGATACGTGGTTGTAAAATCGATGAGTTTGAAGAGATGAGTGTCTCCTGAAAGAATTTTGTGGTTGAGGTCATCGCATGCTTCAACGTATCTTCTTGTGAAGACGAATTGAACAAGAATGAAGAGTTAGTGTGTTATGTAATTGTTTTTTTTTTATTAGAAAAACTTCGCAAGGTGAATTAATTAGATCGTGATGCGATCTTGTGTAAAAATGGGAGAACGCGACCTGGAGTAATTAGATCACAATGCGATTTGGGACTTTGTGACACGATAGAAAATTTGATCGCGGCGCAAGTAGAGGCGGCCATAATTTCTTGTTCTGCAAATTTGTCGTTCCGTATTTAAAGGTATTCTATGTATTTCTAACCCTTGAACTTCAAAAATAAAATAAAATACTCCCTAGTTTGACCCCCCATGGACTAAACTAATCTCCATATTGAAGACTGGACATAACTACGTTAAATTCTTATGTTTGTATTGTTTGGTTTATCTTGTTTGCGTAGTTTATTTTATTCGTTTATTTTTTGTGGGTGTAACCTTCACTACACAAATGTTGTTTGGATTTATTTTTTAGTAAAAATTCATATAAGAATGATCAACTAATTATTGTTAGTTGTTGTGTTTTACTGTAATTTTTAACAAGATCCAACAACAACAAAGAGACCTTTACTCAGAGCGTAAGAATAAAAGGTTACCCAGTTAAAAACTTCAATCAATCCCATTCCCATGACTCATCGTATGAAATTTAACATTGTCATACAAAATATGAACTTCGTATATATTGACCCTCAATGTTGACAAAGTGAAAACTGATCATGAATCACGCTAAATCATTTCATAAACTCAGAAAAATAAAACTATAAAAAACGACTTATTAAAAAAAATAAACGTTTATACTTATTTGTACAAAGTATTCTGCATTCCAAAAAGCATAAATGAACAAAAATAAATATAGAATAAGAAGACCATTTGATATTTCATGTACTTTTTACATTATCATGTACGGTTTACGGAGTAGTTAAAACACTTTAAAAATGGTTAATTTAAAAATGATTTTTTCATTGATATTAATTTGTAAGACGATATGAACTCTCGTGTTACAGTGATGAGATGATTCTAATTAAGATCTAGATCAGCTCATTTTCACGGTTGGCGCATGGCTACTTTCACAAAATTTCTCCGAAAACCTCCCAGAGTGGGACCTACAGATAACGCGCCAATATAACTTGTCAATTCCGTACACGCCATGTCGCCAACCCCACCCCAGGCCCACACTCACACCCCAACTTATATATATATACATGCTCATTTGCATGGCTTACCTTCATTCAATTGTAAACCCAAAAAAAACAAAACAAAAACACAAATAATGCAATCTTCATCTTTCTTTAATCCCATAACACCATTCTCCGGCACACTCCCTCACCCTAAACCGCAACGACTGGTCAACCATCGCCTGAAATCAATGGCGTTCAAGAAAGATGGAAAATTGGTTGACGAAAACATGATTGTCTTAAGAGAAAGGATTCGTAAGATCGAGGCAGAGACCGAATGCGATGATCTATATTCCGATAATTGGATGCAGTGGGAGAAAACATACATTTACAACGGGGATTATCATTCTGATGTTTATGAGGCAGTTGCGTTCTTACAACGGTTTTTAATGGAGAGTAGGCCGAGTGTAGCGTTAGGGCTGATGGCGATTTTCGCATTCGGCGGTTCGATTGGGATGATGACAGTTTTGCAGTGGTTGATAAATTCAGTTCATGGAAATTAAAATTATGGGAAAAGTTAAATGTTTCGTTGGTTTAAAGGAGCAGTAGCGTGTACATAATTAATTTAATACTAAAGAAAGTGTATTTGTTTATTAGTTATGTGCGAATAAAGTAAGGCGGTTTAGATTTAGGATTGGTTGTTATTATAATTTATTTATTTTTGTTTTTATTATTTTTTAATGAATAAAGTTAGTTGGAACAGCATAGATTTGGTTGTTCATATTATATCAACTTTGTAATTGTAATGGTAGGGCTGTGTTATTATACTAACAATAATAATAATAATTGTTAAATTTGTTAAGTTTCTTTAATATAATCGGAATAAAAATGTGCAGTGAAAAAATAAATTAATTAATACAATATGTTTTCAACTGGACCTCAAAATTATTCCGTTCTTTATGTGTACAAATTCAACTGGAACTCTTAATTATTATTTCTTTGTATATAACATAACGGAGTAATCGATGTGTTACTTGTTTTTTTATATATATTATATATATACTTTTATATTTCAAAATAAATGGGTAAGTTCAATTATTTTCATCTGAATGGTTGATATTGTCACATACTCGCATGATATATACATGAATATGTCCAGTCAGAAACATGTATTCAAATACACAGAAGTAATAAACTTGTTTGATTTCACGGATCTATTAGTAAAGATGACAAGGTACTCGGCTGAAAACATTAAGTAGGTATTGGTGATTTTGAGATCCTTTTTAGGCATTCTTAGTCCTTAAGAGCTTGGCTAATTATTAGATATAGAGAGTATAAGGGATGAGACCGATATTAATCTTAACGTTGAGTTCAACAACCAAGCTTCATTTTTGAGGGAATGATTTGATGTTAAATTAGGTGAGAAAAGGAATCACATTATTATTTTGGACTAATAAGTAAGATTATATTTTAAAAGAAAAGTAAAAAATAGGAGAAACTAGCTTAGCTAACTCACCAACATTGGCCTTTAATGTCAGCCAAGAGTGGCTTCCCGAGTTTTAAAGGCTCAAAAACGCTGAAAATTTGTGTTCTACTGGCGCTTATAACCCGATATAGTATACTATTCGTATTTAATTAGTTTGATTGTGTCAAGCTGAGTTTGGAAAGTGTATTATTTTAGGTTTAACTTGCGGCATATTTTAAAATAATCTTTATGCCCTTTAGAAAAGTATTAAAGTATAAATCTTTTTGCTTAATGAAATCTTATCGTGACCATGACCCACGTACTCGAACAACTTTTGACGGCCCAACACGCACTCCCACTAATAAATGCTCTTTGCCAATGGCTGTAGTGTTTTTATCTCGAACATGTTGTTAATTAATGTAAGTTTTTACTTTGTTGATCTTATCTTTTAAACGACATTTGAGGGAACATCTCCAATTCATGTCGTCTTCCGCCGTCAAGAATTAATGGCGCAAAACCTTTTTACACTTTTACTTTTATTTTGATTTATAATACATGTTTGAAAGTCAACCGCATACTAAGGAGTAAAAAATATGTGTGATTTTAGTGGTTAATTGTGATTTTAGTGGTTAATTCTTGTAATCTACGACTCAAATTACTGTGTCATAATAATATTTCATTTGACGTAAAATACAACATTTATTTTGATGCAGTGAAGCTGAACCGTAAATTACATAAATTAGCAGTTAAAATCGCCTAACCCTCGTAACGAAACTCTTGATGTAGTGGAGCTGAACCGTAAATTATATAAATTAGCGGTTAAAATCGCCTAACCCTCGTAATGAAACTCTTAATTTATTGTACGTCCGTCACTTACTTTAATTATGAACATGTATCCTAAGTAAATTAAGATGTTAGGCAACAAAATTTCACGTTACAAACGTATCATAAAATAAAGTATGTTAAAAAATCGCCATCCTTTTTATGAATTTTGAATCATCTAAAACACCTCGTATCTTCACGGAGTACTTTTCCAGCTGGAACTAGTTTTCTTCACGTGTCATAATTATTTTTCTTATTATCAATGTCAAGATTTCCAAATTCATGCTTACATTTGAAATAACCCATAATTCAAGGATTTCAAGCTTATATTTAACTATGAATCTCAAGGTTACAAACGAGTCAAGCTTTTCGAGTTTGAACTCAGACTTTTGGGTACGTAGAGTTTAAGCTCTATCAACAAATATGAGGTTGAAACACAAACAATCGAGTTGAGCATGACTCTAGAAGGGTTTAACTTAAGTTCTCAGTGAGTTCTTTGAAAACTCCTACTCCAGCAATTGAAGGTGACCTAGAGCTAGATTTAATTATTTAGTGATCTAGAGTTGTGGTAGAGCATGTATCATGATATCGTTGAACTATTGAGGTTTGTTCAAGGTCGAACAGGAGTTAAACTCGAACTTGAAAAGCTAAGTTCAAATATAACGGGGGATTGCGCTAGCAAAATGTAACTTTTTTAACAGGCCGATAAAATGTAACTAGTATGTTAAAGTTTTTATACTTCAAAAATTAACTATTGTTATATAACAAGCGTTCTTAGAATTTGGAGGCACTCGAAATAGGTGGCCTTGTCAAATGTGTAACTGCCAATATCCTCCACCGATGTATAATACAAGTTATTACGCCGATACAGTAATTGTTTATGTTTTTAAGATGTGACAAGAATTAGTTCAGGACAATCGGCCAACATAATTAATCGTTTCATCTAACTAATACTTGGAATCAAATTAGTCATTTTTTTTTTCAAGGCGAACGCTATAGTAAACTCATATATCTACAAGCTCTGGATTTTCTATCACTTAACTAAACTCATTCATCTACAAATTATACTAATCAATTTAAAAAAAAAAAAAAAAAAAGTTGAGAAAAGAAGAAAATACATGGGACCGAACAAGGCGCCCCAAGATATCAACCAATAGAATACGCGTAATTAAAGGTAGCTGAGCACCTGTTTAGGAAGACACGCTCTTGAATAATCTTGATCGTTAAATAATTATCTATTTTAATAGATAGAATCATAAATAAATTTCAACAAAAATTGTAAATCTTAACGACTGATAATTAATAAGATTTTATACAGATATTAAATAAAATTTCCATGGTTCAATTCTAGGCCATCGTTTCCTCATGAGCTCTAGCCTGAAACTTGCTTCCTGCAAAACTACACACAATGAGTCAACCAAATTGGTGACACATTCATAACCCCAGTCTCTAGGATTAATTTTCTCAAAAAATATAAATAATAATAAAAACAAAAACAAAAAACAAAACTACAAAGATATATAAGAAAAGTAGAGTAAGGAGCTCCCTTCCGTCCAAGACGTGACACCAACGACTAAGTTTCCAACTCCTGCTTCGTTGGACCGAGAACACATTGATGGATGCAATTAATTTTAATTAATGCGTTATCGAACCAATAATTCAGCAGTTGAGCAATTAGTCGTTGAGTTTGTCCCAGACTCACCTGAAGAAGCTCCTTTCTCTACTTAATAACCTACTTTCCCTTCAAACGTAAAATATATAATTCTTTTCATATTAAAAGGCATATATCTTTATGGTTTATTTCAAAAGCAACCTGATATTTATCCTCATAATGTTACACAAACGTACTAACACATACATAGGATGTAAATCATTGAAATGTTGAATAAATCTTTTTATGTGGGAGTTAGTGATGGCTCATGTGGTAGTGATAGTTACTGAACTGGCTAGTTTCTATAGATTGAGAGAAAGCGGCTGTGAAGATTACATGTGTAGTTATCCTAATGCACGTATATGAGGCTATATATACATGGATAGAAGGACTGATAGAGTGCCACACTTTATATAGATCAAATAAAAGTAAGGCATTCCTTTTTGGTCACATGTTCATGATTTTTCAAAGTGCTATGTGTCTAAAAATGTAAGAAAATATGACAAATAATCTATTATACGTATGAGCTTTTAAAACTTTAATTTTGTGTACTCAATTTTCAATTTATAATTTATTGCATACTGTAGTTTTTTGACGTGAGGCTTTGTATAGATATCACAATAGTACTTTATATGAATAACAATCAACTAAAATATAGCAATAATCGAAAATTAAATACAAAATAGAGATTTTTAAAACTTCATACACATAATAAACTTTTTATCATAATTTGTAACATTATTAGACACTTAGTCATATTCCAAAACTAGCAAAGCTTCTACTCTTTATAGGTGTTTTGTGGGGTACAATTGCACAAGATAAACAAAAAACATTTCAATATAAATTAATATAGCCATATATTAATTTAGAGGTCTTGTTGGTTTTAATACAAATTGAACACATTTTTACACGGGGTTGTAGGTATTTATCTTGTGTTTATTTTTTTTTATACGTTAAATTTTAGATTTGTTATTATTATATGGTCCAAATTTTAACATCATCTATTGTATAAGATAAACATCCTAAAATTCTTATTGTATGTTGTGTGTGACCTGAAATCGAAAATTTTCGATTATATGTACATGTCACATGGTCCAAAGGTGGGACCATATAACGGGTAACTCTCGGTTTCAAGTCACACACAACATACAATAGATGTTTTAAAAGGTTTTTCTCATACAATAAATGGTTTTAAAGGTTGGGACCATACAACAATAATACGTCTAAAGTCTAACGCATGTCTTTACAAATCAAGAGTCTTAAACATAAAAAGAATGAAGCGATCAAATCAAATGTAAATTGTCGTCAGTCGACTCCTGGATTCGTGCTGCCGTTTTCAATTGATTTTTCGAATTAAATCTGAAGTCTTCCCTAATGTCAGTAAATTGAATGGTTAAGAAACTAAAGCACATAACTATTCGTATAGAGCATTGAAAGTAGACGTCATTATTAATTAAAACAAGAATAGATCTTTCATCATAGCTTTTATAAGTACGACAAGTTACTCCTTCTTAAGGGTAAACGTAATGCACATTCGCTGGAAAAGATTTCAGCTGAATAAGTACTGCATACAACCTACCCTTTACGTACGAGACTTGTTGTCGCATTTAATCCATAACCATCCAAGGGCATCACTCCAATTTCTTTAGAAAGTTGTTAATTAGATATAGAAAATAAAAAGAAAGTGGACCATCACTTTGAATTTAGACGTTGTGTGGATTGCATGTGTTAAAATCTAAAGTTGTATAGTAATAGAAGATGATATATGACGTGGCAACCCGTCAAATGTTATACAGGTGGTATATACGATGCTCAAACTGGAAAGTTATGTCGACTTCAAATTGACACATTTTCTTACCCCCTCTTTCGCATGATTATTGTTCCATTGACTACAATTGAATCACTAGGGTTACTTGCTGTTGCACAGGTTTGGCCTTCTTCAAGATCGATTTTATGGTTCAAATTTTCTGTATTCGTGTTTCTGTTACAGAAGGACTGCTCATATTGTATGTATATATACAAGAACAAAATAGAGATACGTATATAGAATAGTAGGTTTGATTGTGAATTGGAGTAGTATTTACAGTTACAATCTATTACCCTATATATACATATATGAACCGTTATGACCTAAACAACACATCGGTTCTTTATTCATGATTCTAAAAACGAAATTAACTGCTACATTTGGCCCATTCATTATGTACATGGGTTGGGCTTTATTTACTACATATATACTTACTTACCAATTTGATCTATTTGTTGGCCTTCGGCCCAAACAGAAACTTCACTAACCCATTCGGTATTTGACATTATTTTCCAACATATTCCTCCCTAATGTCAAAGCCGAAATCTTCACTTCTCTTGGTTCTTCAATCTTCTTCAAGTGCTGATTATAAAATCATCTTAGCTTGCTTGATCATTTTCTTCCTTTTGTTCTTGGTTGGCTTGATCTTGATCTTGTATCTTATCTTCAAACGTGTTTATGTTGCTTTGTTGTGGGATCCTTTGAACCCTTCCATGGGTTCCTTCTTCTTCATGAAGATCTTCATGATCCTTCATTTTCACAGCCCCTTCATTCTTCTTCCCATCATTTCCTTGTGGGTTTTCATTCTCGACAATCCTATTGCCTTCACCAACTACACCGTTTGGTGTTTCCATGGTTTGTTCATCAAACCTCTTGGCCGTGTTGTAGTAGCATACTACCATGTCGATGTATTTTTTATAACACATTTTGATTTCATCCTTGTGATCCCCGGACAACCCAAACATAATTGCCACTTGTTCCCAATTGTAGCTTAGTAAAATGGTAAGATAGCCTCCCATACATTCCACTATTTTGTAAAGATCAAGTAAATCGATCTCCACGTTTCCTATGATCGGTGGAATAGCCTCCATACTATTCCTTTGCAAGTATACTAAATAGAACCATCTTAGCATATCTCCAAACTTTCTTCTAAACAACTCCCAATGTGGATACACAATCTCATCATGTTTAAGCAAATCAATGAAGTATATGAGTTTGCCAAACGAGTTTACCTTTAACGAGTGTATCATCCCATTTGCATACAAAAGATCATCATCTTTGTATTCTTGAACTCCATAATCATCTAATCCTTGTTTGTGTGTTTCATACTCTTCTTTTGGATCAATTGACTCAAAGTAATTATCCAAATATTTGTTTTGTTTGTCGTACATCTTACTTGAATCTTCTTCATTAGTATCGACATCATCAAACATGTATGATACATCTACTTTTCCATCCTTGTACACAATCTCATAACCTTGTGCCTTTAATTGATCATAACTTAACACGTTCAAGGGTATTTCGGGTGTGTACTTGACACAAGGAATCGTCAAGTTTCTTTTTGTTGTCTTCACAATCACTTCTCCTACTCCATGAGAAAATATGAACTTTTCTTCATGTTGTGTTCCTTCCATATCAAACGTTGTCTTCAACCTCTTGAATAAGTCTTTGTTCGGACTCATATGATTCTTGTACAAACGGCTTATGTACCAAATCTCATTCTAATTATCAAGATCGCTTCCTTCAATCATAAAGTCTGTTTTCACATGAACCAATTCCGGATAGTTTGAAGTTGAAGTCATATTCTTGTTGTTCAAAACAGAAAACGGTTTTGTACTTGGTGATCCCATTTCTTGAACTTTGTTTCCTTTCCTCTTATTCGGACATTCATAGTAAGCATGTCCCCTTATTCTACAACGGAAGCATCTTACTCTTCGATTCCTTCGATTTTCTTTAGTCGTATAGATTCTGTTTTCGTTTTTGATTCCCACATAAACATTCAGTTTTGAACTATCGTAGAGTTCAATTTCCTTAACCTTTTCTTTTAACATCTCCAAATATTCTCGTGGGATTCTCCTTGCACGTAGGTGCCATTGATTCGAAAAACGATCACAGATTCTATTGTTGTTCCTTCATTTTTGAAATCCAACACGAACGGGTTTACGAATTGGATTCCACAAACTTGGAACCCTTGCGCTCTGATATCACTGTTGCACAGGTTTGGCCTTCTTCAAGATCGATTTCATGGTTCAAGTTTTCTGTGTTCGTGTTTCTGTTACAGAAGGACTGCCCAAATTGTATGTATATATGCAAGAACAAAACAGAGATACGTATATAGAACAGTAGGTTTGATTGTGAATTGGAGTTGTATTTACAGTTACAATCTGTTACCCTATATATACATATATGAACCGTTATGAACAAAACAACACATCGGTTCTTTATTCTTGATTCTAAAAACGAAATTAACTGCTACATTTGGCCCATTCATAATGTACATGGGTTGGGCTTTATTTACTACATATATACTTACTTACCAATCTGATCTGTTTGTTGCCCTTCGGCCCAAACAGAAACTTCACTGACCCATTCGGCATTTGACATTATTTTCCAACACTTGCTTCTTGTCACTTGATCATGATTCTTAGATACAATCTTACACATATATACTTGGAAATGGATTTTGAGAAACAAGGAAATCTAGGAAAATAGATTGTGGAGCAGAAACATATGTATATGCTGGTAAGGTACTTTGTGTTTTTAACTGGATATAGAATGAAGATTCTTTCAATGAGTGTGTGGGTGGTGGTGTAGAGCAATAGAGTGGTTGTACAACACCCCGGCTAGCGGTTAAATTTCTTGTATCCAGTCTAGTCAAACTAGGTGGTGGAGTGTGTATAGTACTTTTAATGTAAATGTGGCTATATCTATGAATGAACTGAAGAGGCCATTCATCAGGTCTGTCACATTTGAAAAAGGAATCACCATTTGGACTCATATGCTCACAAATGATTTCCAAAACTAGCAAATACTTCTCTTATTTAGGGTATGCTAAATATAAAAAACAATTCACTCAAAGAAATGCAAACTTTTATTGCTCACAACACTAATATATATTACACAAACAAGACTCACTTATGTTTGCTTCTTACTAGCTTGGATGGATGTTTACAACAATGAGTATAACACCTGTTTATACTAGTAAGGATTACATGAGAGGACACTAAGCATCATAACACTAGCCAAACTAATTTTTGCATATCTAGAAAATATTCCAAATATATGGCTAAGAGTAGTTGGTGACTTGCTAAAATTGTGGCCACTAATTACCACACATGTTCTAAATGTGTCCAATTGTATTCACACTCACTTTCAACTGCTACTTTCGTTCAAGACTCATCTGCTTATAAAATACCATACTAAGTTGTTTAAAACCTTCAAATTATGCACAGCTCAGACCTTGGCGAATATATCTGTAACTTGATCTTGGGTACCAATGTGCATCACTTTGATTTGTTCGCGCAAGACCTTCTCACATAAGAAATGGTAATGTCCCTCCACATGGTTAGTCCTTACAAGAAATGGTAATGTCGCTCCACATGCATATGAAATGTATAGCCTCGTTAAAGTAAGATAAATAAGACTTCTAAAAAGTTGTCTATACATTGTAGCATGTTCTAGATCTCTCCCTTTAGTTGTACGTACTCGTGTATGCACCTCTACTGGAATTAGCATGGGGTTGCATTCTAACATCTCAAACCTTTATAGAAGATCCTTGCCATACTTGTGTTGACACATGAATAATCCGTCTTTTGTACATTCCACTTCAAGACCAAGAAAATGCTTTAGTTCATCTAAACTTTTCATTTGAAACCGCACCGACAAATTGGCCTTGCTATGAGATATCTCTTCTTTATCATCACCTTTAATGACAAGAAGTCAACATAAACTAAGAGAATTGCCAATTTACCATCTCGAACTTTCACAAAAAAACTAGAGTACAATGGTACCATTAGATAGCTACTTTCCACGAGGAATTATGCTCTCTTTTATGTACCATGCTCGAGGTGGCTGCTTTAAACAATAAAGTGCCCTCTTAAACTTGCAAATGTGGTTTGGATGAGCCTTGATCTTAAACCCTTGGTGTTGTTCCATGTATATCTCTCGATTGAGTTCTCCATGTAAGAAAGCATTCTTTACATCCATCTGCCAAAGCTTCCAATTGTTATTAGTAGCTAAGGCTAAGAACTCTAATTGTGGTAATCTTTGTAGCCATACTGAATGTCTCCTCATAATCCAATCCATATGTTTGTGAGAAGCCACGAGCTACCAATCAAGCTTTAAATCTCTCGATTGAACCATCTAGATGTCGTTTGACTATGTAAATCCATTTACATGTTACCGGCATCACACCTTTTGGTTTTGGAACCAACTCTCAAGTCTCATTTTGCTTCAAATCATTTATCTCTTCCTCCATTTCCTTTTTCCACTCTTTATTCGAAAATGCTTCTTCAAAACTTATCGGTTCTTTTTCATCGTCATCCTTAACGATTGCAACATTAACGTATTTTGGGTTTCTATTCTTTATCCTTTTTGATCTCCATAAGTGTGGTCCATACAGTACTTGTTCATTTTCTTCTTGAGTTTCTTCATCGAGTTGGCTTGGTTGTACTTCTTCTCGGGTTTCTTGAAATATTCTTGTGCACAACGCTTACTTTATTTTCTCTGGTGGTCTTTCACTAGTAGACTCTTTCTCAAGATCCTTGACGTGAGTTCTTTCATCCATGAACTCTTCTTTCTTAAACTTTTCTTGTAGCTTTTCTTCAAATTCATTAGAGTCCGGCATAACTCTTGTCTGAGAAGACGACCATGATGAGGCTTCATTAAAAATTACATTTCTTGAAGTGTAGCACTTTTCAGTTGTTGGATCACAACATTTCCACCCTTTTTTTTGATTATCTTAACCTACAAAGATACACCTTATTGCCTTCTTATCAAACTTGCTACGCAAATTGTCAAGTACAAATACATAACATATGCAACCAAACACTCGAAAGTGACCGAAAATTGGTTTTGAGTTCCATAACTTTTCATAAGGTGTAATGGATCTAAGCGGTGGTTGTGGGAGCTTGTTGAACACATGTGCAATAGTTTTCATGCACTTTGCCCAAAATCGAGTTGAAACATTCTTTGCATGTAGCATGCTTTTACATGTCTCTACCAGGTGCCTGTTCTTCCTTTCTTCTACTCGATTTTGTAATGGAGTATTTAGACAAGTTAATTGTCAGTGTATTTTGCATTCCTGGAGATACTTTGAGAATTCATGTGAAGTGACTCTCCTTCATTATCGATACAAAGACATTGGATCTTGTGTCCAACTTCCTTTTCCATAGATTCTTCTAATTCTATGAATTTGCTCAAGGCTTCTGATTTCCCTTTCATGAAAGACACCCATACGTACCTTGAGAAGTCATCGATGAACGTGATCATGTACCAAAAAGCATTGATTGATGGTCTTTTCACTGGTCTAAACACATCCGAGTGAATTAATTCATGAGGCTCAATTGACCTATACTTGGAATCTTCATATGGCAGCGGTGCGCTTTCCCATACTGGCATCCTGCGCAACTTTTTTCTTGTCGATCATCAAGTTGTGGAAGACCTTCGATTGGAGACTTATTCATCATCCTCTTTTACTTGTGATAATTCACATGTCCCAAACGTGCATGCCGTATGTTAACAATTTCATTTTTCTTTGTCTTGTTTAGATAAGCTGTCTGGGCTGACATTACATGGACAGACTCTAGTTTTCATCCCTCCACCAGTGGCTTGCTAGTCAACTTCAAGCTTCAATAGGCTTTGACATCATTCGATCCAATAATAAGTTCTTTTTCATCCCAGGGACATGAAAGACATACTCTAACTGTACTTGTTTAGAATTATATCGAGGCACCACCAAAGTTCTTCCAACATAAGTGATAGGTAACCTTGAGTTATTACAATGACAACAACTCGCTCTCCTTTATACTTTGACATGATTTGGAGCTTCTTTTTATCTCCTGTCATGTGACTAGAGAAACCAGGGTTAACAATCCAATCATCTTTGTTGTTTATGAAAATATCACTCATTGAGATATAAGCTTGATCTTCCTTAATCTTAGATGTGATACGCTTAATATACTTTTCCATTATTGTCCTCATAATGGCACACGAAGCCTCCATTCATCTTCACTTTTAACTTTTGAGTGAGAGGATGTTGCCACATTTCCTTCAGGTCAGTTGAATTGACAATCTCGAGCAAAATGACCTCCTTTGCTACAATTGTAGCATAGGTAATTCTTACGTCGTTGTGACTTGTCATCTGTCTGATCATGGTTATGATGAGCTTCATTTTGTTGCCAACTCCTTCCTTGTGGACGTTTTTGCCAATTGTTTTGTTTCGGATTTGATCCGCTTCTTGATCTTGGCATTTGTGGATCCTTGCCTAGTCTATTATTGAACATTGTTTTCTCTTCTTCGTTTATCATAGGTGTTGATATTTGTTTGTTCAATGCCTCTTGATTTTCTAGCACGTTTGTAGTTCGTTTAACGTTGTCTCTTTTGGCCATCCACAGGTTGCGATAACAAGAGCATTGAATTTTTGACGTAAACCATGGACTATAATTCGTCTAATTCTAGTTTCAGTAATATGATTTTGAGGATCCAATTTTGAGATCTCTTGACTTAAAAATTACACTTTTGCGAAAAATTGACCTATAGTCATTTCTTGCCCGAGAGATCGACAATAACCCATTCTCGAGTTGTTGGAGTTCGGTATCATTTCTCCGTGCAAATAACCCCACAAGATTAGCCTGTGCCGGCTTATGTGTCTTTGCATCCTTGATGCGTTGAAGTAGATCATCCTTCATGGATATCGATAACACGTACATTGCTTCTCCAACGCGTACTTTCCAACCCTTTTGATCATCCTCGCTAGTTGGTAGTGGTGTTTCACCTCCTCCAACGATCTCCCAGAGTTTGGTTCCCGATCAATGAACTCTACAGTTCGAGATTGTGTAGTGGCAACACCTCAATGTACCGCGATCCTTGATCACGAGCTCTTGAAAAACCAAAATAATGATTAACTTCATAACAAAGTTGATTTATGATGTGGAAGATTATAAAACTATGCGACCACAAAACACACTCGGAAATTTATCTCTGTTGTAAATATGCTCAATTTTATTCACAAGGTAGTTATTAGGTGACTTGCTAAAATTGACCATTAATTACCACACATGTTGTAAATGTGCTAAATTTTATTCGCAAGGTAGTTATTGGTTTCACTAATAAATACTTAAAATCAAAGTTAACCAATATTACCAGCGCATTCATATGTTAAATTGAATTGATACAACTAATTAAGTATGTCATGGTTAGTTATGTTCATAACTAAATACCAACTCAATTGATTTTAGGCTGGGACTAGCTGATCAAAGATTTTGTACACATATATCATATTTGTCTATTAAGACCACTCCCTTTTATAATATGAAAGACTGAAGAACACAATTGTTATTTCAATATCACAAAACCAAAACATGTTGTGTAACTTTTCAACTCGTGTTTTAATATTGTGGACCGTGTAAATTAAGACATGTTGTGTAACTTTTCAACTCGTATTTTAGTATTGTGGACCCTGTAAATTAAGTTGATCCCAAACACCTTTTCAGGCTAGTTGCACAAAATTTGTGGATGAGTAATAAAGTTAGAAGAAACCAAATCTTGACTCGATGATTGGTCTGATTGGATGGTTATAATGGTCCAATGGTTTGAGACCATTGAATGAGGGTAGGGCATAGGCCCTAGGGTCATGTGAATGGAATCAATGGACTTGGTTTTCATTCGGAACCAGAAGAGATCCTAAGGCATGAACCTTGCTTTCATTACATTTTATTTCATATTCCACACTCCATTACCAAGTAGTTTTAATGTTTTATACGTCATAAACTCATAATCCGTAGTCATCTTTATTTGACATAAAAAATATGTATTTCAGTTTTATATGACAACGTTATTTATCGTGTACTACTATATTTAGTATATAAAATGACAATAACAAAGATGAAGTGAGAAAAATTTGGCGTCTTGAAGCAATATTTTTAGTCTGTTAACTCTATGGGATATTTTCGCGGTTGAAGATTCAATACTTTTAATGAAAACTCAAGTTCAATCTCTCCCGACCGTAACTTTGTAAAAGGCCCTTCAACTTGTAGCTTAAGACCATAACTTTGTAACCGGTATGAAAAACATGAAAACAAACTAAGTGGGTCGGGTACAAACTGTGGATTTTGAATTCGACTTGGTAATAAACCCGTAAAAGACTTTGCGGCTTCGAGTTGGGGATAAGATTAGAAGATACCCAACCTGGGTACCCTCTACCAAACCTGAAACGAAATCTGATTTTTACATATATAATATTGCATATGTAATTTCTTTAACTTGAAGACATATTTTAACTACTTTCATTTCTACAAACCGAAATCCAAAAATAACAAACGCTACCACATTACTTCGTTTGCTCCACTTTTTACAAAGTTTTATGGGTTTATTCCCCGGATATGATTCCCACTTTCATTAACCAAGGTTTTATTCCCTCAAAGGTTTCCTCCTCCACGATTCACCGCGGTACACCACCACCACTCACCTCCCTTTATATATTAAACCCAAAACTCCCAAAACCCCCCATTAAATCCCTTCATTCCCACCACATAATTAAAATCTCAATTCTCCACACAAAACAAAAAAATCCCTGAATTTTATTTCACTGATTTATAATCCCCTAACAATACCCACCTCATTTTTCTAACTGTTTGTCCAAAATAAAAAACCAACAACAACAATGGCAATAGCTTACAACCCACATTCCACCACGACCACCGCCGTGATGACATCATCACCACCACCTCCTCCGGTAACAATAACCCAAGACGAATTAAAAAAAATCGCCGCATACAAAGCTGTCGACTTTATTGAATCGGGTATGGTTGTCGGGCTCGGAACCGGGTCAACCGCAAAACATGCGGTGGACCGCATTGGTGAGCTTTTACAACAAGGGGTTTTAACAAACATTATTGGAATCCCAACATCAATGAGAACACATGAACAAGCTTTATTATTAAACATTCCTTTATCGGATCTTGAAACCCACCCGGTTCTTGATTTAGCCATTGATGGAGCTGATGAAGTTGACCCGGATTTGAATTTGGTTAAAGGACGTGGTGGGTCATTACTACGTGAGAAAATGATCGAATGTGCTTCGAAAAAATTCATTGTTATTGTCGATGAATCGAAAATTGTGGAACATATTGGTGGAAGTGGGTTAGGAATGCCTGTTGAAGTTGTACCATTTTGTTGGAAATTTACTGCACAAAGATGTGAATTGTTATTTAAAGAAAGTGAATGTGTTGCAAAGATTCGGACTTGTTTGAAAACTGGGGATGTTTTTGTGACCGATAATAACAATTATACAATTGATTTGTATTTCAAGAAAGAAATAAGGGATTTAAAGGCTGCAAGTGATGCAATGTTGAGGATTCCTGGTGTGGTTGATCATGGATTGTTTCTTGATATGGCTACTACCGTGATCGTTGCAGGCGATCACGGTGTTACTATGAAAAGTAAGCCTTGAGTTACAAAGATTAAAACTTTTTTGGATTTGGGTAGTTTTTAGGCATAAGAAATATAAGGACATGAAACAACGATGGTGTATTCTTTTACCCATTTTAAAGATATGATGTGACAATGTGACATGGGAAAGTTTTTAATTGTTATGTAGTTGCCGGTTTTATATGCTTTTGAGGATTTTTTGCCTCAAGATTTTGTTTTTGACCATTAGTTTCAATGTGAAATGTTTTGTTGAGGTTTGGTCCTGTGTTTTAAAAAATACGATTGATTATCTTGATGTTACTTGAATTATTTTCTTGGCTTATCATATTGACCTTTGTAAAGCCGATAAGCTCTACTTTACGGCTTATGAGTTTCTATAAGACAAATTGAAGTTAATAAGCTACTAGCAGTTAAAAATACGCTTACTAGCTTTTTAAAATTTACTTGAGCCGGGAAGCACAAAAGAGAAGTTAATCCAAACACTGCATTATCAGCAAAATTACAAGAAATGATCATGTGCAAAGAAGCTATTGAGGTACTTTTAGCTAGAAATAAGTTTGATTTGAGGGCTGATTGTGTGCAAAGACTGCATTTGGACCTCAAGATTTCATTTTGTGGTATCAGGATATCCTTTTGTTTTTAGATGCAAATTGCAGCCATTATGCACAATGAGATAAAATTGCTTTTTAACCGTGTACATTTGTTTGCTTTTCATGATCAAAAACCAAAGTGTCAGTGTAGCCAGTAGTATTAGAAAATAATACATCATAGAAATTACTATAGTCCACAGGTGAATGTAGTTTATGAGTTTGAGATGAAAGATGTTAAGGTATTTCAGTTTTTGTATCCCACATCTGCTGAGGGAACAAAATAGAAAAAGGGCTGGTCCCTATAAAATGAGAGGCCTAACACGTTAACAATCATACCTTTCTCGGCCTTTTGGCTAAGGTCAAGTATAGTATCCGTTCTTACCAGTTTAATATCTGATATGTGGGCCATTTGTGCACTCGATATTAATCTTATTTTTTATGGGGAAATGCCCATTACAATAGTTGCTATTGTGGTCTTTAAGAGTTGCCTTGGTGTTGCACTACAACTGAGGCCTGGCGCAACCCTCCAACTATAAGTTCGAGATTTTAAACTGATTGTAGGCTCTGAAAAGCCTCATCTCTATAGGGAGTTTTATGGGCCTTGTCTTGCATAGGTTTGATTTATCAGCAGTTTTGTTATTAGAGAACTAGTTTCTATGAACTTGAATAGGGATGTAGGAATTATTCTTTTAATAAAAAAGTTGTATATATTGGCATATGCACATCCACTATATTATGTTCCTGGAAAGGCCGAGGCACTAAAAACTTGCAGCAGATTTTTAGTTTAGTTTGAACTTTGAACAATAAAAATAATATGCAACAAGGTTTAGAAGAATCTTGAAAAGAACAATATAATTAAACGAAAATTACAAATAATTTTGTGTATAACTCAATGTGAAGAGCTGTGTGAATTAACTGACGTTTAACAAATGAATAAACAAGATAATATACACACAATTATTATTAACTAAGTACATATAATGTAATTAACTAACATTTAACAAATGAATAAACAGGACTGAATCACACTTTAAGTTTCAGTCATGCGTAATGCTAGCTTGTTCCAATAACCGTCTGTTTCTTCAACCTTTAATCCAAGCTAGGCATATTAGATTTAATGTTTTAGAATCGAAGCCAATATATACTATATATACCCATAAAGCCAACTAAGACTATAATTAACTATAATTGTAAATAGTTACAAAAAATACATATAATTTTGTGTATAACTCAATGTGTCGCAGAATTATAATTAACTTATTTGTGATGACATAGCAAGGTTTCCTGAATCTTTTCAAAAATATAAGGTCAAGAAGAGGATGCATATGCATGAAGTCAGATATTGAAATGTTTCAAAACACACTTATTAGGGAATATAAACTGACTATCCACCTTCTTATTTGATGGTATTTAGTTTCCATCAAAGAAAGCACATATGCAATTCAAATTCAAACAAGTAACTAAAAGAGCAAATCAATTGGTTTCAATTGTGAAGTTGTTGGAAAGCTGAAGAAGAGGCACAATCCATTGTTTGGAACCCAATTCTCTCCTTTTCCATATCATAAACAACTTCCACATTTTGTTGTTGAAAACTCCCAAAAACACCAGCTGGTCCATAATCCTCCTCATCCATACTCTGAAACAACAAACACTTGACTACAGTTGAGTTACGTGGTGCGCCCATTGCATAAAAGTTGTTCCCTTGAGGCAAAACTAGGCTCACATTGTTCATGAAATGAAACGTAATTGAAGGAAGGAGATGATCATCCACATCCATGATCATCACACCGTCTGTAACGTTGTTCATACATGGAACGCGATAACAAAGATCAAACCCCGTTCGAGTCTCCACTTCAGTAGCTCGAGGGTGGTTTATGGCAGATTCGAGCTCCAAGAGAAGTTGAGAGTAAAATGGTTGTGGTAAATGAGTGTATGTGGTTCCTGAATCTATTAGCATCCCCCCATTCCCAAATGAATCAAAGTCTCTCAAGTTGGTAGGAACTTGAACTTGAACTAATGAACCCGACCCAATTCTGAGGGTTATAGTTATGCCCTCTAACCCAATATAGTAGTAGTTCGGGTACATTGGGTTCTTTAACATTGGTGTGAATTGAAAATGTTCTTTTGATGAGATTGCAAGATCTCCAACAACTAGAGGGCTTGAAATATTTGGATTATTGGAAAATTTAAAAGCCAAGAAACAATGTGAAAAGCCCTGAAACCCTAATTGAGAAGGTAAAGAAAGCGAACCTTTTCCGAATCCCGCAATTCCAATGGGCTCTCTGTAAGTTGAACCAACACATCCAAATCCAAAATTGGTTACATCCCTAGTAACATCTTGGTTCGAACTTTCATGGACTCTTAGAGTATCTCTAGTTAGGGTTCCTGCAACAACCCCTTCGCCATATGTGTACACAAACGAAGGACATGGCCTTGAGCAAATGCCCTTAATTAGTGTACTCAGTGAGCACCCTGCAATATTACAAGGATCATAAGGGTTATCAGAGCTATGAACATCGATACAAAGCTGGCTAGTGCAAGAATCCCTGATGCTAGATGACGAATGTAAAGGTGAAAACTTGGAGATGGGCGAGTTATTTGTATAGTCTTCGCAATCAATGCAATTGAAAGAGAGATTTCCACAAGGTACCCAAGTGAGATCACTGCCAGTATCCATATACACTTGAATAACTTGTGGAGGTGAGCCTAGATTTAAAGAAATTATATAGCCATCTCTGATTTCTTTCAAGGGCTCTATCATGTCTAATGTTTGTGACCATTGGATTGAAACTTTAAGGTTTAAGGTTGTGGATTCTTTGGGGAGTTTAATGGTGGTCCTAGTATTAGTTAAACCTAGGACTAGAGAATTTGAGGTTTTTGGGTCTTGTCTTGCATGGGAATAGTTGGTAATGGAGCAAAGGGAAATGAAGAGAAACAAGTTGAAAATGGTATCAACCTTAAAGGAAGATGTCATGTTTAGATTTGATTTGGTATATAAGTGTATGTAAAAGAGCATGGTATATATAGACAAGAAAGAGATTTATTTACCTGCTGATTATGGGAGATCTAATCTTTATGATATGATAATAGGTCTGAACTACCTTCTACTGAGCAATATCGATCAAGAAGGTAGGATCTCCACATTTTACAAATCTCTACTTCACTTAATTTATTACTAAAAAAGTGTACATGTTTTATTTATTATATTTATTAATTGTGATATCTTTTGATAGGAAATAAGTCGGTTAGTTTGAACTTATTTTCATCAAGTTTTGAATCTTACTATTCTGACCAGGGCTGTCTCAGACATTTAGAGGCACTGAGCAAAAATTGTTTAATTTACGAAAATGATGTTCTCTACATAAAATGTCAAGTCGATTTTTAAGATTCAACGATAATGATTTTTAATTAATGACCCAGTTCAGAATAACTTATATTTCTTTCTCTAATAGTGTTATTGTGACGGTGTTGGTTTCTGACTCTTTTAGTGGAATTCATATAAGTTGGTTCAATGGCCACTATTAGACCTTGAATCGATCGTATATCCTTGTTTGAAATGTGTATCCATTCTAAATTTAGCTACTAACAAAAGTTCTATTGCTTTAAAATCACGGGGATTTCAATATCTTATGGTAATCATATATATTAAATTCATCACACTGTTTGGGATAAATTAGGAATCCCCCAAAATTCATAATACCTATAAGGTCGCTCACCCTTAAAAACAGCTTTGATTTGACTATTCTTATGGTCTCTTAATTCGTGATTAGTAAGTTCTTGAAAGTTTTACATCATATCACATAAGAGCTATGTTGAAAAAAATAATTTAACAAAACGAGTTAAAATCATAACCGGATGCATTTCAAAGGCCTAGTTTTCGTTAGGAACCCTGCCATAAACATTAACTCACGTACAAGACAATAGAACCTCTCCCTATGGGTCTGTGTTCTCCCGTTCTCCGGCTAAGGACGGCCGTCTTTGGCTGAACGTCATAGGCATGGTTATTTTATTGATTCCCGTTCTGCATGCTTCGTTCTCTGCTGGACGGAGTGATGACGGGAGGCGCAGGGTCCACTTGTTCCAACGGCATGCGACGGCACATACAATTTTTTTTTAATTTTCCTAATATTTTTTTCAATATATATATATAAATACAACTATCACCATTTTTCAAACACAACTCTCACAATCTCTACTTATGTCACACACAAATTATATCAAACAATTACCACTCTTTTTCACACACAATTTTCACTTTCTTTTTAATTAATATCACTACATCAACTATATATACATACAACCTATATAATTCAAACACTTTTTTTTACAAATCGTAAATGGATCATTTCCAAAATTCGGACGAAGATTCCGATATGGAAAATCTCAAAACAAGTATTGGTTGTTATAATCCGAATGATATGCTCGATATTCTTGAAACATTGGAACAAAATGAAGAAAACGTAACCGAAAGTTCTCGACCAACATTACGTAGAAGGCGAGTACATAGAGATCATCTTGGTGCCAACAAACGTTTGTGGTGCGACTACTTTTCTCAAAATCTAACATTCCCAGAAGATTACTTTCAAAGAAGATTTCAAATGAGCAAGTTATCGTTTCTCCGTATATGTCAAGGTATAACATGTTTCCATCAACTACTGTTACCTCCGTATTTTAGTTTTTATCATCAAAGGCACTATTGTACCGGTAAACTTGGTTTTAACATTTATCAAAAGGTGAGTTCCGCCATACGACAATTGGCATACGGTTCTGCCACCGATGCATTTGATGATTACTTACACATGGGTCAACAAACATCATACGATGAGTAATTGTATCGTTTTTATTATTATTAGTGTAACGTACTTTTTATTTAATTAATGTAATTTTTAATATTAGTGTAATGTACTTTATTATTATTATTATTGTGTTTTTAAAATTGAAAATATATTTGTATTAATAGTTAATAAATGACGTGGCGCTGAAAAGTTCAGCTCTTCAATCATTATAGGTTGTGTTTAGTTCTAGTTCAATTCTTTAATTCTTGTGATGATATAGTGTTACGGTGGCAATTGGTTCTCCACTTCTAGACTGTACTATAAGAAGTGGTTTAAGACACTATCAATTTAAGAACCATAGCTAGCTTGATTATACGATCAAAACATTTGTGTATAATATTTCTCCTTTTGAAACATCTCAAAAGTAAAAGGACTACCTAGTCAATATTGCATATTGCATATATAGTATATAATAAAGTTAAAAGACCAAGAATATACAACTAATACACTAATTAAACCCGGCAGTCTTTAATGCTTAAGAGATCAAGATTCCCTTTATGTGTTTTAAAATACTAATCCCTCCACTTGCTGAGATATATATGTTTATTGAATGTCATTTTAACATGCAATATGAAGACTTACACATTGGCACTTGCTTCTTTTGGAAATAAACGTTGTCCTATGATTGATCTTCGTGATCATGGCCAATCAGGAGTTAAGCCACTTTGTAAAATGGGGGTACTTGAAACTATTTGATTACATGGTTATGGAACATGACATCAAAAACATCTAAGCAAAAAAGGGAGTGGTTTAATAATCCCAGGATAAAGTATGAACTACTGTTTTCTTAATATATTTCAAGTTGGGAATGATTGTCCGCTTGTTGGTATCCTTTTGTTTATATCCATTTTAATGATTTTATGCTTGGATTTTTAGTTCTTTGCAAACTTAACAATTGCAATGACTACTTCGTTAAAACTTTTATCCGAATTAAGTGTAAACGCTATAAGGTAAATAAGGGAAGTAATTACATACAACTTAATTTATATGTGATGTTTATCTGAAATTAACTAATGTCTAATGGTATGATTTCAAATTGCAATCTTTAACTTTCTTTCCTTTGAAGCTATCGGTGACAAAATGAACGGGTAGAGTGGGTACGAGCTACAGGTTAAAATGGTCTCGGTTTATAATTGCAATCTTTAAAATGGTCTCGGACTATTTTAAAACTTAGTCAAAAAGTATTTTAATTGACAAAAATATCTCTAAACAAGTAATACATATTTTAATTTCCTTATGAATCTTCTATACAAATATTATTGAGAAGTTATAAATTATAAGTTATAAAAACAAAATAATTCATTATAAATTAAATATAGCATGTTCAAGGCCAACGGGAAACGAAAAGAAAATGTAATAACCAATATATAATATAAAATATAACATTACACAGACATACAATATAATACAACGTTATTTTAAATCTTAAATTCTTATAAAATATTTAGACTATAAGGCTTAATGTTTAAAAATTGAAAGATTGGATATTTCATTTATGCCCATTTAAATAATACATAAATATATAAATTAAAAGTCAAATCAATCTATACTTGGTTGCTTCTTTTAGTTTATACACTTTATAATTAGGGTAAATTAAAGTTCTTGCCCTTGTGGTCCTTCAGTTTCACACGCCTTATCTCTCGAAACTGGTTTTTGTAGTCCCTACTCCCATGGTTGCCATTTTTATAACAAATCAACCACTACCTCGTTAAAACTAACGAAATAACCATTGGATCATACAAAATGATCAAAATACCGTCATCTTCCTCAATAATCATAAAATAATAAAGAGGATAAAATTAGGACATCAATTTTCACGATTAACTCTAAAAGCTTTCACCTTAAACCCACTGACCTTTTACCTAATGAAGAATTGAACTACTCGTGACAATCAATCAAAATCAAATATCATCACCTGTAGAAGAATCTTTTTTAATTTCTTTCAGATTCTTTATATCTTGATGCAAGCATGCCATATTTGCTTCGTTTCTCTCCCTCATTTTCAAAATTAAATTCCCATCACTCTTAATTTATCGATAACACCCACCTCACATGAATGCAGAGTTTGTTTGAATCGGAAAGAAAACGAGCTGACGAATCTGAAAAGCGTCTCATGTTTCCCAACTTCGAGGTTGTTTCCTGTTTGGGTCCACCCACCGGCACCGTCTCCGTCTCTCTCCCTCTCTCAGATTCTCTCTAGAAACTAGGAAGAGAAACCGTGCCCCAAACCTCAAATCAAGATATGTTCATTATTACAATCATCAATTATATACCCTAAAAGCTTGCTGCCGGAATCTAAAAGCTTTGTCGCCGGAAACATACGATTTGAAGTTTAGAGCCGGAAACCTGCAACTTGACTGATCGGTGGGTCGCACTTCTTCCAAAACAACTATCTTGGGCTATTTGATCTTTCTTTTTTTTCTTTTCTTTGATAACGTTCATATCTTGAAGTGTTTGAAGCATTGCTAATGATTGCTTGAATCTGTTGTAATCGCACCCTCTTTTTCTTTGTTATAGAATGTTACAACAGCTGTAATGGAAAATTTGAACTGCTCGCTCCCTCTTTTTGTTTATTACGGAGTATTAGTGTATTACATTAGAATTGGAGGTAAATTGTAGGTGACAGCTGTGTGGTGTACGGGTAGAATTGGGGTAAATTGGTAAGGAAGACGAGGTTATTTCGATCATTTTGTATGATTTAGATTATTTCTTTAAATTTAATGAGGAATGGTTGATTTGTTACGAAAATAGTAATATGGGAGTAGAGACCGCAAAAAACGGTTTCGAGGGACGAGACATGTGAAACTGAAGAATCACAAGGACAAAGACTGTTATTTACTCTTATAATTATCTTTATTTTATTTGAAATATACAATAAATAATAATTAAAATATAATTATTATGATAATATAACGAAAGTTTATATTCATTATTATATTTCTATTCATAATCGTCGCATTGTACGAAACTCCGACTAATTATTTATTATACATAGTACTAGTGATAATAATACTAATGTTTAATTTCTAAATCCAAATAAATGTTTAAAGAAATGAAGAAAATCAATTACTGAGTATAAAATAAATTGAATCAAATCTAAAAATGGATATGAGAATTCTTGAAGTAGCAAAATAAATTTATTGAAAGAGTCCACAATCATCCCACTCTTCCAATTATCTATTGTGTTTTTCAACGAGTTGAAATATGTGACAACCACTTAATTATCTATTAGAACTCATAAATTATTTAAAATTTGTCCATTTCAACTCAAATGAAAAATCTACGCCACTTAAAACAACATAAACCTTATAAAAGAAATACCTAAATTCATCCAGTTTTGAATGTTTGAGTAAAAAGCGCTAGCACTATTTGAAGTCGTGGTTCAGAGAATTAGCAGAAATATTGCTTCACAACCATAACAAAAATCTGTACATACCACTAGCTATATGTTTGAGGGTCAAAAAAACAAAATGGTCCAAATGGGGTACATAAAGGACCTCACGAACTTGCCAAGATGATACAAAGGCTGGATCTTTCATATTTTTCTATAATTCTATTCGAACTTCAAAAAATTTACTCATTTCCCCTACTTAATCAGATGATTGTGCAAAACTGAAGCTCGAATCTCAGCTCCAGCTTCTCCTTTGCCTGAAATTTGTTTGGAAGAATTTAGACCTAATCTCCCCATCTAATCATGATTAATTAAATGTTCTTAAAAAAGTGGGGTTTGTAGAAATACTTCCGGTTCTTTTGTTGTGAACGCCACACGTATGCCACTGCCCCAAACAAACAGCTAGCCACTGCAATCGCCATAGCAGCCCCCACAGGCACCGCAAGTGCATTTCTTGAAGCCACCAAATCTTCTGAACTCATGCTGCTTTTTGGGTCATAATGGCTCATGGTCTCTGTGTCCTTATCCTTGTAACGATGCACGAGCATATTCCCATAGTAACTGATTAAAAACTTCAAGACCTCATCATGATCCCAATTGACAGTGCTGTTTTGTGTTTGATTTTTGTTAGTATAACAAGACGGGCAGAGCGGTTTTGGTGGCCAAATTATTTTCGGGAATTTGGGATCACCAGTTCCAAGAGATGCTTCGGTTTTCATTAGTCTCTCATTAACTTTGTTGTGTGCGGTCCACAACCAGAGGACAAACTCACGTGTTGTGTTGAATGGGGTAGAAACACTGCAGTGTGGAACGATTTTGTACAAGAAGTTGAAAGCAAGACAGAATTAATGAGAATGTGCACATATTAAATAAGACAAATTGCATAAAGAGGTAACCAACTTTGTCCAAATTCTATCAGTAAACCAATTTTTGCTTGTCAAGAGAAACCATAAAACTTTCAAGATTAGCAGATTTAGCTACCAAACTTTTAAAAACTTTGATTAGGTAACTGAAACCGATTACCAGTCTAAATTGATGATGTAGCAGGAGACATGTCACATGAAAACAAGCTAACTTAGGACATTAGTACATTACCTTCTATCATAATTTTGAATGTTACAAAGTTGGTTACCTAGAATAGAAATCTAACCAAAACTGGTTACCATTTTTTAAAATCAACATCAAAACATTCAAAAAACAATAAGCTAGAATACAGAAACATCATATAAAAAGTTTAAATAGTGATAATTACCTTGAGCACATGTCATAGAAATGTTGACGACACTCTTCACAAATAAAAAACTCGTGGATAAAATCACAGGTGGCTGTAAATGCCAGCTGGCTCTCTCCATTGTCCACTCTAACAGAGAGTGAATGTAACAGTACCCATAACCCACAACTGCAATGTCACAAAATATGTTTGAAAAAACATAATCAGAAGCAAATATAAGACGAAGCATAATAATAAATTGTCTACCTGAATCCCCTAGTATCATTCTTGCTGCCACGACAAAACATCTACATTTCAAAATCATGAACACTTTGTAAAGTTACAATACGTTGGGTGAATCATATGGCATTAGAACACATATCACATTATTATTTTACCCAATATCCACGAGGAACTTCTTTTCCACAAATCTGAAAGGTACGCAAAGCACCAAGTCTAGTGCTATTAGTTGGTTCATCTTTGTTCATTGATAGCATATTTAAAGGGTACAAATCATCAAAATTCACAAGAAGTTCGGCACAACCTTTTCTGCACCTGATTCCATAATTCCACAATCAACGATATAATGAAATAGCAAAATTATGAGGAAAACATGTGTACCAACCTTATGGATGGGTTATGTGCCACCATAACTTGCAAGAACTTTATAAATGTAGCCCGAGTATCCGGTGAGATCATCTATTAAATATCCACACAAAAAAACATATATATATATATATATATTTGAAACTCAGATATTACTTGTGGTGAGAAATACTTAAATAGTAAGAAAAAAAAAATGTTAACCTTATGTTCCAAAATGATGTCAAACGCAACAGTTGTGGCTTCTTCAACATCATATATAGTACGTGCAATCTAACACATTCTCAAACATTAGTCACTTCCTTAATTGTTAACAGAAAAAATAATAGTCATTATCATTGTTAACCTGTCCAGGGTCTGAGACATTTGACTGTAAAAGGTTATCATTTTCAAATTTCTCATCTTCCAAACCATACGAGCTAAAAAGAAAAACATAACACATAGTTACATCACATACATATATCAAACATTAACAATATTAAAAATCTCACCATACTACCTTCCCAATTGTGTGTTAATCCATGTCAGCAAGCGGTCAGCAGTCCTTCCATCTTCAATAGGATAAATTTCACTTTTTTCCTTTTTCCCATTCCAATGACCACCCACAAACTTAGAAGGCGGACCCCATAAGAGCATTGGGTAATAAGGAATAGAATACTTAACACAAAGCTTAACATTAATCTGTGCTGCCAAGAATGCATCGATCATAAATTAATTACTAAACTGTAAAATAATTATCATTTTCATAAGGATTAATACATAATGTAAGGTAATAATGTACCTTCTTAGCACAGTCTACTCTTGTCATTAATACAATCCCAGGATGAACTGCATTTGCTCCATTAAAAAGCCTTGCAACCTTTTCATATTGGGGCTGCACATTAAACAAATGACATACAAAAATAAAACAAAAGCAATCACCGCATGGATATGTATCCAACTTAACGTGCATTGTCATCATGTGTAACATATTTCCAAAATGTATTATGTATGTAACAGAATTTCAATGTTTACTATTGTATTTCTTCGGTGCTACATCATCAAGTAACCCATAAATTTTCAACTTTTGTAAGATTTTTACTAACTTGACAACTATATAAACCGCCAAATCATGATAACCGACGCTAAGTTGTCGGTTTACTGTCAGATACAAGATTTGAAAGTGTCCTAAACACATAATACCTTACAATATGCGATAAGTTGTACACATTTTCTGTAAATTTAGCCAAACAATAACTATACAACAAACATGCAAACTACTAGTACAAAAATTAAAAGAGAAATACCTTATAGTTTCTACAAGCAGGGCACCTGCCAAATAATAATAAAGAGTAATAGCATTTTTAATAATAATCGTGTAAGCTCAAATTTATATAAACCCTAGAAATAGAAATATTACCAGTGAGCATAGAATTCAACAATGACAAAAGACGCTGGGGTTTCTTTGAGAACTGAATCGAAATTTGTGGCGTTTAAATCAACCACAAAATTGGACTGATCGATATCACGTTTGATTGCACGTAATATCGAACGTGATCCTATCGTCGAGAAATTGGGGAAAGTTGATGATGATGATGATGATGATGATGATGATGATGATGATGAGGATATGAGGGTGACTAGAATTACGAGACTGGTTAGTAATTTAAACATTGAATTTGTGATGTATATTTATATTTATAAATATAAATATAAATATAAATATATATTGTATGTATATATGGTCACCGGCGGAGAACGACGGAGGTTAGACCACCGGCGATGATTAAGAATGTTGATTGATGGGTGGTAGTAGTGGAGGATGCATACATGATTTTGGGGCAATTCCTTTTGACAAACCTTTGTAAATCATTTTGTACTATTGTTAATTTTTATTTTTTCTCAAATATAGTTTTGTACAACCATATTTTATATTTAACTTGTAGACATAATAATGTTTTAGATTTTGTTAAAACGGCTATGGTTAATCACTTAATTCCAACATATTTACTAAAATAGTGATCGCAAAAATAGTTTTTATCGTTAAAAGTTAACTATTTGTCTATAAATAGTTGATATTTTTTATGAGAATTCTACAGTTACTTTAATCATACATGGGTTTAATATATAAATTTTTGATACTTATGAAATTCAATTATCTGTAATTCTATATTAATATATAAAATATCTTGTTATTTTTTATATATATAATTTTAAAATTAATAGTATATAATATATTTTGGTGTTTTATAAAAATCTCTTAAAATTAATATTTAACATTTTTAAATATAACTTATGTAATTTTTATTTAATATTAATTTTATCATATTCATAAGTAAATTCTTAATTTTATATACGAGTAAACTACCGTTATTCAGTCATCATTATAAATAATTTGTGAAGAACAAATATGATATACGACTATCACTGACTCGTAATATATAATAAAACATTGTATTCCGCTGCATAATACATGTATTACACTATCCTTTTTTACATATTATACATGAACTCAAAGTGACTTATGTGAACGAAAAAGTGTCTATACAATAACTAAATGCAATATTTTTCATACACTTTCCATGTTTAATTTAAATTACTAATTTCAGTCGGATCGTTGATCGTTAATTTGATAACTATGTCTGAAAATTGGTTTATTTTGGAACGGAATCTTCCCGGTTCCGATTCAACCGATAGAATCAGACAAGTCATACCGGTTTTCAAAACCTTGAGCTACTTTCATCATAAATTTATAGCATCTTAAATTCATTATTTATTCTTCAATAAACTGTTGTACAATGTTTTGTTCTTTTGGCCTTGAGTAGGGACACTTTGTTCATTCCTAAAGAAATTATCAGGATTGACAACAGTTTTAATCTTCACTAATCTTTCAAAGTTCCTTTAAAATACTTCTCCCCATAGACCTTCCCAGAATTAAAACCATCACCCGAGTTCACACCAATATCAAAATCTCTATATTTGAGATATACTCCTCTCGGATTTTTGGATACGTAAGTCGTCATAATTTCATACATAGCCTTTGCTTGATTTAAATAAATATCAGTCGATTTCGGATCTTCCCAATTCAACGAATACTGAATCTTAAACAAGTTCCCTGCAAGGGGTGGAAACGGTGTTGCATTCGCAGGAACTTCACTCATTCTCCCACCATACGGATACAAAGCTAGTCCTGTTGGAATTAATCTGAATACTATAGAAGGGTATTTATGTCATTATGTTGTTTGTTGATAGAGTTAGCAAGACTTGGCCATGATGCAGCCATGATCTGCATTTTCTCAACAAACAGTTAGTTAGGTCCTTAGTTTATGCTTTAGTTTTAGTATTTAAACATGTAAGAGTCGTAGATTTATGTGTGGCAACTATCTCAAATTTTAATCATGGAATCAGATGTGTTCTTGCTCCACCATGTTCATTGTTTGTTATCCTTTTTCTTGTGTTGTAATAACTCTCTTGCTGTTCAGTTTTACGCGTCCAACCTTGTTTTGGTATCGGAGTTTGTACGTACTCCGACTTTCGTTTTATATATCTGACATTGACTGGGAGTCGGTCCAGAAGGGTCTCCGGTTTCATTTTGTTGTAATCAATGTTGGCCCAGAAAAGTGTGGCTTGAAGCCAACTTACTTCTAATCAGACTTTTTTTTTTAAACCCAAATCCTGGAAATGTTTTGCTCATTAAACCTAATAATCTGTTAGAATCACCTAAAAAAAGACATAAATGTAACCCGAACTGTGCTTTTTTTTTTCTTTTTCTGTAATCGGTTGCATTAAAACTCTAATGAATAACTCGGGGTTGACCGTAGGCATTATCGATTGCCATTTAACAATGGCGTCGATCACATTTTGTTCCACTTTTTTATCTAGCTACCCGAAAAATGGTGGTAATTATTCTTCGTACCCCCCCCCCCCCCCCCCCCCCCAAAAAAAAAGATCATCACCCATTGCTTTTCTAAACCTTACTGTCAACATCGACAATTTTGGCATCAATCGCATGATCAACGGATAACCAGTATTTTCACATCATGGTGCCATAACCCCCACCGCTTATATGACCGCCAATACCGAGTGTCATACATGCCCCGGCGGAGTCCATGCACCTTACTCTTTTCCCATATTTGATAATATAGTTCGCCTAAGAGAGCTCCACCACGAATTTTTATATGGACACTGAGTTTCTTGGCACAGAGGACGGTGGCTTGCCCGTGATTTTCCTTGGGTGGAGCAACAATGATTGCGGGTTCGGATGTTGAAGTGGTGTTGTAAGGACGGTTTTTGATGTGATCTTGTAGGGTTTTTGTGTATGCCGAAGAGTTGACGGTCAGGCTATAAACTATAGAAGAGAATGTTGGGTCAGGTTGAGGTGATTGTGTTGGGAGGCATTCGAGGAAGGACTTATAATTGAATTAAGATCAGAGAAACCTAGTCCCTTTGGAGCATGAGGGTCCGGATCCTGGCCCTTTAGGAGTCGAAGGTCCAAGTCCCTTAGGAGTAGGGGGACCAGGTCCGATCCTTTAGGAGCAGAAGATCTAGCTCCATTTGAGATAGAAAATGAGCAAACAAAGAACATCAGTGACAAAAGCATAATCCAAGACATAGATGACATGTTTTGCTGTGTTTTAGAAATAAATCATTGTCATAAATTTTTTAGTGGTGACCAAATATATATACTCGCCGTTGATGTCAAGTATAACTCATGAAGCAACATGGGTAGAAATGTCATTTACTACGTACCAAATTCTTTACAAATTAACAATTGCAATGACTTTTGTTTTATATTATGAATCCTCTATGTCAAATTATTAACAAAGTTACGTTTTTGGTTATTTACGTCCATAGAAATTACAAAGTAGTATAGAAAATAATCCGGCATTTAGTGGTGTTTGGAAAACGTGATTGAAAAGTGTTTGGCCCACGTTTGGTAAACTTAACGTTAATGTAAACTACTCCCTCGATCCGTACTACAGAACTTATCCCCCAATATTTTTATTTTATTTTAAGATAAGTTACCAATATTTTAAGACTTAACATACAATAAAAATGGTAAAATAGAAACTTCATCATGTTATTATCTATCGTTATTTTTTCAATGAGACAATAATTTTTTATGACAGGCAAATATAGTAATGTGTACAAAACAATTAGTTCGAGTATAATGGCTTTTGTTGTAGGAAAAAAGAGTTGAAAGCCTAAAGCTATTATTTATACTTGCTCTCTCCAAGGAGTGGACGTAAAAACGTTTGACCGGGTCTAGTTTTCTTTTCACCCCAATAGTGACTAACTCCTTAATGTTACGAGCCGCTTACGCTAACTCAAGCAGGCATCTAAGGCAGATGAACCGAGCGGTGCTATTCATGTGCTCTGTCGATTTCATAAGCTCTCGAGCCTTTGTGACTTTATCTTCACACAATAAAATTTTATTTATTTAGTTTTCAAAATACTACAATAAAGTTCCTTTCCCAAGAAAATTCAGATTTTTTTTCTTTTTATGTATGTCAACTGATAGTAAACTGTTACGATGGATATCCGTCGCTAAAGGACCGTAAGAAATACATCACCACTGTGACGAAATAATCCATGTGAATCTCTAGCTACGTTTGCTTTTACTGACAAATTTCTCACAGAATTTTAAAAATTAAGTTTCCGGCCATTTATGCGTAGATAACTTTTTTCCTCGTAGGTTTATTTTGAAAGATGAATACGATTAGTTACTGATTAATGATGCATGGGCTACGAGAGTATTTAACTGGTCCGAACACCATAAACATTCGTAAAGAAAGGAAAAAACGGAATACAAGATTCTAGTTATCAAAAAGTTTGGTATTTGGTCCACGAGAAGCCCACTAATTAAGTAGCCTCCCGGCCCAATTAACTTCCTATAACATTTAGTAAGGTGAAGTTTATTTATTGTACATCAAAAGATTCAAAACTCCATAACATACAGGTGACTCAAGGGTAAGTTAGTGAACAAGTGTTTTAGGCTCTCAATTTTTATAAGACTCTTAAAATTTTGATGTCACGTATTAGATATATAATAACTACAACAATCTTCAAGATATTTAAGCCTTCAAGGCTTCAATAAATATAATGTCAAAGAGATTAGATCCACTATATGTGAAAAAACGATATTGGAAAACCTCAAAAGAGTTCAAGTCTATAATATTAAGCCAATTTTATGTGAAAAAGTGACTAGACTTACTTTTTGTCACTTAGTTATAAGTGATTTAGTCTAAAAAATTTTGATGTTCTATTTGCGTGTCTTTAATTTCAATATTTGTTTTAAATTAGCTATCAGTAACGTGATTTTCTCATAATCTTGGTGTTTCCCAATTAAATTCCCCAATCATATTTTCACACATAATCATTCATCGCATTGCTCAGATAACCAACTCAATTATTTCAAACATGACTCGATTTAGTGGATGACTTAGTTTGAATTGCATAGTGAGTTAATCTAATCTTTTACTTAGTATATAGTTGTTAAGTGTCACATACAACTCAACATTAAGTATATATGTAATGTTTTTGAAGACGAAAGTAAGACACTATGATATCAATGCAACTAAATTTAGTAAACTATTCATAGGTTACACATAAAAATATTGTTACAATTTATATTACAAGCTAAAAACTTCGATCATACCTTTATATAAATTAAGAGTGAAAAAATGTAAATCCTTAAATCAATAATTATTTGATAACTTGATTCTTTTAAAAACTCTAAAACTTTATATTTATATAAGTGAAAGATTAGATACGATTTTTTTTTAAATAACACTTAGTTTTAGTAGATTTTTTATTCCTTTTTGTTATATATAGGTACTAAATTAGTAACAAACTTATAAAGTCGACATACTATATCACAACGAAATGGATGTATTGACTTTTTTAAAAATAGATTCTTGTTATTAAACAAAATTTTATTGAATTTGCAACACAATAAGGTAGAAAAATCGCAATTATATCAAATCATTAAAACCTCACATTTTAGATTCGCTTTAGACCTTATAAAATCTTGAGCCGCTTCTTCCATAACATTTATCAAATTTACATATCATTATTCAACGTAAAACAATCATAACTAAAGTTCCAATGAGTGTCTTAAAATAATTTCTAAGAAAAATACATAAAAATAATGATAAGAATAATCAAAAAATAAACGAGAGAAATATGTGTTTCGAATTTTTATTGTATTCTTGACTTTTTCAATTCATGACGTAAGTAATGACATCTCAACTTGTGAGTTGTGATTCTTCCGATTGTCCCATGATTCCCGAAAGTTGCGCTCCGTGTTTTAAAGTAAAGATATTGATATTGATATCGATATCGAGATATAATCAATTTTATTTTATCCTATTAATAAATATAAAATTATTAATTAATCAACTTGAGATTTAGTTAATCCCGCCAACTTGATTAAGTTATTATAAGCTTTTACAATAAAAACAAAATGAAAAGCTAAGTCAACCTGCCCGATTATGAATTGGTATAGAAATTGAGTTTATGTACTAGATGACTAGGTGCAATATGATTATATTTGGAATCTATTAGCCATTTGTATAATTTTTCTCTGTCGAGATCACGTTCGTTATTATTTTGAAGAAAATTCAGTATGTTATAAGTTGACCTAAAAGCCCTTCAAACTGAAATCAACCTGTAAATCCGTCAACATGTTTGGCCCGTTTTAATACAGGTTAAACGAATGGTATCGTGGTTAGGGTTTAAGTTCCCAGCCCATGTTTCGTAGTCAGATCGTGTCCAAATGAAATAATATCAATCTGCTGATTCAAGCCAAATTACTACTCCGTTCACAACCATTTACTATACAACTTTTAAATAGGTTAACATTTACACACATTGGCTGTAAAAAATTTTCAACACGTTGAGAATTTGCAACAAATTAGTCTACGGGAAAGAGTTGATTGTTAGTGTGAACAGCTCAAATGAAGAGAAAGATGAGAAAAGCTACGATTATATTTATTAGGGGGGAAAATAGCATGATCGGAAAGTCAAAACAAGAAGTTTACGTTGACAATAATAATCAGATGATTAACATGAATTATTCCCAATCCATAAATGATTGATTCCTAAATCACACCTTCCACCACAATTCACAAAGTCAATAAAAATATAGGGATGAGTTCTTTTGATTATAGCTTTTTTAAAAGAATGAAATAATTTAACGAGAGGTTATAAATGTGTTCGATTAGATTATTTCAAATTGAATGATCTATTTCCCTATCGCGTAATTATTTATTCATATGATCATGTACTGTCACCCTCTCCGACCACAAATGTCGAGGAAGATAATTTGGGTTTCGGATCTAGTCTTCCTCTAGTTGACATATATTGCGTATGTTATTTTCGATTATCATGTTGTGCAAAATTACACACGTATGCATGATTTTTCTTATTTTGTTGATAATATAATCTTGTCAGATTTTTAAGTATTGCGTTTGAAAAAAATGGTAATTTTATGTATATATAAGGTGATTGGAATTGAAAAAAAGGTATTATAAAATATTAATTTTTGGCCGTTGGATTTTTTAAAGAATGTTTGGATTTTTATTTTTTTGCGATTGTTTGTACAAAATTAGGCCCACCTTCACGTTTTTGTTCCGTCTCTACAAGGACGGCACCCAAAGACAACTTCATGCCTATAGCAAGAAGAGGAGAACAACCATTTTTGACCCTATGATGGAAAATGACATGCACCATAAAGACCGGTCTCAGAGGATTGAAAATATATAGACAATGATAAACCATATAAATAAAAACATTGGTTCTTTTCGTTAGTTGTTTTTTAGAGTGTGTTACGTAGAGTTAAGCTTATTTGTTGGTGCTCGCAGTTAGGTGCAGCTTAAACGTACGTAACCAACTTCTTAACTTGTTGGTTTTGTTTGCGACTGTTCAGCCTGTACATTGATCTAGTTATGAATTTGTCTTTCTGTTTTTATTGAATTAGATTTTGACCCTTTCAAAAAAAACTAAAACAATCAAGATCTTGACTCATTCGTATATGGCGGATTTGGATGAAATAAGTGCTCCATCCAAAATTCAGATTCAGAATAATAATAATAATAATAATAATAATAATAATAATAATAATAGTAATAATAATAATAATAGTAATAATAATAATAATAATAATAATAAGTCACAATATCTTCATTAATGTAACAAATTTTTCCAGTGAAACACATTAAAATATTCGCGGTCATCCGTTTTATTTTGACAATAACAAATTTATTTTATTTTTTGGTTTTACTTTAATTAGAACGTAAAGTTGACTTAATATTATATCCATATTTAAGGTTTCTGCAGGTTCTTGTATAATTCGTTTTTTGGTATCATATCCATATCTGAACTTATTATTATTTTAAAAAGAGCGAAAATTAATGAAAATTTTGATATGATCCACATTCCATTAGAGATTGGGTACGAAATAGTCAACTCCCAAAAGGTCACAAATTAATGGACCACCTGGTTTACATTATGTTGCTGTAGTTATTGGCCGATTTATCGTATGAAATTGGCTTGGCAATCATGGGCGGGCGCCGGCCCATTTATTTTAAAGTGCAACCCGCTTGGCTACATTTGGACCTGTTGACTAACTTAATTAGTTGGCCAAAATTTTGAAGTTTTACCATTTTGTCACGTTGATTATAAACAGTGGTGTTGGGTTAAACAAACTTATGTTAATTTCCAAAGCAAATAATTCATATAAAACAAACGTTATAGAATCTTTTAAATCTTCTTTTCAATAATTTTCATGTAGTATGCGAAAAAGATAAAGAATATATTAATTACGTAGTATTATTTATAATTTTATATGCACTTAAATATACTAATAAAATCACTAGGTGCTGTATAGTATATCTTGTTTTGATCGAAAATTCTCTAACTATACACTATTATTATAAATATCAATGGCAATCAATAGACCTATTGTATAACACAACAATATCTTCATGTCTTCAGTTATCCTTTTTTCACTTACATTCTTCCTTTGTTCTTGTTTTACCCTTTCAAATGGAGCTAACAATCCTAGCTTAATCTATGGATCTTTTCTAAAATGTTTATCGACCAAGTCAGCTCAACCCGACCCGTCATTATCCAACATTGTGTATGGGTTCGCAGCGAACTCCTCTGCTTATACCGCTGTCCTACAAGCTTACATCAAAAACCGCCGTTTCAACACCACTTCAACACCTAAACCAGCCATCATCATCACCCCGAAAAAAGAATCCCACGTCCAATCCGCTGTCCTATGCGCCAAAAAACTCGGTGTCCAAATCAAGATTCGTAGTGGCGGACACGATTACGAAGGAATCTCGTACATCTCATCCGAAAAACAGTTCATCATACTTGACATGTTTAATCTTCGTACAGTTAACGTTGACATCGCCACTGAAACCGCTATTGTCCAAGCGGGAGCTCAGTTGGGCGAACTATACTACCGAATTTGGGAAAAGAGTAAGGTGCATGGGTTCCCAGCTGGAGTGTGCCCGACAGTCGGTGTTGGTGGACATCTAAGTGGTGGTGGTTATGGCACCATGCTTCGAAAATACGGGTTATCAGTTGATCATGTAATTGATGCCCGTATTGTTGATGTAGATGGCAATATTTTGGACCGAAAAGGAATGGGTGAAGATCTCTTTTGGGCCATACGTGGCGGTGGTGGCGCTAGTTTTGGTGTTATTTTATCGTACACCGTGAAACTAGTCAAGGTACCTGTGGTTAATACTGTTTTCCGGATAATGAAAACAGTAGAAGAAAATGCAACGGACCTCGTTTATAAATGGCAGACTGTTATCCCGGCCATTGATAATGATTTGTTTGTTAGATTATTATTACAACCGGTGACAATTAATAACAGGAAAACAGTTCGGGCTTCATTTATAGCACATTTCTTAGGTGATTCCGAAAGATTGTTAGCCCTAATGAACAAAAACTTCCCGGAATTGGGCTTACGAAAAGAGGATTGTATTGAGGTAAGTTGGATACAATCAGTACTTTATTGGGCTAACTTCGAGTTAAACACGACGAAGCCAGAGATTCTCCTAGATCGACATTCAGACAATGTGAACTTTCTAAAACGAAAGTCTGACTACATACAAACCCCGATATCAAAACCAGGGTTTAAGTCCATATTCAACAAGTTAGTTGAATTAGGTAAAGTTGGTTTTGTTTTTAACCCATATGGTGGGAGAATGAATGAAGTTGCATCAGACGCAACTCCATTTCCTCACCGAGCTGGAAACTTGTACAAGATCCAGTACTCGGTGAATTGGAATGATGAGGATCCAAAACTTACGAAAAACTACTTGAACGAAAGTAGGGTTTTGTATAACTTCATGACTAATTATGTATCGAAGAATCCAAGAGGTGCATTTTTGAACTACAGAGATTTGGATATTGGTGTGATGACCGGAACGGGTACCGGTTACAAATCTGGCAAGGTTTATGGGGACAAGTATTTCATGGGGAATTTTGATAGATTGGTGAAGGTGAAAACTATGGTTGATCCTAATAATTTTTTTAGGAATGAACAAAGTATACCTATTCTTCCTAAAAAAAGTATAGGCAAGTCTAGGAAAGTGCCAACATAAGTTTTGAATCCATATATTTCTAATTTTGTTTGTCCATTTTTACCGGCCAATTTATTATTTTATGGACCAGTGTTTTTTTAGTATATATGGCAAATGAATCTGATGGGCGCCATGTGTGGCTGCATGGTTTAAACTCGGATAGAAAATTTAAGTTTACCTAATCTAAGTACACGTATATTACACTACATTGTCGATTAAAATTATATTACTTATGAGCTTATATAATTATTAATAACATTAATTAATTATAATTATAATATTCGTTAGAATATATATCTTCTGTTAACAATTATCCCACCAACTTCATATCGTCTGATTAACCTTGTTATATGAGAATTTATCAAATCTCAAATTATATATTATATTTATATAATATAATATAATAAATAATCGACGATTTTTATGATTTTATCCAATGGTTACTTGATAACATGCACTGACATATAGCGCTTGGCTTCAGCCACAGCCACATAAATATTACACTTTTTTCTTTGTGGATTTAATTGTGATAACATTTGTCATCATAAGCTATGATGTTGACAACAACTAAAAAACAATACATAAGTTGGAAGAATTTTCTGTATATATTTTCTTTGACAATTGACATGTATATCTTACTTAGACTTGATCAACTTTCTTCAATTCGGCCGATTTTAGACGGGCATTCTTACTGTAGAACGATGTGGTTGCGATGAGTTGAATTTCGATCATGCTTTTCTATTTGTTTATCATAATTCACGTAATGAAATGACGTATAAGTTTAACAACTTCTTATCATATTATTCTTCGTTAGAACCCGCTGTCAAAATTGACTCTATCATACTCTCTCCGACTAGAATTTTATTTTCATATTCCTGTTTTTAGTTTTCAGGGTTGATTCATGCAAGGAGGATTAGTTATTAGAAAAATAAGAGAAGGTTATTTCAACTATTAAATTAGGTAGGGTAAGTAAATCAATGACTAATATTTAGACGGTAATATTTTTATAATTAAATGAAACTACAATGACAGTTAACAAAAAGAAAATTAAATAGATCTAAAAATCACATCTATTTGCCTCAAATTACACATTCTTGCTCAAATACCTTTTCTATATCTCCAACGATCGGAGAAAGATTACCTATAGATATTTTTAGTCAAATTGCCACCGTATACACCTTCATTTCACGGTCAACATCATTGTCATCGATCGCCTCCATCCCCACTGATTAAAGTCAATGAAGATAAAACAAATCGAAATTGAAAAACACATACAAAAAATTAGTTTCATTCAACACCATTGTTATCTTTCTATTCCTTCTTCATTTTATTTTCTAATTGTTTTAACTTCTCATCTCAAAATCTTTTAAAAAAAAATAATAATAAAAAAAAAATAATAATAATAATAATAATAAACACATGTTTATAATATTGCATACAATGTGTTTGGTGAAATGTCTCAATGATATTTTGTTTGTAAAATGAGACTTTGATTCAACTATCTCACACTTCATATTCGTATTCATCATATTTTTTGATTTTGACAAGTTTTCATCATAAATCTTAAAACAAAAGAAGTACTTACAAAAATGCACACAAGATGTAGTCTTTGATAAAACTTGTCAAAGAGATTTTGTTTGTAGAACTAAACTACGATGCACTGACTTTGTAACTATGAACATGAGGAATCATTGTGTTGTTATGTAATTAAAACCAATATACACGTGTGTTAATTGTATATTTTGATGTATCATTTTGTAACTATACAAAATTGTTGGGCTTAAAATCAACTAAGTATAATATGTTAATATATATCTAAGTGTAAACTCGATGCGTAGATCATATGTATTACTCCAACGAATAAAAGGAGGAAGTAACATTCCATCCTTAAGTATTTACTCTATGGTTATTAGTAAACAATCATGACCAGCGAGTAATACTTTATGTCAGTATGTCTAGAAGAAAGCAAAACTTCAAGGAAGTCGAAAATGAATTTGAAGATACATCTTGTCATCACTGAGTGGAACATCAACCAATATACAAGATCTTGTTTACCAGAGACCAGCGACCGATGACATCTAAAAAATGTGTCACTCATCCATGTCATTTACTCAAGACATTCATATATTCTGAAATATCTAAGTTGAAATTCGAGCAGGACTTTTGCTAAAAGTAAATAAGCATCAAAACGCTTATTGAAGTAAAAGTACAAAATGACACTGCAAAAGGTATGAACAGTTTCAACACTATTTATACATTTTTCATTTTGTGTAAAGTTACAAGCATTACATTTAATGAAGTATATAATTTACCCATATGAATGCAATACGTCAAAAGCACAAAGATAACTTTACAAACATTCATTGGCTATAAAAGATAATGTTTGTCCGAAGTAAATGACATCATTTACTACACTCGTATTTATTGTATTACATTTATTAGTGCATTTACTCTCATTAAACACTTACAGTGAGCTTCATGTTCATATTCAAACACTTAATTTGGTTAGTGTTTGCTTAGCAGAGTTTTTTAGTGAGGAAACAATTTTTTATTTCAATAGAAATAGTTAAAGTTAGTCTACGTTTAATCTTATTCCACAAGTATATCTTGTAATTCTTTGATTAAAAATTAATAAAGATATTACACTATTAAAAACTAAATTGTATTGTTATTTTGATTTGATCATAAACCGTGAAAACATTTATTGTCCTAAAATAACAACTTTGTGAATTGCTTGTCTGCTATATAACATCTGTTTATATATAAGCTAAGCATAGTTGTAAAGCCAATATTAAGCAAATACATTTTAAGTAATTAATATTAGTGATATGGAGGAACATTAACATAATATCTCGGTGATGCAACTAGCATTTAACATGTAACCATATCATATTATTAACATCCGTGATAAATGTTTAATTTAAAATCATACTTTATTAGAATTTATAGTTGTACTATAAAAGTATAACTATAATATACCATATTTAAATATAATTACCATGTTTACGTATAATTTATAAGTTAGTACATCTTAACTTAAAAAATTGGTGCATCAATATTAAAATTCAGTACATTATAATTTTAAAAGTTAATACATCACAACCTTCAAATATAAAGAAGGTTATAATGTGCACGACGTCAATGAAGAAATCATCATCGATTTCATTAAAAAGCATGTAAATAACATGTGGCATATTTCTCTTGATCTCTCTCCTTTTCTAGGTTAAAGAGCAATCTCTCATAAATCTCACTCTTATTTAATCTAAGACGTAACAACCTCTTAGAAATTTAAATTCTAAAATTTTACTTCTATCTTTGTTTAAAAATGTTACAAAAGTGTTTGGTGATTACAAATTTAATTATTCAAAAAGGAACAATAACACATTTATAGACCGTGTTTTATTTACTTAATGAGTGAATAACTATTTAGATACAAAATTAGTATTTTTATCGCTCACCTATATATATTACGTGTAATGTATCGGTAAAAGTTTAATAATTTCATATTAATTCGATATACATTATTTTTCTAAAATATTTTAAAAATAAAAAACTACATTACAATACACGAAGAATACTGTTTTATAAGTGGAAAAATTACTTTTTAAATCCAAAGATTAAATTAAATGTCATATATTAATTAGTTTATGGTTTAATAATAGTTGTATTAATTAGAATTTAATAATTAATAGTTAGGGGTATGTTAATTAAATGTCATATATTAATTAGTTGATGATTTAATAATGTTTGTATTAATGAAAATTTAATCTATACTCCCTTATAAAGCATTTTCACTTTTTAGCTTAAAAGCTGAAATTTGAAAGATTGGAAATATCAATTTTACCCCTAATAACTCAACTAATATGTCAAATCTATTAAATTCATTATTCAATCAATAAAAATGGAAAGTATATAATATCCTACACAAAATACTCATCTATCACAATTAAAAAGTCAAACATAGTTAATAACATTTAAAACTTCTTTTCAAAATTAACTGATACCTTATTAAATATGCAGTTGAATGATATTATCGTCGCCGCCGCATTACGCAGGTACTAGACTATAATTAATAATTAGGAGTATGTTAGTCATATCTATGTATTTTTTTAAAAAAATCTCTTAGTAATTGTAAGGGCAAATTAGTAAATTATATATATTTTTTCAAAAAACCCATAAAAATACATTATATATTAATAATAGATATATACCTCTCATTCTTTATAAACATTTAAATGAGTTTCTAATCTACTTACCTTGACTTGTTTATTGATGAAATCATACTTCTATTATTTTTATGATTAACGGACTCAACTTCAATATTCATGTAAATCGGATCTCGTTTAATGTAACTTCTATCCATTATCCTAAAGTACTTGCAAAATCTAAAATGGAAATTACATTTAAAGAATAGAACAATATCTCTAAAATAAATAAATTTGAAATATTATTTTAAATCTTAAATGAAATGAATTGTAAGCAGAAACTGGTAACTATCTTTATCTTTCTATTTCTATAATAAATACTGCACCTGTAAAAGTCAATGAAAAACATTAATACTATACATTGAAACTTTCTTATAGTCATCCGAAATTGCATTTAAAAACTTAACATAAACAAATAATTATAATATTATACTCCATATTTTATAGAATGGACCTTAGGATCAACTAAATGTTCAAATCTTGCACTATATTTGTAAAATATACTCGAGCTTTAAATATAAAACAAAAACAAAATTCTTTTCTAAACACTATAGCTAAAATTCTTTCACCAACACAAAGGAGACTAAGAAAACAAGTCACTAAGTTCCAAATATCACGAGCCACTTTCCACAACCCTTTACAAATTTGCAAACGAGAAACTTCCACGTTTCACCGTCCTCCACGACCGACGACCTTTTAAAAATCAACACCAAAACCTTCAAACACACACTCCATGTGTTGCCCGACAAAATAAGTTATAGTTCTTGCATAAACGCGCAAACATAGATCTACACTATAAATACACTCTTTCTATTCCTCATAAAAAAATATCAATAAAACTAATAATGAAAACATCATCAAATATGCTTTCCCTATTAATCACTCTTTTATTTTTCACATGCTCAAAAGCAGCTATGAATCCTGATTCGGTATATCAATCATTTCTCGAATGTTTACCCTTAAACTCACCGGAATCTGCTGAGGAACTCTCCGCGGTTGTATACAGCTCCACCTCAAACACCACAACATACAAAACCGTACTCCAAGAGTACATAAAAAACGAACGATTTAACACCACCACAACACCAAAACCGTCGGTTATCATAACCCCAACAACCGAATCTCAAGTGCAAGCCGCGGTTCTATGCGCGAAAAAAGCCGGTGTCCAAATTAAAATTCGTAGTGGCGGACATGACTACGAAGGAATATCGTATATTTCATCCGAACCGGATTTTATCGTACTTGACATGTTTAACTTTCGGTCGATAAATGTTAATGTCGCGGACGAAACTGCGGTTGTGGGCGCGGGCGCGCAGTTGGGTGAACTTTATTATAGAATTTATGAAAAAAGTAAAGTTCTCGGGTTCCCTGCGGGAGTTTGTCAGACAGTTGGTGTCGGAGGGCATTTAAGTGGCGGCGGTTACGGGACTATGCTGCGAAAATATGGGTTGGCAGTTGATCACGTGATTGATGCAAAAATTGTTGATGTTACTGGCCAGGTTTTGGATCGGAAATCCATGGGTGAGGATCTTTTTTGGGCAATACGAGGTGGCGGTGGCGCTAGTTTTGGTGTTATTTTGTCGTATACTGTGAAACTCGTTGCGGTCCCCGAGGTTAATACTGTCTTTCGGGTGATGAAAACGACGGCGGAAAATGGTTCGGAACTTATCTATAAATGGCAGTCGATTATGCAGGATATTGATAACGATTTGTTTATTAGGGTTTTGTTACAGCCGGTGACGGTGAATAAACAGAAAGTCGGTCGGGCTTCGTTTATTGCGCATTTTTTAGGTGATTCTGATAGATTGGTGGCCTTAATGAGTAAAAACTTCCCGGAATTGGGTTTGAAAAAAGAGGATTGTATCGAGGTGAGTTGGATAGAATCAGTACTTTATTGGGCTAACTTCGATTTAAACACGACGAAGCCGGAGATTCTTCTAGATCGACATTCCGACAGTGTGAACTTCGGGAAACGAAAGTCGGACTATGTACAAACCCCGATTCCCGAATCCGGGATTAGATCAATTTTTGAAAAGTTAGTTGAGTTGGGTAAGATTGGGTTGGTGTTTAACTCGTACGGCGGGAGAATGTCGGAGATTGCAGCGGACGCAACACCTTTCCCTCACCGAGCTGGGAACATTTACAAGATTCAATATTCGGTTAATTGGAATGAAGGTGATCCCGAATTGGAAGCGAATTATTTGAACCAAAGTAGGGTTATGTATAGTTTCATGACACCATATGTATCGAAGAATCCGAGAGCTGCATTCTTGAATTATCGGGATCTCGATATTGGAGTAATGACTCCTGGTAAGAATAGTTATAGTGAAGGTGAAGTTTACGGTAAGAAATATTTCATGGGGAATTTTGAACGATTGGTGAAGATAAAATCCGCGGTTGATCCCGATAATTTCTTTAGAAATGAACAAAGTATTCCGACTCTCGCCGCAAAAACTTCAGGCAAGTCAAGAAAGATGATGAAGTAACAAATTAAAATTATTAAAAAAGTTAGTTGGTTTCATTCTACATAAAATATGATATATCATGTGTCCTTTGTATATGATGAAAAGGATTGATTTTTGTAGCATGTTAGCTTTTACATGGTCCACACACCAAGAATTATTACTTGTACTACAGATTCAATTATTTGAGTAAATGACATTAAATTCAAGTGTTGGTTTTTTAGATGATATAAACTATAAAATGGTGAATATTCGGGTTTTGTTTGTGTACCAGTTTCTTCAAGTAGTTACTTTGGAGTAGCAAGAAAAATGATGAAGATTCAACTATTGTTACCATGGTTGTGCAAGTTCTTCTTGGGTTGACTTTGACTTGTGAAGACATGTTTGATGTGTCCGTGATTATCGTTGTAAAATGAGGTAACATTGTGGGTCCTGTCACTTACGATTTATTAACTTAGGGAACGTGGTGGTTATGATTTCATTTATATGACTTTCGCAGTTTTGCTCACATATTCTGTTAATAATAATAATAATAATAATAATAATAATAATAATAATAATAATAATAATAATAATAATAATAATAATAATAATGTCAACAATAGAGAAAAAGGCAACTATCTATATTCCTTTCGTTTGTCTCTACTTTTCCGGATTATTAGTACCATTTATTTTATTGCTAATTAAAGTATATTAAACAGATCCATTTATGTATTTTGTGTTTTTTTAGTAGAACGAAAGTTTATTTACCAATTAAAATAAAGAAATGTCTGAATGAACAGACAATATTAAACGAATTAATCATTTCTATTTTTAGGAATCTTTAAGAAAATTGTCTCTTAGAGTGCTCCCTATGGAGCCATTCACCACGCGTTCTTGCTGCCCTGAACGGCCGTTAGCATAGGCAGTGAGGCACTCTAGGTCAGTCGTCCTCAGGTGTGACCTGGGATGAACGCTTATTCAAGCTTTCTATATTGCTTTGATTTTTTGTTTTTTTCTTTATTCAAAATAAAAGTGTCTAAGTTCAAATAAAATTGAAAATTTTAGTGAGAATGAATAAATGAATCATAGCCATTCGTTTGTAAGATATTCAATTTTTAAAAATGTTAGACGTATTATTATCTTATGAAATTAATGGTTGAGATTGATTCCTCCTTTCTCACAAAAAATCTCATTCTCATTTGAACTTAAAGTAATAGTAATAATAAGTGCAGGTTTATTGACCAGTTCCGTGTATTTTTATTATAAGTAGCGAAACTGAAATTGAAGTTATTGATTAGTTTTGGTGATGTAAGGCTAAGATGACATTCATAACTCAAATTCTAAGTGCCACCATATTGAGTTAGACTACTCACTATTATGTGACACATAACTGAATAATTGACTGGTATATAAGCGTCACATTAACAGAAAGATTGAAGAACTGAACCCTATCTATAAAGGACTACACAACTAAATTTTTTAGCGTAACATCAGCACCACGTCATTTCGTAACTATTAATACAAGCATTTATATTTCTAGAACATAACAATAATAAAAAAATTAGCTACATTAATAATAAGAATTATATTAATTAAAAAAATACATTAAATTAATAGTAAAAATTACAATACAAATTACATTAATTAAAAGGAAGTACATTACATAAATAACAAATAATAAAAATTATAATAAAGTTAAAAAAAGTATGTTATATTAATATGGAGGTTATACATTGAAATTGTATGAGTATTGTGTGGGAAAAGAGTGACAATTATATATATAGGGTGTTTGAAATTTAAAAAAAAAAAAAGGTGTTAAAAAGGTTAAAAATATATATATTTCTTCTAACTGTTTGAATTTATTTTAACTGATCGTTGCTTCAATTTGAACCCCCAACTTTTCATTCTCACTCATTCTCACTCTGTTCCTAGCGGCACTAAGTCACAAAAACAACATCCAAAAGGATGTCGTGCCTATGGATAAACGGTGCACGAAGGACTAAAGACGAAAGATGGAGACTCCATACGAAGTGCCCTTATTAAATTCTTTTATAGTCCAAAGTGGCACCCAGAATTTAAGTAATATCTCACCTTATTAACTACTCTTATTTTCCTGTTACTTTGCAGGTTGCGTCTTTCATTTGCGTATCTTCAACGTAAGTTTGATTTTCTAGGGCAACGTAGTTCTTCTGATAATTGATTGAAGGTTCTCACTTCTAAAGGATCGAAGATGTGATCTCAAACTTTAGCGGTTGTTTAAGAAGATTGAGGGATTCAACTCTCAAACAAGTGCTTGTTCAACATTGAAGATCTGGGTTGATAGTGATAGAATGTATGAAAACAAGAAAATAGTGTGCTAAGAAAAGTTGGTTTTTCATTATGATTACATTTGAAACAAAGATGCACAATGAAACAAACAGGTGCATACCCAAAAGAATTTGATATTTCATGTTTGTACCATAAATACCCTTTGTAGATATAACATTTACATATACAAAGCTTGATTAACAAACTATGCATCAAGATTTTCGAGAAATTTCCATACAATATGTTTTCAAGACATGTTCGTGCAAACTGCAAACGTGTCATGACTAAACAAGGAATAAACTTGACGGGTGCATGTTTGACAATTCGATGCACCTGTTTGGAATCGAGCACCACTTTCAAGAACCTGTGATTGATGGCATAAACCGCACCAAGAACAATCAACTAACCGGACCGATGTGTGGTTGAAGGCGTTGGAGCGGCTTCTTCATCAGAAGAGAAAGATGATGTTGATGAATTAGAGGCCTGAGAAAAATCAGGATAAGATGATATTAGTAGTTATTCTACAATATAGGTATATTTGGCGCATGATTTATGAAATGCGTCAGCTAATACTTTACCTTTAACATATCACATAAATAAACTAAAAATATTATCTAAAAAGTGAATAGGTAAAAAGTCGCCCAAAGTGACTAAAGCTAATAAAACGTTGTAAAGATTTCATCCAAAAAATTAGTTAATAACTGAAATAATATGACTTTTGTTCTCATCTTTGACAAGATTTTTAATAAAGAAATTCCGAAAATTGGAATAAAACTTTTGGGTGAACCCAACCATCCAGCATGACCCATCCAATTTGCCAAATCAAATTAGAATACTCACCAGCTGGCGTCGCCGATTCAACAAGGCTGGCATGGTTCTTAGGATAATGTATATTGGTACAATGATTCCTAAAGTTCGTACAAGTAGTAACTGTGACAAATGTGGAAGAAGTAAAAATGTATACCTCCACACATAAACTTAATAATACCGATATCTCATCTGATACGGTCTGTCTTGAATTGTTAATTACTTTAAGGGAAAAAATACCATTCTTTTCTGAAGTTGAAAGATATTCTTTGACTTGAAAAGTCAAAAATTGAATCTTTTTTTAACATGTGAAATATGAAAAAAAAATAATAGAAAAAATTTAAGAACATGGAGGCAATAAAGAGTTCTCACCAAAAACATCTGTAAAGAATAACTTCCCACTCCATTTGCGAATATGGGAAGCGTGTGACGCAAAATCAGGAGAATCATAAACTGCATATGAAAGCAGGCAAGCAGGCAACAGTTACAGAATTACAAAGATCAGAGTGAGCATATCAGAGGTGACAAAATCAACGGGTTGGATCATGTTGGGTCTGGTTGCGCAAGAAAACTTTTTCCCCAAAAATAAGATTGAATAATAGTTCAACATTGGTGAAATAAATATGATTTTGAAATAATAACTTGACATTAATAATCTCACCTTTTTAGCAAACGATCTATAAGGTATTAAGCATAAAAACACACTCAGCCAAGTATCTCCGTATGACCCATTTGACATGTTACCCTTTTAGCTAATTATTTTTATTTTCCCGCCAAAAGATAGAACATAAGTTAAATTGACACATTTAACCTGTTTCCTTTTTAGCTATATCTTTTACGGAGTAATAAAGTATAGTAAATGGGTAGAAATTGCTATAGCATTAGTGTTCATGTACAGCTAGGGAGAGAGATTACAATGACTGCAACTGCGCGGAAACATAGAATGCTTCTGGCCGTGGAATCTGCATACTCATCATATTCTTGATCAAGAAAATTATGATCAGAAGAAACAACAGTAATTGTTCGAGGATTATTGATTATATCTCTCCTGGCAATCTGCCAATGCCCCCTGACAAAAAATAAAACGTGCCCATTTTAGAAGTCAAATAAACTTAAAAGGTGGATTTGACCTCAAAATCAAGAGCTTTAAACAAAAGATTATGTACCTGAAATTTGCTGGAATGCCTCCTAATCGGAACACAGGAGGTGGTGCTGTATACCCTGGCTTGAATTGCTGCAATTAGTTATAGCCAAAACAAGATTGTTATAGGGACTTCAAAAACATGTGAGAATAGCTTTAAATATAACGATGAAAAAAGATGACCATCGATAAAAGCCCACCTGGTGGCATATTTCACATATGATATCACCCTTCTCGTTACACCATCTTTGAACACATTTGCGATGAGCATACTACAGAAAGTAAAACCGGATACGAACCCTTGAGAAGGCGCAACATGAATAATTGATTATGATAAGGAACAAATAAAGCTTATAACATATAGATACATGGAGCATAGAGTTGGTAAAATGGTGAGTTGGGCGGGTTGGGTAACAGGTCGAAAGTTACACTCTTAGTACATGTCGAGGGTTGAAATGGGATGATCGACAAACATTTGTTGTCCCTTTGTTCTTGAAATTTACAAACAAATGACGTACTACATATCAACATGAAAACTATAATATTGAAGTACGGAGTACTAAATTAAATTTTTTGAATAAAGCAATATAAGAGGTTGAATGAGTCGGATATAGTACAGATCACCTTCGAGCCATCCAACCTGTTTGAGAGTCATACACTACATGTCACCTTCCAGCCATCCAACCCGTTTGACCCATTCCATTTTTAATGAAGTTTTTATATTAACCATTTGGCCAACTACTTGTAAAATATAGTCTAAATCAGTCCATTCTAGGTAAATGGGCTGAAATTACCATATAGTAGCATTAAGGCAGGCGTAGCTTTCAAACTAGGATATGGGTTAGGGCGCCAAAGCATTCTAGATTATCCTTAGAATCAAATTATATTTCCATTTCTCAGGTAAATTGTATAAAATCAGTGACACAACAATATCCATAACTAGCATAAAACAAAGTCAAATTTCAAACTTACTAGTCAAGTTGTCATATAGTCCGTAACATCTAAAACTTTTGGATAATTTATAAATACCAAATGAACTTACTTCTAAAAACTTCCAAAAGCATAACTATGAGGCACCTATATTAAACGAACAAAAACTTCCTTAGGGGAAGGTATATGTGATCATTATGTGTACACCAAAATTTATCCACTATAAGAAAATATTCATAAATCATATGCTTAAAAAGCAGTTGAGCATAACACACCAACCTTCAAGCTACCACAACAAGAACAAGGAGTCTCCATATTCGAATCCAAATCTTCATCCTGACATATCCTACATTCAACCAATGTTTTAGGACTAAAACCACCTTCTTGATTCATATGAGCAGAACAATCAATCACTGTGTCATTAGCAGAAGCCAACGAATATGAAAGGTTTCTGCTTTCAATTGCAGCCTCTAATGTTGATTCAGTAAGCAATCGGTCAACCAAAAACACAAAATGGTCACCCATTTTTATACAACAACAATCAATTCACTATCTTGGAAATATAAACCAATTGGGAATTCCACAAAGTTCAAAAGTTTAACTGATCCTGAAAACATAAACAAAAGTTTAGTTAGCTGTTTATGTTAATTTAAACCCTAGAAACTGAAATTAAACAAAACCCAATTGTAACTTGAACTCAAAATCTGTAATTGAACTTGACCCGGGAAAATGATTATCACAACAAAGAACCTCAGATAAGAAAAAGGAGGAAAATGATACTGTATTTTTAATCGAATAAGTATACAGAACTTTTTTTCAAAAGAAACCCAATTGAAAAATGTAGGAAGAGATTTACCCAGATGGTAAAAAGGTAATTGGACTTTATGTGGAAGAGTACAAAGCTGAATACATAAAAAGAATGGTATAAATAAAAGAGAATATAAGATAAAAAGCAAAGCAAAGCAAAGCAAAAGGAAGAAGAAAGGTTAAACTTACAAGAAGGGAATTGTATATGTTCAAAGCTAAGAAAATTAGTACTAGTACTATTAATCTTTTTCACTTGTACAAAAATCTCCCTAGAAATTAATTATGTCTCTATATTAACATTGCATGGGTTCTGCCATCTTATACCAGAGAAATTAATTATATTTATTTAATACTAGTATGTATATACACATATATATTTCTCTAAACACAAAACTACGCGTGGAGGTGGTTCTAACAGCAAAACTAACATCATTACTTTTTTAAAATTAAAATTAGTTGAGTTTTAGCTACACATGTTCGTGCTGACCGGATTCAGCTCCCTTCTGTTCGCTAGCCACGTTACATGTGTCCCTATCTCTTTGACCATCGTTTAACCAAACCCATTCCTTCTTGTTTTGATTTCATAAATTTATCAGCTTATGAATTATCTTCCCATGTTATTTCAATTGATAAGTATAATGATAAATTAATTTCTTCAGAGCAAAGTAACTTCTTCAAGTAATTTAGTTAATCGTGACTACAAATATGTGAGACCTTCAACCATAATTTTCGGTAATTTTTAATTCGTTGGTTATCAATTTATCGTCAAGTGCGTTAGTTTTAATCATCATGATTCAAGAGTGTATATAATGATGAATTCAATAGTTTAAACTCGGTCTGTAAAATAAATAACATGGCTTTATTAAAGAAAATCATCTTTAATTGTATGTTAAAGTTAATGATTACATATAATTTCTCTTATAAGAGTAGATAGACTTTAGGCTACAATACAAGTCATAACGCCTTATATTGGTTTGGGTGGGGTGTTGGTCACCTTCTCATTAATAATATACATGTTTTTATTTATATTCGACCATGAAAAAAGCCTTCATTCCATCTTTTGATAAGTTATGATGTAAATAAACGTCATATCTAATTTCATGTAGAAATTAGCGTATAGTAGCTTCTTCACTCGTTCATGTTTATATTAACTTGTGTATCATTTCATCCTTAGCTTTCATGAAGAGAACTGAATGTGATGTTATATTGATGCTTGGTTCAGAAAACGTTCGCTCTTATATAGCTTTTGGAAACGGGGAAACGAGCTACTGGCAGCACATATTTTACGTGAAGTCATATGAAATAGAATAGCTAAATGTGTTTGAGTAATAAGTTAGAAAGTTGATTATTATATAAATATTTTATTTTAATTTGATCTAAACAACATCTAATCTAACATATATACTGCTATGTAACATAAACGGCTCTACATAAGAGAATCTGTTAATACACCATTAATTATGAATGTAATAACTAGGCAAAGAGTCTTTGGCGATGTACTTGATTTTTTATTATATAATGTACGGATTACATTAGCAGTATAATTGTTTTTTAAAGACTGTATATACACCGAAGTGTATGTCGTCTAACGACATGTGAAGAATAAATTGTTTGTAATTATAAGGTCCGAGTCTCATTGCAGCCGATATATATATATACTAGGCTTTTAAACTCGTGCGATGCACGGCAATATAAGTTATCTAATTTTTATAAGTTTAATTGTTTAATATTATTTTTCAATTAGGTGTTTGAGTATGATTCATAAATTTTTTAATTATTAATATTATATTCAAATATTATCTACTTCTATCTAAATCTAATTTTTAGGTTTATCTTTTAAATTTAAATAATAATAATAATTTATATTAAAATTATGAGAGGTCGCCACGTGGTATTTTGCTTACGTGGTAAATTCTGGAGCAAGCTTCTATTCTCCTTTAGTATATATATAGATATGAGTGTACATAATATGTGAAGTTGTAAAGTTTATTTATAAAGTTCTTTTTTTTATCAAAATCTATGATATGATATTTATTTGAAATTAGTATCTGGGAATGCATATAACTTTGACTCAATCTATATAGTATATATGCAACTATAATTTACTCTATTGTATGTACGTAACTTGTTAAAACTCATGTAAAATGCAATTCATCCTTTTAACTTTTTAAAAGATTTCGCTAACACGGCTAGCCAACTAACTTGTCAATTATCTTTGGTTTCCAACTCTCTCCCAACTCACCTTTTATCTTCTTCCTCTTATACAAAGACTTCTTTCAAACCCTAAAGCATACTTCAAAATTAATCGATTTTTGTATTCTAATTGATTCACATAAACAAAGCCAAAACGATTATTCTAACTGATTCATGTAAATAAAGCTAATCAACTAATCTAAGTTTTGTAACTTAATAAAACCTAATTGCATCATAATTTACGCTCAAAAAATGTGTGTGCCTGTGTGTTTGGGGTGGGGGGGAGGGATTCCTGACATGATCACGCATTCAATTCAGTTTCTAATTACAACTGCTTGATTAATTGCAATTGATCTAAAAAAACTTTAAAACCCTAAGAAATTAGAAGAGACAAACTAAAGAGCATGGATGACGGAATGTTCCAACAGATTGTTGAATTCATGGAAAAAAGTCTCGGGTTATGAACGATAGTGGTGATGGTGGCGGTCACGTGAAACAAGAAGCTGAATATGGTTTGACATGGTAGTTATGAGAGATAGCAGGTGACCGGAGTTCAAATTGGTCTGAGAAGACGAGCATCATGATGAATAATTTTGTGTTGGTGTCTTGATCCACATAATGAAGCCACATCGTTCTCTAATAGGTTGCTGGTCACTGATTAAATGTGAGTTTTAACAGGTAGTCAAAATTAGATGCATTTCAAGATGCTAATCTATTTACTTTTGAAACTTATCTCAAGACAAGACATGGGATAAGTTTGTTTCATATATGGTTTCTCTTTCACGACCAACTAATAAGTTTACATTCTTCAATCCATGTGAAATCAAGTTTTCAAATTGGTTTGATGTTTATCAATGCTAAAGTTATAACCGAAGATGCCTTGGTCAGTCTCCGAAGATTGGTTGAACCACCTTCCTTATCATGGAGGATTTTTCTTTGTTACACACGATATTGGTATTTCGAAATTTCATTCTTGATAAAAAAAAATATAAAAATGTAATTTTATTATATATTCATAAACCCATTTAGCATATGTAATGATTAAGTAACTTGTCGCAGGTGACCAATCTACGACCATATAAGAGTGTTCGTCTCTAAAATCGAATGTGACATTTCAAATAGGTTAAATATCGAATTCTATTCCTCAAAAACTATTATTATAATGCATAAGGGTTACCATATTATCCGTAATTTATTTCATCAATGTCTACATTGTTTTTCAGAGTTACTATATGTCAGGAACATGATAGAACTTCTAAGGGTAGTAGGTTATTTTTGATATCACTATTTGACGAATTATACTAGTATTAGTTATTAGTTATTTGAGTTTGATTAGGATTAGGAAACTTTTATAGGGTCATTATTTTACACATTCTTTTTTATTTGTAGTTGAATAAAAGCTTCCCGTTGATTTGTAGTTTATGCTCCATAATTCGTCTTTGATAACTAACAATTAGTATCAGAGTTTATTCAATTATTGGCCTTGTAGAAATCTGAAATCGTTGCAAAAATATGAAATTGTTTTGAATTGATTCGATTAAAGAATCAATCGTTTGATAATCGTCTTCAAGTTGATCGATGATTTCATATTTTAGTTGATCTCAAGAAGCTTATTTCTTGAATCGTTTAAATTGGTTTGGGTTCTAGTATCAGTTTTTTGTTTGGTTTGCAAAATCGTTTCTTAAAATCATTTGGGAAGGTTTCCATTCTTTGTTGTTGGAAATCAATTTGATTCAAGAATCAACTGAATTGAATAATAAGAATTGAATAATAACTCGATTTCATATGTGTTTGTTCAATTTGGGGATAATCAGTTTTTGTTTAAGATTCGATCATTAGCTTTTGGACTAATCTATTATTTTTTGGGTTTGGGCCATTTGTTTTTTAATTTCGCCTTTTGATCGATTGGGCAACATTTGAACTTTCAACTTTGTTTAGTTTTGGGCCGTTTGGTATTAAGAATTTTGTGGATGGCATTTGGCCATTTAATTTTCAGTTCAACAAGTTTGTTAGTTTTTGGGATCTTATATCCGCTGGAATTTGACCTGTTTTTTAGGCTTTGTTTGTTCAAAATTTTGGGGTTTGGATCGTTTTAATTTTGTGCTCCAGGTTTTGGAATTTATTTGGAAGTTTTTGAATATATTCGTTAGATATTCGTCTCAAAAATATGACTTCTCAAATCACTAATTTACAGGAAAAAATATTTTTAGTTTGTGGCTGATAAGATGCGAACCTTATTGAAACAACAAGGCATTTGAGTGCCTATTGCTGGTACACAATCGGCTTATACGACTCATGCTAACTATAAGTTGCAAGAAGAAAAGGCAACTCAACTATTTTGTTGTGTTTATCGGTTGAAGCTCTTTATGAGGTTAGTGATGAGGAAATGGCAGCATTGACGAACAAATTGTTATTAAAACAACGCTTGTTTGGGCTTCGAGTAAAAGAAGGCTCTTCACTAAAAGAGCATCTTGATGCGCTGAACTCAGTCTTTATGGATTTGAAGAATGTTGAACTAAAGATTGAAAATGAAGATGCACCTCTAGTTCTTCTGTTGTCGCTACCTCCCTCATTTGAAAGTTTTCTAAGCTCATTTGTTGTCGGTAAAGACGTTATCACTTTGGAAGTTGTTAGATCTAGTTTGCATTCTCGAGAGCTTCATCAACAAGCGTCGAGAAGTTGTTATGAGTCTCAACCCATGGGTTTATCTACTACAAGTTCGTGATAGGAGTCGATATCAATCGGAAAAAGGTAAAGATAAAAGTGAAGCAGTGTCAAGTTCTTGAGGTTCTAATCCTCGAGATATTTGTAGCTATTGTAATGAGACGGGTCATTGGAAGATTGATTTTCCTAAACTAAATAACAAAGGTTTAGTAGCGGTTATTGGTAAAGATGACTCATGTTACTCAGGCTCGGAATGTGATGTGCTTAGAGTGGTTAATTGTTTTGAAAATTTGGTATTCCTAAGGAGTTCAAAACAAGGTGGAGATTGTTAGGAACATGATTAGAACTCCTAAGTGTAGTAGGTTATTTTCGGTATTAGTATTCGATGTATTATACCAGTATTAGTTATTTGAGTTAGATTAGGAATAGGAAACTATTACAGGGTCGTTTGTTTTTGCTTATATATATGGAAACTTAGAATTAAAATTTTGTACCTTCTTTTTCATTTGCAATTGAATAAAAGCTTCCGCTGATGCTCTTTAATTTGTCTTTGATATTCAACACTATATATCTTCTTCCTTCTTTTTTGTTAGGAAACAGAAATATTATCATAAATAAATTAAACAAAAGTTGAAGAGAACTAAGAAAATAGACCAACAAAGCTTACAAGAGTATAATAATCAACTAAATTACATGAAGAACCAACATTTACGACGTGAATGCGATGTATATTCTTGAGCATAAATGAAAATCATGGACTACCTACTTTGTGCTTGGTTTTATAGCCTAATATGAGTCTTTGTGCTCAAGTTAATCAATTATATTCTAAACAAAGGGACATAATAAACATAACCATCTTTATGTTTTTCAATTAGTTTGTTGCTTCTAATCAAACCTTAAGAAAATTCTCAAACTATTTCATCTCACATTCAAACTTTTGTATATTACTGAGTTTACTTACCGATTTGGTAGGAAAAATAGATGCTTTGTAACATCCCAAAAACCCAATATTATTATTAATACAATTAGACTATTTATATAATATATATATTATATTGTAAACAAAATATTAACATAACTATTACATTGTCATAAGTACAAATTTAATAGTGATAGATTAACATTGATTTAGGTAAAATAAATAAAATACATAAGAAATTAACTTCTTAACTAAGAATTAACAATAACAATTGTAGCATGTGATAGACATGCTTGTACCACACTTTGATTCATACTTGCACACTTCAAACTCATGGCATGCACAAGATGAATTAGTAACCACCTTAGACAAATTCTTAGTAGTTAAATTTCTTGTACATGCATGCCACGTAAATTACTTAGGTTGTAGAAACCTATTATGATGTAGTCTAAAATTAAGATAACACAAATCGAGCCTGTTGATTCACACAAATGCCAGGAACGATTCCTCCAACTATTGTTGATTCAAAAGAATGCCAATAATTAGGTAAAATTCGCCTCAAAAATGAGAGAAAATTGAAATTTCATATCAATAAAAACTAACTGTTTGATAATGTTCATGAAACCCTAAAAGGGAACCAGAAATTCGATTGGGCCTAAACGGATAAACGGGCCGGACTCTAGCCCAAAAACAAAGTCCAAAAAGTATTAAAAAAACATAGAAATGCCCATAAATCATAAAAGACAGCGAATTTGGGCCCGAAAGTTGGGCTAACCGCCTGGTCATGGGCCTCAAACGGACACTCCTAGCCCAAGTTACGGCCTTTTTCGTGAGCCCCTTTTTGATACGCGATCTTGGGCCTCAAGAAACACAAGGGCCCGATCCTCCACACTTGGGCCCGCATCATATTAGTAGCTTGGATGAATAAGGTGCTTGGTAATCACTTGACAATAGTATAAATAAAACTTATAATTCAAACATTTCCTTGTATCTTAAACACGTACGAATACATAGAGAATAAGAAAATTTAGTGGTGGACGTACAAGTGATAAAGGTGGAGGTACAATCAAATTGAGCACAACTTGATCCAAAATCGTAAAGTGAGTTTCTTGTTATTTTTAAAAACTGAGATGTATGCGATATACTACGTGATTAACTGCTTACTTGTTTATTTGTTTAATTGCATTTAATATCACGCACATTGACTTTAAGATATATTATGTCATGTTAGTTATCGGGTAACCAGGAGCTAAAACGTAATGGTCGTTGGCTCACACATATATTGGTACGATTAGTACACAAGCGGCCACTTGTTTGTACTGAGTCGATACTAGCATATACCTGTCACTCTGTGTAGTGCTAGTATAGATAGTCGTGACATATATAGCCCTTATGCTAAATCGATGTCTGAGACGACTTGAGATTTGGTTAACCCCGACAAACAAAAGATCTTATTATACTTTGTATATTTTACGTTTTTACATTTTGTGTCATCATTACATATTGTGTGTGATATTTTGTACACAAACACACGAAATCACTAAGTCTTAGGCTTACACATGTACGTGTATATCTCAGGAAACATCAAATAGGCTCTTCAAGATGGGAACCGTAGGACCATATGATACCCGAATATGTTTAAGTTTATTTATAGTCTTCTCGTTATATAGCTTGTAATATATTTTCGTTTCCGCTCTCAATGTAAAACTTTGATAAATAAATAAGATTGTCGTTTTAGTTTAAAAAAAATCTCCGGGTGTCATAAGCTTTAAATGAAGCAACCTCCTCACTTAAAGATAGGGATGTGGCTTGATCACATGTATCTACTTGAAAATCATCTCTCAGATTGGTACTTCTGAACTTCCACTTTCTTTTTCTTATGTGATTTCGGAAGACTTATCACTAATAAAAGTGAATACATATACTTTATCTTTCCTTTTTTGATCATTTATCCTTACTCTTATCCTTACATACACCATTACAATGCTGTCAAGAACCGGATTTCAGAAGCACCATGATTGAAATTGTTTATAGGGGGAGAAATCTGAGAAGGAAGAGAAGTATACACATGCCACGGTACTCACTAGTAGGGTTGACAATCATCATTTGATTCCGTGGATATCAACGTTATTCATCCACCAATGATGGATATGAATAATCTAAATGGATGTATTAAGGATATGTAGATGATTAGTGGATCGGATGTGGATGCTAAATTGTCATCCATTTACTCATCCATAACCACCCGAAATGCATATATATACATATAACATATAAATTAATATATAAGCTATAAACTTATGAAATTTTAGTGAATTTTAGTGATTTTCTCTCGTCATTTCATAATATATAGTAGTAAATCGAAATGCCTACATCCCTAGTTACAGTATAACATCACTTTGATAATTTTATGTTCCCTCTATACAACGAACATTCAATAACCGGTGATAAGCATTGATCAAAACGTGTCTAACAACGCAAAGAACAAAAAATAAATGTTTCTAAGTTTTCAAAAACTATATTTTGTTTGTAATTTTAACAAACTATGTTATGATTATCATAATGTTTTAAGAGCTAAATTGTCTCGTATGATACAATCTTTTTGTTCTTTACAATAATTTTTAAGTTTCATTTTGAAATAAAAAAATAATTTTTAACGTTTCATTCAATAATATCCAATGGATATTGACTAATCGCTTCATCTACCACATTTGGATATGAACAAGTGATTTTGAATTTTAATGGATATGTATATGAACTTGGATGATAAAAAATAAATGAATATGAATGTGCATATTGTAACATCCTCCCCAATGGCCTAGTATTTTTAGGTAAATTTACCTTATGTTACCTTATTTACTTGAATTCATTTATATGAAATGTTTGAATGTATAATTGTTAGGAATAATTAAATGGGAATTACGGTATTTTTAGTTTAAAATACGGATTAGCCTAACTATTATAACTAATACCATCGTGTGCTAGATTAATGATAATAATACATCGTAGTATACGTAAATCGTTATATATATAAACCCAAATCTGGAATTTAATCCTCATTTCATCACCATCTTCATCTCACACCAAGAACACCAAGAACACACACTACAACACACACTTGCACAATTGAAGCTCAAATCAAGCCCAAAACATCTCCAAATTGTGTCATTAGATTCGGAATTCATAGAAGATCATTTCTACAACTTGTTTCAGTGGATTAAATCAGATTAAGGTTAGTTTTGATTAGTTTTTGTTTTTTTTACAAAAAGTGAGAAAGTTAGTTGATTTGATGAAATTAAGTGTTTTTATGTTAAATTGATGCATTTCGAGTGTTTGTTTATGTATTTATGAGGTGTTGGAACGTTTATTTTGTGGTATAACGCTGTTAAGATTGAGATTTGAGTTTTTTGGTGAAAATCAGCCAGTTTTCTGCCCAGTTCGCAGGATGAACTGGTTTGGCGATATTGCAATATCGCCCTCCAATATCGCTACCCAATATCGCGATTAATTTCGCTTGCAATATCGCTAGTGGCGATATTGCAATGTCGCTAGAGACGATATTGCAATGTCGCTAGAGGCGATATTGCAATGTCGCTATGGTGCAAATTTTGAAGATGCATAAGTAAAAGGTTATACTTTTAGCGACCAAAATTGAAAGATTCCTTTTTAACTGCGGATCGAACTTTTATTATTCCTTGAATACAGGGGTCACCTGTTTGATTAAATATGTTATAATAATGATTCGAAAATTTGGTTAATTGAGTAAATAATTAAATAAGCAATTTTTTTTTTATAAATTGATATAATTGATAGTTGTACAGCGGTTATAACAGATAAATTGTAACTTGATAATTGTTTATTATCTGGATAATATATATTGAGACATGTTATACGATTTCAAGGTGAGTTACTAACTCATTATCTGTTGTATTCTCAGATCAGTCAAAGACTCAGTAATATAAGAATTCTGAGAAGTGAACGGTAGCAGTCAGGTGAGTGGATCTGCAACTCATAATTTGAGTTAGTTGTAATGGTGTGATTACAACAAGTAACGTAAACCTTGATTGACTATTTAGTCTGATTTATGATTGTGAATATCTGTTTGCTATATTTGTGGCCTTTGGGCATCTGTGTTATTCAGAGGTCAATTGCGATTGGACTTGGCTACTATTGTGTTCAACACAGGTTCCAGATACATGTGTTGTCGCTGGAAAGTGTGTTGTTGTGTTGTAGTGCCAAGTTATCGGTCTATTCTGTATGGGCCTTTACAGATTGTAGGTAAGTGTTACTGAGGGCCACCGCGGCTGTAGGGTTCCTTAGTAACCGCCGATCCTCTTGAGTTTATGTGTTTACTGTGCTTAGTGTAAACAGATTATTAGGCTAAGTGGAATTGTTAGTTGTACATTCATTCACTTAGCTTTGTGCTAATCACACCATTTCCCTTCCTGCAGGTTATGCCTGTCTTTTGTGGGTTGGGCAGGAAGGTGGTTTTGAAGAATGTTTGACACGTGCCATCACTCTGATATGTTTTTGAATGTTTTGTAAATTAACGTGTATGTGGATTTTGTATAACAATTATATGTTTTGTTTCAGTAGTGTTTTAATATTGTAAACTCGCGAAAAATCTATGGTCATTTTGTAAGATAAGTTATAATATTATCTTTTATCCATCGCTTCCGAGTCAAATTACTATTTTAACCTTGACTTAATTTAAGGGGTGTTATACATATAGCTCAATCCAATCTGTTCGGATCTCTATGCACTAGTTGTTAAAGGGTTAGAAAGAAGGTCAAGAGGTACTACACAAGGTACAATATAAACATTTACAAGTATCTCTTGTGAAATTCAAGGCATGCTACTTTAGGCCTACTCTAGTGTTCATCAACAAACCTATACTAAAAACCTCAGCTAACAGTATATATATACAGATAGAGAAGGAAAAATTAATTTCAACGATTCCTCTATAGAAAAAGATATTCTTAGAGGAGGTTAACACTATTCATCATGTATAAACTTTAAACCATATTTAACATACTTGTCAGTCATGTTTATATATTGTATAGTTAATATTAGTTAATTACTAATTAACAAATATTATTATTTAATAATTATCATGATAAATTACATTTTTCGTCTTTGCGGTCTTTCCGTTTCTCACGAATCTTCCTTAAAGATCGTTTATTACAGTGTTCATTCTTGTGATTTGTATTTTTTTCCGATTTCGTCTTTTTACACATGAATTGACTAAAGTACCCTTCGTAATATATTATCCTGATTTTTTTGCCAATAAATATTTTTTTTCCTTTTTTTATAATTACAAAAGTAAGATTATAATTTTACTTTTTTTACATAAAACAAAAACAAATTATCTTTATCATAACCAAGCAGAAGATATGATAACAACTACATCATCATTAACAACTTAACATCAACTTATAATTCTTACAACAACATAAACAACAACTTATAATACTAACAACAACATAAACAATAACATCATCATAACAACTTACTGTATGTTAGGTCCAAGAATTAACCATCACGTATATTTAAAGTTCTAGAATTAATCTTCAAATTACCCCCAATTGAAGTTCAGGTATTCATCAATTTTAATTACTGTCAAACTAGAGACTACAATTTCGGCGACTGCAACCGATTCATATATGATTTTATGAGGTTTAATGGAGTGGCTGACGAAAGAGTTGGAGATTATGGCGATGGTTACGGCTACAACGGCGGCCACATTCAATAGTCGTCATCGTCTTCCGCGTTTGACTTCTCAAACATCTTCGAATCGAGAAACACACTTAGTCAAATCGTTGTATCTATCTTTCTTTTTGTTGTTGGTGCTTGCCGCTCCGAACGCCGTTTTCAACTCCGTTGTTTGAATTCCCATAAGTCCCCCCCATTTTATGTCATTTCTAGGCCCACAATAATACATACCATCTGCTATGATATTTGTAACATCTTTAACCCATTTTAACAATTTTTTAAACCCTAGCATTTGAAACTTAACGTCATCCATTTTGCATAAATGTCCTTTATAGTACATAAGATCCTTTGTTTTAAAAACACCCCGTAATGTATTGTCACAGGCATTGTCGACATTTTAGGTGGATGCTCTTTAATTGATTTCATGAAAAGAAAACTCACCGTACTTCAAAATGTAGGAAGATACTTTCAATTTTGGCTTCGATTTCCTCTTCCTTTACAATTTCTTCAACGCCAATTTTAGGGTTTATGTGTGGTTTATGTAACGGGAGTTTTGGGTGAGAAAATGAGGACTTTGACTTTTATTTTGAACATAAAATACATTTTTGAAACTATAAATAATATTTAATGGCAACAAAGTAATCAATATCATCGTTTTTAAACTACGTTATTAATCTTTTTATCAAAAGTAATATCTTCACACCCCTTATAATATTGAATTAAAAAATATAATTCTTTCAATGTAACAAAACAAACACTTTAAAATGAAAGAACTGACAAATATATTAATTTTTTTGGACATTTTCTCTTGATTTATATTTACGATAAAAGTTCATTCAAGTATGAAGTTTTTTGAAAGAATGTAAGTACAAATCTCAACCGTCCATCTTGATAAAAATAACATATCCCCCACATTCTTAAAAATTAAACATCTCAAAAATCGTTAGTCAAAAAAATATAAAAATTGCACCTTAAAAATCAATGTATTTTCCTCTTCAATTTAAGATCTCACATGACATACCTTAAAAATCAACGTATTTTATACATGTGTTACCTGCGACTATCACATGTGTTAGTACCGACTATCGCTTGTAACACATGTGATAGCCGCGAGTAACAATTTTGTTAGTCAATTGTAACACATGTGTTAACAAAAAAAAATGAAGAAAAAAGAAATTCGTCGAAAGTATACTTTGTGAGATCTTAAATCAAAGAGGAAAAAATGCTGAGTTTTATGGTGCAATTTTTATAATTTTTTAATTCACAGTATTTGAAATATTTAAATTTAAAAAAAATAGAAAAAATAGAATTTTCATCAAATAATACATTCTTAGTGGTACTCTTATACTTTTAAAAAAAAATCAATATTTAAGTGGTCTCACCTCTTAGGCCATCTCGAATGTATGCACCAACAAAAACTCATCTCCAACTAACTCACTATATTTAGTGCAAATTATAGTGTACACTAAATTTTTGAAGATTTTGCACCAAATTTGGTGCAACACTAAACTTTGCACCAAATTTTAATTCTTATTTTAACCCTTTTATTTGAAATAATTTTATTTTGTAAGTCCAAAACCAAAAGAAAATAAGGGCAAATGATTCAAAAAGATAATGTAAGTTTTTAATAACTTTATCATTGTAATGTATTAGTTATTTATGTTTCATATTATAATCAAATTTGAATTTTTATAAATAATAATTAATTTTAAATATAAAAATATATAATTTAGGGACAATATGTAAACGTAAGTAATTATTTAGTGTAGAAATTTAGTGCATATGTTGTAGCTTAATTACATTTAGTACAGACATATTCACTAAAATCTTTTTTTTTACACTAAATTTTGTACAACATTTAATACATACGTCGGAAATGTTTACTTGACTTTAACTCTAAAACAATTTTGCTAAAATATTCGGCCGACGATTTTGAATTAATATCTTTCTGTCAGACATCGACATCTCATAAACATCCTCTGCTGTCCGATACACCCACCAACGTGGACCTCTTACCACGTGTCCATCCAATTGTCCGTCAGATTCAATATCCCCTATTTCAAGGGCTTTGTTCTTATCCTCAAAAATTATACTTCTGGTTTTCATTTTTTCTTCATCTCATCGTTTAATTTTCTCTCTAAATTGTCTCTCAGGTACGTGCAACTTTTATATTTAATTTATCTTTCATGAATTATTATACTATATATTATTATAAAATAGTAATTATACACACGACGTGATTCTATTTTGGATTTTACGTTCTATTGTTGTACAAATTCGTTTAATTTTACGTAGATCTAGCATTACTGTTAGCTAAACAGTGATTAGGTTTAATGTTACGGTGTTTCGACAGCAAATTGCTTCAGATCTAGCGCTAATACATACTTATTATGTTTATTTGAGATAACAATGACGATATACTAATAACTATAGAAGTTAACTTTGAAATTTGTCTATGTTTATTGTAGCTATGATTGTTCTAGCAGAGGTATGTTATTAGAGGACATTAGTATATTTCCTTTGAAAATGAAACTTATTGTAACGTATACTCCGTATTAGATTAACATTTTTTGTATTATACGAGTGTATTCTATTTAACAACGACCAATAGAAAATTGACTAAAAGCCTTTATTTATTAGTATAGATTAGAAATATCATGTTCATTGACAACTGACAGATCAGTTATTTATGTAATTAGTCTTAGTAGAGCTGTGTTTCGGGGTTTGTCATTGTGGGCTTCTGGAGAGCTCTAATTACAAGATCATAGTTTCTGAAATTTAGTTCCTTCCCGTTTCCCATTTTGCAGTACACTTATATAAGCCAATCAAAATCCTGAAGTTGTATTATTATCATTGACTGTCATGAAGTACTTGGAATACACCCCTTTTGAACGGTATTTTGGCATTACTGTTCTCTTATAAAAACGAGTTTTCAAAATTTTCTTATCTTTTGATGCGTCATTGCACGATAGTGTCAGTTTGAAGAAGTTGTTTACTTTTATCACAGGATAAATGCTTTTCTAGATCACCTCAATCTTGGAGAACGTACCATTAATGGATGCATCGAAGCTTACTCTTGTGAGTAAAACTTTGTTTTCTGGGATAATTGTTAAGGTCTTATGTAGAGACATAAAATAGCATTATTATTATTTATTTATTATCAGGCAAGCATACAGGAACAGATAAGAGGCTGTCTCTTAGTTTGGAAAATGAGGTACCATTTTGATATTTTATGTTACATACTTTCTTTGTTAAAGTTAAATAATAGATGCGTAAACTCATTGATATACCTGTATCTGTTGTATTCTGTGCAACTAGCTCTTTGATGTCTTAGCTCATGTTATAATCCCTCTGTTTATGTAATGCCGTTTGGAGTAATCAAGATGATTTGGAATCGTCGCTTTTTGTATTGATAGTTGCTATAGTGCATAAAAAACTTTGTTCATGTGGTCTGATTTGTTGGTATTGTGTCTTAATTCAGATTCTTGATCATCTTGGGAACTCTCCTGATGTTGACTCCGCCTCACCGGTTGAATATCTTTCTAGTAGGTCCAGGTGATGATACAACCTAGGATTGGCTTGAGAGTGGGTCTAGTTAGATCGAGTCTAATTTAGTTTTCTTATATGTGTATTCCAGCCGAAAGATGTTGATCTATCTGATTCTCACATTATATCATATGTACCCAGACTATGACTTCAGGTAACTTTTGTTTATATTAAGTATACATAACATGTAAAGAGGATTATGGGTAATGACACTGTCAGCTTCTCGGGCGACATGGCAACCCACTACATAATCCTTCTTTAATGAATTGGGAGTGTTGTCAATTGGTTTGACAGACAGTTTTGAACTGTTGCTCCAACTGGAGCTGAGAGTTCAATTCTCTCCATTTCCCGAAAACGTATTGTCGGTTGGTTCCTGTATTAAAGTTGTATTATCTGCAACTTTGCCAGTAATAAGTCAGCATGTTATTATGTCAACGTATTGAAGTTGTATTATCTGCAACTTTTCCAAGAATAAGTTAACATGTCAACATATTGTCTGTCATTGGTGCTATTTGGTGGTCCGTAATATTGTCATCATGTTGTTGTCTAACAGTGCAGTGAAAGCTCACCAGTTTTTCACAGAAGAAACCTGGGAAGGTTTTAGGCAAATATTTGACAGCTACATGTCTGATGCGTCTAAGGTATTATTGCCAGCATACTGAATACCCTCCCCTGAACATGAAGTGTTGACATTATAGAAGCTCTGCAATCTAAGGAGTGCTAAATAGTAACTCATGCACACATGTGCATACACATTATAACATGTCGTGAATCCATTACTTCTGCAAGATGCATTGTCTGATTAACTTATGCTCGAAATACTGTTCCACCTTATCTAGCGTGGCCGTAGTAATGCTTAGATTGTTTGTTTAGTTTCCCCTGTAACTTGTGGTTTCAGGAATGGATGGAGACAAATGAAGACGGTTCCCTGCTGGAAACCTTATACAAAGCCCTAGATGAGGTAATGTAGTATTATAAGAAACTAAACTGCAGCCGTGGGTTCACAAGCCTCGATGTTGATCTGATTGCAAAATTTCAGGTTATCAACTTAGCTGAATGTGAGGTTTATAGCTATGACCCAAACTCTGATGCTGATCCATTCATAGAAAAGGGATCTCTGTAAGAGTTGTATTGTTTTCAACGAGTGTGTAGCTTCTGCTGCATTGATATCTGACTTTTGTATTCTCCTACTCTCCTAGGTGGTCATATAATTTCTTCTTCTACAATAGAAAACTCAAGCGTGTTGTGAGCTTCCGTTTCAGCTGTTTAAGGTGAATTCTAAACCCATATCTACCTTATATTGTAGAGGTGACAACATGGGTCGGCTTGGATTCGGTAATGGGTCAAACACGTTCCGGTTGGAACCTGTATTTCTAGAGTACGGATCGAACAGGTCTGGTCGGGTTGAGTTGACCTACAAAAAACTATCTTGTCCACTTATGTAATTTTTATTCTGTGTAGATTTTGACCACTAAAACTATCATATTACAATGAGGTGTTGAGGTGACTCATTCAGTATGCGTTGTAAATACAATTTGGGCAACTTTCAACCCGTTTGACTTGTTTGACCCGCTTCCCTTTTAGCTGTTTTTTTAAGTTGACTCATTCGGCACAGTACAGAATCGAATATGAAAACTAGTCGGGGCCATTCACTAGTAAATGGGTTAAGATGACCACCTCAAAACATATTGTAGATAACTTTGGGCTCTTATATGTGTATGACTTCAAAAGTCATTTTATGAAATGCTATTTGTTGCAGCAATTTGGTGACTGATGGTTTTACAATGGAAGGATACTATGAGGCAGATGGTGACATATTTGACGATATGGACATGTGACGTGGAAAACGATGTACATACCATGTTAATATTCGTCTAGGATCTAAATATTGGTAGTGTACAAAATGTTAGGCCTGACTATAATTGTATGTAGGTTTTCACCTAGTTTTAAGATGAAAGATTTATTTTTGTTAGAACCACTGGTTGCTTAATAGTTTTAAAGAAAGCCTGTATATAGATGCATGATCTTGTTGCTTCCTAACTTAGCCGCTTGTGTATGTCTTAACTTGCTCCAGGCTTATGAGCGATTTCAGAGAACTTTAAAACTTTAAAATGCTGGAGTTTGTTTAATTTCGTTTGAAAATTATTATTATTATCAATGATCATTTTGAATGGCATTTGCTGCTTTTCTCCACCGTTCAAGCCCGTTGATTGTCCAAGTATTATGCACCTGTGATCGCTCTTCATCTCCAGTAATTCATTTCTTGTATCATCTTGTATCAATTATATTAAGCATCCTGAAGTAGATTAATATTTTCAAAAGTTAGATAACCAACACGTTTTCTTTGGTTTTTTACTAGTCATGATATCTCAACTATCGGACAAAATTACTTGCCCAAGTAATTTTGTCGTTTGTTTGTAATCTCTATTCTGTATGTTGATATAGTCGTCTTTTGTTTTTTCTTCTTCTTATCAAGTATGTATTTATATTTATATATGCGATTTATTTTCGTAACTAAATGTTAACGTTTATTCGCACCCAAAAAGAGAAATAAAACTCAAGGACGGCCTTAATAAGGACATATATATATTTGTACTTGAACAATAACAAACTTTAATTTGAATATTAGTTAATACAAAATTATTTATACGTGCTCTAATGCCTCAATGATAGTTCTAACCTTAGAAATAATAAAAAAAGAAAAGAAAAGGAAGAATATTATCGTTGTTTGTCTTGGGTAAGGAGGTGATAGATCTTTTGTTATCCGGTCGAAACGCATAACAGCTCCATTTAAAGCAAACCATGTGGACCACAATCAGATTGCAACACTTGGTGTTGCCTCGTGACAATGTTGTTAATTGCGGGCCGCAATATGGAGATTAACCTATCAGATTAATCCATCTTAATGATTTGACATTTATAGTCTTGTACCTTAACCATAAACTATATATTATAAGAACACAACTAATTGATATAATAATGTGTTTTCACTTCTAAGAGATCTTGGTTGAATATTCTGTGTCTATGTGCCCCTCCAATCTTACATTCAACGTGCACCTTCTTTTTTGGGTAATTCTTACATGAAGGGAAGAAAAGCCATCGATGTGTCTGTAAATTAATTTGGCTGAAATCGACGTCTAAATCGATTTCCTCTAGCAAATACCATTCTAAGAATTTGTACTCGATCTTTGTAATGATTATCGTTGCGACATCTTCTTGTGTAACTCGTTAATAATGACGTTTTGGCATTATTATTATTATATTATTAATGTTTGTTTTGTTTCGTTCATGGTGAACTGATAACATTTCTTGCTTCTATAAATGATGGATCATGAAAAGCTAGTGTTAAGTAAAAATGGGCCTAAAAATGCAAATTGGCACACTGATATAGTATATGTTATCCAGCGGAAAATCTCGTCTTTACTAAACGTGCAAATTGGCATATAGCTGGACATAATGTGATGTGTTAACAGATTTGGTCGAAGATGCAACCCATGTTTCGCCTCTAAGTCATTTTATCCAAAGTTTGATTGATAATGATAGCGATGACTCTTCGGTCAAAAACTGAAATGGTTTTTTCTGTTTTTGAAGCTCAAGCTTCTCAAAAACCTATAGTCTTGTAACAGATTAAATTTATATTCTCAAGGTGGTAGCTTTTGTTGAGATGGTAGGCTTGATGGTTCACTGGTTCAAAGAATAACAAGATTTTAATGACAATATTTAGGATAAATAATTTCTGAACAGAGCAAACAATTTTCAAATTCTATTTTGAATATTCATCTTTTTATTGAGCATTTTCTTATTAAATACGCTATAATTTTTTTTTTTTTTAACAACAGTGAAAGATATATATATATATATATATATATATATGAAACAATTAGCAAGATGCTAGAGAAAATAATTACAATGGAGTTCTTAACCAATCATGCCAATTAGCTAAACAAGATCCTCTAAGTTTTAACCAAGAAAAAGAAAGTAAACGTATAGTATCGAAAATATCATATTTCCGCATGGAATGAGAGGAAAAAGTGATGGAATTCCGGTACTTCCGAAGAGTCCAACACGTAGAAGCAATGATAACCAAAAGACATTTCTTTTTAACCTTGGAAGCTACCAAAGAATTAAGCCATAACCAGCATTCTGAGAAGGAGTATAAAGAAGGCTTGGGTATATCAATCCAAAGCATGTAAAGAATAGATGGTCGTTAGATTCAACGTTGTTATCACATGAAGGATAGTTGATTGAATGTATCTCTAAACCACGTAATGATAAGTTCAATCTATAGGGTAATCGATCCAAGGATAATCTCCAAATAAAGATGTTGATCTTTATAGGAAGAATGTTGGACCAAAGAGGAGTTGAAGTTGTAACCGGAAGCTTGAGCTCATCAATGTGTTTGCGAGTTGCGCCAACTGTGAACGTGCCATTTTTCCCTATTAGCCATTGCCATGAATCCGCACGCGAATTAAGGCTTATCGGATGAAGTTCCTCAATTAAATCTGCTAACAGAGAGACATTTCGTCCGGAAGAAACTGGACGTCGCCATTGCCACAGAAAACCATTACAAGTAATACGATATGAGACCAAGCAATTTTCGTTAATGTCAAGTCTGAATAATCGATTGAATCGAGTGTATAGGGGGCTGTTTCCAATCCATGTGTTCTTCCAAAATCTAATAGTTGTACCACTTCTCAACTTGACACCCAAAGTACCTATAGGGAGAATACCTCTATCATGAAGGGAGTTAGTCGAAGCAACTATGTTAGCCCAAGTACTTCGAGAGAGACTCCCGTAATTTGCAAGACCTGCATATTCACCATGGATAGCTTTAATAAGGGAGACCCATAGTAAATTCGGGTTTGAGACTAACCTCCAACGCCATTTTTGGAATAGAGCAAGATTAAATGCCTTAAGACTACCAACTCTCAGACCACCTTAAGTCCTAGAAGCAAGAATTTGATCCCACTTAACCCATGTTATTTTTTTGTTGGTATGACCACCGCCCCAAAAGAATTGTGCTCGAATTCTTTCCAAATGTTTGAGAATCGACTCTGGAACTTTAAATATTGACATATAATAGATTCCCAAACTACTCATAACGGATTTGATTAAGGTCAAGCGCCCGCCTATCGATAAAAGGTTGGCTTTCCAATTGGATAATTTGGAACGAAATCTGTCAATCAACGTGTTCCAATTGAAAATGTTGTTCATATTCGTCCCTATAGGCAGGCTGAGATGTGTGAAGGGGAGTGACCCCACTGTACAACCTGATAGACGGGACATTAGATCGAAATCTTCCACTGACGCTCCAACACCATATATATTAGACTTGCACGTTACTTGTAACAACGAAGTATGGAAGTACCATAACACATTATGTTAGGTCTTAAACATTTTATGATACCTCATTTCGTAATGAACTAATGACAAGAAAGCACATACCGTCTTCGAGACTGCACATGTGAATAGTGAATTGGTAAGCATTGTTTGTTATTAGAGTTTGCTAATATCATTCTTTACTTTTTTATAAGTTAAGTAACTGTTTTTATGTTTACAAACTTTATATTCGAAGGCATTTTTGAGTAAATTTTTATAAATGGTCTCTCAAACCTTTTTTTTTTACATTTTCAGTCCAATAATTATGTTTTTGCTGGTCCCTCATTGACATACAATAACTATGATACCTTTTTTATTTTATCATTTTTAGTTGTTTATAAATACTGATAAATTATTTTTAAAAATGTAAAATATAATTAGAATTTAATCCTTATTTTGAAGAAATATATCCCTTACAATCAGGCAAAATGTAAACTTATTGGATTAAAAGTGAAAAAGATAGGGACGATTTTCATAAATCAGTGTAAATCACAAGAACTATTTATGAAATTTTCTAATTTTAATTTATTGTTGTATATTTTAGTGTATTTATGGATTAGTTGACAGACGGTAGGTGGCGCATAGTGCATACCCGACTAAGTTACTAAATTTCAAGTTCAACCAAAATTGCGGGATCAAGGGGGTCGTGGCTCTTTGAAGGGTCCTAAGGCCAACACCCCTGGCAGGGTTCAAGAGGCAGATCTCATGACTGCTCTTTGATTGTCTTTCTCAAAGAACTCGTAAAATGACCAGATTCAATGAATCCGGAAAAGACAGTTTACAGATAATCACTGTTTTTCAACTTCCGTTTTTAGTTGTATTGATTAATTCCTGAATATGAACAGAGACAAAAAACATATACCTCATTAACACTTTTGGAATCTGATTGTATGTTCAAATATATTCATTTCTTTAGTTTTATCTCAAAACAAATCTCCTTAAACTCGATATTAATTGAGTTGAAATATCACCTTAATAAATTCTTATACAATTTTAAAATTATACAGTTGAAATCTTAACATGTAAACACAAAATTTCTCAACATCTATCATAAATGGTTCATAACATCTTACTTGCTTCTAAACACACAAAAACAATAAATATAATTAATATATTTATTGTTGTACATAACACATGTTTTTATGTATACAATACTTACCTAGGTTACACACGTAATACATAGGTTAATAATCTAATAATAGAATACTCTGTAAAACAATAGCAACCTGAATAGAAATGATCAAAACACATAATTAATAATATATGTCTATACTTTCTCTGGAGTTTTAAAATAATATTGATTTCATTATTATAACATACCTGAGAAAAATATGAGAGCATTCAAAAAAGTATTAATAGGAGAGTTCTTTTTTTTTTTTTCTTTTTTAATATCGTGTGTTTATGTATGTTTATATACTAGTAGAATACTCGCGCAATGCAGCGGGAACGATTTATTAGTTTCATATTCATTCGATGTATAGTATTGTGTTTTCTGAAACATTTTAAAAATTCATAACCATATGGTAATACACAAAGTATACTGTTTTGTAAATGGAAAAAATCAGTTTTTTAACAATTTATCATAAAACCTTGTAATAAAATAACTCAAAATTAAATCATAAGATGTCATTGCAAACGCGATGGTTGGGTTGCTAGTTGCGATAGCCGAATTCGAGTAATCTTAAAACTTGATCAAAAATTTGAATTACTCGTTCCAACCTTGATTAAACGCTTTCATCTCATCCCAACCATTCCGTCCATAATTGGCATGTCTAGTAACTACTAACGGTTCAAAAGTTATGTCTTTTTCGAAATTTCTTATATGTAGTTATTTATATCTTAAAAAGTATATCTCAAATGCATTATATAATAGTATAGATGTAGAGAAGTTTACGTTAAAATTAATTGTGATATGTTAATTAGTTTATGATTTAATAATGCTTATATTAATGATAATTAAATGTCACATATTAATTAGTTTATAGTTTAATAATGTTTGTGTAATGATAATTAAATGTCACATATTAATTAGTTTATAGTTTAATAATGCTTGTATTAATGATAATTTAATAGATGTAGGGGAATGTTAGTCATTTCCATATATTTTTAAAAATGCTCTTAGTAACTATAAGGGTAAAATAGTAAAATCTATTTTAATTTTTTTTTTTAAATGTATTATATAATAATATAGATATATATATATATATATAGTGTCATTTATGTATGTTTAATATCGTCTTGAGCTGTTCTATACGTTAAAAACTTATAGTTCCAAATTTTATGCTTCATTATTATTGAATATACATATTTATTGTGTGGTTTCTTTGTTACGGTGATCGATCTTAATAAAAGTGAGCTTATCCACAAAGAAATTATGGTATTTTTTTCATACTGTTTTTGAAGTAGTCACATGACATGTATGTTGCATTTCATCCTATACAGAAGAAGATATTCTTTTCTTAGAAACACATTGAGTGGGTTGATGTGGTGTTGGCATTCTGGCTCGAGAACACTCTGCGATGCTGTTCTCTCACTCCTCGGCTCAGGACATTGACTTGTGAATTTTTATTGACACAGAATACTAAGAAAATTCAATATCTTCTACTCTCTCAATTCTCAACTTTAGTATTCTTATTAAAACATTAAAAAAACAGTGTCACCACTCATCTTTCTTTTACATATATGTCATGTAACATTTTAAGTCAATTTGCATATATCTCTCGACACGTATTGTTATATTCATTTAAAATCGGTCATCTATGAGTCAATAAGAGTTTTGGTCAAAAGATTGGCGGACACGCAGCCGACTAAAAAGAGTTTGAACTAGTTCTGATTGCGGCCTTAAAGGAACTTTTTCTTTTTCTCGTTGTGAGTTTCTTTTGTGTAAAAAGTAAAAACTAAAAAGTGATCATTTAAGTCTATTTGCTTTCTGCCTAATCAACTTAATCAGACCATTACAACACTATTTAGACTGTTGTGACACATACGACAATAGTACTAATAATTTAGTAATGTAGTAACATGCGTATTGTTGTGACACATACGACAATAACCTATGAGATTAATCCATCTTAATCATGTAACATGTGTATCTTAACATCAACTAATTATTAGTTTATTTAAAAATACCTTAGTAACAACTTCATTGTCAATTTTGGTGTGGTGTCATCTATCAATGTAGATTTTGAATAAACTTTTCATTATCAGTTTGGATTATTCACATATTTAAACATGAACAGAATTGTGAAAATGTACACAAATATTATATTATGACAAAATTAATCTTATATGTTTATACTCAGAAATTGAAGGAAATGATTAAATTTCATACTAGCTGATAGACGTGGACATGATGGTAAATTCACTTGAGTTCAAGGTTTAATTTTCAAGAGTAAAGTGTGATCTTTTAAAAAGTTTTGATTATTATTTATGCACATCTAAAGCATACTGATTTCTTTATCTTACACGTACGCCTATTAGCAAAGAGTTGGTATTACTTTCGCAAACTCATACGCTTGAATAATCTACTCAATAACTAAAATGGATAATTATTCGTAATGCGTTAAATAACTTTTTTCTATTATGTAGGATAAATTTTTAAAACATTTATTGTATGATGTAAACCTTCTAAAATTTACTATTGTATGTTGTGTGTCGCTTGAAGTGTAGATAGCCGATAAACTTTTTAACACGTCAGATTTTCGTATGATGTGGCATAACATGTAAGTATTTTTGGGTCCGTTTAACCCTACCCAAATTGTAAAACAGACCCGTTTTAACCCGACCCATATACACATACCACATTCAAATTAAAACATACACGCATACACAAACATTCACTCTCTTGTTTTTATAGGTTTCCGACCAGTTTTTCGACCTTCATTTTCCGGCCAGAAAAGTCGAGCTTTACTCTTGGTTCCTGCTACCCTTCACTCTTGTTTTCATAGGTTTAACGTAACCACCATTGCCGGAAAAAGATGCTACGGGTTTTCGCAAGTCACAACCCCAAAACCTCCGGTGAAATAGATATGTAACTCAATGGACACCATTGAAGAACAATTGTGAAATAGATACATCATCAAAAACCGATGGTGTTGCAGGAAGTGATTTGGATTTGGCCGAAAGTTCGCAAGCTGGATCTGTTATGCGGTCGGAGGTAGATGACGATGGTGGATGCATCTGGATCTCAACGATGGTAACTTGTGATGATTAATGTCACTACGTGTCGTTTTGTATGCATTTCGATCTTGTCGTGTATGCAACTGGGTCAGGATCTGGATATGTACATGTATGTATATGTAATGTGTATGCATATGAATATGTACAAAAGAGTTATATGTATATGTATGTATATGTAACATGTAATGTATATACAAAAGAGCCAAATCTATATCTGTTTTAATTTAATTACTTTAATTTATTTTGATTTGAGGATGAATAAGAGTAAAAGAAAATGGGTATTCTTGTGAATATATGGCATACGGGTTTGGGTTTACGAAATGGACCCTTTGTTTTGGGTTAAAATTTTGACGTGGCCGTTTACGTGGACCCTGACTTGCCTGGCCAAATAAGCATAACCAATTACACGTCATCCAATTTCGGTTTCAAATGACACACAACATACAATAGAGATTTTAGCATGTTTATATCATATAATAGAAGTTTTAAAAGTTTACCTCATACCATAAAAAAAAATTAAAGTTTAGCGCATTACGAATCAATTATCAATTATCCCTAATTTTAAAAGTTTGCCAAACATATACTATTCACAGAATATAGTAGTATTTTAGCTTTCAAAAGTATTGAACTTAACAAACTTACAAGAAAGATAAATGTACATAATTGATTAAATTACACAATGATAGATTACTCTAGAATAAACACTATGAAAATACAAACATATTTGTATAGATTATACCTTAACAATGTAACTCAAAATTATTGTTTAAGTAATGTGGTTATAGTTTAGTTATGTATTGAACTTTGGACATTTTACTATTGTATGTATTAAACTAACAAACAGTTTATTATATGTGTTCAACTTTTAAGAAGAGCTATTATATATGTCAATTTACCTGAAATAAAGGTTGTCGGTAATTTGAACATATCAACTAGTCCACGTCAGTATTTCGTATTACGTGGCTTGACACACGGGCAAGTTTATTAAGAGTTTATGATTTAGTTATGTATCGCATTTTAAACCTTTCTACTATTGTATGCATTAAATTATATTGTATGCATGATATGATTAACTGGATATACGTAAGCAATAATCCAAATTTAAGTAAACCGATACATATAATAACCTCTTTTATAGGTTTAATACATACAATAGATCATTTAATAATTCCGTTATATATAATAATAAAATATTAAAATTTTGGTTCATAACAAACAATAAACCCTTAATTAGTTAACTCTAAGTAAAGTGTAACCATGACTCGGGTAAAAACTACTTTTCCTCTAAAGGAACACACAATAGTATAATACAAATAAACTTTGATCTTCAAAGACACTAACATAAAAGAAATAAAGTAAAAAAAGTAAAGTGGAGAAGTAGGAAAACAGCAAAGTGTTGAAATCTCATTGGCACACTTGGTAAATATGTGACACGTCATATTTCAATAAAAATAATAGGTAGCATTATATATACATATATTATATTATGTTGTTGCTAATGTTAATGTTAATTAGGTGCGGAACTACAGTTTTGACAAATCACTGTTTACTTCACCTTGCTACCTCTATAAATAAGCTCATTAATATACTAATGGATAAACAACTTAACTAAGGTACTAATTATGATGGGTTCACACTCACTTGACTCTGTTTCAAAACAGTCTTGGTGTACTAGTTATTCCCTTTCCAAGCCAAATACATCAAAGTTTCTTCAAGTAAGATCCCAAAGCTTTAAAGATGAAGGTACACAATATAAATGTAGTTAAAAACTAGATCTTTAAATTGTCTAAAAGTTTTATCCAATAGTTAAGCCCTAACATGTATAGCTAGTTTAAATCATCTCAATTACTTCTATCAGCTATATGTGATTCACTTCGTATATATTAAGTAGTACTATAGGTACCCAATGAAATTATAAGAGAAGAAACAATTTTTAGGTGCCAAAAATGTCGGCTTCGACATTTCTTAACTATCTTAGGCAACCGCTGACGAATTGGCTAGCTAACACAACTTCAAGTTTTTGTTCAAGTGCTGGAGGTGTGGTATAAGTACCTGTGTGTATATGGCTATATATATACATGAATATCAGCCAAAAATTGTTATACTTCATGTTTGAAACTATAATTTACTTCTTGTTTTTATCATGTAGCAAGCAGATTTATTTACAGCACAGCTTTAATTTTCTCGTTACAGTAAGATTTAGAAGTTTCTTCATATGGTGTTCTTGAACAAATACCTACATATTCTTTTGAAGGCAATAGCAAATTTTGCGTTTTATCAATTTTGATTCTTAATTAGAACCCATAGTTCGTAACGTTCAGATGTAGTGCGACCAAAACTTTTGTTCAAGTAAAAAGTATTCATTAAGTATTTCTAAAAAATGATAAATACTTAATCAGGAGACCAATTGTTATATTAAAAAAATGGATTAAGGTTACGATGGAGGATATTATAAAATATTTGCTAGGATTCAAATGGATCAAACGGTTAAAAAGTCACCAAAAGCAGTACTCGATCAAGTGATTATAAATTAAGTAATCTTTTTATTATTATTATTATTAATTAATATTAATATATTAAAATAAAAATTTCAATTAAATAGGTAGAGAATAAAGTATTAGATGGACCAAGTGATCGACAAAACACGAGCCGGTCCATTTTTACTCATGTTGTGATGTAAACCAACCATTATTTTTCTAACTTCTATGATATAAAAAATTCAGACATGAATGAATGATTTTGGGTAAGTCGTTAAGATGTAAATGCAAATTAACTATTTCACTAATTCACTTAATTAATCAATTTATGGTTCAAATAATTTAGGTGTTAGCTATCAAAGTAACGTCCATGGAATTCCAATATATCTTCCTACGTGTTTATGTGTGATTACCATAACAATGTTAAGCGTTTATATATAACGTTCTAGATTTGCATATTCGGTCATATAGTAGTGATATCTCATACGTACTCTCTCTTAAAATTAATAAATAAAAGGAGATACATTACATTAGTCTCTTGAAGTCATTTACAAAAAAGTAACTCCATGCATGTTTACCCAATAACAATCATTCGAAAATATTGATGATACTAATTTTAACTCGGCTTTTTCTTCATAATCATTGTAGGAAATTCATCCAACATGGTAGATGCAAACCTTGATGTGTTGAGAGCAAGAATGCAAGAAGTGATGAAGCATGATAAATTGGAATATACAACATCCAGAACAATGAAAAATAGTGGATGGAAGTATAGCTCAATAACAGCTGATTATGACATACAAAACAAGAATGGTTATGCATCCATGATGAACGGAACCATCGAGCTCTTGGGTTTAGTTGGTGGTTCCCTTGGCTTCGTCTTTCTTTTTGGTTCACTATTGATATTTGTGGTTTCTCTTCTTGTTCATTTGTGCACATGAAAATGGAGTATATTTTGAACGGCTTTCAGCGTGTTTGACCAGTTCAACTCAACTGATCCGTTCCTTTTTAGCTAATTCCTTGATTTGACCTTTACTATTATTATTAAGTAAATAGATCAAAACTAAGACCTTTACTAGCGAGAGTAAAGAATTCAGGAGTTGAGAATTAGTTTAAGTATTACCTTTCCACCACCACTAGGACCAACAAGTGCAACCTTTGAACCATGTTGCAGCTTCAGATTTATACCCTGAACTTTTCAAAAATAAATGGCTTTATTTACTAAACTAGGTACATTGTATATATTGAACTAGTTTACAATATAATTACCTCGAGCACCTTATGACACGGACGGGAAGGATAGGCAAACCAAACATCATCCTTCAGCATCCTCATCGCTATAACGAAATACAGTAGTTGACAAATTTCCTTCAGCTATGGCTCTAATACAATTGGTTCTTTGCTATTTAGAAACCACATAGTTGGTAAGAATGAGTGATTTTGGAAAATCAAAAAATATAAATGCAAAAACATCATACTTGGCACCTATTGTTTAGAATCATTCATTGTTCTGAAGTGTTGCTATTTTTGAAGTTTTACGAGATAATAATTTATACGTAACAAAAAGCCAAGTATGATGGTCTGAAAGGCCAGGCAGTCAAATTATACACGAATAAAATGCAAATGAAAACTAACCCCGTAGGACACTTCTTTCCTGATACTGGCATCGAAGAAACACGATCTAGAAGCTGAAATACTCTCCTACTGGCTCCTGCAGCTTTCATTGCCACTGTGTAAATGCTAGACAGCCCAGAAACAGAGGTTCCAACTGCAACCAAATTCCACAAAAAGAAACTTATAATTATTTGAACTCGTTAATCTTTCAAAAACCAAAAAAGGTCATTTGTTCGTAGTTTAAATACCTGTGAGACTATAGAGAATGAAAGAAGTAAGAGATCTAGGGCTCATAGTGCCTGCTATTGTTAAACTAGCTCCATATATCACTACTATGATAACTGATAGTGTTGATGCTGCATTCAGACCTCCAAAGAAAAAACCGACCGCTTTCTGCACCCAAAAACAACACACTATAAAGTGCTTAATACTCACAGCAAACTGAAGTCCAAGTCTTAATGCCCCGTTAACTTGCTAAGAGTAGCGTGAAATCGTACAGTTCTCTTGAGCAAACGATCTCACAGTAGGTACAGCACCAAAATTTTCCTACAAGCCAAGAACACATTCGTTAGACATACATAAAGATATACATACATACATACATACATACATACATACATACATACATACTACCTCAGCAATCGAGGAAGCCACAGCTGGAGCGGCTTGAGTTTTGTGGGATACTTCACGAAGATAACGTCCAACTTGGTGTACAGTAATTGAAATGGCCGGAACAACAACCAAAGCAAGCACTAATAACAAGCAAAAAAAAAAAGAAATAGGTTAAGAGAATAAATAGAATTGAAATTAATTTCCTTTCGAAGATGGAGGTACTACATGATAGCTTCCATGATGTAACAAACATGAATCCTAGACCAACAAATGCTGTAGAAAGATTGCTGGGAATCTCAGAAACATTTGAAGTTGCAGCACTCTTGATGATTTGACTATCCTTAGAAAGCCTGGTAAGGAGCTCCCCTGTTCGTGTAACATCGAAGAAGGCTATTTCCTGCAAATATATATATATATATATATATTTTGAGTCACGAAGAAGAAAAATTACATTCTTTTTTCTTTCTTTTTTTTAAAAAGGTGATTTTTACTTGATTAAAGAGGTGGGTGACAGGTTTATCCTCAATGCAGCAACAATTCTTTCACTTGCAGAAGAAAATAACCAAGCTCGAAGTGCTGTGCAAACCGAACTGAAAACAGCAGATGAGTCAAAATTCTTTAGACAAAAAAAAAAACTGACTTGGAAACTAACACAAGAGCCTATCAAAGTTTTATTTTAGAGAAATAGGGTATTCAGGTGTAAAATGTTCATACCCGACAATGACAATCAGAAAGATTCCAAGTATGGTTCTATTGACTTCGCCTACAGCCACTTTTCTGTTCAGCAGTTTGGAGATCCCCGGAAACGATATCAATTATTGTGCCACCAAACCTTGGCTACAATGCATACACCAAACTTATCATGCTAAATCGCATAATCATACATATGGTCATGTAAACATATAGTTCATATGCGCATTTTCTAACTTAAGAGTCAAAGAATCAGACATACAATCAGTATACTCGAAGTAGATGCAATCAACAAAGCAATAGTACCGATAATCAACCTTCCCGCCTCAGGTTTAGCCTGTTTAATCAATTAGCAGACCACTCAAAAACTTCAGAAACACATCAGTTCTACATTTAAAACCAACAAATCACAAAATAACATCTACTTACCAGAGCAAGAACTCTCACATAACTCACATTTGCAGCCTATTAATTAATTTCCAACAACAAGTCAATAAATAATGAAGTTATAGTTGTTACTCGAGAGGGTGTTAATAAATAATGAAGAAATTTGTTGAAATTGAGACGGAAATTAAAATAAAATAAGTGTGACATAAAAACTCTGTATTATTATTATTATTAAATTAGAGAGATTATACACGTAAGATCTTATACAATGTGCAAAAACAAACGATTTCATGATGTGTAATATATATAGAGACACGATATTTTATTACTTCCTAAATAAATAGAGTGATATTTCTTAATATTTGGTCCTAAAATTGAAACAAATATTTTAGATATTGCAAACGTTTGGATTCATTGCATAACTTGTGTTCTGCTTGTAGTTGTTACAAACCTATATAAAATGTTATGGATGCGTTTGTAAGTACGAACCATGCTTTTCAAATGGATAGTAATTTGTACATTATATTTGGACTTTTGTACCCATAATCATCTGGAAGTTTCCACTACAATTCGTACTATTTTAGTGTGCACTAAAAGTTTCAACGTACGCGTGCGATGCATATAGATTGTCTATTTGTCACATTGAATAGTGATCATTCAAGGGGCTGTAGGAATTGATAGTATGATAATGAGCTTTTATACATACAATTGGTTGTACACAAAACTTCTTTTTTCTTTTTTTCAATTTGGATAATTTATATTAATAAATTTAAATGTTTTTATCATTTCCATTGCTGAAAGGGTTATCTCATTATTCTCTCCATATTGCTAGATGTATGTTGATTAATTTAATTAATTCGATTGTATACCCATTGATCCATTATTAAAGTCCCATGAATATCCATATCCCGCGGGAACGGCACTTTACATCCACAAATTATTTAATCAGTTATCAGTGTATGAAAACAGATAAATAGTTGTCCAACGACATGCCTTTTACTCCACCATGAAAGGCAAATAGTGTTTCTTTTCTCTTGTTAATGAAGTATTACCTTATAGTGACTTTTTACTTCGTATTTTATATTACAAGTTGTTACACTCTAAGAGACGGGTGTCGTCTTATGTGACAAGCGTGTTCAGTCTATCACGCTGACATGGTCACACCGGTATTAGAATGGTACCGGCATGGTAGAGAAAGGATGACGTAGATCAAAGTCTTTTTTAGCTTCTTTTTTTTAAGACCAATAATTTTAAAGTAACAAACCTATTTGAAATGAATTTCATTTTTCCAATGATAACATGTAAAAGTAGTTCACTGTAACTTTTTATGTGATGCTAATATGTCGAGTTTTTTTAGTATGCTTTAAGTGATGATAGCCGACGCTCTCAAAAGATTATTGAGAATAAATTATTTCACTAAGGCTATTGATGAATAATTGAGTCATTGTAAATTGTCATGCAATTTCTAGCTGGTACAAAAAAGTTATCTATTGAATTTTTTAATTTATATATAATTCTCTCTTTGACACATCATCAAACTTTTTTATATTTTCTTTTCATGCTTTTATATTAAACTTATTTTAATACAAAATAATAATAATAGTAATAAATAAATAATTTACCTATTAAACTTTTTGTCACCTTTATATATACAGTTTCGAAACATTTATATTTACATTTTATCAAATATTTTCATTTTCTCATTCTATATTTATATAATTTCTTTTTGCAAACTTTGTTTAACGTGCCTTGAAATTATATATTCAAATTAATGTGTTTTCTATTGATATGTACACATCTTATTTTACATTTAACATCATTGATGATGATGGAGACAAACAACCAAAAAATTATTACTCGGATGTATCTAATAACTAAATTGATCATCCAAAATGATAAAGTATAAATAATGTGAGAAGTCATTGATATCATTTGGTTTATATATGTTCTTAGACTTTCACTTAATCTTATAGTATTTTCTTTCCCCGTAATTTAAACTTTAAAGTCTATTAAATGCAGTTATTGAAAGTGTTGATTTTTTTTTATGTGCTAGGCAATAGTAGAGAAGAAAATATAGACATCTCTCTTCGTATTGAGTAAGTATCAATCTTAAGAATTAAATTCAAATGAGAATGAGAATTTTTATGAGGATGAAGGAATCAATCTCAACCATTCATTTTCATTAAAATAACAAAACACCCACATTTTTAAATATTGAATATCTTAAAAACGCCTAATCAAAAACTTATAAAAATTACACCATAAAAATCAGCTTTTTTTCTCTTCGATTAGACATCTCACATAAGATACTTTGGACGAACTTTTTTCTTTCATTTTTTGGTGTGTTTTGAAAACTGGTAACACATGTGATAGTCGTCAGTATCACATGTGATAGTCGCTTGTAACACATGTGATAGTTACTGTAACACACGTGTTACTAGCGACTATCACATGTTACCAGTTTTCAGCACCCACTAGAATAAAAGTTCATCAAAAATATATCATGTGAGATGTTTAATTGGGTTTTGCCAAATAAATGACTAAAATTCATCCATTTATTCTAATTAAATTTTTCTTTCTCTTTTGAACTCAACCTTCAATTTTAATAATAAAATACATATAAATAAAAAATTAATACTTACCTTTTAATGTGAGTGGTACATTACACGGCCTATTGACTTTTTAGTGTTTGCCTATATGAAAATGTCATCAACATATAACAGAACATATCATAGATGCATAATGCCCTTGTCAATCGGTCATTATCAGTGTGTCTCAAAGTTGATATATTATAACAACTCTTATAAATTCGTTAAAAAGATTTTATTACTTATTTAGAACAGTTAACCTTTGTCAAAATGATACAAGTACTATTAATTGTTAAAACTTTTTATGGACAAAATTACTACTATATTTTAGAGATTATTAACTAGTAAAACGTTTAGCTTTGCTCCAAAGTTAATTTTGCAATTAAAATCTTAAAAACCGTATGAAAAGAATGGCTAACATTTTCTTCTCCACTTTTTCGGTTAGTTAGTACAAGTATAAATCATACAACACAACTAGCTTTAACTAACCTTTCATTCATAATTCGTACTTCATAATTTCAACGAATTCATTAATTAAGACATCTAAATTTTCAACCGTATTAAAACACGCTTTAAATCATATATCTACATACACTACTATACTATTCCACTTTTTCAACTAAACGAAACACCCTAAATTCCTAACAAACTACTTGCAACGAATCGGCTCCTCATTAATCGTACCCAAACCAGGCTTCTTCGATCTAGAAACTGCTAACCTATGACTAAACTCGGGGACATCAACCTTCAACAATCTCAGTTGTTCCACTTCATTCGTTGCAACTGCTAACTCGGGTGAAATTTTTCCTGAAATTCGTTTAGTTGCATTATTAGCAGACATCCAAAAAACAGCCATATCGGCTGGTGTGATCATTGAATTAACTCGTCTCATGGGAAACATAATATAAACATTTCCTGATTCCAAATCTTCGTCGGCTGAAAGAGGTGAAAAACGTCTATTGATGTTTAACAATTGTGAGTTGACTAGGAAGAAATTCGGACAGTCGAGCATGATCTCGGCTGCTTTGATAGAATCTTGAAATTGTCGAATTTCCCCTGTTGGGAAAATAACTCTAGCTGCTTTGTTGGTTTTTATTGTTGGTGAGATAATACTAAAAGTGGTACAAGATGAAACATAGTTTCCCATTTTGTGTGTGTTTTTGTGAAGGTGTGATTAGTAATGTGAATATATAGTTGTGATGTGAAGAAAGAAACATAAATGCGCGTTAAAGAAAGGAGTGACGATTTGTCACGGATGTGGTACGTGTGGGCCTAATTCTCACAAATTAATGGTCAAAGTATGGCCGTATGGGTTTCATAGAAGCATCTATTTCACTCCTGTGGTTAGCTTAAAATATTTGTGAAAAATAATGTTTGATTTAATATATTAATATTAAGGGGGTGTTTGGGATCGGCTATTGTTTGTCTAAAAATATAACTAGGTGTTATTGTGCGTATTTTTAATTATTTATTATTTATAATATAGAGATGAACAACTTTTATAATCAGTAAGTTGATTATTAATTAAAGATTAAAGAAGCAATTACAAACACAACCTAATTGTTTTTATTGGTTCAAAGCCAATCATATTGTATGTGTAAATATAATCGGATGATTTAATTTATATGAGCTATAATATAATTATTCTTATATTTTGGCGTTGCCAGTTAACTAACTGTTATATAAACAACATGTAACTAAATAATTAAATCAAATCAAATCATAATATCATAAAACACAAATATATAGAAGCTATCTGAACCCATTTCACCCATAATGTGCAACCTGACCCAAAAAAAGAGGTAACGCAAAACCTGATCTTTAAATGGTACAACCAAGCAATAGCGTTTCTTAATGTACAATGAGCAGAATAAACTAAGTTATACTGGAACAAAAGGATTTTTACAAACTAAGTCACTATGTTAACCAACAGTAAAATCCATACCGTCCATGCAAGTATAGTAACTCTTTCACGGGATACGATAAAATCTGTAGCTCAATAATGGACTAAAATGTCACTCCAACGTCTGTCCATGTTCAATTCTTGACACCATCAGTAATGTTTCATCTTGTAAGTGGTATACCAAACATGTGAATACAGCACAATCAATTTCAGAGTTTAAACCATCATATATTCAAATCTAAGAGATCGTCCATTGGAATCTCAAGTTCCTAAACTTCCCATCTTGTAGTTCAACAACGAATCCACGTTCAACCATGAACCTATGTCCTCCTCTTGCTCACCAACAATATCCATATTAGGCAGTTAAAATCTATCAACTATGTGCTCACACGTCATCCTCAACTGCTGCCCAAATGGGTGTCTTCAACTTTGTATAGTAGACCGGCACGTTCTCATCATCTAAAAAGATTATTTGTAAAGTCAAAATATTTCAATGCTCAAGGAAAGTAACTGAATTGAAGTTGGTCTCTTTTGCAGCTATAACCATCTTTCCCAATTTTTCTATTCTTTTTTTCTACTTCCACAAAAGTTAAAACAAGTTGACAGACAAAAGAAAGGAAAAATAATCATTTGTTTCCGATTCATAAAATAATGTATTTAGACTTTAAAGTATTATCAAAAGTAGCGGTCAAGACGAATAAAATGCAACTCGTATTCTATCAATAAAAACAAACGACACTTGTTGTATGTTTTGTTTATGATGAAAAGGCAAAGACTTTTACATTTAACAATAATGTTAACATGTAAGACCGACAAAGAAGGCCTCGTATAGTCAGTCATCGCAACATGTTACTTTACTAAATATATTCTATACTAAAACTTTTACTAATTATTTTATTAGTAATATATATATTATATATATAAGTACATGATGACACCCAATAAATATATAGTTTTAATTTATACTTTTAACACAAAAGGAAAATCGTTTATTTAAGTATGCCATATATTGTAATAGCTAGTCGATCATATGCTAATTTAAGTTTTTAGAACATCGATATAAGAATTAAAATTAATGTAACGTTTAGCTCATATTAAAAAGACAACAGATAATAGTAGTATTCTATTATGTGAATTTGATCAATATACTGAAAGAACTAGTTATTTTTAGCATTTAGACGAAGTAAACTCAATTGGAGCTAGATCAATATATATTTGCATACTAAAAGTTCAGTAGATTTTGTCAAAAGAAAAATGAAGTCGTAAGCTAGACGAGAAGATTATCTTACTGCTTCCTTGCTTGTATCCGGCAAAAGTCCACTTCCGGCACTCGCAAAGTTGAGTCCATTGGGCGGAAAACTTTTCAAGCTGCCATGTGGAATCTCTCGATGTACTTCTTGGTATGGTTTTTTTTGGAACTTAATTCCCATATATTGTTCTGAATGATTGTCAAAGCACAACTTCAATTCACATAATATAGAAACGTGAATTATATAAATATTATAAATAGAGATGAAAGTTGTTACAAACTAGGCATCACATATGCGTACACCAGTACAGAGTTTAACATTTTTAGTTTTAGAGTATTATTGTTTAGCATGAAAAATGATAATTATGTTAAATTTCGATAGACATGATATGTTATAATCTTTGTATTAGGAATAATGAAGCATAAATTTTGTATACTACATGGATCCAATTGTAACTATTCTCTTTATATAACGGAGTATCACTATAATCTGTAAAAGATTCTATTTGGGGTTTATTCATAATAAAATATATGCCGGTGGGTCCCATTAATGGTGAAAGTGTATAGAGGAAAATTTGTGTAAATGGATAAAATGTTGGTGTTTAAGTTGTGTAGAAAAAGATAGACTTACGAATGAAATCTGCTATGGTTCGACCATTGGTGAACCATCAGGTTGGATGGTGAAAGAAAGTCGAACCATAAGGTGTAAATTGGCTTGTAGTTCACAATTCTTGAGTAAACGGTTGCTACCTGCATCAAATTGGGGAGTCCCCAAACGCAAAAATCTGACTTAACGTATTGGTTGGCCAATGCTGAATCCAAGGAAAGTATACTAAGGAGGAGGATGAGACATGGCAATCTCCCCATCATTTTAATCACACTTTGGTATCTATTTTTTGTACTAATGGTGTGGTTGGAACCCTAAATAGAACCAAGAAGTTGTAATAAAATGATAAAGTTGAAAAGGAGAGGAAAATGAACCAACTTGCCATGAATAACATATTACATAAAGGAAGTATTAGTCACGACAATTATACCATGTTATTTTGACATAACGAACAAAACTGTAGGTCGTGTTGTCTCTCCTTTATGCGTGTGAAAAGACATTTCTATGAGTTCTTATGAAATAAATATGCATTATATTCTAATTGTTTTGACAAATATTTTGATCACAATGTTATCACTTTTTGGCTAGCAATCAAGATTCTACGTGTGAAAGTGAATGAAATGTTATTCAAATTGGTTGCTTAAAATAGTGAAAATATAAACAAATACATATTTTTTGGGTTATGGTCCCTGTTATCTAGTATATTTATAAGCATTATTAGGAGATTCAGCCATTTAGTTTGAATCGTAAAACTCATGTTCATTTTTGTAAGAGGAAATGTGCATGTAGTTCGTGTGACAAAAGGACATTTGGCATGTAATTTAGTCGTCTTTATACAAAAAAAGGAAATTTGTATGCAACTCGTGTACTAGTGTCATTGTATAGAAAATATGGTTTGTGTGAGACTGTCATATAACGTTTGGCGTTTGCATACCATATTGTGTCACAGCTTTACCTAATTCGCTGTCACGAAATATTTAAAGAAAGGTCAAGATTAAACATCAATTGTGAACTTACTGTTCTCGGGCAGTAATCCAACATGTTTAACATGCTTACACAGTTACACACCTGTCTCGAATTCTCAACCATTTGGTTACTGCTATACCAGAAGCCTACTAATACCGCGAACCGAAGTACCAAACTACTATGACCCACAATTACACTACTTTCGTTGGCTTATAAAACTGGCAAATTACAAAACACGACAGTTGCATGTAACTGACAAGTTCACAAATGCTGAACATACATATCATTTTAGGTAAAGCCACCATACCTCCTCAAATTTGGTTTTCTGTACCATAAACCAAAAGAGAAACAATACACAATTCAAATTGCTTTATACACATCATATCCACAAGATAAAAGAAACTCACCACTCCAAAATTATAGACAAATCATCGTTTATAGTAGCCACTCTGGTTCTGGTTCTGGTTCTGGTTAGGAGGGTACGGAGAAGAAACGGTGTATGAAGGCCTGGATCCTGGTTGCTGACCTTGTGCATTGTAATATGACCCCTGCCAACCTGGGTAAGCCGGCTGGCCATATTCGGACCCAGTGGGTCCCGGTTGTTGGCCTGGTTGAGGGGGGTAAGGAGACCCACCTCTGGGCGGTGGAATGTTGTAAGGGGATGGTTGCTGGACGTATCCTGATGGTGGTGGCTGGTAATAAGGTGTTTGAGGACGGGGCGTGTAGGGCATATTAGCAGGCATGGGTCTACCATCTTGAACACTGAGATCTGACAATTGTCTCTGTACATCTTCAATCATTTCCCGGCATTGTATGCTTCGGGTCATTGCAAAGTCACTTGACTGCTGTTTTATGTTTGTGATTGCTTCCTGTGAAATGATGATTATCAAGTTAATTACTTTATTCATGTTCAGTGACTGACTGACTAAGACCAACAAAACACTTTATTACCTGAAGCGTAACATAGAACTTCAAGCCCTCATTAATATTCTCTTTGATTTCCCGATACTTGGCTATAGCAGCCTCAATCTGCTTATAGCATTTCTCACAAGAAGCTGCAGACCAAAAGTACAATGTTATAAGAGATACTTGTAGATATCAAGAAACTAGAGCACACTTCATTCATCATTACGATGACGCGGTTATATAACTGAGCATCGAATGAAACGCATAACAAATAAAAGGGTGATTAAATAGAATTGTTTACGTAGCACATACCCTTGTAGTCCTCAATGTTAAAAGCGCCTGCAAACTGGTTGTTTTGAGCCTTTATGGAAGAGAAGAAATTATAAATTAGGATAAATTCAAATCCGCATAAAACAAACTATGTATCTAAAAAAATAATTCAGAAAGAAGACCTGAATTTGCAGCAATAATTGCTCTTGTGCTTGTAGATTTTGAGATATTTCTCCAAATATATAATCATATTTTGCTATCTCCTTTCTGAAGAGATCCTCGTATGAACCAGTAGATGTCATCAATTTAGGGAGTATATCATCCTAAAGCAATGGATATAAATGCAAATAAAATATTAAAAAAATTATTAACAACTTACTAATAAGAAGATACAAAGCAAAAACGAAACAATGTATTGCACAAAAAAAGAGATTACATAATACACTTATCGTTAAACAATCAAACATAAATATCTTTCTACTAGAAAGTAAGGATACCTTTCTCTTCATATCTTTAAGCATGTCCTCCAGACCTGCCCTTTGTGCACCCAGTGTCTCTAATTGCCTCTGCAAAAGCAATTACACACAGAAACTATGATACATTGGCATCCATCATATACAAGAAATACAAAATATGGGTGAGAATATTAAAAAATTACAGATGGAAACTTAGAACATTGTAGGTGTCTGGTTTAAAACATGAAATCACTATTGAGTATGGGAATGGATTTCTAAACGCACCACCTTGCTTGGGTTTAGGTTAAGCCTATATTGGTGGGTTTGATTCCTATTTTTCAAAACCAAGCACTTTCAATGGGAATGAAACTCATTCCTTCATTCCCATTCCCATAAACCAAACACACCTAAGAATCCATCATAGTCTTAAAAAATAAAATTACCAAGCTCTGCTTCAGGCCTCCCACTACAGCATCTTCATTGGCATCTAAAGACATGATTGGTCTTGCCAAGGTTGGAAGGGCAGATTCTATCTGGCATATAACAAAATGGAAAAGCAAATTAGCATAACAAAAATAAGTAAACCAGCTACAATGTTGATGAATCCATGTGATCTTTTAGCAAATCATGAGAACTGAAGATGTGTGCAGTATTTTTTATATTATTTATTTCGAACGGCAAAGACTGCACACAACCGCTATTATACTACCACATACTCCATATTATACACACATGTCTCAAGTGAGATTTGAACCCAGAACCTCTTGGTTGAAGGGTTACCAACATACCGCTAGTCCAAAGTCCCTTTGTTAGAAGTGTGGAGTGTTTTGTATGAGGGAAATAGAGAAGAAATGGAATGATCCACTACGTCAAAATTGAAAAAGGTGATTTTTGTTGTCTTAAGGAACGAGTAGATCACTACTCAAGAAATGCAATTGCTTCCCTTTTGTCGATTTTCATCCCATGGGCAAGGGCTGTTTTTTTACATTACATAAAAACTCACAATATAACCTGTTTCATATGTGCTTTCAAACATACCAAACAATATACTTGAATGACCATTCCATTCCTCTAAGTCAACCAAACATAATGATGAAATGTAATGACTCATTCCATCACTTCGTTCATTCCATTCTGTCTGACAAGTTACAACTATGTACTAACTAAATATTGACTAGAAAAAGGTCTTCGAAAGTGCTATAAGCATGATATTTCAAAATCTTCGATATCGATTCTACCACAAATAAATTGCTAAGGAAACTGAATTGAAACAGTTGATAACAATGGTGACTCACAACATAGTCAACAGTTCATGTGTAGAGTTCGAGAAAGCATACCGGGCGGCTATCTAGAATAGACATAAGTGCCATGTTGTCTTTCACAGAGCGTTCAATTTTACCATCACTATCGGCAGCTTGCTTCAGATTTGCTGCAAACCTGCCTAAACGATCCTGTAAATTCTTTGTGAGAGTACTAGATTGGGGCCTGGTCCATCGTGTCCCAAATTGACTTCTAAACTGTGCATCTTCTGTTGCTTCTTTCTGGATAAGCTCCTCAGTTTGAACCAGCAATTCATGGTTGACCCTTCTTAAATCTTGAAGTTGTTGGAGCTCACCTTGCAAAGCAGCTGGACCCCCGCAAACTTGAACTGCCTCTACATCTTCCCATAGAGCTGTTGGCAACACAGAATGACCTTCCAAAGCAAGAATAGAATCGGGTAAATTCATCTCCTTGAGGTTCACGCGGGCCAGCTCACTCCCTTGCTGCAATCTCTCAGCTTGAGTTCTGATGACATCATCAAGCATCTCAGTGTACCTAGAGAGAGCCTTGGCACTACTGTCAGGAACTAAACTTGCAAACATCCTATCTTGGCTGGCATCCAACACATCATTCATGTTCATTGACTTCACCAACGAGAATGCAGGAAGAGGCGGTAATGAGCTCACTGGAGGAACCCTCATAAGATAGACCCTATCATTTTCCTTCATAGCCCTCTCTAAATTGATGTTAAGATTGTTTTCAAGTTTATTAATTGCATCAAGTATTTGCTGTGGAGCCCCCCTGGGAGCCGACTTTCTAGCATCAGATAAAACAGTGATCCCGTTTTCCAATCGTGCAATTTCATCCCCAATCTCTTCTTTATCATGAAGCTCTAAACTACACCTATAGCAAGCCTCACCATTGAATAAAGCCGTCTTTAGCTGAATATGCGATGTCCATGTCTTGTCAAAGTGCTGACTCAGAGGTGCAACATTTAGTGCAGCTACAGCTTCCTCATAGTACAGTCCAGCCTACATTTACGTATATTTGTTCTATAAGATTGTATCCAAATCCAGGTACTCTTTTATTTGGCAATGTATAAACTACTTGCACTTATTTCTAATGCTATAACTAGTCACAAAAAATACATATATATGATATACCGGGTCTGAGCATTTTTAAAAGTATTAAACTTTACCAAAAAGCTATTGCATTTATGCTACTAATCTGAGGATAAATTTTACTATTGTATATATGGTCAATCAGTATTATTACTGACATGACAGCCATATAAATTGTCACGTCACCGGTTTACAATAAGAGTTCAGGCACATACACTAGCAGGCAATAGCTTTTCGAGTAAAATTAGATACGTTTATGAAGATTTAACCTGATACTGATACAAGCAATAAAACCGACAATAACCTGTCTAGAAATCTTAGCACAGACGCCAGGAGAACTTCCTTTAGCAATTGTGTTCTCAAACACACACTCCTGTGCTTGAGCAAGCATCAACCTCTCCAACATCCCTACACACTCAACAGAAACATCAAGAGTAACCGAATTCCCAACAGAAGCCTTTGCCGCCTCATTATCCCTCAAATAAGCAAACGCACCAGCTGCGGTAGTAAACGACTGCACTGCCTGCCTTCTTCCTTCCACCGTTGATCGATCAAACCCTAACCCTATCTGGTTAAACACAGCACCTAAATTAAACAAAACAGCAGCCTTCTCAAGATGTATATTCTGTTGTGACGCTTTGCTTCTAGTTTTAAACGAATCGTACCACGTAAACGTAAGGGAATTCACGTGATCCTTATCGGACGAAATCGGAAACCTAGATTCAACAGCGGTTAGGGCTTTGAAGTAAGTTTGATAGAGGTCACGCCGGGAAGTGAGGGAATCGGTTGTTGATCGTTCAATGCTGATTCGGAGTTGTTTTAGGGTTTCAAGATCGTCTTCTAGGGTTTGAGCTTGATGTTCGGAGTAATTGGCAACTACGTATTTACGAAGTGGACGGTAGAGATCGATTGTGACGGTTTTCTTCTCGTTGATTGAGAGCATGATGTTCGCCGCCGATGACGGAGATGCCATCGGTAGGTGAATTAGTTGACGATGATTATCAGGAAGTTAATGCCAGTTATCAATACGATTGATTATTATTTTGTGTGATCGGAAGATGACGATGATAACCTGGTCAAATGAACGAGAAATTGAGAAGTGTCTGCACTTCAAATCAGAAAATGATATTTTTTGTAGTCGGCTACTCGTCTTTGTGTCGACAAATTATATAAAAATAATAATTATAAAGAAGAGAGATGTGTTTTCAAGAAAAGTAAATTAAATTAAAGATTTTTTTTCTTTTTCTTTTTATAAATAAATTCTCTGAAATATTTAACTGGTCGACATTCTTAAATTGCTAAACATGTGATCGCTTTGTCAAATTGAACTAGTAGTATCATATACTATTGATTTCTTTGAGATAGAGAAATACTTTTGTTATTTTTATCATTTATTACTATTATTGTATAGAGTTCGACACTCGCAATTTTTTAATTATTGTTAATTCGATTTTGATTATTATTAATTCGATACCGATAAGTCATAGATCCATTGATTATATATCATTCATTTTATGAATATAAAGTAATTAAAAAATACGTGTACAATTAATATTATGTAAACTTGTGTAATGTTATGGTAAGTACATTATTCGCTCAATTTGTTTACTTTTTGAGAAAATGTTACGGGGATCATCTCTATGTAAGCTTGGATGTAGCAACTATAAGTGTTATATTTGATTGTGTTCATGTAAAATAGTTTGAAATGTAAAAATTATGATACTTGTTCGTTGAAACATATAATAATAATAATAATAATAATATATAAATTATATACAAAATGGTATCCCTTTTCTAATGAAAATTAAATACATACATTCAAAAGCTTTATTCATGTTGAGTCTTTAACTATTGTGGCATCAGGTACTTCAGTTTCTTTCATCTAGGAATGGCTAATTGGCTATGATCTTTGAGGTATCTTTGGATTTTGTAGTTGGTGGGCCAAAGTGAACTAAATGGGTAAAAGTTACTGTGTATGTTAGATCATTTCTAATGTATATACTAAAACACTAAATTTAATATTTTAATGTAACATGAATGCTTTAATCAATTTATTATATTTGGTGCAAATTTTAATTTACTTTAAAATTTTGAAAATTTTCATCAAATTTGATGCAACATTAAACTTTGCACTAGATTTATATTACTTTTAAATAAAATATTTTATTATATAAGTTCAAAATTTAAGTAAAACTTATTTAATTGTATTATTTATATAAAGATGCTATACTTTAAATTATATAATTAACGGTTGAAGAAGTGAATGATATTATTCAAATAAATGAAAATATTTTATACATTGATTTATTGAAGAGGTGATGTCATTGAAACTAGATGAAAATAAATAAACAAGAGTTACAATTAAGTTAATTAATTTGAAAGATTATTTGACCATAAAAATAAAAATAATTTATTGAAGTAAAGTAGAGTATAAAAAAAGTTTAGTGGGTAATTTGTAAATGTTAAAGTTTTATTTGGTGCAGATTTTTAATGTAGACGTTGAAGATAAACTACACTTAGTATAAGTATATTCTTCAAAGATTTTTTTATTACTTCAAATTTAATGCACTATTTAGTCTTAGAGCCAGCCCCCGAAAATAATGAGGGAAGAGGAATCTAGCCTCCTTAAAGTTGAAGGGTGAACTAGCAAACATGCAAGTAGTAGGAGGGCATAAACTAAAAATACCTTATATATTTATAACATTGGGTCCTTCGAGAAATACAAAAACTTACATGCCTTCAATTACCACCTACGTGAGATATTTCTTAACCAAGCTAAATAAATAAATATTATGTGTGTATATAAATATATCTTTATTTATTATATTATTATAATCGTTTTGTGTTCACTACTGTTATTATTATTATTGTTATTATTATTATTATTACTAATATTTATGTTTATCGGTCTACCAGAGGGTTTTTTGGAAGCAATCTCTTTACTTTCAGGTAAGAGTATATGACTGTTTACATCTTATCTTTCAATATCCTCCGTCTTCGACGAGATTGGATATTGTTGTTGTTGTTGTGTTGTGAGATATTTCTTAACTTTTGATAACCTAAACTATCAATACCAGTCACATTGTAAAAGGTTGATATAATATTATATTGATATTTGTTGTTCTTTGGATCTGAAATGATTAAATCCTATCGTCTTTTCAAGTATATAAGGTTTAGTTTATTGATTTATTTTTGTGCAATCTTGTTATTGTTAAAGATAAAAATATATGTTGGTCTCCAACAATAAACATGTATATTAGAAAAAAGTTTAACTTAGTTTAAAAGGTTGATTTAATTTTTATTGAGATCATGGGTCACTATATGTTATGTTTCTTATATGTATAACTATATGATGACTTTTTAAATATAAAAAACTATTTTTATTGAGATCATGATAGCCTTAAAGTTCTCCCACTAAATAGAGCAGCTACTATGATTCATAGTTGTACTGGTTGCTCACTTGCTCGGCCTGAGATTTGTAGGCGTTGCGTTGCAGCTTCGTCATGATTGGGTTCAACTTCTCCGATTTATCATTTCAACACCGATCAATATTAAAAATATAATTTTTACCTTTTAAATAATAAAAATTTTATGCTGGTGAAAGTGGTCAGTAGACATTGATAGTTCAGTAAAAATGATTTGACAAAAGTTTCTGGTAATCCTAAAACCAAAAACGGAACTATATATCGAGTTTTGCTTTAGGTCGGTTATTCATTTAAATCATATGATGGTTCGGTTCCAGCTTAACTTTACCTTATAAACTTTTTTTCTCTTCAAATGTGGTAACTTTTATAACTAACAAAACAAACTAGTTTTAAAAAATGAACAGAGGGAGAGATGCACGATAAAATAACAGTTGACACTATGGAATCGTGTTAGCTAGTATTTGCTACATCATTTGTAGAGGGAGAGATGCACTAAAATAACAGTTGACACCATGGAATCGTGTTACTAGTATTTGTTACATCATTTCTAATGGATGTATCCATGGTGACATGGAGATTATGTGAATTTTATAGCATGGACAACCCGTTAAAGGTTCAAGTTTATACACAAAAACCATACAAATATTAAGAAAGTCCATACTCATAGACACTAGTGAAAGAAATTGTGTAGGTCCTACCACACTCAAACCATTTACAAATTGAGATATTACGGGTAAAGGGGTTATACCCGGACAAAATTTATATATCGAAGGATAAAACGTTACATATATAAAGATGTGACACGCCACATAAAACTCAATCTAACTAGAAATAGTACATATACACAATAGACCATGTATATGATAACCACTATAACAATCAAAGCCACCAGACAAAAACAAATGATCAATAAAACTCCAAGCGATGATCCACTATAACCACATAGTAAGAAGCCATGAAATCAGCCCTCAATAAAGAGGGAGCTCGGAAACTTCCACTTCTCCATCATACGAGAGGCACGATCCGATGGCTTATACCAAAATGAGAAAACTCGAAGTCTAACAACATTGAGAATGGCCTCAACAACCTGGTCAATCAATCTCCTTGGAGAGGTGTAACTAAGCCCCAGCTAGCCTAGGCTCGAGCTCAGCTCTTCCAAAATTCAAAGAGCTCAAGTTCGAGCTTGCCTGATTTCGAGCCTAGTATATAAAGCTCAAGCTTAGCTTGTTTGATATTATACAAGCTCGAGCTCAGCTCGGTCTCTACTGGTTTCTTACATAATATTATTTGTTTTATTATTATTTAATTTATATATAACATTATTTATTTCTTTTATAACTTTTAAACTCATATAATAAGATTTACTATTAATATTTTATGTATTATTAGATTAGTTATTATTATGTAATTTTATATTTAGATTAGTTATTATTATGTAATTATATATTATATTATTGTATAAAAATAGTTTAATATATATAAATAAAAGGCTCGTCTAGACTCGCGAGCTTGTTCGAGCTCAATATAAGAAGCTCGAGCTCGTTTAAGCTTGGCTCGAATCAAGCTTTTAACGAGTCGAGCTCGAGTAACTCGCGAGTAGCTCAACTCATTTACACCCCTATCTCCTTCCCTTCTTGAAATCCAAAGATTACTTTCTTGCCAAACATAATAAGTCGTTGGACCATGTATTGAAATATTATATAAATAATAAAATGTAAGTGGAACCTAATTATGGTCTTGTTAAGTTTATAGGAGTAGATGGATAAGTTTATAGAAAATGGTGTTTATAAAAAGTTGATGTGACATGATATGGTAATAATATGGACTTGATAAAGTTCATAGCATTACCGATGCTCTTAGTTTAAATATTAAGTTTTAAAAGTTAACTAAGCTTCTATTTTTTCTAATCAATATGTATATCTATTTATAGGAGTTAATACTTACCTTTAGACCTATAAAAGAACTAAACAAACAAACACGAACAGATAGACGAACATATTTTTTTTCATGTTCGTTCATCAAAACATAAACGAACGCAAACAAACGAATATATAAGTTAATGATTAATGACAAGATTAATATACGAAGTTAAACTTATATAATATAATTTAGTTAAAGAATATAAAAATGAAGTATATAAAGGTTTTATGTTTACTTATAGTTATATAGTTTATATATTATATATAAAATATATAGAAAGAAAACAAACGGACTTTAACGAACATTCACGAACGTATAACATTTAACTACTTAAACCTATAGAAACCATCAAACTATCACCAAACTCACTAGTCCCCTTTATAAGATGTTGTATTGATTCTATTAGATAAAGTATTGTATCAAACTTGTAGTTATCTTTAGAATATATATATATATGTGTATATCTTCACCAAAAAGGTTTCATGTTAGAATATGACATATTACTTCTAATAACATAAACGAAATTGACGACGTGATAATCACTATCATTAAAGAATATTAGCCCCCACTATTAACGCTGGTGGGATTCAAGACTAATTTCTTTCCAGGAATCGACCTCTATGATTAGAAATTTATGCAACGCATATAAATTTCCCTATGAACATCATCATATTGCATATTTTATATTCTTGTAAGTTGTGAGTTTTCTCTATGTTTTCAGGTAGCCAAATATACCTTTATATAGCAGTTAAAAACGAACCAACATGACAGTTAATGAATCAACATGTCTGTTGGAAAGTCAAGTACCAAAAATAACTGCCAAGGATGCAAAGGTGCCTAAGGCTAAATGTCAAAGTCTCCAAAATGACTTTCAGACAAAATAACACTTATTAGCCAAAGGCTAAGTGTTAAAGTCTCCAAAATGACGTTCACTTCTTTAACCTTCCTATTTGGGATAAATACAATACACAAAATGGTTGATAAAACCCATAGGTTTCAACATTTCATAGGTAGTTACTAGTTACCATTTACCATGTTTAGTAATAAGAAATCTCTTCTATATATATGTTTGTTATTGGAATGAGAAGGCAAGCTATTGAGTCTTTCATAGTATTAGCCTTTTAATCGATATCCTTTCCTTCTCATTCCTCTATTATTTTCAATCCCACATCCATGGCTGACTCATCCAAGTTTCACCCCCCATCATCGTGACCAACATCAAAAACCTAATCCCCATAACCCTCGAGATGGAGAAGAGCCAATACTCTTCTTGGGTATAATTATTTACGATTGATTGTTGTGCTTTTCAGGTGATTGATCATCTTCATCCACTACTCCTCCAAAAGAACTAATACTCTTCTTGGGTAGAATTTTTTTATTTTCTTTTATGTATTAATGTATCTATTAGTTGTATCTATTGCTTAGAAACATGTAATTACTTAAAATTCTAATTTAGGAAGCCTTAAAAAACTGAGGAAAGAGAGTACAAACACCCTTTATATGTATGTATAGATTTATTTTTAGAACGAAAAACATACACCATCTATCTCACAAAATATATACATCTACACATAACTCACAACTTCGGTTAATGAGTTACTCACATACCGCTAAGTCATGGTCATTTGGGCTTTGATGACCTTATACATTATTGGTTTTGTGAATAACTACTTTTACTTTTATGTCAAATCAGCTACAACTTCTAGATTAGCGTTATGTTGTGTTTACTAGTTTTTTTTTTTAAAGAATCGTTGAAGTGTGATCTATAGTTTATTTAGGGTGTTGTGGCAAGCACCCCCTCCCTCTCATATGCACGCTTTTCCGTACACATACATAAAGGGGTGCAATCAGACAAACCCTTTATTTATTGTAAGTCCAAAGGTTGAAAGTACACATCTCTTAATAGCCCTGTTACCAAAATTTTGTACAGATACTGCAGCCAAGTTGGGGCATGGTGATGTATGCGGTATTACTCCAACTCAAGTTGCTATGGAGGTCCCTTTCTCTCTTTATACATATATTTGTGAGTGACGTCTAGATGCCGCTAACACATGCTTCAATTCCACCAAACAGCGGTAAAAGTTACAATGTTTGATTTGACACGTTATTGTTTGGCTAACCTATTTCCAGACATGTAAAGAATCTTGATGACCCGTTAGCTCGTTGTTGACTAATTTTTAGGTTGAAGTTTATCACGAGATTTAAATGTTGCAGCTTTATAGATTTGTATTTGCAACTAACAAGCTTTTACTTTCTTTATCTTTGTTGCTGTGATTCGACAGGTACTTGTGCAAATCGAGAGCTTTGTGAAGAAATAGTACATCGAGAGTCTTTTGTTAATACTACTACGAAGAATGTATCCTAAAATATGAGAGATGTCTTTTTTAAGTAAACGTAACATACTAATTAAATTCCTTTATCTCATATTTAGTATGGGTAGAGACTTGAGATTATTGTCGTGCTAATAATCGCCATCTCTGCTCCGTGTTCCATAAGAGCACAAGGAGTCGTGACCCTTGTGTCACAGTGTTCAGCAACAGTGTTCCCCACTGTTGCTGAAAAAGGTGGGAGTGAGAACAGTGTTCAGGAATTTCCTTTTGATTTTCTTATTTGTCAGAAAATTCAAATAATGTAATAAATACATATATATAACAAATTGATTTAAATAAAATAAATAACTTCATTAAAAATAAAAATTACAAGTCCTAAAAATTAAAAGTTCATTAAAAATAAAAATAACGATTACAATTCCTAAAAATTTAAATAACGATTACAATTCCTAAAAATTAAAATAAAGAACAAGTACTAGAAATAAAATAAATAACTAGTCCGAATCCGTGTTCTCTGGTGCCTTGTCCACCGATTCCTCGAAATCTAACTTTGCCCGAATCTTCGCCTTTTGTTTTTCTATTATTTTTTTGTCTCGTCCCGATAATCCGTCCGTCGACATAGCCAAGATTCGAAGTTGTGTTTCCAAATCTTTATTCCGATAGTAGGCTTGTTTGTCGGAACGAATGCCTTCAAAGGTGCCGGCGAGAGACTTGTCAAATGAAGTGCGAGTAGAAGAGTTGGAACTGGATGTCGTCTTTTGGGGTTTTGCTTTCCTAGCTTTTCCCCGTGGACGTTGGAATGCATCACTACCGAATTGCGTGGCATTCAGGTTGTCCTCAGGTTCCTTGTCCAAGTCCAAGTCGTCAAGGTGAACCGTCTCGCGGCGTTTTGGAACGTTTCACCGTCCGACTACAATGGGATCGGGAGTTAACCACTTTTGGCGGTCCTTTAAGAAGTTTCACGCTTGAAAACTTTTAAAATTTTTGAGCGTTTCATTCTTTAATTGCGCCTCCACCCGAATCCGAAAGTCGTCGTCATCTTCGCTGCTTCTTCTTTGCGAGCTGAGCCGGTTCCATATGCCTCCCTACATTTGACAATCCGCGTTGAGTTTCTTCCATTTTGATGTCAACGCGTCTTTGGTGCGGGTAAAAGGAGGGTTGCGGCTGTGGTACTCGTTGATAACAAGATACCAAAAAGAGTCGCCCGTTTGCGCGTTTCCTCGATTTGAATCCTCGGAAACGGCAACCCAACTTTGGGCCAACCGAAGCTCGTCTGCGGGTTCCCAACCGGACACGTTGTTGTAAACCTTTTTTGGCTTCGATTCTGATGATTCCTCCACAACTCGTTTTCCTTTTTTGTTTCTACTTCTACGGGATGTGGGCGTCGGAACCTCGTCTTTAACGGATTGTTGTTCTTGTTGTTAGGTGAAAGGTGTGTGTTGTTGTTGTTGTTGTTGTTGCCATATTAGAAAGGCTTGAAATTGTTCGGATGAGTATTGAGTAGTATGAGAGGATGATGATTGAAACAGAGTGGGAAAAGTGGGTGTATATGGAGTGGGAAAAGTGGGTATGTCGGATTGCGGGTTTGGTGTTGTATATTGAAAAGGGTTCCATTGAGATTGTAGGTTGAATGGATTGGTTTGGTTGTTTTGGTTGTTTGACATGGTGATGAAAGTGATGAATGGTGTGTGTTTTTGAATAATTGAGAGTGTTGTAGATGAGAAAGTGATGAATTATATAGAATGGAGAGTGTTCGAGTGTATTGTAGATAAGAAAGAATGTTTTGGTGTGTTTAAAATTGTGTTGAAAGTGTTGTATCTATAGATAGAGAATAATGTTTAAATTTTTTTTTTTTTTTTTTTTTTTTGAAAAAACGGCTATATATCCGTTATTTTTAATTTTTAATTTTTTTTTTTAAACTTAAACTTGATTTTTCAAAAAAAAAAGAAAAGAAAAAAGAAAAGGTTTGAATCCGGAACACAACGTCCGGGGGGGACGCTGTGCCCGGAACGCTACCCAGGAGTGAAGGAACAACGTTCCGGCCCAAAAACGAACGCGTTCAGCACCACTCTCTGTGCTCTAGAAATCATCTTTATGCTCTATAACCCACCTCAAACCCGATGAGCACTATTCTCAAACTTGGTCAAAAGTTGTTAGTTCAGAGTTGAGGTAAGGACTTTTCGCCATCATTATTTTTTATGCACTTGTTGCAATTAAATATTTATAATTATTATTTTAAACAAATGACGTGAAAATTAATTTATAGTAATAATGAAAAACATAAATAAGTGTTTTCAAGTAGTTCATATAGTCAAAGGACGATATTATTTATGGTTGGTCAAGGTTGATCAAAGTATCAAACCATTCTTTCGTGTCTGTACACATTTCTTTGTTCCTGCTTGGTGTCTAAAAATATGTCAAATTCCACAAGTAATCCTTTTCTTATTACACGTACGTATCCTTTTAGTACCTTGCCCATCTTCTAAGCGGCGACTTCTTTTTACACGGACCAAAATTCATTTTACACGCCTTGATCAAGATAGATTGTCAATATTATTTAATATATAATATCTTTTTATTTAATTTACACGTTATTTTATTTTTCTTTGATTAAATTTTTTATCTATAATGCTTGAAATAATTTTGAATGTATATATATGATCAATGTAATTTTATCTATATTTTGACATAACTTTTATTGTCATATAATATTTATTTAAGGAATGTATTTTTAAGTCTCGGAATCAACTTTTTTTTATATCAAAATGTAGATAAAAATAAAATGATCATGATGGTATATTTTGATTGAAACCAAAATATATATAAGAAAAGTTATTGATAAAAAAAAATAATTAGTTAATAAAACAATTTGAACATAATATAATAAACAAGATTGTGTTTGTCTTGAAAGTTTAAAACTTTCATACTTCATTTCAGAACCCCATAATTTTGAAATGTGCACCACCATAACGTTTAATGTGCGTATGTCAGGATGTGTTGTCCTCGATAGTTTAGAAACTCCATGGTTCATTTCAAAAAATTCATATTATATAAAAACTATTATACACGAAAATTAATCAAAAAAAAATTAAAAAATTAAAAAGTTAGAAAAAACCCGAGCTAAGCCCGTTAGGGCCCTAATAGACCTAGTTTTTTTTGTTAAGGTTTGAATTTAACCCGACCTGGGCTTTTTTAAATCAAAAAAGTCCTGACTTTTTTAGGCACAATCTAAACCTGACCCGACCCGAACTTTGTGCACTTCTATATGTGACTCCCACGTGTCCCATTTTTTTTGATGAAATTTGTTAACTTCTCATGATAATTTGGTGAAATAAGAAATCATGAATACTTAGGTCAATGTAAAGTCACTGAAAATTTGCTCAAAATTTCATGAGAATATGATCATTTAGTTTGTTAATTGATATTTAAGGTAAATCTGGATAAACAATATTTACACATTTTTAACCCTTTATAATCACCAGATTTGTTAGGATCTATACATGCATAATCTCATACACACAATTTTGATACAATAACTCTCATGTATATATTTTTTTGCCAAAACACTTTCATTTCTCTAATTTTATTTTAAAATGAATTTTGTGAATTTAAACATTAATTATAGTCGAAATATCTTTCTAATGATCTCATCACAACTCAGAGATTTCACCCGCTTATTGTTAAGTTCATTTACCTTACAATTTATCCAAAATTTCCAAACACTACATATGCAATGCTTCCTAAATAGTGAAATAAATATTTTATAAGAGATATAGTCAATTCGTACGTATCTCATAAATATTACTTCTATTTTCTTGTTTCAACGTATTTAATATCTCGTGTCATCAAATCAAGATTATAAAAATAATCAGTTTTATTTAGAGATGAGCAAAATCAACTGTAGTCGATTCATAATCGATTAACCAAATAAACTGACAGTTTGATATTGATTTTTCCAAGTAACTAATTAATTTGAGTCGGTTATAGTTAACTTACCAAAACCGACCTAAATTAACAGAAATTTACCAACCAATTATATGTATATATATATATATATTTACACTTAAATACATAAGTTATAAATGAAATGCAATTTAAACGAATATATACGAATGCACAAAATATTGTTTATACCAAATTAAAACACGTATCTCTTTCTCTCAAACACTAGCCGTCTAATTCTTCATATTTTGTTTTAACGTTTCACACGTATACATAAAGAGTCGTTTAACGAATTTCATAAAATTAATGTCAATACATACACATAAATAGTCTAATTCTTCATAAAATTGATGGATTATCTCTAACACCAACCGTATAATTCTTCATATTTTATTTTAACTTTTCTCATGTACATATAAATAGTCATCTAACAACTTTCATAAAATTGATGTCAATGCTAGATCGGTTGACATCTTACAATCACAACTAATGTATTTTATTTACATTCAAAAAAAATTTTATTTCATCATCGTGTTGTATTTTGTCCTTTTCTAATTTTACAAAAATTAATGTTTAACTGTTAATTGACCCATAACTGTCCAATTAATCGATTAAATGATATGATGGTAACTGATAACTGATAAGTTTGATTGCTCATTAACTGACATATTGATTATGACTAATTTTTTCTTTTTGCCAACTTATAGTCACCCCTAATTTTATCGATAGACATTAATTAATTAATTAATATTAACTAATTAATTACTATTAATTAATTTCTTAATAATAAAGACTAGAAAAGACCGTACCAATTTAAAACGTTAGTTTATTAGACACAATTCAAACTTTTTCAGCAGGCACATCACACAAGAAGACAAAGAAATTAATATACATTCTCTTCAGAGCACTTATCCAGAACAACAATAACCAAATCCAATATACTACCCAATTACAAACTTGTAAATCACGCATCAAAACTTATACATCACTTTAAATATATCAATATGATATCTGTATCTCACTCACCATCTTTTCACTACAAACATGACACAATCTGCTTATACTTTCTTCACTCCCTCAAACCCCACTCTGCAGCTTACATGAAACACAAATTTTCAAAACCCTAATTTCACCCCCAAATTTTAAAATGCCTTCAACAACCACCGGCGCCGCCGTCTACCACCTCATCACCGCCATACTCATCACAACTATCACCATGGTAACCACCAAATCAACCATCGAGCCCTGTGCAAACAATGATTCATGTAACGCACTTTTAGGTTACACACTCTACACCGACCTAAAAGTTTCCGAACTCGCGGCGTTATTCCAAATCGATCCGATTCACCTACTCGCCGTGAACTCAATCGATGTCTCGTCACCTGACGTCGTTTCACACATCTTACCGTCGCAACTATTCGTTAAAATCCCTATCGTTTGCTCGTGTGTTGACGGAATACGTAAATCCGTATCTACACATTACAAAACACGACCGTCGGATACGTTATCGAACATTGCTGATGCTGTGTACGGTGGACTTGTATCGGCGGACCAGATTAAAGAGGCGAATTCGATTAGTGATCCGACGGTGCTTGATGTAGGGCAGAGTTTGGTGGTTCCGTTACCGTGTACGTGTTTTAATGGTACGGATAATTATTTACCGGCGATTTATTTGTCGTATGTAGTGAAAGCGGTTGATACGTTAGCTGGAATTGCGGTAAGGTATAAGACTACTACGACGGATCTTATGGGGGTTAATGCTTTAGGAAATGCAGCTATTGAAGAGGGTGATATACTTGCTATTCCTTTGTCAGGTGATAATAAATTTGAGATTTTAAATTTCCGTTGAGAAAAATTCTTTTGTGGTTGTCGTTCTGGTTGTTGGAAATAGTAGGAAAACTTTTAGATTTTTAATTTATTTGTTCATTTTTGGAAGACTTCGTAACTATTTTTTTTATTCTCTTTTTTGCGTTTTTCTGGAAGTGTAATGGTTGGTCAAGGGGGTTGCTGGGTTATTGTTAAGCTGACTTTGAAGTTTCAGTCATTAATTTTGAGTAATTAGATGCAAGTTATTAGGTTTGCGATTTTTTGAATATTTAGGAATGCGAACTAAACTTGTAGGACTAAAAGCTCAATATTGGTATTTTTGAGAGGAAAAGGGTTAAAAAAGTGATCTTGGTAGAGTGTTTGCCTAAAATTGGAATATCTCTCAATATACTATACGGGACGTTTTGTGATGAAAAAGGGTATGGTTTATGTGGTTTTTGAGAAAGTTGCTGCTAGTTTTATCATAGGTGTATGAGATGAAATACTAATGATGAAGGTTTGTGACTATTGAATAAAGAAAGGTCCTTTTTTTCTCTCTCTGTTCAAAGGTTGAAGGTGTTCTTAACTTTAGAGTGCCATTTTGATGTGTGTGGGTCTAGAGCTTGTGACTTTTGTAGTATTTTACCTTTATTTCGAGATTGGGAATGGTTTTCTTTGAATTTATCTTTTAATGTACTTTTTTTTTGTATTTGCTTGATATTCTTCTTTATTTAGACATATTTTACATTTCATTTGAGTTTGAATTGCGTATGACGAGATTGATGATTTTGAAAAACATATTTGAATATAGTGTTTGTAGCGTCATGGGTTGTTACGAGTTGTTGCAACATGTCACCCTTATACTTGATGATAGTTATGCTAGTTTAAAGAAACAAATATTTCATCCATGAAGATTTGCTTGTTCCCTTTGTATTTAAAGTTGCAGCGCTCGTTTCCGATATCCTAAATACCCTTTAGCTGACATATATGTTTATTTTGCAATTATCAATGAGTAATAGGTCACTTTAATTTCATAACTTTCCTTAGGGAACAGTGCAACTAATATCTAACTTATCAAATAGATGCTTTCGTAGTAGTTGATTCGTGAAACTAGACTTTCCACTTTCTGAGATTATGGTTAGGTAAAACTTTAATTCTTTATATGTAGCATAATAGTTAAATAGTTTTTTTTTTTTGAACGACAATATTATAATAGTTAAATAGTTGATTTTATTTTGTGGTTTATTTTCAGCTTGTGCCTCAAACTTCCCAAGATATGCATCAGACTACTCGTTATCCGTACCCAATGGAGGTTATGCCATCACCGCAGATCATTGTGTGCAATGTAGTTGCACACCAGGGAGCAGGTTACAACAAGACTACCATTATTCTTGCCTATGCCGAAAAGCTTCTTAAAGCCTTTGTCTTAATCTCAATCTTGTTTGCTGCAGGCTATATTGCCAACCAGCTTCATTGTCGGTTTCTTGTTCGAGTATGCAATGCAAAAGTAGTAACCTTATGCTTGGAAATGTTACTGTTCAGCAGAGTAGTGCTGGATGCAATGTCACATCTTGTGGTTATGGTGGCTTTGTCAACGGAACTATAATCACTACGTATTATTCTTAACTTACACTCCCTTAGTCCCGCCTTTAAAAATAGATACAAATAGAGTTGGGCAGGTGGCAAGATGGGTGGGTTGGGTGATGGGTCAAAACGGGGTGGGTCGATTGTGTTGGCTTAAACCACTTTTTGTTCAGATTTTAAAAAATAAAATAAGTTATAAGTAGTTAATCAGTTGATCATTGAATTCAAACAATTTATGAGGTTGTGTGCATTGATAGTGCTAGGGCAAACTTTCAACCCGTTTGTTTGTTCTCCCAAAAAATTATAAATGACCTGATCATGGTAATGAATAACCCAACTTGACCTATTCTTAATTAAATGGGTCAATATGGACACCTCTAAATAGTAAATTTGCATATTTTGATTAATATTTTTTTAAAGTCAAAATGGACAGAGTTCATTGTTTTCTGCTTTGAGGCTCCTGATGAAAACTGCATTGGGAAATTTCAATTTATAATCTTCCATATTTGGTAATTTTTATCATTACAATGAAAAATAGAATGATAAAGTTGAGAGAATCCTTTTAGCTTGTCATTATTAAAGGATATTTCAATCAATTATTCGATAGTTGAAGTTTTCCAAAATGCTTTAGTTAACATTGCAAACAAAGAGAGTAATTATTTTGTCACAGACGTTCCAGTTACGATTTGGTCCACTTAATCTCAAAAGTTGTTGCTGATGGCCTCACTTTGCTCTTAAACTCCATTTTACAGGTTATCGAATTCTCTTCAACCCCGATGCCCAGGTAAAGTGATCTTGAAATTAATTTACAGGTGATTTAAGATATAATATTAAGCTTTTGGAACTATGAAACTGAGTGTTTTCGGGTGCTGAATGTATTGCAGGGCCACAACAGCTTCCACCAGTAATAGCACCACCAACCGTGGTTAGCCCAGACATGGCGTTTGCTCCTGCCCCTTCACCTTTCCAGCTTGGTGGTGCACCTATAGGGAGTCTTCCAGGCTCGGTGGTTCCATCAACTAGTTCAAGCATATCACTTCCTCCATCTGCAAATGGGCCTAGTGGAAGTGTCTCTGCTGCTTACACATCGGTGAACCCATTGTCCAGTTTCTCACTATCCATGGCCATAGTTTTGTCTCTCAAGGTGGTACACCCATTCTTGTAATATTTTGCATCTGATATACATGAAGGTGTGAACATGTATGTTGTATATTTAACCTTGATTTCTGCCCGGAAAAGACCATTTACACGGGGTTCGGCCATTATCTAGTATGAGATCCATTAGGTCATTAGGGCGGTTTGTACTCAACTTTTTGGAACTTGCATTTCGATGATATGAATGTTGATGTTTTGGGCTCAATGTCTTCATACTTTTGGGCTGGTGTTTCGAAAGTGGAAATGTCTTATAGTAGCTGTCTTGTCTGTATGATATGTCGTTATCTAGCTCTCTTTTGGACTATACTTTTGTTTGTATATGGTTTGAAGGCCCTTTGTTTGCAGACCTTTTAAACGAGCACAAATGTTGGTGGGTCAAACTGATATGTTCTCATGGACCCCATGACCCGTTGATCATGCATGTTGGTCTAAAATTATGTAGGACTAATTGAAATGAGTAAATCATTGTAGTAAATAAGGTTCTTTATTATTCACTAGATGTCATTCTACTTTCACGTTCGTCTTGCTAAATAGTTGATAAATAACTAGTGTTCACAAAATCCATCCCTTCAGCAAAATGTGGATCGTACATACATGCAGTAGACTGGTAGAGGCATAAACTAGTTTTTCTCCTCTACTTTATTTCTTTGGGTGTGGTTGGCGACGCATATTACTGGGTTTATGTTTATTTTCTTTTTAAGCTCTAAGGTTTGTTTTTTCTTTTTCTTTTTTTTTTGCACGGCATCGCTTTTAATTAAAACACAGCTACAAAGGGCAAGCAAAAAAATTACAAAACAGAAGGACCTCTAAGGCAGAGGACAAGACCAACAAATTGAAAGCATCCAAAAAAAGAAACAGTAGCAAGCATCAAACAAAGATGCTGCTGGGTTCATAAACCCAACGAAACCATTCTATATGCCTTGTCAAACTTCTATTTGCGATCCAAATCTGAGAAACCTGCCGAAGACTTTTAAAGATATCAACATTTTCACATCTAATAGCATGAATATGCTCCGCTGTTGCATGGACTAATTTGTTTCTCCATTTCCATATTAGCCAAATAAGAGTGGAACAAACACCACCTTGAAAAGCCTTACTGGATCTCTTGTTTAATGAGCTCACCTCCGTATTTGATACTTGAAACAAACATTTAACTGACGGGATGAAGGTCCCATCTTCCACCAACACGGACCAATGACCAAATGGGCCGAGTACAAGGGCATTCAAACAACTCATGGGTTAAGGGTTCCTCACCGGTATTAGCATCAAGTAGAGGTGGGCAAAACTGGATTTGGCCCAAACCGAACCGGTTTGGGTCAACTTCGGTCAAAACCGATTCGGTTTGAAACCGGTTTGGTCCGAGAAAAGTTCAAACTGTTTTAAATCGGTCCAAACCGATTTTCAAACCGATCCAAGCCGGTTTTCAAATCGGTTTCAAACCGTGAGATCTCAAACTGGTCAAACCGGTTTCAAACCAAACTAGTTTGGTCAAAACCGGTTTTCGGTTTGAAAACCGAAACCGAAAACCGGTTTCGGTTCATGATCCGGTTTTTATGAGCACCTCTAGCATCAAGGTATTAGCATTATTTGGTGTACAAATTTTTTATAAATTTATTGACCTTTTTAAAAAAAAATTAAGCTATAACTTGTGAAGCAATAGGATTACCTAAACACCTCTTATGAAAATTCTTTTCATGTTTTTTTTGCCAAACACATATAAAAATAAACTACAGTCACCGTTTCTAGTTATAAACTTTTAGCTTTAATTACTAGCTAACTTCACTAAATGTGCCCTTCATATAAATATAAATATAAATAAATTTCTATGAGAGTTAAGAATACATATGTAACCTTTAAAAACCAAAAACTCCCATATTTTTTTAAAGATTTAACATGTTTCCTTCACTAGTTGACACAATTTAAAAAATTTCTGCTATTATTTAATTTTCACTTTCTCGTATTTTAGTCTGCTGTAAATGATTTTTATGAAATGAGAGGTCTAAAAGAAAGAAAGAAAGTGGTGACACTTAACGCTTGTGGATCATTTATTTAACAGTTGGTCATCAAAACTTGTAAAAAGGTAATGCACAATCGTTTAAAATTCATATACATATTTTCCTCTCCTTTATAAATTTTGTTTTATTTGAGATATTTGTGAAAAAAGAAGTTGCCTAAACTGCTATGTAATGCTATATACCATTTTTGTACCGTTTTATAAACCCTCTCCTTTCTGTATTCATTTTGCTGTGAGCCGGCCCGGCCAAAGTTAGGGCCCACTTGGGCCCCAAAAGTTCACACGGGTTTCTTGAATAAATAAAGCAAACCGATCTTCACAGGAAGCTTCCAGATTCCGTGTTTTAGAAACTAAAAATTCATAAACTACGAAATCGAACCCCTTCTTTTCTATTACGGAGTATTTCTCAACAAATACCATCGCGCCCGATCCAAAATCTCTAACTTTACTTCTTCAATAATTTATTTAATAAAGGTACGTCAATTTTGATCCCTTTTGTTTCTTGTAATTCTACTATGTTGTTTCATTCCTTCTATTTGATTATATACATCTAAGATTTGTCAATTTATACGCCATATTTGTTGACTTTCTGAAGATCTAAGACTAGTTACTAGTGTTTATAAATCGAATCGGGGAAATCGTTGTTTCAACGATTAGGGGTTTGTTGTATGTATTTATTGATGATTTAAATTCTAGGGATTTGAATTTTGTAAACGTTGATAAAAAAAGTTGTTTGCTTTTTTGTGATCTAGGGTCTTGTTTTAGTTCGTGGGATGGAATTAGGGTCTTATTCGATGTACCCGTTGGCTAATCACTTTTTAGGGATTTCAGCTTTCTGAAAATTGACAAATTTGCATTTAATTTTCCAAAATCCAAGTGGAAATATTTAGGGCTTTTCTAGTATTACTTATTTCTCAAGCATTTAATCCAGTAATAACGTTTTATTGGTCGTGTTTATTGATCTATTGCAGTTTTAGGGGTTTAGCTCATATGAAAGTTTATTAATTTGGTAGTTGTTGGTCCAAATTCAAGCAATTGATCAATGAATACGTATGAATGTATGAATATTGAGAGAGATTTCTTTTCCAATATTTTCTATTGAACTCGCCAATTTTGATTTTACAATTCAAGTGTTACATAAATAAGCAATGCCTAGCCTATTTATACCCCTTAGACTAGTCACATGCTTAAGTACAAGCAATGTTTACAATCTCTAAAGTTAATTCCTAAGCATAGTTTATAGAAGAAAAAGCGTTGAACTTTAAACTTTAGGTTTTCACCGATCCTTGGTGCAATATATTACGAATTCAGTACTGAAGTCTAATTTGTAGTGCATGACTTTAGATTTTTCTTCTCTATAGATACTAATAAAGGTTTTGTTTTGTAAATTAGGGAAGAAATCTTAATTTGAATTCAAATTTCGTTTTTTTATGAGACTTAAGGTGAAAATCTTCTGTCTGAGATGAAGGGATTTTGTTATAACAGTTTGTTTTTTAAAATTTTGAAGTTAATTTTGCCTAATCGGACATGAGAGGAGCCCAAATTGGGTGAATTCACCAGTCACAGCTAATATTTCATTTGGTTTTGCATTGTTTTTGTATGCCCAGCGGTTTGTTTTTGGAATATATCTCCCTTTGCTGAAACATGACATGTTTTTTGAATTCTTGCAGATTCTTTCTTTTATTGTGCAATTGCAAGTTTGGGATTTTGGGTTCGTGGAGAATCTCAAACTTTAGTGTATTCCCTGTTCAAATAGGGTAAGAGTACCAAACTAATTTTGTTTCTTTTATTGTTTTGAATAGTTTCATTTAGTTGTAACGAACTTGCAACTTATTTTGTTAGAATTAACATGCTGTAAAATCTGAAAGGTTATTTAAAGGGCCGCAATTTATTTTTTTACACCTTATCTATTTTTTATATGTTTGTTAGTCTGAGGTTGGGTTATTTTGATAGAGTAACTAACATTGTATCCTTCTCTCTTTGAGATGCACCTCCGGTCATCATCATACCATAATACAGATATTAGTTTGGTTTTTACATCTGAATGGACTGCAAGACGTTTATCCAGCTGGTTGAAGAGAAAAAGAAGCGCGTTTTGGCCAAAAAAGAAGCCCCTTTGAAATGGCAGCAAAAGCTTGAAGCTGCCATTGAAGCGAACGAAAAGAAATCAAAGAATCGAAAGCATAAAGGACGATCTGTCTCGGCATCTGATAGTGACAGTGAAAGGGAAAACATCCGTGAGGTCAAAAGGTCAAGAAGGAAGGGTCACAAGAAGCATAGGAAGCATCATGATAATGAGAAGAAAGAGAAGAGATCACGACGCAAACCAAAGAGGAGATCTTCAAGTTCAAGTGATGAAAGTGATAGTCCATATGAAAGTGAGTTAGAGGAACGCAGAAAAAAACGTACTTACAAGAAGCACAAGCGTTCGGATGATTCGGGTTCTTCCACTGATGAGGATCAAGTGCCCGTAAAGCAAAGTAGACTCCAGAAGCCTTTGGATTCATCAAGGTATCATCACAAACGTCATAGATGTTCAGACTCGAGTGATTCCGATGATTCTAGATCTGACACTGGTGCTAAACGACCTGACAGTAAGCGCCATAAGCATCATCGCAGGTCTCACAGTCATGAACTGAAGTCTGATTCTGAAAGTAGAGGTAGATCGATGGTGAGATTTTCTGAAGATAATCATGAGGAAACAGGTAGAAGAGGTGGCTGCAACAAGGATCATTATCATCACCGCCACCAGCACAGTAACCAAGATCACGAGGATTATTTGGATGAAGAGCGGGATGGGAGTGACAAACACCGTAATGGACTTGAGACCAATGGATTCCATGAAGATTCTTTGGATGAACCGCACAAACACCAGAATGGACTCGATAACAATGGATGGCATCATGATGGTGCTCCAACTAGCAAGGAATTTGAGCGCTGATGGTCAAATTGTTTATGTTTGTGGGTGCGCCATTTTGAATATGAACTTGTTCTAGCTACCCGATTGATGTTGTATGTTGAAGAGATATATGAAATTGCTTAATTTAAACTTAACTGTGTTTATTTACAAAAGGTGTCATTTGAACAACCAAAACTGCTTGTGGTTTGGAAGGGAAAAATAAAACAATATTTTTTTTATTAAGAACGTTAACGTTCTTTTAGACCACTTTCAATCGTGACTGAAACTGACCGGTCATTTTTTAGTAACTTAGTGTCACGTCAAAACTGATTGAAACTGACTAACAACTGACTAACCTGTGTCAATGGTCACCGGTCAATTTTTTTTTCTGGGTCCCACATTTGCAATATACCTTTATTATATTACATTAAATAAAAAAAGGAAAAGAAAATTATATCCGACGAAGGGTCGAATAACTGACGTGAAACTCAACCAAACTATCCGACGCACAAAGTGACTATACCGTGCCATTGGCGTCATAAAAGTGACGATCGTCACTTTCCCAACCGACTACACGGTCGGGACTGCCCTTAGTCGGTGTATAATCGGTTCAAGTTGTGTGTTTCCCATCTAGATATGTCCAACAGTTGCCGTACCCGAGGCATCTGGGGTGGTGAGTTTAGCTGCTAGAAAAATCTCTGTTTTTCTATATTCATTTTTTGAGAGATTGAAATATTTTGTGTAGAAAATTAGAAATTTAAGAAAAGTGTTTAGTTTTCTTTACAGATTAGAAAATGTAGAAAATCATAAGTTATACTTTGTAGTCTTCACATTTTTTAGTTTTCTTAATAAATTCTTTTGAAAATGAAAATTTTTCACAACTAAGTGCATCATTAATGTCGTACTTTTTCTTTTTCGTTTTCTTAGTAAACTCTTTAAAAAACAGAAATTCTTCATAACTAAGTGCACCGTTGTACTTTTTCTTTTCTTGATAGGCTTCCAACATCTTTTTCAAGAGTTGTTTGCTTCGTTTATCGCCATCGAGCTTTATTCCGAACAGCGTTCCCATACGTAACTACAGCTTCAATTTTCATTGGAGAGGTATCTATAGCATTTTCTCTACCAATTACAAAATGAGGACTTTATAGATTATGTGGTAATGCTGAAAAACCGTTGCACGCCAAAATTTGTTAAAGATACCATATATCAGGGGAATAGATAGGTACAATCATATAGTATTGGGTTTCATTTGGCTTTAACCATGTTCAGTCAGATAATATTTTTTGTCGTCTACATACTATACACTTTTTATTTCAAGGTAAGTAACATACCCCTTTTATTACTAAGTTATAAACTGACAAAATTGATGTTGAAGTAGGTAATAATGTAATATAGTAATCGGTAAAATATGATTATTTGATATTTTTATTTAAAAATATTGGTTACGTTGCTTTTTTAAAATGATTTTACAATAATGTACACATATACACAAAGTCGGTGACTTTTTTTTCTCAAATCCTAATTAATTCTACAGAATTAAATCAAAAAACCAACAAAAGGATAATGTAAGATTAAGTAAATAGTTAAAGAGCAAATCCTAATTTCACCTTAACATCATTAAATCAAATGTCCATCATCAAACACCAAACACCCAATATGAGAAATCAAGGAGAAGGTTTGTGGATTTGGAAATCATCAAACGCATTGCCGAAAAAGTTACAGCATCGTTTCTGGAAATCTACAGCATCGTTGGATCTGGTTTCTGGAAATCTACACCATCGTTTTCTGGAAGTCATCTAACAAATCATAATCATCAAACGTATTTTGCAACAACAGCAAGTCGGAAATCGGCTCAAGAAAAAAGAAAGAAAGAAAACACATAATATTAAATTGGAATGGGGTCCTTTTGGGGCACGTTTCTTTTAGAGTTTTAGTGAGTTGTTTTAAAAACTAAAAATTAAAAAAAGATACCATCCATGTATTCGACAAAAGAGGAAGAAAGAAAACAAATAATTATACATCTGGTTGTTTTTTGATTTTGTAATTTTTGGAATTACAAAACTAGAGAAAAAATATATTGTTAATATTTTTGGAAATGATGAGTTAGTTGTACTCTAAGCATTAAAAGTTATACATATAATACACACTGGCAAAATAATCTAGTTGGCACTTACGTGGCATCCTAGTCGTCAATTTCAACATGTAGCAGGTGAAAACGAACTTTGTTAAGATTCTAGCATGAAGTTTCCGGTTACATAACCTACCTTAGTTATAAAAGGGTATGTCGCTTACCTCGGGACAAAAAGATATAATGCGTAGCCTATAAAATGCATTTACCTTGTTCAGTCTGGCAGTTTAGATTGTTTATTATTACATTTCAACAGAGTAAAATCCAGCGAAAACTGCTTCATCTTTCACTCTGCGACTATAAACCTACAGCGATCCCAACCCTAGTTCCTCGGGTGTAAAAAAGAACATACGGTATTAGCTAAAAGAGAATTAAGAACCATTACGATAAGTTAAAAAGCACATGATACCCAGGAATTAGGACCAAAGAAACATCCAAGTCACATTCTTTCATGTGGTTGAATAATGCCAGGTTCAAATATTGTACCATAACGTATTCAAATATTAATTTCAACATGACTTTAAATTGATGATACATAGTACAGGGCAGCGGTGATCAATCACTGGTTCATGGACATTTGTCATCTTAAACTTGGCCTTTGGGCATCAATTGTAGTAAACTGATTGACCAATTGAAAGTGAGCTTCTATGTAGGTAATAATTGTACATTTACATCTCAAAAAAATTGGTATTATTGTGATTCCGAGCTGAGATGCTTGGCACTCAGCAACAAGGAATGAATCAACTGAGAGCAACTATTCCCCCATAATTCATGAAAGAATCCATCAAATTGGACCTCAGAAGTTCTTCAGGATCTTCTCAGTCGGCACTCCATTGCCAACAAGAATAGAAGTAACTTCCTGCAACAGGCATTAACTTGATCACTTAGCAAGATGGAGTTTTCAACATATCATTATAAAAATGATTACTTTTAGTTGTAATATTGGCTATCAAAGAGACCAAGAGTTTATAAGTTACCTCAGCCATCTGTTTTTGACCACACAACACAGCACCAGTTGACTCAGGTGCATAAAATTGTTTAGCTCTAGCAAAAGCTGCCTGCTCCAATACATGGGAGAAATCCGTAGTAAAAATGGAAATGAGAGACGTTAACATACTAGAATAAAATATACTACGTAGGTGACGAAATGGGCAGATTGGGTAAGGAGTCAAAACTCAAAATGGGAAACTTTTTGGAACGGAGAAAAAATAGCTGGGTTTGGCTTCAGCGGAAAAACTTCATGTCCACTAATATAAGTTTTTTTCTACTTAATTAGTGTAATATGGAATTATAGAAACTATATAATCAATTTCAATTTTTAGAGCAAAACAGTTTAGAAGGTTTATACTTTATACATTAAAGATAGACTTTGGACAGATTTCACCCCGTTTTCCTTAAGGCTTATTTTTTACCCGTTAACCTGTTAGAAATAGGCCAACCGGTACACCTCTAAAATACACAACTTCTACCTGTACATAGCCGGATTCACCGACCCAACCATCATTAGGCTGAGACAACACAGGCACAACAGTGACTCCCGCAGATTCCCAGGCTCTGAATCTATCCTGTATTGGTTGAAGAGAAAGGAAGGTCAAATTCATTTTAAGTTTAAGACTGACAAGAGAACAAAGATAAAAAAGATACCTGATAAGCCATTCTTTGAAGGTTTCTAGCACCATAATACAATCTAACGTCTGATCTCTTGTCGGCACTGAAGCCAGACTCGATTAAAGATCGAATGGGGCTGCATGAGATACATAATCAGGAGTGAGTATAGATAATCCTTATCACTATCCTCCTTACTTCCTTAGATACATATGCTATTTCTTTTCCAAAGTCTTGGGGGGGGGGGGGGGGGGGGGGGGGCGCATACCCTCCCTGCCCTCCTTATAATCCGCCCATGGAGACAGACAACTAAGAAAGTAAACAGTAGATGCATGTGACAATTATTTGGAAATTGTAACTAAAAGACATTTCAACGAATAAGGCTCCAATTGTAACTTAACGAAATTATGAAAAGGGAAGAATCTTCGTTTACAATTTCACAAACTATCAATTACTTGCAAATTTTCTAATCGATATGAAAAACAGGGTAGTTTCCAATCGATATAAATATCTTATAACTTTTTATGTGTTCAACAACCTCAATATAGTAAATCGTGATAGGCAAGGTAGTTGCAAATGTTCATTAGCTTCACTGCTTTAATATTACATTACTTCATAGTCATACAATTCCAACTCCTTATGGGATAAAAATAGCTGGAAGCATGTTCTAAGACTTCTCCATGCAAGCCTGACCAATTTCAGGAGCTGTAGGCTTCCACCCAATGAATTTTAACCTTATGTCAGTCAATTTTCTTTGAAACACAAACAAAAAAGATCTGAACATAAAGTTCCAATCTTTCCTCACCGGCTCAACACCCTTCTTCTAAAAAAACCTACCGATATAAGTTCTAAATCAGCTTGCTCATGAGCATTCTACACATGTAAAGAATTTCGAAAACGAAGATCTAAATAAACGCCCAAAGCCTCAGCTCCGCGGCATAGCATATATAAGTGTGATCATTATCACAACCGCCCACAACAAATTGGACTTGGAATCTAAACATGAACTTCTGTTTACTCTAGAAATCTTTAAAATGAAGCTAAAACTTCATGCTAGATACAATCATGAAGGGAGTAACTAAATACAGTATATAATAATTCAGTAACCTAAGTAGCTTATGAAGCAATATTATTTCTGCTATTGTTCAATCCATCAACAAACAGATAGAAACATAAGGTACTAACACCATATATCTAGTGACCTCTCACACATAGATTGTTTAAGTTAAATGTCAATAGATGAGCGACAACATATAACAGAATAATCATATTATAAGTTTTTAGTCTCTAATAAATTGTGCATACACACGGGTCAACTACCTGATTCCGGACCCAGTTGCGAAGATTAAAACAGATTGATACTCTTCGGGAGGAGATATTTGATTTGTATCAAATCCTTTCCCCATAACCGGACTCAATTCCACAACATCACCTTTTCCGAGACCACATAACAGCTCAGCCGTAGAGCCGGCGATACTTTTAATCAAAAATTCAAAAACACCGTTCGTAGATGCAAAAGACGGCGGCGAAGCGATCGCTAAAAACGAAGGTTTCTCAACGTCCGGAATACGTACCTGAAGATACTGTCCGGCGACGGTGTACGATGACGCTAGATCCGGTGATTCCGACACGTCGATAGCGACGTGGAAGAGCGATTCAGAGGCAGGTTTGACGGTGGCGAGAGGTGCGGGGGTCCAGAGAGTGGTGTCTTGTTGTTGACGGACTGCGGCGGCGATACCGAGAGATCGCCGACGGAGGATAGGGTGGTTTAGATGGCGGCGGATGACGGTGGCCATGGGGAATGATATAGTGTGGTGAGGAGCATGGGAGCTAAGGTGAGGAAGCGAGTTATGGTTTGGTAAGGAAATAGTGGTGGTAAGAGACATCGTGTATTTTGTGTGTATTTTAGAGAGTATCGCCGTGGAAGGTGGACGGTAGGGTGGCGGTGTCAAAATGCGCGGGTTGTTTATTTTACTACACACACGTGGCGGATATGGCGATCGAATGATATGGATGGATGCCTCTGAGTTCGTAGGCTTACAAACCGGATCCGAAAAGCAAATAATATTGTTTGGTTGCAACCATGTTGAGGATTCAAATCCAATGTTATATGCACATAATGCCACCGAACCTTAGAGCATCAATAAAGGTATTCACATCCAACTCTAATTTGCAGAGTTGTTAGACTCGGTTAGTCGGACCGGAACCTAAATCCAAAACCCAGTCAACCCTCTTATCGGGTTAATAGTGGATTTTGACTCGATTTGAACCGGTCAGTTCTCTACACTACTACAAAAAACATCATAGAGACCCTCAATAGAAACCGGTTTTAGTGGAATCAGTAGGAAAACGGTTTTAAAACATAATAAAGACTGGTTATTTAGTAGCAAACTGGTTTCTATTCTATGAAATAGAAACCATTTTGTTGATACAAACCGGTTTATATTCCCCATTTTAGAGACCGATTTAGTAAACCAGACGGTTTTATTAATGAAGACCTAATTATATGTAAGAACCGGTCTCTATTCTCTGCCCATCCATTTGAATATTTTCAAATATATATTTGATTTTCACTCCACGTACGCACGCATACGTTAATTAATTAATTATGATGTGTAAAAAACTCTTCATCTATCCCTAGCACTCCCAAAATTCACGCTAGAGAGTATTCTTCCAAAATGATCATCTCACAACCATCTTCTCCATCATCCCGCACCATCTTCCAAAACCGATCATTACGCCAGAGAGTATTCTCCATCACTGGCAAACTTCATAAGATCTCTGCTTTTCGCCTACATATACCGGTAAACTTTATGGGTTTTCGTTCTTTTAGCTTTATAGATATGGGTTCTTTTAGGTTTGTTTCTTGATAATCTATAAGTTCTAGTTTGATTCATTGATTAAACACTTATCTTTTGTCAATCTTGTTTCTTATAAATTTATCATTTTTTTTGTGTAAATTTGTAGAGAATTGGTAAATTGAGTTGTTATTATGTATGTTGGTGTTAGGCTTAATCTGCCCAGCTTCATGTTTTGATCGATTTTTCTCCAATTTTATTGGTTTTGTTTGGTTTTATTTGTTATTGATACTTAATTTTTGAAATTCACAAATCAACTTTGAAGGCTTTTTCTTATTAGCTTTATTTTGTAGATTATGGTTTACTTTTTGTTAGGATTAGGATTTAAGATGTTGAAAACCCTTTTGAATTTAAGCTTTTATTCCTGTAGCATCTCTACCATTCCATCGATTTTGTATTAGAATGTGATACTAGAATGTAAACTGCTTAATGTGATATTATCCAATGCTAAAGTGAGATGCTTATGAAAACTCTTGATAAGCTAAATTGGTGTCAAAGATATATATGAAGTGGATAATTAATTACCAATTATTTTAAAAGAGTTCTCAATTAGTTTGCTATCATTTAAGATTGTGTGATGTTTACATTTATAGGTTAACTGGATGTTGCTCATAATTTTCCCCCATAACAACACGGGATATATATTGTATTTGCTTATGTTAGAAAAGAAGATAATGAACGAAGAGAGCTACTCACTCGCAACCCCTTTGCAATTGTAAAAGTTTTATTTATTGTTATACAATTCAAATTTAGTTTGTTTCTAAAATTTTAAGACGTCGATTGTTAGAAGTATTATTTAAGGATTTAGCATGTGTTGCAATAGTTATGTAATGCTTTGTATTGGGGTACTTAAGCCCAAATGTTGATCAATCTGCATCTGTATCTTTTGTTGCTGAAAATGATGACATATAGGTTAGCACAACCCCAAAAACATATCCTTATGCTTTGTATCTTTTTATAACCTTACTTTATCATTTGACAGCAAATGAACCCACCTGGTTCAATCCTATAACCTTTCAAAGTATCTATTGGACCATGCTCCTTTTGTGCCTTTGTCCACTTATCCATTGCGGCAATTGTACATGCTACACTTGTACATGCTACCCACGGGTCACTGATCCATTGCGGCAATTGTACATGTTTTCTATTAACGATTATTAATATTTTGTTTTTCGTGTATACAGATCCCTTGGAAGCATACAAAATCATACGAAGTAACAGACTTGGACAATATTGTTGGTTTGTGGCTATTATATTTTCAAAAGATTTGTGATAATTAGTTTTGTCGTAAAACTATCATTTGAGCGTATTGCTTTGTATGCCAAATACAACGATGTAATTGAAGTTTGTATTCGATTATTTATTATATATATGATTTCGTTTCAATGTTTATGCATTTGTTTTAGTTTCCATTGTTCAGCAATCAAATGTTTCTGTTCTTTTTTGTGTTTCGTTTCAATGTACGCATTTGTTTTACTTATAGAAACCGGTTTTGGTTTATTCAAAAGGTCTCTATACATAGTAGAAAGACCGGACTTGCTGAATCAAACTGGTCTCTATTTCCTAACAACAGAAATCGGTTTACTAAATTGCATATAAACCCCCCCTTTAGAAACCGGTTATGAAACCGGTCTCTAAAGGGTATAATAACCGGTTTCTAAAGTGTTTTTCTCTAGTAGTGCTAGTCGGAACTGATTGATCCTATTTTTTTCTAACTTTTTAATGCATTTTGACCACTCATAAATTGATATAGAAAATTCTAATTTCAAAATCATAAAATTTACATTAAATGTGAAGTTTCATTAAACATTAACTCTCAATCAGTTTTGAAAAAAAAATCAAAAAGTCCAATACTGGTCCGACCCCCTGATCCGACAGTTGGACCCAGACCCGGGGACTTGGTTGGGTCAACCATTGACCCGGGGTTTAAAAAATCATAAATTTTATGCATGGACTTTCATCTAAACAACTTTATGAATGACCATGGCAAAATAAGTTAGGAGGTTCATTTCCATGGACTTAGAAGATAGAAGGTTTGTGAGTCTCGTCATGAACTTGAAGTTATGAACTTGAACTTGAAGAGTTTATGAACTTGAAGAGGTTTATGAAATATTAAATAATGATACGAATAAATTAATGGAAACCAGTTATGAACTTGAAGAGGTTTATGAAGTAAAGATGTAAGTATATAAATATAATGGTTTATGAAAAACTGATGTGGTATAACATGGTAGTGGTATAAGCTTAGTGTTTGTCTATGCATTATAGATACTCTTAGTATGTTGTTAGATGTAAAAGTTAAGAGTCGAGAGACCAAAAGTGCAAATGTTTATAAAAAATATATACACACAACATCACGTAATATATGTGTTGTTAAAAGATGTCATTCCCATAATATTATGCCATTTTGAACAAATCTTTATAAATGATACTACTGTATATTTGTATAAGGTTATTATGAGTTGATTTGTTTAGAGATAGCAATTCACATAGGTTACATACATGCGCGCCAAACAAGTGTTGTTTGGGTTTAAATATTTTTTTATGATGCATTTACATCCTGATTTGAAGCACACAAATTATTTTGGAGTAGTAATAATATCATAGATTTTATCTACTTTATGGTTGGGATAGAAAAACAATGGGGATAGGAACATCTGCCCCTCATAAAGTTTCGTTAAATATTCAGTTACGCCTATTATTCATAAGTCAAAGAATTCCAATCCAATATATGTGATACAATTGAAAGATTTACTAACGACTAGGTCTTGTTCTTCTCAAGTGAACTCATCTCTTATTTCATAGCAAGCTCCTACTAAATGGATTCTTTTTTTTTGCATTGCTTCAAGATAATTTTCCGGTTCACCATTTTCAGTTAAAAGTAGATAGTTTGCTGACGGAGAAAACCTTTTAACAAGTTCGGGCGTTCTAGTGGAACGTCTAAAATGAGTCCTCATAGCTAACTCATTCGTGCCACGATTATCATCTTCGTCAATTTGAGCTCACACTAATTTCATATTCTTCTTCCGACCCTGAACTTTCTCCATCACATGACACCTCTCCGTTATTCAACAATTCATTGTTTCCCGAACTCCCATTAGGACCTAAAAGATCATCAACGGGAATATTATCATTAGTAATATAATCCAGTTCAAGATTTACAGTTACCTTGCCACCATACACCGAGCTCTCATCAAAAGTGACATCTCTGCTCCGACTAACTTTTTAGACTCATCATCCCAACATCTGTAACCCATATCATCTGGACCATACCCGATATATGTGCATTTCCTTGATTTTGCATCAAGCTTATCACTGTTCAGATCCTTAGTTTTAACATAAACAACACATCTGAAAACTATAAGGTGTGTGAAAATTACCTTCTTGACAAGCCATACCTCTTATGGAATTCTGAAACCTAACGGTGTTGAGGATCCCCTGTTAATCAAATAAGATGTTGTATTAACCGCATCAACTCATAATGTCTTAGGCTAACCTGCATGCAATCTCATACTCTTTGCCCTCGTATTCAAAGTCTTGCTCATGCGTTCAACAACACCATTTTTCTAAGGTGTTTCATGAACTGTTTCCAAATATCCCAATACCATTCTCAATACAATAATCATTAAACTCCTTACTGTTGAATTCACCTCCATTGTCATATTTTAAACACCTAACCTTCGGGTTAGTTTCATTCTCAATACCAACTTTCCAATTTTTAAAGGTAACGAACACATTATATTTTAGTTTTAGAAAATAAACCCATACCTTTATAGTGGAATCATAAATGAAGGTCACATAATACCGAGGACCACTAATCCAATAAACGCCATTGATGTAGGTCCATAAATGTCCGTATGAACTGGCTCAAGCTTTTTCATCTTCAGTGTATACCCCGAATTCCGAAAAGTAACGTTACTTGGCTTCCCAAAAACACATGTTTCGCAAAAGCCAACTTCACTCTTTTTCCAATTCGGAATCCTCCCACTTGAAACGAGCAACTTCATACATTTCTCACTCATATGACCGAGTCGTTGGTGCCATAGAGTAGACTCTGCCCCCACATCAACTGTAGCATGTACCTCACTATCATTAGGTACCTCAACCATATAAAATGTTCACCTCTTATGTCCACGAGCTACTACCATATTTCCCATAACCACACGCCATTGGGGATTTCTAAAGGTAACATCACTACTTTCTTCATCTAACTGTCCAATTGAGATATGTTTCCGTTTAAGATCCGGAATGTATCTCACATCCTTCAAAGTCCAATTAGTACCAAGGGAAATCCTTAATACCACAAGGGAAATCCTTAATACCACATCTTTAATTCCTCCAATTTCTAGTCTCTTGTCATCAGCTAATCGGAACTTACCGCTATATGCCCTGAAAGTCTTCATAGTATCCTTGATCGGGTTAGCATGAAATGAAGCTCCTGAATCCATATTCAAGACTCGACCGAATCTCAACGCAACAAATCAATGCGTCATCCATCTCATATGTCCAACTTCACATCCTTAGCCTTCTCATCAATTAGGTTCTTACATTGAGCTTGATAATGACCCTTCTAATTACAATTCCAACAAGTGGCATTCTTCCCGTTCTTAAAGATACTCACGCTCTTGGATTTTGATCTACCCCTCTAATTCGACATTCTTTCAGTTTTCCTGCCCCGGTTGTCTATACTCAATAGAGAGTCTGACGATTTTACCAAAATTCTGCCTACGGATATGCTCTCCTAGATACAAGTCATGTATTCCCTTAAACGAAAGCTTAGCAGTCCAATTAAACTACTAATCACTATAACTATACCCACCTACTTTCGGGCAATGAAGACAACAATAGAAGTGCATGCAACTCATCATCAAACACAATATCTATTGAAGCTAGTGATATAATATTGTTAAACTCATTAATATGGTTAGTTGTAGTTGCCCCTTCCTTCATCTTCGTGTTAACTGATTGACGAATTAAGAACACCTTGTTTGAAGCACTAGGTTTCTCAAATATGTTAGAAAGAGCTTTCAGACAACCAAAAGTTGTCTTTTCATTCACGATATTATATGTGAAGTTTCCGCTAGTGACGATCAAATCAAGCCTAAAACTTGACGATCCAAAAGTGCTAAATCCTCGTGTTCAACACTTTCATGTTTATACTTTAACAATCGATGATGTAGTTTCTTTTGATACAATAGATCATATATTTGAATCTTCCAAAACCCAAAATCCGTTCTTTCAAATAGATCTATTTCAACTTACATTTATCCGCCATTAAACCCAAACTTCAAACCTTGAAGCTCTGATACCAGTTGTTAGGAATTTTAGAGCCAAACAACACAAACAATTGAACACAATTAAACCACACAATCAACAAATGAACAAAGTAAACGTGAGAATGTAAGTCGACACGAGGAATTTACGTGGTTATATCCAATGGGGGTGATTGATTTAGTCCACACCCAATTAGAGAGTTTTCTTGTATTATTTGGTAGCTTAGGTTTTTACAAGAGTACGTGTTACATTATATAACATGAACGATAAAAGGAAAGTAACAAAAATATCAATTCTTGCCGACATTAATGATGATGCCCAGATCGTGAACTATCCGGTCGAGATAGGGCTGCAAGGGGAGTGATCTCTCCCAGATCATTAGCGATCACACCGGGATCTCAACTAAATCAACAAAATTTCTTTCGATCATTAAATCTTCATACTCAACAATCAATTTATACCAAATTGTTTCTTTTAACTTGTACATCATTCATATTTATATAAATTTTAAAATAAATAACAAATAAAATATAATTATTTTGACAATATAAAATATATATGAAAATGAAACAAAATCGAAAAAATAAACTAAAAAAGTAAAAATCTAGATTAAAACAACCATTATCACTACGACAACAATCGTTGTCGACCACAATCAATGCATAGTACGGGTCCCGACTATTATAGATAATAAACACATCAAAGGTTTTAGCAACAAAATGAAAAAACCAAAAACATGTGTTAAAAAAGTTGAGTTTTTTGTTCTAAAATAAAAAATCTAATTTTTAATTTTATATTTTTGAGCAATTTTTTCTACTTTTTTATCATTCGAGGTTATTGAAACTTGACTTTTTTTGTTTGTTATTTGGGACTATTATTCACACTATCTATCGAGAGATCATGTAAATAATTGATGATGTGATCAAATTTATAGATTTGATTTTGTGACATGGATCATAATTTAAAAGTATAAAAAATAAAAAAATATACATAAAACGACATCGTTTTACGTGTTAAAACTTATATGTAGTTTTAAGCTGTCGTTCAAATTGAAATAATGCCGTTTTATGTGTGTTTTTTATGTTTTATATTACAAAATCAAATCTATAAACTTGATCATATTATTAATTGTTTATCGAATTTCTTAATGGATATCATAAATAATAGTGCTAAAGGACAAAAATGTTAAGTTTAGTGGTTTCCAAAAAAAAGAAATAATATTAATATTAATATAATTAATATAATAGCTAAAAAGATAAAGATTAAAAGTAAATTACCATTTTAACAAAAAAATTTCCAAAAAAGTTCCCTTACGCTCGACGCACAGTCGTCCAATGAAAAGCATAACCTCAATACTCGATTCTCAGTTTGTCCGAGACGACTCGGTTCTCACAATTTCTAACCCTAACTTTCTCTCTGTAACTTTATCTCCGTCATGGCTTCCCGGAGGCTTGCCGCCTCACTCCTCCGTTCATCGCTCCACCGATCACCGTCCAGATCTCCGTTTACTCACTCCAGTAGAGCTGCACGTACACGATCTCAATCACACCCTAACCCTACCGGTTACTTTCTTAACCGTGTAGTCAACTACGCAACTTCTGCTGCCGCCGCTCCGTCTAAATCAGCTCCGACCCCCGGAAGCGAAGGATCTAATGTCGGAAAGATCACTGATGAGTTCACTGGTGCTGGTTCGATTGGACAGGTGTGTCAGGTTATTGGTGCTGTTGTTGATGTGAGATTTAGTGAAGGATTACCGCCGATCTTAACGGCGTTAGAGGTTTTGGATAATTCGATTAGGTTAGTTTTGGAAGTTGCTCAACATTTGGGGGAAAATATGGTTAGAACTATTGCTATGGATGGTACTGAAGGTCTTGTCCGTGGTCAACGCGTTCTCAACACTGGGTCTCCTATCACTGTGAGCTTTCTTCACCTACATATATATATAATTTAGATCATTTCTGAGTTGTTATTGATTAATATTACGAGATCTGTAGTTATCTGTAATAGTAGATTGTTTATGTTGAAATATTAATTTATTTGGTTCAGCAATAATATTTATGGCCATTACACCGGAAGTATCGAACTTTATCATTTACGTTCTATTATATAAACCGAACTAAAATGTTCTATTGTATGTATTGAAGTACCCAAAACTTGGTTATGTGCCTGGTAATCTTTTAATTGGGTGTCCTGATTTTTGAACCACATTACTGCCATATAGAATGCTATATCATCACCACGTCATTATGATCGGTGCTAGGTCATCGATTTTACATGGTATAGGAGAGAAGGTGCATACGATACCAACTGTTGGGAAGTTTAATACATTTAGTGGAACTTTTTTTTGTTTTCTTTAATACATACATAAGCAAAAATGGTAAAGTTGGACAATTTATGGTGTAATTTCCTTGATATTTGTAAAGTTTGATTAAATAGGTTATGACTGTTTATGCGAAGGTGTTTGGCGCTAATTTATATTTTATTGGTAGGTTCCTGTTGGTAGAGCAACTCTTGGACGTATCATTAATGTTATTGGAGAGCCTATTGATCACAGAGGAGAAATTAGTAAATTTCTTAATTTGTCCTTAAGTTGTATGCCTTCCATCTGTTTTGTTGGCATTTTTATCTTACTTGTTTTTTATTATCTAAACAGAAACCGATCATTATTTGCCTATCCATAGAGAAGCGCCAGCTTTCGTTGAGCAAGCAACAGAGCAACAAATTCTTGTTACTGGAATCAAGGTAATTTATCATTGTATTCTTCATTTTGCTGGTTCGGTATTGGGTGAGAAAGTAACTCCATTGAACTTTTTTGTACTCAAATTGCCGGATGTAATCAGTTTGTTGTTGTAGGTTGTCGATCTTCTTGCTCCATATCAAAGGGGAGGAAAGATTGGTCTGTTCGGTGGTGCTGGTGTAGGAAAAACTGTGCTTATTATGGAACTTATCAACAATGTTGCCAAGGCCCATGGTTGGTGGAGGCTGTAATATGGTTCTACACTTTAATTTGATTGACATGCTTATGGACCCTTTCCTTTATCTGTTTATTCTCAGGTGGTTTCTCTGTCTTTGCTGGTGTTGGGGAGCGCACACGAGAGGGTAATGATTTGTACAGAGAAATGATGGAGAGTGGTGTCATTAAGCTAGGCGATAAGCAGGTGTGTAGTCAGGATGCTTTATTATTTTATTGCAGCATTTTACCTTTCCTTATTGTTACTGTTTTTGATTGTTCCTTTATGTTTCTAGAGTGAGAGCAAGTGTGCTCTTGTCTATGGTCAAATGAACGAACCTCCAGGTGCTCGTGCTCGTGTTGGTCTAACTGGATTGACTGTGGCTGAACACTTCAGAGATGCTGAAGGACAAGATGTGCTTCTCTTCATTGACAACATTTTCCGTTTTACCCAGGTTGGTTTGCTTTCGTGAGGATCTACTCCACTTTACAAACTACTTGATGAATGTGTGATTGAGCAATGATTATGTTTCTACTATCCAGGCTAACTCTGAGGTGTCTGCTTTGCTTGGTCGTATTCCATCTGCTGTCGGTTATCAACCAACTTTGGCTACGGATCTTGGAGGTCTTCAAGAACGTATTACCACAACTAAGAAAGGTTCCATTACATCCGTCCAAGCTATTTACGTGCCTGCTGATGATTTGACTGATCCCGCTCCTGCCACAACCTTTGCTCACTTGGATGCCACAACTGTGCTTTCTAGACAGGTAACTGTCTTTTTCCTCAAATAATGCTGGTTGTGTGTCTATGTTGGTGATGACAAAATGGATATTTTGGTTAGCGGCAAAACTGGTAACCTTTAGTATTGGTCGAACTGGCTGGATAGGATTAGTATTTGGCCCACAAACACTTTTTCTCGTCTTCTCTAGATTTTATAATTGGTATTATTAAATGTGGTTGAAAACAATAAAATGTTACAATGATATTAACCTAGTTATTGAGTAAGTTTGAGTTGTTTGATTTTAGATATATTTTTGTTTATCAATTCTGTGCAGAGTATATAACTCTTATTAATTCATACTTCTATGAATGTGCAGATTTCTGAACTTGGTATTTACCCTGCCGTTGATCCTCTTGATTCCACATCTCGTATGCTCTCACCACACATTTTGGGAGAAGACCATTACAATACAGCTCGTGGTGTACAAAAAGTTCTTCAGAATTATAAGAATCTTCAAGATATCATTGCTATTCTTGGAATGGACGAGCTTAGTGAAGATGACAAGTTGACCGTTGCTCGTGCTCGCAAAATTCAGAGGTTTTTGAGTCAGCCCTTCCATGTTGCTGAAGTCTTTACTGGTGCCCCTGGTAAATATGTGGAACTTAAGGAGAGCATCGCCAGTTTCCAGGTCAGCTTAGTCAATAACTTTTAATCAGCAATTCAATATTGTTATCCATTGGTCGCATTTTTATTGCATACCTTTACTTTACAATCTATTTGTTGACTTTCTGCATTACTCCCATAGACATAAAATTGCATTGATTTTAAATATAGATAGATTCTCATGAAAACATATTCATTTGCAATTTGATCGTACATCTTGCCCAAAATTGCACTGCTTTATATTTATGTGTCCTTCTGACCCGATTTTTAAGCTATGTTTTAGTTTGCCTGCTAACCGGTTGGAGATAAGAACACTCGAAATCCCATCAGTAAATTAGTCATATTTGTCTTAGTTTTCATTTTCACTATAGTATATACAGTAGTATTGTATACTAATTGGTTCGGATGTGTGTTTGATTCGGCAGGGAGTGTTGGATGGCAAGTATGATGACCTATCAGAACAGTCGTTTTACATGGTTGGAGGAATTGATGAGGTTATTGCCAAGGCTGAGAAGATCGCCAAGGAATCTGCTTCTTCTTAGACATTCTTCACCAATTGTCACCCGTTGATAGTTGTGAAAAAAATGAATAATTTTATTGCTATGGTGCTGCTGCATGCGCCGGGAGGTTTATTTTCAGATAACTGAGATTTACTTGGGATTTTATTGTGAATCCCTGTTTATTGAGTTTTATTGCAATGAAATAGAGACGAGGTTGAACCTCAGCAAAAACCCCTCTTTCGGCTTTTTATTCTCGTGTAATAAGAGGGATAAGTGTTGGAATTTGTACATTTCTTTATTTTCAGTCTTCCAGATTCTTTTGTTAACTTGTTGGAAATTAAACATTGTGCTACTGATGCTTGAACCAACTTCAGAAGTGGACAAGGTTGGGGCATGGTGCCCAACGTGAGTCCGAGTTAGATGCGTATATTACTTTATTTGTAACATAAAATGGATAACGCAGATGTTATGAGTCCATCATCTGCTTTTCAACTGTGGGAAGTTCAAATGGTTACATGATGTAACTTTGTAACCTGACTCATGTTTAGCACTATTTTTAAAATATCGAGTATGTTTGGCAAGATAGCTGTAAGATGGAGGATAAGTAGATATGAGAAACTTTGCTAGAAGTGAAATCATTTGGAAGTAGTACAAGATGTCTTAAAACATTTAAAATTTAGTAGAAAATGCGCATAGTTTCCTTGTGGAAAGAATTGAGACGAAGTGCATAAATACAAAGGGCTATTCATTGATGAGCTAGTTGTGTGTCTATCTTTCCTTAGAACCACCAAGTTACCACATTAACCTTATGGTGTTTGTATTAGATCCTATTTTCCTGCTTACTAATTTGGTGAGCTTGCAGTTTAATGGTGCAGGCAACGAAGGCCATAAAGATTAATTCTGGAAGAATAATGTTATATACTCGTTATCTATTTGATTTTATACAAGATGGAGAAGTGATTAAATATATCGTACATGCTTGTTTTCCAAGAGGACGACACAAGATACGAACTGTTGATGTTATTCGATTTCTGTGCTTGTAGTTGTTTGAACTCGATATTGAGCTTTCTGTGCCTGAAAATATCAAGATCGCTAGCAATATAGTTTACCGTTACATGAGCAAGGAGGAAGTTAAACAGGATTAACGTACCTCATTAATCCAATTAGTGGACAAATAATTGCAATAAGCGCCACAACTTGTACAGGAAGTGCACATATGATGCCCATCCATAACCCGTAAAACACAATGTTTGAAATTTAGAAAACCAATCTTCATAAGCAAAAATATGTTGATATATCGTTTATAATTTGTCAATAACATTTTTAAAACTAGTAAATATAATGAATGCTGCAGTATTATATTTATTACAACAACTCAGAACTCAATAATAAGTTAGTTTGATTTCTTAAACTAAATTTTATATATTAACTATGTAAAATGTTAAACAATATTGCCGGTTTAACTATTTAAAATTTAAAAATATTTAGTACAACACATTGAAATAGAGGATGGTATCCGAACCAATTTACGATTTGAAACCGGTTCGTAAACCGGTATTGAACTGGTTTGAGTCAAACCGGTTTGACCTGTTTGAACAAGTTTGACTTTCTAGTCGTTGAAATCGCTTCGTGGTGAAACCGGTTTTGGATACTGACGACAGCGACGTTGTAAGTTCGCGGCAACAATAGCGGTTAAATCGAATCAGTAAACAAGAAGACTAAATCAAATCAGTGAGACACTGACGACGATTATGGATGAATTTATGAGAAATCAAAGTGTGTGCGTGTGTGAAGGAATTCTTACAGATCCAATGTGATTATCACGATGATGATAGATCTGATAGGGTTTTGATTTAACTGCTCTCAAAAGATATATGTAGAGTGACGTTAAAACCTCGGCCCTTAGAAATAATACTCTGGTTATACTTGATCACAAAAATATCATAACTAATATTGTTCCTCGATATCATTAAATCTGGTTGACATTCATTCTTAAATTCTTTCACAAATTGTTGTACTCAAATGAACTTTTTTGTCTACCAATATAAACACATTTCGTTTGGGATATGTTGAAAAGGATGATCGAAGATGTTGAATAAAGTGTACGGATTTTGTAAAAAAAAAAATAGGTTGGTGTTGAATAAAGGAACTCACATATATTTCATTAGTATCATATCTAGATCTTAAGTTAGCTAAAGCCTTTGTCATGTCATCAGCATGGCGTATTTCTTATTCTTTTTGATATACATTTGATGACTTGGCAACAACCTAGTTAGCATCAAGAACAGACAATAAGGAATCCGAACTGCACAAATACATATAACAACCTTGACTTATCTACTAATCAGGTAAAGATGACTTATAAAAATGACACTGCTAATTCAATAGCGGGTTACAACAGAAGTTCAGAAAATAATTCAACTTAAAATCGTTATTATTGAGTGTGATAGGTTAAAAATACCCACTGTCTTGCTGAAGTAGAATCAACCTTCATATCTTCACCAGTAACCCCGATAAGTTCTCCATCTATCCAAGCATCGTCTGAATCTTCCATCCTGACAAGTGGCACAACCCCTAAACTGAGAGCCACCTATAAACGTACCAAGATTTGGATATTATTCATCTTTAACAAGTAAATAGATCAGTTCAACCCAGACCAAAACACGATGTAAGAAGTGGCAATTCAACCCATTCACTTGAGTGGATCATTTATAACTATCAATCTAAGAGGCTTGTAATAACACAAGTTAGCTAAAAACAAATGAGTCGACATGCAATTACTTATTAACTTCACTAAGATCGGACTGCAAGTTCACCAAGTGAGCAACTAAATCCTTTGCATTACATGCATCGACATACTTCAGAAAAAAAAATCAATTAATACGAATGTCAATTAAATTTTTCCAGATGATGATTATATATTATCATAATAATTGACAATTAATATTATAAAGACCTCATAATCATAGCAAGTATAATAGTGACATCCAAAGGTAGCCAACTGCTGCTTCACAATGTCTTCAACATTCACAAGCTTTCCACCATTGAGGTTGTCCTTGATTTTATAAGCGAGAATCGACAACCAAGCTAACACAGCCCAAATTCGATCCTTATCATGTAAATGGTCCAACCCTGTAAAATATTTAATAAACTTATTAAGATAAGCAATTGTAAGCTTCTTCATATTCACCAAAGATTTGCTTCAGGTTCTCTTCCCGCATTTGTCCTCTTTACCATGAGATTAGATAGTGCAATTTCAACTCATTTACTTATAAATGAATCGATTTGGCTTGTGTGTTATCTGTCATATCAAGAAATAAAGCTTCACTGACACATTTATTTATAAGCATGGACAAGAAAGTGTTTTCTATCCAGCCCAACCCGGCCCATTTTGACACTTTGGATTAAAACATGTTTTTTATATTTTCTTATTTTGGGATCAAAATAGGCTATTTTACAATAATTGGAATAAGAGGAGAACTCAACCCAACCCATTTGACATGTTCTCAAAACAGTTTGTTTAGACCAGAACCTGTTTCTGTTTTGACCGAGATCTTCATCATGTTCATGTTCCTTCAAGATGTCTTCATCATGTTCATTTTCATCAAAATGTCTCCATAGCTCTATATCATGTTCCTTCAAGAGTTGTGACAGCTTTGAAATTGTTGAATGGATGCCAACAACACTATTATCAAGTTGCTTACAGAAATTATATCAACAACCACTTAATAACTCAACAAAACAAACGAATGTGTATGCCTCAGCATTCACCTCCATAAGTTATAAGTGGACACAAATTTAGAGCCACAAGCTACAGAGACCATGATATTGATTGACCATATGGAAATCAGTATCGTAATGATATAATCATACATTCAAACTTCGAAGAGAATAAAATATAGCAACTTACTTGGGAATCATATGAATGTAACCATTTTCCAAGCCTAATGGTTATAATGTAACCATATGCCAATCAATATTGTAATGATATAATCTTACATTCATACCTTTACAATTCCAGTGTCATCAGTAGGTAACTGCACAAGCTCTACAATGCCTAAATAATCAGATAAATTAACATAAAATTATAGCACTCAAAATTAGGAAATCAATATCACTGAGTATGAAACAAAATTACACCATCAACACAGTTACATACCTATAAATTCAAACCAAAACAACAATCTAGACTTTAATTGACTAATAAAACTCACATCTTGATCTGGATATAACTTTAATTACCATATACATAAGCAGAAACAATGATATTTAACTTTTAGTTCCCTTATTTAAATATTTTTTAATTTTGTTCGGTAGCAAAATGACAAAATTGCCCCATTGTGTACAGTTTAGAAGAAAAGCAAAAGGAAAAACTCTGAAGAAATCTATAGAAAACTACAAAACTACCCCTTAAGTCGCGCACTATAAATAAGTCAATCGTTGTAACAAACTCTCCTCCTCTTTGAATAACAATACTTTCCGTTGGTCGGCAGGTTAGATTTCGCGACGGAAAGAGACGCCATGGAACAAGGATTATTGATTCCGAAACCTAATAAAGATGATAATAACGGATTAACAACATGGCGTGTATTAGTGGAAGAGATGAAGAAATTAGGTTTTATTGCAGGTCCGATGGTCGCCGTAACTCTATCTCAATACTTGTTGCAGGTGACCTCCGTTATGATGGTCGGTCATCTCGGCGAATTAGCTCTTTCTAGCACCTCCATTGCTATCTCTCTCTCCAGCGTCACCGGCTTCAGCCTTATTGTCAGTTCTCTCTCTCAATTTCTTTCTATAAACATACATTTGTAGCAGCTATGTATTTATTGTATATAAGAATAGGAACGTAAGACCTAATTTGGACCAATCATTTTTTGATGCATAAGTGAAATTTATTTGCAGCTGCATCCAAATCATATCTGCTCATTCGAACTAATAACCGTAAGTAGTAATTTGAACCAATCATTTCAAATGAGCAGTTATAATTTGAATGTGTTGCATCTAAATTTCACTTGTGTATCTAAAAAATGATTGGTCCATATCGGTTTGGTTAATACTTGTATTTGAGTTTTTTTATCCTAACTCTATATGCGTATGCGTATGTGTATGAATGTATGTATAATATTGTTTCTTCTATTTTTATATTGCTAGATAATGTTCGAATTAGATGATGTTGAGTATGAATTGTGAAAGTCATAGTTGTCTAGGATTTTAAATTGTTTTAAGAAGATTGGGAATTTGAAGTATTGTAATGAATAAAATGACATTAGTGGCATAATTTGTAACAACCGTACAAAAATTTAATTAGAGAGGCATAAGAAAATGGAAGTATGGCTTTTATGGTAAATAAAATTTTGAGGTAGGAGTATAATAAATATGTTAGTATATTTCTGGAAAAGCACTAAAATCTGTTTAGAACGTGCTAAGTTTGGCTCTTTTTCACTCTTTTGAATTAGATAGGAAGATAGTAGTAATGATCATGTGGAGTGAGGACGGATTGAGAACGAAGAAATTAGGTTAACTTAACAATTCTATTCATTTAGTGTTTTGCTCAGGAACTATGTCACTCTAGACCTGTCAATAGATGGAAGTAACAAAAACTATACTAAATAAACATTTTGAATAGGAAATGTTAAAATTTAGTCATATTAGTATTAATCTTTGTTGCTCTATTCTTATTTGCAATTCTGAGTAGTACGAATGCACAATATGTTTATTTAAGTATTTAAGTTCTCACATTGATTTCTCTTGTGTGTGTGAGAGAGAGAGATGTTTGATGTAATTGGTGCTGGAGTATGGCATTCTACTCTTTAATTCGCAAATTTCAACTTCTGTTTTTCTATTGTCAGATACCATACATATATAGTGTAATATTAACTCTGTCGCATATAAGAAGTCAGGTTTACATTATTTTCTTGTCCCAAAAAGTTAGCGTTACAAGAAATTTGATTTTTCCTATATTATCCTTCCTTTTTGAAAATTGGTTAATTTGTATTTAAAAGACTGTCTTATTTTCCTTCCAGATTCAACGAATAACTATTTGGTTAATTTCAATAAAATTGTTTTTGATAGTGGATTAGTGGTGTTTCAGAGAGATGTTTCAATAATAATTCAGTAAATACAAGTTTCTGTTTGTTTTGTTTTTTATTATTATTATTATTATTATTATTGTTATTTTTATTATTATTATTATTATTATTGTTATTATTATTATTATTATTATTATTATTATTATTATTATTATTATTATTATTATTATTATTATTATTATTATTATTATTATTATTATTATTATTATTATTATTATTATTATTATTATTATTATTATTATTATTATTATTATTATTATTATTATTATTATTATTATTATTATTATTATTATTATTATTATTATTATTATTATTATTATTATTATTATTATTATTATTATTATTATTATTATTATTATTATTATTATTATTATTATTATTATTATTATTATTATTATTATTATTATTATTATTATTATTATTATTATTATTATTATTATTATTATTATTATTATTATTATTATTATTATTATTATTATTATTATTATTATTATTATTATTATTATTATTATTATTATTATTATTATTATTATTATTATTATTATTATTATTATTATTATTATTATTATTATTATTATTATTATTATTATTATTATTATTATTATTATTATTATTATTATTATTATTATTATTATTATTATTATTATTATTATTATTATTATTATTATTATTATTATTATTATTATTATTATTATTATTATTATTATTATTATTATTATTATTATTATTATTATTATTATTATTATTATTATTATTATTATTATTATTATTATTATTATTATTATTATTATTATTATTATTATTATTATTATTATTATTATTATTATTATTATTATTATTATTATTATTATTATTATTATTATGATTATTATTATTATGATTATTATTATTATGATTATTATTATTATGATTATTATTATTATGATTATTATTATTATGATTATTATTATTATGATTATTATTATTATGATTATTATTATTATGATTATTATTATTATGATTATTATTATTATGATTATTATTATTATGATTATTATTATTATGATTATTATTATTATGATTATTATTATTATTATTATTATTATTATTATTATTATTATTATTATTATTATTATTATTATTATTATTATTATTATTATTATTATTATTATTATTATTATTATTATTATTATTATTATTATTATTATTATTATTATTATTATTATTATTATTATTATTATTATTATTATTATTATTATTATTATTATTATTATTATTATTATTATTATTATTATTATTATTATTATTATTATTATTATTATTATTATTATTATTATTATTATTATTATTATTATTATTATTATTATTATTATTATTATTATTATTATTATTATTATTATTATTATTATTATTATTATTATTATTATTATTATTATTATTATTATTATTATTATTATTATTATTATTATTATTATTATTATTATTATTATTATTATTATTATTATTATTATTATTATTATTATTATTATTATTATTATTATTATTATTATTATTATTATTATTATTATTATTTTTATTTTTATTTTTATTTTTATTTTTATCTGTTGTGGTAGGCAAAATTCTGGGGGTGGGCCTATGTGATTTTAGTTTTACATGACATTGCCATTTGAAAAGGATATCCTTACTTATTTATTGTGGTTTTGAATGCCAATTTGTTTTTTTTCATTGTTTTGTGATTAAGACACGGATTTGTTGTTATTTACTGTCCTGATTAATTATTGAGTGTTGACAACCTCATTAAGTTATTTCTCTAATAACAAATAATAAATAGTATATATAAAAGTAGAACACCTTGGGAATAATATTAAATAATTTTCCAGAAATCAAAAAGATTTTTCTATCCATTCATACATAATCAATACCTTAGGAAGAAAATAAAAAGTTGGTCAGAGACCAATAAAATATGGGATATGGGAGGAAGTACCGAAGTAGTCAAGTTTGGATTGATCAGTCACATGTTGACAAATGTTGTCTCTGATGATTTATTTGCCTGACATGATGCGATTGTCATTTTCCAAATTATATAAGTCAACATATGAACACAAATTCAATTTTTGCATTATTAGACCCCATTCAAAGTATACGAGTCAGTGTCTACTATTAGCTGCTTATATTAAACATATTTTGGCCATATACACAATTTTCTGCAACTCGTGAATTGGTGTGTGATGCCCAATGGATAATGATGGATGCTATATGGCCCGCAATCTCACAATCTTCTAGCAGTGTCTAATTCAAATTTACACAGGAATACTTAAAGCAAAAAACTATAGCCTCGAGTGTTTGTTCAGTTATTGTTTGAAATTTTTTGGTTATTTATCTATAATATCAATCTAAATTTCATTTTGTTTCAAATGGGACAACTTATACAGTATTATTATAATCTCAATAGGCGATTCTGACTTTTAACACTTGTCTCGTTTGGGACCAAATGAAACATGCATTGGTATTTTAGATAAATAAGCCAAAAATTTACAGGCCGTAGTCCAGCTTGATTCAGTGATCAGATAATCTTGGCGACTTTTGCAAATGGAATGCCTTATATGGAATGGGAGAGTATAATTATTTACATTGAGTTGTTAAATTGAACTTTATTTTTGTTTTGTTTCGACAGTTGGGGATGTCTAGTGCACTGGAAACCTTATGCGGACAGGCTTATGGAGCTAAACAATACAAAAAAATCGGAACTCAAACTTACACTGCTATTTTTTCACTTTTAATTGTTTGCATTCCTCTTGCTATTTTTTGGAGATATACTGGAAGTTTACTCATTCTTATTGGGCAAAGCCCTTCAATTTCACATGAAGCTGGAAAATTCATCGCTTGGCTGATTCCTGCGCTCTTTGCTTATGCAATTCTTCAGCCACTTGTTCGATATTTCCAAATGCAAAGCATGTTGTTGCCTATGCTTCTTAGCTCATTAGCTGCTTTATGCATACACATTCCTCTTTGCTGGGCTCTTGTGTATAAAACCGGATTGGGGAACATTGGTGGAGCAATATCTATGGGTGTCGCCATGTGGCTAAATGCTATATTCCTCTTATTTTACATGATGTACTCCCCCTCATGTGCGAAAACACGTTCTGCGATCTCAATTGAGGTGTTTCATGGGATGAAACAGTTTTTCAGTTTCGCTATCCCATCAGCTGTCATGATTTGGTACCTGTTTTTACTTATATACTAACACTTATTTCTTATCTTTCATAGCAGGTTACTTTCATATTTTATATCAACTATAAAAACTACTTGCTAATGATGACATGGCACAAGTTTTCTTTGGTTTTTGGTTTCTAACGTTTACCATGCATCATAACATTTGCAGCCTCGAATGGTGGTCATACGAGTTTCTCATATTACTTTCTGGGCTTCTACCAAATCCGGAGCTTGAAACTTCAGTTCTTTCTGTGTGGTATGCTATCTATATTCGACACACATCATCCGTTTCAACAGTTACTTATATACCTTCTTTAAGACAGAACAGTAATAATATTAAGGCGTGCGTTTCTTGAACAGCCTCAACACGATTGCAACACTCTATGCTATACCATATGGATTTGCTGCTGGTGTTAGGTTTGTTCTAAATCCTTTCTTTATTGTTGCGTCTAATTATATAATTCCACGTACATAGCTAGTATGCATGCATATGATGATGACATGGCTTATTTTTCCAGCACAAGAGTCTCGAATGAACTTGGAGCAGGGAATCCAAAAGGTGCTCGTGTAGCAGTCAAGGCCATCATGATCCTTGCAGTTGTCGAGACAAGTATAGTCAGCGCAATTGTATTTGCCAACAGACGCATTTTTGGATACATTTTTACGAATGAGAAGGAAGTTGTTGATTATGTCACAAAAATAGCCCCTCTTCTCTGCGTAAACATTATGATGGATAGTCTGCAGGGAACTCTTTCAGGTTATATGATCTCCTCTCCTCCTATTTTCATTATCTCTTTACTGTAAGCATGTTTTTCCGTGTGTTTGTGTATTAATCATATATATGAAGTCTTGTTGATGGATTTAATAGGTGTTGCAAGAGGTGTGGGATGGCAACATTTAGGAGCATACGCAAATCTTGCTGCATTTTATCTTGTTGGAATCCCAGTTTCTGCTTTATTGGGTTTCTGCACATCACTAAGAGGAGAGGGCTTGTGGATTGGAATACTGGTTGGGGCCACAATACAAGTGATTCTACTTTCAGTAGTAACAATTTGTACAAATTATGAAAAACAGGTAAGCCTTATCTCCATGGCTCCATCTGCTTTAAAATTCTTGTTACTGATTTGACCTGTTAGATATATATACAATTCCAATCGACCCATTCAAATGTAAATGGGTTGTAATTGTCACATTTGTGGGTTTCTGACTTGGTGGTTATTGGTGCAGGCAACGAAGGCAAGGGAGAGATTATTTGAGGAAGAATGTTCAACAGAAGATAGATTAATGTGATACTCCATTTTGTCAAATTCTTATGCCGAAAAGAAAAAGAAAAGGAAGAGAACTTTCCATTTCACTCTATTTTAGTTTCAATATTCTGTACATGAATTATACCCCAACTCTTTTGGGATTTTTGGTTGAGTACCTAATATAACCCATAGCATACTCCAACAGTTCCACCGGGCTGTCAGCTCTTTGATCAGCTTGGGGTGGTTAGTGTTCTCATATCATTTTGAATTTTGCTTCTATGTGTGTATCGGCGATGAGATCGAACATTTTAAAGGTGCATATATGTTTCCGGTTATGATTATTTTGTTACGAGTATTAATTTATTTTATTTCTGCAATAATGTTGCCAACTTTCAACCCTATTTTAAGATAAGTTGACTTGTGGACATATAGGCACATTTTACACTATTTGATTCCGTTTCGAGCTAAAGACGAGCAAAAAAAAAAAGAAGAAATTTAAAATGAAAAGCACTCACTTAAAGTAGAAATTGTTTTTTGACTTTTATGTGATAACAGAAAAGAAATGCACTTGGTAAGATTATTATTTTCCAAAGATGTTAACAAAAATAGAAGTAAAACTTGTGTTTTGTTGAAGTAAACTTATCCAAACCCAATATTTATCATGTGATATGCTTCTCTTTTATTAAAAGAGAGGCATGTATAGGTTAATAATTTAATGAAATAAGTTCCTGCATTCTATAAAGAAATTATTTTTAGTATATTTTAATTTAAGATAAGGGAAACTATAAAATAATGAGTTTATTATTTGGTTATATATCGAACTTATAATTTTTTACTACTGTATGTAAGAACCTTTCAAAAGTGTTATTGCATGTATCGAACTTTACAATTTCGTATATTGTATGTAACGGGTGACCGGATGACCGGAAACCACGGTTTCAATACATACAATAAACATTTTTATAAAGTTAAATACATACAATAGACAATTTTTACAAAGTTCAATAGATACAATAGACATTTTTATAAAGTTTAATACGTACGATAGACATTTTTTCAAGAGGAAAAATCGGGTACCTACTCATCCGGTCACCCGTTACATACAATATACGAAATTGTAAAGTTCAATACATATAATATTACTTTTAAAATGTAATTACATACAATAATAAAAAATATAAAATTCGATACTTAATCAAATAATAAATCTTAAAATAATATTGCATTATGTAAAGTGTTGGACATTAAATTTTATAGGTGCCTCCATTGTACTTATAGGAGCTTGAAAGTGAACGGCTTGAAAACCACACATACACAACTGATACTCTAATAAGCCCTTAGTTGTCTCAACTCTGAACTTTCAGCCATCACCTTCGAAAACTTGCTCTCTTTCAAGTTGCCAGATGGCGCCCACGCAGGAAAGAGACGCCATTGAAGAAGGTTTGCTTGTCAAAGAAAGATATAACATTAACAACAACAACAACAAATTAGCAATAGTTGTTGAAGAGATGAAGAAGTTAGGAGTTGTTGCAGGCCCGATGGTGGCCGTGACTCTATCACAGTACTTGTTGCAGGTGACCTCAGTTATGATGGTTGGTCATCTCGGCGAACTTGCTCTCTCTAGCACCTCCATTGCTATTTCCCTTTCTGGTGTCACCGGCTTCAGCCTTATTGTAAGTCCCAAGTTATCATTACTTACTAAAATTGGGCAAAAATATGTTAGTGTAGAACCTCAATATTAATGTTTTTAGTGCTTATGGTCAACTAGCTGTGTTTTAGTTTTGTACTTATTACTTTGCACGCTCAGAGCAGATCTGTAAAAAATGTTGTTGTAGTGTATGAAGAAATTGTTATGGTTAGAACACTTGGGTCAGCCATATGTATGCCATTGATTTATTGAGAGTGAAGGCAAGTTATCTTCATTGGTATCAATAAATGAGTGACCTACTCAATTGAGTCTATTCAAGTGTTTTTTGATTGAGACCTTTTTTAATTTCTTTATTTGTCATTTGTGACTCTCATCGGTTGACAAACCCTTTAAGTCATATTCTCATTTAAAAAATTATAACACCTTGGAGACCAAGTTAATTAGCTTGTCAGGGATCAATCATTAAAGTATGATTTTAGTCAAGTTTGAATTATTCAGGCAATTGTTGAGAAATTTCTTCTTTGATGTTTCTTGGATATTAACTTCTTTGTCTTCCACGGTGGAGTTATCCTTTCTTCCAAATGTGTGGTGTACATAATACTAACATAGATATATAGAATCATTTTTTTTACTGCCATACATCTTTACTATGCTCACTGAAAAAAGATGGATGTTGTATGGCTTACAAGGGGTGGCGATTCGTGTAGGGTTCAGGTTGACGAGTTTGGGTTGATGGATTGGACCCATTTGACTCGCAACATGTTTACACCAAACCCTGACCCGTTTATCTTCGTGTAGGGTTTATATCGTATTTCATGTCGTCTTGAGAATTGTCACCCTATCTCGCATGTTAGACTGGACCAGATAAGTATGCACAGTTCAATATGTAAATAAATGTGTATTATGAGTTATCATCCAAGGTTATCTCATTAACTCTGATATATTATGGCTAATTAGTAGTCATAATAGAATTATAGGTCTCCTATGTGTGTATATCACGATCTACTCATTAGCTAACTTTAAGAATGGGAAAAGTAGTAATTACACTTAAATTATGACTAGTAATTATAAAAAATGAAATGATGTGAGCTAGATTAAGCAACTCAAGGACAAACTTCACGGATCAATGAAAGCATAGAAAACATGTGGGGATTGAAACGACCATAACTTTTGATCCATATGGGGTTAGGGGGAAGACGAACGGTACATTACGCCTGTCAAGTTGTAAATTCTGCAAATGTTAAATGTGTAATTTGGTTGTTCAATTTTACTTGGATATTTCATTTAACAGATGGGGATGTCTAGTGCATTGGAAACTCTATGTGGACAGGCTTTTGGAGCTCAACAATACAAAAAATTTGGGACTCAGATTTACACTGCACTTTTCTCTCTTTTGGTTGTTTGCATTCCTCTTGCTATCTTTTGGAGTTATACTGAAACACTACTCATTTTCGTTGGTCAAAGCCCTTCAATTTCTCATGAAGCTGGAAAGTTCATCACATATCTCATTCCTGCACTCTTTGCTTACGCAATTCTTCAACCACTTGTTCGATATTTCCAAATGCAAAGCATGCTTTTGCCGATGCTTCTTAGCTCGATGGTTGCTTTATGTCTACACATTCCTCTTTGTTGGGCGCTTGTATATAAAACTAGATTGGAGAATGTTGGAGGAGCGGTTTCTATGGGGATTGCTATGTGGTTAAATGTTATATTTCTCTTAAGTTACATGATGTACTCCCCCTCGTGTGCAAAAACACGTTCGCCTATCTCATTTGAGGTGTTTCATGGGATGAGACAGTTCTTCAGCTTTGCTATCCCGTCAGCTGTCATGATTTGGTAATCTCAGCTCCCCTTACGAGTTTAGTGTTACCAATTCCCAAAATGCTTTCAACTTACCCTGCGATTTTTATGTTTTCGTTTTTAACATTTTATGTGCCTGTTAACACTTGCAGCCTTGAATGGTGGTCGTACGAGCTTCTAATATTGCTGTCTGGACTACTGCCAAATCCGGAGCTTGAAACTTCAGTTCTTGCTGTGTGGTATGACATCAATAATATTATAAAACTGCAAAAATTGGTTTTATTTCAAACGTGTAATCCCATTTCGGGTACACAAACAAATAAAAAAGATTAAATGACTGCTCTGTTTGTCGTATACCGAATTATTGGTTTTAATTTCTTTGTTTAATTTTGAATAGCCTCAATACTATTGCTACACTCTATGCCATACCATTTGGATTTGCTGCGGGTGTTAGGTTTGTTCTAACTCATCTTGATCTTGCATGTAACTATATATATATTTAATCTTATGCCCATGACTAATATGCTATTGGTTCTGTTGCTGCTGTCTTTCTTGTTCAGCACTAGAGTCTCGAATGAACTAGGAGCAGGGAATCCAGAAGGGGCTCGTGTAGCTGTCCATGCCATCATGCTCCTAACACTTGTCGAGACAGCTATAGTCAGCACTGCCATTTTTGCCAGTAGGCGTGTTTTTGGATACATTTTCACGAATGAGAAGGAAGTTGTGGATTATGTCACAAAAATGACCCCTTTTCTCTGTTTAAACATTATAATGGATAGTCTACAAGGAACCCTTTCAGGTATAGGTCCTCTTCTCATCCTTTTTCGGCCTTACTGTATTATTAACCTGTTCTTCATGTACATCTGAGTTAAAAGGACTCATCATCCCCGGGTAACCTGTTCAGTAACCTGAACAGGGAAAAAACATCATTCGGTTTTTAAAGCATCAATAAAATAAAAAGTTCATCCTATGAAGGGTTGTTTGTTGTTGTTTATTGATGAACTAGGTGTTGCAAGGGGTGTGGGATGGCAACATTTAGGAGCATACGCAAATCTTGCTGCATTTTATCTTGTTGGAATCCCGGTTGCTGCTTTTTTGGGCTTCTGGACATCACTAAGAGGAGAGGGCTTGTGGATTGGAATACTAATCGGTGCCACTATACAAGTTATTCTACTTTCAGTTGTCACAATTTGTACAAATTATGAAAAGCAGGTATATTTTAACATGTTAACAGGAAATATGTAAGTAGTTTGTTTAGGTTGGTTTCTTATGAGGTTGGTTGATTGGTGCAGGCAATGAAGGCGAGGGAGAGGTTATTTGAGGGAGAATGTTTAATACAAGATACATCGATTTGAACCTCAGAAGCTGCCATTTTCTTGGTGTTTGTATACTTTTTCCTAGATATTACTCATAAACACCAAACCAGATTAAACAACCAATTCACTTATGTTTATATATATGGATGAGTTATGGTTTGAACTTTTATATAAGTACTTCATATGTAGTTAATTGTTAGAAAACTTAAATACTTTCCTTTGCTATTGATTCTTCTATTTATATTGGTCATGCAATGTATTTCAGAGCATCTGGGTTTAAAGCTTAATATTAAGTAACCTTTAGCGTATACATAAGGTTCAAGATAATGTATAAGAGGTGTCAGTGTAAATTTGTTATAGTCACTTTGTTTGTCATGTACAAATCAAATTGTTGAAGAGATGGATACCGAAAGGTTACGAATTTGGGATTGATTAAATCTGGAAGTGAGAGATTGTTGAGCTTAAAGAATTAAGCAACCGAGATCAAGTTTTGCGGAAAAAGGAAACGATCATCGTGGGATGGTTTGAATCCAGGTGGGATCGTGCAAGCAAAAGTGGACAGCAAAAGTGGACAGAGGAAACAATTCCAGTGGGATCATTTTGGATCTAGTTTGGCATCATCTTTTTGTGATCACGATCCCGATGGGATCAAGTATGTCTGCGGAATTCTTTTTTTTTTTTTTTAGTTTCTTTCCTTTTATCATTTACACTATATACATTATGGATCAAGTAACTCGTAGTCTAGTACCAGAATTCAGCAACCATCCATGGATACAATTGCTATGAAGTTTTAAAGAATGCATCATTCAGGGGATCATTTTCCAGAAACAATATTAGATCTTCATAATCAATACCTTTGTGTGAGTTTGGAATAATCACGTCAATAGTCTTGATTCTTTATCTAAAAAGAATTTCAAGCATTGTAATAATACATTCAAATATTCTAGAAATACTCTTGTGAATTTTGAATAGAACAAAATTGTTTGACATATATGTAGATAAAAAAAAATGCATACTGTGTATTTGCCATGTCTAGAGTTCCAAGAAAAAGGGGTTTCAAGGGTTAGGTTCAACAAAATTTTCAAACAAAATGGATTCTCAAACCTGTGTGTAAACCTTAACCAATTTACAAATGGACCCCTAAAAAGAAACAACTATACATAACTTGCACTAACCCTGAAGAACTGGTTGCAAAATGGGTTCCTAAGGCTTCTTCACTAGTTGATATTGCAAAACATATCCGTATGTGTTTGGTATCTTGATTCAGGTTGTTCGACACAAATGACCGGAGATAAGCCCCAGTTTTGTTGAAAAGTTCATAGGGACAGTTCGATTTGGGAATAATCATTTTGCAGCAATTATAGGGGTTGGAGATTTAGTTAGGGGAAAAATCACAATCAAAAGGGTTGCTTATGTTGAAAGTTTAGGTCACAATATGTTTAGTATTAGTTAATTTTGTGACAAGAATCTAGAGGTTCTTTTCCGTAAACGAAGTTGTTGCGTTCGAAATGAAGATGGGCAGGAATTGTTAAACGGAACCGTTCCTCAAACCTCTAAACCATCAATTTAGATAGTGCACAACCAATGGCCGATGTATGTTACTATCCAAAGTTTCTTCTCAACAATCATGGTTGTGGCACCGTAGATTATCACACATGAATTTTAACCAAATCAATCACCTCACTCGATCTGGTGCAGTTCATGGACTACTAGAATTACAATATGAAAAGGATTATTTTTGTAAATCATGGCGATGGGCAAAATGCAACATGCTTCACATAAGTCTAAATCTACACCAAGTTCAAATTATGTACTTCATTTACTTCACATGGACTTATGTGGACAAATGCGTGTTCAAACAATAAATGGAATGAAGTATATTCTTGTTATAGTGGATTTTTCGAGATACACATGGCTCTATTTCTTAAAATCAAAGTCTGACACCCTAGAGATTTTGATTACCTTCTTGAAACAAACTCAAGTGAATCTTCAACTTACAGTTCGTTCAATTCTCTTAGACAATGGAACCGAATTAGAGAATAAAACTCTAAATTCATATTTGGAATCGGTTGGTATAAATACCAACTTCTACTCACGATACACATAACCTTTTAACCATTTTAATAATAATATACTGAACTATATTCTTTTAATATACATACACATATACGCACACATATACATACACTATTTATATCAATTATCATCAAAACTCGAATTTGATCCTAACAACACCCACTAGATTTGACATTAGATTTGACAAATCGCCATCATCTTCATCTTCTTCAACGAACACCATCGAAATAAAAAACCTACAACTGTATGAAGACAGATCTAAAAAATGTAGATTTGAAAATGGAAAAACAAATCCGAAAGAACGGATCTAAAAGGGTGGTGGGGACGGAAAAACTGATCGGAAAAACCTTCTAAAAATCGGCAACCATTGGATTTTCTGCCATATCTCGGAGGTTTAACGACGACCATCTTCGGCCCTCCGTGACGTGAGAAAGGGTGGGGTGATGGTGAGGAAAGCTAATAGTGGAGGTGAAATGATGATGAAGGTTGATAGTGGTGGTGGTGAAAACTCATTTGGTGATGGTGAATTTGTAAAGAGTGTTAGTGGTGGTGGATTGTTAGAGAGAATATGAAGAGAATGGCATAGAGAGAGAAAGTAAAAAGAGATTACCTTTTAAAATATTAATAAAATTACTTATATATTTATTATTTTAATTTTAAATGTTTTTATATATACATAAATAAGTAAATAAATAATTCAAATAAATAAAAAAGGATAACATGAAGGAACATTGACCCTTGATCTAGTTCCTTTCATTGTGATCCAAGCTATAGTTCCTTTCATTTTGATCTAACGGTTAACATTTATTTGTGGATCAAATATTTTGATTTAGCAACGTACTCACAGCTTTTCCGAATTGACAGATTGAGTCCTTCCTTATTAATCTCATAAACCTTTTTTATTTATTTATTGAATTTCAAATAATCTTATATTTTTAAAACCCTAATTGAATTTGACAGCTCTAAACTTCCCATATCAATTCAAAAAGTAAGTATGATTTGCTTCTTAATTACATCCTTACCTATCGTCGACATTGACATTGCGAGATACTTCAAGAAAATCCGGTAATCATCTCCACCTAGCTCTTTACGTTATTCTTTAATTCTTTGTAGATGCTACTACGATTTGCTTCTTAATTATTTTATATCATAAAACAATTTGATTATCTAAGGTAATTGATTTTTGTTGTGGTTTGACAATCTCAATCCCATGATATAGTCATTTGATTTTAATTTTCATAAAATCAATCGAAAGCTTGAATTGGTAGAAGATCGCAATAGCAATTTTGCAATTCTCAACATTTGTGTGATTTTTATTTTTAGTTTTAGGACATGCTGGATAGATACACCTTAGGGCTTTAATAGGTGTTGACAATTATTTTTTAGTTTGAAAATTAACGGTTCTTTTATTTCAATGTTACAAGGGAAGCTTATTGAGTGCTGAAGTTATGTCCAACAAAAGTTACAAAGTGTAGTTGCTTCCTCAAGCACCATATCATGACATAGTACATGTTTACTACGTTTATTGTATCATTTATCACATCAACGAAAAGGTGATTTTTGTATATATATATTTTTTAAGCAAGTAGTTGAATAATTTGCTATGGATTTTCAGGCTGTACAACTTGCAAGCCATGAAAAACTACTTGCCTTATATGAGGTTATACAAAAAAGCTCTCATGTAAGCTCTTTTACTAAGCCCATTGCAAGTTTAACGGGTTGGATATGCATAAGATGTGATCTTTGTGAATGAGACATTCATAGATGGCAGTACAAGTGAATTCTCGTATAATGGACTGTTTAGGGAGCCCTTTCACCGTTTTCTGCCAGGTTATCACTTCAGTCATATTGATGTCATCTTTCTCATTACTAAAGATTATGGAATTTGCAAACATAGATGGCTTACCAATCTTTATTTGAGTTAGAAAATGGGTGGGTGGCTAGGTTAACGAGATTCAAGTGGAAATGGCATGTAGGTATATTTTGGTACGAGAAAAAATGGGTCGGGTTGGTTTGACCCAAAACACTTTTATCCAGTATTCTTAGTTAATTGAAATAAGTAGTTTAGAAAAAATGATTGAAGAGGTTTTATGTATAAAAATACACTTTGGGAAACTTTTGGCTCATCTTACCCGTATCTTGTTAAGCTATTTTATACTTTACCTGTTTGAATCGTTGGATATAGAACGGAAAACATAAACTGACCCAATAAGTTAATGGGTTGAAGTTTTAAAATCTAATCTAATTGGTACCTCTTAAAAATTCAGCTTCTACAGTTAAGTTAACGGTGTTCATTTTCTTGGAAATATTTAAATGCAAGGTGGCACTCATTGGACTTAATGTGAAGCTGTATTTTTGGGGTGATAACATTGTGTTTGAAACTGTGGAGTGTAAGTTTTTGTTGCTGTAACAGGTAGACGTGTGTGCTAGAACTCAATGCTAAAGTGATTCAAACTTCAATGAATTTTTAGTTTAATGGTCGATATTCTTTGTCTTAACCTATCATTGATGTTCATAGTTCTTTTGGATTTCATGCAAAAATTGTTCAAGATGGAGGCAATACAATTGGAATTACTTAGAAATTTCATATAAGAAAGATTTCATTAACATATTGAAAAAGTTCATATAAATTCATAAATATTTTTTATTTGATTTGTTTGTTGCTAAGCATTTGATATTCTAAGTCTTAATGTAAAAAAATATAAATAGTTTTGTTACGTGTATTGATCTGAGTTCATACAACTTATCTTTTGGTGGATTAAAGAGTGCACATCAAATGTGTCACTCAATTGTAATTTAAAGTACAAAAACTTGAAATGTATGCCTTCAAAAATATTTCACTCAATTTTACGTTTTCCTTTTTCAATTTTTCATTCATGTGTCTTACTTCGCAAACTAGATCAACTTTCTACAATGACAAATGTCACGCTTTTTACGTAAATGTTATGAGGTTGGTGGCGGAATTATATTGTATATAACATATAATATAAACAAATGGGTTGACACTTATTAAGTTATTATGTGGTGTACAATTATTTTATTTCATATTACTTGACTCCTACACAATTGTACATTAGCAATAGTCATTTTTTGATTGCTATAATGAGTCAGTGATTTATTATACTTGATTAAACTTACACAACAACATGTTTACAATAAGTCAATTATTATAAATTTTCATGTGAACATCTTAACAGGTAAATCGAGAGTTATTTTCTTTAATAGGTTTTAATTATATGGTTATCTAAATGTCAATAAAAATAATAATTTTCTGAACTGAACATTTTCTCGTAAACTTAAATCTCCTTTATGTCTATTAACCCTTCTGAAAAAGAGTTAAGTTTACATGTCTAGAAAACATAAATGTATGAATCTATTTTCTAAATTTACGCATTAAAAGAATTTGAAAAATAAGAAAATTTCTTGTACTATAATAATTCACATCACATTTGCATAAATACTACTCCATTAGAAGGGCCACGTCAGCAGCCAAAACCCCTTTAATAGAATACATAGAATATAGATAGATATAGATATAGAGTACTAAGATCTAAAAAGAAGAAAAATAAGTGGGAGGAGAGAGAGAAAGCTTTTATAGAAGGGTAGTTTAGTAAATTGTAAATTAAGTAATATAATTATAATTAATATCAATATATCACATTTAAGTGGCAATTATAATTTCCATATTTGTAGGAGAATCTCCAAATATTACTCAAACATAATCAAAGAATATATTTAGATCCTGGTAATCTCCATTGAAATTGTTGCAATAAGTCTCCAAATCAATAATACTATTCCTTTTATTTACTTATCAATTTGTGAGATTATTCTTCTCCAATTTGGATTCTTCATTTATTTTCTTTTTCTTGCAATTTCTTTCTCAACGATTCAACATGTCGAATGATGATTATGATACGGAAGTTATAGATAGATGTTTTGCGGATCAATCCGATGATATGGATGATACAACCGAATCACATAAGTGTTTGCATTTGTTTTGGGTAAGTTTCTTACTATATCTATGTATGGATGTAATTTAATATGAATGGATTTGAAATGAAATGAAATTGTATTTGTTTCGGAAAATGGAGTTTGATGGTAGGAGTACCTGCCGATTATATAAGTGATTCAATAAACATATAGCCAATACGTTCGAATTGAAATCGTTTTCTAGTTAATTATGGTATTCAAAGGTACAATCATGATATTAGTGAGAAAATTGTTATGAAGCATCAATTTTGTTATAGCTTGGTATTTTGTCTATTTTAAAAAAAAAAATAATACTTTTGATTCAGTAGCTAATATTAGTGATTTATGTATTATTTTTTCATTGTGAAGTATGAATTTATGTATTAGACATTCATTTACTCATGTATATATGTTGTGGTTATGTTAATAATCTAATCGTAATATGATGTTCTTACAGACCATGAGAAGTTGCCGACCCCTAAATCAGTTGGTATGCAAGTTTCTCCGTAAGGCGTACCATATTTTTTGCCCAATGTGCCCAATGACATAAAACCAGTTTTTGGAATATCATATGATAATATCTACATTGCTTATGAGTCTTACAGACAATATGCAAAATAGTCGGAATTTAGGGGATAATAAAGAAGAGATAAAAATGATTATATGCGATTGATATTTCTATATAGATTCCGCTAATGATTGTTTAGTAAACGACGTCGAAAAGCTAGCGCTCTTCCAGGATGAACAAAAAAATTGATGGAACGGGTTTTTGAGGATATGTCTAGTCAACCTAAAATGAAAAACAAGCAAGTTATTGAGACATTATTGGGTGTCTCACATCTTGAAGAAGTGAAGGTTAAGGTACTTCATGTTAGCCGTAATAAAAGATGTGCTTCAACTATGAAAGGGAGGGTTTAAAGTGGCAAGGAGAAAGCAATTGTTAAAGCTAAAAAGTAGATTCGTTCCTACAAATACTGCAGAGAAGTTGGGCATCATATCAGCACTTGCAAACGAAAGGCAGAAGACGATGCTATCAAGGGAAACAACCAATTGACTTATGAGCATTCTAAGTCTACTCAATAATCAAATCATTTATAAATTTAATTGTAAAGACGATTTTATGTATTCTCTTTGTATACTATTTTTAGAATATTCGGTCGTTGGTTATATTTTGTAATTATTTTGGGTGTTGCGACTAATTTGTTATTTAAATTCAGTGAAATAACTCTTTGATTCAGGGAACTTACTATTTGGTTCAGGAAATATAACCCTTTGATTCAAGAACTAATTTTATGACATTATCGACATTGTTTTTATGTGTTGAGGATAACTTGTGTGAAGGATTTCCCAAAGAAATATATTTTGAGGCGATGGTTGAAGAATGTCGTTCCACCACCACATGATGCATATAATTTCAGAAGTCGAGATTTAGGGGATAACAAATAAGAGATAAAAAATATTAAATACAATTCATATTTCTATATAGATTCCATTATTCATCGTTTAGTAAACAACGTAAAAAAGCTAGCACTCTTCCGGGATGAACAAAAAAATTTAATGGAACAGGTTCAACTACGAAACAAAGGATGTGGCTCAACTACGAAAGGTAGGGTTCAAAGTGGCAAGGCAGATTCGTTCATGCAAATACGGCAGAGAAGTTGGGCATTATATCAACACTTGCAAACGAAAGGGGGAAGACGATGCTATCAAGAGAAATAGCCAATTGATCGATGAGGATTATACGTCTAATCAATAGTCGGATCATTTAAAAATTTAATTGAAAAGACAATTTTATGTATTCTTTTTGTATACTATTTTTAGAATATTCGGTCATTGGTTATATTTTCTCATTATTTTGGGTGTTGCTACTATTTTAGGTGAGATTACCCTTTGATTCAGGGAACTAACTATTTGGTTCAAGAAAATAACCCTTTAGTAGAGGAAATTAACTCTTTGATTCAATATATTTAACCCTTTGATTCAGGAAAATATCCCTTTGATTCAAGAATTAACTTTTTGAACCAAGTGAACTAACCATTGATTCATGGAAATAACCCTTTGAATAAACCTGACACATTAAAACATTTGAATACTAACTCAACCTCATTTCAAGGAATTCAGACACATTTCCCATAAACATTAACACATTTCATCAACTTTAACAATGAAAAATAACTACAAAAGAATCTGATCCTTAACATAAATATCATAAACAACCACATGTCTAACTTCTAAAATACATTATATTGAAGTTCTCTAATACTTTGGAAGCCAATTCGCTTCACGCCTGTTTTTTAGCACAATTTAATTTCCGAAGTTCATTGACTAATACTTTTGGCGGGTTCCTCGCATAAATCGATTATGGTTTACACTTTTGTACCTTTTCCTTATGCATATTGATTACATTATTGTTATCAACTTCCCTTTGTCTCTTTCGATTAATGGATTTCTTTGATGATGGAGTCATAAAATCTTCGTCCAAGTTGAATCAATCTATTTGGTGGAACGTGTTACAACAACATGATTCACATAATATAGTCATCATCTATAATTCACAACTTGAATTCAAGAAGTTGATTCAGAAAAAGACATGTTTGATTTACAAATAACAAGTTATATTAAAAAAATATGAACATATTACCTTTACCTTTGTAACTTAAATTCAGAAATAACAATTGTAATCCAACTAACTGTAATCAAGTTTGATCAGAAATAACAAATTTGATTAAAAAATAACTCGTACACTACTGCTTTTTTAAGAAAAAACAAGTTTCATACATCAACTTTTCTTCATAAAATGAACTACCTAAGTTGTAATTAACTAATAACCTTCATGTTTCAAGCATAAAAAGCTCCGCTACCCTATATTTATACTCCTTTTCACACATAAATATCAAATATCAAACCTTACACTAATAAACGTATAAGAAAAATATGATTAACATGATATAGTCATCATCTATGATTCACAACACGAATTCAAGAAATAACAAGTTCGATTAAAAAAATATGAGCACCTTACCTTGAACTTTTGTTACCTAAAACTCAGAAATAACAAGTGTTTTCCAACTAAACTAGAATTTAATACATAACAATTATTAAAATTTTTTTTTTACTTGAACATTTGCTTGATTCTCTTTTCTTGTTTTTACCATCCTCAATTTCGTAACCACTTAGGGTTTTTTTTTTTTAATATTCAACAACACTAGTTGAATAACCTACATTCACAATAACGAGATTAATTATGTTGATCAGATAAAAAAATATTGATGTGTTCAAAAAAATGAAGACTACGGTTTCTAAACTTTTTACTTTGAAATTATATCATATAAAGTTTCAAGCTTTTTACTTGAATAACTTTATAACTATTTAATAAGACTACGGTTCGTTTTCTATATATGTTCAAAACCCTGAATATTAAATCTTGATACCTGCGATATTCAAAAACCTTGAATATTAAATCTTGATACCTACAATCTTTGTTTTTGTTCGCAAAAACCTTGATACCTACGATATTGAATCGATTTTCGCAATATTAAATTGACTTTTGAATATTCAGTTTTTTGAAAATACTTGCGATTTCAAAGAAGAGTATTGAATTCAGAGAAGAAGGTTGTCTGCGATTTCAGAGTTTTTTTGATACGCGAATAATTCCATTTGGGTTTTGGAGATTTGTTTGTTGATATATTTTGAATGGGATTGAAAAAATGATAATTGAGATATGTAACCAAGTGTCAGTTTCTTTTTATTTTAACTGAGTTACCTTTTCTGAATTAATAAAATGTATAATTTTATTCCTGAAATAGTTAAAATTATCTGATCCATTAATTTACAAATTTAATGGATAAGAACTTTTCTTTCTTTTCTCGATGTATTTATGTTTCTCCCTGAAATTCACCGCTAGATCATAGATAAGTTGCATTTTTATAGTTTGATACTAGAAGTATAGAATCTTATGCACAAGCTACAAACTCAATCTATTGAAACAACCGACTTCGATATTTCCAGGCCTTTTTAATCTTCGAAGCATTTTCTCTCCCTCCAAAATCCCCTCACATTCCTTCCCACACCCTTTCTCCTACCATTTATAGGGTTAGGGTTTCATCAAACACCTATTCCTTTTCTGCATGATCTTCGCTCATTTTATTCGTTCACCGACCTCCAATCTCCACCGGAAAACATGCCGTTGTTTTTATCGGACGAAGAATATACTCGCTGCTCGCACGATCCATCTCTGATTACGCAAAAAGCCGATGCGTATATCAGGGAACTATACAATCAACTCGAAACTGAAAAAGCTCAATACGACGCTTCATCTATTACAGCCGAACAAACGTGCTCGATTCTAGAACAAAAGTATGTGTCTCTTAAATCTGAGTTTGATATGCTGCAATCGCAACACTCGAAGCTTACTTCCGATTTAGAAGAGCGCGCATCTGCAGTCTCTCAGATTCAAGTGGAAAAGCATAAGATTTATCTTCAATCTGTAATATACTATCTGTTTGCTTTTTATAATTTGCTTTGGGTTTTCATTTTGCTAGAATTCTGATTTTACAATTAATTAATTACACATGTCTATTTCAATACTGATAGAAGTAATAATTATGCGAGTAGCTCTGTTTGAATGGTGTAACTTTAATATGATTATGACCACTCCATTGGAACCTGTAATTCTGCAATATGCTCATAAAAATGGGAACATCGGAAAATGCTGTGGACTTGAATTTGTTTATCAATTTTTGTGCTAGAAATGATGGTACTTGTAGTCTTATGGCAATGTGTATATTATCTTAATGCTATTTATACAGAGTTACATATACTTGTCATATATCTCAAGGTGGCATGGATTATGAGTCCTTACTTTTTTCCAACGATTTCTGCTTGACTACTTGTGACGTGTTTGGGTAATCATTGAATATCATTTGAAGGTACTTAAGGGTCTAAATGTCTAATAGTCCTGCTCACATAATTTCTTCTTATTATTATATATTATTGTTTTTGTAGGGCTTATATGTGCATAGTTATGTTTGTAGCAGTTTCTTCACAACTAATGATTATTTCAAGTATCCTGAGATTTGCTATTTTGAGAGGAAGAGGATCTTATTGAATTATTAGTTCTTCCTCTTACCTCTATTCATTGTAAAGTGTATGTCTTGGATGTTAATTAAGTTGTACACAATCTGCTTTTAGTTTGAAATATTCTACAACTTAGATACTACATTAGATTTACCTTCGGTTTTATATGCAAATTTTGTGATAGATGGTTGAGGGATAAATAAATAGTAATGGAGAGAAAATAGGCTCAGTATAAAGATTTGTGACTTTTCAGACAGATGTTGTGTCTTGTTTTTGTATATTCATTCAGTAAATCAGGAAGTCTTGTACTGTCAATTAATATAGTTTTTTATTTATTTCATGCTTCTAACATCTCTATGACACTTCTCAAAGTACAGACTCTGAAATGAAACTGAGGACTTTTTATATGTACATGTTTTGATTGAATTATACTATCTTTTTAGATTGGAAAAGATGGGGAAATTGAACGGCTGTCACTGGAAGCTTCAGAGCTTCAAAAATCTAAAAGTCAATTGCTGCAACTGATTGAACATAAGGATTTGGAGATCAATGAGAAAAATTCTAGTATCAAGGAGTATCTTGACAAGATTGTTGCTTTGACCGACAATGCATCTTCGAAAGAATCACGGATTAGTGAACTGGAGGCTGACCATGCACGTGTTCACATTTCTTTAGCTCGTTTGTCTCAGGAGAAAGAGTTAGTAGAGAGACATAATCTGTGGCTTAATGATGAGTTGACCACCAAAGTCAACAGTCTCTTGGAGCTGAGGAAGGTTCATAATGAACTTGAGGCTGACATGTCTTCTAAGCTTGCAGATCTTGAAACAAAATACAATGGTACCTCTAGCTCGTTGAAGTGGAAGGATGGTAGAGTCAAAGAGCTTGAGTCAAAGCTAGAAGCTTTGCAGAGTGAATTATGTTCATCTAAAGATTTAGCTGCTGCAACTGAGGAACGATTGTCTGCCGAGCTTTCCACTGTAAACAAACTAGTGGAACTCTACAAAGAGAATTCGGATGAATGGTCCAAAAAGTCGGGAGAGCTTGAGGGTGTTATTAAGGCCTTGGAGACACATGCAAGTCAAGTTGAAAAAGATTATAAAGAAAGGCTTGATAGAGAAACATCCACTAGAATAGAGTTTGAAAAAGAAGCTTCACTTCTGAAAGAAAAACTTGAGAAATGTGAGGTGGAGTTAGAAAAATGTAGAAATTCAGACCAGATTAATCTTCTGCAGATGAGCAGTTTTAACACGAAAGCATATGGGAACTCCAACATGGATGGTGCTGGTGATAATAATCTAATGCTTGTTCCCAGTATTCCAGCAGGTATTTCAGGCACAGCATTAGCTGTTTCTCTTTTGCGTGATGGTTGGAGTCTTGTTAAAATGTATGAAAAATACCAAGAAGCTGTTGATGCTTTGAGACATGAACAATTGGGAAGAAAACAGTCTCAATCGATACTAGAAAGAGTTTTGCACGAAATTGAAGAGAAAGCTGATGTCATAATGGATGAACGAGCAGAACATGAAAGAATGGTTGAAGCATATGATACACTGAATGAAAAATTGCAGGTTTCTCTTTCTGAGCAAAATGCTATAGAGAGAACCATTCAGGAGTTGAAGGCTGATTTAAAAAGGCATGAACGGGACTATATTGTAGCACAAAAAGAGAACAACAATCTGCAAAAACAAGTGACGGTTTTGTTGAAGGAATGTCGTGACATACAACTTCGTTGTGGCTCTGTTGATGACAATTCTCCCACTGAGCAGCTAAATGCTGTTTCGGATTCCGAGAGTGTTTTCTCCGACAGGTTGTTGACTTTCAAGGATATAAATGGGTTAGTTGAGCAGAACGTACAACTTCGAAGTCTAGTTCGCCTTCTAACTGAGCAGGTCGACACTAAAGAAGTGGAACTAAAGGAAAATTATGAGAAAGAGTTTCAAAAGCATACTAATGAAACCGCCTCTAAAGTTGATGCAGTACTGGCAAGGGCAGAAGAACAGGCACAAATGATTGAATCACTTCATACATCCGTTGCTATGTACAAGAAATTACATGAAGAAGCGCATAAACGTCATCTTTCTCGTTCACAATCTTCAGATGCAACACCAGTGGAAATAAGGAACAGTGTCCAGCTTCTACTTGAAGGCTCTCATGATGCTTTAAAAGGGGCACAAGATAAAGCTTACGAGCGCATAAAGCTGTTGGAAGAAGAGATAACTGGGTTAAGAAGCGAGATCATTACATTAAGGTCACAGAATAACAAGTTGACCTTAGAAGCAACTTTTGCACACGAGAAACTTGATCGGTTTATGAAAGATTTTAATCATCAACGAGAAGAAACAAATGGGATCATATCAAGAAATGTCGAGTTCTCACAGTTGATAGTTGATTACCAAAGAAAGATCCGTGAAGCTTCTGAGAATTTACATATTGCTGAGGACTTGTCACGGAAGCTAAATATGGAGGTGTCAGTTTTAAAGCGTGAAAAAGAAATATTGGTTAATTCTGAAAAAAGGGCTTTTGAGGAGGTTCGTAGTATGTCAGAAAGAGTTCATCAGTTGCAGGCTACATTGAACACAATTCAGAGTGCTGAAGAAGTTCGAGAAGAATCTAGAAGTGCTCATCGTATGAGTCAAGAGGATTACGTTAAACGTACCGAACAAGAATGGGCTGAGGCTAAAAAGGAGCTTCAAATAGAGCGGGACAATGTTCGAAAGCTCACAATTGAACATGAATCAGCTATGCGAGGGTCCATGCAACGAATCGAGGAGATGGGAAAAGAATTGGCAAATGCTTTACGTGCTGTTTCTGATGCTAATTCTAGAGCTTCTGCTGCTGAAGAACGCTTATCTCACTTTGAGAAAATAAAGAGTTCTGAGGTAGATGATATAATTGCCCCAACTTCTACCAGTAAAAATGACATCGCTCGGTTGAAGGAAGAGATTGAGAAACTGAGAGTAGAAGCACAATCAAACAAAGATCATATGTTGCAATATAGAAGCCTAGCGAATGTGAATGAGACTGCATTAAAACAGATGGAAAATTCACATGAAATGTTTAAAGCTGAGGCAGAAAAGGTGAAGAAATCATTAGAAGATGAAGTTGCATCACTCAAAGAGCAGGTGAATCAGCTTCAAGATGGGTATAATTTGAAGGCCAAAGAAGCAGTTTCTGCTGCTGAATCACAAGAAGAAGCTCTTGCTTCCTCATTAGCAGAGATTTTTAAGTTGAGGGAAGAATGTACAGAAAAAATGTTGCAGATTGAGGGTTTAGAGTCACAAATATCAGCAGTGCAAGATAATTTGGAAAACGAGCGCTTAAGATGGCGTACTGCTCAAGACAATTATGAAAGGCAGGTTATACTGCAGTCAGAGACAATTCAAGAGTTGACGAAAACATCACAGGAATTGGCTAAGATACAGGAAAAAGCATCTGAGCTCGAGAGGGTATCTGACATTCTTAAAATTGAAAACAACGAGCTAAAAAGCAAGTGGGAGACTGAAAAGTTGGTGTTAGAAGAGGCGAAAGATAGTTCAGAGAAAAAGTTAAATGAAATCAATGAACAAAACAAGTTGTTGCATGATCAGCTCGAGGCACTGCACATAAAAATGGCAGAAACGAGTCATGGTTCTGTTGCACAATCTTCTGATGATGGCGGACTACAGAATGTGGTGAAGTATCTCAGGCGGTCAAAAGATATTGCAGAAACTGAGATCTCTTTACTAAAACAAGAAAAGTTACGATTGCAGTCACAGCTTGAAGGTGCTTTGAAGGCTGAATCAACAGCTCAAGGATTACTTCGTGCTGAGCGAGAAAATTCTCGATCGATGCATTTTACAGAAGATGAGTTTAAAGTCTTGCAGGTTCAAGTTAGAGAGATGAATTTGCTTCGAGAAAGCAATGTACAGCTTAGAGAGGAAAACAAACACAATTTTGAAGAATGTCAAAAGCTACGCCAATTTACACATACTGCAAGGACTCAAGTTGAAAGTTTAGAGGGTTTGCTTGGTGAAAAGCAAAATGAGGTGGAAGCTTGCAAGAGAGAAATAGAGGTGCAAAAGAAGGACCGGAAAGATTTAGAAACGAAAGTCAGTGAGCTGCTTGATAAATTCAAAGATGTAGATCCTGAGGAATATGGTCGTATGCGAGCTGATGTGCAGCAGATAAATGTAAAATTGTCAGATAAAGATGGACAGTTGGAGGAGAGTAAGAAACTTGTTTCTGAAAAACTAATTGTTATCCAACGGCTGGAGCAGGAGCTTTCTAGAAGCAAAGTGGAAAGAGATGAACGGGAGTCAAAGATAAGTAGTTTTGTGCAAACTGAAGCCTCACTGAAATCAGAAGTTGACAAGCATAGAAGGTTTGCTCAGCAGTTCAAACGAAGGAGTGAAAACTTGGCGAAGGAGAAAGAGGAACTTTCAAAGAAGAATTTAGAACTTTCTAAAGAGTTAGCCGATTCTAACACAGTTAAAAGAAGCAATGTTGAGAGTACAGGTGAACAGACCGAGAAAGATGCAAGAATACAGATGCTTGAGAGAACTGTTGAGAAACTAAGAGGTGAGTCAAGAGAGATAGAAGAAAAAGATACAAGGATACAGATGCTTGAGAAAATTGTGGATAGACTAAGAGATGATGTCAAAAAGGGAAAAGATGAAGTGAGGATCGAAAAAGCGAAGAATGATGAATTGGAGAAACAAAAACAGGCACGGAAAGCATTTTCAGATGAAGTTGAGAAGGTGAAGCATGCCCCTGAATCTGAGGTGGTTCCTCCCCATTCGGGTGATCCCTCTGATGATCTTGCTGCTACCACTGAAACACCTCCGGTTGCTGCCACTGGTGAGGTGGCTACTACTACTACTACTACTGTGGCATCAGTAGTCCCTGCAGATCAGGACGTAGAAGAGAATGCTAAGCCACCGGTTACTTCGAAACCGAAAATTGAACCACGTAAATTGGCGCGGAGATTAGTCCGGCCTCGTATTGTGAAACCTGAGCAATCAAGAGGTGATGTTGATATGCTGCAAAGACAGTCATCTGCACGCAAACGTCCGTCAGCTTCATCTGCTTCGGAGGCACAAGAAGGATTGCACGTGAGTGAGACCGCTGCTTCTGATGTGGCAGCACCTCACATAAAAAAATCTAGAGGTTTAGAACAGCATCAAGAGGGTGCCGAGGGTCAAAGCGTTCCATCGACTTCACTTGATCCTGAAAGTGTTCCATCTCTCACTGAAGAGAATGTTGGAGATGAAAATCAAACTCTGAAGGAGGATGAGGATGTTGAGACTGGTGATGAGCAGGGAGTTGACGATCAAGCAGAGTTGCAGAATGAAAGAAGTGATGTTGGTGAAGAGGATATGAACAGGCCAACTGAAAGCGAGGTTTCTGAGGATCCAATGAAGATTACCAAGGTTGAGCACGGACACGGACAATTGCAGCCAGCAATAGGTGAAGCTGTAAGTGAGCCTGAAGAGGGAGAAATGCTTTCAGATGATTTTATTGGTCAAGAAGGAGATGGCCAAGAAATGGGGGAAGCTAACCTAGTTGAGCATCAAATTAGATCACCTTCGCCAATGCCAGTTGAAGATGAAATGACAGAAGACACCCTGGGGGAAATGGAAATCAGTTCTCCATTGGTAACAATGGATGATAATGAAGACAAGAATGAAGAAGGTGAAATAGAAATAGAAGAGACCGCTCCTGAGAGTTCAACGGATAAGATAAATAATGACGGGAATGAAGCGGGGTCCATGGCTGAAGAGGTTGCTATTGACAATGTTCCAACCACCACCACCGTCACCACTGCTGTCATACCAACTCCGGTAGCTGAGAAGCCATCAAGCACTTCTGCTATGGCTGAAAAAATTGTTACAAATCAAGATAGTAGCACCCTCAGTGGTGTGTCAACATCTGGACCATCAGAAGTAAAACCGGAGGAGCCAGTTGCTGATACAGTTTCAACGACTATCAATTTGCATGAGAGAGCAAGGCAAAGATCTTTGCAAAGATTGGCTGGAACACAACCTTCACCTCCTGTTACTAGGGGTCGCGGAAGGATTGTACGGGGACGAACTCGTGGTGGACGCACTGGCCGTGGTGGACAAACCCCTGGTTCTCAAGGTATGTGTCTATGTGATACCCGTCCCAATCTATTTCTGTTAAATAGAATACCAGGTTAATCCAATCTTAATGGTAGAGGACTAGAGGTAACTATGTGGGCAAGATGGTTCAACAGTAACCCTTCTGTTTAGAACTCTAATTGTTCTTATAACTCTAATCGATGTGCCAAAAAGTAATCTTGTTGACTTTATATATAATTAAATATAATTTTCGACTTAAAATGCTTTAGGAAGTTCTCTAAGTTAAGAATGCACTTTGGGGTTTCTGAAACTCTTAACCTGTTTGTTACTTGGCCCTCCTTGGCTTTTTTGTCCTATAATTTTATGGATCCGACCTTTTAGAGATAAAACATTACAGGAATCAATCCATAATGAATATGGGCTGAACTTGCCACCTCTAAGTCGATGTTTTAGGGTGACTTTTACCATCTCCGTTACTAGCTCACTGTAAAAGTGTTTACAGTGCTGCCAGTACTTGTAAATTTGATCAACTTGATGCTTACCTGTAAATTTGATCAAAAACATATATGATATATCTGATTATTTTATGCAACTGGCAGGAACGTGATGCATTTTATGGCACTTGCACCTGATGGTGACCTGATGTATCTCTTCATAATCAAGTAAGTTTTTTAAGTACTTTAATTGTTCTGTCTCATTTTTCTCGGTAGTTGAACTTCTCAAACCTTTTTTGGAGATTATATTGTTATGAGTTGAAGACAGGCATGTTCGATTTATCTATCACCAATCATTTTATTATGATTATTATTTTTATTTTTATTGTGTTTGAACTGTTTCCTTTTTGATAGTGTTTTATAATTTAAAATGCTTTTCTACCGCAGACAACTTGGACAATACATATTAATATTCGTGAAGGTGTTGGTTTTAGTAATCAACGTCTTGTAGAGCTTGTGATCGACGAGGTTTATTACGAGTCTATTCTCTTTTTAAGCATTTTGGATACATGCTATCAATTATATAGTAGTAATCATTTGTGTTAATATAATTGCAGGAAAGAATATAATTGAATGTAGAAAGCATTGTTGATGATGGTCAATCATGGAAACGTATATCTTACATTTTTGTATGATTTTAAGGACTTTTGCCTCCTTGACATCAAATCAGTCTGCATGCATCTATAGTTTTTGGACCTTCAGGTGAAATTTCTAGTACAAATCTCTGCATGGATTGTATGACAGAAGATGTTCAGAGCGGAAGCATACAGAATTGGTTATGTATGCTTTAATCATCTTGTTCAGAAACATTAATAGACCAGTATGATTTTTTGCACATCCCCTACTTGATTGCAACATTATTTATCACTCTTTTGTCTCTCTCTTCATTTTATTGGTGACACCTCAGTTGGTATCCCAGTGTTTGTAAATTGTTTGTAACTATATCATTTCTCTTTCTCATTAGATAAAATCGAAGGAAGTTTTCAGAGTATTGTTGTTTGTTGGGTTATCAAACTTTATGATCTTTTCTTTGAACATATGAATGACTCATACATAAAGATTATAAGATCACTTGGTTCACAAACACTTAAAAAATGCTTTAGAATCACATTCACGTCATTGACAAGTTATGCTACCACAATATACCATGCAAGATTCGTTAAAATCTTTCAGATAATTGGACAAGTTGACATCACTATATTAATCCAATATGTGGACGCTGTTTAAAACACTGTGTGTGAATGTTCAAGCGAAGTTGTTACATTGATATCTTACTTTAGATTGTGTTCTTCTTTCTAAGATTGTGATTGTATCTTATGGACGTGTTTGGTACGGTGAAATGAAACAAGAGTAATGAAAATAATTTGATTTCCATCGATTTGGCAGGTTGGAGAATCAAGGGACACTGAGAAATTGATTTCTTGAGAAATCGCCCTCTTTGTATTTGGATTTCCACCCGATATCTGGATTATTGAGGAGAAATCAAATTTGCATTGGAAAATTTCTATGTGTGTAAGTTTTTTGATGGAGAAATTGATTAGAATTAAAGTTGAAGGATATAAGGTCTTACATCTCGTGCACATACAGTACAACGCTTCATGTTGCACTAGTGGAGTTTCGGGGAGTTGACCTGGAGATTCGTCCGTCAATTTTTTCTTCTAGTGGAGTTTCAGGCGAGTAAAGTCCGTTACTGGGGGAGTTGACCTAAAGATTCGACAAAATTCTTTCTTCTGGAAACGACTAAAAAGAGCAGGCCTTGTCCCGGGCAAGGAGTCTCTTGTTTCACGTCATAGCGTCTACATTCGATACATCATAAAAAGAAAAAGTGCAGCTACCAGAACCCGTATTTACTAGCGGGACACTATCTTCAATAAATTGCAAACTGCACAAATCCTAGCCATGTGATGATTTTAACGAACTTTCTCTTCCAGCTTTTTTCTCTCCTCCAATTACCTCTCATCTGGTTGCTTCTCTTCCGTTTTCTTATCCTTCATGTATTCCTCTACCTTTTCCTAACCACCATCGCAACTGTTATGTATGAAGAATTTCATTTTCGCCTTTATTTTTTTGCTTGTAAATTCATAAGTAAATCCAGCATGTTCTGCTCGTTTTAGAAGTTAAAGGATATTTATTTAATTAAGTATTATGGTAGTAGTATGTCTTGATAAAAAATAATTGCCCACCAAGTATTTGATATTTTCCTAAAAGAATCTTGGTTAGTAATTGATTTGTTGATATGCTTTACTTGGTTCTAGATTCAATTTGATGGATATCATGATGATAATTGATACGATGTTGCTATCCACAACTCATTATAATAGGTTGTCTCATGATTATTCAATACGAAAAACTAAACTGTCACATGTTCTCTTAGCTACATAAAATGTGTGGACAAGTTATTAGCTATGTAATTGTAAGTTGCTTTTGGTTATCTTTTTGTGTATGTGAGAGTATAAGTGTGTGGGTTAATTTGTTGTTGATCTTTGCTTGTTTTAGTAGGTTAAGTGGATACAAATTGCTAAAGTGGCATTGAATATCCCCCCGAAAGGGATACATCATCTATAACACGGTAGCGAATCTAGCTGCTGATGAGGATCATGAAATGAAATTGATTTTGCTTGCCTCTCTAGATAAATCCACTAGTCTATGTTTGTCATCTTTGTTGTGGGATGTTTATGTGTTTGTTTATATATTCCGTGCCAAGTGACCAATTGTAGAGTTGCTAACCTTCGAACGTGGATGTGCAAAAGTTATTGGTAATTTTTCGTAGAGGACTAGAGTAAACTCTAGAAAGACATGTACCAAGTTAAACCATTTAAAATAGAAAGAGAAACTAAAGAGTGGAAGATCTAATTGTCTGTAGATGATGCATACATATTTGTCAAGCTTGATTGAGAAACACAATGTGTAGCCATTTGATCTGTTATGAATGGAAATTATCTATCTTGCTTTCTTGTTTTTAAAATTTATAATTTTCATTTATCATATTTTTGGATTAGAGTGTTAAGTTGATGAGGTGTTTCTCTCTTGATATATTATTTTAAAAAAGTGAAGAAGTTTTAATTTTAATTAAATGGTCATAATAACGCAAATAAAATTACTAATTCATCATTTGACTAAAATGTTGTTTTATTTGTTCTACAATAAGAATTATTGTATATATATATATATATATACTAAAGGGGTATATAAAATTACTTTAGAATTTGTCATGTAGGCAACAATGTCACGTGACAAGATTTTAAATTTTTAATTAAAAGAAATAATTTTAATTTAAATAATTTAGATTTTGATTTAAAAAAAAATTAATTTAAATAGTTTAGATAAGCATTCAAATTAAAATATAACAATTACTTATATAAGATGTTTTATACTAAAACACTAATTAGTAATATTTTTTTTAATTTCTATTAAAAAAATTATATAATAAATTGTTGTGCATCACACGGGCTTAAATCTAGTATATGTATATATATATATAGGGGGGGTGATCAATGGGGAAGGGGTAATCTTGGAGAAAGGGAGAAATAAAATTTGGACCGCTCGTTAACATTATTTAGGGGGAGTTAACACTGACATTCATAGAATGTTAATTAACATTTTTCAGGGAGAATGTTAACATTCATGAATGTTAACTCCTCCTAAGAATGTTAACGAACGACTCATATTTACTATCTTTTTCCCCAAAAATTGAAGCTTCCCTATGGATCATCCCTTTATATATATATATATATATATTAAATTAGGTTCTCCATACTATGCTTACTTATGTGTATTGGTTGATGTAAGAGCATATATAGTGAATGAGTATACCATGAATTGTTAGTTTACAAAATGAACATGTTGGGCAACAAGTTTTGAGTTGTTGTGAGTTTAATTTGTTGTGTTTGTGAGAGTGCACGTGAGATTAAGGTAAGCATGTCTCATCCTTCCACTTTGGTGTTGGAGGTACTTTCAAGTAGATAAAAATGCATTTATTTCAAAAGGAGTTGGTGTTAGGCCGCAATATATCTTTTCAAAGAACGTTATATTCACAAGCATTCTTGTTTTCATGTCGATACTAAACCAGTTATGGTATTATTATTTTTTCTTGATTGAAGAATCTATTGTGGTATTAGGTTGGATGGTTTTTTTTTTATAATAGCATATGTCATTGTTTAGCTATATTTTGAGCTTTGAATTGTAAACCACTTGAATTAAAATTGTGTTCAAAAAAAGTTATCTTGAAATTTAATTACGTATTGTATCATATACTTTCGGGTTTTTTTATTTTATTTTATTTTTGAAACGACATAATTTTATACAAAACATCATAGCGTCTAATATTTACGACTAACACCCGAATATACAGTTTACACGATATTTATGAAGACAAACATGGATTTAAAAAAGGGAGTTACACCAAGATATACTTTGGGTAGATAAATAAAGTGAAAAGTACATAAATTGATGGCAATACCATAATAAAAGTTCAATTTCATTTTTGTGTATTTGGCTACCAAACAAAGGAATTAGTTTATTTGTCAATTTCTCAGGTCAATCTCACGTCGCTACCAAATAATGGAAATTCTCAGCATTTATCAGCAATATTTCATTTCTCTTATCCATTTCATTTATCTAAATTTCTCCTTACCAAAGGTGCCATAAAATTTTACTCAAATTCTCTAATTTCTTCTTATGTACATGTTTTATTGTATACTAGCAGTATGTCCGTGCATAGTTGCGAGAACAAATAGTTAATTTGACATTCACAAATTTTATTGTTTACACTATATTGTTAAAAGTTTAATTTAAGAATATGTAAAGTTTAAAATTTAAGGGTTGCAATTTATAAATTAGTGGATCATTTGAAAAGTAATTAATAATTTTTAAGGGTAATTTGGACATTAACCATTATTGAAGTTAATTTTAAGAAAAATAATGAAAATAGTTTATATATAGTTAAGATAGAAGATCATATCATTTTCTTCTTTCTTAGATTGGGATTGTATCTTAAAATTTCAATCAAATTCTCTAATCCTTTATGTACATGTTTTATTGTATATAAAATATCAAACTTTTAACAAATTAGTGAAATGTTTAAAATCTAAACACTATACTAATTATGTAATAGTCACATAGATATAGATATAAACTATTAAAAGATTTGACTTTCGTGTGGAAACTATAGAATATGAAGAATTGAATAAAGTTACCGTTATGGATTGATTTAAATATTTATCCCTTAGATCTCGTGATCTTACAGATAAGATTTGAATTCTAGACATATTCTGTGATTTTTTTAGATATTACGTAAGATTAAATTGTTTTTGTTAACTAGGAAAACACTCGCTCAAATATTTAAATTATTTCATTTAAGCACTTAAATATTGATTTGGTGTAAATATATAAATTGTGAAAGCGAATAATACATTATGTAAACTAGCATAGTGCCCGTGTAAGACAATAGAAGAGATGATGGTGGTAGTTAACGGTAGTAATGATAGTGGTGATCAAAGTTGATAAAAGGATGAAACTGCATGTATATGTATCAAAAATTAGTTGCATGTGTTTTGTGCTGAAATTTATTTATTTATCATAATGCTAATAGAAGGAATATAAATTTGTATATGTTATTAAATTATTGTGAGATATAAATTTTAAAATGATTGAAATGTTTAAGTAATTATATGAGGGTAATATAAATATATTTTTTTTATTGTTGAATTAAATTTTAAAACAAAATTTTAAGATGCATTATATGCGGTAGAGATAGAGATATGTAAGAGGGTATTTAGAAGAGCTTATTTTATTAACTTATTGCTAATAGTTTATAAGCAGCTTATAGCTTATAAGCAATAATCTTTTAAGCCGTGTTGGATTGTTTGGCGGAGCTTATAAACTTATAATCTAATAAGCTATTTTTGAGCGTTTGAATTACCTTATGTATCATGGGCTTACTATGGTAAAATAACTAGAATAGACGTTATGATAAAATGATCAAAATGGTATAATTTTCAAATGTTTGGATCAACTTTTTATGATGATGGTCAAGTGGCCCAAGGTTGTGGGTTCTTTTTTACAACTTTAATGTCGATACGCTTTTATTATTTTTATATATGTCATACCTTATCGCTTTGAGTACTTAAGTTTTTATTCTAGTCACACATGAGGTACTTTTAATAAAGATTATTGTTTTAAGTCTATTTGAAAAACTAGTAACTAATCATGGTTAAAGAAACTATGATTCGGTCCAACAACAAATATACTAGATATAGTAATATTAATATTAATTTAATGGTAAGAAATGACTAACCATGGTAAGAAATGAAATAGAATGCACCCTAGAGATTTAGACAAACCCCCACCCAAACTCCCTGATAGTATCCAATTAAGTCAACACAGAACATAATGATAACCTGGAAAACAAAATAATGTTTGTGATTGAGATCAAATTATAAATTGAACACAAAATCCTTGGTATGATCATCTAACTGATCTTACAAATATCATAGAATCACAACTATTATTTTTTATTCAAAACAATTAAAAGAAAGAAAGAAAGAAATTCAAATGTAAAATCACTTGTTAGACATCATCTTCTTAAACTCATCAAAATTAACAAAACCATCACCATCAGCATCAACCGATTTAATCATATTCATACAATCATCAACCGTACATCCTTCCCCCAATCGGCTCAATATCTGATGCAATTCCGTCGCTGAAATTAATCCGTTTTTATTCAAATCATATAGCTCAAACGCATCCTGTAGCTCCTTCATTCCGCCGTCATCTTCACCGGTGTTTCCGTTGCAGAATCCGGCGAATTCTTCAAGGTTAATAAATCCGTCACGGTCAGTATCGATATCTTCCATTATTCGTTTAATTTCGTCGACTGACGTGTCAGATCCGAGCGCTTTCATGACGTCGACGAGCTCGACGGCGGATATCTTGCCGTCTCCATTGACATCGAAACGGTTGAAGACTTGTTTGACTTGATCTGATTTTGTTAGGTACAGTGATGGCTTTGTGTTACCGTTTTCAGTTGCCATTGCTTGAATTGATGCTAAAATTTGATGAATAAAAATAAAATTTTTGGATAATAACAATGACAATATTTATTAATGGGAGGGAAGAAAGGACGCGTGTGTAGTTGTGGAGGCTAGCTCTATTTTGGTTAATAAAGGTCCACATCAAGTTGGTCAAACTAGTACCATTTTCAGTAAAGTCAAATAAGTGCTGTCAATCATTTAGTTGTTTCTCAATTTCCGCGTGTTTGGTTTAGAGGAGTTGGGGAATTTCTCTTTGCACGAAGTAAAGTGCTTTTTACACACTTGATTTGGGGTATTACTATTTACACACCGTCAAATCGATGTTTGATTGAAAGACTGTATTGCTATTTATTATTATTATACTAATAACTTTCTTAGCAATGAATTAATATACTATATTATTTTATATTTCTTCAATAATTTTTAGTAAAGAGAATGAAAAGAAAATATTCTATCGTATGAATTTAAACGTAATTATATGAAATAAATTAAAATTGTTAAATCGTAAAAAGGTAAAAAATAATGAAATATTTAGATTCCTCTATCGTATTCAATTTTTATTATATATAAAAATAACATATTGTAGTCGATTTCTAGCCTATTCTTTTATATGGTTTATAGACCCGCTTGATTTGTAATTTCTCTTTGCACGGAGTAAAGTGCTTTTTACACACTTGATTTGATGAATTAGATTAATTGAAAAGATTCCAGTTTTAACATATAATATAATTTTATTTTCATTTACAAATTATTTTATTTTTCACTAATAAATTTTTTTATACAATTTGTAAAATAATTCTGAATAAATATCTATAATCTGTGTAATTTTATTTACATACTTTATTGTTATATAATATTTATCAATATAAAAATTAAAGAGTCTATTAACTATTAAAAAATTCGTCAAATATATTATTCATTTTATTAAAATTAAATTTGTCTCACATTATAGTTGGTCTATAAACTATATAAAAAATTGATCAAATAAAAATTAAATTCGACCTGCGTCATCGCAGGTCTATTAACTATATAAAAAAATCGGCTCCAATATTTTATTAATTATTAAAATTAAATTTGTCTCTCGTTATAGCAGGTTTATAAACTATATAAAAGTCGACCAAATAAAAATTTAATTCGTATAAAAAAATGGTCACAATATTTTATTCATTTATAAAAATTAGATTCGTTTGGCGTTAGGGCAGGTCTATAAACTATATAAAAGAATCGACCAAATATTTTATTCCTTTAAAAAAACTAATTTTTCATGCATTATCGCGGGTCTATAAACCATATAAAAGAATAGGCTAGAAATCGACTGCAATATGTTATTTTTATATATAATAAAAATTGAATACGATAGAGGAATCTAAATATTTCATTGTTTTTTACCTTTTTACGATTTAACAATTTTAATTTATTTCATATAATTACGTTTAAATTCATACGATAGAATATTTTCTTTTCATTCTCTTTACTAAAAATTATTGAAGAAATATAAAATAATATAGTATATTAATTCATTGCTAAGAAAGTTATTAGTATAATAATAATAAATAGCAATACAGTCTTTCAATCAAACATCGATTTGACGGTGTGTAAATAGTAATACCCACAAATGAAAAGGTTAAAAGATGAAAAAATCAATTGACATGTTGATTGGTCAGCATCTTGTATAGTTTGTGCTGACAAGAACATGGATGTCACGTGTCAAATAATGAGTAGGTTTTCATAGATTAGGGGACAACGGTGACTAATAATTATGCAATCAAATACGTAAATATCTTTTGATCAACTTAAAACCTAAATGTCACGTTCCGTGTTTCTATGGTGTTTTACGGATGAACATGTAACGCTACTAATGGATAAAGGTAAACATATTTACTGGCTCTAATATCCGTTGTGACGAGTGAATATGTGTGATCGACTTCGATAACATATCAGAGCATTTTCAATAGTTGCATCAGCCATATTGAAAACATCTATCTTGTCATCACCATATTTAAAAATTATGATGGATGCAAAATATCTCCTACAATTCACCTTTTTCATATCACATCTTCCATCACACTATGGTATGACAACATCAGTTGGAATCACAATAGCCGCCCACCACAACATGGTCCGACTCTACGATGCTTGGAAATAAGTCCAATTGGAAGTTCTCCAAGTGTTTTTCTTCTTTTGTTAAAAAAAAAGTATATTGATCTGTATTTTTTGATTTAAAAAAACCAATATGAAAAATCATATATTTAATTAATGAACTTTATAGATATCGATAATTATTGCGTCATTTATTTCACCCTGGATCCATGGCAATATGTTCACGAATAATATCGTCAACATATATTACGAGCGAAGTATTATTCTCAATTCGACATACAAAATATATTTTATATAAACTAGAGGATATTTTCCTCTTTTGAAAAAAAAACCCCATAAATTATAGTATGTGTCACCACATGGCTTCCCTTAGAGTACGAAAGGTTAAATCCGTCTCATGAGTCGTACTACGTGTTGATAAGTTGACAACTCAAGATATTAACGTGAGGACAATAAATTCAACATATTATAAGTTGTTATATATCTTAACTTCAATATATTCTTGAATAACCTACCAAATAGTAGTATATCAAATTATTAAGATCTTGATTTAGATATTAAAATCTTTTGATTCTACGATAGTAATTGACACAGAGGTTCCTATCTTCCACAAGATCTTTAGAAGCATATGAGATGCATGGAATCGCAATTCTGACTATAAAATTGTAGGATCTAAATTTTAAATTGATATTACTCGACTAATTATAAAATTACAAATGTGATGGTTATATATAACCAATAAAAAGTTGATAGTTTACCATTTAAGGGATTTATAAAACTAAATTTAATCAAGTTTTCAATTTGAACGGTTTAACGCTACAAAATTTACGCCCATAGCAAAGTAGGGTTAATTGTGCCGAAATGCAATTTCTTAAGGTTTGACATTCGTATTGTGTACTCAACTACTCGGGTGTACATTGTGTATAAGAAACTTGTTATTTGTTGTTATTGTATGTAATTTATTGTATTTTTGTCGCGTGTCATCTTAAGGTGCCACGTGGCATCCTTACAAGTCAACACGTCACTAAAATACATACAATGATAATAAATAACAAGTTTCTTACACACAATATGCGCTCGATTAGTTGGGTATACACTACAAATGTCAAACCTTAGTTAATTTCATTTTCATGCTCTTAATCCAACAAAGTAATCAAAACCACTACTATTAATATTACACTGTTGTTATAATGTGTGAACATTTCATTAGTTTATCACATATTTGATCTACTATACGTATCACATAACACACATGTAATTAAAAAAAATTGAAGTACTTACGTAGAATAAGCTGATCTCAATCCAATTTACTAATCTTGATCTTGGCAAAATCTAAAACGATCTAAAGTGAGATCTCAATCATAACAACCTTAATAACTATTGGAATAGAAATTTTTGCAAAATCAATGATTTTAATCCAGTCTCAAATCTACTTGGTCAAAAATACAATATTCAATTTAATAAAAATAACTACCACTATAGATCTTACCCATGCCAAATGCATAAATTACGATGTATTCTTGAGTTATTTTTTATAGTGAAAAGGAAAAAAAATCAACATAAAAAATAGTAAAAAGTCATTCTCGAATTTTTTTGTAGGAAAGAAACAAATTGAGAGGAATGGATTATGATGGACTTTTTATTGTAGATCTTTTCCATCTATATTTGAGCAGAATGTAATACAAAACAATCCAACTATTTTTCTTTTATTTCTTTTACTTTCTTTAAAACTTAAAAGTACATGTAAACTATCTCATGGTACATTCATTTCTATCATTTTTTTCTCTTTTCTTTCCATCTCATTCTTTTTCACTAAGAAAAATTCAAAAATATAACGTTAGTGCTTATCTTGAATATATTAAAATTTTGAAGGGTTTGAAAATGTTACTCTAAATAGTACCCAAGTACTGAAGTACACATGCAGTTAAAAAATATATATGCGATCGCTGATCAAACGTTAGTTTACAATGATAATATTTGAGGAATAGTTATGTACTCAACTTATATTGTCTATTGTTCACTTAAAAATTAAAAACTCGGAAACACAGTATTTCCATCTCATTTAATCTGCTATGCATGCACCCTTATGGTCTTTCTAAAGTGATTTGGTTCATTTCGACCAAACAAAAAGAAAAATTATAGGATAACTCATCCTCAATTAATAAGCATATACAAGTTCAAGCCATTACCATTTACAAACTTCTATCACCAAGGAATTAAAGGATGGCTAAAACTTACAAATCACTAAAAAAATTTCATATGCGCTTTCGTTTTGAAATTCTATGAGACTGCCATGTCCACAACATCAAGAATACCGAAAGGCCCACACCAGCAGTTGTCCACAAAATTACCAGCCATCTCGGCATTGGAGTTGGAAATAAACCTGCAAAACAAAACCATCATTCAACATAACAAGTATAGTTCATTTTTTGACATCTGTATCAAAATTCAACGCATATGAAAATTTTGCATGTTTTGAATTTCTTATCACACGTTGCTTAACACCAACAGATTTTGTAACAATGCTATATGTAAAACGAGGTTGGTAATAACTTTTTTGACATTTCCATTAAATTTGGAACTAGTGAAAAGTAGGAAGTTTGACCTCAAAAGTCAACGTATGCAGCGATGTGTATGATGAAAACAAAACTCACCATGTCCAAACTTGATACAGATGAGGAGTTCAATGATGCATATGGCAAGTGAAATCCAACAAAAAGCTCCCACCTTTTTCACTGGCTTTCTGAAATAATATTACCAATGAAAATTAGAAGTTAGACAAATACATATATACAACCACTCTTGAGATATTAATCACAGTAATTAGTGCTCAATCCAGAAACCTCAAATACTTTCATGCATATATGTCGGTCTATTTGGGTGGAATTATAACACAAAGGGGTCAAATATAACAATTTCCCCAAAGTCCAGTTTTCCTTAACTATATTAATAATTTTTTATTTACAGATTAAGATTATTATTGCAATAATATCGTTGATGTGATTATAAGCAACACATTAATTATTTACTTCAATAACTGACAGAAAGTGTTTGCAGGCGACCAAACCATCCAGGCCCATCTCACCACGTATGAAAAGAAATCCCGTATTGACCCATTACCCAACATGCCTTACCCACCCATCTTTTCAACTGTCATATATATAAATATCGTTGAGAGATAGAGGATTACCGGTCTTGTAGGTAAGAATTATACTCTCGAATTGTAGGGATTGCAATGAGCCACCAAAGGACCAATCTATAAACAATGATCGGGTTTCGGGGAGGAACCCAAAGGCAAAACTTAAGAAAAAACGTATTCATTTCAATCGTTAAGAACACAATGCAAAGGCTAAGAACTTGAATGAACCGCCATGGACCAAGAAGTGGGTGCCATTCATCTTTGTCCCAATGTGCAGGCGTAAACTGGCCCAATGTTCGCTTTACCTGGTAACACCATGGAACCCAAAACACAATATGATCAGATCATTTTCTCTAAAATAAAACTGGTAAATGTTTATTATAATAATACATAATGATAAAGAAAAGTCAAAGATCAACATTTTGACTTTGAGTTTATAATCAGTTGAAGAATAAAAAGGTGTACTTTTCCTAATATATTCGGTTGACGGCTTATTCCAACCCACTCGTACGTTTTACCATCAAAATAACGAACAGTTTGCATTCCTGCCCAGATCCCTACAATGTAAACAAAGTTACCATTATCAATACAAAAATTTGGACAAGTTCAAGCAAATACCACATTAAATAGAGATATAATATGTAAAGAGCAAAGTAAACAAAGGTCAAACATAAGAACACAGAGATTAACAGTTGACCAATGTTGACCAATCATTCTTAAGCTTTATAATTGCTAACTTGAGCAAAAGCAGGGACTTTTAGTACATTCACATGTTGCAAAAATACATAGCAAATTAGGTTTTGTGGTTACTCACCAAACCAATTGCAGATTAATATGTCAAGAACAATGCTGTCCCACCAACACTCATTAAAATTTGGTAACATGTGGCGAAAAGTTAGCTGAAAAATGAAAGCGACGCATGAAATTATATCAGAGTAGTTTAAGATATTGAATATATGATCCTTCAAAGATATAACAATTTCTTTAAAACATATGGATAAAGTTTAAATTGTATTTTTCTAACCTCCATAAACTCAAATCCGATTGATAATACCCACAAAAGGGGTTGATTACGAATCATTATTGCTTTGCCCCACCATCCGAAAATATGAGCCGGAACAAATTCATCAAAAAGTGTCTCCTGCAAAACTCGAAGCAATTTAGTGACCAGTAAACCTTTCCGTTCAAAGTCAACTTTTTTCTAACTTGAATTCGGTACTTTGCATATATAAGATTGACATGGATGCTGTTATCTTTTTTAGCTTCATAACCTCTACTATATACTGCATTGCAGGTCTATCAACAGTCCTATTCTGTTTACCAATATCAAACACAGACTACTTTCAACTTTAGATTTGTTAAATACAGGCTTAACTATCAAAGTCAAAAGAGGACAATCAATAAAAGTTAAGAGGGGAAGATTTTATGCAATAACCTTTTCTTAACTATCGCATAAAAAATATCTTTATTATAGGTTGTAGTTAATAAACAGACTCATCAGATACATAACAATAAACTCTTTCTATGGGACGAAAGATAAGAAAGAAATGAGGAGACAGTGAAAGAAGAAATCATACATAAACATTTATAAACCTGTTAGTCGGATTATCGGGCACATAAATTCGACAATCGGCACCATATGATTTCTCGGGAAGTTCTGAAAATGATATAAATTAAGATAAAGTCAAGCCAACAAATAAACTACTTTATATGAAAAAACTAACAGTGGCAAAACGGCTAGTCAAGTAGATTGAGTACGAGGTCAAAAAAAGATAATCATTTCGTCATGGTCAGGCCGGATTGTGTTGCTTGGCCACACCTTTTGTCCGTTTTTTATATAGATAAAGTTCACGTGTTACATATGATTAAAATTACAAAAACTATATTGTTACAACACAAATGTAATTTTTTGAATAAAATGATTTAGGAGATTGTATGAATTAAAAATACAGTTTGCACAACTTTCAACCAGTTTGACCCATTTAACCTGCTTCTTTTATAGAATTATCATTTATTTTACCCATATGACCATCAGAGATACAAAAAGAAACCGTCATTAGTAAATAGATTACGATTGTCATCTTAAAAGAAAAAATGTCGTAACATTTAAGTAACTTAAAACTTGTTACCAACGCCAAGCTCGGGGTGTAGATACTTCATAAACTGCCTAGCATTATCACGAGTCTGACAAAAAAGTTAACAAAGCAAGTTTTAATAATAATGTACAATTTTGCCCCACAGAAATTGAGAAATAAGCAAATTTTCAACAAAAACCCACCAATAATAAAATGGTTCGTATAGGGTGATAAGCAGGGAATAACATTATAAACATATGAAAAAAACCAACCTGGAAAAGCAAAAATGTAAGTGCTACAAGGTAAATTACAGCTAAGCCATGAACAAGGCGCCAAATTGCTGGATGTGGCCTAATTAGTAACCTGCAAGATCATGAGATTGCAAGACTAACATGCATGAAATTCAAAATGTCCAAAATACCCTTGTAAAGTAGCTTGTACAATTAACAATTCAGGAACCATAAAGCTCTCATGAATCATCAACAACGAGATAAATAAAGTGATTGAAAATATAACGTTACGAGAACTTACGTAGAAGGAGCTTGCAACAAACAATAAGTCAGAAAAACTGCAATCATTGCCCATATTCCCCTTCAATAAGAAATAAACATCATAATGCCTGTTTCATGGATGATTATATTCAAGCAAAAGACATGCTAATAAATATACAGATGAACACTCACCTTTTGACTGATGTAACAAGTTCAGCTGATGAACTACCTTCAGGATCCAGAGCTCCACTTGCCCAACTGAGGACATCCCAAAACAAAGTTTAATTAACAAATAATTATTAATTGAAATAACCATTTGATAAGACTAAATTCCTTTAAAGGTCATGAAGCAAGTTTGACCAGACACAAATTTGTAAGGCCAATGTTAGTCAAATGTCTCAACATACTCTTCAATAATGAATGGATAAGGGAATATTCAACAGGAAAACATAAAAGTTAAGTGTGACAAGATTAGGAAAAAGAAAATAAGATTGCAAATTTCATGGGCCATGGGCAAGAAATGAAAGGGATACCATGACACTCAGTATGTATAAGTATTAATATAATAACTCAACTGCAGTAAAATGCATAATCAACCAAATCCATGGTAGTTGGGTTGAAACATAAAAAGGGTAACATCAACTTAATGACCAATACTATGGTGTTTAGATATTAGAAAATGATACAAGAAACTTACATAAGAAAGCATGCACCAATGAATAACAGTGAAATGGTTCGAGGCTTATAAGCCCAGGCTGTCCATGGGTCGAATTCATCATCGTTTGTGGATGTACTCACTTCACCATTATATTGAGCAACATGATCTCTCCTCCTTCCTCTCCTATAACCATTTGCCTCCATAAACCTTTTTATTGTCAACTATTGATCTCTACAAATGACAACATGAGAATAAGTGTATAGAACTACCTGAAAATACACTTTATCACTATATAAATCAGCTAGCAATGAGAGTGAACTATATTTAATCACTCATACTTAAATCAGTTGTGTTTGCCCAAAAGTATATGTCAAAACTTAAAACCAACCAGGAATGAGTTTGGAAGTACTTTAAAAGAGGGGTGAAATTTAAAATAATAATAATAAAAGATAAATGGTAAAAGTCACATTTGACACTCGTTTAACATCTTGTAATCAAACTATTGATGATTCATGGGTTTCAAAGTATTCAATTAATAAAATAGAAGTTCGTAGACTTACAGTCACAAACTGATAGAAGATACAACCAAAAGGTACTTCAGGTAAAGGTAAGATTTTTTGATTAAAATTATGAGAAAGATATAATCTTTATACAACCAACAATTCAATTCAATCAACTACGCAAAAAAATTTATACAAATCAAAGACTTTAATCATTACTTTTAACAGTTTTTCTAGAATAAATAAATAAAAATACATCAATTCCACAACATAATTCAAATACTCACAAAATGGCTTCCAATCAAATACCCATTGTATCTCAATTCAATCACTAAAAAAACAAAATGTGATGCACAATCAACAAACCCCACTTATAATTTCCATCAAACATTGAAAACCCATATCATAAATTAATGAATAGATAATAAACACAGAGTGCATGAAAATGGAAAATAAGGTACACATAGTTATTTAAAGTACATACATACAAACAAACATATATGTACAACACAGAAATAAATTATAAAGAGAGAGAAAGATTAGTGCTTTATTACATAAAAAGATTAAGATTAAGCCCTAACCGCAAATTTGAAGAAACAGAGCGATGGTTCGATCTCTTAAAGAAAAACTTCAATATTGAATTAGTAAAAGCTGATTAATCAGGGTTTGAATTGCTAAAGGCTATCTGGGTTTTTTCTCTCAATCAATTCGACTCGTAAAATGGGGTTTCTTGATTAAGTTTTTATATTGATAGAGGATGTGTATGTATATATTGGTAGGACAGAGAGTGAGATAAAAACAGTGATTTTGAGAAGAAAAAGTACGATGGTCCAGAGAGAGAGAGAGAGAGAGAGAGAATTACGAAGTGAAAGAAAGACGAATTAAAAGTGACGTAAACATATTGTATTGTATATGTAGTATATGTGTGTTTTCAGCGTGTCTAAAGTGTAAAATTCCACCGTTGATATTTGATGTTCTTTTGATATATTCGGATAATGATGATAATATTCTTTGCTTTATTCTTTTGCCCTCTTTATATCCTGTTTTTCTTTCTTGTGTTAAGTTTGAAGAAAAAGTTTCTGACTTTACTTTAGAACCAAAAAAAAGTAAAAAGGGGCGGTGCCATTATGTTGGATCCAGGTAAAATTGATGAAAGATCCATTGTAAGCATTGACTTTGTAATAAAGTGCGTCAAATAAGAAAAGTTTGTGTTGGCACTGGCATCGGTGATCATTTGAGTTTTAAAGATGTTACTAATGTAAAGTGATTGAGAGAGGATGATTAAGATATGAAACTTCAAACACTTCATGTGTCTACAAAAACATCCTATAAAAATGAGGGTGGATTTGAAAAGTGTTTTGGTTAATTGGGTTGGGGACGGGATAACGCTCACGGCCTCAAACCAACATTCTGATTTTAATATGTATTATGAGGAACTAAAAGATTTTACAATAAAAAGACACTCGATTGTTGTTGTTGTTTTTTCTTTTCTTTTTTTTTTTCTTTTTTTCTAAAAGGCGAGTTAAAAAGCTTGTTAGGGATATGACTCACCTCGGTGAGAAAAATCAAAAAGATCCTCTTAACTTGTGTAGTTTAGCTTTATTCTAAAATCAAATTAATTTAAAACTCAGTCTACCACATTTTTGGCAATTAATTTGGGACATGTAATGGATGTTATAGTCACAACATTTGTGTTTGCTAATCATTTGGATTGGTAGAAGATAGAAGGTGTTTCAATGATCTCAAGTCAAGATGCATTTGTCATTTTATCATTGATTAGTATCTCTATAGTTTGGTATGTCTTTTTGGAAGATTCAAAGCCACTTTCCTTCAATCCACGTAGTCACTTTGGCATACTCTGTTATGAGATATACTTTTTGTGTTGTTTTCAACTTTTGTCAAGATAAGATATTACTATTTGTATGTTATCTTGTTTTTCATCAAAAACTTTGTGTTAGAAGACTCCACTTAATCATTTTTGGGCGGCTTTGTGATGCAAAATGAGAATTGGCTTCATGATAAGGACTTAACTAATGATTTGGTCTGTTCAGGCTTAATTTTATTTATATTAATTAATTTAATCGAGAAAAGCATTAAAACATTTATATCACCTCATGATGAAAAGTTGGTTGACTAAAACACAATGAAAGTAAATGTTTCACCACAACAATCGTAGTCTTACCTTAAGATGTTATAGGAAATCTAAAGAGGAGAATTTGTTGTCAATTTTTTACTATCGTTAACACATATGCTTCTGTAAATTGTGATGGTACCTAGGATCCTACATAAGTAGAAAGTTTGCTTATGACATTTTACTTTATAGGTTGAAAATCAAGAAGTTGAATCCACACAAGGCCAATAAAATTCGAATTTCAATGTGTAAATCGTCATGGTTATATTTATTCATCTCACATAATTTATTCAAAGCTAACTTAAAGACCCGCATATGTCTTCTTTCGAAAGTCAAAAACATAAATGTGACTCTTACAAAGATGCCTCAAACAAGAGTCAGACGAATAATTACTCCATATAGTATAATTATTATAATGTGTTAAAAGAATATGTGAAGTTTCTCCCGTTCAAATTTTTAAAGGAGTGCAAGTCTTTAATTTAGATATACGTATTTTAATCAGGGTGTTTCTGTGACTATCTTTGACCATTTGCTTAGACACTTACAACATAGAGCTAGTGAGATCTGAACCTAAAACCTCTAATAAATTATAAGAATATCATATCGTCTTATCATTAGATCACTTTTCGATGATACTTAACAGATTAAAGTAATCTTTATGAAATTTACTAATTACTAGTATGAATGTAAGGCCACTGTTTTGTTTTATAGTAAATTAGTTACGAAAATAAAAAATAACATAGGAATCACAAATCTCAGATCCAATAAACATGGGGTCCAAATTCCAAGGTCCCAAACTTAAATCTAATTAGGAAGCCACCAACCCCGTTTACATAACTCAATTGTCGTTTTTTTAACAAAAATAATAAAACCCGGTAACATAATTTAATCCACCAAAATAGACAAAACTATAGTTTTCAGCAAGTATTAAGCTACTTGTGAATTTTTAATATTTCTAATTAACAATTCAAACGATACGAAAAACAGGAGTATAAAAAATAAAAATGGTCTGATGCAAACTTAAAAATCGTTCGCTTGGATCCAAGTCACTTATTCTTATTTATGTATGATATAAAAACGAAAAATACATATTAGTCTAGCATGAAAGACTTAACCAACTTAATTAAATTAAATTAAATATTAATAAACTATAATCATTGGCGACACAATCATCATCATTCATTACAACATATATCATTGAACAGTAAGCATCGATCAAAATAAGGAATATTAAAAAATTTGCATTTAATTTTGTACTATAAAAAAATTGGCCCTAAAATTAAATTATATACTCATATACCTCATCCGGTCACAAGTCAAACCGTAACTTGTGACCCGTAAGTTTGCGACTCGACTCCCGTAAGTTGTGACCCCTATTTTTACCGTGACCCCGTATAGCGACCGAAGCTTGCGACTGGTCTCAAAATCTTGTGACAACCATTTTTAACTTGAGACTCCGAGTAGTTGCATATAACCCAAACCACCGGCCAAACCGTGACCCAGCGATTGCCATTTGACCATGACCCCCTTGCGATCATGAACCGTAAGTCTTGCGCACCCACCACCGACGCACCACCACCTCGACTTTCCAAGTTTTTTAAACTTTACTAAAGCTTTAAGATGTCTAATACTCGGGTATGCTCGTTTTATTTTTAAGTTTAATAGAGAAATTCAATGAAGCATTTCATCAAACACTTGGTGTGCGTGTAGTTTTTTGATAGTTTAGGCAATTAGATAGTTATGTTTTGTTATATTAAAGTTATAGGAGTATTTGATTGATGTAATAGATGTTGGAGTTTGATAAAAAATGAAAAACCGAGATAAAATGGTGAAATTGACGGAGAACCGTAATCGTGACTGGGATTGCAACCTGAACACCGGACCTTGCGACCGGTGATCTGGATTTGCGACCCCGGTGATAATGCCTTTCGAACCATTCACCAACACTTGCGATCCAGGAAAAAAATTGCGACCCTTGACTTGTATTTGCGACCTAGGACTTCTTTTGACTTTTATATAAGTATTTTGAGTTGTGTTGGGGTTGTTTGACCTATGTTGACTAATTACCTTCTAGGATATTTGTGTGCGATAAATTATTGGAAGAATAGTTTGTACGAAAAATCCTTCTCGGAAGACACCATACAGTTATTATTTGAGCATGTGGAAGATGTGCCTCAGTAGGAAGGCCCACTTGGTGACTGCAGAGTATGGGTGTGCATTGATATGGAGAAGGTGGTCTGTAAACTAGACCACTGGGTGACTGGGTCGACCCACGAGATAGTCGCCGCTTACAGATTGAGGAGGATGGACACATTTTATAGAGCACTATGGCTATGAGCCACCGCTTCCACTACCACCGGCCTAGATGGATATATTATGTTATTATTATTTTGTCACTTTTGGAGTACATGTTTATAAACTATATTTCATTTTGTTCGTTCTTTTGCGGAGTAATGTGTTGTATTGTTTATCTAGTTGTAATTCACTTTTAATACAAATTAGAAAACTGGCTAACTATGCTTCACCCGTCCTCGTAGCCAACAATCTGACCGGGTGATGCTGCCCCAACCGGTTGAAAAGGTCATAGAAGTTTTCCTGGGTTAAATCACCCGTCCGAGTGATCACTCACCCCTCCGGGTGAGCTGGAAATTCTGGCGATTCTGGGTTTTGAAAATGGGAGACTTTTCTTGCCTAAATATGATCTTTCCTACTCTCACTTCAGCATCAACAATTCATAACTACGAATTATCAAAATCTACATTTGTTAAAGGTTTAAACAAACTCCATCTACTAACACAAATAATATAACAATTCATAAGTAGGATGTTACAATGTCGAATAAAATAAAACACAAAAATAATACAAGATGCATAACATTGATAACTAATACATAATCATCACATAATTCTAAAGACAATACAATCAAGGAGAATTCAAATTCTCAGTTTCAAAACATTGAGTCGGCTAAGATGTTTCGGTCTTTACCTTTAATTTTGATCTTGATTTTGACCTTGATTGACTCGGCTCGTCTGTTCTATCCAAAAGAGATCTGCAACCAGATCGACTATGACCAATTTCCTTGCAACGACTACATTCTTGTGTTGATTGTCGTTTCCATTTCTCCTCTCCTTGTGAACGAATGCGAGCATGGCCAGGTGGGCGACCAGGTTGCCTCCTTACAAGGACCGGCGGTAACACATTCATAAGATCACCTGGATCCATCCATTCTGAAACATGATCCATTGGGTAAATAGCCTCTGGATAAGCAGCTCGATACGTCTTTGATGTGAAATAACTCTCCGCATAGCAGCTGACTTCGTCGTGATTGAAGTGACAGTAGGCCACTGCGATAACGTGTCCACAAGGTAAACTCGACAACTGCCATTGCATGCAACTACATGTTCTTGTTTCCAAGTTAACTATTGAATTCTTTATTTCATCTAACACCTCAAAAATGAAATTTGTGGATGGATTGACATTCAATCTTCTAGATTTTTCGTTTCTCTTCCCGATCTTGTGCTCAACATATGGTGTGACGGTCGTCGTAAGTCCTTCTCCAGTGTGACGATGTTTGTAATACCACTGTTGTATCGAAGCTCGAAAATACTCCAATAACATTGTGACAGGGAGCTTTCTTGCATGTCTAGTCAACGCGTTAAGAGACTCTGCGTTGTTAGATGTCATATAAGCATATCGTCGATGTATAGCATGATGCCTTGACCATCTATCTTTCCCAACATCTCTAAGAACAACAGCTGAGTCTGGTAAATGTCTAGAAATGACATCAAAATGATGATCAAAATCTGACTTACGGTAAGACTTACACATTTTCCAGTAATGCCACTCAAAATACTTGACCCTAGAAGATTTGTGTTTCATGTTCATCAATAAATGACGACAGCATAAGGCATGAAATGCCTCTGAGAAGACTTGTGAAATAGTGACTGCAATTGAAGGGGCCCTATCAGAAAAGATAGTCAGGTTTTCAATCCCACCGGCAGATTCAAAAGCATCACGTAAGTTTGCCAAGAACCACGTCCAGTGGTCGGCCATCCCCCTGCCCTGATGCCATACGCTAGTGGCAAGATGCCATTATTGCCATCCATCGCTACAACAACTAAGTTAGTACCTAGGTAACCACCCTTCAAATGTGAACCATCTATCATAATTACTCGACGCACATGGTTAACAAATGTACGTATTTGCAAAGAGAGTAAATGTTAAAATATCAATTATGAAAAATTATACGTAATTTAAAACAAATTATAGTTACTTACAGCTGCACTAATGGACATATAATACATTAAAAATCTATCTTTCTCATCTATATTAACATTCGTTGTGCTCCCTTTGTTTTTCAGCTTCAGGTTGTGTAGGTAAAGGGTAGCACCCGGAATGATTCTTCAACGCTACCTCTCAATAACTCTATTGCATAACACTTTGCCCTCCAAGCTTGTGTGTATGATAGGCTGATTGTAAAACGGGCAGACATATCAAGTTTAATCTCTTTGCCTCTATAAACACATCGTTCCAAAGTCATCAACTCCTTCAAGATGTGACCGAGCACTTTTTTGCTTGCATGTTTGTTATTGTTCATAATTTGAGTGCGAGAACAAGTGTGAACATCAACAAACTTCCTGACTTGCAAGTTATGGCTATCTTTGGTACGTGTTGCACTTATCTTCCAGCTGCAATTAGGCAATAAACAGTACGCTATGTACCGACTCTTCTCTGACTCCTTAGGCGTAATCTGGAAACCCTCTTCGACTCACTTCATATGCAATTGAAGGAGTAACTCCTCCTTAGTTTCAAATATTTGTCCAATTTGAACCCGGTAAGAGGGTTCATACACGGCAACTGGTCGTTTTATTTCTTCTCGGTCATTCTCGCATAACAAATGAGGCATATTCCAGAATATATCATTTTTGGTGCTTTCATCTGTATTTCTTTTTCATATGTGTCTCTCGGATCAGGAACCTCGTCATCATCATCATTATGCTCCACAACATCATTAACAAACGCATGATCAATATTCTTGACTTTCGGGAGTTTTTCTTCACCGTAATGATCATTATCGTCAGGATGATCATCAGGAACCTCCACATGATATTGTGAATTATCTTGATCATGGTGAAAAACCTCTTGATCATCTTGGGGTAGTTCAACTACCTTAAACTATGTGTCTTTGTTGATTTATGTTGGATATGTGTTATTTATTGGGAATTATGGAGTAGCATGATAATGATATTGTGAAAATGATTGAAAATATGGTGGTGGTGGTTGTGGTTGAAAAGGAAACGAAATGTGTGGCAATGTTTGGTATTGTTGATTTTCAGGTGGTTGGTTATACTCTTGTGTTTAAAGTTGTTGAAAATGTTGTTGAAAACCACTACTGCTACTGCTAGGGTGATTGCTCCCCATACCCGAAACATTTCTTACAATGTCAACAACGTAAATTTCTATTGGAACATTGTTAAAACTAATATTAATTGCATGGCACAAAAACTCCCCAAAGTCATCTTCATCATCAGTAATATCTATAACATATTGATCCATAACAATCTACTGGCAAATACCTCGGCATGTTGCTAATATATTCAAAATGTCCTCCAGAACATACATACATCTTAAACTTATCAATTCGTTGACTCATATTGTTGTTGAATTACAAACAAATCGCCTGAAACGAGTTAGAAATTGTACCTTTAAATTCTTCAGGATAATGTCTTGCAATCCTTGTAAATATGTTGCAATTCCTTGTAAATATGTTGAAATTCCTTTTAAACTATAACAGATAATTGAGAGAGTCTTTGTGCTTTGAGAGAGTGTGGTTTTGAATGAGAAACAACTGAATTTCGGGTGGGTTTTAAAAGATAAATGTTATCCAAAATAAAATCTAAAAAGTACAAAAAATCAAATCCAAAATCTAAAAAATCTTATCTATGTTTTATCCAAAACAGGTCGCAAGTCACGATGATCGAGTCGCAAGGTTTGTAGTTTTACGATGAACAGGTCGCAAGTCACGATGAACTGGTCGTACACCAGTCTGGTCGCAAGAATTGGTAGTCAGGTCGCAATATTTGTTGTCCGGTCGCAAACAACCAATCAACAGGTCGCAAGACACGGTGTTAACAGGGTCGCAGAGTCACAAATTACGGGGTCGAGTCACAAATTTACGGGTCGCAAGTCACGATTTGACTTGCGACCAAATGGGGTATATGAGTATATAATTTAGTTTTAGGGGCAAAAATAATTTATAATACAAATTTAAGGGGCAAATTTTTTGATATTCCTTAAAATAATAGATGAATGAAAATCACAAATCACATCATTTGACCAATCTATTTTAATAAAGTAATCCTTTGAGCAAGTGATTTAGCAAATTAATTCAACTATTAGCGTCTATATAAGAACTAACAACACTAATAACTTGTTCTTCAAAAGTCTACCAATTAGAAAAAAAACAAAGTGTACTAAAACAACAGAAGAAATTGTTTTAGTGTTTATGAATTAAATATTCATTATCGTCTGGGAGTCCAAAGCTATGATCAAACCATATACCAATTCATATTTGACGCATAGTGTGCCCTTCACCTTGAGCGCCTAAGAGCTAATCGTATGAAACAACTGTCACTTTTTTTTACATGTGGCACGCTCCACCTCTAATCCATGCGCGCATGTTAGATTTTTTTACTATATTTGGGAACTTAAGTTTAAATTTTTTTAGTTGTTTGTAGTTCCTTTAACAGAGAATGTCACAATATTTGAGAACTAAGATTAATTTTTGTGAAAAGATTGAAAAATGCTTGATTAAAAGTAATGTAGAAAGATCTTAATTTTGATCGTAATGTAACTTTCATCCCTTTCATTTATATGTTATTAAGAATTTTCAAACATGTAATTATTTATTTGCCTTATAATTTTTATCTTTCATGATGCATATGTTAAATTTATATAAGGTTTACTTGTTTGATATGATTTGATAACTTTTTTAAATAATAATTTTAGTGTTTATGTAAGTAGGTATAATTTTATTTAGGGATTAATTATTTTATCAGATAAAATATTCTTTGAGATTAGTGATTATTTTCAATTTTTCTAAAAATGTTGTCTAAAGTTTGTTACTTTTGTGTAGAGAGATATCTAGTCATTTTATTACTGGGGGAAATTTAAAGTTAACTTTTTCATTATCGTCATGGAACTACTGTAGTGCTAATGATTTAATAATAATTTACATGGTAGCTAATGATTTAATAATGATTGGTGCTAACAAGTGTCACAATTCCATTAGATGAATATAACAATGTCAATATACATCCATTAGCGTCATTAGCTCCTATATAGACGATAATAAGTAGATTAGTTTGTTAGAATATATGATCAAAGAATTACTCTAATAAAATATATTAGTCAAAGGATGTAATTTGTGATTTTACCAGATATTAATTACTATTGATTAACATAAGTATGTTAAATATGTCTAAAAGCATATACCTAAATATATATCTAATCATAGGTTGTGTTTGACAACAAGCGAGTTGGAGTTGGAGTAGAAGACGCTGATCAGAGATGGTAGTTGGATCCTTTTTAGAAGCTATTTAAACAATTTTTCATTCTAGAGGATTCAAAAACATTCTTTTTCAAACAATTATCGTATATATCTTTCTAGATAGATGCTACTTGAATATTATCTATTTTAAGGGATTCCAGATAATTCTTTTAACACAATCTACATCTCTTTTGTTGCCAACCAAGATTGCTTATACATAAGGGATGGAGATTATGAAAATTAGAATCTCGATTTTCTTATAACCTCCAAATCCCTCATAATCCTTTTCGTCACACACCCATAGTGTTTGATACACAGAATCCATTTATTATATTTCTTAATATTTGCTAATCATGTTAGTAGGTGAAACCAATAAAATTTCTAAGATTTATACTTAGGCTTACATTTTAAACACATAAATTTTGACTATTAATACTCATCACCGTCAGGCTAATATCTTGATGTGCATTTTTTTAACGGCTGAGATTTTATAAAACAAGCTAGAAAGTGACTGGCAAACTATACAAACGAATGCAACATTGGGTTTTGAAGTCACAATGTCCATGTAATGTTATTTTTTGAACATCTACTCGAATACCATTCAAACGAATGGGTTACAATTGACTCAAAAATATGACTCTTCTTCATTCTTGTATCTTGGAAAATCACAGCATTTTGAAACCTCCATAAAGTCCAAATTGTTGTATAAGCAACAACCTCAAGCAATTTCCTTGAACAAGCATTGTGATAATCCAACCAAGTTAGAAGCATAGAAACATTATCCATATCAGGAATGGACAAGTTTAACCAAATCGTTATCCTCTTCCAAACTTGACTTGATGTTGTACATTTGAAGAACACATGGTCCAAAGATTCAATATCATTCATACATGAAGGAGATAACACATACGGGATGTCTATGCCTTTAGACGCAAGGTTCGATCTAGTCGGTAAGTGATTCCACATAACATGCCAGAACATTATAGATATTTACTTTGATCGGGATTATCTTACACCATCTCGTCACTATATTACATTCAGGAAGAAGACTACTATCGATTCGCTTTCTGGCACTTTGAACCGAGAAGATACCATCAGAATCTAACTCCCAAATCCAATGATTATCTCTATCAACCAATTGAACGTCTTGTAACATATAAGACTTCTCAATATTTGGTGATATACTCTACTTCTGTCACGAATTCTCCGAATCGAAGACCAAACCCAAACACCATTAACATGTCGGTCAGCAATGTAACAATCTTTGTTCGACTCCAAATCAAACAATCTAGGAAATCTGTCTCGAAGCCTAGTCTCACCGATCCAAATATCGTTCCAGAAAGAAACTTTATTACCATTTAACCCGAAGATGTATATTGTAATAAATAAAGTTTTTTCTAAGAATGTAAATTAGTCACGCTACTCAAACTTGACATGTTAAAAACTCGATTTGACCAAGCTTAAACGAGCTCGAGTCAAGCTTAAGCATACATTATAAAGCTCGTTTACCAGACAAACTTAAACTCGAACTTCATATATCGAGTTCGAATAAGCTTGTGAGCCTAAACTAATTTGTTTATTATATATATTTTCAAGTTTTATATATCCGTCTTAGTTTTGGAATTTGTGTTTATACACCGGGCATTACCAGACAAAATTGTGTGTTTTTAATTAATTTATATCATCAAATGAATTATTGACTGTCGTCGTAAGTTTAAATTCGTGTACACATAAAAATCATTTAAATAATTTAAATGTATCTTTACACAATTGACATTATATATTTAATAGACGATGTAGTTAATCGAGTGTCACATAATAGAAATATATTCTATATAGGCCTTAGTGTTTGTAAATGCATTCAATTTTGTCAAAAAATCTATTATGTGTATCGTACTTTACGGGGCTCTATTAAATATACTGAATTGGTAAAAACACATAATTGTACGTAATATTTTGACGTGGAACTTTGTATGAGTGACACGTGGGTACTTTGTATGAGTGACACGTGGCCAAGTTACATACAATTGTGTGTTTTCACGAGTTGAGTACATTTAATAGAGACGTTCAAAGTACGATACACACAATAGCTTTTTGAAAAAAGTTGATACATTTAAAAACACATAACCCTTCTATAGGTTATTAATAAAATTGTGTAATCGTTGTTAATTAAAGAGTATTAAAAAGATTAAAAAAATGGTTTATTATATTATCTGTAAATTTATGATAATTACATAGATCATTTGAATTATTGTCGGATACAACTGATAAAAAAAATTAATATTTAGTATTTAGGGCCTGTTTGGCATGGAGCTTTTAGGAGCTTTAGCTTTTAGTTTTTGAAAGAAAAGCTCCTATGAAAATAAAAGTCTTGTTTGTCATGTACAAGCTTTAGCTTTAGAATCCAACGAAAAACTCAAATTCTCAAAGCTACTAGAAGTAGCTTTTCGCAAAAAGCTCCAAACGTAAAGCTATAGCTACAGCCTACAGCTACAACCTACAACTACAGCTACAGCCTACAGCTACTTCACCAAACATACCCTTAGTATTTAATTTTAATATAAATATAATTAATAAATATAAAGTTGAAGTGTATAGAAGGTTTTGATTGGCTGATTAAATTTTGGTAGAAGTTAGTTGGTATTTAAATCTATTAATATCAGAGAGAAAATCATAGGTGGAGCTAATAGTACTCAATTATACATGTTCTTAGGCTAAAATTGATTAATTATGTATTTTTTTGAAGTTGAAAAGTGTAAATGTTAAAAGAAAATTATGAAAAAAGTACACTATATTGCACCTAAAAAGATTGTTGTCAAACATAAAAGACTACATGCCCAATATTAGAATATATGTATCTTATGTAATTTTTATTATAAGTTGTCATTCCCCTTTAATGTTTTGATCAATCAATTTTGAATAAGGCAATTAATAGATGGAACATGATATTGATAACTTTGTTTGAGAAATCTTGCATATGTAAAAGATAGACTCAAACTTTGTCTAATTTAGTTAATTAATTATAAAAAGGTAGAAGAATACAAACAAAAACAAATACGTAGGAAGAAAGGAAAAACAATACAGAAAATGATAAAAGAGACAAGAAAAAAAAAGGTGATGTTTGCTGGCAGCCGGATGTCTGTTAGTAGAACTCATTGCGACGACAATATGACACACAAACACGTGCATCTTACAATTCCAAATCTACCAGTTATTACAATTAACAATCAGATAAATTAAATAAATAAATGTTCTTTTATAGAAATTTACTTTGTGAAGTGTTTAACGATTATGCTTCTTAAGCAGCATCTATTTACGTTTGTGTCCTTTCCGAATCGTGTATGTTATGTTATGATGGCTTTGAACAGTAAATTTTTAATGAAAATTAATATAAATTACATTAGAAATAAACATTAATCTCAATATAAGGAAAAACAAAAAAGTGAATATAGGAAGTAATAGAGGTGCACAAAATCGATTTGAATCGGTTTTTAAATCGAATCGGTTTCACCAAACTTGGTCAAAATCGGTTTGGACTTGGAAAAGTCGAAACCGGGCCAAACCGGTATGGCTCTAATCAGTTTGAGTTAAACCGGTTTCAAATCGGTCAAGAACAGGGTTTTGACCGGTACTCGACGGGTACATTAGCCTCCAAACATTTCTGCTTGAAAGTACCCTGATCAGGAGGAACTACCTGGCGGGTAATTGGTGTACTCGACGGGTAAAAGGTATACCCGGCGGGTACTTCCCCTGTATTCTTTGTTTTTTTCGACTTTTCACCCGATACATCTCGTAATTAGGCGAATTAAGTACCAAAAGTTCATGAAACTGAGGGATAAATATATACATAAATCGAGTAATATGAAACACGTTTTTGGAGTAATTTTTTTTTTTAATCTCATTTTAACAAATATTGGGAAATAGATAACACATCTTTCGACATAAAAACATATACACTAAGTCTTCTAGTCGTCGTTTATGTTGGTGCATCTTGTGTGACAACAACGTCTAGTTTGTTAATTAGTCTTTGTAGTTAATCATTGTAACTATTAACTTAAGTTTTGTTTGTGTAGTTTATAGGTTTGTACGAACTTATAGGTTCGTACGAACTTAGCTGCTTATAAATACAAAGTCCGAAATTATTATTAGATAGTTTTGAGAACTGAGTTTCCAGGAGACTAAGTTCGAATATATTGTGTAATATTGTCTTAGTTTGAATGTAATACAAGATTAGATTCAATAAAGCTTATTTTGTGTTCTAAACGTATTTGTGTTACTCGTTTAATTAACGTATTGTTTATTAGAGGATCTTGCACTCTAATAACTTGATTACCTCGTGGATTCGTTCACCAGGGACTTACAGTTTATTTAGTCTTCTTCATAAGTCATATTGTGTAACTCTTCTTCATAAGCTAGCTCTTGCGCGGTGAGTGGTACCGACAATCCCATTGATATCTCTTCCTCGTGTACTTCTTGCTCAATTCTTATTATTTCCCCTTCGAGTGGTGATATGTTTTGTATTCGTTCAACGCCGTCAAGATAGTCTTTCAAACAAATACAAACTTCCACCGAAAAAAAGGGTGAGTTTGGTTCTTCTTGGTGAGATAACCCGACCACTAACCGAAAAGGCCGACTCCGAAGCTACCATAGAAGCTTGGACGGTTAATAGATCACGGGCCATAGCGGCTATAATCAGAAATTGAGCTTCATGCTCTTTTCACCAAGCCAAAATATCCAAACTGTTAAACTCTTCAATTGTGAAGTGTGTCAAAAAGTCGGAACCAATATATCTTCCTACTTCGCTACTAGGAGTGCTTGATCGAGCCCTTTTCGTATTCTCATTTCTTAAAGTGTTGTATAATCGCATCATTATGTTATTGCCGTGTGAACTTGATCTAGATGCCGTCTCATTTCGAATGTCGTCATGAAGGGATGTGGAACCATACTTTGATAAATAAACATTACACAAACTTTCGAAAACTTTGTTAAGTTAAAAAATTTCATCTTTCGCGAAATTCGGGTCTTCGTCCAACAAACCAAAATCGTAAGAAATGTTTTGAAGTAAGTTTCAACCCCACTAACATTTATATTCGGGTTCAAAGTGGCAGAACAAGTTATAACGGGAGACATTTATTTAAAATATTATATAAATTTGGCTTTCATTGGTTGTACCATGTGTTAAAATTCCGCCCCTCACTTCATAATCGTTTATTTTGGAACACATTAAAAATCTTTGGTTTAACAGTAAACAACTAGTCGGATAATAAACACCCACAAAAAGTAGTTACTTGTTTAAAAACAAAAAGCATTTCAGTAATTAGTTGGATACTAGGCTAACACGACTCCGGAAAAAGGTGTAACCACAGATTTTTGAAGTTGTCAAAAGGCAAGCTTTCTTGAATCACAAACTTTGTCATCCTATCTCGCACCAAACTCGCTTTGTATTGCCAAAGCGTAGCATCATTCGCCATTGTCGTTTGGTCATTACCTGGCCCATATTTCACCGATTTGTAGTAGAGGTTTGAATGATTTCTCAAAGTAGTATTCTCCATTTCCTTAAAAAATGTCTCACATTTCTTGCATCGCGCTTTTCAAGTACCGTTCGACATTTCGCACAAGTCGTACTTACAACAAATATTTGGGTTTCTTTTTGTCGATACGACAGAAACAACCGCTGTATAACTATACGATTTCTCAACAACAACGGAAGATTGTGATTGCCCACATGATAATGTCATTGCTAATGAGAGTTGAGAGTATATATTGCATTTTTTTTGCGGTTTGAGGGTGTTTTTATAATTTTAACAAAACTTTGAGTGTTGTATCTAAACTTCAACATCTAACACATTTATAATGTCAAAATGAACCAAAGACTCCCAAAAAACACAAAAAAAAAGGCTAAAACCGACAAAAAATGACTACATGACCGTTTTAAAACAGCTAGTTTCAGAAACTGAGTACCTGGTAGGTAGTACAGGTACCCGGCGGGGACTATCCCAAATCGGTTTCAAATTGGTTTAAAACTAGTTTGACCAGAACCGGTTTGAAACCATTTCTAACAGTTGAAATATCAAACCGATTTCAAACTGGTTCCGATTTAGAAACCGTTTTTTTTGTGCATCCCTACGAAGTAACCGAAAGAATGATTCTATTATACATTAGAACAAAATATACTAGTATTTTTTTTGTAATATGTAAATTATGAAATATATTTGATTTAATGGAGATATATTTTCTTTTTCTCTCTTTTTTTGTTAGAAAAAGGAAAAGTTTTAAAAACAGGGGATTTATTTTCTTTGATTACTAGATAATACGGAATAGTATTTGTAAGAGCATAGATAGAAGGGCGGTGGTGGTCCAAAAGTAGTCAACGGGTATCGGGTCAATACAGTAACTCCATTGTATGTAAAAGTTTACTAAAAAGAAAGCAATAAATAGCACTAACACGTTCAGGTAACATATGATCCAATGAAACTACCTATTTTACAAGTTCTTTTCACAAATTTACTCGATAGCTATACACGTATACACAGAAGGTCGAAACTTTAATATAATTATATGTTTGTTTACAAGTATACCAAGTACATGAATAACGTACATATGAAACATAAAATATGGAAAAATGTAGTGAGATATATATCTTTGTACATCAAGATAAATCATTGTATTTTTCGAGTCATTTCATACCATTTTGAGTTATATGTGTCACTACAATGCATACAATCGTTAAACATAATATACAAGCATATGTTAGTATCAGTTTAGTATCAACAAAATGTATCATGTGTATTAATCATATCAAACTATATATATGATCATATGAGAAGTTTTCTTTTACCTCAATAGTCGACACACAAATGGTCAAAAAATACAAAACGCTTAAGTTACTCCTTTTTACTCACATTTTGTCCCCAAAATAACAAAAACCCAACAGAAGTACTATTGAATTTTGTTTCTCTAGTGTTATGTTTGTTAGTATATGAGGTTGGGAGAAAATGAGAGGTCATAGTTCTCATCTTTCATTCAAAGCTCGAAAGTGGTCCAAATTGACCATCATAATTGACAATTGAGATGAGGTTTGAGTGTACTTGAAATAAAACTTTAAGAGATTATAGTTTCCAGACTTGTTGATTACTGAACCTGAAAGGTATCTATAACAAATCTGATAAAAAATAAACTTCTGTATCAGTAAAAATCATACTACTACTTAATAAATAATTTTGATAGATGAAATAATTGTTTATTCAAGTTTTATTTTTGGAATTTTACATGTTCCTTAAAGCTATATACATTGTGTGATATTACTACAAATTTTTGACAAATGAAGTAAAAAAATATATATATATTACTTTAAGATTGTTGAATTGATTTGTTTTTCTTAGAAATCAACCACTTATGGGGAGCACGATGAGGGGCTTTTATATCTTTTGGAACGATATATTTCACGCGGTCAATTTATAGAAAAACATAAGTATGTCAACATCAAAGGTAATTTATGTTAACATCAAAGGTAATTTATGTTGGTAACAGATCATCAATAATGATTCAATAGGCAAAACAACCATCAGAATCACAATCAAACTGACCACAAATTCCTATCAAAACATACGAACGGGAATTCTTTCTTACCATGATTTCAATTTCTTCAATTTAGTAAGATGCTAATTATAGAACCTAATGTTTGACACAATTTGGTAGATGGTCTAAATCCTACAATTTGTTGCCCATTCCACTGAAGCAAGCAATTGTACACTAATGACGTAGATTATATACAGCAAAAATCCATCTGCTCTACTTACAGCTACTGGTATTCATTCAGCATGATTGCAATTGAGTATTTCAACCAGTTTTGCTTTAAGATGGTCAAAATACCTCAATTCAGAGTCATCAATCAGCAAAAGAGAACCCCGCTTTACACTAAACCATAATATAATCAAGAAGACTACCCCAGAGCATCCAAAAGCATGAAATCTGTCAATTTTGAGATGCTTCGGTGATCTTAGTTGGGGTTCTTCTTGCTTTTCTTGAGTATCGTTGACATAGTACCAATGAAGTCACGGCCGGGATGATTGCCACCCATGAGCTTATCTAAAGCCTCGGCAGCAGCATCTTTTTCTGCTTGTTTCTTGTTTTGACAAGGGTGACCCATAAATTGCATGCCATTGAACTCACAAATGGACCTGAACTGGTTGTTTGATAATTGTGTGGTTCGGTAGTTTGGGGGGGCCAAACCCGCCCGAGTAAGTAATGTTTGGAGTTGACCTTTGGAATTGTCACCACCTGGTCCACTTTCTGTCCTGGAAACTACTGGTGGTGGTGGTACTGATGCAATATAAGGTTTTGAATTATTATATAGTACCTGGCGGTTGAATACAAAAGAACCACTACATTTATCTACAGGAATCAGCAAGCGCACGGCAGATATAAGATCATGATGGGTGTGTAGGTCCATTCTGGGATTCAGTAGCTGATGCATAAAAGTAAAAATGGTTAAACAACAAAAGAATAAAACAATAATAAAGATAATAAACGGAGAAACTTGTCGTTGGAAACACACTTTACACTGAAATAAGTCATCAAGCTCTCGTCTTAAAGTTTGATACATTTCTGCGACTGCAGGCTCCATAAAGAACTCCAAGTATCCCCCTAACATTTTCAAGTGGCCATCCTGTTTTATACAAGAAGAATTAGGTACAGTAGATGACTGAGTCAGACAAAGCATAAATCTCAAGAACGAATAGGAGAGATAGAGGCGGTAAGATGAGCGGGTCAAAACTGGTCATTTTTAGTGTGGGTCTGGTTGACCAATAAAATGAGTTAGGTGCTTGAATTCACTAAAAAAGATATAGAGGAACTTTTTAGCGGCTGACATGTTCCCCTTTTAGCTAATTCTTTTGACTTGACCAATTTAAGATAAAACAACCCTAATCGACATGCTCGAAAATATACGAATTGAAAATGCCACATCAAAAGGAAGAGATTGACTCACCATATCCCCTTTCAAAATGCTTCCACCAAATAATAGCAGCACTGAATCAGACACTGCTGTTGAATCTCTAAGAAAAATGGAGTTCACTTTGATCTTTTCATTAAAGACCAACCATGGGTATGGAATTTTGGAATCACGTGCATTAACCGAGTTCTACAATAGAAACAAGAAGACATGTAACATAAATCATACGGAGTATCAAATCACACATCAGTCCAAATGTTTTATAGCACTCAGATAACAAAATTTAACACCTTTAAATCGGAAAAAATTAATTAACAGATGAACTTACAGAGTGTAGATGCACTTGACCGTCCTCCATAGTTTTCAGCGAAAATGACTTTTCATTGTGCTGGAAGTATGATTTTACTATAAGATGATAAACACACAAAGGAAATTCAATTAACGTAAGTAGATTAAGAAAACTTACCACGACAGAGCAAATTCCTGGATATAAGCCATAGCAGATAACTGCTCGAAGGAGATTTTCATCATAACTCCAAGTGTTGTAATTGATTATATTGCTGTCAATAAGACCAGTATCTTTTAGCAACGACTGAAATTCCGTACGTAGGGAATCAATTGCTTTCATCGACTGAGCAGAAAGAAAATTTTTCCAACAATATTCGTATCCAGTGAGTTCATATTCAGCTACTTTCCAACCCTCATACGCCCTCACAAGGGCAAGATGGTCACTGTAATCGCGGGAAAATTGTGCTTTGGCTGCCTCTGCCAGCTGTAATATAATAAGAATCACATCTATGAATTAGCCATCAATTTACTTTCCACGAAATTATATCCAAATTTTCTTCTTACATCCTTCTTGTCTATAGGTGCCAAAAAAGGATCTCTGACACTAAGACCAGCAGCAATTGTGAGAATAGGGTCTAGGCAATTAAGAATTGCCCCGAGTATAAGCATCTTTCCAAGTTTGGGCTCCACAGGAAGCATTGTCAGAAAGCGACCTGTCAAGGGCTCAGATACAAAATAAATTTACCAAAGACTAGAACGCCCCGGTTAAACATAATGAAGCATACAAAAATCAGCATACCCAACACAGTCAGATTTTCACTCTCGTCTAAAGCACCAATAATCTTGAGATACTCGATGGCGTTTTGAACCTGCAAACACCAATATCAAATAGTTACTTATGATGTACGTCTTAATATATAGAATATATGCTGGGTATGAGGTCGAGGATTACCGCTAATAACTCCGGGGACTGTAAAGCCTTGGATAAGAATTCGGAAATACTTCCTAGTTTTAAACTTTTGATTTGAAGACAGAGTGATTGGAGAGGAGTCCTTAGTATTTCTGGCAATTGATAATCTGCAAAAGCATCATAGACAGATCTAGGATACAGATGGTAACACTCTCCTGGCTGAACACGACCCGCTCGTCCTCGTCTCTGTATAACCAGGAGAGAATGAGAAATCAATTTACTTGCATTTATCACTTATCTGTTCAAAGAAGCAACACATATAGCCCGAGTGCTGAATCACAGAAATCTCAGGTATTTGTAATACTAATACGGTTAAAATGGGACAGGGTTGAGTTGGGTTGGGTTGATCCACAAAAACTTTTTTGTCCATCTTTTCAATTTAATTGATTAATGTGTGCTATGATTACAACAACCACAACCACCCACACACACACACACACACACACACGCACAAAGGAAAAAAGAAGAAAAAAAAACAACCTTTATAACAAAAATATTCTATAGTAATTGAATAAAAAAGATTTACGAAGTTGTATGCATTCATAGAAATACTTCCTGCTACTTCCAGCCTGTTTCACCCTTCCCTTTTAGCTACTTTTTCATTTGACTCGTTTATAATGAAATAGAGCCCAAATCAACCCATTCGTAAGTAGATGGGTCAAAATTACCACTCCTACTATTAGTCTTATCCAAAGAAACTTACTTGTTTAGCAGAAACCTTTGATATCCAAGAAGGAAGCAGACAAGGAGTATTGTTAAGAGCATCGTATGATGTCTCTTTGGCTTTTCCACAGTCGATAACAAAAACCACATCATCTATTGTGATACTCGTTTCAGCCATATTTGTAGCCAAAACTATCTTCCTCACCCCACCATCTGGCTTTTCAAATATTAACCTCTGGAATGCACAGTTAAAAGTGCAAGGTCGAATTAATAGTTGATAAAAAGTGCAACACTAACATGAAGTCATAAACAACTATAATAAAACAGACGGGCCTACCTGCTCTGAGCTGGCCATAGAACCATGGCATGTGAGCAACAAAACTCGACCTGTATCTCCCAGGAGATAATGTGCTTGTAGTTTGTCCTTGAGAGAACTTATGTCATCCCACCCGGTCATAAATACTAAAACAGCACCAGGCTTTTCATTCTGACAAATACTGCATAGTAAGAATTCTATGAGGTTAAAATTCATGCAATCAGGATTCCAACAGGACATCGAATCCCGTGTCTGTTGACTGTAGTCCTTGAAGTCAGCAGTTCCAAGTGCCTCCTATTTGCATATTCACAATATAGAGCATCACACACACGTACATGAACAAAACGGTTTCGAATAAAGTCGGTTACCTCAACAGCTGAGGCAATTTGACTTCTCCTCTTTCTAATGAACTGCTTATTTGATTTCCATGCTCTATCCTGACCATAATCATCAATTTGATTTTCTGCCGTCAATCTGTATCCAGTTCTTTCCAGAACATCTTCAAGAAAATAGGAATGCACGGGGTGCGTAAAACCCTGCAATAATTCAAGCACATATATCCATGAGTACCTGACGGTAAATATGCAGATGGAAAGATGTGGGCAGGTGGAAATGTCAATCCATGAACTTATAAATGGGTCGATCCAAGTTAAATTTTATCTCTACCAGGCCACACAGGATAAAAAACAAATAGCTAAACAAAAGGGGGTCAAATGGACCAAACAATTCAAAATTCACACAGGTGTATTTTTATTGCATTAGAGCAGCTAAATCATTTTATTAAAAAAAAAATAGATTACTCTTAAAATAACATAACTTTTGTAATCATATTTGACACACTAATTATTTACAAAGATATAATACTTGTGGAAAGAAGTGGTTCAAGTCAACCCAACACAATAAAAAGCGAACACCATTTAACAACCCGCCCATTTTGCCACCTCTAATAGAAACCATATATTACCGGAATCTGGACCACTGGAACACCACCAAAGTAGGACGAAAAGAGATCTGCATCCAGGGTGGCACTCATCAAAATGACCCTTAGTTCTGGGCGGCGAGGAAGTAGTTCTTTCAGAACAATAAGCAGAAAATCTGACAAAAAAACAAGAGTTTTATGAATGCATTTCGATTGAACAAATATGAAGGCGTATTAACATCAATTACCTTCATTCATGCCACGCTCATGAATCTCATCTACAATAACATGAGTAACACCCTTTAAGTTCCTATCAACCAGTAATCTTCTCAACAAAATTCCTGTGGTGCAGAATAGAAGGCGAGTATCTCTTCCTTTTATACCTTCTAAACGAACTTTATATCCAACCTTCAAGAAGGATATACAGGTTTAAGAAATACAATAAAAAGGTCTATGTACATCAAAGATCCCCAATAAAGGGGGCAAAGTGGTTTTACTAGGCAGAGTGGTAACGGGTCACAATGGTTTGGGTTATAATAGATAATTTATGGTGCAGCAAAATCGGTCACGTTGGCTTGACCTGAGACTTCTTGTCCATAAATTTTAGAGTTTTTTTATGGCTAATTAGTGTGTCAAATATGATCATAAAAATGATATTATAATATTATATATAAAAATAATCTATTGTTCTTACCGAAATGATTTAGGAGGTTTTATACATTAGAAATACACTTTAGCCGCTTTTAACCCAAAACATTTTACCCATTCCCTTTTAAGGCTATAGTCTATTTTATCCATTAGAGATAACATAGCCCAAATCAACCTATTTAGTTACCAAAGAGGTCAAAATTGCGACCTCTATTCCCGAAGATGAAGTTGTACTTACAGTTTCACCCAACTTCTCCCCTCTCTCGGTAGCAATTCTTTCAGAAACAGACATAGCAGATATGCGTCGAGGCTGAGTACAAATGATACTACATGTGGACCCACGAATAGATTCAATCTCTGATTCTAAAATAAACTGGGGAATCTGTGTTGTCTTCCCGCAACCAGTTTCACCTGAGATGATAACAACCTATAGAAGTGTGTTATTTAAATATGTATCAAGAATGTCTATAAAGATAAACACTAATGGAATTTTTTAAAACTGCTAAGCCAACATCAACATACTTCCATTTATATCAGCTATCCTTGCATACTACCTTCACTTTAAAAAAAGAAAAGAAGTACATTATACTGAAAAACTGCACATCAGGAAGCCTTAACCTTGCAATGAAGCTGGAGTTGGAAACTCAAAACACAACTTTAGAGATGAAAAAGCACACATTAAAACCAACAGATAAGATTCGTAATCAAAAACATCAAACTAATCATGATCAAAAGCAACAAAAGTTATTAAAAAAAATAAGCATTTCACATGATGAAGAGAAAAACCCGACCAACTATAACAAAAATCTCATACCTGATTTTGTGAAATGGCATCCAGTATTGCATCTTTCTCTTTGTAAGCAGGGAGGCTTTTCCGAAACTGTAGCATCCTAAACCCATCTGAAGATTCCTATAACAAATGGAAATTTTTCATAATGGCATTCGTACTTCTCTGCATACTTAATGCTTTAGATTCACAAAATAAACTTCAGCTAGGTAAAACTATGGTGTTTCTGATATGTTATAGGTTAACAACAAAAACTGATAAACAAAGTATAAGGTGATCTTTAATCGATCGAAGTATTGAACCTGCCATGCTTGTTGCTCAGTACGCATTTGCACACTCCTTAGCCAAAGGACTTTCTCCATTGCCACATGGCTTTGTAGAAGCGGTTCTGGTTGGTCAAAAAGTCCTTCCTCATTAATTATGCTGCCGTTGCTACTGGTTCTTGAAAAGAAATTATCTCGAGAACCTTTCATACTCCTAGCCTTGAAAGCAAGGTATTCCTTGAGATGATCATCAACTCTCTTTTGCAACCCCAAAGGCAAGGACACCTGTTAATTCTTGAAACTTTACGATGCATATAAGCATAAATATGATAATGATGAAGAATTTGCAAGCTTGATTTGATAAAGTTACCTCCCTCTGGGGCCGTTTATCATCTAGATCAAAACGATAGTTTGGCAATGGAACCTTGCTAACAACAAGCACTTTGGCATACAGATGGCTGCCAAAAATCACAGCTATACAATTATTATGTCAACACCAGATAAAATGTATACCAACTCTTAAGATGATAATAATAATAATGATAATAATACCTATGCAAACCCATTGTAGTTGCCAGGGCTGCTATTTGTTCATAATCACGTCTGTCCTTTTTTTCCCTTGAAACCAGCTCTTGTTTATCCTGGTTGTGCTGGAGTGTCATTAGCCTCGACTTCCAAGAATCTATATCAGATGTGGAAGCACCCTGGAAATACAATAAGAATAAGAATATTATACATAACAGCAAAAAAAAATACAGCCATATCTAGAATATGCAAGCCCATCAATAACCCATGTGTGCAAAGAAGCTACAAAATACTAACAAGAAGACTTCAACAAGCACATGAGTCATACAACTAAGCAATGATCTCGCAAGAATTTGATTTTTCGCATAGACATACGAACAATGATCTTATAAACCAATATTGAGCACCATACATAGCATAGGCCAGTCTGTGCATTTTTTGAATTCCTACTTTTATTTGGGCTGGTTAACAAAGCAAACTAATAGTCCATATTCACAATTCTTAGAAAGAATAAGACCATATCTGCAATGGGAAATCTATAATGAGAGCTTCCTGATTCGAATACGTAATATCAAATGCTCAGTTATATATCGATATCTGGATACTTGTATTTAGGATTTAATATAAATTTCTTTCATCGATGTTATCTAACTAGATGAGAAGTCCATGGAACAACTCAACTACGTTATACACTTAAATCAGCATTGTCAATATCATATGATTAATTGTACGAGCCATACAAGGCATTAAGATCAAGATCCAAGTGAAATGCCTACGCATAACCAGATTGTAGTTAATGATTCCTTAAAGTGACTATATCCGTATTTTACTCTAGATTTATTGGTCAACTTGTGTTTGTTATGAGTTTTTAATATGTGCAACTGCGCGTTATGGTTCTAGATTTCATAGGCGTTATCCTCTCCTCTTTTATCTTCCCTTCTCGAATCCAACAAAGGTTTCATATCACTTTTGCATCCTATTTTATCATCAAGGGTAAATGGCACAAAAAAGTACCAAACTTTCTCAAATTTCCGTTTTTCGAAAAATAACTTTTACCGGAAAAAACGGATGTTTTTTATCAAATAGAACTTTTAAGGTACTTAAGTTTTTTTCTTATGTTAATAAAGAGATCTTTTTGTGCCGCGATGCTTCGGAAGTTACAAACAAAAAATTCCCTTTTTGATGGTAAAAAACATAAAAATGTTACTGTCCAAAACAAAATTATTTTTTATGTCTTGATGCTTCAAATGGTACAAAAAAAAAAGTCCCTTCTTACTGCGAAAAAAATTTGGATACCTTAAATTTATAAAAAAATATTGAGTACCTGTAAGAGAAAATCATGTAATGTTGGGTAACTCTTTGTGCCAGTTAACTAACCTTAAACGAATGTAACACAAGTCACCAGAAGCTCTACATTTCTAATGGTATTCAACTTTAAGTTAACTGTAACATCCATTTCACCTACTTCACAAGTAATTTATATAACCTGAATGTTTCTTGCAGTATTTCAACAACGCAACTAAATAACTTTACGAAAATAACTGAATTTCAAATATACTACCACATTTACAAAAATGCAGTAAGATAACACTTACGGCATGAAAAGCAAACGCGAATTCGCCTGCCGAAACGCCATTGACCTGTAAATTATTCATTTGGTGCTGTTTTTGAGGATTCAAGTAAGAATTAGGGTTTGCTAAGCTATTATTATTAACGTTATTATTAACAACAGAGTAATTATTGTTGTTGATGTTGTCAACAGTAGTAGTAGGGGAAGTATCGGTGGGGAAGGCAGATGAAGTAACGACAGAGCGAATGCGGTTATGCGGCGGCACGTAGACGGAGCCGTACGACGGCGTCGGACGCGGTAAGTCTTTCATCACCGTTGGCAGGTTGCGATGATGAGGTTTTATCAGTAAGGGCTTTAGGGCACGAAAAGTGGTGGTGTATTATATATACACGACTTCTAATTATTAACCGTATCGGAGTAACGGTGGATGGTCGGTAGAACAGCGATAGTGAAGGTGGAATTACGGTTGATTGTAGCGACTGAAATAATCGAGGGTTTTGGTTTGTACTAAAAAATACAAACTTCCGAGTGAAAAATAAAATATATCATCAATCATCAATAATAATCAATATCATCAATCAATAATCAATAATATCGATAATAATAATAACTTTCACTTTAAAAAATCACACAATTTTAAAAAATTCTAATTATAAAAAAGTTAATAATAATATAAATTTTATAATAAAAAACAATCTAATCACAGAAAAATAACTGAGGTAATCTAAAGACAAACAAGTTTTGATTTATTATTTTTATAAACTTATGTATACACGTCTACCTCATACTGTTACTATTCTTATGTATATTTATAGTCAAACAGTGTATACATATCGATTCCGCTCATACACATACATGTACATATATATATATATACTAGTAGTATACACGTGCATTGCGTCGACAACATTTTACATAAGAATTGGTAGTGGTCTACACTAGTTGCTATCGGGAATAATGTTACGTTAAACTTGATGTAATTTAAAAACAACTGAAAAATATATGTACTTTTATAAAATGAAGTTTACAATCACATACAGATATATTTATTGCATAGCGCAAAACTACATGTAAAACAACATTTGAGGTATAAACTCCATGTTATTTGAATTTTTTGACAGGCTCAACCAACACTTTTGTAGTGGAGCGCGATATTCTTGTAAAGAGTACCACGTATAGTTGCCCATGCGAAAATACCGATTTCGGAAGATACACACCAATGCTTAGAATCGTTTGACCTTGAGCTTTATTGGTTGTCATTGCAAAACTAAGTCGAACGCTCTTCAATTTGAACGGACACATGTCCTCTTCAGATGGACACATAGGTATCCTTGACAAAATTACTCTTTTTCCAGCGTGCTGACCAACAACTATCTCCGCAACAATGGCGGTCAGTTGAAAACTTTTGCACATCAATCTTGTGCCATTGCACAATCCATCTGATGGATCGATATTCTCTAATAGTATAATGGGGCATCCAATCTTCATTCGGAGACAATGAGGGGGTAAACTACTAACGTTCAACGAGTTCAATAGTTCTGGTGGGTAGAAACCGTTCTTATCGTCTACTGCTTCATCAAAGCTATAGTAAATTCCTTCCTCTCCGTGAATTCTGTCAATCAACTTCTCATTAATCGTATCAACACTTTCATTCTTTGTTGATAATATCGCCTTAGAAGTTATATAGTCCGAAGATCCTTCGTTTTACAACGAATGAAAGATTGCATCAATCAAAGCATCTTTTGATTTGACTTTTTCAGTGTACGGGATAACCATGTCATCGGGTATGCGAATAAAGCTATCTTCAATCGATTCTTCTTTCTGTCACCAACTCGCAATAGAATTCAGAAAACCATGGATCTATTTGCGCTCTCGTATTTATACTTAAACTCATCTTTCTAATCACGGTTCGTAGAGGCGACATTCGTATGTTGGAGTCAACAATCCGAGCGCGTGTTCCCCGTCTCACGCCCGGTAGAACATGTCTGAGGTCTCCTCCCAATATCATTATCTTTCCACCGAAAGGGAGTCTAACACCAATTATGTCTTGTATCGTTCAATCTACCGCTTCCACTGCCTGTCTTTTAGCCATTGATGCTTCATCCCATATTATTAATCTCATTGATCGAAGTAGTTGAGCAAGGCCGCTTTGTTTGTTGATGTTACAAAGAGAGTTATTCTGAAGAACAATGGGAATCTTAAATAGTGAGTAAGTCGTTCAGCCTCCTGGCATATTATTAGTAGCAACACATGACGAAGTAGTAGTGAGTGCAATATGGCCACAGGAATGGACCTCAGCAAGCAAAACTTTGTATGAAAGTATTTTTTCGGTTCCCCCGAGAGCATCTATGAAGAATACGCTCAGAAAATTATCATTCACGTGCCTCATGATTTCATCATACCCAAACTTTTGATCAGGATTGAGAGAATCTCGAGCACGTAGGTCTTCAACTTGAACGGGTATGGATTATTCCTCTTGTACCTCCCTATAAACTCAGGATTATAAATTGTTATTTGTAGTTACCTTGAGAAAATCAAAATCATCGAGAATCTTACCCATAGATTGAAGAAAAAGGGAGATGTCATTCAGTAGCATATTTTTAACTTGCTCAACACTTTCGCAATGACGTCTCAGAGAGTGGATCGTAATGATCATCCCACAACTTTCGAACATCTTCGGGCTCACATAATATCAATATCGTCGCAAATAGAAATATTAGAGCAGTCGGTAACTGGAAAGCAGAGGCATCCGTTAGACACTCTGATATGTTATCTTCCTTTTCAAGTAAACCTCTCTCAATAGCCGCTTTTTGGAATGTCGAGTATAATACACCATTGACCGTGTAAAGGTCTTCAAAGCATGTAGGCCTTTTAACATGACATAAGCGCTCACGTAGGTAGTAACTCTCTCCTTCAAATGGGTTTGCAGAAACCAATCACGCCCTTATCGGCGGACCTCTTCTAAGATGTCATCGACATTTGCTAGCATCCCATGTGAACTTCTTTGGAAAGTCTTTGTACGAACATTCCATCGCAAGGCTATTCACTATATTCATCTCGAAAAATACAGTCAACATTGATCTTTTATCCCTCTTTCTCAACTATATCAATCATTATATCATCATCGTTGAATCTAACCAACTGCTGATCCGGGAGATGAAGATGCAGCGTCATGACATGACGGTGGATTTGGGAAAGCGGAAAACTATAAATCCGCCACATTGCCTCGAGGTAGAGACATAACGAGCATCTTGAAATCTTTTGATCTCGTTAACAACCACATCTTCACCATTCGGATCGATATGGACAGCTTGTTTGTCATGACCTTTGTAAACGTACTTGAAGACATACTTGATGAATTTTATGCTTGAATAAATCTCGAAATTCATGTGACAGTTGTACATCATCGGCAACTTCGGGTTATAGGGGACTACCCATTTTTTATGAATGGTTTTTCCTCGTATTTTCAATTGCATTCCATTATCTCTCATTTGATACATCGGATATGCGTGATCTCCTTATATTGTGCTTTCACTGAATTGCCTAGGATATCTCTAACGACATTGTTTTGAATTGCCTTGCATACAGGAACTTGTCTTACCTAAATTACCACAAGGTCTGTGAATCATGTGCTTGACAACCACGTCATGCAGTTTCCGATATTTTATCCGATCCGAGATTTCAGCGCACACAACCCTGTCATAATGGTCTGGAGTAGTTATATTGAGTTCCAAATTCATTATCTAAAGGAAATGTGCATGAAGTAGACCAAGTGTTGAGACTAGATGACATGAGATGTGTCACGATCTTGCCAAGTATATCCCTCTTGAATAGTTGTTAATTAAGATCCTCTAATTTAATGTGAAATGCTCTTGCAACAACCCCGACTGATCTTGTGGTGTTTGGTTAGATAATATAAAGTCTGTAATCTCATGCCAATTTGGATTGCACGTCATAGTGAGGAATATATCAGGCTTTTCGTTTTCTTGAACTAAAGTCATAACATCTAGAAATCTCCACCGCAAGTCACGTGGACCTCCAAAAGATAAGTTAAATCAATTTGTAAGTTATATTTACATTTCTCTTTATATCTATTACTAAAGTTAAAGATAATTTGATATATGATGTTAGGTCGGCTACATGGGTTGAGTTTGATATTTGTTTATGGGTAATTGTTCCGTTATGCGCTAAACTATAACTTTTTATAAGCCTAACTTTAAAAAATTCTATGGTATGAGGTAAATTTTCAAAACATCTCTATTGTATGTTGACTTGCTTTTGTTGGCCTTTACAAAAAAAAAAGAAAAAAAAAAAAACTTTCCTTTTTTGGAATGACCAAAAACGTAACTATTACATACCATAGAGAGGTTTGGAAAGTTTACTTCATGCAATATTTGTATATATGTACGGGTTGGATATTGTAATCGGACTATCCGTAATTACTTATTTGTACATAATTCAAATCTGACGTTAATGGCTTATTAAAACGGTCTGTATAAAGTTATGAGATTGATAGTTAAAACATAATTACCAATAATTAGAGCAAATTAAAATGTGATAAGGATTTATCCAAATTTAATTTGGTTTTATGGAACTATTATGGTTGTTTAACATGTATCTGACCAAAAAAGCATTAAAACTTAACATACCATGAACACTCCTCGTACTAATCAACAACATTTTGTATCCTGTTATTATAGGTCAATGTAGAAACACGACGCGGTTTATTCCCGATGACGAACACATGCGAGATATTGATTCAAATTATCATTGGTACTAAGCAACTTTGTAGGAATTTGTTGACATCCCAGTTGCATCTTTTGCCCATTCTGAAATCAGTATCGTCATGAATAGGTTTGGTGATAGGTCCCGAATAGGGAATTCTTTGGTATGGGTTGGGTAGGGGTGACATGAAGTTGTTTTTGCCTAATGTTACTTAATTTCATGTTTATTTTAAAAATTATAAAGGTTCGGTGATGGGTCAAAACGGGGAATTCTTTTGTACTTTCTTGCATGGACAGTACTCTTTGTTTTCTATCTTTTTGCTGTTATTATTAATGGTCTACCATGTTTCAAAACTGATGCGCCATTTCTTTTTTTGAGCACTAACTTTCCCGTTAGTTTGAAATTTGTAGACAGTCGTACCATTTCAAAATAACATGTACAATTGGGCTGACATACAAAATTTAGTGCATAGGACAAAATAATACATGTCATTCAATAGAAAAATAGTAAACATAATAAGTAGGAGTAGATGGGTAAAAGGTAGTTGTAGTCGCAAAATATGACACTACTATTCTTCATCGTCGTCGATGATGTCATCGAGTGCACGTAGTATATTGTAAACTCGATGATGGTTTATAACCGCAATGTGGTTCCTTCTTTGTTGTTTGGCCATTGTAATATCAACGCGTAGGGATCCAAGTTCATCATCAATGTACAAACCAAATAGAGTTTCCACATCCAAAGTGTCCTGAAACGAGTACCATTATATGAATAATTAAAATTTTATCATTTATTTATGTAATATGAAGGAAAATTATTTACCTCATCATCAAAACTAACATCGATGACATCATTCCAATTCCAAGCTTGTAAGTTCGTTTCCTTAATAAATTATCTTTGAAGTCTACTTTCTGTAGGAACATGAACATGAACTGGGTCAGTAGAGGCATGGGTAACAGCAGAGGTAGGAGTAACACGGGGGTAAGGGTAAGGGTAACACCAGGGGCAAGGGTATTGTTGGCTTCGTTTTTGGGGTCCATGGTGAATAAAATTAGTTTTTTTTTATATATATAAATGTGGTGTGTGAGAACTTGAGTAATCCATATTCTTTCTTGTTTGTGGATCTCTAATTTATATACTTCTGAGATTTTTTTTAAAAATATGGTAATGAGCTTGAGCATGGGCTATAACCATGTAGAAGAATATTATATTTTCTAACAAACTGATGTTTTATTTTTAGCATAAATTAGAGTTTTAATTAACATATTAGGAAAAGAATATCACCTTTCCTTATATTTTGGGTAAGGAAAAAATCATTTACGTTAAAAAGAAATGAAAATATTAAAATTGTTTCAGTTATAAGTTCAATTCCTATTTTTTAGTACAATCAAAATTATGCATTTAGAACGTGTTTGTATTTTTATGGATTGTCGATTCCTATCTTGTTTATAATTATAATATTATAAATACTACTATGTCATAAATTTAGAACTTGTATTCTTATCCTTTCAATATATATTTTTTAAAAAGTTTAAATATAAAACGCTTAAACCGCTAAACTCTACATAACTGCTAACTTAGAATACAACGGTAATATTTAGTACACGTTTAAATAATGACTCATAGACTTAGGTGTTAAGAACGGTCAAACTTATTAAACAATCTATTGCCTTATTCATGCACCCGTGATATCAATCCAAAAAGGTCACTGCTCCTAACTAGAAAGTACTGGGGGTCGAGCAACTGATCTAACAAGAATGGTATGAAGCTTGCAATTTTCAAATGGTATGAAATTTGTATCATCGGAAGATTCAGTGTGCATCACCGGAACATTTACTGTGCACCACCGGATTTCTGACCGTGCACCACTCGAACTTCAAAGTCTGTCTGTGCACCATCGTAACTTTAATTTTTGACTGTGCACCGCCAAAACTTTTGAATGACCCTTTTGCCCTTCGAAAATATTAAATGAGGATTTGACTATTTTGATAAATTAATTTCATCAAATCTCATCCGGCGGTTGATATGTTATCTTATTTGTTTTACGTTAAAGTTTGTTTTACGATAACCAACCCCAGTGAAGTTAATAATATAGATATTTAATTTATTTACTAAACTATACTAATAGGCACAATATGTAATTATTTAAATATCAAATTTATTTATTAAACTATATTAATTAATCATCATTTATTACTTTAAATTCAAGTTTAATCCATTTAACTATTAAACGACACTTCATTCATATTTATTATCAAACTAATCTAATATATAAAAGTATTTATTTATTTTTAAATTTAAATATTTTTGTTAAATAAAAAATTAAAGTTTCTAAATATTCTATATATTTTATGTAACGTGTCATGATTGACATTTTTTTTTCTTTTTTTTGTCAAATAGACAAATGCACCCTTTTATCTTACCAATAGTTTCATAGATACTCTATTCATCGTTACTGACTAGGATAACTCATCAAATAAAAACATTACTTGAAAGAGTGGTGAGTGGACAAGCGTTACTTTTTATATAAAAAATTATTAACTAATAGTAATTTCTTTAATTTATGTTATTTTTGTATATATACTAAATTATAAACTCGCGATAATGCAAGACGTATTTAATTTTTATAAAAGAATAAAATATATGGTCGATTATTTTATATAGTCTATAGACCTGCAATAACGCCGGACGAACTTAATTTTTATAAATGAATAAAATATTGTGACCGACTTTTGATATATGAATTTAATTTTCATTTGATCGATTTTTTATATAGTTTATAGACCCGCTATACGCCAGACGAATTTAATTTTAATAAAATGAATAAAATATTGTAAATATTTTTATATAGTTTATAGACTATTTAATTTTTATAAATGAATAGAATATTTGATATGTTTTTTTTTAATTTAAATAAATACATCAAATATCTAAGGAGTCAAAAGTGTAATTATATAAAAGAAATTAAGATCGTTAGATCGTAAAAGGTAAAAAACAATGAAGGGTTCAAATTCCTCTATCGTATCTTCTTTTAATTATAGATAAAAATAAGTGTCCGAACTCACGTGCTATAACTACATGGGAAGCCAATAAACAATTGTGACTAATGGTCATTGTATTATTTTAGATCAGAAATGTAAAACATTATAACTACGATCCATGTCCCAAATGAAATGCATTTGTTTGTGGTTGTTTAAGTGGATATGTAAATCAATCTTTGCTACAATAATATGTGAAAAGGATGTTTTTTAAGCATACGGAATGGGAAAGTATTTGTTACCATTAAACATTCACAAATGCCTTTTGAATACATTTTGTCACTCAGGAAAAATGTTTTTGATACTGTTCAGCATGCAATGATGTTTTGTGTTTTTAAAAGACAAAATTAGCAGAATAGTTTTTTTTTCAATTAAAAAATTTGATTTTTGACCATTTTTAAATCTTATTTTCATATCTACAAATACCACAATTCGAACATAATTCAAAACACATCAAAACATTCATTCTCATCTTCAAACACTTCAAAACCTTAAAAACCTTAAAAATTCAAAAACTCTATATTTCATTAAAAAAATGTCTTTCGGTTCTTTTCCGACATCAAAACAACGTTGAAACTCCTCATTTTAACTCGTAGTTATCGTAATGAAATTTTAATTCCTCAAGAAGAAGCCGAAAGTTTCAACCGGTCACATCGATAAAAATATAGTGATTGAATTGGTGCACACAAAAGGTTAATAAGCGATCATATTTAATTTATTGTCTCTAAATTTATGTAATTTGTTTAACCTACTTTTAACTATTAGGACTTTTACTTATTGAATTTCAATTATGTATTTTTTATTTTAATTAATGTATTTTTTTCATTTAATTATTTTGTTATTTGCTTCAATTTATTAAATCATTTAAATTTTTAAAAAAATATTAAAAGTCTAGAACATTATTCTCCACTTTATATTTTTCCAACAATAGTATTCTCCACTCCTTCGCTCCTTCACTCTTTCACTCTTATGTAACCATTGTATTTGGATATAATTATGGCAAATTAATTATTTGTAATAAGTCCAAAAAATATAAGTTTAACACTATCCCGTTTTGAACCCTGCAGAAGTTACTTGTTGGGATCATTACCCAACCCCCGACCTGCTCTGCCCTGCTCATTTTGCCACCTTCAATGAAAATTCACCATTGTTCTTTGCAAGAACCGCACATACGAGTTTGCACTAAAATATCTCATTCTTATGAACCAAGTGTAGTAGTGTTCTTATCTGTGTTTTCGCAGGGGCGTGGCTTGTTTGCAAGAATAACAACTGATTGCTATTAATTTGAAAGCTTTGTCCCAAATTACTCAATGACCCACTTTGTAGCGAAAGTTTATAGTTCATAATGTCTTCCCAATTGGTCATTTATTGATATACATATTTTATAGGTCATCGATAGAGAATACCTAACTTTTTGATGATTACTTATTCCAATTTGCAGGCTCTTTCTGCACTCCTCTTTCTTCCATTCTTTTCAAATCTGAAAGCCATATCCCTTCACTAGCTTCCGTCATACATAAAGAGTGGTGCTAGTTGCTTTCTCAATGTCAGGTACCAGTTCGGGTAATATTCTTAAATTTTGCATTCTGACCAATCTGTAATCAGCTAATGAGAATTTTACTCTTCCTAGAAAGATGCAGGAAGTTCAAAATGGATCGAATCAGGATATGTTTTATCCTTGACGGGTCAAATGGTAATACCTGAATGATTAGCTTTAAAGATAACTGGCCGATGTGCAAAGTGTATTTTTGTCGCGTAAAACCTATTAAATCAGTTGATTCGACAGTTTAGATTATTCTTGAAATAATATAACTTTTTTCCATCATAGTTGACATTACTCATTTGTTGGAAAGTAGAATCTTCATATGATGATACGTTTTTCACGTCCTGACTCAATCTGTTCTAACCCCTTTCTGAAATTTTCGTAAGGCAAAATGTTATTCACATTTTGACTCATTATACAATCCTTCCTCCCCATCCATCTTACCACCTTTACGAGGAATAACCACAAGAATGTGAATATAGAAGACATGCAAATATGTAAAATCTCTAAGTCGTCGAGGGTTTCTATATCAAATGTTGTTCCACTCTAAAAGCATAGAAGCGTGATATGGTAAACATATGCAGTTAGAAGATATGCTGTCACAATGGAAACTAAGTTACATGATGTAAAAAAGTTAAATACTTAGGAACAATATACAGGGCATCATGATGTGCTCAACTATCTAATAAGCTAGCTATATTAGGCTCTTTTTCTCATTTGTTAATGAATCGGGCCCGGCTCAATTCTATCAGTAATGCGATTGTTGGCTAGGTCATGATCCTACCAAGCATGCTTCAGTCAAATCATCTGATTTGTCTGAAATTCTGACATTTCAGAAATTTGAATCGAGTGGTCTTATATCGTTGAATCCTCATCTGAACTTGGATCCAACCCCAACACTGGACTTTCTCAAGAAAATTAATTTCGTGGTAGTAATTACTAAATGTAGAACCCTTTTAAGATTTTGAGACTGTCTCCTTTTTCTTCCCTTTATGCTTAATCATGAAACTTTATTTCACGTACTGCAAAATATGGGAATTGTCTTGAAAATGAATAGAAGAAATGTGCATGGTGATGAATAAATCAAAAAGGTTATAGGCGGAAAATTTTCCGAATTGGACATTATTCAGCAGGAAAACAGTGAGCTGGGAGGAAGTGTGGTAGAAGATAACTGGGTAACGAGTGATAGGCGAGAAGAGGATCTAGTGGACTCTCGAGTACAAATGGTGAACCAAAATACTGCTCATTTGGATGTTGACATGATTAAAAATCTGTAAGACCATTTACTTCATTACACAGGTTTATATCAAACGACAGCCAAATTAGTAAAATGCTTATAGACATATATCTCCAGTGAAGTTAGTAATAGATAAAATAAGTTTTGAATATTTTCGGGTAAATTGTCATCCTGTTTCGTTCTCTAATCATGTTGTTTTCTTGCCCTTTGACGAGCCTATGTGGTCAATAGACACATATGCATACTTACGCCACTACTATCTCCAAATTTTTTTTAAATTACTTCCAATAATCGTTCTTTTTTCCTTTTTTCAACAGTTCTAAAACATATCAATACAAATGTATCCAAATTGTGTGTAACTACAGAGAATTTAGTATAAGTCGACACAATTTAACCAAAAAGTCAAACTCTATGATTTGCTTCCAGTACCCGATTCTTTTGTATCAATCAAAGCTTGTTTTGAAATCACCTTCCACTTTATATGGAAATTTTCATATTTTAGGCAAGAACATAATTTGACTTTGTTTAAAAATATCAATGCGTATTCAGATAATTGACAAAGGAATGAAGTACAGAGTTTAAACACAAACTTAAAAATAAAAATAAAGACAAAAGTGAAAGGTTCTATTAATATAATACACAATAGATTTTAAAGTTATAAACGGGTCATTATATAGGACATGTATTGGCCAAAAGCTAATTTCAAAGTTAACCTGAAGACATCAAAATTCCATAAACAAAAGAAGTTGAAAATGAGGGATATTCCTGATTTCATGTGATTTATATTAAAAATGAAATAAGACAAACCGAAAAATCTTGAAAATTTAGCAAATTTCAGAATCAGAAGGCACATGAGGAATTGTGGACTAGACACTAGCCTCCCTAATTTCTCAAATTACAATTAAGACTTATGTCCTTGACGATGTGTATTCAGATGACCAGGGCCGGTCCAAGCCAATTTAAGACCCGGGGCGAAATTGTAAAAGAGAGTGACACCTCTGTAAAAATGGGCCTAGTATACTATACATTCGAAATTTGGGGTCCTTTTTGAGGTGAGGCCCGGGTTGGTCGCCCGCCCTCAGGACGGCCCTGCAGATGACCCATGAAGGTACCATTTGGCTGCTGATGTTATGGACGATAAGTAATCATTTTAGATTGAATGTATCCATTGATCAGTATTAGCATTCCTTTCTGCCCAAAATAATGAAGAAGTTCTGAAAGTCATCTTTCATCTTTGTGGTACTTTTGTGATTTGACCATACAAAGTTCAATCCTTTGAAGTCCAAATTCCCAAATCATTATTTCATCTGATAAGAAAACAGTTCCGGTGTAATCTTCTAGTTCAAATAAGAAGACAAAACCCATTATCAAATTGTGTCTACCTAAAAAACCTGAAGTATCTTGAATCCTAACTCATCGAAGTATGACTATCGAGATCTTGCTTTCAAAAAAATGAGTTTCGAGATCTTAAGTCCACACTCATGCAATGTATTTTGCTTCTTTTGCAATGTATTTCGTTTAAGGAGCGCATATGTTCCACAATGGTATTTTAATGCATACTCTTTGAATTTTTTGTAGTTCATTGAGGAAGTTCCAGAGAAAACTTAATTCCATATGACTTACAAGCTAATTCAATTTTGTGCATAAGTAGCTTAATTAACTTAAACCAGGTTTAAGAAGCATTCAATTTAAGGGAGTCTAAGCTTCAAATCCTTTTGTGTGTTGCAATCAAAATGAATTTGGTTATGTTCCATGTACTTATTTAACAGAATGTTGAGCTTGCGAGCTCACCTGGTGGCGTTTTTAATGCGGTATGTCATGCAAGAAGTGTTTTTTGTCAGGTAAACAAGCTGCATCAATGGTTTTTGAGTATATAAAATGTTATCCATTCTATTGACCTAAAGTAGCGTATGGCCCGTATGTGATGATATAACTTTATATAATAAATTTTGCAAATTGATTTGGGAATTGACTGGGGGAAGGAATGAGAGAAGGGTGAATGGAAAATCTAACAAAAATCATGCACGAAGTGAAACAACTAATTTGAACGTTTTTTAACATGACACATGTGAAAGGGTAGGGAGTGTGATAGACAATAACTAGATATCGAATGGTAGCCAAGCGCATGATGTGGAGAACCAAGTTGCAGACGAAAGTGTGGCCAAAGCAGTATGTTTTGAAAGCAAGAGTAATGTTCATTTGGATGTTGAAAGAGCGAAACTATAACACCTCTTGAATCCTTACATCAGTAGTTCAGTACATAGATCAACACAAAAAGTGTTTGAAATCAAATCATATATCAAACTACAGCAATTATAAGAAGTTTTGAGTTGGAATAGGTCTGTTTTTTCTTGGTCCGTGTTTTTGGATCTAAATTGCACCCCCATGATGATCAGGTTTTCTCTAGGTATATATATTTCACTACGTAAGTGTGAGTTTAATCTTGATCACGTCACACACAAAAGTATTTGTTGACATGTTCTTAGACCTAACCGGTCCTCTCAATTAAGACCATACTCATAAGTCATAACAAACCAATTTAGAACAGATTAGATTTTCAAAAAAGGGTCTCAGAGAACACTATATTGATCTTACCTAGCTCGTGACTACAATTATATAACTCAAATTTTTAATTTTCAAGTTATAACCTTGGATATATCTAATATCTACAACTTTGTCAAACTTGCCAGGAGCACATCCTTGAAACATTTTATACGAGTAAACTTTCAATAATTAATTGTGTAATACAAATAAATAGACATAAACCATCATCAACTTAATTCAACCAATACAACAGTAAATCGTACCCCAGACTGTCTCACTTTAAAACGGCACTAAACCTGACCCAAAGCCTCTGTACCATACAAATAGTGGCTAGTTAGCTGACTTGGTTCACTTAACGAGAGCTTACTCGCCAATTGGTTTCCTCTTCCTACCAAGAAGAGAAGATTTTTGTAATCTTGGTCCACCCATTCTCCAAGTTTTAAAAGCTGCGGTTGACGATTTAGCAGCATCATACACTTCAAAATCAAGAAATGTACAAGATTCACATCAATTATATAGCCATATTCACCATATTAAAACACTGAGGAAAAGTAAATAAATTCTCCAAATCTCACATTTTGTTTCTTCTTTTGTTAATAGCGATAAAAATTTTGGAGTCAGTGCAGATGCTGTAGTATGTGCCTTAATGAGAACTTCCTTATACCTTGTCTGAAAAGCAACCAATAGCAGAGATCCTATCGTTTTATCACCAATCCTGATCCATACAGCAAAACAAACATATAAAAAATTTCTTGCAGTGATAGTAAATCTAAGAGCATAAATTCTTGGATGATGGCAAGAACCAATACTCACAATTGCACTATCTTGCATCCTAGCTCGTAAAAATATGCGCATCGAGATCTTAAGTCAACATGTGCACCATCAGCCCCTATTTCTTCCCGAGTTCTAACATGGAAACACGATACATGATATATCACAAAACAGATCAACTAACGCAAACATGAGTATTATTTACTCACAAATCAGATACATTAAAATGCTACAAAGTATTATACATCTATGTTAATATTAGCAGAATATTGAACATACTTTTTGTTAAAACAGGGAGGAACACCAACACTTGCTGTGTGTCTCAGGTGCAGTTCTTGGGCAAGCCAAAACGGCAATTCCACCTTAGACTTCGGTTCTACCTGATTTAACAAAATGTGACCATAAAATGATAAAATTATATCTACTAATTAGCCTATTTTAAAAATGAAAGTTGAATAGTTTACCGTGTTTGATTCATTGGATTCAAACAAACCAGCTCCATTTACAGCCTCTAGGAATACTGCTGGAACAAGCTATGAAAAAAAATGGCATATCATATCATACATAAAGTCATTTTCAAAAAGTTACTTAAAAACAAAATTAATGAAAATAAATAAGTTCCCAACCTCTTCATCTGCAAGAATATCATTGATATCATAATATTGTGCCATAATCAAAGAAACAGCCAGATCAAACTGCACAACAACTTTATTACTCAGTTACATGGTAACGGTAACAAGATTATTTAACCTTTAACTAAACCACTTGATTTGATAAATTCAATAAGTCTGTAAACTGTACAAATAAGCTTAGACTTCCCACAATGGGTAAATCTATTAAAAAGGTTTCTTTTATGACAATACATATCAATTTATCAAACTTGCTTTAAAAAAAACCCATCTTCTCCAATGGACAAAGTCTTTCAAAATCTTTTGTATAAAAAAAATTACACTCACATTAAACCAATTGAGTCATTGACTAAAAGCTCAATTTTGGCAAAGCTTTTCTCAAACAAAGCAATTGACTCCAATGGAAAATGCTTTTCAAAGATTTCTTTTGTCCAAAAAAACTCCCCATTGGAGATGCCCTTAGTCAAACAGCGCTAAATATACATGATAAAATAACAATTGATTTCAGCTATTTGATTATCAAATTTAGGCAAAGGTTTTCAATATACTTAATTTCTTATATACTCAATAGACAGTAGAAAATCATAAGAATTCACTAATTTCATAATTTTAATGAAAGATGAAATGGACGCTGAAGAAATGACGATACGAAACCCTAGTCCTAAATTAGTTCAATTGGAGCTATAAATTTGGAGTAAATCATACCTTTAGAGCTTTTCCAGATCTTGGGTTGCTAGAACAGCAATTGTCTACCGATTTATTTGCGAATAACGGGCAAAGACTTGAGTTTGGGAGTGTTAGGGCTTTTTAGATATTTTTCTTATTTAAAATTTTAGTTGGTTCTGAAATCGCGGTTCAATTAAAATACAAAAAGAAATCAATATATAGATGAGTTTAATTATTGATTATTGGGCTTCATGTATGGGTTCGACTGATGGGTCTATTTTTCGTAGAAATTGCCCATGTATTTGTCATTTTAGCCCCAAAGAAATCATCTATTTATTATTGTTATTTTAATTGATTTAATTTAATAATTTAATGCCACTTACTTTTTTATATAAATAAATTTAAAAAATGGAAGGAGAATGAATAATAAGAATGTCACCATCCTTAAAAAAATATAATAGTATCATAAATAAATAACATTAAAATGATTGGATAATAGTTAAACCAGTTACGAACTCGTATCATCATTATTATTATTATTATCATTATCATTATCATTATCATTATCATAAGTCATAACACCCTCCAAGAACATTCTTTAATTATTTTTTAAAGGATAAAAAGTAATAGAATTGGAATAAAATAAACACAGAAACTTGCCGACTTCTGTTTGGATTAATTCGAATAATAATATATAAATGCCATTAGTTTATGGTATCTATTATCTACTTATCTAGAATGTTAATTAATCTGTATGTGAGCCATTTATTTTTCATGTCCGTTAGTTTTGTGGTGCTGTGGGTTTTCGGGGTTTTTAATATTGAATGATTGCGGGCATCTTAAAAAAACTTCAACATCAACATTTCATCATGTTTCTGATATAATAGCAAACCGACGTTTCCTTCGGAAATGAGATTAATTATTACTAAAAAAAGTTTTGAGAGAATGGAAGAAACCTAATCGTATATATAAAATTAGACTTTAAATCCGTATATATATATATCATGTTAAATTTGTATTTGAATTTTATAAGTATGCACATAATATGTATGATAAAATTGCATCGTTTTATATAAGTTAAAAAAGATATGCAATGAAAATGAAAATTAGAATTATTTTAGATAGGCTTTATATAAATTATAAAGCATATAGTTGGTGTCATATTAATGTTAGTCTTTGTATACTAATTTGAATGGGTAGAGAGTAGTAACCGATAACATTTAAGATAAGTCATAGAACATGAAATTATAAAGGAATCTAATTATACATAACGAAATCAAAAGTATAAAGGGAAAAAATAGAAGGTAGCAATCATAAAAGTGAAGTTGTAATATTGAGTAGTAATTATATTCTTTTGTAAGACTTCTTTGTAGACCAGATTTGTCTGGTGGTCATCCGTATCACAAAAGAGAACATTCAACCCCTATTGAATTTAACACGTGAGACAGCAACATACAGTTGTTCTTGAGAGAAAACTGGTTGATGTAAATACAATCTTATTGTTTGTAACAATTGTTCCTGGTATTTGTTTATCGTTATCGCGAAACATAAGACCAAAGAATGTTGTCTTACATTAAATTTGAAAGATATTTTTTTTATCAGACAACGTTAATAGCATTATTGGAGTATAAGTTACGTCCTCGATGTGATTCTCTTAAATGATATTCACTTCAATAACATGTTCACCAAACATTTTAAGTTGTAATCTTGTTCTGTTCCATAAGCTGTTAGACTGATCAATGTTCCAAAGTAACATTACCAGCACACATTTTTTGAGTCTGAGCCTTTGGTTTTGTATTCCGGATGGTTTCAGTCCATTCAATATCTCGAGAAAATATAAAGATTGTTCATTACTATTTCACAAATAGTATTTGAAATGAAATATCTTTTTATTGTTTGTTGTTTAACAAATCAACCTCCTCATTTGTTGGTTCCAGGATTATTTTTCTTCAAAGTAACTAGTCTTATTTATATGGTCGTTTATTGAAGGGTATATACACAAAATGATAACATCCATATGATCACCCTTTGAGTTTATTAGAACGTCTTAGGGGAATTCAACTTCAGTTTCTCCATCATTCGATTCACCTATAGTTCCTACTCCGATTTCCAGAATCCAATCCACAAATCTCTTTGGTTCAACGTCTTCTTCGTTAGCAGCATTGACTTTAAGCCACATATTAATGTTAAGTTTAAAACAATATAATGGTCTCATATATGTGAGTGATTGATCGGGCATATACAATATCGTGTCTTGATCCTTTATGAACGATTAGTAGTAATTGTTGAAAGTCACTTCCGTATACATTTGCCTTGTCTCCAAAGGATTTTTGCCACTACAAAATATGTCTCTCAAAGTCCTATCAAAAGCTTTGAAATAATGATTATGCGTCATCGGGACTTCATCCTTCTCTTCTTTAGCAAACGCACTAAGTCGTTGTTTGGAGTAATGGAGCAAAAACAATCTTCATGGAATTTATCGGGATTTTGAAGCTTTATTATTTGTTTTAATTAGTCATTCAGTTTTTACTTTGTTGGTTAACTGTTAATTAATAATGCTTAGCAAACTAAGAAATTGCATTGATTTCACAACTTTTTATCCAATGTTGTTCTTTTATATTTTGTAACATGTCTAATATAGTTATATTCAATTAAAGTTATTTATACTTTTATATAGTTAATGTTGACTTTCTTTCAATTAATGTAAATAAATACAATAAGTCACTTGGTATGACATAAAACTCTATTTTTTAATTAGTTTATCTATAGTTTATTTATACAGGATAACTGGTCACCACTTTTTTTTGTACATAATTGCAAATCAATACTTAATATAAACATTGTTATTAGCTTATTGACGATGGAACCTTTATAATATAACAAAATAAAATGTATTAAAATGTTGGAAAAGTATAATAATATTATGTTAACAGTAAATGACTCGTGTGTATACAAGTTTTTAAAAATAGATATAAATGTTTACAACTTCATCTGATTGTTTTCATATTAAAAATAGATTCACAAGAAATAACTTTATAATAAAAATAATATATTATGTATATTTTTCTAAAATGTGTAGATAGATAACATTATAAAAAAATGAACTTAAGAACTTACAAATTTGTATAGTATATAAAAATAAAGTATCTAACTAATTATTAGGTATAATCTGAATCTAATCAAAACATTTCGGTTATTGCATCAACAAAAATCAAATTTGCAATTTCACATTAGATTCAATTATTTCAGTTCGATTTTTTTGTTACTTCGGTTACGATTCGATTTTTGTGTTAAGCATAAAAAATTTAACGTAACTTTTATTGATATAAGTACTTCTTTATGTTTCTGGATGTATACAAATACATGAAATAGATTTTTATAATTTTTGATAACGATTTAATATTTTCATTAAGAGTTATATAATTAAAAAAAATTGGGACTGTAACTTTGAATCCAGCAAAATAAAAGGATTTAGTTGAAAAAAAATTTTATTTAAATAACGATGACATCAAATCCTTCATTTTATTCAATCTAACAAAATTAAAAATTTATTGGCCAAATAAATATTTGATGATATTATCGTTCGCTTCTCATATTATATTTAAGACTATTTAAAATTATTATTATTAAAATTATTTAAGATTATTATTATTATTATTATTATTATTATTATTATTATTATTATTATATATCATTCTATTCTGTAATTAGTATTATACCTCGTACTATTTTGCCAAACACAACGAAAATCGAAGTCATCAAGTACGTGGCCAATTATTATATAAAGGATATATTAATTAAAGTAAGGTTTTATATTTAAAAGAGATTTTTAAGTAAATTATTATTTTATTGGTTAATTGAATTTGTGATGATATCATATTTTCTTTAGTTTTAATTAATTAAAAATTTTTAAGTAATTTTATTAGTCAATTAAATTTTGATGATATCATCAATTACTTTTTATATTATATTGAAATAGATTACTTATCAGCTAAATTTAATAATTAATTAATTAAAAATTTTAGAAATTTGACAAGTAAAATTTACTTACGTGTCAAATAATTGCATTATTTACGAGTTAAATTATTGACAAAGAATGCAATATATCTTACAGCATGCGTTCGTTAAGCACTTTTATACTAAAATTTAAGACTGACACAATAACTTAATAATTAAGTTGTGATTTACCTCTAACACTATAATTGATTTACACTTCAAATAATGATTTAGTTTGATTTGATATCACAATAAGAACTCTCAAATTTAAACATTGTATTCTACCAAATCACCCTATTATCTCAAAAGTCAACAATATCCAAGTTTGTTTGTAGAGAACTTTTTTCATGCATGGTAGACAATTAAAGTTTTAGGCAAAATATCAATGAAATAAGATAACACAAAAACAAAGTCATGAAGCAAATAAAATTATTAGATCATACTTGCTGTTTAAAAAAAAAGGAATTTAAGTCCTCGCGATGGAAAGCTATGAGCTCTCTTAGTTTAACATTATCCTTATTAATTTATTTTATTTGACTTTAAGATGCACATTAATAATTAATATTGACTCATAGTTACAATTAACCTACGAATTGCATTTTAATTCTGTTTATTTATTATTTTTCTTTTATTAATTTTAGTTTCATCATCTATTTGTTACTGGGATGATATACTAATTAATATAATACTAAATTATTTATCGATACATTCTGTTTATTTTAATTTTCATTTAAATCGAACTAATTAATTAATTAAAAAATTATGCAGAATTGTCATGTGTCATCATTATCTACGTAATAAATTTTAAAACATTCTTTAATATTCATATAGTATATATAATCTATATATATATCACATATTTCAATGATTTTTTTTTTTGAATCAAAAGAAAACCAATCAACATTTCAGTGTTTATAAAGATTCATGTCATCGTGTACACATGGCTATAAAAATCAAATAATTATGAGGTTATAAAATTTTGTAATCGTAATGGATTATAATATATATATAGAGTGGGGATCAAAAGGGAAGTAAAAAAATTAGGAAAAGAAATAAGCAAATCTCAACCCTTGATTTCATCATAAATGAATTTTAAAAATCACAAATAATTTCAAAATTTAACATTTATCACAAATGAATGTTAAAAACATTTATTTATAAAAAAATCAAAGGCTGAGATTTACTTTCCTCCTTCCCCAAGATTTGAAGCTTACCTATAGATCTTTCCCTATATATATATATTGTAAAACACTAATTTCAACTCATGTCATTTTAAGGGATTAAAATTGATGACAATCTATTATACTATACTATCAAACTGTTTGAGCAACACAATGAGAACTTGAACTTTATTTGAGTAGGTTGGTGACGGTGGTATATCATTTATTTTTTCTTTATTTCCAATTAATTATCTGATTTGATGGTGAACCATTGATAGTAACATGTTCAATTGACTCCTCTAGATGGTGAGATATAGTTTATTGTTATAGTGTCCTATTTTTTGTATTTGGACGATTCTTAGGGAGTTTTGTAATTGATGTATTTGATGATTTCTTCATTACTGTACAAGTCATTATTAGCTTAATATGATATTTTGATACCCAAGATATTAGCTTAATCTGATATTTTGATATCCAAGATATTAATTTATGTTGGCGTGATCAATCTACAACGTCTCCTTTTATGTGCTTTAAGAGCACTTTGGTATATTGCCCAATTATGCACTTTGATATATTCTTCAATCATGCAAGTAGCTCAAATTTAAAAGAAATATCAAAATATTCGTTTGGTATTTATGACTAATTAAAAATTATTATTTATCAATTAATAGTGGCGGAGTCAGAAATTTTAACACGAACATACAAACATTGTCAAAATTCAAAGTAGTATTACAAAAGTTTCTTAATATTTAAAGTCGTGAACCACAAAAACATAATTAAAACAAAAATTACAATTGAACCCGTCAATACCTCATGTCTTGAAATCTATCAATGATACTGTCATCAAGAACTTGTAGATACACATCTTTCTCAATGAAAGTGACCAAAGAATCGTGGATATATGGAAAAAAGCCCAACATAATGGGGTTGCACAATTGGAAATTGAAAATCGCAGTTAACATATGCAGCAAAAAGAATATAAGTAGTAGACAAATATGGGTACAATTCTTTTAGCTGGGGTACAAGGGTGCATAACATATTTACAATTTAATATTTTATACATACAAAACAAAATAAAATAAAATTTCAGGATGCCATAGTCCCCCTAGCGCACCATGTGGCTCTGCCACTGCCAATAAAATTATCGTATATATTTAGACCCATTATCAAAATCAATATATATAGTCTATTTATAATGAAATCAGTCAAGTGGTATTATTGAAATTAGACTTGTATATTAATGATCATTAAATAAGTAAATAAAAGAACTAACTCTCACACACCTCCACATCTCCACCGAGTTTTGACCATGATTCGAATCAAGTCTTCCCACTGTGTATTGGAGTTGTGCTTTTACGGTGTTCATTATACACACACATACATATACATATATATATATATATATGTATGTATTTATGGTATGCATCACCTTTTTTCGTTGTGCATCACCTTGTTCTGGTGTTTATGTAACACCCCGAAAATATTGATAATATTATAATACGTATATATGTTTTATTTTATAAGTTGTATATGTTGTGTGTATTATTATTATTGATTGTAAGGTAACTAAGTTATTTAAATGTTAAGTTGTGGGATGTAGTGTTAAGTATATGGGCCAGAAGGTTAGAAGTGTAAATGCTTAATTAAATACTTAACTAATAAAATTCTAGACTTTACATACACATACATACATACGTACGTATACACACACACCTACAATCTTGTGAATTCTATAACAGAGAAGAAGAAGGAGAAATTGAGTTACAACCATCAAATTAAGCTTTAGAAAATCAAATTGGAGATTCATTTCATCATCCTTAAGTATACACACACACCTACAATCTTGTGAATTCTATAACAGAGAAGAAGAAGGAGAAATTGAGTTACAACCATCAAATTAAGCTTTAGAAAATCAAATTGGAGATTCATTTCATCATCCTTAACCTAAGGTAAGTGTGTATTTTTGTTCTTTAACCTAAAATTTAGGGAAAGTGGTGATTAGGAGTTTGAATAGTATTAATAGATTAAATGAACCATGAGTTATGTCCAATTGATGCTAGTATGAGCTTATAACCATTAGTTGTTGATTTCAGACCATTTAATGGTGAAATTTTGATAGAAACATATAATACCCAATTTGGAAAAGTTGAATTCGGGTTTAATAAGATAACCCACTAAATTATTAGCTTAAAAGAGTTTTATTTATGCTATTAGTTGTGTCTAAAGTGATATTGAAAGCAATTGAACAATTAAATGGTTCAAGAGTTAAAATGGTGAGATTATGGTTAGTTTGACTTTAAAAAGTCAAACTATGCATATAAGAATTGAGTTGTAAATTGATGATAGGAAGAGTTGTATGGAATGTTATTACATTCTTATTTTGTTGTTAGATTGTTATGTGATGTTGATAGGTGCTAAGGAAGTGGAGATTTCAACTGGTGAACTATCATCCTAACCAACAAGGTGAGTTTCATTAGGGGTTAAACAAGTTAAGATGTATAATGAATCTGGATTACATCCGTGTAAGAGGATTCATATGATAGTGGAGAATGTGGTTTCATGTTTTATATGAACCATGTAATAGTTGATCTACATTGTAGAGATTCCCTAGCCTTGTGCTAGTTGAGTTGTTTGTGAAAGTGGATGTTGAATATGGATCTATAAAGTTGTGCATATAATTTATGCACGTTGATAGTCAAACTTAGGTTGTGAGCTGACTTCAGTTGTTAGTTGAATTCAAGTTGTTAGTTGATTTAAATTGTTAGTGGATCTCAATTGTTAGTTACTTGCTTGTTGTAATCACCCATGTTTTATCTAAGGGTCAAAATGGGTCAAGTTTGAATTTGGTATAAACTTTTGATGAAGAATGATGTAAACGACCTTCCATGTTATCGCTATAAGTATGTTTTGTTAATTGGAATGAGGATAAATTAATTTGTTATTGAAATGGTTATGATTTGAGAAAAATGGAGAAAACTGGACATGACAGATCTATCCGGCGGATAGCCGGTGCACACTGTCGATAGAAAAGGTCTATTGGACGAATAAGTGAGACCTATCTGGAGGATAGCACTAAAAAAAAAAGTATGTGACCTAACAGTTTATGGTGTGTATCTTGCACGTGTGCATCATGTTTAGGTAGTATGCATCTAGTTATGTTGCGTTGTACTAGTCTGTTGTAGAGACTTTCCAGTGTAGAGCATAACCAGAACAGTCACCAATGTGTGACTTACCAAATGTACATCAACATTTAGGAAGAAATTATGTGCACAGTGTGTATTAGTGACATAGATTGATTTTTGTGTTTATATGTCAAATTTGTTATGAGTTAGTGTTTGTATATCTTATTTTGATGTGAATTGGTGTTTGTTTCTCATATTTAAAATGCACCATTGTCTTTAAAGATTTGATATTTATAGGTAATTTTTTATGCATCAACATAATTATGTGAATCTAATTAGTGTTGTGGATTGATTTTAATTTGAATTAATGATGATGCATCAAGTTATTATGAGAGAGAAATGTTGTAAAAGGTAAAATTGATTCTAAGATGTTAACTGACACAATAATTAATTTAAATGAAGTTGCAAATGTACTATAATACCCCCAAAATCATTTTAAAGAATAAAAAAGTTAGTTAAATAATTAAAGTTAATAATAGATGATCCAACAATTGAGATATTATCTTATTTGTTTTACATAAACTATATATATATATATATATAGAGAGAGAGGGGAGGATGATCTAGAGGGAATGAGTAATCTTGAGGGAAGGGGGAAGTAAATCTGGGCCGTCCGTTAATATTTGACGAATGTTAATTAAAATTCATCATGATGAATGTTAATTAACATTCATCGTGATGGACGACCCATATTTGCTTCCCCTCTTCCCTCAAGATTATTTTTTCCTTGTAGATCATCCCCCTATATAGAGGGATGATCCAGAGGGAAGCTCCAAATGTTAAATAAGAGAGGAAATAAATCTCAGCCTTTGATTTTATCGTAAATAAATATGAAATTTAATTTTAAATAACATTCATCTGTGATGAATATTAACATTTTAAAAATAAAAAATTAAGATTAACTTCCTTATTTCCCTGTTGATCCCACTTTCATAAAGTATTCATACTTATGCGTTACCGACTTATCTAAAGTTTAACAGATATCACAGATAGACAGAAAATAGTGAATATTTAATCCGCGTTCACATAAAATAGGTAGAGAGATTCAACCATATGAATAATTAAAATAGTTGATGTTAAATAATTGTTTCAAGTTGTATATAATAATATAATATAAATATAATTATTAGTAGAGGATCATGGGAAAATCTCTATTTCTCTATTTTGTCCACCGTCCAAACCCTTTGATTTCATTATTTTATTTGATCAACAACCTTGACTATGTCCAAGATTCTTGTGACAATTCCTATATATTTATCTTTGGTCGTTTTCCAAAAAGCCAATTACTCGGAATAAATAACTTAATTATTCTATTTTAAAGAGTTTAATAATAATATTTTATGTCATCCACGGTCACAAAAAACATTAATCGAGCAAGGGAACCATGGCAATGAGATACAAGAAGATAATCAATCGTTAAAGTCTAACCGAAAGACTAAAACAAAGTTTACGCGACAAGTGGGACTTTAAATAAGGAGTAATATATATTAATCGAGCAAGAAGCACCTTATCTTAATTAATATGTTAACTCTATTACATTTATCACTCAATCAATATAGGTAGAAAGTATATAGTATTGCTACTAAAAGACTCATTAACAACTATTTATAATTCAAACATATTTTAATGACATGAAAAACTTTTTTTTTTCTAAAGTTCGTGTAAAAGTTAACGTTTATGAGTAAGATATATTTAATATTTAATTTTAACTTGCTCTCACCGGTTGATGTATGTTTTAGTTTTTTATTACTCTTATTTAGATAATCCTTAAACTATTAGTCATGATATAAGAATTTATCTTCAATCGAGATACTAGATTGTGTATCTTTAATGTAAATCAATTACTACGGCATAATATTCAACACAATTTATTTATTTATTCGCTTCCAACTTATATATACTAATGTCTATATCCGTGATTAATATAATAATAACCGTTATAATGCATTTTCAATAAAATCTTACTAACTTACAAGTTGCAACTTCATGATGCAATAGTATTTTTCTACCATCTACTTACTAACAACAACATTGAACATTATGAACATACGAATACCAAATTAATTTAATCAGTAAATTAAATAAATAAGTCTTTTACAAATAACTTCTACATGTTCGTTTAATTTCTACATGTTTGTGTTTTTTTATAAACAGACACCTAATATCCGTCGACAAACGGGTCATCCTGAAATGATTACTACATATTAAAATTTACTTGAAATTGTGGTGAACAAATTACACATATATTACTTAGATTACTAAACATGATATATTAATGTTAGTATGAAAAAAGACATAAACAATAAAGTATGGAGAAATATTCGTAGTAACTTCATTTTAAATTATTACCATATACAATTAACTTACGTATAACGAACACAATTTATTATACGTTTTTTTAACACCTAAATTTTATTAGATAAACTAGCAAGGAGCTAAAGAGTCAATAAGCATTGAATTTTAAAGTCACAAAACCCAAGATATAGTTCTTTTACTACGCTTATTCAAAAACCAGTCAAACGAATGCAAAACAATATTCTCGAAAATATGACTCTTCCGCATCTTGTGAAAGCTAAGAAATTAACCTTGATATGTGTGTAAGATTTTACCCCATGAGGAGCTACGAAAATTCAATATTTACAAGGAAGTAGAAACAAATATAGTGAAAGCTAATTTTAATGGAGTATATATGATCGGTAATTATGCACCAATCCAATTACTTCAACTCACAACAATTTCGTTGCTTATATTTTCATTCATGTCGTTGGATACTACGAAATATATATCTTCGTGATGGATTTTGCCTTTTATTTAGAGTCATAAATCCTGTCGCTTCTATTTTTATAAGCATTTCACAATTTAATTGTAATTAAAACTTGTAAAATAACATAAAAGAAAAACTCGTGTAAAATTTAATTATAGCTTCTTTTTTTTTTTTTTCAATTGGTTCGACTCTAGGAACAGTAATGTCAAAGTTACTATGGTCGATTGGTTTTGAAACCCGATGCTTGCTATGACTTTGTAATTTTTGATAGCTCTTTACTAGTATTTTAATGAATTTCAGCTGTTAAAAAAAAAATTCAAAAATACTAAAAACTAGTATCATTAGTAATTGTCCTTGAAGTGTTTTATGGTCGAGTTTTCCTTGTGTGGATTGTAATTTCTACCTTTTGCTGGTTTTCAATGAACTTATTTTTGTTGCTCTAAAAGAAGAAAAAACAATACATATATGTCGACAACTTATATTTATGCTAGTACGAACTAATTCACATTAATAGCATGTCACATATGATTTATAATATATATACACTATAGTCATAGATGTTGTAAAGTCAAAAGTTTTGCAAAAGAATGCATGCATCATTACATTACATACTTGCCACTATTTGAAATACAAAATTACAAACACAAAATAAAGAAGAGTTTGTCAAATAGAGTAATGGTTGCCTTAAAAAGACGGCATTTAATTTGATAGTAACCCCCTAGCTAATTAATTCTTTTGGAAAATCCTACTTGTGGATTGACTTCGAGTTAGCTACTCTGTGGTCATCAATTAACCTTAAAATATTTTAATCATAACTTAGGAAGGAGTCATCATTCAATAGTTACATGGTTGTCATTTAGGGTTGAGTAGATAATATTTGAAAGATTTGATAATTGTGTTTATTTTTAGAATACGCGTGTTATAATATTCAACATGCATCATAATAAATCTTGGAAACAATAGTTAATCAGATGTTATAAAACATATACTGGTTCTCCAAAAAAAACATGGTTATCTAATTAGATAGTGTCCTGTTCAAAATATATGTCGAGTAATAACTTAAATTGATCCAACATGTTAGTAAAGTCCAAAAGTCAAGCAATCGTATGATGATCGTTATGAATATACATGAATGTTTAAACAAGAGTTGAGAGCGTTTTTTCCTATTAAATTTTTGTAGTGATATTGCAATGAAAGTCATACATAACTAACTCTAAATTAACCTGTTTATAATCTAAGTGCTAATCACATTATTAGATATAAAACCAATGTTTACAGTTTATATTAAAATTCTAACACATATTCATTATAGGTAAGACCATCTTTACAATACTTAAGTTAACAATGTTACCTTTTCAATCACTTATGATAAGAAAAATAAATTGTGCAGTTAACATCACACAAAATTATGTATTATTAAATTTATAGCAATATCAATATTCAAGTTTATGAATAAGTCATATTTTATGCTCCATTGTACTTAATTGTTGTGTTCTCTAGAAATTGTATTTCAGGTGTAAGTATTGGAAGTACAAGGAGTGGACTACTATTATGGAAAGATTTGTGGTTAAAATATGAAGATCAAGAAGATAAAGGGTTAAAGGCTTCTAACTTAAAGTCTAGGTGTAACAAGTGACCATTCTCATATCCGTTTGTATATAAATAATATTTTAAGGTTAACTAGTGATGTAGTGAGTTTTCTGTTGTAAAAGTATTTCATTACTTCGAGTTAATCATTCAGCCGAGTTTTGGTAATTGTTTGTGTGTGATCTTGTTATTGTGTATTGGTTGAGAGTTCTTTACAATAAAAATTAATTTTGTATATTTTGAAAGTTAAAGGGTTAAAATTGTAACATTATGATTTTATTGGAGTGTTGATCGGTGAGCTACATTAAATTTTGTGCTTTTAAGGACACATATGCAAAACCCTAACCTAGACTAAATTCAATAACTTAAATTTCATCCTGCTTTTTGTTTCCATTTTCACACGTTTGCATATAAAGTTTAGGATTATGATTATTCTTAGGACATATACTTTTGGGGTTTACCGTTTGATTTCCTGTAAGCAGAAGCAATCCACTTCGACTTCTGAAAGATCAAATGGAGCTCAATTACTAGTAGACGAAAAGTCATTCTTTTTATATAAATATTTTAACCTTAAATAAAGTTCAACCAATCATAGGTCTAAAAACTGCCATAAAAATCTTACAATTAGCATGAAATCTTGTTCCATGGACATAACAATTTATCGATAAGTGGCTAACCAATAAGTATTTATACATATATTATTAATTTTGAACGATTATCGAATTGAAAGGTTTAGATACAAAACCTAACGTTAAGTGAATGAAAGAGCACGTGTCTAGGCTTCACATGAACGCGTACTTTTTGTATATATCTATATCTTGCACAAAATTATTTTTGATATTTCACAGTACATTAATTATATATCATTTATCATTTATTAGCATAAATTTTTATAATACTTTCTTTATCATTTTCAAAGCAGAAGATAAAAAAAAAAGGCGATGACGTGCTTATCATACACGTAGTGTAGTTTTTGAGTCACGTGTCACTTTTCTCACGTATATACCAACATGTAATCATCAATTTACCATTTTGGGAATACTGTGGATAAACTTCTCGTCCAATACTTTGATCGACATACGTTATTCGCACGTGTGATATTAAAATTATATTGTGCAAAAATGATATGTATATCTAGATTATAAGTTTAAAAATATATTTAAAAATGTAATTAGTTAATGTGACAAAGGAATAAGTAAAATTAAAAGAGATAAAATACTCTAATAATATATCAAATGATAACTAAAGTACGTCTAATTCTATTTCTAGGTACATATGACCATTTCTCTTTACGAAACTTGTCAAGAAAAAAAGAAGCATTTTGAACATAAAAGTTTTTAACATCAAATAAGTGAACTACGTCTTTAGTAAAAATGAGGGGATTGAAACTCTCATTCTTGTGGGCTTTGTATAATTACAATATTAACATAATGTTCGCGCGATATGACGAGTAAATACTTATTAACTTCACATTTCTTTTGATATAAAGTATTTAAAATTAAATTAAAATTTATATGGTAATACACTAAGATATGATCAAAATAGTTTTATTAGGTATTATTAAGTAAATTTAAACTTTTGTTAAAAGAAAATGGAACATCAAATAACAAAAAAGAAAGTTGTTTCTTGTCAAAATAAAGGCTTCCTTTTAACAACATCATATCATATTTAATAATAAAATATGAGAGGAACTAATATTGTCTTATAACAACAACAATGATTACTTTTTCGAAAGAGTGTCAAAACAAAAGGACAAATGAAAATTGGGAAAAAGATTGAGAAGAGAAGAAAAGAAAAATAAAAATAAAATAAAAGAATTAAAAGGCTGGTTTGGCTGACAATCGAATCCGCGCCTCCCCACCTCAAGAGACTTTAGATATAACGGGCGCTTACAATCAAACTACATAAGCACTAATTGTTACTATTGCAAATAAAATAAAATAAAAATGTTAGTGTTTATGATATCACTAATGTATATATAAGTATAGGGAATACAACTAATTTATAAGTATAATAGAACTAATAAGATTGATGGACCAGAATCATAGTGTCAAACATATTCTTTGTTGCGTGTTACTCCATTTGATAAAAAAAAAAAAGTTGATTAGCACAAAATAGAAAAATGTTGGATGTATAGTTGATGACAAATGGAGTATTGTTATATTTATGTATCAAATTCGTGACATTTTCTAAGAAAAACAAAATATTTAAAATTAAAGTGAACTTCGGTTATAGATAGGAAATAAAGTGTCATTCGAGAGTCTTCTTCATCTTTTACTGAAACTCTTTTCTCTATAGATAGTGAAGTGAGCTTAGATCAAAGCATCTGGTATGAGAGCAACATCTTTCTCTCCCTTATGCATCGTCTTTTGTGTTTTTGGTCAAAGGAAAAAGCGTTAGCAAAGGAAAGAGGAAAGTTGAAAAGATTAAGCATATGAATTTTATGTATTAACTATCAAAAGTTTTTATTGTTGGAAACTGATTCGTAAAATTTTCATATTTTCAACAATATTTTACATAACACGTCATATTATTTTCTTAATTTCTAAATAATGTATTATTATAAATATGAAAAAGTTGAACGTTGAACTTTATCAGTAACAATTTTAATAGTTAATTTCTAAAAATTAATAATTAAAGAATAATTTATTCTAATTTGTATAATTTGTATAATTTGTCAAATTGTAAACGGCTGAATAGTTTCTATCTAGAAGTTTGATAAAAGGAAAATTCACAAAAATACACTAAAAAATACATATTTGACAACTCATAACTTGCTATAGAAAATTTAAATTTCAAATTCGTTAAATTTACAGTCAATATGGAGTATTATTAAACATTAACCCTCAATCAATTTTGACAAACCGATTTTTGATATTTTTTGCTTTTATCAAAATTGATTGAGGTTTAATGTTCAATTTTGATAAAAGTAAAAAAAAGGTCAAATAAGTACAAAAAGTTTATGACTTCGGAAGCGACCTAGTTTCCCGACCACGGGCGTGCATTCAGGCTACAAACCTAAACACATAACCTGCAACCATGACTCCATTACCTGCAATTTGCTGGTTTCAGCCGGAGAGTTTTTGCAATTTTGATTTTTTAGGTATACTAATGTACTTGATTTTTTTATTTTATTTTTTTTGTATTTTGATGTATTTCCCATAGATAGAATAAAATTGGATTATGCATTTATTAGATAAACCATATCCAAACACGTAAAAGCTCACACTCAAGATATTTAGGTTATTTCAAAATGTTCCTATCATTTAATCAAACACAAGTTCAAGTGCACAAATGTTTGTTGCGGGAGTTACTTTGTTCTCATAATCCAGTAAAATATAAGATTGATGGATCTATGTATAAATTAGTTTCATTGGTTAAATACAGGGACGTCCAACGAAACTAATATTTTATAGGAAAAGAAACACTAAACATGAGATTCTAAACAATTACTTTAACGATTAAAGTAATTAACTCTAAGCTTTTAAGAAAATCTATATCAAGATCCACTGTGTCACATAACATGATATGTTTTGATACAAATATACATGAAATTGGCATGGTCATGACTATCACTAGCTCATGTCTAGTTGATTTAAATGCGCCGGAATTAAATAGATAAATATATATATTTATTAGCACACAAATGCATAGCTAGTACCTCATTTTAATTATTTGAGTCTTCGATAACTTTTAATTATGTCTACAAATGATAACGACCCTTGGCCACATATCCTATGTTCGGTGCGCGCATTCCCCACTCCTCAACCACATATTATTCTTGTCCTAACTGTTTCTAGTCTTCTGCTAACATTTCGAAATAAGACAACTACACATTTTGTAATTAAATATGTAATACTTCGACTTATAATTAATTAATTTAACAAAAATATTTTATTATTGTACAAATACCTAATAAAAATGACCTGTATTGATTATGATATTCAGATATATGCTTATGTACAAAAAAAAATGTACACTACTTTTATAATGAAAAATGATCTCCAAATAACCAAACAATATTAACTGTAAAGAAATGAAAAGGAGAGTGTTACCGGACCCATGTCACATGCCCAGACCCCGCAGCCGATAGCGAATTACTCTCCCACTCTTTTGGTTTTCCATTTCTTTTTCTTTTTAATTTTATTTATTAATTAATTAACTATTTTCTTTAATTTAAGTTAATAATAATATATAATGACATATAAATACATCAAGTCGTATATATATCACCACCACACGCCCCCATTTCATCCCACCACGTTAACTCCCCAAATTTTCCCCAAACCCAAAAATTCAATCTTAATCCAATGGGTTTACAAAACCAACTAACTGACGTTTCTTCCGATTCACTTCCCGTTTTCTTACTCGCCGTTATTGCTAACGGTGTTTGTTATCTCCGTTCACTCGTTTTCACTTTCCTTCACTCCGTCGGTATCTCCCGTTACCGATCTGATGACGTCGACGACGCTTTATTATTAGACGCCGTTGGTTCAGGTTTAGCTGGACTTATTCTCCTAGCTGATCAACTCAATCTCAACCGTGTTTTTTCTTACAAATATACCTCCAGTTTCTGCTCCCAAGATCCGGATCCGAATACCGAATGCGTGGTTTGTTTGAACCGACTTACTGACGGTGAACAGGTGCGCAAGTTAGCGTGCAATCACGTGTTTCATAAAGAGTGTTTTGATGGTTGGCTTGATCATCTGAATTTCAATTGTCCGCTTTGCCGGTCGCCGTTGGTTTCTGATGAGCGCGTGGATTTCACGCGCCGTAGTCTGACTGATGACGTCATGGATTGGTTCACTCTCAGATGATGATGATCAAAGTGATTTTATTATATTATGAAAATATATATATATATATATATATACTACTACATGATAAGGTTTACTTAGGGGAAATGTATTGTCCGGATGAGAAATTGTTAATTCCAGACAAGTGGTGTGGTGGTGACATGTACTTTACGTAGTTGAAGATGTGTGTTGCTTTCGATTTGAAGGTTTTTGGTCTCGGAAAGGGTTCGCCCTGTCTTTTCGTTTTTTTCCTGTTCCAGTGAGGTTTTTTTCACCTTTCTTTGCAAAGGTTTTTACTGGAAAAGGGGTTAAATGGCGACTTTGAGATTTTAGGGTTATTTACTTTCCTTACCTTCTTTTTTTTTACCCCTGTGTTTTGAAGGGGGGGTTTCTGTTTAGTTTTACTTTATTACTGGAATGTGTTTAATAAATGAAGTGGTTACCTTTTTTTTCTGTTTGGATTAAGCATTTATTGATTATTTTAATCAACTGATATTCTAATTTTGATTCGCTTAACCGCAATTGACTTAACAGCATGACAACACGTCTAACACATCTTTATATGAACGAATGAAAATATAAGATCAATAATCTTTATTAAACATTTAACATTTTTATTTTAAAATTTTTAAAAAATAATATTTAAATTACCATTTGATTTCTCCACTTATTCCTTCAATTATTAATTATATTAATCATTTAATGAATATTATATTTTACATAATACATTTAAACATCTTTTTTCTTCTTTTATATCACAATATTGAATTTACAATTACAATAATTTAAACTATTATAAAAGATCACTTTCATTAAAGAAGTATCAATTATTATTGCATTTAAATACCATTAAACATTTATTTTTCAATATGAACATGTGAAATCTCTTTGCTGCTGTGCGCAGAATTCGACGCTAATATATATTTATGCAAATTATACTACGAGTATTTTTGTTGAATATACATCTGTTTTTTAATAGGCAAATTCTAAAGAATCAAATATATTCGCGAAAATTTTCAAAATTTCTACGTACCAAAAAATAATATTGTTAATTAAAAAAGAGAAGGAAAATTTTATAAAAAAGAAATCAAAGAGAGTTGCATTTTTCGTAGGAATCCGATACATTCAAATATTTATGAATAGGTTTGTATTAAATGACATGTGCCTATAACATGATAACATGAACAAAGAGAGTAAAAAAAGAAACGAATTTAGTTATCTTTAATAACAAATCAATTAAAAAGCCTTTCAAAGTTTCTTCATCGGAAATGCTTCAAGTAATGTAACAACAGGGGCGTAATAAATTATGCTACCTGTTTGACTCATCAAATACTTGATTAAATTGTATTGGTGATCGAGTCATCAAACGAAGCGCGAGATGAAGCGGTAGGAACGGATGTCATCTTTTGTGATTTTATTTTTCTTCCTTATAACCTAGGACATTGGAACTGATCATCACTGAATAGCGCGACATTCGGGTTCTCTTCATTAGCCTCTGATTCCTCATTCAAATCCAACTCGTCCAAGTGCATCGTCTCGCAGCGTTTTGAAACTTTCTGCCTTCCGACGACAATGTGATCGGGAGTAAATCACTTTTGGCAGTCTTTCAAAAAGTTTCACACTTTAAAACTTGTAAAAGTTTTTAGCGTTTCAACCTTATATTGTGTCTCCACCCGAATGTGAAAGTCATTGACACCTTTCCCGCTTTTTTGTTGTAATTGAAGCCGCTTTCAAATGCCTTCCACTTTTTGCAAGTGGCGTTGATTTTCTTCGATTTTGAGGTCAACTCATATTTGTTCAGAATAAATGATGGGGTTGCGGGCATAGTACTCTTCCATAATAAGATATTAAAAAGAGTCGTTGTTTTTGCACATTTTTTGAAAAACGGGAATCCAACTGTGGACCAAATCAAAGTTCATCCTTCAGTTCCCAAACGCTTACATTATTAAACGCCGCATGGATTTATCTAACATGTGCATTTAAAATTGTTAATATACATTTTAGTTTTCATGTTTTTTATAAAATTAATATCATCCTATGTAATGCGGGTGATATTGTTAGAATTCAAAGTTTTTAATGAGTCTGACAATCAAAATTTACATTCCTATGAGCTTACATAGTGTAGTATAATAACTATTTTCGTTGTATTGCTCGAGATTCTTTCTAGTTATACTGTTATAGTTAATACACATGTAAAAAGTAAAATTGAAAAGTTCAATGGTTATTTTTTAAACTTTAACCATGTCCCTAGGATATTAGCCAGACAAATTCATATTAACTTAAATTAACAAAGTTTAGATATGCTTCTTAAATTAGTTATGTATAACATAATATCATAACCGATACAATACTGAAAAATGATATTACTTGACTAGTTGAGTGATAATAGAGTTACAAATATCCTACTTGTAGATTCTTGCACGTAAAAGAGTTTGCACAACAAGTTTCCCAACATACAACAAGAACATATAAAAAAAAAACTGTTGTATGGGCCATCAGGAGGCCACAATAGCATAAAAAAAGGGACGTCATATGGCCCATCAGATGGCCCGCTCCGTAAAGCACTTGAACAAATGAACATGCCCAATTGTCAAAATATCTTTAGAAGATACAATATAGCATAGCATAGGGTGAATTATATTCCAATTTGTTCCAAAGTAAATAAAAGTAAATTAAACGAATAAAGGATTATGTTTTTTTTTTTTGGAAAACGATAACGATCCTTAAAATTAATTTTTACACTGAAAGTTACTGTTAGAGAACCGTACGGAGTGGTGGTTAGTTATTACTGTACCGTTGTTGATTAATGATATTTGTTCTTGTAGACAGTTACGTTCTTTTTTTTTGCTTCGGTGTGTCCAATCCTAGTTGGAACGGTTTGACCCAACAAAAAACCCAACCCCAATGGTGCAAATTTGATACGACATTTTACAAAAAGCAAAAGTAAATTACAAAGCAACTAGTTGTAGGGTTGAAAGATAGTGGTTGTGTTTGCAAGTGGTCGTGTTGGGTTGGCATGGATACAAAACTATAGTTGTCAAACTCTATTGTTTTATCCACAAACACTTCATGCAAGTTGAAGGTGTTAATAAGTGGTGTGGAATTTGCCATATGCCTCTTCTTTGCTTTATTTGCTTTTTTAATCTTCTTTTATATAGTTATCAAGACATATAAAATAGATAACTAATGCTCATTTAAAAAGATATCTTAAATTACAAAGAAGTATACATGAATAACACGTTTTCATAAATTGAGGATATACCCATGACCAAAATACGTTGATACCTAATCAAAAGCTCGTGAATAATGAACCGAAAGTAAGTCAACTTCGTATATATTAGTTGATCACAACGATTGTCTTCAGTTATCACTTACGTCGTTACCTGTGGCAACCAAGACACACTTTTATGAAAGTTGTGTTGTTAGCGTGTTAAATGTTTTGTTCATTTTCTCGCTCCATGGCCCTTGTTAGTGTTTTTGTGGCAAATAAATCCCAAGCTATTCTAAAGAAAACAAGCGATGTAACGTGGATACATATATAACCGTCAAATAAGCTGAACTTTTCAAATATGAAACAGAAAAGTATTATGATGTCGATGTGGATATAAGTTCTAAGCATCTTTCATAAGTTGCTAGTTATAACTATAGCCATTTACCAAAATTTTACTTTAATCTTGTATAAAGCAAACATACTGCCTTGTTTGGAAGCTACTTTTATAACAAGGTACTTAAAAATGGTTGCTGTTGGAACTTGTTATTTACTATCAATGTTATTTGTTTGATTGAAAAAATGCTTCGAATACTATTTGCTATTAAGCCCGAAACAAGAATTCAACAATTCTTACTTTTTACGTGTATAAAATAATTGCATCTACAGTATATTAGACTTCAAATCCGTATATATATATACGGTATGTTGAATTTATATTTAATTTTTTTAAGTATGCACATAATGTATATGATAAAATTGTATCGTTTTATATGAGTTGAAAAAGTATGCAATGAAGATGCAAATTAAAATTATTTTAGGTAGTATTTATATAAATTATAAAGCATATCCTTGGTATTATATTAATGTTAGTTTTTTGTATACTATTTTGAACGGGTAGAGAGTAGTAGTCGATGAATTTTAAGATAAGTCAGAGAACATTGAATTATAAAGGATCTAATTATTCATAACGAAATCAAAAGTATAACGAAAAATAATAAAAGGTAGCAATCATAAAAGTGAAGTTGTATTACAGAGTAGTAATTATATTCTTTGTAAGATCTTTCTGTAGACCACATTTCTCGTCTTATTTGTCTGGCAGCCTTCCGTATTACAAAGAAGAACCTTCAGCCCCTATTGGTTTTAACATGTGTGACAACAACATAAAGTTGTTCTTGAGAAAAGACCGGTTGACATAAATACAATCTTATTGTTCGTAACAATTGTTCTTGTCTTTTGTTTATCGTCATTGCAAAACATAACACCAAATAATATTGTCTTACATTAAATTTGAAAGGAATTGTTTTATCAAACAACATTAATCACATTCTTATAAGTTATATTCTCGATGTGACTTCCTAAAATGATGGTCGCTTCAATAACATCTTCACCAAACATTTTAAGTTGTAAACTTGTTCTGTTCCATAATCCGTTAGACTAATCAATGTTCCAATTATTAGTTATAACCCGAAACTAACGAAAACATTTCGGTTATTACATCAACAAAAATCAAATTGGTAGTTTAACATTAGATTCAATTATTTTAGTTCAATTTTTTTTATTTCGGTTAAGATTCAATTTTCGATTTTTATGATCACCCCTAATTATGACATTGCCTATTTTTTATAGCTATTAACTTATTTGATATTCATAATATATATATAAATGATACACTTTATAGTTATACTAAAGTCTATATAAACTACAACATTAAAACTCTTATCGGCATACGATGCAGGGCAGCACACAAAAGTTATGATTTAAACAATTATATTATTATTCTATTTTAGCACTAACGAATAAATGGTTAGCTTAAAATTATTTGCTTACATTAAGTACACAAATTCTAAAAATTCAAGGCTTAACTCACTAGATTAAAAATATAGATGAAACTTGATGTTTCATATAGCCATGTTAATTTGCATATATTGCCCAAAGAAGTTGAATGGTAAAAAAAGTTAATTTTATATAATAAGATTGTTGTTGACGTATATCTTAATTTAATAAAATTTAATTTATATTACAGAAAAGTTACTTGAATTTCTATGTACATAAAAAAATAAAATAAATAAATATAAACACACCAGAAATTTACAAACACAAATGTAACACAAAGAGATAATATAAATATAAATGAAAATATATTTATTGGTGATTTAAATAAAGTTACGTAAAAGTTAGAGAGAACTGTCGAAAAAGGGTAAATATAGACTGATGGTCTAAGAGATAAGAATAGATAAATAAATAAATATATAAATATAATTATAATTAAATGTAATTTAGTTTTTTTTTATTGAAATTGAGTTGAATTGTAATTATAAATTAAATATGCATGATAACGTGATTTATATATACATCCTTTGCGCATAAAAAATTAACTTAACTTTTATTGATATAAGTACTCTTTTGTGTTTTTTAATATATACAAACACATGAAATAAATTTTTTGAACTTTGATAGCGATATGATATTTCCATTAAAAGTAATAATTAAAATAGTTTGGACTGTAATTTTGAATCGAGCGAAATAAAAGGATTTAATTGACAAAACTTATAAATTAAATGATTATATTATTAAATTTAAAATTTTATCCAAGTTAACAAAAATAAATTTTTTTTATTAATTAATTAAATATTTGATAACATTATTTTTTATTGTATATTGTATATAAGATTGCTGTGTTTATTGGACTAACTCCAATGGCTTTATTTCATGATTGGCCCATATATAGCGTCAGCCGTCAGGATTTGATTTTACTACAGACAGGGCCATAGGTGAAAAACTGAATTTTTTTCCATATAAAATTAATAAATTATGAATTATCTAAAAATTAAGGTTTTATATTATATGGGTTATATCCCATTTTCTCTTATAAAGGTTTAATGTTTTATAGCCATAAATTGAATTTTGTGTTCTACTTTACAGTTAGGATTTTGCTAATATGTTTTATAGTGTCACATGTTAACAAATTCTAGTAGAAGAAAGTTACACAAGAATTCTTAGGAATAGTTAAATGAATCAGAACCCGAAGCTTGTATTGATAGTTGATGTTTGTTTTTGGTGTTATTGTTGATGTATTATTTAGTTTGGATTGACATTGATCTAGTTTTATACTATTTTTAAAGCTTTATAGCAACTATGTACTTTTATTTTTATTTTATTTTATATAATTTTACTTTACTTGTAAAAAAATATTAGATGAATCACAAATTTCTGTTTAAAACTCCACTTTGATTTATTTTACCTTTCGGTAAATGTATAAATTAAACAAATTAAACCAGTAGAATGAATATATATTTCTTTTTCATTAAAAAAATACTTTTATTTATTTGTTAAACTTAGATTCTGGATTAGACCCGATGAACCATATCTTTTAAAACAAATGTATACTCACGTAAATTTATAAAATTAAGTATGAAATGGACCAATTATAGACACTTTCTGTTTCTCCTGTTTTTCTAATCTATTTTTATAACTCTGGTCAATGTCAACTTGTAATTAACATTTAGATTTATCTACGCTACATTTAGTAATTAACATTCATAACTTTTAGTAGTTAGTTTATATCATTTTAGCTTAAGTTTTAGCCAATACATATGAATTTAAAGCAAATCAAACAAGGGATAATTTAAAATCTGAAAATTTGATTGTTTGTTTGTAGGGTTGATAACAAATGAATATTAAAATTGTCGTCAACATGGATGAATCTAGAACAAGCAAAAAAAAATCGAACTGTAATCATAACTGACCCAATTTAACCTTATAACCGAAAATACCTCTAACCAAAACCGGAAATTTATAAGAATTAATCAACCGAATTTTTTTTATTTGACTTCAATTTTAGACAAAACGCGCCCCAAACGACTCACAAACACTCCTATTCGGTATACTAGGTGGTCGTATTTTTATTAAAATAATATCCAAGATAATTGAATGGCCAACGTTTTTGAAGGGAAGTAGATGATACGAGAAGTTTTTCATTTTTTGAGCTATTTTTTCTTTTGGAAAAACTAGGTAATGTATTGATATTGATAATAAGAAAATCCCTTAAAGTGATAGATTGTGAGATAACACATCATGAACCAGTGAAACATAATTGAATAACTAAAACGTTTGAACTTAACGTCGCCCATTTTCTTTGAGATATATTGGTAACAAAAAAGGTTTTGTTGCATAAATAGATTTTAGTTGAACTTTTATTGTTTGTTTCTAAGTTCGTAAAAGTAGTTTCACACTTTGTCTCAACTTGTTTCAAATACTAAAATTTGAACGTAAGGTTGAATGATATTATAATTTATAATGTCTAATAGAGGAAAGTGATAATTTGATAGTTATGTGAGACATTACATTATTTGACTTATATAAGCCTTTAATGTTGTTCTAGGCATAACACAAGTCTAATGGTACATATATATATTTAACGTGACTAGTAAGAAAGAATTAAAGTGATAAAAGAGATCTTTTTAGGATTAAGTTGTGATTGTGATTAAAAAGCTGTGACATGTGGGGTGTTCTATCACATCACCTCCTTCTCACTATTTGCCAGATTTTGGAGGCTCTTTTCCCTTCAAGTTTTACACTTTTGTACCAATATCCAGATTGCACTATTTAATCAAATTTGTTTGATTATTTTTAAGATAATTGTCTTGTAATCTAGACTACTAGCTTTCAAATTCGGGTACTACACGGTTTATAAGTCGATAGAGAAATCACTTAGTTATAAATATGTTTTTCAAGATATTCGTGTAAAGTTAAGATTTTTGATCTTTCACGACGGGCAATTCTGATTTGGGATTCTTCGAATCAAATGCGACCCTTCTCCAAGAACTACACTCCTGGCATTATTTCTTGTGAAATTGCGGGAAGTTGAAATTGAACCCGTGAGATATATCACAAAAGTTCTCTCTTTTACGTCTCATTAAGGCATTTGAGTTGGGAGAATGAAATTTTTTTTAATCTTTATCATATAAAAATGTATATTTCTTTAAAGTGTGGATCAGAGGGTCAGCTGTATTTTGGACGAAATGAGGTGCAGACAATTTCAACAATTGACTTCTGTGATCAACGACCCAGATTCACATCACTGCTTTTTACGTGCAAATTGCATTTTAAGTAAATTGCAGCAAATCTAGGCCATTGATCACATAAATCAACGGCTGAGATTGTTGGCTTTTCATTCCCTTCAAAATGCAGCTGCCTCTCAAAACATTATTATATCCTTAAATGAGATGTTAATTAAGTCGACAGATGGTCGGTTTTACCATTTTAAAAATAAAATTTATAGGGTTTATACAAGGTGGTAATCGATTCGATCCGAGCTCGACAAAGTTTCACAAAACATGCTCGAGCTCGACTCGAAATACTCGAATTTCTATATATAAAGAGTTTTTAATATTATACCTTTTCAATCTTAATAGGAAAATACAAAATAATACGTAAAATGAATTCAAATATATTGAAAATTAAAATAAATTATGAAAACAAGTCAAAAACTTTGTACTTCCTCCGTTCGGTAAAAGTGTCAACTTTAACTATGTATATGCAGTTTTAAGAATTTCAACTAATTACAGTTTTTACCAATTAAATATTATCTCTATCTATTAAAGTCTTTTTTGATTGATTAAACATCAAAGTGGACATCTATAATGAGACAACTCAAAATAGTAAATTGAAAAACTTTATATGAGACGGGAAGAGTATAATATATATAATTAATATATTAACTATATTAAAATATAATAATGTCAATTATATATATATGTGTGTGCGCGCGCATTTATGCATTTACATACTTACTATGGTTTCAAAAATTCAATAACAGCTCAAACTGAATTCTAGCTCCATATATATATATATATATATTTTTTTAGGTTGATTTACAAAATTGAATTAAAAATTTTGTTATTGATGATAAAAAAGTGGAAGGAGAATATATATGGTGGTATTAATTGATCGGAGCAGCGTCAAGTCATAGTTTGTGCTGCTCCTTGAACAAAACAGCAACTACTCTGAACTACACTGCACTACTATGTCCCATCATCCTCCCTTTCGCTTTTCCTGTTTATTAACACCACGCCAAATCATCTATCTATTAATATATAAAAATCTAACATTTAACTACAACAATACTAACTGATTCTGTAATAGTACTAAATAGTTATATTTATATGTCTTTTTAATAAAACAAGACTAAATTTGTTATAAGACAAATGCTCTCTTATGTAACGAGTATTAGCCAATTTACATTGCAAAAATATCACTTCGTATATGGATGATGCAAAAGTATATTTATTTTCTTTTCACGGAAAAGTATACTCGCACATATGTTCTTGATTTCCAGACAAACCTTTGACAAAGATAACGATGAACTTCATCGTTATAATTGTCGACTACCGTCGTTGAATACAATCGAGAGAAATACAGACTAACAAGTGTATATACTTAACAAGGGAATTTGAGTAAAACCAACGCTACAAAACTAAATTATCAAATATAAGATCGTGATCTTCTCTTTTCAGTGGTGATTGATCATTAAATACAAGTATATTATAGATGAAACAGATCTTATTAAGAATAAGCAGAAATCAAGTCGATCGAGTCAAGTTTTTATTGAATTCAAGCTCGAGATTAAAAATCGAGTACAGATTAAGTATGGATCCGAGCTTTAGTTGTTATCAAGCTTTAAGTAATATATGTATCTGTACATAAATAATACGTATATAATTTGAAATTTTGCATATAATGCATATATCATATCATTATACTATTTTTACAAGTTTTTTGACTATTGATCACGTTTTGCAGTAAGTTTATACTTTATAAATTTCAACTTTTCAAAGTGAGCTCAAGTCATATTCAATGATTTACGAGCTAAGCTCGAGTATGCATCGTATATTCAAGCGATCGGGGTTAACCTGAATGAAGTTTGCACTGAGTTCGAGCTCAACTTAGTTGCAGCCATACCTGACAATGTGTAGTAGGCATTTTCAACAAGGAATTTTTTGATAACCATCTCACTTTACTTTTGTAAATCTTCAAAGATACTTATATTTTGATTTGAAAAGGGTTGTGTTTTTAACTTGGAGGACACACAATTAAATGGTATACAAGTTATTTTTCACAATAGATACAAATAGAAAATAGTTATGATCAATGAAATAAAGCTACAAATTCACAATAATTGAACTAAATCATAAAAAGTGTAAAAATTATAATTTACCAAATACTAACAGACAATAATTATTTCAGAAACTTTTTGTTACAATCATTCATATCCAACATATTTTATCTGATCATGTTAAAATTATAACCTGCACCTTTATGGTATAATTTGTCCTCAAACTCACTCGTTTGTAACAATTTATACCCCGTACAAAAACAAGTGTTCTTTCCTTCTATCAAACCGGTAGATATATCATAAATCTTTAGACATACAAAGGTCTATTCTGCTGACTATATAATGATACAATTTTCTTCTATGTAATGTGGTATAGATCATGATTATTCATTATAGACTTATGATCTTGTAGAAGTAGAAGAATTAATAGAAAATAAATGTAAAAGGATAAATCAGTTATAACACATGAATAAATAAAATCCTTTGCCACAACAAAGATATATAAAATCTAAAATCTTTTTCATTATAATATTAATTAAAAACAAATTACATGATTGGTGTAAGCCATGCATACGGCTCATCCACTAGCTTCAATGCTAAAACTAGAAATAAAAATAACCAAAAACTTACATTGTATGCATCTCTTACATCCTCATGTAACAATAACCATTGAATCCTTACAAAATACAAATTACAATATTCCATACATACCCAATATATATATATAAAGAAAATTATGATAAAAATTCGGACCGATACCCTCAATTCCCCAAACACTTGCAATATTTAATTTTCTGTTCTTTTAATAATTCTTTCAAAGTATAGAGAGAATTGAAAAAGAACAAAATTAGTTAACTAAAATTGCAAGGCTTTCAATTCTTTTGTTGGGTTGTTGATTTCAACGTAAGAGAAAGGGTGACACCACCTTCACCATCCGCCGCCTTCTCCACCACCCGCTTCCGCCAGAAGATTCCGGTGAAGTCCACCGTCTGCCACCAATCATTTTCGGTTTGGAAGACTTCAAAGGGACAAAAATGGTGGGCTAGAGAAAGAGAGAGAGTGGAAGAAGGTGAACGTAATGAAATGGGGGACACGAGGGGTCTATATATAAACAAGAAATTTTACTTTTTCTATTTTTTATATTTTATTTTTGTCATTATAGCATCCCATTGAATAAAAAGATATTCAACGTTTTTTAAAATTCTGTCTTTAGTGAAAAAAATAAATCCAAAGCTTTTCTTTTTGGTATCCACACACACTTTTTAAAGGGTCATTCATATTAAGACTCTGACTAGATTTCTCAAGTTTCGGCTTCAAAAAACATTTTCGAATAAAAGTTTTTTAAAACATTTTTTGTATATAAACTTTTCATAAAAACTTTCATTAGAGATGCTATTAGTTTATACATTAATTAAAAATTAAAAGCTTAACTAGATACAATATTAATTTATCTTAAAATAAGGAATGTTATATATATATATATATAGATGATCTAGAAAGAATGGGTAATCTTGAGAGAAGAGAGAAAGTAAATTTGAGCCGTCTGTTAACATTCATCAAGGGGGAGTTGACATTCATGAATGTTAACTCCCCGTGACGAATGTTAATTAAAATTTATGAATGTTAATTCTCTTGTAGTGAATGTTAACGGACGATCTACATTTACTTTTATATTTCTTCAAAATTATTTCTTATATGTAGATCAACTTTTATATAGAGTCAACTGAACTTTTACTTATTCAATTCGTATTAAAGAAATTAAAATTTTGGTAGGCGCACCAACCCGTGTCTTATGATCTCGTACATTTAATACCAGGGTAAAATATTTGACACAAGGGATAAAATTGTTTTTAACATCGTTATGTTTTTTTGGAAGGCTAAAGTTTATTATAGACAAAAAAGGAACTATTATATTATCTTTATATGATATATGATATGATTGAAATAAGAGAAAGTCTATTAAACATGTTAAGTAAATTATTTGTGTCAGAATCTAATTGATAACATCGTATGAACCTTTCTCATATCGGAGACGCAAACTCTTTTAATTGCGAGCATATTAAAAGATCGAGGATATATAATACTCCGTGTATGTGTCGTTAGTTGCATGAAATTTTTCGTACAAATGAACTTTAAATTGTATATATGCAATCTCTTCTCTGATAATAATGAAGCTGCGCGATTTAGTGTAGCTCCATTTGCGTTTTCCCCTACTATTTTTACATCAGAATAATACTCGATTCAATAAAAAAGTATATAAAAAATAATTCCAATTAATGGTACTTTGATAAATAACAAAAACAAACTTTATTAAAGTCATAGTAAAAACTCAAATGTTACATTATCTTAAATAAAAAGTATTGGTTATTTATAAATAGTTAAGAACGAGCTCATTTATAAAGCGGGAGTTGAAAGCATGTGAATATGGTTTTGTTTCTAGTAATTTCATCACTCAACTCAAGACAATGGAATAGTCTTCGTTGATAACTTCTTTTCTTTTATACTTTTACCCACTTATCTTATCTTTTTACTTTTTAATGGGTGGAAAACTACACATATATGACCCTGTTTTTGTTCTAGATATGAGTCATTTAAAAAATATCTCAGGTTCAATGTTTATTCTCGATAAAAATAACTCTAATTTATTGAAAAAATATCGTTGGATAAATTGATTGGGTCAACATTTGAGCTTGATTTACTTCTCACGTGATGAGCATAAGAGTTATAGTCTGAGCGGACTAAGATTGTCAGAATTCAACCTTTAGAAAATCTTTTTTAATAATAATAACAATAATTACAGTAATGTTTTTATGCACAAATTGTTACATTTGACATTTTCATTGTCTGTTTTTGTTTTTATCTCCAAGCATTTTATCTTCAACAAGGAATGATGGTCTTCAAACTGATAATCCAATATTATCGTGAGACCATCCTCGTATGTCATCGACAATTGGGTTAAGAGTAATCTGATCGAGCAAATTTGATAATTGGTTAAATTCATCAACTGATCTACATCTCGGCTCACACCTCCATGACCAAGCTCCACACCATGATCCGTTCTCGGAAACACATCTCTCTATTAGCTTACAATCCTTGTTTCCTCCAAAGCAAAAAGTCTCGAAATTCTGTGACCTGAAATACACCATAGGTTAAGCCAGAAATTGATTCGAGAACCACTACCAACTTTCTTGTAAACCGAGTTAGAGAACGTGATTTCCAAATTATCAATGGCATAACCATATAATGAGAATGGGTCTTCTGGGCTAGGCGGAATAAAGTTGTTTTTACTGGCAAGATGATAGTAATTCTATTTTAGTGGAAGATTCAATTACTCCGCTTGCTATGCGTGACCAATCGAAGCAAGCATTTGAAGTATAAATGGGGCTCGTTTTTGTGTACGTATCGCTTCTATTGGTACGGTGCTCCTCGATTTTTTTCCATGTTTGAGCTTTTAAATTACAGTTACAAGATACAGATAGAATTTACATTTCAGTATGTATCTGAGTATGTCTCGTATCACTGCGTCATAATGTATTATTCACTTGTAAAGCTCATCTAATTTTTGTAGCGATTAATACCATTGATTGATTAATCATAGCATATAACATGGAGTGTATTGGTGAAAAATGGAATGTAGTGGTTGAGTAACTCTATATATGTTGTCAATTGAACGATCGAGAATGATAAAAGCAAGGTTGGTATCTCAAGTGTTCTTTTCCTATTAATGACCCAACACACAATAGTGTCGGATATATTTGCCTCCATTCACTTTACTTTTGAGTCACAAAATGAATCTGATCAAAATCATTTAAATGCAAGTAAAATGAATAGTAATAGTATTAATTTGTCAACCTTTTAAAAATAATAAAGAGTAAATATATAAATAAAACATATATACATTTGAGACAATGACATTGTAATGTTACTTATGCAAGCTTGAAATATATTTAAAAAAAAAAACTTTGATATAACAAGTTTGAAACATATGTGAACTCAATTATAAAGATAATGAAAGATGAAATGACTAACACACTTATCAATTTATACTTATATTTTGTACACAAGTACTTTTTTTTCTTTCGTGATAACAAGCTAGAATTCATAAAAGTGTAGTAAAAACGTAAGGCACAATAATGAGTATTTGGTTATCAATAAAATTAACCTCGCACATTTTAGAAAGAAATAGGATTAGCAATACCTTTACACATGAATATCTCTTGTATTTTCTTGTTTAATGAAGTTACTATAGTTGACATTAATCAATTAACACGACATTGATTAATATATATTTGTTAATTAAACTCTATACAATAACGTTTTCATGTGTTTTACTCGATTTTTTTGCCAAATGAAATAGTTTCGTATAATGGTCACTTTATTAACAAAGCTTGAGTAACAAACGTATAATGTTAACTAATTCAAAGGTGTTTGGGATTGCTTATTTGTAACTATTATCCTACTTAAGAAATAAGTAGATACGCAATTGTTAAAAGAGCATTTAATATTTGTCTTTGCTTATCTATAATAAATATAACCAATAGACATATAAACACGTAAAAATAATCAATCTCAAACGCCCTTTTAAATATTTAAGAGGAAGTGTAATTATTTGCTTATTTATACTTATTGCTTCTAATGTTTTTACTTTTTAATTCATCGACAAGTTTTTGTTTGCAATATGTTATGTAAAGTGTTAGCTTTTAATCGTCGTGTTACATGCAAGAATTTTGGGTTAATAAATTTTAAAACCTTTTCAGAAAGACATAATGGAATAAGCTGTTGATTGATATATGATTGATAAAGATAATATAGTTGAAAGTTGACTTTTATGAAAGCACTTGGACTTGTTATGAAACAATAACCAAATTTGAGGGACCCATTTCTTGAATCCGAAAAAGTTACCACCACCATCCATCTACTATTATGACACTAGCTTTAACTCGTAGCCGTCGATTTGATCTTCCATCATGGCTACGTTTATATTACATCATGAGATCGAAACATCGAAACCAATTTACCGATATATGTTATATCACTCCGTCAAAGGTCAAATTGTTAGAAAGTATTTGATAAGACTGCCCGGGTTAATCAAAAGACTTTATAGTCGACCTCTAATGAGATTTTCTGTAAACGGAAGTTACAAATTGACATGTTCTGCCGATCATTATATTTCACGCATGATTCGGCATGGTTGACCAAATCATGATATCGAAGGATGAATTTTATTTTATTTTTAGAAAAGAAGACAATACCAATAGGATAAAAACAACAATACAAAGTCATATCACAAGAAGTCAAATCATGATATCGTAGTTACAACAAAAACTACGATCGAATTGGGAGACGATCACTCTGATCTCTTATTTCAAAGAAAACAATGACTCATGAGGGGAGCAAATGCACATTTATACAAGAGTTCATTAAATTCTTCTTATAACATGATGTAACTTACGAAAGGAACCATGCAAAGACTTGTTCTTTAGTATAACCAATGGTACATTTTGGAAGCCACATCATTTTATGATTAAAATTTAAACAAGTGTAGGTTTATTAGTGGGATTTGTGACCAATCGGTGTAACGACGAAAGATTCAGATTGTGTTTCGAAGTAGAAATATCTAAATGACCATTTAAGTTGTTGAAAGAAAATCAACAAACTTTAAAGCTAGTGTAGGATATTGATTTATATAAGATTATCAAATTCCTTTTAGTATCTAATCTGAACAAATCGGTTACAAAGAAAAGAAGTATGAAGAAGAACAATTTAAGCATCACCTCTTATCCTCTATTTATAGAGAATAGGGGTAAAAATCTTTAGCTTAATCTATTAAGAAATAATCTCTATCTATGTAAGTTATTTGACTAACAAGACAAATAACGTGACTTACAAGAAAAATAAAACTAATAAATCCAAAGTTATACTTATCGGTTACTAGATTAAACTAATTAGAATTGTTATTATTTCTTACATAGGTAATTTTAATTTATATAAATATAATATAAAAATAACTTAGATTTGACGCAAATTTGTTTGTTTTGAAAACTTCAATGCGAAGAAAAGACATAATAGTCTAATTTATCGATTTAGGTAAATATATTTGTTGTAGTTATCGCTTTCACACACGACGTATAAGAGATAATCCTTATACAAATATCAAATTAGAAATTGGAACTAACATATTATTATCGGTTAAACGTATTAAATAAATAAATGAAAACTATTATATTTATAAGATAAATCTCCTTGTAGGTGTAGAAGTTTTAGCATATCTAATTTGATTAGAAAACAAACTCTAAACTTTTGTTCAAACTAAAACTAATTAATTGAATCATAGAATACAATTAAGAAAGGGAAGTGTTATTTTGAGGCCATAAACAATTTTGGATGGCCAAAAAAGTTGCCCCTTTGTCCTGAAAAAGAGATGAGTTTTGCAAGTTTAAGTGTTCTTCGGTGATTAAACGAATTTCATCATAATTACAAAATTGTAAAAAGTCAACACGACACATATGATGATAATGATAATGTCACTCGATTTTCATCATCTACAATTTTATTCGCAATTCTTCACACGTTTCTCATACTCAAATTTCTATATAAACGTTTTCGCCAAGTTGTTAATCGCGTCATCATTACATAATATCTTAAAACAAAATAACAAAGATAATTCTAAATACGATCATTAAGAGTTATTATTTGCATAAATATTTGTAAACATAATAACTTTGATATATTTGTAATAAATTGTCAATGTACAATTATTTAATGTATCTAATAACAGCTCTTTAAATGGTGTTGAAAAAACCCTTTTTCAAAATACATATATTGGTGAAATACCAATTAGCTTACAAAATTAAAACTGTGGGTGTCGACAAACAGTTGCTCAATAATCAAACTCGTGGAAACATGGTTACAGAGCGTGGGTATCACGCGGTAGATGATGGGTAGGTTAATGTAAAATGAGTAAAAAATTCAATCATTTGACAATCAAGAAGCCTAATCTACGGGTAGATGGTTGGTGTTCGGTTGAAAAATAGCACCTCCTGTCCACTCATTGTCCACATTTTTGTAGACAATGTAGGCGGCGCGTAGCATCGTGACCTTTTAATCTCTGTCAGATTGCACCCCATTAATACTATTATTTACAATTCATCCCCTCTTAGTTTTCCTCTTTACACTTTAAGAATGTCGAATATGATTTGAACCAATGAAGACATGTTGATATGAGCCAGACGAATAAGAAATCAAGTTAGTATAGTATGAGTTCAAAAGAAGTTTGATTTTAATAGAAGGTGTGCGATTAAAAGAGTATTGTATTTTGAAAAGAAGGAGTGTCAAACAATCTCAGTCATTGATTTATGTGATCAACGTTTCTTAAATTCGCAGCACTCCATTTTACGTGCACACTGCATTATAGGTAAAATATAGTGTTGTTAAGATTTAATGAAACTGAACCGTTAATAACAGAAATCAACTACTGAGATTGTCCGGATCTTTTCTTCCCTCAAAATGTAACTGTTCTCGTAATCTTACCTTTAAAATAATCAATTTAAATCTTATATCTATAAAAAAATTATTATAATTATAATATGAGTTTCAAATAAGTTTGATTTTAAAATAATCAATTTAAATCTTACAACCATAAAAAACAATTATTATTCATAAACATTTTTTATATCAGTGATTAACAAAATATAAATACGTTTACTTATACATTTTGCAAATAGTTGTTACTTAATCGATCAGTATTCTATAAAAAGGTTAAAAGTAATGAAATAAGCTATATGAATATCTAGTGAGTTAGACATAAAGTAGATATATTTTTTTTATCCTTATCAATAAATTAGATAATCATGTTGTGTGGAAGATAGTTTCACTTGCTTTACTTTAACAAAAATTAATTAATATGTTACATGTGTTAGTTCTGTAAATTCAAAAGGTACTATTTCTGAATCACGGATTGCTTTAAGAATTGTGTATGTTCACTTTCCGAAATTGAAATTTCGACCCTTAGTGTCTAGGTTACATGAAATTCAAATTATAGAGATAAGATGCGAAGATCAAACAAGATTTTGACACAAAATCATGTTATGAGTTTTGATGATTGAGAGAGTTATTATTTCCAAAATGTGTATCAAATGAATTCGATTTTATGATTTGGAACCAAAGGCCATTTTGACGATTGGTGGCGGTTGGAAATGTATTTTCACTTACGGTCCTTGAACTATTGCAAAGCGTTAGCGCCATGGGCACTGCCCCTTGGACCCCGCAAGGGGGCAATGCCCCCTTGACCCCCACCATTACCGTCGAACCGTGTTTAGCCTAGACTAGTACAATTGTGCACTCTGCACCTCCAAGCTTGCACGAGAACTAAAACTAAACCCAATGATACACTCATCATTTCCATTATACTAAAATGGTAAGGTGACACTAAAATCACCAACAATATGTCATGTCATTGTAAAATCATAAAACAAAATTTTCAATTAATTTTTGTGTTTTTTTAAAACAAAATATCTAGTATTATCACTTCTCGACAAGATTCAAAAATCAACATGAAAATAACAGGTTTGTATCATAATTTTCAACCTACTCACCTGAAACTTGTTAACATATTCAGTTTTCAAGTTGGGTTTAAGTTATTATATGTATAAATGGGTTGACCCGTCAACCATTTTACATCTATTTTATTATTTGTAATTTAAATAATAAACTTAATTTTTGATAAGTTTATAATCGAATGGACGTATTAATATTGTTTTGGTTTATTTTATTATATCTTTGTTTGATGGATTGAAATAATTCAAAAACATAAATAAAAAAAGATATTGTTTCCAAATAATTATATACTTGTTTGTAATCAGATAACTATACAAATCATTTTCATATTAAATATTTCTCAATTTAATATTGTCTAATCTCAATCTCATTATTATCACGTCAACAACAACATTGTACATAGATTGACTCATTTGACGTTGAAAACGTCTTATTCGATATGTTACATGCGAAAGTGACTTAATATCATGTGGACTATAGATTTAAATAGGTTGTGTGAGTCGGGTTTGAGTTAATACTAAATTTGTTTATTTAATTGGATAGAGTTTGGGTCAAATATTTTTGACCCGTACGACCCCTGAATATCTGATATGAATTAACTTCTATGTAATTCAGGCTTTCCGGATATTATTATCAACTTTAACAAAATTGACTAGATAAAAAAAAAAATGTTCCCAAGTATTAATGAGAGAGTTATTGGTGTTATCGTGCCATTGTTAAAAGAGTTGATCGACAAGACTTTAGATGAAACTGAATAATAACAACAAGAAGATTAACATATACATATGTAGTTAAAGTTAAAATACTAGTCCAATAGTACACTATTAAGAAACAAATAAGCATGGATTTGTGGGAAAAGGACACATTTCTTCATACACATCTGTTTGGACAATTCTATGCAAGTTTCCACGTTACCCAATGTTCCCAGTTCTCTTCCTTTTATAAAGATATACATGGGCAACCTAAACGAAAGCCGATCTTGTATTTATTCAATAATATATGCTACGTTTTTTTTTTTAATAATTTACTTTTATTTTAAATTCTTAAAAAGGATAATCATCCAGAAGGGTATTTTGTTTTATATTTTGGAACGGCAAAGATATACCAAGTATTTACTAAAAATTGCTACTTATTTACTATTACAGCTTGATTACTTGTTGTAATAGGTATTCTTAGTTTTATATAGATATAAAATTACGTTATTTGATCACTTATACAAAAGCTCGAGATAATTTCGAGATACATATTTTGGCTTTTTGAGTCATGGATGATATTCCAGTTGCGGCAGTTATATGTTGTGCATTTGATGAAATAAGCTATCGAGTAATGCCTATTGCATAATAAACTGTCTTTGTTATTGCATACACAATTTTAGCATATCTCCTCCCATATACATCTTGTATTTGAGGTGTAAGTCTCAAAATGCGTTCGGGTTTCACTCATGTGGGCAAGCAGAGCAACCTAATCATCACTACAATTGCATTGAATTTTTAAGTAAATACAATTAGAAAATTTGCCTTCTAAGAAAAGATCAAGAATGATACGTAACAAACATTTACATTTTAAAAAGAAGACTATAACTATTCATAATTATAAGTATGATTATTGATTTAAATATTTCTTAATTGAAAAAAGCAAACCATTTGTTAACAATTTTAACGTTCTAATGAGGCTGAGATTTGAAATAGGTCCTGTGTAGAACACAAATATCTTTTTTTCTTCCTTGTTTTCTTTTAATTATAATCTTTATCTTTATCTTTATTTAAAAGAAAGTTACCTCGTCAATCATGTTACTCAATTGATTACAAAAAATAATAAGCATAACATATTTTACTCATAAAATATAGTTCTACAAAGTCCACAGAATACACAATTTCTTGGGCCTTTAACCAAAGACAAAATTGGGCCCAAGTTTGTTTAATAGTATAGACCTTATGAGTCTCTTATTCGTTCTCCTATTAAGGGCTTAGGCCACAACAATACCCAAGGTTAGTGGACCAGGACACACCTTAAAGGCTTAAATGCATAACTTAATACAGTATCAATCACGTGACGTTCCTCTCAACTAGTTTTTCATGTGATACCAATGTTGACATTCGAAATTCTATATGGACATTTTAATAGTTAGCTTTTGAAAAAAGTTATTACAGAGTAATATGCTAGCATAATGGTACAGTATGACAGATATGTGACACTGGTACCATAACCCAACTTAATTACTAGCATATGGTACTGATAATACAATATCCTTTTATGATAAGTATCTATCACGTTCAGAAAACAAGTATGATTTATGCCACAGTTAAAAAGAAAAACAAATAGCAAATTAAATGCCTGATTTTAAGCAGAAATGAATCTAGAGATCATGAATGAGATCACCAAACAAGTTCACCCAATAAGTATCCATCAAGTACCCACCAAAACAACTTACCCTCTTCAAATATTACAAAACTTGTTTTAAGAATCCTTTTCAACTCAATTCACGGTTTAACGAACACATACAAAGTGATTATAACAAGAGTACATGCATCTCAGTTTTCTATTTACTTCCTTATAATGGTCCCTTTTGTATTTTCTTTTTCCTTATTCTTTCTGTTACTAGAAAAAGGATTGATTTATTAAGAAATATAAACACCTGTAGTTTGAGCTGATGAACTTAGAAGAAGTAGTTCCAATAGCCGATTAAGAATACTCAGCAAGAGATGTACCAATGGTCAACTATTGATGTCGCGACTCATGAGTTTCTCCTCCTCGGTTAGAGCATGGCGGAAATGACAGCGGTGGCCATAAGGACAAGGGTCACCAGCAAGGACCATTCGACAGACTTCTGTTTTGTAGCGTGGGTGGCGAATGACTGGACGAAGTTCCTCAATGCCATGGGCAAATTGACAGTGATCTCCATATGGGCAGGCACCAGTTTGCTGCCATTTGTTGCAGAGTTCAGTCTTGGTCATACCCTGGTTGTATACCTGGAGTTCCAGTGGTTGCTCCTCTTTCTTGCCACGTACATAAACCCTTTGCTAATGATAATAAACACAGCGAACATAGAGGAAATAATGAATAACCTAATTGTATCTTGAATAATGTTGCACTAAAAGAACAATTCGAGAACATTACTAGTCATCAATACATGATACACAAGTTACAAGTTTTCGTGATCATAGCCCTATAGAAGTATGTGATGAAATCAAATAAGGATTTTGAAACTAAGATGCAGAATGACTAATTCTGTAAAGATCAATTAGGCAAAAGATATTACAGGACCTACTGCATTTCAAGTTGTTTTAAATTGATGATTTTCATACGTAGGATATAAATGATCTCTATTTCAGTATCTACTGGATGAAGCATATCATTCTCTAATGCAGTAAGAGTCAAAATATATGACACAGTTTTACACTATTATCTTCTTTACTTGATACAGACAGAAGTAATATGACATTTCCGCGTAATTCAAGCCTAAGCAAATGATCTTTTTGGATCGAAGTGGCCTTGCATCGATAAAGAACTGCTTTATATGTTAAACAGAAGTTCAAGAATGTAGCACCAACTCTTGTTAAATGATTAATATAAAAGAGAAGTGTCTCATCCAAATTTTTAAGATTTTTGCAGGAAAGCTAAATAATCTAAAATCAAAATTGTCAACGACCCTTACCAAATATGTAATCATGTCTATCATTGTTAGTTAATTATTGGTGTTTTGAGATTAATGAGAAAAATAAACCCTTAAAGAAACAAAGACATCTAAGTCATCCTTAACAACAAACAATTTGGTAATGGGTCAGCTAGTATCTTACACATGAAGTCATCATCCTTAACAACAGAATTTCAACCAAAATATATATGGACAGGATTTAGTATTTTACCATATCAGAAGTGGTTTTAACCCGATCCACAGCACGAGCCCGCACAGTACTTCCATCACTAGCTTGAACAGTCTTCAAGTATCCATTAGATCGAACAGAGATACTTTTAGGCAACTTAACCCGCTCCACATCTGTTTTCTTAATCGGATCCACATTCTCCACCCCACGTGCCGCTCGTTTATCACTTACATTCATTCCTTTCTCTCCGATTCTCATCCTTCCAAAGGAATCAACAACAGAGTTCTCATTCGCATTTGGAAACACATTTGCTTTACCATAAGAACTCGAAGCTGCTGCCTGTTGTTGCTGTTGCAAGTGAGACAATTGCTTGTTTAATTCAGAATTCGCCATTTGTAGATTAACATTCTCTTGACGCAGCACTTCGGCTTCTTTCCCAGTTAAACTGAGGTTAGTTAGGCACCAGTTACGTCGCTCGATTAGGTCTTGAAATGGCGCGTAATCTTGTGAATAGTTACCGCTGTAATCGACTACAATAGGTGGTAATGGTAATGGTACGGTTGTTGCATTTGGAGTTACGGCGAAGTGACGTGGTGCAGTGGTAGGAAAGATTGATGAGTAAAGAGGTGCGTCGAAATCATCATACGTGGCACCATCTGGTTGGCTGAGAAACGTTGACCACAGGTCACTGTCATCCTCGCCGGTATACGGAAAATCAGAATAACTCTGCATTTTTCTTAATAAATCGATCTTTCTGCAATAAAAGAATCAACAACAAATGAATTTAGTCAGTATCAATCTCAAATTACTTAAATCAAGACATGCACACACACATATACATATAAATATACCTCTACATACACACGCAGATATTATCGATGATGTTATTTCTCAATTTCGGAAGTAACTTACGAAATGAAGAACAAATGAATCAGATCTCGTGATTTCAAAATCAAAACAAGCAATACATGACCTAATTACGAACGTTAATGATAAGTGGATAACTAGTGACGATTGATGCAAATACAGTAAATATAAGCATAATCATAACAATTTATCAAATAAAATCACATAATTAACGGAAAATAACGCAAAATTAACTGAAACGAGTAAGTTGATTACGTACCTGAAACGAGAAAAGCGATTGAGCTTGATTATTGATCGAAGAAATAATGAAATTAAATGAATAAGTTTTCAATTAATCTAGAGAGAGAAAGTGTGCGTCATTAGAGAGATAGAGAGAGAAAGCTTAATGAGCAGGATGACTAGATGCTTCTTGTGAGGGAGTTATATGTATATATCTGAATCTGTATGTATATTTACCTAAATCCGTTATGCGCGTACCGGAATGCAACCAAACGGTATCTTGCAGTTTTACCAAACTTGACCTCGTGAAACCTGTAATGCATAAGTAATTGAAAGGGGTATTTTCGTCATTTCGTATCATAAAAGTTGTTGGTCAGATAGTTTTCTAATGGACCCCCCGACGGATCGAGGACGGTGTTATTGTTTCCCCAAGTGATTTTGGCGGGAGAATACATAACTCGGTATTTTTTATTTTATTAATATTGATAAGATGTAACGTACTATTGTAACTATTAACTTGATTACTCATGCCACACTGCTACATCTATTCGATACTTACGAAATTTAATTACCGGAAATAATAAGAATCACTGTATGGATCCTATCATTTTTGGGTTGAAATTAAGGATTAAGGAAATATCAGGTAAATATAATTCCTGAAGAAACGAAGGTAATAGATTTATTAGCCTATGTATTTATGGGCGAATTACATAAACAGTAAACGTGATAGATCAAAATGATCGGTAAATATAAAAATAAAAAGTTCTTTAATAAAAATGTTATATGTTCTATTTTTTCACAATAAAAGTGTTACATACTCTATTTTATAATCCGTTTAGGTGTTTAAAAAAGTTGACATGGATGCTTATTCGGTAGAAAGTAATTTTTATTCTAACAAAACAGAGCAATTAACCATTTTATTGTGCAAGATTATTATATGTTTCTTTTAACGGTCATTTAGATATATACGTTTTACTTTTATGAAGTTTGCCCTGTGTCTATTGATAAATATTTCATTAAATGTTATTTTAAATTAAAATTTTCAGAGTGAGCTATATTAGTAAATATTATGATTAAAAAGGTTCATTCCCTCGTTTCCTAAATAATATTATCTCCTTTTAATCTTTTACTATGTGATTAAATGTTTTATCATATGTGTACAAGTTTTTATTTGATAAAATATTTTTGGAATAAAGTTGATGAAATGGAAACACCAAAAACTCTTGTTAAGGGGAAGAAGTTTGAAGATTGCTTGACACGAACTAATTAACCTACAGATACGTAGACCTTATACAAATCAAGTGAACTTGATCAATAGTATCTTCATCATATGTATATGATTAACTAGGCCAACCATAAGACGATTTTTTTAAGGAACCACTAGCTATAATGTAGTTATAGTAGTGTGCCCATGGATATTACATACACACATACTTACATTTTATAAAAATATATATATTTTTTGTATATACTAGCTACTAGCTACTAGCTACTAGCTAGTTATTTTTCTTTAATTCTTTTTATATACTTTCATCTATAATTTGACTTCATACGGCCATATTAACTTGAAATTAAGTTAATATCATAGTAATAATAAATTATTCGTTATCATTAATTTTTTTTCTAAGAACATGTGTAGTAAACTATAATATTTTAAGAGGTACACTTGTGGGTAATTCATTTATAACTATATCTGTGTAGAGATACTTGTATGGCAACGAGCAGGGGTATAAATCAGTCGAGCTACTTGAGTTTGATTCGTTAACAGTTCAATTTGAGTTTAATTTAAACGAGTCTGAACTCGAACTTGAACATTATTCGTGGCTCGTTTAATAAACGAGTTCGAACTTCTTATATCAAGTTCGAATAAACTCGCGAGTGTAAACGAGTTTTACACACACATATATATAGATTAATTACAATAACTAACTCCTTATATAATAATACAATATATAATTATATAACAATCATCATTATATATATACACACACAATAATTAATACAATAATAGTAAATTTGATTATATATAGTTAAAAATTACATAAAAAATAAATAAATATTATAGACTAATAAAATAAATATTATTTTGAAATAAATAAGTCGAGCCCTGGGTGAGCTCGAGCTTGTATGATAATAAACGAGTCGAGTTCGAACTTTATATACTAGGCTCAAAATGAGCTAAGCTTGAACTCGAACTCAGTGAATTTAAACGAGTCAAACTCGAACATGATTGAACTCGAATTCAACTCGTCTCGTTTATACCCCTAGCAATCAGATTGAAACTAATAATATTGGATACTTTTGCCGCCTTAGCATTTATGTCGAATTTGTCTATTAATTACCAAGTCTATTCATACGGTTATATATATAGTTCATTTAGGATTATTTAAAAGTTATAAATACAAATATTATTATAGCTATATATGAATTGTGAAATATCATATCAGTAGATAAATAGTGGATACATACACTCCTTGAAAAATGCTTGATTTAGAAGTTTCGTTGATTGATTCATTAGTTGGAGGTGTTGATTTTTCACTTTGAATTGAGAGGCTTGCTTCTTTAATACAACTCTTAACAAACTCTCATCTTCCCATTGATATGTTGCCATCAATGCTAAAATCATTTGTTTGGTGTATATAGAATATATAATATATATACCCCACACATGATTCCCCACATTCCTTAAGACCCCTAACAACCATAATATAACCATCCTAATTAATCACAATTAGCTATGAACTGTTTACATCTAAATAATAATTAAGGTAATCGATTGATATGGCCAATCATTTTTTATCTTTGATATATAAACCGTATCAAGAAACTCTGCTATAGACAGAAAAGTTTGAAACACTTGACAAATGATCAGATTTGAACTTTTTCTCAACAAGTGTACCCAAAATCACTCATTCTATATATAGAGATATATTAATGTTACGAAATTATTGTATGTATACAAAAATAAGGGACTCGTTATCTAATAAGTCAACAAAAGTAATCATTTTTATTCTCATTAAAAATGTTATTCTTCAAGCATATTCGGAGCACCTTTCTCTATATCTGTATCTATAACCATTATTAAGAATTTAACACTCTCTTTTTTAATCTTTAAAAAAACAATATCAAAAATTACCATTTTATCCTTCTACTTATCTCTTTACTTATTAAATATATATATCATTCGATTAATATTATATTTCACATAATACATTTAAATATCTTCTTTCTTTTTTTATATCACAATTTTAAATTTACAATTACAATAATTTAAATTATTATAAAAAATTAATTTCATTAAAGAATTATCAATTATTATTGCATTCAGATACCATTAAACTGTTGTCTCTCAATATCAACATGTGAAATCTTCATCCGCTGTTGTGTGCACGATTCGACGCTAGTTGATTAAATATTTATAATCAATATTCCAGTAGATGTTCTTAATTGTTTTTGATATATATATATTTTTTTCTAAACCGAAATCACGTAGGTAAACGTTCCAAATTAGTAAGTCAACCGTGATCAAGTTGGAATTACTTTGTGTAGTTGGCTTAGAATATATAGGAGGTCATGGTAAACTTTGGTTTGTCTTGCCACCAATGTGGGACAAATTCAACACTAAAGGAAAATAAACACAACAAAAATACCTACCCCATGTTTTGAACCTCTAACCTTATGCTTGTTAAATGATTTGATTATCAACTAATCTAGCTATTACTTTGTGTTATTGTTGTAATTATTACTATTTTCTTACTAGTTTGTAAATGGTTATTTTAATAATTTTTTATATAGTATTTTAAATGATTATTTTGACAATCTTATAATAAGTTCATAGTCATTATATGTTTCATTTCAAAATATCATAATATATAATTGTAGTTTTAAAAGTTTGAGGTCTACATTTTTAAATGTCATATATTTTCACTCGTAATTTGGATTAAATCACCATTTTTTTTCTTTTGACTATTGTATATTTTTCAAGATCTATTTGTGACAAACTTTCAAATGGGGTTTGTTCTAATAAAGTTATAAAAAGTTAAGAAAAGTAAAAACATAATTATAAAAAGTCATAAAATTTTTATAAAAACTCAAAAAGTCAAGGAAAGTCAAAGACCGATCCGACCGGCTGATTCGATCGGTCCGACCGGAACTAAAAGGTCGACCGATCCGACTTAAAAACCGGTTTTCAAAACAGTGCTTTTTTTCATCAAAATAGTGCAAAACAAATAACAATTGCTTCATTATTTATTTAGGTATAGTGATCCCTTTTTTTAAAATTAAACCTATATTGTAACAATTGCTCATAGAATTTCGAAGCTTTCATTTTTCTTTTTAATACTGTGTGCTGACATATAATTAATGCACTTGTCGACATCGTTCACGTAATATAAAGATGAGAAAACTTTGGTGCAATCATATTCATATATATATATATTAAGTTTAAGATTATTTGCACGAATAATTTTTTTTTTTTTTTTTAAAGGAAGTGTTGAGAAAAACATAAGAAATTAAATCTTATTGTAGTCAGTAGACCCTTTCTAAATAATTTATAATCCAAAGAATTGTTTAAAAACAGAAGAAGTTGCTTTCCCCAGACTACTTGATTATTTTGTGTGTTAAAAGGGTGCAAAAAGGAACATATACTAAACAAATAATATTGGATTTTTATATTCTGATGCAAGTACAAGAATTTTTAAAATTTTATCTGCACGTATTCGGTTAATATTGTTTAGATCATTTTTTATCGTGATGCTCTTAAGGTTAATGACTAATTTCTATATTAATGCCACATCAGCACGAGGCTGAAGATTGACTCATAATTAAACACTGCCTATTCTGACACCTCAAAACTGAAGACTGAACTCCACATCATTTCTTAAATATTAATACAAACATTTTATATTAATAATAAAAATTCCAATAATTATAAAACTATTTTATATTAATAAGAAAAATTACAATAATGAAAAACTACGTTATATTAATAGTTAAAATTACAATAATTAATACACGTTACACTAATAATAATTAAAAAGCGATACAACTATTCCTCGTCGGTGTCTTCGTTCCTGGGTTTGCGAGACTTAACAAAATCTCGTTTCACTTCTTCCCGAATGTCGAAGAGAAATGCTTATTCCTTGAACGCCCTGAACGCCCTGAACATTGCTTTCTTTCTAGACGTCTTGGGTTTGTTTCCATCGTTCTTTGTTGAGCTTGTGCGGTTCTGCAAAGTTGGGCGTGGACCTCGTCGTCCGAACAACGTCAGGAAGTAGCATCCGACGAACCCGAACTTTTTCGACTTTGTGCTCGACCCGGTAGACGACGAATTGTGTCATCGAAAAATAAATGTTCAAATTTCGGGTTATGGGTCTTCGCTTGGATCGGATCGTTGTCTTCCTCATCAAGATTGAACGGCTCGTAGTCTTCGTCTTGCATGGGTCGGTTATTGTTCATAACGCCCTCCGAAAAAAGGAACTTCGAGATGTCTTTTAAAATACCCCATGCAGACTTGTAAAAGAAGTTCCTTTTTGTTCGATCTTTGAATCCTTCACGGCCCGCCAACATAATGTCTACGTCAGCGATACCACTTTGCCACTCATTTTTAAATTTTTTGGTAGATGCTATGAAAAATCTTGACGTCTCGTTGAAGTTTTGATCATTTGACCATTATTTGGTCAATATTACGTTTTGTATCAACACAAGTTACACAACGGTTGTAATTTTCTTGTATCACTCTCCAAAAAGAGTCACCCGTTTGTGAATTCCCGATCGCTCCATTTTGAGAAGCATCGATCCACCGTTCCGCCAAAATCTTGTATTCTTTGGCGGATCACGACACTTTTTGGCCTTTTCGTTGTTCGTTGGTTGGTTCGGTCATTTTTTCCTTTCTTTTTCTTTTTGGCCGATTCGGCTTCAACTTTGGCTTTGGCTTCCTCCTCGGGTGGTGTATGGACGTTTTCGAATTAATTTTGTGATAGTGGTGTTTGTGGGTATGTGAATGATGAGTGTTGTTGTTGTTGTTGTAAGTATTGTAGCCGTTGGCACACACTGACCCACGCACAATTTGTTCGTTCTGGAATCTGATCTCGTTCTCGCCAGAACGATAACTTTAGGACGGGGTCGTGCCTATGAGGAGAATTGAAGACGCGTGCTAGATGACTTTCAAAACGGAGGACGTGAGCTCGATAGGGAGTGATCTTAGATACACATGATCAACATAAGTTATAAAGGTCAATATATATTCTGACTCGACTTTTTCCTATTTACCAATACTTAACTTTTGCCTATATTTAATTTTAATTTGAGCAATTTAAAATAAAACGTCGTTGTGGTAGGACGTCTTAAAACTTGCCAATAATATGATAGGCAATAGACATTTGGGGACCAAAAATTAAAGTGATTAAGTGATTAATCTCAATCATAAAAATAGACCATGTTGTTGGCGTACGAGTAGACTATATGATCTAGTATACATAAAACAAACAATGCAAATAACGTCGAAATTTGACTATATCAGCATCTTGTGACTGATTCATAGCTCTCAAACTTCCAACTTTGGGATTTTGTCCTTTTTCGTGTGTCTGACCGAGCCTTTCTGTAGCCACACTGGCCTTGTTTCGAGTCCTTCACAGGATGATCGATTGATCCACACGAGGGTGTAATAATTCCACTGCCAATGCATACTGTACCATTGCTTTCAGCATGGATTTGAGAAGCGTGAAGTACTTTCTTTGGAGATGATTCACAGTTAGTCAGACAAATGGTCATGGACGTATCCTGTCGCAACCAAAATGCGAAAAAATAAAAAATAATATATGAAAAGGTGAGTCTCGATCGAGCAGCATGCAGCAATAAGTAGAACTTTATTGTCGAGTGAAAAATAAGAAATTATGAATGCATTATAATGTTAACAAGTCACAGGCGTAGTATTTTATTTAAGTGTAGATAGATGTAACTCGAAATGTTACCTTCAGGCCTTTTAGTGGATCAACTCCTGTGGACTCATGGTCGATTCGGAAGAGTTCTTCAAAATTATTGAAAGTGAGGTCGATATCAGGCATGTTCAAATCATCCAAGCAAGATGGTTCTTCTTCACATACACCAAGATCTTGCATATTTTGAGACCAAAGCTGCAACAAGTTTCAACACATTAGCTAATACTATGAAGAAACACACACACACATATATACATACATATATATAGTATATTATTTTTTTAAAGAGTCTCAGATTAAGCTATTAAAGACTTAAAGAATAAATTCATACAAATAAAGTTAATACAAATTATTTACGATACATAGAAAAAAGCATTTTGGTTATTTGGATTTCCTATTTGTACCTTTTCGCCCAAGTAGCAGCTTGCTATTTGGGCTGTTATTTTGAAATTCTTGTTGCCGGCCCAAAAAAGAAATGCATTTTGAGGACCATATTAATTGGGCATGGAACTGGAACGGGCTTTTCTGAGACGGGCCTAAGACAAGTCCTAGGCCACGACGACTTATTATGCATCTCGAACATATATAACTCGGATCATTCGTATCTACTTGGAGAAAAACAAGTTCGCTTGTAGAAAATGCAACATTGTTGGGGACTAACAGTTTTAGATTAGGAGCAATACGAGTCATCACTTAACTGGAAAAAAATGTGGGGAAGAAAATGTGTCACATCAGCACATAATCAAACTAGAACTCAGTTTTAGCCGTTGTCATCATATCGAAAATTGAGATTCAGTTCAAATATATTTTTAATGATAATTAAGCATCGAAGATTTCACTTTAGAGAACAATGCAAATACAAATGGACTAAAACAAGCATGTATAGTGACGGTGAAACCTGGTTGCTCAGAACCGGACTTTTGCATTGCCAATATGAGTCTCCTTGGAGATCGGTTTCATCGGTTTCAGATTCTAAATGATCCATTTGTGTGAATGGCGATGAACATGAATCTAGACTCATGTCATGGTGATCAAGACGTAGAGAAAATTGATCATCTTCATTATCCACTTTTTGTTCTTGGCAACGAATTATAGATGAGCTACCATCAATATCACAATTTTGGATCTTTAACAAATCAACGAGTTGTTGAAGTACATTAAGTTCCTGCAGCTAAAAACGTCGAACCAAGAAAATATTTTGACAATATGTATAGTTACAAATATATATATACCCTTCAATATAAATAAGAAATAGATTTTTTTTTTGTTTTTTTTTGTTTTGCTTTGGTTATCATCTCCCAAGAGTGAAATATATACCTTAATGTGTACATTAGTCTCTAAAGTAGTGACACTTGTGTTTGTGGAGGTACTTAAAGTCGAACCAATATCATTACCATCAACAAACTGATTCAAGTCAAAACCCCATAGTACCCCTAAATCTCGGGCGGACGGGCAGCCCATGTAACTATTCACAAATCTTTTTCTATGTTGAGAAGAAACATCGTGTTGACTCAGGTCACAAGCGCGGCACATAAACTTGTGATGATCATAACAATGGATATAGATTGGGCGGCGTCTGCAAATGTCACAAATGAGGGTTCTATAATGGCGGTCCGAGAGAGGATTGGCTGAGTGAACCTTAGTATCACATGAAAGACAAAGATAGGCTGCATCCGCTTTACAGTAAACAACTGATCTTAAATTCACACAGAATTCACAATATCTATCCATCACAAATCACCTGAAACAAATATACACTTTGACTTCTTTTTGGTCAAATATGTCATTGAGGAATTGTAGCTCTAGTATGATGAAAATCTAATTTAATTACTACAAAGTTTATAGGAGAACAAAGGAACCAATTTGTTATACATATAAAAAGATTGCTATGAGACTAGGGGATTAAGAAATGATATATAGGTCTAGTTAGATATGTCTAAAAGTTGAACTAATATTCATTTGTACGTTATACATATTAATATTTTATCTCCTTATTTTATACGCTCAATTTTTATGCCCATTTAGTGGGGGGTACTTATTGTTTTTCTTTCGGTAAACATGTTCCTAATAAACCTTTTTCCTAGTGAAGAGATATTTCTTTGAACTAAAAGCAGCCAAAATATTGTATAGTCGATCGATCTTTAGCAAAGTTTTGCATTTCGATCACACCTTATTGGGATAGATCGATTCTGTTACGTTCCAAGTCACAAGTTAAAATAAAAATAAAAATAAAAATAATCAAAATTTCTGGAAAAAAATCAAGCTGTTGCAGGTGTTCTCAAAACTAGATCTCCTTTTTAACACAGGAATGAAAGATGAACGGAAACTTAAGACGATGGAAATTTAAAATTCATAAAATGGAACAAAAACTCTATATAAAGAAATATGCAATTTCCTGTGCAAAATAAGAAAAGAAGAAGACGTTGTAGGTGTTTCCAGAACTCAATTCCAAAGAACCCTCCAAAACTAAATATGAATTAAACACACATACCCAAGTGAAGAAAGTTGAATACAACTTTTAATAACATAATGGAACTAAAATGTAAATTAATCAAACCTGATGCATTTATACTTCAAGAAAACTGACAAAGATTGTTGCTTGAGAAAATGGGAGTGAGATAAAGCTCCATACGGTTATGATCATCATACACCATTGGCTTAATTATGCCAAGAAAGACGGAGAATAAGATTGTTATCTATCCATCTATCCAAGTTTATTCCATTTTCCAGGGGTGAAATCTTTTACTCCAGAGTGTTGTATACGCTTTAGTGTGCAATGTACAAGTCACTAAAGATCTTTTGTACTGGATTTAAGAATTTAGGGTCTGAGAGAAAGGAAAGACCCTATCTTGAAAAGGCTCTTGTGGTCTGACGTGTCTTGCCTTTATGACGTGGTCTTTGACATGTTGGAACATCTGTGGGACCTACAACATTATCTAATGCACGTGTGTTGTCCTTGTTTGAGACGAATAGGAGTTTGCCATGTGAGATGGGCATTTAGGTGGGCCCAGATCGGAAGAGCTATTTTAGAGGAAAGATAATACCAAGACCTCAATTGGTAAGTTCAAAAATAGCATAAAGGTATAATTAATTAATGTAAAAAGTTTGATGCATAAAGAAGATTCATGAGTGATGTTTTATATGATAAATAAATTATGTTTTATTTTTAGTTATGTATTTTTCTAAATGTATTTGTTATTATTTATTTTAGAGTGTGTGCTTTTTGAGCGTGAATTTTTTATTTTTATAAGTTTAAGATCTTATTAAAAAATTGTTAATGTTTGTAAAATCTTTAAAGCCCTTAAATTATAAGCTACTTTAAGTATGTTATATGTCTTTTTATCGTGCTCTTTCCGTTCTCATCGTAGCTGGTCGTTTCTTTCGGAGAATGCTTAGACACGGCCCCGTTTTGGGGACCTTTCTTGACAGCTTTGTTCCTCCGTAGATGGTGGGAGGATGGGTGTGGCTGTGGGCCACACTCAAACAGCCAAATGCAACGGCTATTTAAAAAAATAATAATTTTTTCCTATATATACATACAACTATCACCATTTTTCAAACACAACTCTCACAATCTCTACTTATTACCACTCTTTTAGACACATAATACTCATTTGTTTTTTTTATCAAATTTAAATGGATCCCTTCCAAAATTTCGATGAAGATTCCGATATTGAATATTTCAAAGCAAGTATTAGTTGTTACGATCCGAATGCTATGATCGATATTCTTGAAACGTTGGAAGAAAATAAAGAAAACATTGATGAAATTTTTCGATCAAAAATACGCAGAAGGCGAATACATAGAGATCGTCTCGGTTCCGAAGATCGTTTGTGGCGCGACTATTTTTCCCCAAACCCAACATTCCCGAGAGATTACTTTCGAAGACAATTTTGGATGAGCCGGGAGTTGTTTCTCCGTATATGTCAAGGTGTAACATCTTACTATCAACTACTGCTACCTTCGTTTTTTTCATCAAACGGCTGATTGCACCGGTAAACTTGGTTTTTACGTTTATCAAAAGTGCACTTCCGCCATACGGCAATTGGCATAAGGTTGTGCTGCCGATGCATTTGATAAATACTTATACATGGGTCAACAAACACCATACGATTGTTTGGACAACTTTTGTAAATGTGTATTTCATTTATACTCGACCGAGTACGTAAGAAAACCAACACTACAAGATGTTCAACGTTTACATGCTAAACATACGGAGTTAAGTGGTTTTCCGGGGATGCTCGGAAGCATTAATTGTATGCATTGGCCTTGGAAAAATTGTCCAGGAGCGTGGAAAAGTCAATACACACGAGGTGATAAAGGTTGTCCAACAATCATACTCGAAGCTATGGCCTCGTACGTTTTGTGGATTTGGCACGCTTACTTTGGTCCTGCGAGTTGGAACAACGACATCAACCTTCTTAATGAATCAGATTTGTTTAACGATTTACTCCAAGATAGAGCTCTCGAGGTAAGATTTACTGTGAACGGGGTTGAATACAAGAAATGATATTACCTTGCTGACGGAATTTATCTGGAGTGGGCGACTATTGTGAAATCATTTAAATGTCCGATTGAAGTAAAGAACATCAAATATAAGAGATTCCAAGAAGCTGCAAGAAAGGACGTGGAACGAGCATTCAATGTGCTTCAAGGTCGTTGGGTAATACATAAAAATCCGGCAAGACCATATAGCATCAACAAGATAAGAAGAATCATGTACACTTGAGTGATTTTACACAACATGATAACCGAAGATAACAGACGCAATATATGTCAAATTGAGGAAGACTACCTCTGAAACCCGAATAATCTTACGCGTCGTTCATGGTCGGAGATGGTGGCAATTCATGATCATATGGAAAGAGAACTATGCGATAGCGGAATGCATCATTCACTTCGAAATAATCTTATCGAACACATTTAGAGCCTCCCGCCAAATTTTCGTGTTTGAAATAATGTTACGCCTAACGAACCCACGAGCGAAGACACAAACAATGAGTAATTGTATCGTTTTTTTATTATCATTAGTGTATCATACTTTTTTTTTAATTAATGTAATTTTTATTATTAGTGTAACATACTTTTTTTAATTAATGCAATTCTTATTATTAGTGTAACGTACTTTTTTTAATTAATGTAATTTTTATTATTAGTGTAACGCACTTTTTTTTTATTTATTATTATTATTATTATTATTATTATTATTGTCTTTAAAAATATAAATGTATTTGTATTAATAGTTAAGAAATGAGGTGGCGCTGGCGTGTCGCTGAAAAATTCAGTTCTTCAGTCATTATAGCACACTCAATTCTAGTTCAGTTCTTGTGCTAATATGGTGTTAATGTGGCGGTCGGTTGTCCAGTTCTAGGTTGCACTATAGGGAGTGGTCTTATAGGAACATCTAAAATAAACTTTTAGTCACAAGTTTCACCCACCAGTTTCAGCTAGTTATTGACAAAAGTTAATTTAGCTAATAATTTGGAGTTATGGATGCAAAAACGTCGAAGAATGAGACAATCCCAGGGTTTATATTGAAACGCTCGACCAATATATTGGAGGGAATGATACATCTGAGAGGTCATTGAATAGTTTGCTGCTGGGAAACATATGAGTAAGTGTTCTGCATCCTAATCTTTTTTCGACCAAAAATTATGCATCCTAATTGATTTCTTGATTTTTTTTTTCTTTATATTCACTAGTTAATTAGGGAAAAGTTGGATACTACTTTTAAAAAACATGAAAAGAACCAGTCTACGAAGTGTGCTACTTGCAGGAGTCCATCATGTTGAAGAACGCAATGAAATGTGTATTGATGCAACGAAATCTAAGAGTACTAATGAATTAGGAAACGTAAGTTTATTGATGCATTTGATATGCTTGTGAATTTGACATTGATTTATGTTGTCTGTTTAGTTTACTGCACCCAGTTTGTATATCTTGGATGCATACTTTTGATGTTGTTATTTGTGTATTATAACAAGCTATAAGTCCTATATTTATTTGATGAAAATGTGATCCATAAATTTGCATAGGTGTAGGGATGCACCACAACATATAGATTTAGATTGGGATCCATAGAAAACACCTAAACTTGTTGTTACTGATGTATTATGTATTTCGTTGCATCCTGTTTGTATGTCTTGCATGCATACTTTTGACATTGTTAATTGTCTACCGTACATAAATTTTTAAACCTGAAAATATGGGACGAAAACGGGATGCAGTAAATTTGCTTTGGTGTATGGATGCACCACAACATATTGACTTAGGTTGGGATTCATAACAACACCTAAACTTCTTGTTACTAATGTATTATGTAGCTTCTTTGCATCCCAACCATACATGTGGTTAAAACTGGGATGCATCTTTCATACACAAATAAAACAATTTATCTGGTTTGGGCTTATGTGTTTGGTTTTGGTTAATTAATATTTCTTAATCGGGTATAATGTGATCATGCATCCCGATCAGTTGGTATATTAGAGATCCCATTAAATATGCTAGTATATAAATAAAGTTGGTTCATATCGTGTGCAGGTACATATACGAACATGTTTCATTCAGATGATTTTGTAGATGACAATAAGAAAAATGATCCAGAGAAGTTGATGAAAGTAAAGCATGCTACAAAGAAAAGTAAATAGGCAAAAGTAATGAATGGGAAAACTAAAAACAAGGACTATGAAAAAAGGGACACTAAGCACACGTCAAAGCCCATTGCAGTTGGTGATGGTAACGTCTATATTGTCAACAGAACAAAAGCAATGGTTGACAAAGATGGGGTTTCAAAGTCTAGTTACATTTAAGATAGCAAAAGTTCCAGCTAGGTTGGCATATTGGGTTGTAGATAGCTTTGATCCAGTGAAGTGTGTATTTAAGGTTGGTACGCGTGAGTATAGGATTACCCAACAATCTATTGAGGAACTACTTGGTTTCTGATGTAGACTATAAACGAGATAACACAAATTGGATCCACCATAATTGTGATGTTTGATTAATGTCATTATCGGTCCTGCTTTATTAAACAAAATAAATTAATAGATTAACGAATATATGTACATTCATTACATCCCAATAAGAGATGTGGTTGTTTTTGAAAATTATTTATGCATGGATATATGAATTTCCAATTGTAGGAATGTGAAAGTGAATTGAAGAGCATATTAAATTACCTTTGTAACACTAAAGTACAGCTAGAAGAAAAGATGGGTAAGGCCCTAAACAAGTTCCCGAAGAGTGAACTCATATGCAGTACGATAGGTTGGTTGAGATAAGAAATGGCCAAGTTATTTGGAACAATTAACTTTAATCAAGCTAATGATGTTGGGAACGCTAGTAATGCCAAAGAAGTAACAAATGTAACCCTTGTGCATCAAATACCAAACCTAACCCAGATTTTTGTTGGATCCAATTGTTTGTGAGATTCTCAAAAATTCAACCTTGGATATGGTAGCAAGGAGGAAGCAAAGTGTTTAAGGGTTTTTTATTTTTTATTTTATTTTTAAATTAAAGGATAATTCTGGTATACTAGCAACCCTGGAAAAGTAAAACAGAGTGCCTCATTGGGCTTAGGAGTATCACAACCAAACAATCATTTAAAGGGAAACTGTCATTGAAGTGTGCATCAAAGGTTGCAAAAACACTACCATTATTAGGAGGTTCAAATGTTTATGGAGCAGGAAAGGTAGGTGGAGATGCATGTTTTCGTAATCATCAAGATCAGAATAATGATGCAATGATGCATACACCAATAGGTGGTATACCTCCTGCGAGATCATTAGAAAAGGAGATGGTTGATGTTGAAGGCAAGCAACAAGATGAGGCACCAAAAGCGAGGGTGAGACAACATGTGAAACTTGATGCAACTATGAAATCACCCTACTATGATAGGGTCTTGAAGATGAGGACTGCTTTAAAGAGTATAGAATATCAAGTTACTGCCTGTTTTTCCAAGCCTTGGCCCTGGAATAGTAAGTTTCAATAGTATGGCAATATGTTAAAATCATCGCTTAATTGTAAAGTGTGAATATGTTTGGCACCAAGAAAATATCTATTAAACTGTTTTGCTTTTTTGTGACATTGTGTTCCAGGATCCCTCGGGAACAGAAATGGACAAAGTAATGATTGAAAGCTAAATGCCTGAATCAGAAGTGCATGTGGGTGTTATAGATACGTGGGCATGTATCCACAACCATGAGCAACAATTCAAATCGGATGGTGCACCAATAGATTATTCTGCAACACAACAATAATTGTAAGTTGTGAATTCAAATATTTATTGGTCGAAGTGTGATGCTATTTGCAAATTTGTTAGTAATTATGGTTTTCCGTTTATAGAGCCATGCGATGGTGGGTGGTACAATGCTATATGAGAGGAGATATGAAAAATTAAAAGAGAATGTAGATAATGTGATGATAAACACTTGAGTGCAAATGCGTGATGCCGAGCTGGTAAGTACTATGTCAAGTATATTTCCTCGTTTTGGGTTATAGGTAATGCACATAGTTTGCTCATTTATAATGTTATGGTACATCGTAGGTGTTCATACTAATTATTCGGTGATCTCAATTCTATCTAATATGCTTCAATTCAGAAAAGGAGAGCATTTACTTGATAGACAACATGGCAGCAGGGGATGACTCATTGGACGGATACATTGGAATCCAGAACCTAGCGGTGAGTTAGTCATATGCATTCTATGTAAAGAAATGGAAATTTGCAATAAATTTAATGTTCATTTGCAGAAAAAGCTATTTATTGATTACCTTGATACCACACATAAGGTACAAGCAAAAAAGATAAGTCTATCAGATATATTGTGTCTACGAATGGGGTGGAGGATTACAAATAATTCGGTAGGTTGCGAAATTTTTATGATGAGACATATGGAAAAGTTTCCGGGTAATGGATTAACAGAATGGGATGCGGGATTTTCAAAGGAAGGGGATACTCAAAAGGATCAACCGGATAGGCATCTTCACAATTATGTAGCAAAAATACTTTTGTGGGCCATGCAAATGTCATGAAATGGAAAGTGGATTTTGAGATTGATGCATACAACACTCTGACACGCGATGAAAAAATACATCAGGTTGAGAATGCACAAGAACAGATCGAAGTGCGTTTGAGAAAATTTGCGTAGAGAAGAAGGTGGTCATGATATCTTGTTTGCAAGGAATAAAACCTTGATGAAGTTGGTTTTTTTAATCTTAGTAGTCTTACAACTTATGTTGGGTTATGTTTTTTTCTTCTTGCTATTATTTTATGTGTTTGAGATTTTAGATTATTTTAAATTTGTTGCGAACCGATGGTTAGTATGTTTTTATTTATATTTAAACTTGTTTTTAATTAAAAAATAATTGTGCTGCATCTAATTTTTCGCAAACCGTACACGACCAGAACAACCAAATAATTGTTTTGCTGCTTCCATATACATACTGTCACAATAGCATCCGTATGAGAATGTGCACATGGATGCATACAGGCTCTTTTTAATGATATTTCAAAATACTAATCATATTTATGGACAAAATGATTCCTTATCGTTTACATGTTAACCCATATATGTCTAATCTACATAATTTGTTTTCTTACTTGTGTGGTCAACTGCTTATATGACCTTCTAATAATTCATAGCCTTACTTGACGGTCGCATATATGGAATCACTTTCTAATTTCTCTATAGTTATTAAGAAGGAAAAAAGCCCCCATCCCGTTCGACAACAAGCCCAAGCCCTTCAGTGGCTCATATAAAGAACGAAATGGATAAAGTATGTGTCTTTGATAACATATTCATCGTCAATGCACATGGTTCAAATATTCTCTCGCTGTTTGTTATATGGTCTGTTGGTTAGTGGCTTTATACCTATGTTTACTGTGTCATAGAAATGACTTTAGGGTCAATCTTGGTCTCATTTCCTTCCCTTCGTATATCAGTATCTACATATTATGTGGTCTGCGGATTACTAGTTATTTATCTTTGTAAAGTTTGAGTCTAAAACTATACTAAATTACTATGTCAGTACTCAGTTTGCACTAGTTTCTATGGATGCATACTGTAATTCTGTTATAGTTTTGGTTACCCAAATCAATCAAACATAACAAAGCTTCTATATAGTTGCATAACAGTGTTTAATGTATCAAACATAATTTTTAGAGTGCCTTTAAGATTAAAACTTTGCTTCCATGACAGAGATGTGCTAGGAGCTATTGAGGAGGCGTAAGACTATAATTATGTCCATGATTTGACGTAATCACCTTGCACTATAGTACTTCTGGTTCAACTTGAAATCTCCACCATTATTAGGCAATAAATCAAGGTAACGAATATGAAAACTATCAACACCAAGTCGGCAAGTCCTCTACAATTGATCGGTGAAAGAATATATTATTTGTACAAATATTAGTACTCTATTCTTAAACATTTTATCAATGATGCCCTTTTTTTTTTGTTCAAACCAAACACTTAAGGATTTGGGTTTCATTTATTAATTGTAATATAAATATAATTGAACAAGTTGACGAAAGACTCGATTTCGCACTATTTATATAAAACAAGAAAAAAAAAGTAAACCAAAAAATCATGAAATGTTAAGAAAATTCGAATATGAAGAAACTAAAAAGGTTATATCTATCTATAAACCTTTATATAGCATTTGTATTATAGGCTTAAAGTTAAAATTTGAAAGATCAAAAATGTCAATTTTACCCCTATTAACTCAACTAATATGTCAACTCTATTAAATTCATTATTCAATCAATATAAATGAAAAGTATATAATATCGTACACAAAACACTCATCTATCACAATTAAAAAGTCAAACATAGTTAATAATATTTAAAACTTCTTTTCAAACTTTATGTAAAATTAAAGTTATTTTTCCACTAATTTCTTTCAAAACACATGTTTTTTAGTCATACTAAACAAGACATCTTTGCTTATAAAATAATCAACTTTAAATTGTTAATAAATAGAAAGTCTTTGAATTTAAATTCTAATTCTTACAAAATTATAAAACAATCGACTTTACATTGCTACTAAAATGAATAACTGAATTTTGATCCCTATAAATTTATTTAAAAAAAGACATTATTAACAGAGTAAATTGCTAATTTTATTTACACATGACAATATTTCTTATTTGATATTTATTTACGTTCACCACATAACGTAGAAAATTATATTTTCGTTTAGTTTTCTCTTACCTTCTTTTGGACAATCCTTAAAATATGAATTAAATATATTAAGTCTTGCTGTTAAAACCTTATTAACGTACAACTTCAAGATGAGATATTACTTTTCTACCCTATACTTAATAACAACATTACGAAAATGCATGTATGAATATATGGGACCAATTGATTAAATCAATAAATTAAACAAATAATTATTTGCAAATAATTACATGTTTTGTGTTTTTAATAAAGTAGATACGTCAAATATTATAAACACATCAAAATTGACTTTACAATTGTGACAGACTAATTACATAGATACTATTTAAATGGAAAAACATGATATATTATAATAGTATAAAAAAATGATATAAACAACCAAGTTAAAAAAAAAACTATTCATAATAACTTCATCTAAATAAGCATTACACATATATTAATTTATGGTCGACGATGTGAAACCAATCTCTTCATGTGCGTTTGGATTTTGCTATTTGAAGTATAATTTTATTCTCAACTACCCTTTTATGTACTTTTTATTAATACAATATATATAATGTACTCATATATATTGACATGTGACATTTTTTAAATATTACATGATTTTTTGTTCAAGTATTGTTTATTATATTACTTCATATTATTTGTTTGATCTAAAACCTATTTAAAGATAACTGATACCTTATTAAATATACAGTTGAATAATATTATCGTCACCGCGCATTGTGCGGGTACTAGACTAGTAAAATATGAAATACTCGATACATTAATTAAAATAGCTATACCACAAATTCATGCATCAAATCTACAAATATCTGTCAAAAAATGGTAGATATTTATTATTGAGATAATTTGTGTTAATTAATTTAAATTTGAAACATATCCATTAAAATTTTGGAATCCCCCAAATATTTGTTGTTGTCCCGCCTAATACATCAAGTCGCCACTTTATAATATAGACTTTAATTTGTCCTAAATTTCACAAACACTCGAGTCCCTAAAACCAATTTCCTGCACCTCATTTCTTCATCGATTTCTCCATTTTTTTCAATCAATTTCTCCCGATCGAAATGGTAGCCACAAATTCATCGATGACACAAAGGTTTTGTGGTCTTAGATTGTTGTTAGTAGGATCTGACCAAAATTCATCCGAGTACCATCACTATCACTATATGCTTTTAAAAGATTCACATAAAGGTAATTAATTAATCTATTTTTGCATATCTTAATCCGTTAATTGATTGTGTGTGTGTCCTGTAGAATAGATTTGCTTTTAATTAATTTTTTTTTCTCAAATCTTGGTTTTCGGATATAAATCTATTGAAGCATTATATATAACTTATGGGTTGACGTTAGGTTTACAAGCTTTGATTTGTTAAAAACGTTAGAAAAATAGAGCATACACATTTGTCTAAATCCAGATCGATGCAATTTTATTTGAAGAATTGGGCTAGCTTCTTAGCGAACAGCTCAACGATGAATAATAACATATCTGTTAGAAATGGTAATATTCATCAAGGCGTAAACCTCAATTTAGAGAAGCATGGTGCCATGACTAAGCCAACAGTCTATGTCGATGTATCAAGTGATGAAGATGATGATTATGAGCCTTTGATAACAAAAAGTATTTGCAGCATTACAACAATAATTAATGATAAAGGGATACAACAAATGGAGATTGAGAGGAAACAATATCAAGCGGTTGAAGACGATGCACCTTACAAAAAGAGAAAAGAAATCGCGGTTGATGCCAAGTTCAAGGAAGTCGTGAATGAGCTCGATAAAAAAAGTATTATACTTCTAGCCACACATGCTCTTATATATTCATTTAACTAACACACACATTTCAAACTAGGAATTGAATGCGATCGTAAATCTTGACATTTTTGGTATATTAGAAGCACTTTAATTATTCCACTAGATGTAACAGTGACCAGCATTTTGTAGATGTTTTTAACTTTCCTATTTTATTGTTACAGAAGTTTATTCACCCACAGTTCTAAAGCAAATGAAAGCAGCAGCATCCCTAGAACGTAATCATGTTGCAAGTCACTTTCAGGCATGCTTAAATTTTGTTCATGTGCGCGTGTCTCTTTTAGTTCTAACGGCATGATATGATTCTAACTTGGTTTAATTTATATGGTGCATAATTTTCCTCTTGTTGAAGGCGCACATAATAAGAAGAAAACTAGCTTCTTAGCGCCAATGCAAAATGTCAATAACTTGCCAATAGAAAACTACACTTGCCGAAGATTTGGTGTATCTACATCATCTGAATCCAGTAACCAAAGACCATTAAATCTGAATTCTTTGGGTATATATTCGATGCACATAGACAACATCAAAGAAACATTAAACGGATTCACACCATTACCTTTGCCCCATCAGACCAACACCACCACCACCACTAATAACTCCGGTAATGATGTATTTCAGCAACTTATAAGGGGTGATTTGGAGTTAACTTTTGAAGACCCTCATGGTGGTACTGATCAAGGTAATGAAGTTCAATTGCCCGATTTTGGTTGTGTAAATGAAATAGAGCCACTGGTAACGATGGACGAAGAGTTCTTGCAACACATTTTTGGAGAAGAAATGCCACCTCCGGCTGTAATTGGTCCAACTGTGGAATCACCAAGGACCGGGACCTATAAGTTTCCAGGTTTTTTTTGATAATGGTGATTCGTGCGGTGCTGGTGGTAGCACAGCCAATGAACTCCTAGCTAACTCTGATCGTTTTGGACTTCCTGTTGACCCTTCGATAACTGGTGTTGTCGATGGCGTTGAAGCGTCATCAAAGGATGGTTTAGATGATACAAATAGGGAAACTTATTTCGATGCCGAGGGTTCCATAAACTTAGAGAATGCCAATTTAGAGTCGGCTACATTTGGGCCAAGTGCTAGTTTGTCTCCTGGTATTCCAGGCAAAGTAAATGATATACAATCCCTGGTAATCTCTAGTTTGCCTTCGGATGGTTAAGTTATAGACAATATTTGGTATCTGAATTTGATCCAACATGATCACGAGTCATCTATTCAAAATCTTGATGAAGATTATGATCACATGACCATTGGATCAATATTTGGCGATTAGAAGACTCTGGACTATTCGGTTCTTATTTTCATCGAACAAGTTCTAGTTGCTACAGAAAACTTCTGGTGTACGTGTTGGTTTGGTTAGTCTCTGTTGGGCATGTATGTTGCAGATGTAATTTCGAGTTTTGGTTGATCGTATGTTGCTAATTTTTCTGTTTTCGATTGAAGTATTGCTGAATCACAAAGGCGTTTAAGAGGCTATCTTAGCGGTAAGTGCTCTGTGAGGTATCTATATTTTTCATAGTATTCCATTTAGTATCGTCTTGGTGGTCTTTCAAGAGTCAGGATATTCATATGCTTGATGTAATTTAAATTTCTAGCTCTTGTTTCTTAAAGAAGCGTTATCTGCTGTTATAAAAAAGATTTTGTTAGTTTAATAAAATTTCCTATGTTGTTCAACTACCTAAAGACTTAAATTAGTCAATGAACCATGATTAGTTATATGTGTATCTTAAAGTGCAGTGGTGGCTATTATATCATGCTCTGCATCTTCAGTGATTAATCTATCTTCCATAAGTCCTGCGTTGATGTACAAGTAGTGTATCACTAACTAAAACTAATGTGGCGGTTTATATTACAGGTGGATTAACTCGTTTAGTTGTCATATTAAAGGTGTTATTCATAACTTTTTGAAGCGAGTAATTATATAAATCTGTGTTGTTTTGGTTTGATGTCCCCAAATACTGGGTACGATAGAGTTGTCAACAAAACATGAAAAATTTATTTTCTAGCAATTCAATCCCCAAGGAATAGAATATACCACCTAGATTTACAAAATAATAACAAAATAATTTATGTCACTTAGCCATATTAGTTGATCCATGCCCAAAAATTCAGAGCAATGAATGAAACAGGAGCGTAGGTTCATCGATTGGTCTGTTTAACAAGGTGCAGGCTTTCACTTTCGTCAGTTTAATTTGTAAGGAGGTGCAATAGGCTGAACTTCTCTGGGTGCAATTGGGTCATAAATCCCAGTGGTTTGTACTATTGTTAGCTAGCTAATTGATGAGTGGATGAACTGCATACGGCGTTTTTTTTGTATCTCTAGCTTCTTGGTGGATTTCAATAATTTCTATTTAATCTCATTCCGTTTAAACAAGTTCAAAGACAACTCGTTACCCTTTTGCAAATCCACATGTAGGACTCGAATGAGAATATTGAATATCTGAGCACTTTGCGTTCGAAAGAAAACAATGTTATGGTTATAAGAAATACCGTTGATCATATACGTAACCAAATTATTTTCTTAAATTGACGTATCTATGTTAGCAAGCGGCTCTACCAAGGTCTTGGGGTGTGCTAGAAAAATTTCTGTACTTTCCATTTCTATTTTTCTAGAGATTGGAAGTTGTTTTGTATCTCATGAATTAGAAAAAAAGGTGCTAATATAAGAGACGGTTGTTTTTATTTTCCATAATAGAAAATGTAGAAATCAGAAATGATAGTTTCCACATTTGTAGTTATAGAAGGGAAAACAAAGATTTCTCTTTTCTTAAAATAGTTTTCTAAGATATACAAAAATGAACACGTTTTCTAGTTTTGTAAGAATATCTTTTTGGAAAAATAGGTGGAGTTCCGGTAACTCGACACACCCTTTAACTGTTTGAAAATAATCGGCAATCGAAAGATCTCCCATGACAATTAATATTACGAAGTTTGTTGTCAGGTTTTCGGGGCTTGTCAAAACTTGATGAGTAGTGGATCCTTGTGTCAAGATTATTTGAAAAGGTGTTTGAATTAATGCACGCCATCGATCCAAAGCATGATAAGAGAATCTAGCTATCGCTTCCATCCTATATGTTTGTCATTCTTTGGTTTCGAGAATCCATCAATATAGCCTAGAACGATCACGCAATCCAAGTTTATCTTGTTCTAACCCAAATTATTAATAACTTAATTGCCTTCAATTTCTTGTTGGATATGGTGATTTAATCACCATATCAAGAATCAAAGGGATAGATGCCTTGATGATAGTGATACTATAAGTTCTCTCAGTGGTAGGAAGACGAGGACGAAGAGTGTCACAAGGTCATTATTAGAGAAATGAAAATAACTTCTTTTCTTTTTTAGAAAATAAAAAAATATGTAGATCGTCACATAGGCTTGATGATCGACTATACAATGGTGGGCCTTAACTAAATTAGTACACAACATAAAATATCTTTCATGTTGATCAGTGTAATCAGTCGCTGGCCGCTCAATATCTGTTAACCTTTACGATGAATGATACAATTTCTCTTTCGTTGTCTTCGTCTTCGATTTTAATGTCTCTCAATTTATTAGTTAGTCATAGTAATAAAATAAAAACTATTTTTCAAGAAAACCTAAATATGAAGTCGCTCCCATAGACCAAGGATTTTGGGCTCGTTTACAGCCCATACATGTTATTCCAGCTATGTGATCCTCGTCAACAAACAAAAATAAAATATGGTCATTAAAGTTACACAAATATCTGTCAAAATTGGTAAATATTAATTACCGAAAATTTGTGTTGATTCAAATTTTAAACTCTTATCTAATGTATCTTTTAAAATTTTTGTATCCCCACAAATATTTTATAATGTCCCGCCTTTAATATATCAAGCCGCAATTATCCATTTTATATATTAGGGTTTTGTCCTAAAGTTTCACAAACTCACACATCCCTAAAACCATTGTCCTAAATTTCACAAATTCATTTTTTTTAATTTATTTTCCCCAATCAAAATGAGTAGCAGTCGCCTTAAACTACTACTAATTGAGTCTGACCAAAAAGTACTCAAGGAGCATATGAACAAGCTAAGAGACAACAAACATCATGGTAATTTATCAAATTATCTCTCCCTATATATGTGGTTTTATTTTTATCAACTAATAATTTGATTGATAAGCTTTTAGTGTTTTTTATTTCTAAAAATAATTTGTACCTAAATGTCATTTTCTCATGAATTGTTATGCTTCTAAACTTTTGCAAAATAAAATAAAAGTAATGTTTAAGAAGGTGCAATTTTTTATTATATCAGAATCTAGCTAGATCGATGCAACTTTTGTCTGGATTATGTTAAAGGGCTTAAATTTGGTCATAAAGGTGCAATTGTAATCAGTTTAGAATTTGTTAGATAGGATCCATATATATATATATATATATATATATAGATATATAGATGTCTAATAATCAGATTAACCAAAGCTATTCAATTAATTATTTGTGTTACAAAAAGAGATCGAGTTGTGCATTTATTTTTAGTTTTATCAGTATAGCTATTTTTGTAATAGATGTATAAGATTAAAAATCTGTCCCGCCCTAAATAGGGGCGTTCAAATGGATGGTTCGTTTCAAATTCGAACCGTATACAAGAATCCAAATGAATTTTGATTTTAAAAATATGAATCCGATTCTTCAAAACCCGAACTAATCCATCCGAATTACTATTTGGATGGATCGATTTGGTTTTCAAATATCCACACACATACACAAATATATACTATATATATTTGCTAAAAATACGTTAGATATTATAACAAAATTATACAAAATGGATGATACTAAGTATGATTTGTACAAGTTCAAACCAATATCATATTCACCATATATAGTGTTAGCATATGTATATGTGATATATATACTAGTCAAATGCAACTTAATGAAATTATATACTACCTATATAATGTTTAGATATTTAATGAAACTATATATGTACATGTCATATATTAGTCAAATGTATATGTCATATACTAGTCGAATGCAATTTAATGAAAGTTAGCATACGTGTATGTAAATATATAATGTTTGAAAAATTAATACTTATATCTTATTTGGTTTTTTTGGATAATCCGGTTTGAAATTTACTAACCAAAACCAATCTGCGATCCAAGATAATAAATTTGTTTCTAGTCCGAGCCAATCCGAAAATCCAATTATCCAAACCATATGGTCCGATCCAGATTATCCAATTGGATAATTTGGTTTTATCCGAACTGTGGACAGCCCTAGCCCTAAATATTTTTTCTTCGAAGGTTAGTAGTAATCTGAAGCAACAATCGCAACATACATAACCAAAAATCCAATTTTCTCAATTTTGATCTTACTATTGAAATGAATAATTCTCTCTTCTCAATAATCATCCAAACACAGTATAAATACATAATAAAAGCTAAATAGGTCTACCTCAATATAAATAAGGCCTATCTAGATATTGTCCAATGTAAGCCCGCTAACATCCCCCCGCAGTTGGAGCGGGAGATGGATGAGCACTCAAACTGACTCAAAAAAACGTCAAAAAGAGCATACATCAACCCCTTAGTGAAGATACCAGCAAAATGATAACGAGAAGGGTCATGCAAAATGCGAACTTGACCGCTAGCAACCTAATCTCGAACGAAATGTATGTCAATTTTGATATGCTTCGTGCGTTGATGTTACACAAGATTAGAAGAGAGGTAGACAACGCTGACATTATCACAATAGACCAAAGTAGCAGTGAAAAGTGGAGTATGTAGCTCACGAAGCGAGTTCCGCAACCAAGATGTTTCAACGACATTGTTGGCAACACCACGATACTCAGCTTCCGCACTGGAATGAGAAATAGTAAACTGCCTCTTAGAAGACCAGGATAGTAGGTTGTTGTCAAGAAAAACGCAGTACCCAGAGTTAGACTGACGAGTAGTGGGGCAACTAGTCTAATCGACATCCGAATAAGCAACCAAGGACGACGTCGAGGAGGAATACAACTGAATGCCATGGTCACGAGTACCCTAAACATATCGCAAGATCCACTTAAGAGTAGCAAAGTGAGGCGCCCGAGGGTCATGCATATAGAGGCATATCTGCTGAATAACATAAGAGATATCCGGCCTAGTAAACGTGAGATACTGAAGTGCACCAACAAGACTTCAGTAGAGTGTCAGATCAGATACCGGAGTACCATTTGCACCAAGCTTGGTGTATGTGTCAACCAGTGTACGGCAAGGCTGACACTTAAGCATACCAGCCCGCTCAAGAATCTCGGACTCATACTTCTAGAGATAGAAACATCCCAGAAGCACTATGCGTAATTAAAAATGCCCAGAAAAAATTCAGAGGATCGATATCAGTCATGGAGAATTCCTGATGCAGTGAGGAAATGATTCACTGTAGAAATGTTGTGGAGGAAGCTGTCAACAAGAAATCATCAACATATAGTAAGAGATAAGCAATGTCAGAGCCTTGACGAAAAACAAACAAAGATGAATCACATTGGCTGTGAGAGAGCCCAATACGAGTAGCATAACTCGCAAACGATTGAAACCAGGCCCGAGGGGCCTGTTTGAGGCTGTACAATGATCGTTGCAAAAGACAAACATGCTCAGGGCATTGAGGGTCCCAAAAACTGGGAGGCTAATGCATATACACCGTCTCAAATACGAAACCATGTAAAAATGCGTTCTTTACATCAAACTGATGTACAAACCAATATCTAGTGACTACAAGACTAAGATCAGTGCAAATGGTAGCCGATTTAACAACTGGGCTAAAGGTCTGGTAGAAATCTACACCGACCAGCTAGCTGCACCCATTAGCGATAAGACGAGCCTTGTAGCGACTGAGAGATCCATCTACAAAATTCTTGTGCTTGAACAACCACATGGAATGAACAATGTTTGCATAGGTTGTCATGACACAAGTGTCCAAGTGTTATTTTTAATAAGCGCATTATATTCCTCAAGTATAGCACGGTGCCAATTTGGGTTGTTGAATGCATGTGTGAAAGATTTAGGGAGTGGAGAGATATTACATACATTGAGGTTATAATGAGGGTTTGGTTTATTAGTTCCAAGGTGAAACTGTGTAACCATTGGATGAATGGAAACAGGGTTGTGTGGCATATGAGGAGTTGGTGCAGTCGGATGGGATTAGGTCGGTTGTGATGTGGCTATAGTGGTGGGTTGGATTGGGTTGTGGTGGTGGGCTGGGGTTGGGCTTGTGTTGTGGTAGTTGGCTAGGATTGGGCCGAAGGACATGGGCCAGGTGGGTGGTCATTGGGTTGAGCTTGTGTTGTGGTAGTGTGGGAATTAGAGATAAGCTGACGGACAATAAGATTCGGCCCACTGTTGAGAAAGGAGTAAGATGGTCAAGCATTGGGTGTAACAGAACCATACGAAAATATGGTTTCGTCAAAGGTGACATTGCGGGAAAGAATTATTTTGTTTTTCGAAAGGTCTAGGCAGCGATACCCTTAGTGATTGGAAGGGAATCCAAGGAATATGCACCAGGTTGATGGCGGTGCAAGTTTGGGGACATTATCAATGTTAGGATAAAATAAACAACCAAAGACTCTGAGGAATGTGTAGTTGGGTTTGGTGTGGTAGAGACAAAAGTATGGGGTGTCGTTGTTAACAGCGGTAGAGGGAAGTATATCGAGCAGATACGTGGCCATATGAAATGCCTTAACCCAAAAGTGAGGTGGTAAATGCGCTTGAAACAATAGAGTATGAACGAGATTATTAATAGTGCGAATCATTCATTCTTATTTTTCATTTTGTTGTGACGTGCGTGGGCATGAGAAGCGCATATGGATGCCATGTTTTGTAAATAGTTGGTTAAATGTATCATTATCAAACTCATAGTCGTGATCACATTGAAAAGCTTTAATTTCTTTATTGAATTGTGTTCTAACTAGATAGCGAAAGTGTACAAATTTAGCAAAAGTGTCTGATTTGTTATGCAAAGGATAGACCCCCCAAATAGTGCGAAAAATGATCAAAGAAAATAACATAATATTTAATACTAGTATTACTCGAGAGTGGAGAAGTCCATAAATCCGAGTGAACAAGATCAAAGACAGAACTAACAATAGTATCGGAAGTCGAAAAAGGAAGTCTCACGTTCTTGCCAAGTTGACAAGCGTGGCAGAGCAAGGGAGACTTCGTCTAATTACATAAAATAGAATTAGTAGCAAGTGAAAAACGTGGCACGTCACTACACGGATGTCCAAGTCGTTTGTGCCACGTGTGTTGACTGGTGCTGAGGGCTTGACGATAGATGGTGGCGTGAATGGCCTGCGTGACAGGGTACAAGTCTCCAGTGCTCTCACATCAAAGGAGGATTTGGCGAGTCAAATAATCCTTCATAGAAAAACCAAACTTGTCAAATTCAATGAAAACTTTGTTGTCACGAGTAAATTGACAGACCAAAATAAGATTTTTTACAATTTTAGGGGTGAAAAGTACATTGTTCAGGTGTAGCGGACGATGTGGGTTAGGCAAAGGGTTATGACCCCTATTCGTGATAGGTATAGAATTACCGTCACCAACAAAGATAGATGAATAAATATTATAACACCCCTCATTTCAATATAAGAATAATATATTAATAAACTCGGAAGCATGAATTTCAGATACATTACCTTAGTATATATCAAACATTATACATAAACAGTTTACATTTTTCAATATTTACATTACATTCAAACTGTTTAAGACTACCAAAGGCGGGGTATTATAAAATTCACAAAACAAGGTTTATTACAAAACCATATCAGAGACCAAAAGCGCAGTCAAACATTCCTTGATCAACCAATCACCTCCTGCACCCACAATTAAACAAAACATATCCTGCAGGAAGTAAAATGAGGGGTTAGCACGAAGCTAAGTGAATAGATTCATCACACTCCATTTAACTTAGCATAACTAGCAGTTTACACCAAATAATCGTAAACACACATAATTCAATGAGGATCGGTGGCTCTGGGGATATCATAATACCCGGGGATTCCCCCAAGAACACTTACCGTCAATCCGTATGGCTAATACAGAATAGACCGATAACTATTGGTTATTAAACACATACACAGGTCTCAAACACAACAAATGAATCAAAACCTGTGTAAAACACATAATAACCAGAAGTCTAACTACACGTTGACCTCAATAACATAGTACACATTGGTTCACATAACACGTAGATCAATAATCAATAATCAAGACTAAACAGTCTAATACACATCTACGTTTACTTGTTGTAACCAAATAGTTACAACCAAATCAAATGATGAGTTCTGAATCCACTCACCGATACCTCTGACGTCTCTACACTCAGGATTCTTATATCACCGAGTCTTACGTTGATCTGAAACAGAAAATCGTAAACAAGTCAGAAGTTCGTTCCATAATTATCATTATAGTCCATTTATCAAATCAGGTAATCCCTGAAGTCTAGGCAAACAAAAGTTCAATCAGAAATGAACTTAGAAAAATCCGCAATGACGCTTAAAACTGAAAAATGTCATTTTCGGGCCCTAGATGACCCCGAATGGCCAAAAACAGCCTAGGCTAATAGAATATAGCCTTGATTACTAGGTCGTTTCCGGATGACCATGCAAATTTCAACTAAATCCGAGTTAGTGATATTTTCAACTTTTCTTTTCTTCTCTCTAATTCTCTCTCTAAAACGAGTTTAAGGGTTTGGAAATGTTCTGGAAATGATTTTGAAGGCTTAGACGGTGTGTATATATATTTAATCTCGCAATTACACTTAAGCTCCTTAGTTAATTTCAGTTCAGCCCGTTTTGCGACACAGTCTTGCGACACAACCATTGTGTCGCACAGACAACCTGCGACACAATCCTTGTGTCGCAGAAAATCAAAAACTTACAAATTTTGAATCTACTAATATTTCACTAGTCACAATAAGTCAAAAGGATTGTTTATCTACGTTTCACAATGAAACACATAATATTTAATAATTTCTAAAACAATTAGATAATCAATTATAATAATAGAAATTACCAGACCGCGGGAGATGATGTTACAAATATGTTTATTAAAAACATTACTAAGATTATTTGCATTAGAAATTAAATGGGAAGACGTAGAGTCATCTACACCACGAGGCTTGGTGTCATGAGGTATATAGCTCACAGTTAGAAGGATTGTGGGGGCTGAGGGTGTCGAGTTGTTGCTGTGAAACTTGTATTGCAAGCGAACCTCTTTGGTGGTGACCATCGACTGAACCGTGTCGAGGTCGGGAAAGGGAATCACGGTGAGCAATAATTCTCGCGACATGAGAAAAATTATCACTTAGCCCATGGATCGCATAGGTGACAAGATCTTCGGTCCGTGCATAGGAGATCCAAGGTTAGTCAGAAGGGTAGCAATTTTCTTGATTTTTTGAAAGTAGGCATCGACAGTCATGTCTCCAAGTTATATAGCGCGAAGTTCACCACGCAAATCTATTGTTTTAGTAAGTTTATTGTCAAGAAAAACCTTGGCAAGGAAGTCCCATGCATTCTTAGCGGTTTTAGGGTTTGACTTTACTAAACGAGCAACGAGAGCCTCAGAAACAATGAGGAAGACCCAAGACTTAACGTATCATACCTTCAACCATTCATTGGCATGTTCACTTGTAGCTGCTTCATCGTTGATGTGTTTGAGTACTTCGAACCCATCACAGTGATTCGTGAATAAGTAACTTTGTGAAGAGTAGTTTAGCTTCTCTAGGTCAAACTTTATGGGGATTAGGTTGGTGATAGAAGTTACGACGTATAATTTATTATATTTAGATGTTGTTGAAGGTCCTGATTGTGTGGTGGTCACCATGTTGATGATGTTGTGCGACAACTTGACTATTACAATATAACTGATTGAATATTACAATATGTTGATGATGTTGTTGAAGGTGTTGCTCTAAATCAACAATATAATATTCAATTGCTTAAATATTACATGCAAATAAAGAATGAAGTTTGATGGTTGAGCTTTTTGTTTCTTTTTCGTAAAGATATTCAATAGAAGGGTAAAGGGTTTTTGAGTATTAGTTTAGTTATTGCTCTGATATTATATTGAACTGAATAATTCCCTCTTCTCAATAATCATCCAAACACAGTATAAATACATATTAAAAGGTAAATAGGTCAAGTCCATATATATAAGACTTATCTAGATATTGTTCAATATAAGCTTGCTAAAAGTTACTTGAGAGATTTAATTGAAAAGAGTGTATGAAAGATTCTTGATTGAACACATGCTAAGGTAGTTTACATTCCTATTGATTATGATTGTTAAAACTTGACAGTTCAATTCTTACTTTTTCTTGGTTTTGTACAGTATCTGTAACAACAAGACCAAAATCAGGAGTCCTAATGATATCAAATGGACATACATACGATTGCGTCGTGATAGAAGGCGATACATGTAATGACATGGATTTGATGAATTTTCTGCACCAAATTTTGATGCATAGGCCGAAACAGTTTATTATTGGTAAAATTCAAATTAATAGCTAAGTTACCAACTTCACATTAAGTAGGTTTATTCGCATTTTTTTGAATAAAATTAATATTTTTTCCTAGCTGTGTATAGTGATGGGTTCGAAGGAGACTCGTCAGTGGATTGCTAAAGAAGCTGATCAACGATATAAGACGATTTCATTTATCCTAAAACCATGTGATATTTATACCGAAATTTGCAGAGGTTTGCAATATGTAGTCAGTCAGAGAATGAGATTTGAAGAAGGTACCTCAAATGGAAAATTGCACGAACGAAGCCTAGCACACAACATGTTCCATAGGGCTGATACCTTGATTAAACCATCAGCAATTATGAACACAACAATGATCAATCATAACATACCGTCTAGTAATGGTAATCATGGAGGCCTAAACCTCAACTCACACAAGTATGGTGTCATGTGTAAGCCACAAACCTATGAGAACACATCTAGTGATTTAGTGAACAATAAAGGGAAACAACCAATATTGGATTCATACCGCAATAAGAGTATTAATATCAGGCCACGCACTGCTTGGACGCGTGAACTTGCTAGCGATTTTAAAACATTGAGTGCATTACTCGACAGACAAAGTATGTACGGTACATCTACCCACACTTGCTATTTTATATATTCGTTTAACTAACATATATCTATATTTCAAACTGGGAAGGTAATCGTAAATCTAACATTTTTGATATATTAGAAGTACCTTATTAAAGTAGTTGTAACCTTGATCGGCATTTCATAATTGTTTTTAAGTCTCATTCTCTCTTGTAGCAGAAGCTTATCCAGGCACATATCCAATAATGCAAGTGAATGTGCAAGGCCTTGAACGTAATCATGTTGCGAGTCACCAACAGGTATAGTTACATTGGGTTCATATGTGTACGGGTGTCTATATTTTTATCTTATGGGTCTTATGACGATTAATATGTTAGATTTATCTCTCGTTCTAGCCTTTCGGTAGTTGCTTTTTAATTCAATTGACGTTAATAAAAGGTGATGATATAAAACTCATACCTTTTCCTTGGATTACAAATAAGATTAGAAAATTCAAATTGAATTGGACAGAGTGGACTTGTAACTCGAGTCTCGCTTGCTCCAATATAATGTAATATATTATTTTCTTGCCTCTACCTCCTTGTTAGAGTGCTTAATAAATTTTCGTCAAAAAAATTAAATCTTTTCACCTCGTGATGTTAGACTTTCTATTAGTTTTTAAATGCGTGTTATCATTCTAATTTGGTTTATAATGGAAATTTTCCATCTCGTATGCTTTCAGATGTACCATCAAAGGAACAACTTTATGAAAAATCTTGGCGTAGTAGGACCATTTCAAAGGTGCACAAATGCTCAAGTAGAAAGCTGTGGAAGCAGGCGTTTTCGAAGATCAACCCCATCTACTAATGATGCATCATCCATCATTCCATCCAGCAACTTCCCAAAACCGGTGACGCTTAACTCTACGGGCATATCTCTTATGTCCTTAGACAACCTACAGACTCAATTTAATGACTTTCCACAGTTAAATTTGTCACAGCAAACCACCACCACCACCATCAATAACTACGGTGCTGATCTGTTTCAGCCTCTATCAGGTGAGGCATCTATTAGCAATGCTTTGGGGTTATTTGAAAACCCCGATAACGGTACTGGCGATCAAGGGATTATTAAAGTGCAAAATACAGTGGTTGGTTATGGAACAGGAATACAGCCACCGGTAACAACTGAGAATTTTTCGCAATACTCTTTTGGAAATGCGATGGCACCACCAATTGTCGCTGAAATAGTGGAACCACAGATTAAGTTTTTCAACGGTTTTGATGAGCTATCTCAGGTTATAACAGGTGCGAAACCTATAAGTAGTGATTTGGGGTTAGCTGGAAACTGCGAGAATGGTACTGGTGATAAAGGAATTCATGAAGTCCAAAATACAGTGCTAACTGCAGGTGAGCCATTTTCGCAGCACACTGATGGAAATACAATGGCACCTCCAATTGTTGCGGCAACGGCGGAATCAGAATTTCAGTTTTCGAATGGTTTTGATGAGCTATCTGAGGTTCTAAGAGGTGGATTAGTTGAAAACACTGATAGTGCTAATGGTCAAGGGAGTGAAGCACAAATGGAAGCGGTTGGTTATGGAATAGGAATAACGCCATTTGTGACAACAAATGACAATTTCTCGCAACATGAAACCTTTGGAGAAGTAATGGCAACTATGGAATCAGAATTCAACTTTTCGAGTGGTTTTGGCACTGCCAATTATAGGGGTACATGTGATAACAGTGTCAATGAAGTTCTAGCACCAGTTGATTGTTATGGAATCCCAATCGATTCTTGGGTAAATCATGGTGACAGTGTAGAAACAACATCAAATTATTTTAATTTGGAAGATTTGGATTGCCCGATAGTGGAAAATCTGGTTGATCCTGAAACTCCCATGGAGCTCAACTTCTCTGACTTGGATGCAATTTCTGTTGGCAATGCAAGTGCCAGTCCTACATTTAGTGTAGCATTGAATGGTTCAGTGGATGGTGACTTGGAAAACGACTGGTTTGTGAGGATGATTAATCATGATCGAGAGATAAGCATGGGAGGTAGGGTTGAAGATTGTGGTTACTCAATCAATGGAACATGTGGCTCTGAAGACAGTCCGTGGAGCATTTGATGATAATGCCTTGCGTGGTGCTCCATAAGAAAAAAACTGTTTTCGTTTCTATGGATTTGTTGTCGTACTTTGTTTGTTGATGTAAAACTGTTTTCCTTTTTGTGGATTGCTAGTAGGTGTAAGAATCGGTTGTGGAATAGTTTGGTCAGTGTCAAATCCTCCTTGGGGTACTGTCACTGCTGATGTATGTTTAAGTTGTTAATTGCTTGCATCTTACTAGATTAATAAATTATGTGTACCTTAAAGTTGTGTAGTTGTATACTGTTTTGTAGCGTGCTTATTTTGATCGTAGAGAAGCCTTACTCATACTAAAAACTTTTGTCAGATTAAGGATATTTACAACATACCGGATGAGATGGTACTTGGATTACAATCGCCTATTTGGTCCAATTAAATGAAGCTAACCTAACTTAGATATCAAAATTCAAGAGGTGTGCTGGAATAGTTAAATTAATATCGATCTTCAACCAGATCAAGTGCATCATAATGTTCGGATAACTATGTAATCGGATAACTAAGTACATTACAGTAGCGCCGTTGATATTCAACTCCATGAATTGATCGAGACTCAGTTTGTGAGGATCTCATTTAAGTTGCTGAAGTGGACTTAGTGATGATCACTCATTTGATTTTGATGCTTGCGATACCTTGATGAATTATATGAGAAAATACAAGTTATCACTGGATATTTTTCTCAGTAGGATAGCTTTGTGAAAAAACTTCTGATATCACATTTTGCGTCTAGTAGCGATCGATAAATATAATTTGCATAAATCATGAGTTAATCTATAAATAACAAACACAAATCATAGTTCTAAAAAATAGCCCTTTATACAATATCTAGCCTTAAATTACTAACTAACGTTTTTATCAAACTCTAGAATTACTGTTGGTAGAAAGATTCATTAAGTAAATTAAGTAGAGTTGTATTAAGGCAAAATTCACATTCCTTTATAAAAACCGGACTAAATTCACTGATAGTTATTTTAGGGCGTTAAAACTATTATTTAACTGCAAGTTTAGTTATTTTTGGGATCCTCAAAATCTTATTTACCGAAACATAAGTCAAATTTAAGTCAATTTACACCCAAATTCATCAACTTTCTGAAATCCCCAAAACATTCCAAATGTCCCGCTCCTAATGTATTACACCGCCACATATCCATATTCTAAACCTCACTAACACTCATCATCCCTGATTCCCATTTCTCAGCGCACCTCGTTTCATTTCTTCATCAATCTCTCTTGTAACTAATCAAGAAAAATAGCCAAGATCTCTATTATAGAAAATTCGCTATCACAATTTTGATCTTGCGACTCTTAGGATAGAGATTATGTCAAGAACGAATATCTATCAAAAGATTCTTATGAAGATGTACCGGAAAATACCTTATTTATTGAAAACTTTAGGGGAAACAAAAGAATGGTTCAGTCACTATAATTCTTCTTATATTTAGTAGATATGATAGTTTATTTAACCGATTTGTAAATTATCAATTAGGCTATGATTAATGACTTATTTCATTTATATTGTAAAAGTTACAACCACAACAGAAGCTTCTGCTAGATTGTGTATGATACTGAATGGCCATATGGCCCATATATACAACGGTGTATTGATCAATGCTGACACAAGTGACATGGACATTGCGAAATTTCTACATCAAGTTTTCAAGCATTCACCACAACTATCTAAAATCTGTAAAATTTAAAATCTACTGCTTAGTTAGCAATTGTAGATACATAATCAAAATTTCTATTATGAGAGTCTTTTGAAAATTGTATGCAGTGATGGTCTCGATTGATAATTAAAAGCTCTACGAAATCAGGCTGTTTTGTGTCTCCAAAAACCATGCAGTCTTACGGTCATTTGCGATTTTTGGAAACACATATGCCGGAGGAGGATTTCACTCCAAAAAAATGTCTAAGATAAAGAATCAAATAACATAAACCAAGTTATTAGTGACAACATACTATTGGGCAATGGTACTACTCATCAAGATGTAGACAATAACTTACAAGAGTGTGCTGCCAATTACGAGACAGTAACCTATGAGGACATCTTTCGCAATTATGATGATCAAGAACTAGTTGATGAGATCAGCGTACAGGAAAATATTGGCAGTGGTAAGACGGAAAAAGGAGATAAAGGAAAGAAACCAGTTGAGCATGACAAGCTTCATAAAAGGACACGCATTACTTGGACAAAAGAGCTTTCGTGCTAAATTTTTGGAAGCGTCCAATGCACTCTGCAGTGAAATTCCTGTGTTTCATTATTGTTAAATTTTAACATCTAGCTACCTACATGAGCTCTTGTATATATATTTCGAAAATGAAACTAAATATTGTACGTGCAGGGCCTATTCTGCAATTATACCTTCACTGATTTTGGTGATAAATCCTAATCACTGTGACACCTGAGTGTAAGGAGCTGTATAATTAACAAAAATAAAATGTAGAATGTACTCCTTGATCTCTTATATGAATTTCCAATTAAAAATAAGAACAAATATTCTGCAGTTTCAATTTTGTTAGCGGCACAAGAAGAAAATTTTCATCGAGCGACACATAAGAGTACGTGTCACTTACAGGTTGTTGAAACGTCAGTAAAAAAAAAAAGATGTCACTGAAAGTAAAAAACAATCAGAGAAGTGGCCATGCTCATTACCTCCACGTAAAAAAAAAAATAAAAAAATAAAGAAGTCACTAAAAACATTACTCTGGGTACTACCTGGTATTCTGCTCGTTGTCATATAGTACACCACTTCACTGTACTAATTGAATTATAGGTTTTCGTAGTATTGAAAGAAGAACTTGTGTGATTATAAAATTAAAAGCGCACTGTTCTCCATATTTGATATATATTTTTCTGCCGGGAATTGAACAAATTAAAGTACAGTTCAAAATTTGCCAATTATCATCGGATGAGGAGGTTACATTTTTGATGGTATCATATCTGGATAGCAACACCTTGGATGCTGGTTTGTAGTCACTGCACATAAATTATTTGCATACATAGTATCGTATAAACTTCATTTCTGGATAATTCGATCTCCAGAGGCGTCGTAGTTGCATTTATATTAAGAGCCACCTATGCTGAAGTTTGAATTAGAATTAAAAAGAATCGTTTGGAACTTAGTTTTAAAGCAACTACGTATTTATATTAACTCAGAAACCAGAAAGCAAGATTCGGATAAGAGGGCATCGATGTAACTAATACTAGTTCAATTACATGCAGCTAATCATATTCTTAACATAGATAGAATACGAAGGAAAATCAAATATAAGTTCTAAAATACACAAACATATATGGAACAGGATCTGCAATCATATCATATCTATATACAAAAGAAATCAAAATTGCTTAATAGAAATTGAATATCTAGTCATCGAGAAGAAACTAATCCTAGGAAGCGTGGGCGAACCGTATGCCAATCAACATACTAAATGTTGTAAAAAAAATAAATTTCATTAATATATACACAAAAAATACCAAAAAGAATATACGAAAAACAGAGTTTCGATCAGCAAAAGATAAAACCTATTTAACTGCAGTGATAAGGCTATGGGAGTCCTTGTACCTTCTTGTTTGCCTCTGCTTGACAAAACCTATGATTACTCGTCGTAATTTCCTCTACACATGATTCCATAGCCTACCTTCTTCAAAACCATACCCTAGTAAGAATTGTTCAATTACAACAACAATAACAAAACCCAATCCCGCAAATGACAGGGTATGGGAGATGTGAGAATGTGTACATATATGTGAGCAAATGTATATAAACATAATTGTTCAATTAGATAAAGAATATATTTGGTGATCAATTAGATAAAGAATATATTTGGTGAACAGCATAGTCTAGAAAATTAAAGTGGCATCATTTTGGAATCAACTTGCTTAATGGGAAGTTGGAACAATCATCTACCAATTAAAGTAAATATTTTATCTTGTAGGATTGCTCACAGGAGGCTTTGGACTAGGAAAAATCGCGACACTAGATGTACATATTTGAATTCCACTATCAAGAAACTGAAAAACGCCTCTCTTGCCATTGTCAAATAGAAAAAGAATTATGGAAATTAAATGGTCCAAAAAATACGACAGCCAATCATCAACAACCTCAAAGACATCTTCACCATTTCGGATTTGCTAAGCCTTACAGGAAGTAAAAGGAAATGGTTTGACACAGTCATTCACACTACACTTGGGCTCCTATGGAGATTCAGAATGATGCAACATTTTAGGTGCAAAAAGCCTCGAAGTGACACTCTAGCTGACGACGTCAAGTTATTTTCTTTTCTATGGAATTCAAACAGATGCAAAATGTAAATATTAAACGGATAAATTGGACTAACAATCCTAACTCCTCTGTATCGATTGTTTTGTAATCTCTTGATCTAGTTTATTACCGGTAGCTATTTAATGCAATTTCGCCATCAATAAAAAAGAACCAGTTATATTTATTATATAAATTTGGCGTCTATTACCATGGATAAGTTTTTAAATCGGTACTTGAAAGTCTTGAGATATACTATTTTTTTTTTTTTTGCAAATAGAGCGTCAACAGAAGTCGTAAGAAAGGTTGAGAAGTAAATTATGTTGGGAAGGTTCTTTAAAAGATAGAGCTTCGGTTGCATGGGACAAAACGGCACAATTAACTGGTAATGTGGGTCTTTGGAAACTTCAAACAAACAATTAATCATGCACTTTTAGCAAGATAGCTGTTACATTATAATTTTGAGGCAAATGCTCGGATGCTCTATGGTATAAAATTATTAAATACATAAAAGCCAAGATGGAAATTAAATGATATTTCCTTTCGCTAGCTGCAGACGGAAACTTTGAAATGAATTGCTGAATCCGATATAGATTGTATTTGGATAAGTGCGGTATCTTTAAAACAGGACTTTAATGGCTACACTGCCTACACTGGCTACCTAGTCTTCTAGAGGTCATTTTTAATCAACTTCGGCTTGAAGAAGACAATTGAGAAATGGTCTACATTAGGCCCAATTAAAAGAATTTCTAACTAACATGTGTTTTCCAGATGGGACGGATTAGTGGGCTTGTACCTCGATCACACAAGGCTATAAGCTGTGAAAATATATCAAGAAATCGAAGTGAAGCTGAAGACCATACTTCACCGAGCGACGAGGGGGTCGTCGTTGTGCGAAGTTAGAAATCCAGGTTCAGCTATGGGTCGTCGTTGCGCGAACTCATGGCGGCCAAAAATGACTTGTTTTCTTTTATCATGTAAACTATAATTGTAAACTTATTTCTTGTAACGCTAAGTAACGAAAATAATACAAAGAACTCTCTAGTTGGTCATGGATTTAGCCAATCACCCTGATTGAATATAACAACGTAATCTCCTCGTGTCAATTTACTTTTACACATTACTTTTATTCGTTTGTTGATTATGTGGTTACAATTGTGTTCAATTGTTGTGTTGTTTGGGTCCTACATTCCTAACAAATAGTATAAGAGCTTCAAGGTTTTGAAGTTGGGATTAATGGCAGAGGAAGTAAGTTTAAAATCGACAGGTTTAACAAAATGGATTTTGAATTTTGGATTTTGGAAGATGCAGATTAAGGTTTTAATGTTTCAGAAAAAACTTCATCAACCCATGTTTGAGAAGAGGCTTGAAAGTGTTAAACCTGAGGATTGGTCACTTTTGGATCATCAAACTTTAGGTTTGATTCGATTATCACTCGCGAAAAATGTCACATACAACATCGTGAATGAAAAGATAACTTTTGGTTGTCTTAAAGCTCTTTCTAACATGTATGTGAAACCTAATATTGTTAACAAGGTTTTCTTGATTTGTCAGTATGGTTAATATGAAGATGAAAGAATGGGCAAATGCAACTGATCATATTAATGAGTTTAACAATATTATATCGAGACTGGCTTCGATGAGTATTGTGTTTGATGATGAGGTGCAAGCACTTCAATTGTTATGTTCATTGCCTAAAAGTTGGTCGAGTACATATACAGCGGTTAGTAGTTCAACTACTGAGACTACTATGCTTTCCTTTGAGGGAATTCAAGACTTGATTCTAGGGGAGTATATTCGTAGGTCGAATTCTGGTGAATCGTCGGGTTCTCTATTGAGTACAGACAACCAAGGCAGGAAAACTGAAAGAGGGTCGAATCAGAGGTGTGGGAAGATCAAACTCCAAGAGGAGGAGTAACTCTTAGAACATGAAAAATGTCACTTGTTGGAACTAAAATTAGACGTATCATTATCAAGCTCAATGTAAGAACCCGATTGATGAGAAGTGATATGATCTTAATTTATATACTTTTTATTCATAATCCCTTATGATTTTATTTGTATACGACCTTAACTTATGAGTTATTCTATGTAAATAAGTTGGATTACTGATTATTCGTAATACTTTCTATTTAGAGGTGGGTTGAATCCAGATGGGTTTTGAGATAATTGAATCTTGTTCGTGTATTCTTTTGAGTATTTATACGTTCTCTGAATAATTAAGTATTGTTGTTTTGAGATAAATGTTTCACTGTTCTAATAATTGTAGCAATTAACAATACCGATTATGGTCAAGTTTTCAATTATTGTTAAGAGAATATGTGATATAATTTAGATAAATCGAGCTTTGTATTTTTATCAATAGAATTGGTGGTTTTTCTAGGATTTAATGCTACCGAATGTTAAGCCTTGAGAGCTTGTTTAGGACAAATCATTTGGTAAGAGTAATATTCAAAGAGCTTTTTTTGTTTATTGAAACTACAAGGAGAAGCAAGTTGTATAACTAATTTATTCTTAGGTATTCGAGATGTTTTGATGTCGATGATTAACCCGAGTTTATAATTAAATGACACCCTTTTAACTAGATTTTATATTTTTATATTTACATATGTCTTTCACTTGTTTATCGCAGAAAGGTCCGATTAGCTTGAGCTAGTTTATATGGATGTTTAGGGACCTACATCGGTGACATCTATTGGTGGTTCTCAACATTATGTCACTTTTATTGATGATTCCACTAGAAATGTATGATTTTTCTTAAGCATAAATCTGATGTGTTTGTCACCCTCAAGAAGACAAAAGTTGTTGTTAAGAATGAGACTAACCTAAAAGTTAGTGCTTGAAATCTGACAATGGAGGTGAATACAACAGTAAGGATTTGTTGACTATTGTACTGAGTATGGTATTAAGATGATGAAAAAAGTTCCTGAAACACACCAGCAGAATGGTGTTGTTGAATGCATGAATAAGACTTTGAATGAGATTGGCAAAGAGTATGAGATTACATGCAAGTTTGCTTAAGATGTTTTGGGTGGATGCGGTTAATACATTAGCTTATTTGATTAACAAGGGACCCTCAACACTGTTTGGTTTCATAATTCTAGAAGAGGTATGGCTTGGCAAGAAGGTAATTTTCACACACCTTGTAGTTTTTGGATTTAATGTTATGTAAAAACTAAGGATGCAAACAGGGATAAACTTGATGCAAAATCAAGGAAATGCATATTTAATAGTTATTGTTCGGATGATATGCGTTACAGATGCTAGGATGATGAGTCTAGAAGTTATCTATAGTAGAGATGTCACTTTTGATGAGAGCTCATTTTATAGTGACAAGGTAACGGTAAGTCTGACACATGATTATGTTGTGTATAATGAGTTTCATGTTGATGATCTTTCAGGTTCTAATGGGATTTTAAGAGACCATGAATTGCCGAAAAATGGTGAGGTGTCGAGTGATGGAGAAAGATCTTAAAGTAGTGGGAGCTCGGGTGATGGATATGATGATGGTGGCATGGATGAGTTAGCCACGCCAATGGTTCCTCCATTGAGACATTCCACTAGAATGCCTAAACCTACTCAAAGGTTCTCTCCATCAACAAATTATCTACTTTAACTGAAAATGGTGAACCGGAAAATTATTCAGAAGTAATGATGATGAAAGAATTCATTCAGTGAGAGCTTGCTATGAAAGAGGAGATGAGTTCACTTGAGAAGAACAAGACCTGGTCATTAGTAAATCTATCTCGAGATAAAAGAGTTTTGCATAATAAATGGTGTACAAGATCAAAAAAGAACTTGATGACAGAAATAGATACAAGGCAAGGTTAGTGATCAAGGGTTTCCAACAGAAGAAAGAGTTGAATATAATGAGATCTTCTCGCTGGTTGTGACGATGACTACAATTAGATTGATACTTAGTATTGTTGTTGTGGAAGACTTACATCTAGAGCAGCTAGATATGAAAGACTGTGTTTTTACATGGGGATCTTGATGAAGACATTTATATGGCTCAACCTGAGGGTCTTAAGGTAGTGGGTAAAGAGAAGATGGTTTACAAATTGAAGAAAACTTTGTATAGGTTGAAACAAATGCCACGGAAATGGTACTTAAAATTTGATGACTTTATGAAAAGAAGTGGATACATGAGACGTGACATGGATCATTGCTGCTACTTGAAGGTTATGACATGGTGGAGATTAACAGGTTAAAGAGACAACTGTCTAAAGAATTTGAGATGAGTATCGTGAGAGATAGAGTTGAAAGTTCTCTAAAATTGTCTCAATTTAAACTATATTGAAAAAGTGTTAGAAAAATTCAGCATGAAATATGCAAAGGCACATAATACGCCTTTGGGTAGCATCCTAAAGTTATCCAAAAATCAATCACCAAAGACGGATGAAGACAAGGAAGAGATGGCTACAATTCCATATGCATCAGTGGTTGGTAGTTTGATGTATGCGATGCTCTGTACGAGACCATATATTGCTCATGTAGTGTGAGTTGTTAGCATATTCATGTCTAATCTAGGTAGAGAGCATTGGGAAGCGGTCAAGTGGCTTTTGCGTTACTTGAGAGGTACTTCAATATGGAATTGTGTTTTACTAGAAATAATGTCATCCTGAGAGGTTATGCGGATGCAATTGGGGTAGTTATGATGATTCGAGTAAGAGCACTACGGGGTATGTGTTCACATGTGGAAGAACATCGGTTAGTTGGATGTCCAGACTTCATAAAAGTGTAGCTTTATCAACCACAAAAGTTGAGTATATGGCTATAACGGAAGCGAGTAAAGAACTTATTCGGTTAAAGAATTTTCCAGAAGAGTTGGGCAAGAAACAAGACTATTGTTGTACATCTCGTTAAGCATGCGTTTCATAATCGTACGAAACACATTAATGTGAGGTATCATTTCATTCTTGAACTTGTGAATGATGGTACACTGTCGTTGAATAATACCCTTGGTTCGAAAAGCTAATATGTTTACTAAGGTGGTCACAACAGAAAAGTTGAAGGTTTGTATAACTTCAACTAGCCTTCTGATGAACTGATGATAGGTGTCGACTAGACAGCTAAAGGGTTTATTCTGTCCTAGTTTCAATAGGTGTAGCCGAAAAGCCTTTTATCGAAATTCTATCTAACCACGTAATCTTCTCGATTTAATTTTACGCATTATTGTTATTTGTTTGTTGATTGTGTGGTTACAATTGTTTTCAATTGTTGTGTTTTTTCGTCTTAGATTCCTAACAATATACCTATTATTCGATCCATCAGAAATCTAATTACCAAAAAGTGACAATTATTGGCATGGAAAACGATTCATGCAAGGAACACCTGAAAACAACTCAAACAATATTCCATTTCAACCTAGATGCTAAAATTTATTAAAGAATACATTAAACACTTTTCATTAAAGAATACATTAAACACTTTTCATTAAAGAATACATGAAGAATAAATCAAAGATGATAAGTTAATGATGGATCACGAGAAGCAACCATTCTTTTGTAGATCTCGACAACGAGATTTCCATCCACAATCTCGTGGGTACCCGTTGTACTCGAAGCCATTGGAAAAGCTCGAAGTGATCTTGAACTTGAAGAATATATTTTCTCACTTTCACGATCCAAACTAGGACCTGTAGAAGCTTCGTGTTTTGTGGTTCCGCCGCCACTTCCGAGCCTCACTGTCTCCATCTTCTTCTGGTTCGAGCCAATCTTTCGTTGGTTGCTCTTCCTTCTCAGGTACCTCTTTAGTTTCTCAAAGTTTGAACTAATATTTAGCATTTCCATTTGTTTTGGTATGTGTGTAAATGAAAGAGAATATGAGAGGTGTTATAAGTCTGCTGTCAACGAAAACAATAGAAGCTTTAGGTAGTAGAAATAGTTGACTTGTTAACGTCTATTAAGTAATTTATAAAAGAATATTATTAATGTATGAATTAATAGACAGGTTCTATATATATGTGTTCATATTATAAGTGCACTTTTTGTTGCTCTAAAAGTCAAAAGTGGTTGTCGAAGTGCGACTCCATGTATTGTCTTTATTATATTAGTCTTAACTTTCATTAAATTTAGATGCTTTGCAGCTAGAAGTGTCGGTGTAAAAGTGGGATCGGGCTGCTTGACCAAAATACATTTTGTTCAACAAAAGTTCATTTCTTATAGGTAGTATGTTAAGTATAATTACAATATTGATGACATTTTAATGAAAACCAACTTTTCTTATTAAGATGATTTATGAGTAACTTTATGTCATTTCAGACTATATTCGAACATTTTGATCCATTTTTTTTAGCTGACTAACCAAAATTAAATTATACTGAAGAACATATACATAATTAGTAGTGGCAAATGAAGCTCCATATGAACATCCAGTGGTCCAACTATTACCACATTTTCTATTAACAAATGTCTAGCAGATAGAAGATGATAAACTAATAAAGCCTTTAGTTTTTCCTCTCGCTACAAAGAATAAATACAATCTATACAGGAATTGGCAATTTTACAAACAATGACATGAATGTGATAAAAAAATGCCTAATAGTATCCAAATGTTACATTCTTCCAGATTCCACATCTCGCGGCGACTCAGAGAGTGACACCTGTCTGAAGACATGGCTTGCATTTTGCATCGGATGTCGATTTAAATCCGGCATCTCCATGCCTTGCATATGAACCCCATCCACAGGACGAGCAACTCTTGAATTAGAATTCATCTCTTCTAAAGCTCGGAAATAAGCATATGGATCCCACCATGAAACCCGTAAAAGGCATCAATCATATTGCGTTTTGAAAATGATACAAAATGGTTAACATATATACTACCTTCAGAGTGATATGGAGCTGGAAAAAATTGCAGATATAACATTGTGGCAACAACTAGACCTGAAATGGAAAAATAGAGACTATGATGTCAACTAAAAGCAGTTGAGAAAGCAATTTCCAACGATTTTATTTTCTACAACGAACCTAACAGACCACCAGCAAATACATCCTGCCAATGATGCCAATAGTCATCCACCCGAGAAATTGCTGCAAGAGCTGCCATAAGGAGTGGAAGAAAAAGAATGTATAGTTTTGCTACATGGCCCCGATGATCGAATACTTTAATTTTTGCCGTCAAGTACAATATATGCCAAAAATCCTAAACCTGCAAATGTCCCTGTAAAATTCTACGGTTAGTAAATGTTGATGATCTGATTTCCCTTATGTTATTAAGACAGGAAACATATCAGTAAGTAGAGGTGGCAATTTCTACCGGTTTACTAATGAATCGTTTAATTTGAGTTATGTTATCTCTAACAGGGCAGACGAGTTAAACCTAAACGTTAGCTTAATATGGAACGGGTCAAAAGGTGCACAAACTGTGTTTTGAAGGTACAAAACCCCCCTCAATAATTGTTATTCAAAAAAGATATATAATTATTTCAATCACATAATATTCTAATAGCATGTAACAACCCGATTGCCACTTCTATCAGTAACACAAAAAATGACGTTTCTTACATGAAGCATTGTCTGCTAGGGGAACTCTTATGGCCTTCTTTTATATCTTCATTGTTACCCTGACATATGACATTACCCCATTAAAAAGAACTCAAAAATCAGTTCCAAACTATAAATTATTAAATTTAGTAAAAAAAATAAAAAAATGGAACATGGTACATACATAATTTACTACATTATTAGATTCGTTTGAATTTGCACCATCAAATTATGTCATTGTAGTTTGATACTAGTTTTAAGAAAATTCCAAGCTGAGTCTAAATTTTTATTATTTTTTTATTCTTTTATTATCTTTTTTGTGATATATTACTACTTTATCAAACATATTAGTTAATTATTAATTATTAATTATTAATCAAAAAAGCTCAACTTTTTTCAAACTGTGCTTTTACAATTAACAAAGTTAACGTGACGTAATCAATTTTAGGTGCGCATGAGATTTTAACTAATATGTTCGGGCGCGCGAGAGATTTTAACTATGAAAAATTAAAAAATTTAAACATGGCCTTAATGAGTAAAGTAAATTAAAATTATGGCGCGCATGAAATTTCAGTCACATTCATATAAAACATAACGCTCATGGATATAGATATTATATATATATATAAGAGGATTAAGAGGGTGTTCATGCAAAGAACGCTCAAGTAAAAAGCACGCACCATGCGGCACAAAAGGGGATAGAGTTATTCGCTCACCATTTGACTTTGACTGTTAATTTGACTAACTACAATATTTAATCCATTAGCGTCATGAATTTATACACGGACGCGAAACAATGAATTAATTTGTTAAAAATATGAATTAAAATATTAGTTTGTTAAAATAAATTGGTCAAAAGATGTGACTCGTGAATTTTTTTTTTCGTTTTTGTAGTTTCAATTTTTAGTGACCGGTAGAATTTCACTGAAGAATAATAAAGATCAAATTAACTCAAAACCAAAACTATAACAAAAGGCGGCAACCAATAATAAACTGGAAAGAAAAACGTTACCAACCAAAACATGCAATCCAACACAGAATAAAACAAATCTTAGAACTATTGACCGTTATAAAAAGTCTCAAAAAACAATAGATATCCAACTCGAAATAAAAGCTAATTTATCAGAGTGTCATGCATCATTGCATTAAAAAAAAAATAATAAATAAATAAAACATCACCCTTCTTATAATAATTACCGATAACTTTAGTAGACGAGTCTCTATACTTGAAGATGCAGTTATAAACCAAATTTTTCCATAACAGAGTTTCTTTGGATTTTTAAAATACCATATATTTGGGAACAAAAACCAACATCTTCAATTTCTTCAACATGACCTTCATCGTTAACTTCATCGGATAGTCCTAAGTTTGTATTTGATCTATACCTTTTTTATACGTAAAACTCGTCGTCTTCATATAACCTATGAACATCGAAAACTTTATCCGTTTATCTGATTATATATTTTGTTCTTTTTCTCCTTCTGGTATGAACTCTGTTAAAATTACATAAGTATACGTGTCTTTCTTTTACCATCATATTCTTTGTAAGACTTAAATGAATCAGTTAAAAATATATATTTTGACTAGAAAACAATTAGTCATACAAGAATATAGAATATAAAAACAAAGATGACATATTTTTGAATTAATAACATGACCTCATGACCAATTACAACATTGAATATCTGAAAATTGTTATAGGTAAACTTAACACGTACTTTATCCCAAATATAATAAAGAGACGTCATCTAACTGTCTAGTCGTCTAGAGAAACAAGAATTGAGTTGAGGCAAAAGGCCCTTCGATTTTTTCGAGCAAAATTGACATTGGCTCCATACGTCATATTTATATTTTAAAATTCTCTACACCGAATTTGAATGAGAGGAAACCAAGGGATTTTGGAATAAATAAAAAGAGTAAGGTGTGATGACGAAAATGATGATGATCCATGTGCATGCACTCGAACGGATCAAAGATTTTATCAATCAATATGCGTACTGATAAACAATTTCTTTTATCTAGCTTTAACTAAGAAATACTCCCTAATAATTAACACTAATGGTCAACTTGAAATAAAATAATATAAATTTTTTAATATACATATGTATGCATTTAGTTACGAACAAATACTCGCTAATAATTATGAAAACTATAAAACTCCGTATATCACATTACAACGTGTTTTTGAAATTTTCACTAATTTTCAAGAGACACTAAACTCTTAAAAACATAAAAGAAAAAATATATGTATTTTTTATAACTAAACGCATTATGAGTTTCGATGCAACTACGAGTATCTTATTTTCAACACTGTCACTCACAATGAACGATTGAAATTTAGAGAATTCTCTTACGGTTTCACCCTTTTAAAGATTAAAATTGCAAATAGTAAATTTAAAACTTTACTTTGATACCACATTCGTTATCGGCTAGCAGCATATGTGTCAAACATTTATACAGTTTTTGTCAAATTCAAATAATTATGGTCTAGTTTTCTTCACATATATAATCGTTCATTGAAATATGTAACTTATAAGTAAACGGAAAATGAAAAGTGCAATTTTCTTAAAAGATTTTGCTGCTACACTGTTTTAGTGTTTTGTATCATCAATAATTCAATTCAATAGCTTAGATGTTGCCTGTAATTTGTAACGTTCTTTTGAGAACTGAATGTTTAAATAAGTATAAAAGAATCAATCTCAATCGTCAGTTTTCATCAAAAATAATAAAATTCTTATCTTTTTTCCACAGTTTTAAAAATCTATTTAGAAATGACAAAAACAAAAATCGTCAAATGTATACATGTGAGATGTTTAATAAAAAAGAAAATTATTAATTTTATAGTGTAACTTTTACAATTTTTTTAACTAATTATTTTTCAAATACTTAATTTTAAAAAAATATAAAAAAAATAAAATTTTATTAAAATATTTTATACCTCTATAATTAAAGTTCTTATTTTTTCATTCACATTAAACTTTTTATATTTAATTGAAGTCAGCCTACTTTCTCTTTAACTCTTATACTACTTTCTGTTTTTTTTATAAATCTAAAATTGACGTGGCAGTGACTCACCATCTGCATATATTTTTTAACTCATTAAAGCAAACGACTACATCCAGCTAGATACATATCATTCTTCATATATAATTCATCACTTCACTCGTCACCTCCATAATTCATTAATTCTCGTACAAACCCTTCGCTCAACCACCGTCAACCACCGCCGTTATTCCATGGGTAAGCTCCGTTTGATGTGCAGTAACGGAGGACACATAGTCCCCCGTCCACACGATAAAACTCTCTGTTACGTCGGCGGCGAGACACGTATGATCGCCGTTGACCGTCACACCACTCTACTTGACCTCACTCACCGTCTCTCCAAAACCGTAATCCAATCATCATCTTCAGACACGACGTCATTCACAATCAAATATCAATTACCTTCAGAAGACCTTGATTCATTAATCTCCGTAACAACCGATGAAGACCTTGAAAACATGATTGAAGAATACGAGAGGCTGACGTCATCCTCATCAACCGCCGTTAGTAAACCGTCACGTCTCCGTTTATTTATATTTCCGAATAATCCGGAATCGTTTAATTCAATCGGGTCGGTTTTAGAAAGCTCCGCGAAATCTGATGATTGGTTTGTTAACGCTATAAATGGTACAAATTCCGGGTTTTCGGATACTTCGTCGGGTAACAATTGTTTATTAAATTTAGATGATGATGATTGTGCTCCGGTATCTCCCCCTGAGAAAACAAATAATTACAAAAATTCCATTGGTGTAAATATGAATACTTCAGGTCAGGATGTACATTCGGTACCCAATTCGCCGATGATGGATACGACGTTGTCTTTTGGATCGGCTTCCTCAACACCGTCGCTTCCTAACATGCCGGCGACTTCGTCTGCTCCGGTGATGGATTCAGTTTTGAGGTACATTATCATTAATATAATTTAATTATCAGAGCAAATTGGTAGGATAGTAATCTAATATTCGAATTGTTTATAGGTGTGTTATTTACTGATTTTTTTTTCTCTTGGAAAAGGGTTAAAACCTTTTTGGCGCAGAAAAAGAAAGTAATTGAACTGTTGAACTTAAATTCTCAACAAGTAATGAGCTGACGTTTAATTTTTTTAATTCAAATATAGCTCAACTTTCTGACATAATTCGTTTGTATTTTCTTAGATTAAAGACTTTTCAATTAGCAAAAATTTAAGTTTACATTATTTTATTATTCTATATAGTGCAAAAACTATAATTTTTCATTATTTTATTATTCTATATAGTTCAAAACCTATGTTTTTAGGTTATGTTTTTGGTATATTACATGTTTTTCTTTTTCATTTAAGAATTTTGTTTATTATTGATATATTGACTGATATACATGTATTGCAGTGATTCCACTATAAGTGATCAATTATCACCACTAGTTCCACTTCAACCATCAAGTAACTACAATCAAGCTGCAGATCAAAGTAGCCCAAGAATTCAAATGCAACAACTACAAATACAAAATCCTTCTTATTTAATGTCAACCCAAATGGACACACAACATCCTCAAATATCACACAACCAACAAATGCAATATCTTCCACAACTACAATACATCCATCACCCAGCCCACCAACCATCTGGAGTGGGCCTGGTAACATCGTACTACCATCCTCAACAGCCGCTGATTGATCAACAAAATTATGTGTATTATATTCCAGCTAGGCAACCGCAACAAGGGTATAATTTCCCATTGTAGCAACCTCAACCTAATCATGCCGATGTACCAAATAATCAAGGTGCTGCGAAAATTGAATTTATGGCAGGTGGTTATAGAACAACAAATTCGGGAGGTCCTCAGCTTGTTCGAGTTCTTTCCAGTCATCGAAACCAGCCACAATATGTTACTCTGACATTCATCAGCCATCGCAGCCCGCAATATAGCAATGACAGATGACAGCTGGTTCATTATCTTGGAGGATTTTGCATCAAAAATTTGGGTCTAGCTTGTTGGTTTCTACATTATTGTATGATAATTATTGTATTATATATTTTTATGTTGTTAATTTTGTTATTACTATTGATTTATGGTATGAATTTGTGATGCGTTAGCTGGAAAAAGTTGATACCTATTACTTGTTTGAATTATGTATAGCTAGTTTTTGCTAGTTGAAACCAAAATTGGTGTTCGGAAATTATACTCTGAAAAAAGCTCAAAATTCGTATATTTGGCTTATCTATCTTCAGAATTCATTTACTTGTAGGTAGTAACTAGTTGTTTAAAATCAAGGGTAGATGGGTTTTTTTTTCCAATCATTTGTCATTTGCAATCTAACCGATATTCTTGCTAATAAAAATATCAACGAATTAAGCTCCAAAGTTGTTGAAGATGCAACCTTTTGTCCAACTAATATTATTAAAATTAAATAGCATTAGGCAATCTTCCCTTTTCTTAATTTTATATATGGCAAGACGGTAAATATAAAAATACCTTTGAAATATAATTTTCTTTTTTATTTTTAAAAGGACGAATTTGAAAAACATTCTTAATAATAATAATAATAATTTAAATTATATAAGTTGTATAGAGGGACAGCTGATTACATTGATCCCACTTTGTCTCTGAAATGCATTAAACATTTATTTACAAGGTCAATGCAAGCACTCTCTCCCCTCTCACAGACACATATCTCCGTATACACAGGTGCATTCATTCAAACCCTTCAAACCCTTCATATATTGTAAATTTGAAATAGACAATAGACATAGACAACCAAAGATTATAATAAAGTGTAACTAGAACTCATCACCAAGCGTGGCTAGCTAGACAGATACAAGTTTTCATGCCTAAACATGTTTTAATCTGTAATTCATTTGGGCGAAAATTATCATCCCCTTCTAACGTCGTTGGTTTCAATAACTGGTGTGCGGTCATACGTTGATGGTTCGATTGGTTTCATTCTAGTTGTAGCACAAAATTATCATCCCCTTCTTCCTATTGTTTTCATACCTATTTTATTTTGTCCCAAAAAAATATCTTCAATTAAAAGTAGATGAATGACTTGTATTGTTTATCATTATTTACTTTTTTGACAAAGATCTATTCTTAAATAGTAAAACAGACATTTAGCTGTTAAAACATGAAATAATTTTAGCTTACATAAAACTATATGCCATTATTTTAGGACAAATAGAATAAACATAAGTCAATTATGTGAAGAATTTAGACTATATGATCAATCTCTAGATTTAGCTAGAATCAATCAAACAACATAAATCATAGTTGAGAGAAAAAGGCCCGTTTAACAAATACTGCATTATATTTTTTTCTCTTTTAATATTTTTAACCCATCGGATCCAACATAGTTGTTTTCTATAGAAATCTATGTTCGTGACTATTTTTAATGCCTAACACCATTTATAATTAATATTATTATTCCATCCGAGTCAAAAGACCCTCAGCTTGTCGTTTATTTCATGATCAAACTCCCTTAATTGGCGTAATTGAATTATACATAATTTAAAAGTCATTAAGCTTAACTATTATAAATAGAAACTTCCAATCCTTTCCAAATACTTATGGATATGACATCTTTTATTTTTCAATGTATAGATGACACCATCCCCATAATAATACTAACATTTTTTAATGTAATTGTAGGTTCATAATCCACAATAGTGTCCAATTGGATAATGTATCGCCCAAAATAACCAAACAAATACAAAAACATCAATCACCAAATGGTCAATAATAATTTAATAAATTAGGTTCATACTTTCGTGGTTATCGGGTCCATATCCCATGTTCACTTTTCTACAAAAGATCTTGCATTAAGAATTTTAATGTCGGATTTTTTTAACTAACTTACTAGTATAACTATCATAAGTGTGTAAAGATCACAAACTCACAAAATTAAAACGTTAAATGTGAAAATTTAATACCTAAAACCTCCTAGAACTAATACCAAAATTAAAAAGGGATTATAAAAGACGGATTTCATATTATTAAAAGAGAAATTATTGATAAATCCAAATAAATAGATATAAAAATCAACCTAATTCAATCATTGGTTACACATAACATCATGAATGAATAGAATAAATAGAGGAACTCACATAAATCGATGAATGAATATGAATTCGTTGATTTTTAAACCTATTTACTTATATCTAAATATCAATAATTTTTATTAAAAAAAAAAAAAAAAAAAAAAAAAAAAAAAGGTTATATTAACCTATACTCAAAAATGTCATATCAATGAATCAAAGACCAAGATATAAAGATAGAATATTGTAAGTAGGAAGAAAGAATATAATATAATTTTTCTTTTATGAGAAAAAAATAATTGTAGTTGAACAAATAATTTCTCTCAACAAAAATGTATATAAAGATATCATATGTAAATTTATTAATTTATTTATCCATCTTTTGTGCTTTTGTGTTGTTATGTGCCGTTTTTTAATGAATTCTCATAATTGATAGGGGAAGCACAAGGTTTGTATGCCAGGTTTTTAGGTTACACAAAAGATATAAACAAAGAACAAAATATAAAAATGTTATCAAAACTGGACCTAATGTTCAGTACCCGCTTAATCATACACATAAATCATTGTACTTGAAAGATAATGGCTTTCCAACTTATAGTGTACATACATTAATGCACCAAACAAACATGATCTGCTGGAATCATAATGCATAAACCCCACTTTTCTTTTCTTTCTGGTTTTGCATTTCATGATTCAAGTCATTCAACAAGTGCATTGTTTTGCTGTCAAAACTAACATTTCTCAAATTAAAGATGACTAATATTGAACATAAACCTTTTCCCATCTAGTATTGTTTACATGATTAGTCTCCATCTTGCAATCTTTTGATAGAGAAAATGAATAGACATTCGTCAAACAAGCGGTCATAAACAACTTTGCTTGACTCACAAAAGTCAAACTATGTGCCAAATTCTTTACAGAATAGGTTAGAACGAAAAGAAGAAAAAGGGACAAAACTTGAAGAAATGATACATTTCTTACGTTATAGCATACAAGACTTCTCGACTTTTTGAACAGTTTAAGACAAAATAATATGAAGCCATATTCCAATACTTTAACTTGAAACGTTGACCTTTTGGTAAGCAACCGAATGATATTAGCTTATAAAAAACTTACTTTGAAAACTCTAACACAATGATCAGCTCCACAAGAAGCCAGCTGCATACTGTCAGAATCATCATTCTTCTTTGAGTTTCTCCATGCTAAACGATTCACCGGTGAAACATGACACATGAACGTGTCGAATTGGATGATAAGAGAGGCTTTTGGCATCAAAACCGCTAAATCTTGTTCATTTTTTCTAAGAGAAATACTCCAAAGCTCAATAAGCCCACTTTCCAGTCCAACGGCGAGAACCCCGTCATTATTCTCGCGGTGGAGGCCCGTCCAAGATAGGGCAGTGACACTAGTTTTGAAAGTAGGAAGAGTCATGATTTGTTGCACACGAGAGTTTTCCATCTGCACCCCCCAGATCTTCACGGTATTGTCTCTAGAGCCAGTGGCGAATTGGTGACCAAACGGGTTCCAAGAACATGCCCATACGATTCTTTTGTGTGCTTCTTGTCTGGTTAAAAGCTGATAACTGATTTGATCAGATCCATCTGTAGACCACCATCAGAACCATAAACTTCTTTTGACTAACTATAATTATAAAAACAAGGCCTGTATTTTGGGGGATAGCCACATGGGTCTACGTATTATAGTTACCAAGTACATGATGAGAAGATAACATCAGACATAGCAGGATGGGTGGTAGGCAGGTTAATAATGGGTCAAAACGATTTTGCATTAAAATGGGTTGGGTCAGGCCAGATTCAAATGTCCTGCAATCACTTTCTTGTCCACTGTTTATAACTATTTTAAGCTACTTATGAGTACAATTAACAAATGCCACATTAATAGTCTAAATCTTTGAGTTAAATTATTTAGGAAGATGAATGCACTAAAGGAACAATAGGAAACACTTGTTCGACCCATTTGTTCTGTTCCCTCTTAGTTTAATGTTCTAATTAACCCATTTTAAGATTAAAAACAACCCAAATCGACCCATTGGAATATAACGCCAGCACAGAGAACCACAGCAAACATCGAGAAATCAATAAAGTTGACCACGCTAGAAAGAATCTTGTGGCAAGCTCTAACAAGAAACTTGAGAAGAATGTGATGTCTCTTCTAGTTCTTCATCACAGACAAAAATGGGGTTTCAATTACAACTATTTGTCAACTTTTTTAAAATGGTAAAAGACCTTTTACCTGTGCGATCTATAGAAAAGAGTGACAACTGACGATCCCTTGATACAGCCAAAAGATATTTGTCGTCGTGAGAGAATTCCATTCGGGTGACTGTTAAGCTATGAGCCTGCAAACGACCAACTGCTTTCCAAGTACCAACCTCCCATAGCCATATTTCTGCAACTGACACTGATTGGGCCTGTAAAAGAATCAAAAAGTCCTGAATTGTAAATCTACTTTTCTTTATAGACTACAACTGACACTGGACAAAAAAGTAATCCAGATTGTATTTTTTAAGCATAGTCGTCCTACATTCTACAAAAAAAATGGCAACTAGGACCGACCTGTACAAAAAACAATCCAGTTCGAGCATTTACCCGACCTGCCCATTTTGCCATATCAAGTTACTAGCAATACCTTACAAGAAGAAGCCACAAGCTTCCCTTGATGATCACAACATAGTGAAAATAGTTCATTCCCGTGACCGTAAAGCTTGTGAGACTCCGGCCATAATGTATGCCATGCTAATTGTTCCTCAATTGGTGGTTCAGTCAAAACTGATGGAACTGCATCTGGAATAGTCTCGAGAGTGTCAAAACCTTCATTACCACTTCTTTCTGTCGCTTCACTAGAAGCTGCACAAAAGGTATAAAAATAATTCATCATCTATCCCAATAACATAGTGATTTCAAAAAATATGCAAAATAAGTTTCACTCAAACCTTCATTACCTTGAGCATAAATAGGTTTCTGAGATAGACCAAGCGCCGACATATTTGCACCCAATACTTGAACATCAACTTGCAGGTCATCGTGTAGACGTGAAGTTGCATGATTTAATGTCTTCAAGAATGATAACGGGGCTTCAAAAACTCTAGCAACTTTCTCATCAGCTCCGCAAACAAACTTATAGTTCCCTTTTCCTTGAATAATGGCTAAGCAATTAATATCATGCCCATGAACTTGAGGCCGAGCAATTTCATGCCAAGTGTCATCTCCTTTTAAGTTGGCCTCATTTAGCCATGATGCAAATATTCTAGCGGTCTGCACATATTGATAAACGACATTAACTTCTTTATAGCACCTTTTCGCAACAAATTGCTGTTTCACAATCTCTAATTGGATATTCACAGACAGGCCTGGTTGAGACCGGTTTTTTAATAAATGTGTGCAAGTTCACTTATTTTTACAATGCCATTACAAAAAAAATGAAAAGAAGAAAAAAAACAGCTTCGCTTTAGCAATTATTTTAGGACGGGTGCTGGTTTTTTTGTGCACTTCTAAATTTCAGGTGTGCGATTTTATTTAGACAAACATGATACCTGATCATGGCTGACTGACATCAAATATTCACCACATCGACCCCATGCAATATCCGTCACAGCAGCAAAATGCCCAGATGGAACTTTTTGTGGTTTCCAATTATCAAACTCATCACCCACATTTTTCCAAAGATGGAAACATCCGCCATAACCATGGGCTAATATAGAATCACCATTCGGGCTCCAATGCCCACCATAGAACCCTAAAGCAGAATGACTTAGCTCCCCAACCGTCACTACATTGACCCAGATACCCGTTGTTCTTTCAGGCTGCCATATCATCATAGTCTTGTCCATCGATGCAGATAAAATGCTTTGGGGTTGATAGCATGAATTATTGTCTTTTAAAATAGGTGGTTGCCACTCGACCGAATATACCCAATCCTCATGACCAATAACAAGCGATTCTAAAGATACTTGATAAGAAAAAGAGCCGGCTATAAATATAGGTCCTTTTATGTAATAAGCCAAGCTGTTCTCTGATTTCTTTTTGTCAAAATTCTCAACGGAATCACATAAAGCCATTTTCCATATGCGTATGCCTTTATCTTGAGAAGAACTAACAAGAAGAAGATTATGCAGTTCACCATTTATTGACACAGGTAATGAAAAATCCAAACTTCTGATCCAATCTGTATGCCCTTTTAACTCACAAGCTCGAACAAACTATAGATATATAAAATGAACAGAAGTTAAGCCAAAAATTCTATGAACTAGAGGTAGCAGTTTTGACCCATTTACTAACATATGGGTCAGTTCAGGTTATGTTTTATATCCAAATCTTGAATTGGTCAAACGGGTTGACAAAAATAGTATGTTAAAAGAAAAAAGGTTGAACAGGTCAGAAGTTACCCAAAGTGTATTTTATAACATAAAAGCTCCTAAAATCATTAGAAATTTATTTCTTAATATAAAGTAATTTCTGCAATCAATATTTGATACCTAACTTTACTAAATTTCTCATTTTGACGAACTCACATTTTTTTTTATCAATTTAGGTATTTAAGTTCTTTATCACCAAAAAATAAAAACTTCAATACCTTATACTGACAGAGACAAAAAGGGAAAAAAAGAAAAAGAAAAAAAAGAATATGAAACATGATTAAACTAGGTATCCTTTTCTGCCATTTCCCCTATCTGTAAAGTAAGACAAAAGGTCAATCCAACCCATGCAAATTCTACCAGTTTTGACCCAATATCCAGCCCACTCACTTTGCCACCAATAACATAAATGCAAGAACACGGCTACATTGAAAACACATACTTGTCCTGTTCTCTCACCGCAATACAAATGAATCTTGTTATCAAGCCCCCCCATTGCCATGATAAGGTGTGTGGCACTTCCTGGCAATTCTGCTAACGAAAGCGTAACCATTGGTTTCAAACCAGTAGAAAGCGAATCCAAACATGTGACTGTACAATCACCTGTGACGATTACTTATAAACTATTAATTTCAGACTTAATCAAAGTAATAACTAGTGTGATCTTGCGAGGGTAAATAAATTATCACTAACCTTCAAAAGCAGATAAAACTATTTTCCAAATATTAACCACACAATCTGAAGAAGTAGACGCAAACATCGCTTCAGTTTCAGATATCACAATTGAAGTAATGCACGTAACGCCTTTCTTGTGTGATTGAACCAGTTGTGATACATATCTCCACTGTCAAAAACAAGATGAAACTATTTGTTGTCAAACATATCGTATATATTTACGAAAAAAATTTCAATCAAAAAAAGCGAAGTACCTTTTTTTCAGCTAAAGAAAACTCCCATAAAATAATAACTCCTTTAGCATCACCGGATAACAAATATTGCTTCTTCCATTTATTAGCTACAAATAGACAATAAACTTAACATATATAGCTGTCTTACATATATGGGTAGGTAAGTTGAAAGATTTATATCTCATAAAGATGGATACATAAATGGATGCAAATTTTTATATAATCTGAAAAATCTTGGATGAACAGATTCAGCATATATGCGCCATGAATAAATGCACAAGTTAAAGTTCTGATTTGGTTGACTTTGATGCTTCTAAATGTTACTCGTATTAAAAACTTCATTACAGATATAAATGTATAGCTATAAACTACGTTAAATTTGTCAATTTGTATGATTCAGATTAGAAAAAGAAAATGGAGCCTTCTTACAGTTATTATTTATAGCTACAACACGTATATTTAATAATGATGATTCAAAATAAATAATAAATAAATAAAATAAGATAGATAAAAATGCTACCTTTAAAAGCAAACTTATTATTAGGAAGCCACTGTGTACAGTTAACTGAAGCCTTATGACCTGGAAGTGTAGTCAATATCTTTGCAGTCTGTAAGAACATATAAAATCATATGTAATATGTAAATATAATTTGAGTTAGGGTTTAAGTAAGGGAATAAAATAAAATGAGTAACAAAAACCTGAGGGGAAAAAATGGAAACGGCATTTTGAGAACCGAAGGAAATTAAACCGCAGGCGCCCCACGAAACGTTGTTAACAATTCGGTTGCAACCACCGCCTATAAACACTCTTTCTACATCCACTATTCCGTTTTTAGTCATAATTAAGTGCGTCGGCGCGTGTGAGGGAATCGCGAGGTTGACGGCGGCAGGTGACTGTGTTGCTCGGAGAGATCGTTTTAGGGGACGAAGAGAAAGAACGAAAAGGAGCGGGATTTTACGAGTGAAAATGGTCGGGTCGGGTACTGAAAGGGGTTTTTATTATTATGTTGGGCCAGTTAACCGAAATTGGGCTGTAACATGAGCCAAAATAGGTGATTATAGTCTGTTCGTTATTAAAGTTGAGATATAAGTTACACCATTACAAACTGTTAAAACTTAAAATCATCGTTAAACAGATAAATTGTTATGAACGACATATTAGGGGTGTACATAAATGGTTTGAAACTGTCGAACCGGTAGAACCGTAATTACGTGGTCCAGTTCATAGTTCTTGATTTTACATTTATTGATTCACAGTTTAGTCAGATTCTGATCCGATTTGATCCGGTTCTTAAACTATGTACACCCATATTGTTCTAGTAACTCTCTTCTCAAAAATAAATAGCTTGGTATAGATTTTACGTTCAACAAACAAATACTTTGCACGAGACATTTTCCATTCAACTGACACATACAATGTAGTTTGAAAAATTTTAAAAGCGAAAACAAAACAATATAACGTGATAGAATTTGTATAAACAAAAACCAACGGCTATAACATAAAGGCCAGTAACACAAAATCACTTGATCATAGCTAACATGTATACAAGCAATTGCCCTAAACAAAACCCGAAAACTTTTCTTCAACAGCGGTTCACTTGTTAGGTTTAGCTGCAATTTTGCAAATCGGACATTCGTTCTTCCTAAGTAGCCACTGTTTTATGCAATCTAAGTGATGGTAATGCCCACATTCGAGTTTTCCCAAATCTTCATATCCTTTACATTCTTCCTGTAAATTCACACGTCATTTTCAGTTATTGCTTTTCGAACTTATAATCAAACTATTCATCCCGTTAGATATGAACTTACTTGACATATGCTACATTTCGAGTCTTTGACTTTGGAATTAAAGTCAAAGGACTTAAAAAACGACTTCTTAGGTCGTTTCAAACAATCGAGTATTTCTTCTTCTTGTAAACCGCCATCAACGTACCCAATTCTTTCACTTAATTCCACAAGTTCCTAAATAACAATGGTGAATTAGTTTGACTTTTTATGAAAGTCAACGCTTAATAGAATGAATGAACATGAACCTTTAACTACCTCATATGACATGAGGTCTGCATTGATTCGCCATGCTCCAAACCGATCACTTCCTTCTAATCTCTCCTCCAACAATGGATTATGTTCGACCATAACAATCTACAGATTTTGTATTTTATGTTTGACTTCACAATATGTATAATGTATAATGCAATTTAGTAAGAAAAGGAAATCAAACCTCAGAGATTTGTCCAGAAGGACGACGTTGTAAACGATTAAATTGTCTAGAATCTGATAGATTTGCTCTTACGAAAGTTGCATCATTGACTTGTGTATTACTCCATTGTTGTTGAGGATCCGTAGCTTTCCTTGTGCTACGAGAACACTATCAAAATATGTAACGTTTTTATTGTTCATTGTCTCCATGATTAATAGTATATTTGTGCTTCTTACTTATTTGTTGTATAAAAAACACATTGAGTTTCTAATACCAGCTACAATGTATGAACGAAAACATAAAATTTGATATTTTGGTGTGAAAAAACCATTTTCAACCAAAAAGGTCTAAAAAATCAAATTTGATTAAATGTTTGGTGCAACATCAAGTGTTTTATCATGTCACATTAAAATTGGTATTACACTGAACATGTAATTATTTTATATCAAATTTAATACGACATTAAATATTCTATCAAATTTTAGTAAGTTTCATTTATCTTTTTTTTATACAATGTTTCAATTGTCATATATTGATTATTGATATTGATATTGATATTCAAAGTGAAAATGTAAGTATCTAACGTTTGTGCATGCATTGTACACGGTTTAAAACATGAAAAGCTAGAACCACTACCTGTCTACGGTTTCTTCTATATGCATCAGCACTTGTACTTTGTGCAACATCGTATGCAAATCCAATCCCAGGAGGAGTACAGCATACATTCTCTGAACATGCTCCCCTGTTTTTCCTCTGTTTTTTCTTCTTATTATTCTTCTTTCTCCGCCTCGTTTTCTCCGGCAAAACCACTGCCACTGCTGGAGATGACATCCGACCACAACCCATACTCAAAAAGCCAAACATCTTTTTCCGGCGAGCAGCACCTTCCTTGGATTCAGTAACTTGATCACTATTAATTCTTGGTTTCCTCTGTTTTGCATTTTCAGAAATTGCATTTTCCATTTATTTTAGAGAGTTTTGAGGAATGTGAAATTATGAAATTGATACCCTGTGGAAATGACAACTAATGAATGAATGAATGTGTGTGGGACTATGGGAAACTGCAGGTGACCTTGTCTTCACTCTTGTTCTGTTTTCTTTGTTAATTATATTTGGTATTTTGTGATAAAAACAAAATAATTATAGATATTTGAAAATGAAATATTGATATCCAACCTGCCCCATTATGTCTCTCTGTAACGTATTGAATACCACAATTCATTCGTATTATTTTATTGGATACAAGAATGTAAATTCTGTTATGTTTTCACTTTTTAACTTATTTGTATTGACTTTTCATCTAGTAGTAGTTTGTGATCATATTTATTTACAAATTTATGCTACATACTTGAGAATCTATCAACTAATTTTTCTATTTTTCTAAAATGCAAGTTATGTTTATATGACCCCAAGGAACTAACGTGATATCTAAAAAAGTTGATAGCACATAAAGTATGCAAAACCCATGACCCGTGGTGCATAAGTATCATCAAAGTATGCCTATTATATATACCAGTTTATTTATTAGGATTTAATAATAATAATAATAATAATAATAATAATAATAATACGGAGTAATATTAATATGAACATAACAAGAGAGGCAATCGAGAATACAATAAATATAAATGTCTGCGTGTATCATATTTAAAGATACCGTGGGGTAAAAGTAAAATAATTATAATCATAATCGAGAATAAAAATAAACAATTGAGTAATATTTTAGATTCTAGTGATCGGTGTTAAAGTATCAGTTAAAAATAAACCTAATTACCTTATACAAGATAGGATAAGTGGATATCAAATCTACGAAGGGTATGTGATTATAGTAAAGTTTAAGCAATAAAAGTAAATTTGGGAAGTTTGATTAAGTTTAAATTATGTAAAATTACTTGGAATAAAAACTATAAAAACTTGAACAATTAACTAAAGTTGAAAAACAAATTTAATAACAAAGTGTAGTCAAATATGGAGTAAAGCAATTCCTCCCGGCTACTGATAGTCGTATAATTGATTCAATAAACTCTAATGACTATTTGTTCCAAACCCCATAGGCATAGTTTGTATCAATTGAAATAAATAATTTTGAGTGCACTTTATATCTACCACATGACTCATCTTAATTCTTAAACTAAATGAACTCGGTACAAGTCGTTGATTTGCAATAAAATGTCTTACAATCAGTCAATTATATTAACTTTGTTGAACAAAAAATCAATCCAAATGCATAAATGATAATCAAATGATTAACGTTTACCAGAATGGAAATAGAGTTTATAAAAATCAATTAACAAAAATCATTCCCCGGGAGAGATGACCTAGGATTTAAACGCTCATATTGGTCTTCAAATCTTCAGAGGTAGATGATTGAATCACTTGAGACATGCGATGAACGATTGGAGATGGAATGATGAATTAGAGTTTCGATTTCGTAGAATAGATGATGAATCGATTAGAATTGAGTGGGTGAAAAATAATGAAAAATGTGCCCTAGCTTTTATAAAAAGTTCCTTTTATATCTCCCTTTGATTTCCTACTAAAAACCTGAAGTCATAAGCTGAAACCCGATTTGGCCATAAATTTACAATCAGAAGCCGTAAAAATATGCTTCCACAACATTCCAGTCGTAAATTTATGGCTGACTAACAGTTTTTATAAGGTTGAGTATTCTTAACCATTGTAATTACAAACACTTTCTCTTTTGTCTTCAATCTGGACCGTAAACTTATGGCCCACAACTGTACATTTACGGGTAGCTCATTTTTCAGCTATAATCTTTCCTCATTCTTCCTCGTTCTTTCAAAACCTGATAACATTATAAACTCATCAAAGTACTACCATTCACAACTAAATATGAACTTTAATATTCACCTATTAAACCTCCACAACTATATCCTTACTCATCCCCAAAAAGGCTTAAAACGAAATCAAAAGGTATTATTGTAAATCCCAATACTAAAAATTCAAAAGAGAAAGATTAATTATAAATAGAATCATACACATGTTTGTGCATTGGTCCATTTAACTTTTCAACTCTTCTATATACTACCTTGTCTCATACATACTGAATGCATAAATTATCCACGTAATCGTATCTATATATTTTATCTAATGTATCTTACTAAGAAAGTCCTCTTAGCCTTCAGGTCTATTGGGTATAACTTTACATCACAAGTAAAAATGGTAATTCTTTCAAACGCGCATCCAACTTATGTGAAGGCTTCACCTTAAAATTGAATTCCGTAGGCTTTTATGAGGCTTAATATTTTTGACTTGATTCTCTTAATCACTTATGCTTTATCCTTTTAGATTTTTGATTTTGGGTTTTTCGATTCACGATTGCTCAATTTATGCGTATGGCATTTTACTCCAGTATTACTTGAAAATTTAGCAAAGTAGTTCCCTCTAAAGCATTGTAAGCGTCGCTTGTGGCATAAGGAAATGTCTTTCAATCCATTGTTATGATAATGTTTTCCCTTAAAGGTTCATCAAAATCAAAATATACAACTATTTCTACTTCTAAATTTTACACGTAGTATTTATAGGCATAGGGTTCCTAAAGAGAGTAAAAAGCCACAAACACTGTAATACGAAAGCTAAGTATAACTTCACCTCTATTTTAAATTAAGTTCTAGCATTTTACAATAAATACTTCTTATTTTTGCTCAAAGCCTACGATCAAGGACACGAGACTAAAACATTGACATAACCTAAAAACAAAACTTACTAGCAAAACACACACCATATGACGAAATATGCCAAACATTTTCATCTTCGAGTAAGGGAAACAAAAAAGTTAGTTCACCTATAATGCACATGCCATCGAATCTTGGTTGTATGCTAATGATTATCCACCAATTATATATCAAAATCTACAAAGTACTCAAGATATCATGTAGAAGAGAGCTTCTAACCATAATTATTAGCAATTAAAGATAACAATCTTAGAACTCAAAGATCTTTTTTAAAAAAAATTCCAACTTTTCACGATTAAGCATTATCACAACTTCTTCACTTTATTATTAAACTCTCCCCCCCCCCCCCCCCAAAACTTAAAGCAATTGCATTGTCCTCATTACAAGTTTAAGTAGAAACTTTCGTTAAAATTAATTGATTTATAAAATAACATTAAATATAAAATTAAAGCTTAATGTCATAAATCACTTTCGTAGGAATCACAGTTGCATTTAGCGTATGCAACAAGCCTTTTAAACCCCTTGATAGGCTCGAGTGGACGAATGAAGTCTCGTGAGGGTTTCTAGAGAACATACCCACAAAGTTCACCGAGTTGCCTCCCAGATAGTGTTAAGTTTTAGGTTTCAGCCTGACTATACCTGATTTGACTTAATGGTAGTCCAATGGTGGCTCAAGCCACTTTCCACGTACGCTACCAAAATCCACTTGTGACCATGACTGCACAATCTGACCCATCTTCACACTTTTAATACTTCTTGAACCTTTAATAGTTTCAAATCGAGAGGACTGTTTGACTTCGCATATTCTCAGGATTCTTCGAATTGGTTTGGTACGCGCATGTCTTCTTTGACATTTTCTTTTTTATCTACAACCACTTTGATTCTTTTTTCCACGTTTATTATGTGATGTTTTATGTTGTTTCATCTTCAACTTAACACATTTATTCTTTGAATGAATTGCTTTAACAACTGAGTTTTTCGTATCATCAATTTCCACTTGCAGAGGTTGCATATCTTCCAAAGACTCTAAAAATTCATCTTCAATTCGTTGAAATTCTACAATCTCTAACAATGTTTCCCTGCAAAACGAAAAAAATTGCTGCAAAGGAGTGTTTTCAAACACGCAAGGAGCATGCTTTAAGACATACCCTACAATAGCTTCAAGAAAATAACACTCACTAACATTAGAGGAGCGTAGTGAAGAATTGAAGATATTCATTGTCAATTTCTTGTTCCCAAAAGTGATATTCATTGAACCCGTTCTACAATTGATTTTTGCATCAACTGTTGCCAAGAATGGGCGGGCAAGAATGATTGTCAGTTGAGTATGCTTTTATGGTAGCTCGATGTCCATCACAAGAAAGTTGGACAATTAGCTAAAGTTGGAAAAGAAATTTTATAACAAAGTGTAATAAAATATGGAGAAAATCAATCACTCCCGACTCTTAGTAGTAGTATAACTGATTCAATAAATTGTAATAACCATTTGTTCCAAACCACATAGACATAGTTTGTATCAATTGAAATAAATAATATTGGTTGCACTATATGTTTAATGATTCGTCTTAATTCTTAAACTAAGTGAACTCGGTAAGAGTTGTTGATTTGCAATAAAATGTCTTACAATCGGTCAATTCAATTAACTTTGTTGAACAAACAATCAGTCCAAATGCATAAATAACAATCAAATGATCAACATTTACATGAATAGAAATAGAGTTCATAAAAATCAATTAACAAAAATCATTTACCGGGAGAGATAACCTAGGGTTTAGCCGCTCATCTTAGTCTTCAAATCTTTACAGGTAGATGATTGAATCATTCGAGACATGGGATGAATGATTGGAGATGGAATGATGAATTAGGGTTTCGATTTTGGTTGGAATAGGTGATGGATCGATTGGAATTGAGTGTGTTAGGGTTTGGGAGGGTTCTCAATGATGAAAAACGTGCCCTAGCTTATGTAAAAAGTTCCTTTTATACCTCCATTTAATTTCCCAAAAAAGTAAGTCAAAACCCGAAGTCAAAAGCTGAAACCCGATCCGGCCGAAAATTTATAGTCATAAGCCATAAAAATACACTTCCACAACAGTTCAGTCGTAAATTTACGCTTGGCTTATGGCTGCTATACAACTGAGTTTTCTTGACCACTGTAATTACGGCCAACTTTCTCTTCTGTCTTCAAACTGGATCGTAAACCGTTACGGTCCACAACTGTACATTTACGGCTAGTTCATTTTTCAGCTATAATTCTTCCTCTTTCTTTCTCGTTCTTTCAAAACTTGATAACATCATAAACTCATCAAAGGACTACCACTCACAGCTAAATATGAATATTTCTATATTCATTAACCGTGAAAATGGTAAACTAAGAAGGCATCAATTTGGCCCGTTAATATATGCAGCATATGCAGATTGTAGTCTAGGAAGATTTATGCTGATTTTAAAGGTGAAAGGTACATAATTGCCCAATAAAAGGAAAAAAGGAAGGAAATCTTAGGAATATCGGCAGACACTATGAAACCAGATAATAGCATTCAAATGATGATAGACACGTTCTGAACTCGCTATAACAAAGATATATTGAGACAATAACATTGACAAGTTCCCACATGATAGAAAGCCATATAAAGACATCTAGGGTCACAAAAACTAACTCGTTCTATTAGTACCGACACTTGTAAAGCGTCCAAAGGAATGGTCCTAAAAACGTCCTTTTGTTCAAGTTAGTATTATTCTATGACGACTTCTACGGTCATGATAGCAGCAATCAAGACATTGCTAATGGCATGTAACATTTTGTTCAACTCTCTTTGTTCTTGGTTACTTCACTACAAGTAGCACCGTATAAATTTTGTGTACATTAGAATATATTGAGATGTGATTCACCCCCAACTTCTTTGCAGCGGTTATTGACAATCAAACACCTTGGTTCCACAAAGTATTGAATCACCAAGAATTTGAATGTCTTTTTTACTTAAAAATAAAATAAATGGACTATGATAAAAATATAATCCATCCCTAGCTTATTATATGTCCTGAAATTAGGACACGAATTTTTGACACTTCATACTTACATAAGCCATAGTAAAAAGATGAGAATTTGACTCCTAAAACATTACTCCCTTAAATGAACTTACCACCTGATTGAATGTACAAATCCCATTAACTATGATCAGTGAATCCTGTTAAAAAGCTTAAGTTATACGAAACTCGTAAATATTTCATATACGTGTGCAATAGATTACTAAACCAGAAAGATTCAAGTGATGATTAATTAGGAAGTCCAAAAGAAAATATATTGACCAAAAAGCGTTTGCTGTTTTCTACCTTTCTTGACAAATTTTCAGGGCAGACCGCGCTTAGGCCCGAGCAGCCCAACAAGCACCTCTAGTTGGGCTAGTATACTTCACATGCATAGCGTAGTTAAACAGGTTTATTGTTCGTGTAGACTGTAGACCCGTTTATTTCCTCACTAGCACGTTCCTATATCTCTTTACACGAACCATGTTGAATAGTTGCCCAAAGGTCATATATACGACAATAGTTTTAAGTCCAAATAAACACCTATCAATCAAATTAAGTTATGATTATATAAAACCAAATCATATATATAATATATAATATAAAATGAATTATATAAAAACCACATAATTTAAGAAACATTTATCATAAACTGATCAACCCGCTAAGTGAATTGTACTGCATCTTTGAATACTTTCCAGGAGAGTAAATATTGAACTCATGTTCCCCTTTTGAGAAATTTAATGTTTTACGTTACTTTTTTGAGCAATTTAACTGGTAGAAAAAAAAACAAAAAACAAAAGATGTGGCAAAAAGCCGTTAGGGTAGTTGAGGCATGAATGACGGGGTAATTGTGGTATGTGGAGCCCGTTTTCTTCCAATCAAGTGATCAACCATTTGATTGGCATGCAATCTCGACGTTTATTTTTTCAACTTCTTTTAATTTTTTAAATATTAATTATTTAAATTCCTAAAAGAAAACTTCTACAAGAGATACAAATCAAAGGACTGTCAATATAATAAAGTAGAAAACAACACGTATAGTTTTGTGGAAGAAGAGACAAAATATTCAACTATTTGATATATACTCTATTGAAAAAGGTATCTACTTTTTGAAAAAGTGAATAATCAATCAACAAGGTTTTCTCAATATGGCAGTTACAGTTTCTTTTTGAAGAACACGTTGTCTTTGTTAAAAATCTTAAAATGCAAAATAAATATGTTTGAACGGTACCAAAAGTGGCGTGTGTGAGAGTTTTTGATAATTAAAGAAAAAAATAGTATTAGGTTTCAAATCGGTTTAGACTTTTCCTGAATCGAATCGGTTTGGATTCAAACTGGTTTTGATCAGGTTTGGCCCAAACGGATTTTGTGTACCCCTAGCTAGAATATTTAGTGGTTGAGGATTCTTTTCGAAAGCTATTTGAAAGGACTTGTATTTCATAAGATTTTAAATTTTTCCAACAATCCTCATCTTTCTAATGTTAGCAAATATGATTTTTAATTCATAAGAGTCAGAGATTAGTAAAAATAGAATTTGAAACCTATAAGCTCCCAAACTCCCTCCGACAAACACACGTGAAATTGATAGCTGAAACTTATATTTGAAACTAGAAACTGAAGTTTATTTTTTCAAGCGTTTGACAGTGATAGAACTTAAAAATATAAGTTGACATAAATAAATAATAAAAATACATGAAAATAATAATATAAGGAAGTATCTACGTGATTTCTCATTTTATAAATTTGAATCTTATTTCTAAAAGCTCTTTTAAATAGATTTTTCTAAACTTATTGTTTTCAATAAATTTATCTACCAAATAATGTTGAAAGTTTGAGGTTATACCCGCATGTCAAACACACCCGAAAACTACCTCTTGATTTACTGAAAAAATAAAGTACTTGCATCTAATGATTTATATACTCCATAATTAAACGGTACACATTATATTATATATTTAAAATAAACTATCCACTTGTTTGGAAGATTTGACAAATCAAGACAAATAGAAAAGCATTAGTCAAAAGTAAAACTGGATCATCAAGACCAATGACACACATGTTTTCAAGATGTACATTAATAAATTAAAAATCCAAGTCATGCATGACAAAAAAAAAAAAAAAAAAAAAAAAGAAAAAAAAAAAGCAACAAAAAACAAAGAAATAAAAATAAAATAATAATTCCCCCATCCCTTATCAGATTTACATCACACGCCCTTCCACTTTCCAATATACCAAAACCAACCCAATACTTCAATCCTCTTCAAAATTCTCAATTCATTCAATATTGACTCAATCTGTCCAAAATATCAGCAACATGTCTCATTGAGGGTCTTCTTTCCGGGTTACTTTGGGTGCACCCCATTGCGATTTTTAGAACCGCAATAATCTCCTCTTCTTTATCCGAATCTGGAACTAACCCCGGGTCCAAAACATCCAAAAGCGGTTTCTTTTCTTCAATACAAAGCTGAATCCAGTGAACAAGATCCATTTCTTCTGGACCCACTTGGACAACCGGCGATTTTCCAGTAATCATTTCTAATAAAACGACCCCAAAAGAGTAAACGTCCCATTTTTGTGACGGTTTCACCACTTTCAAAGCTTCCGGTGCTTGATAATAAGATGATGCATGAGTATTTGAAACTGATGCTGATGTGGCAGTTGTGGTGGTAGTTGCAACTTCAGAGGCCACTCGGGTGGATTGGAGTATGGGTGTGCCGCCACCGGCTATGTTAGCTAGGCGGCCAAGGCCAAAATCGGAGATTTGGGCTTCCATGTTTACATCAAGCAAAATGTTTGATGGTTTTAGGTCTCCATGGACATATTTTTTTGGGCTAAACTCGTGCAGATAGACTAGACCTTTTGCAGTTCCTCTCATTATCTTCAAACGTATGGGCCAAGAAAGTGGCACGAAAGATGGCACACCAGGCTTCCCTGAAAACAACAATGTTTTTAGAATTGATTACTTGTTTATTGTGACTTGTAGTCGTTATAATTAGCTTTTATTGCGCTGATAAAACAAACTGATTATCTAAGGCAAACTTAGATAACATAAGTCATCCTTCCATGAAAACCCATTTTTAGTGATGTCATCTACCAAGATTATCTTATTACTAGTAATATCAAAATTCAAACAACAGAAGCACATTAGAAAAAACTATCTTCAACTTTTTAATCATCAGAATAATCACTTTCAAAATGCAGATTCACACACTGGGTATGTTCCTTTTGTATTAATGAATATAGAGCAAAATGGAATGCAATAGATCATTTTTCAAGTTAGAAAATTACCGTGAATCGCGGAGCCAAGATTGCCATTTGGAACGTAATCATAGATGAGCAGCTTCTCATCCACAGACCAATAATAAGCCCTTAAACTTACGATATTTTGATGTTTTAGTTTCCCAATTGCTTCAACTTCAGTTTGAAATTCTTTAAATCTTTGAGAACCACCTTCACCCAATCGTCTCACAGCCAAAGTAACTCCGTCTTCAAGCACAACCTTGTAAACAATCCCAATTCCACTCTTTCCCAAAACAAAAGCCGACGCCTTTAAAAGCTCATCTAGATCAAATCCCAATTGGGTATCTAAAGTTACAAGGTCATATTGCTCCACATGCTCAGATAATGTTTCAGATTCATCTTTTCTAAAACATAAGCACTCGTTTCTTCTCTTAACACCTCCTTTCTCATACCCACGTTTCCTTTTACCACAAGGACAAAGTCTAGAATAACAGTACGATAGAATCAATCCAATCAGACAAATCCCGATAACATCACTAACAATGATCGCAATGACACCACTTTTACTTAACCCCTTTCGACCCTTTTCGGGGGTTTCAGCTGGATTATTGTTAGGCAGGTAGGGGTACGAAGATGGTGAACTGGCATCATTTGGAAAGCAAAGGTTTTTCAGTGGTGGGCCACACAAGCCAGCATTTCCAATGAATGCAGTTGGCCCGCGGTTAACCAAAGCACCATTTTGTGGGATCGGGCCAGTTAAGTTGTTATAAGTAAGATCGATATAAACCTTTTCAGGAAGATTACCAAGGCTTGGTGGGATTGAACCGTTTAACAAATTATGCGATAAATCAACGGTCCCTTGTAAAAAAGACAAGTTTCCCAAATCTTTAGGGATCGAACCCGTAAACCGATTGAATGAAAGGTTGAGTGTTTCAAGGAAACCCAAATTGGACCCAAACCCATCTGGGAGTGTCCCAGTGAAATTGTTTTGACTCAGATCAAGACTTCTTAACCTCTTACATTGAATTATTGAAATGGGTAATGACCCATTAAAGAAATTACTTGATAAATCTAGGGTTTGGAGGTAGCTAAGTCTGCTAATTTCAATTGGGACTGACCCAGATAGAGAATTGCCATAAAGTACCAAACTTTGAAGCTTTTCAGCACTAAAAAGCTCAGTAGGTAAACTACCCGTAAACTGATTGTTCCTTAAATTAAGATGCCTGAGCTCAGGAAGAGATCCAAGAACAGGAGATATAAACCCTAAAAGTTTTTTCTTAGGTATACTAACAGAAATTACTTTCAGTTCTTTACATGCAATGCCATTCCATGAACAAGGGGTTTCATCAGAATAATTCCAGTTGTTTAAAGACCCTTCAGGGTCTTGTGTAATCGACTGTTTAAAAGTCAAAAGAGTATACCCTTCATCATTTAAACAAGTTACATGAACTATGAAATGTGAGTTGCATAAAATCAAGAAAATAGAAAGAACTAAAGCAGGTAACAACATTTCAAGAAACCCCTAAAAGTAGAATATTACTTGTGGGTATGGGCAAAGTTTGTACCTTTTTATAAAACAACTTACCTTTGAAATGAATGAAGAAAATGGGAAGTAGCAAGTTGAAAGTTGCAGTGAGGAATTAAGGTTTTGAAGAACAGGAATGGAGGTTTTAGAGAGAGAGAAGGGTTGTGTTGTGTTGTGCTGTGTGTGAAAGGGGGTGAGTGAGCATGGACTTGTTGGAAAGGTGGAAAGCATTGAAGAAAGGTAAAGTCAAATTGGTTTCAAGCTACAAGACATTGGGAATATAGTTAATTGATTAATCAATTAATAATAGCTTCTACTTTCTAGAGGTTATAGGGTTTATATTCTTTTGAATCTTTTACAGGGTTGAATATATTTTTATGATTTTATCAGTAACGCATTTTGCATATATTGAAATTCGAAAAGTTCGGCAAGTATCATTTATTTAGAGCCAATGTGCCACTGTTCGACATTTTGTTTACTCCATGTTGAGCTAAATGTCATGTACACATATAGTAATATGATTGGCAAAAAATGTATTTTCTATGAAAATTTGAGGTATTTTATACTTCATAATCTTAAATATTTGTAAAATATTTAAATTATAAAGTATAAAGTTTTAAAAATTAGAAGATTGAAAATTACATGTATACTTACTTTAATCTATATTTAATTATTTATTTTAATTTATACACCTCATAATTATTTTTATTAAAAATATAAAATAAATAGTAATTAAAATACAATTATTGTGATAACATAAATTATAAATGAAATTAAAACATAACTTTTTAATCATTATCGAGAAGACGACTATCATTATCAACCATTATTATATTTTATTTTCATAATCGCCGCATTGCGCGTGACCCCGACTAGTAACCTATTATTTCAATTATTGGAATCAGAGGCGGAATCAATATAACAGCAGGGTAGCACGTATTATTGGTCAAAAAATTTCGTATAATGTAAAAAATTAAATTTTTAATATTTTAGTAGAAGTGCAACTAGTAATTTTTAAAATGCAACACGTGACATTATTAAAGTGCAACTAGTTCTTTATAAAATTACTAACTAAACTATGTTTTATTTATATTATAAATAATTAGTCCAATATCCATGTGATTAATTCTCAAACTTTGACTCATCAAAGTTAGTAAAGCTTAGGGAGATACAGAGATGCATCCAAATGATTTTAGTGCTGATGATAGACTATAACTTATGTCTCAAGCTGAGATTTGTTATAATATTATGAGTAGTAGTGACATGTTTGCTAACTTGAATAGTATAGATGACCTTACTCGTTTGATGGTGTAAACGAAAATAAATCTTTCTTTTCGCATGGTCTATCGCTTATTAAAATTAGCTTTGGTTTTGCCCGTTACAACTTCGACTGTTGAAATATGTTTTTTCTAAAATGAAGCTTACGAAAATTGAATAAGAGATAATTATGTAACGCTTTAGTTTGTTCTACAAAGAAAGAAGCACTCGACAATGTTAAGACTTAATTTATAATTAAATATTTTCATCTTCTAGGTGAGAGTCCGGACAACTGTAAGGTGTAATTTATTAGCTTTTTCCTTTTTTATTGTTGAATTCATTACATATTCACTGTAATCGTATTTTTAGTTAAAATTATACTTTTTGATGTTGTATATTTTAATGAAATTGTACTTTTTAAAAATTTTATGTTTTATATATAAATCTTATAAGGAAAATATTATACTGTGTTTGAAATTTCATTCTAGTTCCGCTTCTTATTAGAACATACATATGATAATCACTAAATTTCTCATGGCTGAATAAACAAAGTTGTTGAATATTTCATGTTGCAAAGCAATCAAAACTCAACACATCTTTGTCCTTAATGTTACAATCATAACTATCAAAGTTTACATAAAAATATATAAAAATGTATGATCTTGAGTATTCTATCACATTTTTGATAGGGTTTAAAATGTATTGAAGTCGGCGTTCCTATTTATATACATAGGATTAAAATGTTAAACATAACAACACAATGTGACCAACTATTCGTTAAAGATGTTGATTAATATGAGTAACCATCAAAGTTTTGATTACACTGACTGTTAGCATATATATATATATATTAGTATATCTGTATTTTATGTATATGTTTAGTGTACTTGTATTATGGTGTATATTGGCTTTGATTGTATTTGGTCATTGGTCCACTCTATGTATTATATATTTGAGTATACTAATACATCGTGATGAATGATAACGGACGGCCTATATTAGCTTCTCCCTTTTCCTCTGGATCATCCTTTTATGATTTAAATATATTTTTTCGTGATGAATGTTAACTAACATTTATCATGATAAAATGCATTGTGATAAATGTTAACAGACGGCTCAAATTAGCTTTCCCATTCCCTCTTAATCGGCCATATATATATGGGTTGGTTATTGTAAAATAAATCTTAACGTAAAACAAATAACATAACATATCAACCGTCGGATGAGATTTGATGAAATTAATTTTTCAAAATAGTCAAAGACTCATTAAATATTTCAGAAGAGCAAAAAGGTCATTCTAAGTTCTGGTGTGCACAGTCAAAAATTAAAGTTCCGATGGTGCACAGTCATACTTTAAAGTTCGGGTGGTGCACGGTCAGAATTCCGATGGTGTACAGTAAGAATTCCGGTGGTGTACTGGTAAATGTTCCGGTGATGCACACTGAAATTTCTGATGATACAAATTTTATACCATTTGAAAATTGCAAGCTTCACATATTTGATGCACGAAAAATATAAATATGATTATGCACAAAACAATACATGATGCACATCAGAATTTAGGTGGTGCACAGTCAGAATGTTGCTTTACTGATTGTGTTCATAGTTATGGAGATTAGGGTGATGGGGGAGAGGAGAGGAGAGGAAGAGGGATGGGTTATTAGTTAAAAAAGTGAAGAAAATTTTAATTTTAATTAAAAGGTTATAATTATGCAAACGAAATTACTAATTCACCTTTTGACTAAAATGTTGTTTTATATGTTTTACAATAAGAATTATTTTATATGAACCAAGTTTTATATATATTTATATATGTGTGTGTGTTTATTAGTATATATGTATGTTATTTATATTTAGTGCACGTGTATTATGGCCCATATTAATCTTGATTGTATTTTGCTATTGATTTATTCCATATATTATATATTTGAGTATAATGTAGTGCACTCAAAATTATCTCATAATACCAACATGGCAACATCTTTAGGTTGTTCGGTAACTAAATGATAAAATCAACAAGATATGGTAATCTAAAACAAAGGGTCTTGATCTTTTTACAACCTGCGGGTCCAAATATTGGTTTTTATATAAAAACCCCAAGAGGGATCATAATGGATAATCCAACCAACAAAGAGAAATCGTTTAGCTGTGTGGGGCTATAAATATCACCACAATTTCAATTAACTTAATCACTTCAATTAGATTGTATTAAATTAGAGATATACGAACTGGTTGTAGTACTAAAAGTCTATAAGCATAAAAGAAAATAAATTCACATTGAATGTGAATTATATGTTAATAAATAACAGCGCAAAAATGATACATTGGTTATTATAAGTTGATCACGCAACATCACAAATGACCTATCACGAAGGTAGTATTCCAGACTAGAATCTTTTAGCTCCGCCCCTTCTACAGTGACCTACCATAAATTTATTCATTATTAATCTCATAAAAAGATTAAAACAAAATTATATTTTCTCAGCATTTACCTTGTTTAATCAGAAGAGATGAGGAGCAAAATAGCCGTTTGGAGTGGGAGCCAAGGAGGAACCCCACCAATATATGTTACCATATTAGGCTCCGAAGGTACACTGCTACATCTATTTTGTGGGGGATATAAATACGGTTTTTAATTTATTACAGTATATCATTATCAACAGCATATTATTATTTTATTATTATATATTTATTATATAAACAATAAATTAAAAATCCAAATAATAATAAAAAAGTGTTTTGACAGCAATATGATCAAACCCTTATATTAATGTCTTCAAGCCCACTCCCCCAAATGTTGAAATCGTCGGCTTCTATTTTAGTTACCCAATAGTGTTATACAAGTAATTATATTATATTATTTTTCATTCTATATAAATAAGCATTATATACTATCAAATGATGATACATAGAATCATCACAATTTAACACATCGTCCTACTATTTTCCTTTTAATTTCCTCAAAAATATATTTTAATAAAGCTATTAATAACCATTTTATATCTAACTCTTTTGTGTACTAATTATTTTATAATATTTCATTTGTGACAATCCTCAAATATCTAAAATTTTAATTACTTCCATTCCTAATTTAACAACTAAAAGAATTTACATTTCAGTTAATTTTAATTTCATATATAATAAAAAAAATCTTAGTTTTACTATATTTAATCCATACATGTGCTTTAACATTTGACATATATGATCACCACAAATAAACAAATAATTTTTCCTAAATGAAATTAAAATTAATTAAAATGTAATTTTTTTTTAGTTGTTAAATTAGGAACGAAAGTAATTAAAGTTTTACATATTTGAGGATTGTTACAAGTGAAATATTATAAAATATTTAAATATTAAATAGTTAATAGCCTTAATAATTTTTTTTTTTGAGAAACTTAAAAAGAAAGTAGTAGGATGATGTCTTAAGTTGTGATAAATTAAATAAATACATAAAATCATATAAATTAAATAAACAACTTGACGTTTTTATTTTATATAAGAATCATATATAATCCTTTAAAAGCTTTACACAACCCCTTAAAAGCTTAGACACAAGCTTAATGAAATGAGATATAAGCTCCATCTTTTTTCTAATATAATCAAATTCTATTTTATACCATGTCCACTTAGCTAAAATATCTTAATCTTATCATGTTCATATATCATATCTTACTTCTTATGTTACTACATATATATAATAAAGAGGAGTTATTTGCTTTATTTTGCTAAAAGATACCCATTTAAAAGTTGAACACATTAGTTACCAACTTGGTGCACTTAAATTTATTCAAATGATTTTTTCTTAAAAATTCAAACAGACTACATTTTGTTAAAGTGTTGATAGTCGTCGACTCTAAATTTTATATAATTTAATTAACATGTACACAAGACTCATCAATTTGATTTTTAAAATACTATGCCATAAACAATAAACACGTTACCAAAAGTGTTTCTAGTGTAGTGTTATCGAGATGATCTTTCAATTATAAGATTGGAAGTTAAAGTCGTGAGAATGAGAAAAATTACATATTTATAGATAATGATTGTATAATATTGTGGTATTGGTATATATGAGTACTTGTCTTTTTTTATTTTATTTTAAATAATAGATAAATAAACACGTTTATAAAAATAAGTATGTTGCCTTATATCATTATTATTCTTATTTTTGAACATTTAATTATTTTTCTCTCGTATAAAATCAACCCAAAAAAGATACTCGCTAATGAAAGTATAAGAAGAATTAGTAGATAAATATTTAAGTAAAGTTTTTTTTGAATAAAATAACGATTTCACTTCATGTATTATTTCATCCCGAAAACATACTTAATTTTTAAATAATAAATAAGGCACTCATTGTTATACTCTGTACTATGAGAAATATGAAATTATATACGAAGTATTTCTACGATCTGGTCAATTGAATTTTTTATTCAATTCATTAACTTATATAAGTTCATTAAAGTAACAAAGATGGATGCTTAAAACTAGCTTCTAATTAAATCCATACAAATACAAATAAGTTCACTTATATACCTGATAGATTTGCATATAAAACGTTTATGTACACAAGGGAAACTTACTTTGTTATCGGATACAAATAGAAGCAAGAGTAAATCACATATATGTTCCCCGTAGGGCAATTTCTTTTCTTTTTACGAATTTTGTTACTTGTTGAAACCATTTATGTTTGTTACTTATTCATTATTGCATAAAGTTTATAAACTCGTGATAAAAACGAACGAATGCAGAGATTACATTTCTTATATATTTTTAATAGAACGAAAAAACATTCAGACAGTCTAAATCACCTATTATATACAAGGTCACATTATAAATACGTTTTGTCTCAAATGATACTTAAAACCACAGCCTTTTTATTGAAAAAACCTCTTTGGTTACATTTCTGGATCATCGAATGGTTTGGGGTTGGACCACTTATTGGTTTTCATATACAATAAATATATTATAAATATATTATATCAAAGACATGGACCAGAGAATCATGTTTATGAGACAGAGAATCATGGTTGTGAAACAATCAAACAGTGTCAACTTTAACAAAGACACAGCCTTTACTTTGCCTTATTTGGTCGCGATAAAGTCATGGACCATGCTATGGCCTATGGCATGTTTCTTAGAGTTATTGGTTTTTAAATGTTTATCTTTGTTTGGACAATAATGTATGTAATAATATATTATTGTCGCTAGTCACACCATTTCTAAGCCCATTATTATGCGGCCCAACAACTTACTTTACAATACCGTAAAGATGCACAATATACATCTAGTGTATCGTAAATTCATAATACCAGTTTACTGATAAGATTAATAGATTAAAAACAAATTTTTAGTAGATTGTATATATGTGGTTTATTCTAAAAAATCACCTTTAGTCCTGATTTTTCTTCGAATTTCCATATGTCATCCTTTAAAATATAATGTTGCTTGTTGATAGTTATTTATACAATCAAAGTTAACCAACATCTATTAAATTTTTGTAAATGACCAACATGCCCTTTTTAAATTTTCATTTTTAGTCCTTCAAATTTATATTTAATTTATTAATAATCCTTATATAGATAGCTTATTACTTTAACTTTTCTAATATTTTTTTTATATTTATTTAGTAAGTATATTATATATATTGTTTTTTTTAATATATATTTAGTAAATTTTTAAACATATTTACAATCTATCACAATTAATATAATTTTCTAATGAAAATAGTATGATTCAGATTAATATGATTCATAACTATCACACTTCATATTTAGTTAAAGAACTAAAAGTGCACACTTTAAACTAAAGTTGTCAAGATCGGTATCCTACGTAGGATTGTTTTCTCCTTTGCAAGATCGGAATTATAAGATCAGATCGAGATCGTAAGACTCCACCAAAACATTATTATTTGTTTAACAGATATGATATATGACTCTTCACTTCTCATTCTACGAACTCCAATTGTCATTAGTGATTCAGAATATTGAGGTTTTAGACTTTTAGGTTAATTTGATAAATTGCAGTTTGAAACAAAGACCATGTCGTAGTTTTTTAAGCATACATATTAGTTGAGCTTGAACTTTGAACTATGTGGCTATGAATCATATGTATATTTAGCCCATTTGTAAGCATTTCAAAAGAAACTGCAACTTATTCCATACAAGTATTACACCGATCTTACGATCTTATGTGCGATTCCATGATCCTAGTACGTTCTTACCTTATGAGCGGTCCTAGTTCGACCCTGCACGTTTTCAATTGGACCTACGATCAAGATCGCAATTTTAACAACCTTAATTTAAACCTCAAAACATGAATATATGAAATATAAAAGTATCTATAAAATGAAAAAATAAATTAATAAAGTATATACAAAAAGAAAAAATAAAAGTTATCAAATATATAGAGTATATAAAAAATAATATATGTATATAAAAAGTTACTAAATATATATACATATATATAATACAATAATTAAACTGATAAGCTATCCACATAAGGACTATTAATGAAATTAAATATAAATTTAAAGGATTAAAGTGAAAGTTTAAAATGAGTATATTAGTCATTTACAAATATTTAACAGATGTTGATTAAGTTTTATGGCATAAAGAGTTATCAACGTGCAAAATTATCTCTTATATGTGACATTGGAATTTTTGAAAAGTAAAAGAGTAAAGATGCTTTTGAGTGTATATTATAAGAATGGTCTGTGTAATTTACTCTTCAATTTTCATCTTTAGTGCATCTAATTAATATGATATTAGTATGAAAAATATTAGTATCATTATTACTGAAAGAGCATTGCTAATGTGTATTTAATCTTTTCAATTTTTAACACATATGTTCTAGTCGTTATTTATCTTTATATCTACCAATTTTTTTAGATGTTTTTCGATCATTTCATTAGGTACATATTAAGCGCACATTGCACATATATCATTTTTCTTACTAAAATCAAAATCAACTGTGTAAAATAATTAAAACAAGTTACAAACACTTCAAAAAAGTTCTTCAAGAATCTTGATGCATATATATTGTTGCTATAGACCAAACGATATATACCAATCTCAGCTAATACATCTTGAAAACAATTCAATTTATAACAATTTCTCTTTCTCGGTAGAATTTGTAACAATGACTGTTGGCGCAACCTTGATTCGAGCTCAACCACCACAACCACCACCGCAAGTGGCACCACAGGCGGCAGCTTGGTTGTTGGGACTTGACTTATGTTTGGCGGATGCACCATCAGAACATGAGAATATGATAGTTGTGAACATGGAAAAAGTGACCAATGCAAACCAGACGACAAAAATTGCATGGTCTGCAAAACCTCCCTGCACTATATTTTGATTCAGCCATTGGTTTCCATTCTCTTGCCATTTTTCTTCAACTCCCACTGGGTGCGTGTGGGATGAGGAGATCCGTGGCTTTTTTTTATCATCTTCTCATAAGTTGACTTTTGAGTTTGACTATGATTGCATGCATGTGTGGGCTGAATTGTTCAAGTCTTATCCATCCTTCCATCTTTCTATAATTGGTCAATATTATACAACATTTTAAGTTTCCTAATTTAATGGAATTCAAATTTTATGTGTTGTCAGTGAAAGCTTTCTAAAATAAAATAACTCAGCTAAGACAAAAAAGGAAAAGGAATCAGTAATAAAAATATCTAATTCTTAGATTGTGTTTAGTCATGAAAAACTACCTCTTTTTCTGTAAAAAAAAAATTAATAAATTAAAAAATTAGAAAATGTGTCCGAGTTGAACTTTTTCCTGAAAAAAAGGAATTTATGATTTAAGATTTTCTACAATTCTATTTTGTAAAATGAGAAATTTTATCCCTTACATTTGAATACGTTTTCTTCTGAATTTGTACTAATTTTCAAAGGACACAAACTCTTAAAAAATAAAAATGGAAAAAAAAAGATATTTTACCGTAGGTAAACGCGACATTAGCTTTTCATAATTTCTCGAGTAGCTTCTATATACATTTAATTATTTTTGTCCCTTTTTCTGTTAACTACATACTTTATGAATTAAATATTCGAATCAAACCCAATTTCCTATGAGATTACATATATTAATTAGCATAAACATCAAGTGACACCATATACAATTATATACATGTCCTCCAATCATAATTACATAACATGTATTTCTGTACATAAATTGTCACATATACATGTCTCATAGACTCGTAACAAATTTGTTTTGGGCGTTTAATTGCGTTTCTTTTCTTTCACTTTTCCTCTTGGGATCTTGTTAAGGATGTTAGAACCAAATTGCTCCAACATATATTTCATGTCTCTGATTCCTTTACTTACAAGATAATCTACTTCGTGTTCATTTCGTTCATAAAGAGCCGGTAGGATTTCAACACAAAGAAAGCCTACAAAAAGATCGTTCGCATCCATAAATAAGGCCGGATATTGTATTAGTCATAGCGTTTAGAAAAACATAGTCATTAAAACTTACAAAGGTAGAGAAGATTCAAAGAGTTGAAATGACTTGCAGTAACTGATATCATCCATAAGAATGCCATTGTCTACAAAGGCATATAACACGTATAAGGTGAAAGTTTACGCCACAAATCTATTCAAGCGATTCTAGTTTTATATAATTAAGTTCAACACGTACCAAGAAAAACCGAGTACGATCTTCTCCGCTTGCTGTATAATAGAATTTAAGTAACAAGTTGTTTGTTTTTCTGTACAACCATTTAAATGTTGATTCGGGTATGGTGATCTCTTCGAAATCAGGAAGATCCCTATACAAGAATTTAATATAAGAAAAAAGTTTGCTACTTATTGACACATTTAAAAGTTAAAGTTGTATAAATAGGATGAAAGTGTTATTACCATTGAGTATATTTGGCCATGGTATAGGTGATGTAAATGATCAACATGGCAAGAATGGAGATGTGACAAATAAGAGATATGAAGTTATACTCATAAACCTCAAAAAGAGACCACATTGCAGTTACCCCCAATAAGATTGATGCCGATAATCTTGTGTTCCTCCAAAGAAGCACGTCTGATACTGCAAGTGAAAAATCAAGCTTTTATGTCAATGGAAGGAATCGACACATTGTAGTGTAAACGTTTTCTTGAATGTTCCTCCACTAGGTAACTTGAATGTTAGTTTCATACATTTCTAGAACTATACGTTTTTGCTAATAACATAACATAAAATCACTTATTGTTGAATTATGTAATACTGATATGTTTATAATGCATATACAGTGGTTAAAAATGGATGCTTTAGGAAATACCCTGCCCATTTCCAATTATGGAATGAAAATATCCTTTGAACTTTTTCGTATCTTGATGTGTATTTTCTTGATCTGAATCGGAATATCTCGACATGGTCTCAAGTTAAATGAGGTTGGCAAATTATTACCAACTATTAACTAGTAGGTGGATTCTATATGTATTAAAAACCTTATTTAGTGTCTAACTTATAATTACAAGAGATTCTGAGCTTTGTGTTTAAGAAAGGTTTGCAAAAGGAAGAAAGAGATGACTTTGGAATGTCTTTGGGGATTTCCCATGTCCCAAGGAGTAGTATGTAAAGGTTTATACTTTATACCTTTGTTTCGTTCATAGTTTTTTAGATGGATTTTGCTTCTTTTTGCCCCAATTAAACGAATACTTGATAGTCGTATGATATGAGCTCGTAAGATATAACTACGAAAAGTTCCAAAAAAAAGTTATATTTATCAAAAAATGTGTAGTAAATAAACCAAAATTAGACATATATATTTGATGTTGACATTGAACTGAACTAAATTTGGTATACGAATTTTCAGTTTTAGAGCTTACTTTGATAGTTTGATGGATGGATAATAGTAAATGGGTTAGGTTGGGTTGGGTCGGGCACTGTTCAGGGTTGGTTCTGTACTTTTTGATGCCCCGAGCGAGTTTAACGAAAATGACCTATCATATTTTGTATGCGTAGATTATCTCTTAACTTTTTTTTGTGCATATACCTACGTGGCCGATCATTGATGTCTCCAATTGATGACTTTTATTTTCTTGAAGCAAGAACATATCTCATTAATTTCGAGGGGCGTGTCATAATCGAAACATAATTAGTTAAATACAAATAATTTGATTATATATTTATAAGCCCTTAAATAAGAATAATTTAGTTATAAAAAAATTGATAGTTTTAATGGACTATGCTTATGTATTTATTATTCAATCTTCTTTTTAGAGATATTATTACAATTATAATACAACGTTTTGATACTAAACGTAATAAAATTTAAAATGTAATCATCAACATCTAATATATTAGTATTAAAAATTAAATATCGCAAACAGTCCTAAAATATAAACTTAAATTTATCTAAATCATACAATCAATGACATGTGTCATCTTCCCCACATAACTATCTAATATATAGAAATAGTATTGGATTTAAACTCTTAAACTATAAGAGTTGGGGGGTTAAATAGTATATATACATATTAAAAGGGGGAACTATGAGAAATATTATACTAAACAATCAGGTGAGGTCAGATGTCATCTTCCCCACATCACCCTTCCCTGCAACTTGATTTTCGCCGTTAAAATCAAACAAAAGCTTTCATATTTCTTCCATGGCCTCATATTTAACCATCCAAAATAAACTTAATACACTATAAACATCATATAACTATAAATTGTTTAACAATCAATTTTAGTTTACCACTAAATTTCAAAATTACGCATACTCAAACTTAAACCCTAGAAAACATGGTCCCTGCTTGGACGATGCCCCGGGCGGTCGCCCAGCCCCAGGGCCGGCCCTGACACTGTTCCAGCCCTAACAACCCCTTTCATATTTAACAATCACAAGCTTGTGAAAGCAGGTCTGCAAACTTGTACATACAAAAGAGATAAAGATACTACCTTGTCTATGACCAAACATAGATAACAATATACATATTACTAGAAATTCAATTTAATAAAGCTTAAACATATCTTAATAACTTCTTTAATATTTGTTTCTTCTCTATAACATGAAAATGTTAACTGAACTTATAGCCGTTGTAACTTGATCAAAGCTTTTCAAACCGACCGGCACTTGCGTGATCCTGAGCCGCTAAAGATGTCATACCCAAACCTTCACTTTCATGCTTCTCCCATCCACCCGTATCCGCCTTTGAATGGACCAAATAATAAACAATTGATGCCACCATTGAGAGGAATGTCAAGGCAGCCCCACCAGCAAATACACCTTTGCGTAGGGTTTCACACGACAGATCTTCAGCCCCGTAGATGGCTCGATATTTAGTGTGATAAGCATTTTTTGCAGATGCTGCAACCAAGCATGCTTCTGCTCCCAGAAAGGTGACCCTATTCACATGTTCACAGAGAAACAAATAATCAATTAAATGTCTAATTGGAACTTTAAATCAGTAATCTTCTAAATTATCAGAAACATTTGCTTCTCCCATGATCTTTGATACCTAACGGATCGACACTTTTGGTACCATACTGGTAGGTGTGAGTGTGACCAATCACATCTTGGGTTCAAATCCTACTTGGCTTTATCAACTATTTAGTGACCACCATGAATCTCACGGTCAGAAAACACAAAGTTTGTTCAGTTGTTTTAGAGAAGGTGGTTTGTGTAAGCCAGTGGACAAGCTGGAGAATGGTGTTTGAAAAGGTCGCTATCTGAGTAAACCTGCTTGGTTATTAGTGGCAATTACGACTATTTACTTATTTATTGGTAGATTTGAATTAAATTTTATTTCTAATGGGTCAAACGAGTCAACTACATATCAGCTTAAAAGGAAACGGGTTGAAAGTCACGCAAAGTGCAATTTAATGCATAAAACCTCCTGAATCAGTTCATTCAAATATTGAATTATCAATGAAATAATATAACTTTTGTAATTGTCGTTGGAGCATTAATTATTAATTAATAAATGGAAAATATTGGACACAAACTGTTTCGGGTGAACCCAACACGCTACCATTAGCTAAAATCAACCTAAGTAAAAAAATTAGCCCAAGTATTATACGAACAGTAAGAACAACTTAATAATTAATAAGGTGTCTTTTGCCTCATAAACACAATACTGGCATCCAGTTTCCTTCAAGTAGTTAATACAGCCCCAAGCCCCCAAGCATAAAACAGTGTAACACCTCTTCAATCCTCTAAGGGAATATTTGTTTTTCATTTGAACAGGTAAACAGGTAGGGTGTAGTGGTTCTGTTATCGTACCCTAATATAACTGCCACATGGCACACGGTGTTTGTGCAATATGTATGTGCATCCAATGCAGATATGCAATCATCAGCTAAAACAACATCACAAAGAAATGTGGTACACATAATCACATAAATCGTATGCATGAAATGCAACCATCGAAAGAAAATTAAAAGAGAAATGATTTGGTTACAAAAATTTTACAAAATTTTGTTACAAAATGATTTGGCACCACTAACATTAAGAAAGAGAAAGAAGAGAGAAAAAAAGTAAACCCATGTGATGTTAACAAATCATTTTGTAAACATTTGTTTGTAACCATATTATTGCCCAAATTAGAAAGCGTATATGTGTAATGGACAACAAGTCAAAGTTAACTTGACTTTCAGTTCATCGTTAGCGTGCATAAAAGAGGACAAGTCAATCTATAGGTTTCGATTGTACCATTGTTTTTCTTGCATGGTGAAACTTATGCACACAGGTTTTCTATACATTTCGCATGGACAACATATCAAAAGTAACTTGGATATCAGTCCATGAAAACATGAATAAAAGATGCGACAACAATTAAAATACCATCATCTTTTCTTGCATTGTTAACCTTACCGACATCTTTTCTTGCAATACTATCGGCATTATACAATCTTGGAATATTTAAGAAGTACAACTGTTAAATGCATGGCAAATCCATGTAAAATGCATGGTACACCAGACAAGTTAGCAAAAGAACTATTATTGACATTAAAAACATGGTGGCAGGCATATAATGTGAGGACTAGAGTTGTTTTACTGTTTAAGGTACATACTAATAGATTGTTACATTATAATGCAATATTGAAATGTATTAAAAGATAAACAGAGGAAATATAATCCCAGTCGATATAAGCAATGAGCATGAACCAACCGGTGGTAAACCTGCATTTCCATTCCCTATGTCATTTCCAGATGGTATACACTAGATAACTTATAATAAATAATGTATATTCAACATTTAAACCTTTTACTTGTTATATATTCATTGTTTCCAGTTGCCTATTTCATGGATTTGAGAGTTTTTGCAGCTGATAGCTCCATTGTATAATTAACTTAAATCTCTAGATTCAACCACTATCTAATTTTATCATTTTAAAAATTAAATTTGAGTAAATGTTACATCTATGGAATTATCTGATAAAATACATTCAAGTCAAAGACTAAACGTACATATTTATATTACATGAAACCTTTTCTTTTCAAGTGGGATATCAGCTGACCTGTTGGAATGAAAAAATTCAATAGACCAAAATGTTTACAGAAACCGAAGAGACGACAAAAATACTATCAACGGATAAATTCTCCACCCTACAACTAATCATGAAAATACAAAACCTACATTGAAATCACATAATCTAGTGTAAGCACATCAGATGAATTTTAAACCATAAGAATTAAAGTTGTACCACACGCCACATCTATCATTCCAGCTGCCAAACACCTCAATAACCTCATACATTAATACCCTACATACTCTAGCAAACAGGAATTCTTATTTCCTCTGTCACTTCACATTTGCTACGTATAACAGCTAATTAAATATGGGGAATATATTCGTGTTGCTGTTAAATATAAAGTTAGGGACATGTGATACAACACGTAACAGTACACAGAGTGACGCAAGGCTCTAAGCCTGTACCTTGATGCATATGGCTAGCAGCAAGCATCGTATCCCCATTTTATATACATATATTCCATATATTCTATTTATATAAAAAAATAGATTTGTAGTAAAATTTCAAATTAAAAAATGCTAGCTACAATTTCCATGTGCTGAACCAGCATTAAGAGACAAAGTTTGTTTCAATTAGACATTATTCCGTAACAATCACTATTATAACCAAACTAACACATGAAGGACCCACACTAAACCCTACCTAAAACTAAACTATCAAAGTTAACACAACTGATGACAATTAACACGTCATTTTCAACTTTAAACCTACATAATAACATTTCACCGACAAATTTCACTTTAATAAAAAAGAAGAAAAAAACTCACCATGAGAAAATGAAGAAGAAGATAGCCGTAATCCTTGAACAACCTCTCACAAGTCCTTTGCCAAAACACAAACACTTTGTAACGCCGTTAACAACCGTTTGACTGATCAATAACAATCCAAACGCCGATAAACCATACGCCGTTGATGCATCGGAATCGTAAACACAGTAATTGTAATCATCATACTGATCCGGCATCACTTTTGCCTATTTAATTGATATACGCATAACAAATAAACAACTAAAACTTCCACTTACACATATAATCATATATATATGTATAATTTGAGAGAAATGAGTACCGTGCTACGGCGGCGTTCGGCGCCGATGGCGAGAACGAATGCCATCAGGTGAAGAGAAACGACGGCGACGAGAACGGTGACTGAGACCGCCATTAACGACGATGAGAGTGTGAGCAGCTGCTGCTGTGCGGTTGAAGTTTACACACAGACACCGGTTTTATAAGGGAAAGAGGATTTGAAGGACTTTATTTTTGGTTGCTTTTACTTTTTTGGACCTGTTTTGAAGGGGTTTTTATTCTTTCTTTTTTTTTTTTATTAATTATTATTACTAAAAAAATTGGGTTACATGGTTAAAAGCTGTATTTGCATTTGGGTAGGTTGTTTTGATGACGTGTCGTGACAAAATAAGAAGGGATTGAATATTATGTTTGGTTCTTTGTTGTCACTATCGATCATCAATCAATGGGTTTTATTAGAAAACATTTAATTCATTTCCGACAAGAAAACAAATATAGCAGCTATAAAACCATAGTATTGTTAAAATTTATTTGATAATTTAGCAATACTTAAAAGCGAGCTTTATTCTTTCCAAGATGAAAAGGATAATTTTTAGATAAATGCTACACATATAAATTGTACTCGTACATAAAGTGATACCTATCAATCAATAAAATGATGAAAGAGAACTAAGAAAGAAAAATGTGTTAAATTATCATAGCTCATGAGCCACATTATTACTGGTTATTACTAATTATTACTATTACTAATTATCCCTTAATATCAATTGATAAGCACTTATGAATAGTAAGTTGTTTATCTTTTTTTAATCCAAATTTTTGTCTTAATAAATATGTTTATGTATGTAAATAATTGATAAAAGTTATTTAACTTGATGATTAAAAGATTTACCAACTAACCTCTTAGTCTTGGGTTCAAGTCTTTGCATATCTATTTTCTTTTTTCTATAACAATTTTTAAACAGTTGAAGTACATATGACTAATTTTCTATTTTTGTTAAGTATTAGCTACAATAAATATTACATTTCTATTTTTAAATATTTGCATACAGTGTTTTCAAACCATAGAAGTACATGCGGCTAATTTAATTATAAAAGAAGTTCATCATATTTTTATAATACCTTTTTTTCCTTTTTGTTTTTTGAAACTTAATAAATTTACATACTAACTCCTGAAATAAATAGAAATTATAGAAATTTCCTAATGTTGAAATGCTACAAAAAATCTTTAAAACTTGCATATGTTAGTAAACAGAATACTATATGATATATGATCATTAGTTAGATTATTTTAGTCATCATTATTCGTCGTGCTTTTAAAAAGTTAATCGAAAAGAAAATAAGTTAAGATTTCGTGATTATATTTTCAAAAATACATTTCTAAACCCGTCGCAACGCACGGGCAAAATAAATCTAGTTAGTATCAATTATCAAAAATATTTGCTAGTGAATAGTAAATTTATTATGTTTTATTATTAATTTATAATTTGAAAATAATTAGGATATGTTATCTTATTGTTTGATTTTTTCTTTTCTCTTTTAATAGATACTTAATTAAATTGAATACTACTTTTACTATCAACATAGCAATGCATCTCATGCTACAATTACATCTTAGCTTTTATTGTTCTTAATCACTCCATAAACAAAATTACTTTTTTTCCTTGCTTTCATCTTATTAGCTATGAAGTTATTTATATTCAATTGTGAAGATTGAATAACTCAATTCACTAAAAAAAAAGCATTTTAGTAACAATTCGAGTAGTTTATATGAGTCAAAAATAGAAAAATAGAATTCTTGCAATGATCATGCGACACTCGATGGGGTTCTCACTTTGCTTCACTATTAAACATCAAGACCTATTTTCTTCACTTTGTGAAATACTTGAAGATCTTGGTGATGATAATAGTAACCACGATCATAAATCTGAAGCACTTCGTACCTTAAGGTCATTAAAATCTTATGACTACATTTTTTGTCTACACTTGATGGTTGATATTTGTCACACCCTGCCAAAATCAAATCATGATTAAGTTAAGTGTTGAAGAACGGGGCGTGACGCGATTAGTCATTTAACTAATCAAGAACATATGATTATCAACGGAACATACTATTATAATGTCATAAAATTATTTGTTACAAACGTTTCGACTTGTCAAGTCGTTAAGATAGTAATGTCATCAAAATAACAATTTGTTTGAAGATTTCGCAACTATAACTAAAACAGTTTATAGTAATACAAAAGAAATCTCGTGTGTTTTCCAAAAGTGGCATCCTAAATAATGTGGTTAAAAAAATCTTGTGTGTTTCCAAAAGCGGCATCCTAAATAATGTGAGTCCCGACATGCATGCAAATCTTACGTCGCTGCTAAATTGTTGATTGAAATCCGCAAGTTTAAGACTCAATCATGAATCCAAGAGTTCGGTAAACGTTTCGCAAAATAGATCGTGCCATCCATGGCCAATAGTACGATGATAGTTAGTTTAAAACAAAAATAGTTGACGGTGATCCCCCGAAGGTTAGCTAGACCTTACGAGTTAAAGTGTCGACACCTAGGCCTATAACCAAACCACAACTGTTTGTGAATCGTTTACATTGGACAATTAAAATATACGCTCCTCGTCTCGACATTCTGTCGGCAGTTAGCATGACTAACAAAAGTGGGAGGGACGCCATCCCAATAGTACTATTCGTATATTCGGTGGCTAGCGTCATCTAGCTAATTGTTACAGTTTGTAGTCATGAGGACTTCTATGCAGTACAACTAGTTTAATGTAGGTTCGCACAAGGATTCGTTGTCAGTTTTTCAATCATCGCATGAAAACAGTTTAATTTGTATGTAAACAGTACATATGTTTTTCACCCAAAATTTAGAAAGCAGTGAAAAACAGTAAAATATGGGTTGTGAACTCACCTGGTGAGCTGTGTGAGTGATAGCGTTTAAAATGAATATATTTGCCCAAAATAGCCTCCTAGCGCCCTATACGCACGAGGTCGTTTGTATAAGTAGATAGCTAACCGCATATCTAGGTTTCTAAAAGTAGATGGCTACCCGCACATCTATGTCCGTAATAGTAGGTGGCTACCCGCACACCTAGGTTTGTATAAGTAGATAGCTACCCGCGTATTTATGTTCATTTTTCGAAAACTGTACGACCCGTTGGTGATAGTTTTGTATGTATATTTGTATTTATTGCTCTCAAACGTACTTTTAAGCTATTCAATCGAGTTCGTAAAAGCTTTCGAAAACTCGTTATTTTTGTACTTTTTTGTTTTTGAAGCTGAAATAAAGGTTACCCGTCCGGGTAAGGCTAAGCAGACCGGGTGACTGGCCAACAGAACTCCAGCTCAGGTTAATTCACCGTCCGGGTAGATGGCTACCCGTCCTGGTAATGTATTTTCAGCCAGTTTTTCCAGTTTTTCATAAATTGTATTCAAAGCTCGTTTTTTGACGTTTTAACCAATCTTTTAGCATTTTACCAAGATTAGAGCGGGTTGCTAGTCAAAATAAGATAATCGAGAGTTTCGTTACTCGTTTTAAAGCTTTTGTTTTGTTTTCCGTTTATAAATCCGTTTTTCGCTCGTTTAACATTTCTTTCACCATTTTAACCACAATTTCATTCTAACAGTTTCAAAAATCGCTTCTTAACATATATTTTACTAAAACACATGTTTAACCACTCATTTTAACACGCATTTCGTTCTAGGTCATTTTAAGCACATTTTACACATTTTTAACCGTTTAAACTTTTAAACAACCGTTTTAACATACAATTAGTCGTTTCAAACGCAAGAGTGAACATTTAGCATGTTGGTACTTAAAATGAAGGAAATGAAGAGATTAAGAGAGAAATCTTCTTACAATTCTTTTGGATGAAAATAAAGAAAATAAGAAAAGAACTTGAATCTTCAACCCGAAATCCTTTTAAAAACCCGATTTGCTAGCTTTTCCTTCGAATGTGGTGATCTCAAGATTATGAGATCACAAGAAGACCAAATGTTGTTTACTAGCTCAAGAAATGGTGTAAAAGTTAGAGCAACATAGTGTAGTGGTGGTGGATTATGATGGTGGTTTGTGGTGGTTCAAGATAAATAAGATGAAGTTGAGAATGAAAATGGCGGTTTTCAGATGGAGTATGTAGAGAGAATGGCTGCAGAAATCAGCAAGTGTGAATGAGTGTGTGTGTTTGTCTTTCTAGTTTAAACACTTAAACAAATATGGAGGTAGGGTGTGTTAAGTGTGCAAGTGATCAAGGGAGGAAAAAGGTGGTGGGTATGGGGTGTGGAGAGAGAATGGCTGCAGAAATCAGCAAGTGTGAATGAGTGTGTGTGTTTGTCTTTCTAGTTTAAACACTTAAACAAATATGGAGGTAGGGTGTGTTAAGTGTGCAAGTGATCAAGGGAGGAAAAAGGTGGTGGGTATGGGGTGTGGAGAGGGAGGGGCTGGCCAGGAGGTCAAAGGGAGGGGCATGACCCTCTTGACTTTTGGATTCTTTGACTATTTGACCAAATCACTAGATATTTAGGTACTTTGGACTAAGTAGGGATTAATTAGATGGAGTTTAGATCAATAGGGTTAATTAGGTTAATTAAGGATAAATAAATTAAATTAGAATATTGTGAGTCGCTTCGATAATGTACGTATGTCACGATTTAATTCGTTTGAATAAATGCATATTCGTAGCAACCGTTGTGTCCAATTTAAATTGTATACGTGTTACTTCAATTTACGTTATGTTCTTAACCTAGCAGAATAATATAAGTAAATAACTATTATATAATTATCAATAGCTTTACGTAATTTATGAAAGTTTATCACCAACGTTCGCGTTTGTCGGAAATTATCCGATTTAAATTGTGTAATTCTCAATAATTACGTAAACGTAATGCATCATGCATTAAATTAATGTGCACCAAAATGTGCAATGTGGGCGTGTGCTAGACTTATCTTAGTTTAAATCAAATTGATTTCAGTTAAGAGGGAATTAGCGTAAGAATGCTAACTTGTGTACGAAAAATATACCGATTTTCGAGGGTTGTCACGATATTCTAGGGGTTACAGATCGTTTGAACAAAACACTACAAAGAAACGACCAAGATATTGTAAATGTGATGCATTGCAAAGGAAAGACTGCAAGAGATTAGGAATGTAGGATGGGAAACACTCTTAGAAAATGTTACTTTTTTTTTGTGATAAAAATGATGCTGAAATTATGAATATGAAATATGAAATATTCATATTACAGTGGAAAAAGTCGTCGAAGAGGTTCACAGATTAGTAACTTAATTTCCTTACACTTCAAAATTGCATATGATGATATGAAATAGTATAACTATCATCTATGGAATGATTTATGTCATTATAAATATCTCCTGCATTTTGAAACCAATGATTGGTTTTTGAGGAAGTCGAAGTACAAACAACCTGCTTTATATGCAACTTATGATTAAAAAAAACTAACAAATTGATATGTTTCAATACAAGTTAGCAACTCGCACCATTATCAAGTCGATGTATTTTATTCGGTGATAGATATGCAACTTCAAAAGCTCAATCATCGCTTTAATGAGTGAACACGAGATTACTTCTTTTTGTGGCTTGTTTATGCCCAAGGGAGTCTTTTAAAGCATTTAAATTGGAGAACCTAATGAAAATGGTAGAGTTTTATCTAGAAGAGTTTCCAACAACAAAAAATCTTGAACTACTTGAATTGGAACTTAAAGACTACATTGACGATGTACGTGGTGATGAGAATTGTAATCAATTGAAGGGCATTGGAGACCTTGCCAAGGTGATGGTCGAAACAAAACATTTAATTTATTCAAAGGTATATCTTCTTTAATAATTAGCGTTGATTTTGCCCTTTGCTACATCTACCGTCGAACGTGCATTTTCGGCAATGAAACTGATAAAGAGTGATTTGCGCAACAAAATGAGTGATGAGTTTATGAATGATTGTTTAGTCTCATATATTGAAAAAGAAGTATTAGATTGTATTAGCAATGAGTCACTTATGAATCATTTTCAAGGTATGGGGCCTCGTCGAAGACAATTGTAAAATCAATTTCTTCTTAATATTATTAATGAATCTATGTTTTATGTTTCATTTAAACGACCCGACCCGTTTATTTTGTCACCGCAACCAAGTGATAGAGTCAAGATATTAAGAAACCATGTGAGTTTAGGTTCTAAATTCAACTGTGTTTGAGTATTTATAAAAAGTTGTAGAAAGTGTCAAAATTGAACAAGCGTATGAATACAGTCAATCGTAACGCAACTATATACTGCGTCGCGATTGGGTTAGATTAGCTTTTAGTGGAGCTTTTGTGCTCAGGTTGGGCCACAACCTCATGAAGATTATTTTTGAAGTGGATAGCTGTGGAAGTTATTTCTTCCTAATCTATAGCAAGATTTCCTCTATTGGTCCTTTTCTGAAACCCTAATTTAGTTAAGGCATTTTATTTTATGAATTTCGTCTGACTTTGGAACATCACATCCTCTACATTTGCAGTTTTCCTAAATCACTTCACCTACAAAGTGCTTTAAAATCTAATGTAATTACTTTATTTTTTTAGTATTTAAAATTGATCACTCCACAATGTAATTACTTTATTTGCTTTTAATAACTTTATACTCTATACTATTGTCAATTTGTAACTACTAAGACTACGACACAATCAAGTGAGCCAACACATAAAACATGTTGCAGATGAAAACAAGGCTGGCTTAGAGAAGCTCTAAAAATATATATAAAATAATGTGATTAAATGAGGTAGACATAAAAACACTCCAATTGCATTGAGACAACGATCATATCGTAATCTAACTACATGTAAACTTACTAAATAGCGGATTTGATTACGTAATATAATCTTATCTGACGTCATGCGCAGGCATTTAATACGTTGTTCTCTATTCAATCTTTAGTAAAAAAATTGCAGTTGTAACATTTTTCTTCTACAATTAAACACCTTCTATATAATTTTCTCAATTCACCATTTACCTTTAAAGTGATCAAATTTTCCAAACCGACTACATCTTCTTGTTTAATATGGTCAGACGTTAATAAAATTATGTCGTCAACCACAAATCCCAACTTCATTTACATTGCAAATCATTAAACAGAAGTCATGGAGTGATAACGTACAAGTGACTGAACGAGTCTTTAAAAGTTTTTTTATTATTAAAGCAAAAACATTTTGTTAAAGATCTTTTATACAATAAAGTCTTTGAAGGTTTACCATTAAAGATGCTACTGAACTTTAAAAATTAGTTATGAGTTTTGACATCCCCTTATCCTAAAAAAAGTGCATCATTAGATGTAGATTAACACAAGTCTTCAGTAAATGATCAAATATGTAAAATGACTGCTAACAAGGAAAAGTTAGTACAAACCGGTTCATTGTAATTCATGAATAAACAAGTTCAAATTTAATCCTGGGTAAAAAACCAACATCTTATGACAAACAATAAGAGACTTTATTTCGCTTTTAATTCATAGAAAATTACAGTAGCTGAATAGCAAGAGCAGAGGTGTCTTCAACCGTCTCTGATTTCGTATATGCTGCGATATGTACGAAATTTTACTTTATTTTATCAATTTAGCCAAACATTATAACCATCAAATGTGTAATTTCTTTTTGTCATCACCCTATGAAGAAAAGTTATTCTTATAAAAACTGGAAGTCTGGAACATTTCAATCACTGCATTTAGTTTTCATTACAAAAGTAATTAGTGGTGGTCATGTAAAAAAATTTGCAACTTGCAAACAAATTGTGAAAATGTAATCAGTGAAATAAAAACCCATGAAATTGTTATTATAAATCACTTATTATCAAACACAATATTTCCTTTCATATTTATATTTTATTACATGTTTAAAAGCAGGCACCCAAATTACTTGTTCGGATGAAGCTGTTTGCATGCATGTTTCTGTGTGAAATTATCAGGCATCTGATAATCAATTTGGAAGAAGTTTTCAAATCTCATTATCCCAAAATACATAACCACTCTGAGTTGCAATTTCTATGACGCCCTTACGTACAATAGCTCATTTAACAAAAAAAAGCTACGGGCAATCATAGGTGCGTCAAACTGAAGTGGACCAAACCATAAAAATAAGCAATATAACATAACAGAGACCAAGGATACCTACTAATTAGTTCACTTGCTATTTCTTATAAATCACAAACAATTAAATAGAGCAGTAAATCCATAAATATAAAGGAAGCTCACTACTTCTCCTATTAACTATGGTACTAATACTAACTAATCCATCAACAGGGCACAAAAAATACAGCCTGTTGTTAATCACTCGCTCATAACTTTTAATAGATTAGATACCAAAAAGTTTAAGAAATCCCCGATAACTTTTTTTTTCTTTTTCTTCTTTTTTGTTGTTATAAATAAACCTAACCCATCTCTATATTTATATAATACTGCATCTCTAACCCTTATTACCATCTTTTTTCCTTGTTTCCCACTCCGATATTGTAGTTAAAAATGTTAAGTAGCCACCTCAATGGGCACGATACATATTAGAATAAATTAGAGTTATGGCAGAGTTGTAAATACCATCATCGTCGTCATCATCATCATCGTCATCGTCATCTATGGGAAAAGAAAAGAAAATCTGGGTGATTGACCTGAAGGGTTGCCAGCCAATTGTCAGCCGCCTGCAAAAGAGGACTCAGCAACAAGCGTTCATTGTTGATCCACAATGGTGCTTTTAACTTATATGAAGCAAGACCAAACACTGGTAAAGAAATTTTGGGAACACCATCTGTCTCGCCAGGATACATCACAACGGGTAGATGCTCACATTGATTGCCTACAACAAGAAATAAAAATAAAAATTAATATAGACGTGCATGCACACAGACACACAAACACACACACACACCTGCTATAACATATAAGAACCTACATGTTATCACATGAATGTAACTTTTTTGCATTTGGTTGTAGCAAATTAAGTGGCTATTGTGTTCATGTATTATGGGAATGTTTGGATTTCAGGATTTGCATTTTGGAACTAACATTTTGATTATCACGAACTGAAGTCACAATGATCACTTTTAGTATTTGGATAAAACAAACTTTACTTTAAATTCAGATAAGATACTGGCCGCAGAAAACTAATTATTTATATGTATCTAAAGAAAGCAGATACATACGGTAGAGGGTGGTTAGGCGAAATTTTACTTTAATTTCCTGTATAATTTGTATATGTATATGTGTGTATAGAAAGCAAATAAAATACAATAAACCTTCATACTTGTAGAAGCAGAAAATACAAACCTTTTACAGGTGTATGAAGAGCATGAAAGGTGAGAAAGCAAGCATCAAGATCTTTCAATGTTGGCCCCATTGGAATCCTATAAATTGGATACCTATTACAGCACCACAGAAGCCCATTAATCCAAACATGCTTTCAAATGTGATAACTAAGTTTATGAACGTAAAAAAATATCATGAGGGCCATACCATGCCACTGACAACCAACTAGAAGGTAGCAAGTCGCAACTTCTAACAGTTCTCAATTCAGGGAAGCAGCGTGCAAGATCAAGTATCTGTGCAACAAATAAAATATACAATAACTTCAAACCTAAACAAAAAACATAACATATGTTATCAATTTATGCAACTTTATGCAAATAACAAACCTTATCGGTCAAAGGTTCCCGACCCCATGGTTGATTGCGCTCCAGATACTCAAATGAGAGACAACTTTGAGGCCTTGCAGACTCACCCTCGTCACTAGAGAAGCCTTCTTGAAGAGCATGCTGGTAATTTAATGATAACTGATCCAATCGTTGAGAAATTTCACTCTTTGGGACGTCATAATCACTACTTACATCACTACTCGAGTCCCTGAATGAGTCAACATCACTGTCCTCGCTATGTTGCCTATCATTTGCACACCAAAAAGAAACGGAAGTCTTAATAAAAGAGAAATGTGAATTACATTCACTCGCAACATAAAAAAGAACTTGATAATCAAGGTTAACATTATATCAGAAAAAGTAAGAGAAAGATTTCAGCTTTAGAAAGATATTGCATAAAATCATATGATATGTATCTTTAACTTAATTGTTGAAACTGAATAGAAAATGGGGTTCTTTCTTATACATAAAACAGGAAGGTAAATGTAAAATAAACAGCGGTGCAGTACGTAAAAACAAATCGAAGAAATGTAATGTGACAGAAAATGATGACATTAATCTAATAAAATGTTGGACAAGGCCGGTGATTATCTTATGCTTCATATTTGTCCTATCTAATGGCATCCGGATATTAGACCTACGTAGAACACCTAAAACATTTTTTATGTGGCTGACTTGTTTCAATGGACTTGCCCTTGTGTGTAACAATTCATCAACGTATTTAGGTTCTTTCCCCCCTCGTCAATATATTTGTGGATGTCTGATCTCCACATGTGGATCAAGAGAGCTTTTTGATCAAAACCATAATTAAAATATGGTAAAATTGGCTCATGTTGCATACCATTTATGTTTTAGTTATCGCATGGGTAGGTAAGCATGGAAGTTTTTAGGCCTTCTATTTTATGGTTGAGCCATTACAGTGATTCACTTAGTTATTTAATTGCTTTATTGTTTTCCAAGTGATTACAGTGTTTGATTCCCTTAACTGGACATGACTCGGATATCGTAAGATTACATTTCCTCATTTATGATGTACGATTACTGCGAAATAGCTAACTTTACAATGACATTTGTATCAATCACGTGATCCAAGCTCTCTAAGTATAATATCTAAACTTGGGTACCAAATTCATATAAACTCCCTCCACGACTATATTTCAGTTCGCAATGTATATACCCTAGTGCGTTCACAGACCAAGTTACTCTCAGAATGACCTTCTCTTTACGACCAACACTGAGCTCTAATGATTTTTGTCGGTATCTTATACAATTCTAATATGTGGAATTCCATTACATACAACAGATTAAGATGCATAAACCAGCATACCACACAATCCAACATAATTATAAAAATGAAAACCATCATGATCAAGCCCAAACGATACCACTATAATACCTTGATTTTGCTGATGACTTCAAAGGATCCATGTATAACTGAATTCCAGACAAGTAAGGTACATAATACTGAACCACACTATCAGTATCATTCAATATCAAAGGAACTCCAGCACCATAAGCACTCCACTCCTTGAAAGACTCCCACAAATCACCGAGCACAAAGTATGGTTGATGTACTTCATGAGTCCTCCACCTGTTCATAGCTCTCTATAACATAAAATTCAAGCAAAACCACCATTCAATTTACCACTCTCCAATTTTCATAAATATTTTGACTAGTTAAAAGCTCAGCATTTACTGACCAATTCGAAGTTCTAACGAACTTTTACTTTTTTAGCAAAAAGCTTTGATAATAAAAAAAAAAAAATACTGGTAAATATTACATATATATTAATTAAAAATACGAAATGAAAAAAAGAATTAAACCTTAGAAGGATACTGAGCTGGAACAGAAGGCGTAATCGATTCCAAAAAGCGTTCCAGATTACAAACGGGGGAAGGAACAGGAGATTCAACAGGTGACGTCTTCGACGGCTTCACAGCTATATTCTCCTGCTCCTCAGGGACAGACGCCGGCGTAGATTGAGCTGGAGTGACGTCACTCTGAGCTCGCCGAAGATTATCCTGATTTTCACGATTTCTTCTCGCTTTCGCCGGATTATAAAACCTATCTTCTCCACCACGACTCCGTCCAAACTGCAATCCAGCGCCTAACATCTTCTATAAAACCCTAAATTACAACTTCTATAACAATAAACCAAATTAAGAATCCAAAACCTAATCAAACGCGATTAATTTCGACGAATTACTATTTTGAATAACGATTTTGATACAGTTTTTAGTCCGATTAAAGAATCGAAAACCGAATCCAAACACAAACCCTAACCCTAACGTTAAGACAACGCGTTATTTGACAATAATTTGTCGTAAAACAACGGTGAGCTAATAACGATTTATCAATTCGAGCTTCGATGGATATGAAAAACCCTAATAACTTGAGAAGTTAGGGAAATCAAAGTGTACGGATGATGAAATGATAATGTTTTGAAACGATTTTGATTGTGGATCGATGATTGAGATTGTGCTGCCGTGGGAGGGAATGGAATTGGTAATAGGAATTGGGAATTGGAATCGGAATGGGAAAATGAAAGTGATTGGGAATGAAGAATGAGACGAAAATCAGTGTCTATGAAGAAAATGGATGGATGGATGGGTAGGCGAAGATGGAATAACTCTTTAACTAATACCAAACAAAAAATAAATACGGAGTCTACTATACTTATGCGGTGAAATTGGAAGTTTTTTGCTTTTTTATCTTTTAGTTTTGTCCAGATAATAACATATATTTTATATGGTGATTCTTTTTATTGTTGTTCGAGCTGAGTGATGCAAAATTATCGTATCCTGAAAAATAGTTGTTCATACACTGATTAGGGATGTATGAATTTTCGAGAAGAGATGAGCCATGGTTGTTCCCTCGACTGCCCAATTCCTACGAGGAAATCAAAAATTGAATCTACATTGGATCACCTAAATCACCCTATCTATCCTACTGAGAAGTAGTATATTTTCAAACTCCGATTCAAACAGAATGAATACGTTATACTAATGTGCCTTGGATGAATGTGTCATATCTTAACCAAACCCTTCAAATGGGCTCGACGAGTATTGAAATTGACAATTCAATTGTTTGAGCATATCTTTAAAGTTATATTAGGCATACAGTGCATTTCTCGATAAAGACCCATGTAAGTTTCATTTTACATTTTATTTTAGTCGTGTTTTCGACATGTAAATTCAATGTTGTTAGCTTCTTAAAAGAGATTTTGGTCAAATTATACATTTTAAAAAAAATAATTTTATGTATCAATTATGATTACTAATGATCCAAGATGACATCCAAAAAACAGGTTGAACTTGTGGACTATAAAAGACTACAATATGACATGTTACGTCTTAAACTTGAACCTCTTTAATCCATCTTTGCAATAACTGATGAGCAACACAAATAATTCAGTTTCAATCTTTCTTATTGTGCACTTTAACCGCAATAAATTACACAAACTACATAAATTAAAGATGTGAAAAACAACTACACACACATGCTTGAAATAGCAATACCCAAAAAAATTCAAAACACTAGAAAGAGATTATGTAAAGCTACAAGGGTTTGACGACTAGTGTCAAGAACACTCCAACAATACTTGGATAATGTTCAGAATTCATACACATTATGAATCAAATAATCTCCAACTATTAACCAAATGATTACACAGAAAAAACAATGAATATACTAAAAGAACCTAAATCTTCACCAAGAAGATGAAGATTAAAACTTAACTCCAACAAAATCGCCAAATAGAGCACAGATAAATTAGGCACACACACAAGAATGAAAATTAGGATTCATGGGTGTGATTGTGTGAGATGAGACGAATATATATGTTTACAGAATGACAACTTCGATCCCTGAACTCTTCATTATTTTCTTCTTGCACTAAACTTGAGCAGCATTACCTATATCTTCTTTAACTTCATGTATTGACACTTTAGCCCTATTACTATCTCTATCTCGAAGTCAGTTAAAAACGAATTTAAATAAAAGAAAAAATCTTCTTCATTAAGTTTTCATATATTATATCTTCTGCTCGGCAAGTACAAGTTATAACGGCGTTTGGTCTGGAATTCTCTGAATTTGCACTTCGGCCCTTAAATATTTTTTGGTTCAATACTTCAACTCCTAAAGTCCTAATTATACACATATGAACTATTTGAGTACCAAAACTAGTTCAATTGTCTACATAACTAACAGACTATCTATAAGCATACATAAAAACATATCTAATGATACACTTATCAATGTGACTAGTTTTATCTATCTTGTATACATACGTGTAACATACATACACAATTATAAAGAGTAAACTGTTTATCATTTGATATCTAAATGAACAAAATATAATGAATACTTATTAATAAAAGTGTATTTGTGTGTTATTATTCACTTGTTAATTGAGTAATAATTACCCTTTCAATACATTTTTGATTTGTTATTAATAAAAAATTTAGATCTGTTGTAATGTAAACTTGCTAACTTCAATGAATTATACCAACATTCTTATTTATCATATGTGTGTGTTATAATATGAGACATCAACCTCCTTTTATAGGAGGAGGATTGAGTCTTAGACATAATTACAAGCAAACCAAAGGTTGAAAACTTATTACACATAACTACTATTTATGCTGGTGTTTAAAGGAGGGCAACCAAACATCTTTGAGTTACAATACTCCCCCCTGGGTGCCTGAATTTAACACCGGATCATTCTTGTACTTCTTCGTCTTATATCTTCAGACAATCCAAAAACACGTCGCCTCATTAAAACCTTGCCGGAGAAAACCCTTTAGGACAAAAACTCTGGTCGAAGGACAAAAGAGTACGATCTGGATGTCTTGCACAAGAATTAGTAGTATCGAGGAAAATAACCATACATGATGTGCCTCATTAAAACCTTGTTAGAGAAAACCCAGTGGGACAAAAACTCTAAACGAAGGACAAAAGAGTGCACTATGGTTAAAAGTATTCAACTGGATACTCCCCCTGACTTCAACAATCCTTACGTGCACACAACAGGGTGCATGATACATGTCATTTAGGTAGCTCAGAGAGCTTCCTAACTCCAATGGCTCTGACATGTTTTTGAAACGAATATTTCGGCAGTGACTTGGTGAACAAATCTGCATGATTCTTCTCTGATCCAATATGTTGCACTTCTATCTTTTGAAGTGTTTGTTGTTCATGTGTAAAGAACAGTTTCGGAGAAATGTGCTTAGTGTTATCCCCTTTGATGTAACCATGTTTCGCTTGATCAATAACAGTAGTGTTGTCTCAGTATATAACAACTGGTTCATTAGGATCATAAGCTAAATCACATGTACTTCGAATATGGCCTATTACAGCACGAAGCCATACACACTCTCTAGTTGCCTCATAGAGCGCAAGTAGTTCAGAGTGATTCGTCGAAGTAGCAACTAGAGTCTGTTTACAAGACCTCCAGGATATTGATGTGTTCCCAATGGTAAAGACATAACCAGATTGGGAACGTCCCTTATGCGGGTCTGATAAGAAACTTGCATCGGCATAGCCGACAAGGGTTGAGTTATTTCGAGTATCATTCATGGTAGATTCACTCGATGACGCGTATGGATAGAATAAACCCATATCCGTAGTACCTTTAAGGTAACGGAAGATGTCTTTAATACCATTCCAGTGGCGGCGTGTTGGTGCCATGCTGTGTCGAGCAAGACAGTTCACAGCAAACGAGATGTCTAGTCTAGTACATTGGGCCAAGTACAATAATGAGTCTATTGCACCCAGATATGAACACTCGGGGCTCAATATCTCTTCATCGTCCTCCTTTGGACGAAATTGGTCCTTTTTAATGTCTAGAGAACGAACGATCATGGGAGTAGATGACGGCTTTGCGTCATGATGACTAAAGCGTCTCAACACCTTTTGGGTGTAATTTTCTTGATGGAGTAAAATCCCATCTTTACGTTGCTCGATCTGCAGGCCGAGGCAATACCGTGTTTTCCCAAGATCTTTCATCTCGAATTCCTTCTTCAGGATTTCAGCAGTTTCAAACAACTCTTTCGAGGTTCCTATGAGATTTATATCATCTACATAGACTGCGATAATTGCATATCCTGAAGTGGATTTCTTTATGAACACGCATGGGCATATCTCATTATTCAAATATCCCGCTCTGATCAAGTACACACTTAGACGGTTATACCACATTCGTCCGGATTGTTTCAATCCATAAAGTGTCCGTCTCAGTCTTATTGAGAACGTGTTCCGTGGTCGAGAACTACTTGAGTCAGGTAGTTTAAGTCCATCAGGGACTCTTGTTGATGCATCTTAGAGTGTCTGTCAGTTGGTCAAGTCTGTACTGTGTTTGTAAATGTAATAGACTTAGTGAAAATTACATTTTCTGTATTCTGCGACACAAGGCTTCTGTCGCATGAGTTGTAGTTGCGACACAGTGTTTGTGTCGCAATAGTGATCTTTGCGACACAGGGCTTGTGTCGCAAAACGGCCAGTTTGTTTAGTATAAATATCAAAGTTAGAGATATTTAGGGTAGGACTTTCACACACACCTTATTCTCTGTATTTTGACTGCTACATTGATAGAGAGAGAATATTTGGGTTTTTGGGAATATAAAGTATTATTTATTGCATTTGTTCCACTTTGTTTTTGCTTTATATTCTTGTGATTGTCTCCTCCATGCGATTTGATTAAAAGATTCAAGATTGGGATCAACAATTGGTATCAGAGCCACAATCTTTGATTATTGGTGGTATCAAATCATTTGGGTAAGTATTTAAATACTTATTTTGATTATTTAACATTTGTTTTGGTGTTAGATCTTCATTGTAGGTATTTTAGAGCTGAAGTTTTGGTGTTTTAGAACCTAAAAATCTCTGTTTGTATAAGATTTTTCGATAAAAAAACGTTTAGGTTTCGAAAATTTTCGTTTTTGAGGTTTTTCGCACTGAGAGCGCCGTTTCTGCGACACAAGATTGCGACATAATATTGTGTCGCTATAGGGTTTCAGCGACCTTAATCCAGCGACATAGTGTTGCGACATAAGGTTCTTGCGACCTTAATCCTGCGACATAGTTTGCGACATAACAACTGTGTCGCTTCTAGTCCTCTTGCGACATAACTTCTGCGACACAACATTAGTGTCGCCTTATTCAGTTTTCAGAATTTTTGAAAAGTCTCTCGAGCCCATTACCATGTATGCTTCTACATCAATATCACTTCAACAGGTTGGGGCAATGTTAAAGCACAATAGTGAGGTGGGTTCTACAAACAAACCACCGATGTACACTACTGGTATGAACTATTTAGACTGGCGTCAACGGTTTGAAGCGTTTGTATCGTTCAATGATGCTGAGATGCTGATCTATTTAGAGGAACGATATGAACGCCCTGTTCGAACTGGTATATTTAATGGACCTATTCCTGAAAAGTCCATTAAATCAATGACTCCTGAAGAACGTAAGGCCTTCGATACTGAACGAAAAACATATTCTGCAATTACCATGGCTTTACCTCAACAAATATTGAGACAACTACGCCATCACAAGACCGCTTATGATCTATGGAATGGGTTCGAAAAGAAATGTGGTGGTAGTGACCAGTACAAGCGAAACAAACTGGATCTCGTTAAGAAACAGTTTGAGGTCTTTGACATGTTACCTACTGAGTCTCTGGAGGATATGTGTAGTAGATACTCCCAGCTCGTAAGTGAATTAGTCGAGGGTGGTGTAACTCTCGACAAAACCGATGTAAACAAGAAGCTTTTGGGTTGCTTACCCAAGAAGTGGAATACACGAGTGCTGCTGATGGAAAAAGACGAGGATATAATGGATATGGAGCTCGATGATCTCGTGGTTTCCGGCCAATACGCTAAGGGTGCACCGGTCCCGCCTGACGTGCCTCTTTTTGGTCACATTGTGGATGAGGACTATGTGCCTCCGGAGGGTGACGAATTTGCTGATCCGGCTCCTATACCTAGGCCAATGTCACCTCCGCCATAGGCACCCGTACAACAACAACAACAGCAACAGGTTCAACAACAACAACAACAGTCTCAACAACAACCCATCAATCCCGATCCTCAATTTGCAGATCTTATGAGGGATATTGATGAGATTTGTCCCTCTCCTACCAATTCGGCTGGCAAAAGGCCACGTGAGGATGTCACTTACATCGTCTCAGACGACATACCAACATCCAGTCGACAGCGCACTTCTTCAACTGTTGGGCCTTCGGAAATTCAGACTCCAGTGCAACCTCATCCGGATATTATAAAGCAACTTTTGGAACTGATGGAGGAAATGCAGAAGACTGTGAACGACCAGGCTATTATCATTCAGTCTCAAGCTGCACTTCTCGAGGCTCAAACTTCTAGAATTACGACCTTAGAAAATAAGTTTAGGGAGTTTGAGACCCGGTCTATTGGTCCGGGGGAGTCTGTTCCCTCTGGTCCAACTATAGAACCAATAGGACCGGGGTCTGAGTCTGTAACTGAAGATGTACATATTGAACAATCTAATGAAATGCCCACTTTAGAGTATTTTCCTGTGCACCGGATTCCAGGCCAGCCAAGACCATTGGCTGTAGACTATTCTTGTGCAGACCTCTCATTTATACAACGCATGATAAATGAAGTCAATTCTGATAATGAAAGTGAAAATTTTGAAGAAGATGATGATGTTGAGTTTGAGGAAGAAGGACTTAATGATGATGAGTTTTATGATGATGCCCCGTTAATTGAATCAGATTCATCTGAAGATGAAACTGAAAATGCATCTGAGACTCAACATGAAGAAACATCTGAAGCTCTTGCTTCTGAATATGAAGTTATCGAAACTAGAGCTGAGAAACTTGCTAAATGGTGGCCGCACGGAAAAGATGGAAAGCAAGTGCCGGTCACCTGCAAATCATACAAAGTCAGTGGAGCGTATACTGGATTAATCAAGAGTTGGAAGATATCGAAAGGGTTGTTTATGATCAAGAGGTTAGATGGTATTCAATATTTCAAAAGATCATTCACCAAGCTGAGCACACTGCCAAAAGGAGAAGTTAACCGTCTTGCTCAGCTCTCTTTGATTAACCCGTCAAATGATGATCGTGCCAACTTCATTCTGACTACTCTACAAAGGGAGATTCGTACCAAAAGATACAAGTTTATCAAACCGACGCTGGGAACCAGAATTATCTACAAGAAACGGTTTGATCCAGTAACCAATCAGCCCTTGATCAAAATGCGTTATCCTCCGGCTGATTGTTTAAAGAAGATTCCTCTGGAAACAGTTCCCTTGGACTTTCTAAGAAGATTTCACTACTGGGAATTGGATGCTCACACTGGTGAGACAGTTTTGATATTTGTGCCTGAAACAGAGCAACCAGAGATGAGCTCACTTTATAACTTGAAGAAAACTCAATTCAGAGTTTTTGATCCGATGAGCTTAATAAATTTCTCTGAGAAAGATCTGAGAAAGCTATTTGACAATCCGATTCGCTTCAATGAGAAGAACGTGATGAACAAGAAGATCGCACTTCAATTTCAGAGGATTGTCAATGTGTGTGTGACACATGGAATACACGCTGGCGGTGTATTTCCAACAGGCTGGGTTTGAACGAAGATCTTGAAGACCAAGCTGAAGACACGGGGGAGTTTGTTGATGCATCTTAGAGTGTCTGTCAGTTGGTCAAGTCTGTACTGTGTTTGTAAATGTAATAGACTTAGTGAAAATTACATTTTCTGTATTCTGCGACACAAGGCTTCTATCGCATGAGTTGTAGTTGCGACACAGTGTTTGTGTCGCAATAGTGATCTTTGCGACACAAGGCTTGTGTCGCAAAACGGCCAGTTTGTTTAGTATAAATATCAAAGTTAGAGATATTTATGGTAGGACTTTCACACACACCTTATTCTCTGTATTTTGGCTGCTACATTGATAGAGAGAGAATATTTGGGTTTTTGGGAATATAAAGTATTATTTATTGCATTTGTTCCACTTTGTTTTTGCTTTATATTCTTGTGATAGTCTCCTCCATACGATTTGATTAAAAGATTCAAGATTGGGATCAACAACTCTCATATATATCTCTGTGTCCAGATCCCCGTAGAGATATGCTGTGACCACATCCATGAGCTGCATATTCAGTTTTTCGGAAACTGTTAAACTGATTAAGTAGCGGAACGTTATAACGTCCATTACAGGAGAATACGTCTCCTCGTAATCAATTCCAGGGCGTTGTGAGAAGCCTTTTGCTACGAGGCGAGCTTTGTATCTTACAATCTCATTATTCTCATTACGCTTCCTTACGAAAACCCATTTATTTCCAATTGGTTTAACATTGGGTGGTGTTCCAAACACTCTTCTTTTCGCTAAGGAATCCAATTCATCCTGGATTGCTTGTTTCCATTGAGGTCAGTCCGTTCTATGTTGGCATTCAACAATAGTACGTGGTTCCATGTCATCATTGCTCATAATGTCAGTGGCCACTGCGTATATGAACACATCATCGATGACAGTCTCGTTTCGCTTCAAAATATCGTCTAAGCTAGCAAACTCGACAGATATTTCAAGATTATCAGGATGATGAGAACTCGGTGTTTCATCTGGAACACGCTCCTCTAATACATCACCGTGATCCTTAATGATTTCGTGCAACAAAACGGATGCAACAGGATTTCTCCTCTGTCGAGGTTGAACATCCTTGGAACCAACCGGTCTTCCTCTTTTCTTGGGAAGAGCGGTGGACTGGACAGCTGAGGGTAGCGTTTTTTGCACAGTGGGTACGACTGATGCAACATGTTCAATCGGGACATGGCGTCTCACAAGGACGTCTATCCTTGCAGGCACATTTGCAGCAGGTATAATTGATCTCGTGACATTTGCTAAGTCATTGAATGAGTCTGGTAGCTGATTAGCAACATTCTGTAGACTTAGAATTCTTTGCACTTCCTTATCACTATGTGCAGTAGGGGGATCCATATGAGACAAATTGGGTACATGCCATGTTATTTCACGTCGTTCCTTATCAACGTTAACATGCAAATCTCCCCCCAACGACGGGAAGATTGTCTCATCAAAGTCACAATCCGCATGTCTACCATTAAAGAAATCGCCTGTCAATGGCTCTAAATAGCGTATGATGGACGGGGATTCATAACCGACATATATTCCCCGTCGCTTCTGAGGTCCAAATTTCGAACGCTTTGGCGGTTCAATTGAAACATTAACCAAGCACCCAAACACGCGTAAATGAGAGACATCAGGCTCATATCCAGTAACCAACTGGTACGCAGAAAGTGGTTGGGTGGCCATGGGCCTCAGACGGACCAATGCAGCCGCGTGCAATATTGCATAACCCAATGCAGAAATGGGAAGTTTGATGCGCATAACCAAAGTTCTTGCAATTATTTGTATTCGCTTAATAAATGCTTCTGCAAGACCATTTTGGGAATGAACATACGCAACAGGATGTTCAAGGTCAATTCCTAATGTCATGCAATAATCATCGAACTCTTTCGATGTGAACTCCGCGGCATTATCAAGTCTAATTGACTTTATCGGATAATCTGGATGATGAGCCCTCAATTTAATGATCTGGGCTAGGAGTTTAGGGAATGTTGCATTTCTTGTGGACAACAAAGCTACGTGTGACCATCTTGTCGATGCATCAACCAATACCATGAAATATTTAAATAGTCCGCATGTTGGTTGGATATGTCCACAAATATCCCCTTGAATTCTCTCAAGAAAACGGGAAACTACTTTTGTAGGTTTTACATGAATTGGTTTGAGATGTGTCTTTCCAATCGAGCATGCTTGGCATAGGCTTTTCGGTTTAATCACGAAATTCTTTCCTCCAAGAGGATGCCCATGAGATGCATTTATTGTTCGAAGCATTGTATTTTGACCTGGGTGTCCCAGTCGGTCATGCCATAACATATAAGTGCCCTCATCAATGGGTGCTCGACGAATGACTAGATTGTTTTCGATGTTTTGGATCGTGGTAACATACAAACCATTTGACAAACATCTCAACTTCTCCAATATACGCTTTTGGTCGTATTGATTGGAGGTAATGTAAAGGTATTCGATACCATTTTCTCGAGCAGTTTCGAGGTGAAACTTGTTATCTCGAATATCCTTAAAGCTCAACAAGTTTCGACCGGAACTTGGACAATATAAGGCTTCAGTTATGGTTAAAGCAGTACCATTTGACAACATGACTTGGGCTTTCCCCCAGCCTTCAACAAGTGTCGACGGTATCGAAATTGTTGTCACTGAAGTTACTTTAGGCGTAAAGTTGATAAAATAATCCTTGTATTTTAGGATAGTGTGGGTGGTAGCACTATCAACCAGACAATCACCTGACCCAATATACATGCCTAAAAGTAAAAATAATTTAAAGTCGGTCACACGTATAAAATACTTTCATAAGGAAATAAAACTTTAAATTAGTTCGAGTAACATGATCGAGGTAAAACAAACCATAATCCAAAAGATAGATACTTTCCAAACAGGAAAACATAATCCAAATTAAAAAAAAAAACAAACATAATTAAGAGCAAAACAATAGCTCTATTCCTCCATTTGAGCCACAAAATCAGGGGTCTCAAGGAATTTATTTGTGTTTGCTTCGACAATATTTGCCTCAACTCTTTTTCCTTTATGATACTTTTGAATTTCTTCATGAGTAGCCTTACAACTTCGTTGCATATGACCATAACCACTACATTTGTAACATAGAGTTTGCTCATTATTATAATCTCTTACATTGGGACGACTGGCCCTATTGTTGTTGTTCCTAGTACGAGATTGCCTAGGAGCCACAGGTCGTCGGTAAGGATTAGATTCCGAACCTCGCTTGGCATGGTGAGTTTTAGGCTCACCATAATTCCTTGGCTTTCGGGACGACTGGCCCTTGTATCTGTTCCCGTTTCGCGGTTAAGACTCAAGAACATTATTAGCATCAGGCATTGGAATTGCCTTTGTCCCAACAGGACGAGAATTGTTATTTCTCATTAAAACAATGCTATTTTTTTCGTCCAATATCAATTGGGTAATGAGCTCAGGGAACGTTTTGAACTTAGACTGACGGTATTGCTTTTGAAGCAAGTTGTTGCTTTTGAAGCAAGTTGTCAGAACTAGGAAATGTGGTGTAAGTCTTCTCCAATAAGTCAACATCAGTCAATTGTTGACCACAATAGTGGAGAAGTGAACGGATTCTACAAACTTCAGCGTTATACTCAGTAACAAAAGCGAAGTCTTGGAACCGTAGATTGAGCCAATCTTGGCGGGCTTCTGGAAGCCATATGGTCTTTCGATGGTCCAAAACGTTGTTTCAAAGAGTCCCATAATTTCTTGGGTGAGGTGATTTCTATGAATTCGGACTTCATCGTGTCAGACAGATGACGACGAAATAATATCATCACCTTAGCATTCATGTCTCGAGTAACTTGAAACTCACGATTGTCCTCGTCATAAATGACATCCAATAGGCCTTGGGCATCTAGATGGTTCTGGATATCTTGAGTCCAGTCCAAATAGTTCTTGCCGGCAGCATCCAAGATTGGGAAATCAAGTTTGATTGACATTTTTCTACAATGGGAGGAAAAATATTGGATTAATTATCATATAAAATGACAGATTTATATGTTTATGGTTTGTAATAGCACAAATTGTGTTCCGAAACAGCAGGTTCGAGAAACACGAATTTTGCTAGAAATAACTTTGTTTTCAAAACGACAGGTTCGAGAAACACAAGTATTACGTGAAGGGTGAATGGGTTCTCATTAATCGAACGAAGGGTTGATTGAGACACCGATTCAAATTTAGTATATAAACACATTCGGGGAAAAAGATTATTTATTCAACCCCTTTCGGTAGCTCTATTCGAATACGACCAGGAAAGACGGTGAGGGTGGTAAGCACATAGCATTTTAAAAACCGACCTCATTAGGATATAAATATCCTCCTTTATCTTTCCTAGACATCGTAGTAAAATAGGTGAGCCTATTTGGAGAGGATTCATAATTTTTCCAACATAAATGTGAATATATATATCGCACATACATGTCCATCATCTCAATTCATGCATACATATAAGTGAAATAAGTTGCAAAGAGATTAATTATGAATATATATATTACACATACATGTTCATCATCCCAAGTCATACATATATATATATATATATAAGTGACATAAGTTGCAAATAGACTAATTATTATTCAACTAGTCAATTTCATATATAAAGTAAGTCATGTTTCATATAGCAAACATAGATAACAATAAACTATATCAAACTAAAAAAAATATAAGTGAATCATTATTATTGTTACATGCTATCAAACATTAGTTATTCAAAAGTTGTGATGGTGAACATTCATTATTATTTATCAACATATGTTCTACATATAAGTTAACAATTATATTAAATTTGTGAAATATAACCACAAGTATCAATACATTTATAATCACATTATATATAGTGCACCATATGTTAATATCAAATATGTGACATTTCATATTATCTTCATATAGTTCAAATAAAGCTTTGTTTTAATCAATTAATATGAGATTAAAAATCATATAACAATCAATATCAATATCAAGTGATATAATAAGCTTCTAAAATTTCTATAACTTATATATGATAATATGAAATCCAAAATCACCAACATGTAGTTAGAATATTATCATAACATTAAAAATATGATCATACAAAAAAAATCAACATATTTCATGGTGAATATTGTAGGAAAAACCATCATAATTTTTTTTATCATTTTTTACATGATCCAAAATGAAACATTTAAGTATTTTTAATCACATAAATCAATACATATCAAAAGCACATATATTAGGGAAATTCATACTTACTTGAACAAGGATTAGTGCTAGACTTGAAAGTTTTTTTATAAGACGATAGGTGACAAAGCTTCCTAGATTCTTCCTTCTTAGAGCAAAAGTGCCGATAACGTGTTGTAAGGTAAACTTGCTAACTTCAATGAATCATACCAACATTCTTATTCATCATATGTGTGTGTTATAATATGAGACATCAACCTCCTTTTATAGGAGGAGGATTGAGTCTTAGACATAATTACGAGCAAACCAAAGGTTGAAAACTTATTACACATAACTACTATTTATGCTGGTGTTTAAAGGAGGGCAACCAAACATCTTTGAGTTATAATAAGATCTAATTTTTAAATTTTAGTTTGATACTAAAAATAATTTATAGTAATAATATTTAATCCCTCACAATGTAAATTTTTGAATTCACCACTAACAAACTAGTATTTCAATTAACTGATTTTCGGTTAACGATCTTCTGTTAACATTTTATAAACACCCCTACTTGACATCCTAGTTCATGTGTCTTCGTTGAGTATATTTTTTGCAGAAGGTGTTTCCACATGAGATATAAGCTAACTTTTATGTTCAGTTGTGTTTTGTGAATTGTCACCACCGTTCTCTTCGCTACCAATTTTTATAAATTCATTAAATTGTATGTAAAACAAATGCATAATTTTAATAAAGCTCTGAAAAAAACAGTAGTTTGATATATTATTGCCCTTATCGAAATGCAACGGGGCAAGTGAAAGAACCATTCCGCAATTGTACACGTGTACGCTAGAGATGTAAAAACTACATTCATGTTTCTATTCCAATGGGTCCTTTTTGATGGACAAGATTTAGTGTCACGTGCAGGTACGTGGACGCACAAAGACGTTTCTTGACTGCGATCCTGTGTATCCACCCGACATGTGCATCAACGACCTCGCCATTATTGCACTATAATAATTAAATAATATAACTACTTTTAACTTATTTATTGAAATAGCATGTGACATAACATACATATATTCTACTCCGTATAACAAAAACAATTTATAAAAAACACGCCTAAAAATTAACGAACTACAAAAGACCCTCTGACCTAATGACATATCAGTTACCTCTGAATTTAAAATCGTAAATTTAAGCCTCACTAAAAGCAATATGTACATATACGATTCTATACTAGTAATTTACTCGCGCATACTATCATTGTCGAATATATCTACATAAAATTCAAAAGAAACTAATTATGCGATCTTGATCCAAATTTTTGTTAATAATAATGATCGAGTTTCTTTTAGGTTGATATTGGCATATTGGTGGTGAGCAAAAATGGACTCGATGGCATATTTTTGCGACATCTTTATTTTATTGAATGGTGGATGGACCCATCTCGTTAGATGGGTGGTTGATTTTTATTTGACAATGGGTTCATAGGTAATTGTAATGGTTAACCCAAATTATTTTTGCAAATTATCGTTGTACAGAAGGTTTTTTTTATTTTAATGATATGTGAGAAACCTTTTTAACTTAGTGATTATAAGTTTAAATTTTAAAAGAAATAATATATATATATATATATATGGGAGGGATCAAGAGGGAAGCAAAAAAATTAGCAAAAGAGGGAAGCAAATCTCAACCCTTGATTTTATCATAAATGAATATTGTTAACATTCATTTGTGACGAATGTTAATCAAAATTTAACATTCATCACAAATGAATGTTAAAAACGTTTTTTTATAAAAAAATCAAGGGCTAAGATTTACTTTCCTCCTTCCCCAAAATTTGAAGTTTCCCTATAGATCTTTCCCCTGTATATATATATATATATATCAAATACAGATTTTGACAATGACGAGATAATATCTAATGTTACTAAAAATAATAATTTAAAAGTATAAGTTCTATCCCTAAAAATGAATTAAATATTATTCATTTTATACTAATTGAACTGCACTAAAGTCACTAAAATTTTCAAAATTCATCTTTAACTTTTATATATGTCAAAAATCATGAATTCCAATTACAATAAAACTCACTTTATATTGAAAAAATAGAAATCAATAGATATAACACATTGTTAATTTTTATTATCTATACTAATAATATAAAGCATTTACTTCCTCTCTATTTCCTTTAATTTTTAAAATTAAGTAAAGTAAATCTTCACCATTAAATCTATACCAATTTCAATCTCATTTCATTTTAGACTACCCATATAATAACACACCTGACAAATAAATAAACACTTTTAATTAAAAATATTACACAATAGCTTTATTTATCTCCTTTATATACATATTATCTGAACATAAAAATATTTAATAAATACCAAAAAATACATACGTTATACACTAATAAATATGATGTCAAACTAAATCATTCGGTGCTATATTGTTGCGTACGTGTACATACCTATATCTTGCAATACGCTTGTGGTTGTAAAAGGTGCGGTTCCAAATGCCCAATATCTGAATAGATCTGGTATGCGGTTAAAATGGGCCTGGACACTGGCTTTCGGATTTAGCATTAAACATGATTAAGATCATGAGCCATTTTCTATTTCTTTCGTTGCTTGCGACTTTAAAATGGTGTATGCACGAACATATTCTAAAATACTTTTTTAAGAACTGAATTGATCACCAATCTTCTGTTGTTGATCCCGTTTAGACCATTTATGAGTTTCTAATTAGTCTCTGTGTTATTACATTCCGTATTAAAACTTTTATGGGCAAGGGGATATCGGTTACAAAACATATTATCAAAAACAATACTACACCTATACATTTAGCACATAACCCTTCAACTTAACACACTAATATTTGGTGTGGTTGATTCACTACTAGTACTATGCCATTTTGCTGTCACCGAAACCGGTGACGCCGTAATCGACCCTTTTAACAACCCGACACCTTCATTTTCTGGTGAAGGCGGAGGCACCTCCGCCTTTGAAGGATTCAACTCTTCAATATCATCGACATCCTCAATACTTTTTTCCACTTGAATCCCCTTTAAAACCTCCAGCACCTCAATCATTGTAGGCCTTGTCTCCGAATCAAATTGTAAACATCGGAAAGCCAATTCTGCCACTGATGTAGTCATCCTCTCGGTATCCGGGTCGGACCCTAGGTACGGGTCGATTAGCTCATCGAGAGCACATTTTTGGATCCGGTTTATAGCCATGTTAGCTAAACTAATCTCGTCCCGGGACCTACTAATGTCGATAGCCGGCATTGATGATATTAATTCAATTAAAACCACTCCAAAACTATAAACATCACTCTTATCCGTTAACTGATAACACTGATGATATTCCGGGTCCACATAACCCGGGGTACCTTGAGGTGCCGTTGAGACATGTGTCACATCATTTGGTAACAACCTCGATAGTCCGAAATCCGCAACTTTAACACAAAAATTGTTGTCTAACAAAATGTTATTAGTTTTCACATCGCGATGTATGATGTCAGATGCATGTAGGTATACCAATGCATTCGCAGTTTCTATAGCGATTTTCATTCGGTTTTTCCACGTCAGCGGGCTTGGTTGTGCTCGGTCCCCATGGAGGTGGTCCGCAACAGTGCCATTGGCAATGTATTCATAAACTAAAAGAAGTTCACGACTTTTACGAGAAGTGCAACCATATAGTGATACTAGGTTTTTATGACGCAATCGAGTTAAAATCTCAACCTCGTTCATAAACTGTTGGACTCGTTTATAATTGTGCTCGTAAAGTCGTTTCACTGCAACTTCTCGGCCATCGCGCAATTTACCTAAATAAACCAACATCAAAAATAGTTATAAAAGTAGTTGAAAGTACTGGATTTAAATATCAAAACTTTGCTAGATTTTACCATAATAAACGGTTCCAAAACCTCCGTCGCCTAATTCTTGAGAAGAGTCGAAATGATTGGTGGCATCTTGAAGTTCGACGTAGGAAAAGACCGACACACCAAAGTAGACACTAACATCTTCGAGATCTTGAGATTTATCCTTTGATGAGAAATATGCAAAAGCTTTGCGTTTGTTTGTACGACGGATAAAGAAAACAGCGGTAGCAAGTACGAAAATGAGGGCAGATCCAGCAAGAACTAGATGTATATATACACAAGCAAATATTACAAATTTGTAGCTTTAAGGTCATATACATGAAGAAAATCAATTTTAGGAGAAAATATTACCAGCAATCGTGATCAGTTTTCTTTTATTTTTTCCTAGAAAAAGAAACAACAAATAATTAGTCACAAAGAAGACAAGTTTGAACACAATATTTGTCTATGTAAAATACCTTTGGTCTTGACAGTAATACATACAAATTTTTGGTCAAAACCTTGACATCGACCATGTCCCTGTTGGCACTTATGACAATCATGATTATGAAATTTAATCAAGAACTCAGCAGATAATGAAGAATAGAGATCGGTAGAGTTATGGGCCATTTGATTATAGGGTAATTGTAAAACATCACAGTTTGATTGGGTGCCATTCATAGGGACTCTAATGCTCGTGTTAAAGTACAGAAAGTGATCGTTGCACTCTACCTTGTTGTAACAATGATCAAGAAGAGAACTTGTTTTTAAGCATTTGAACAATGTAAACATCGTTTGGTTTTTGGCGTAAGACAGTTGTTTTGGAAGAGCTAATCTATTGATAACATCACACTTTTGTGGTTTTGGAATTTCACTAAAGATTTTGTTATAAACCAAAAATTTGTTACGCAAAGACTTGTTTCTGATTTCCAAGATTTCGCCATTTCGGAGTTGTATTTCTGGGAATTCTTTACCACAATCTAACTTGAAAAAATCGCATTTGGGATCATTGTAAAACGGGAATGTAAACGAGCTAAGATTGTTGCATTGGGAAGAAGGTGTGCATTGAAGCAGTGAACTCGAGCTAAGATTGTTGCATTGGGAAGAAGGTGTACATTGAAGCAGTGAACTCGACAATTTAGAAAGATTAGAGAAAAACAGAATGAATAAAAGAAACATGTTGATGGATTATGAATATCAAAGTGAAAACAGGCTTCTTATAAACTGTTTTTCATCAGATCAAACACGGCAGTTGACTGAAAGTCTTTTTCCATATTGACTAGCATTAATTATCAAGACTTCATACGGTGATTGGTTGACTCGGTAACTAAGTGACTACATCTCAAATATAAGCCCCCTAAGATTCTAATTCTTGAACACGATTAAGCATGAAGGGATCATGATTCATATTCAAATAAAGTGTTTTTGGAGGGAAGGGGAGGAATCTTGGAAGATGCAAGAGGATCAGCAGGCCAAAAAACCAATTCCACTTGGCCCGAAGTTGAAGCTACCGGATCGCCAACCCTTATTAAAAAGTAACACGTTTTGACTCGTTATCAAACTTCCATATCTACTGCCAACTATTTCTCAATCGAGATGAAATATTACGCCTCAATTTTATGAAAGAGAAGTTTGTATAACCCCAAATTGATAAATTTTGGATTTTAATTCTTTTAATCGACAATTTAACATGGATTTTAAAAGTCAAACACACTATTTTATAACTTAATGAGCCAAATAAATTTACTCAATTACTAATTACCGGTAAAAGTTGGCTACCATATTTAATTACACAAAAGAAACTTTACAGGTAAACCAAAATAGAGTTGCAAAAAACAAAATCTTATATAGATAGATTATGAAGTCTAAATGCAACTAGCTCAAAGTCAAATTAGCACAATCCAGCCAGCAAGTCTATTACTCCAAAATGGACCCAAAAAAAGCAACACCCTATAGTATATCCACAACCTCCAATTACACTTGGGCCACTTGTTTTTTAAATGTTCACATGGTGAAGTCAAGTTGCAAATAGTGTTCATGCCAAAACATATATACTTTATAAATTATTGTAAGACAATTTTCAAACAACTATGTTGAAATTAATGAGCTGAATAACTTTTGGTTATCCTGTTGATTCAAGGAAAATAATCTGGGATTAAGTCTCATGTTCATAGTCAAACCGACCAAAGATACTAATCTTGAAACGAACCTAAACTAAATGAGAAAGTCGTTAAGCGATTTATAATATTGAAACTAGCCCTGTTGAAAAGTCCTCATTCAATCTCTACATAGACTTTCAAATATTCATAATAGAGATATTATTAAAACATGGACATGTGAATAATTGGAATAAAAGGGCCCTTTGATTTTAGCTATAGCATTAAAGCAGGGGTATTTTTTATTTAATTGAATCTGCCAACTATAAATTTATGATCTTCATGTAAAACTAATGTTTAGTAAGACATTAAATGACCTACAAAAGATGCTTGAATGCTTATTCAAAATAAGAGAAGAATATTGTACCTAATCATGGATATAAATTGTGAATTACAGTATGAATATAATATGGGTGTCTAGGATATAACTTAAAGTATTAAAATCAACTTCCTAGTATTCTAATATCATATTGTTCCTATATTACATGTCACTTATAAATAAATATAAATATAAATATTCAATATAAATGGAAGTATGGTGTCATGAAAACTAATTGACATACGACTACCCATTTCCTATCACCATCACTCATTACACACAATTACTTTTTTCTATTCCAAGTTTCATTTTTGTGTGCTTTCCAACTTTATATCAAAAATAAAGATAAGGGAATAGTATACATTTTAGACAATTAACAATGAGATAAATGTAAAAAGATTCGATCTATACCCAAGTATTATTGTCAAGTTGTCACCTACCATTTTGGACCCAGTTATATTTTACTTATTTAACTGCATTGAATAATAGTTGTAGATTCTCACCTTGATTTTAGAATATTTTCAACCCCTTAATTAATATTAATAAAAATATAATAAAACAGCGTAAAATAATATTCAGAGATAGCTAAACGACATAGAACTAATAAATTGTAGGAGTATTTACTTATTTAGCATTTTACCGTTTTGGTGTTTTACTATGTTTAGCATTTCTAGAAAGAATTATAAAAAGAAAGTACTCCGTAAGAAAAATATACAAGTATCAAAGCATAATGTACAAGTTCTTACTAGCTTTGCAGCTCACTTTGTGTGGTCTATCCGTGCAAAAACACCGAAACTGAAAAGCCGACATATTAAAGCCACACCTCCCACCACTTTTTTCACAAACACCACAGTCTGCCGCTAACCAATTCATCAGAAACCCCCGTTCAACCACCTCCATATAATTCCCACCATCAACCTCCGTCTGATCTCTATCCACCGGTGTCATAACAATCTCGCCACAATTTCTTGCCACATTCTCAAAATTCTCATCATCATTCAACATAACATACTCATCATGACATGAATTGATCTGATACTTATCGAAACCCGATGAATTAGTACTTGAACATTTCGATAGCAAAACGAGTTTTCTTTTCGGCACCTGATCATTAACGATCGAAAATCGATTAGAATCAAGTGTCACGTTTTTTATCAACGTGGACGTACATGATAGGTTAGATAAAAAGTTGGTATTCTCGACACGAAAAGTTTTATCTTCGTAATGAATATTTTTAATCGTGTAATTGTTTTCGGATATTTGAATTGTAGCCGAGCCATTAACGTTGCAAAGAAGTTCGAATCCTGGGTAGCCGCAAGAGTTATCTTGTAAACCTTTGATATAAAATGGATAGCTAATGTTTTGTCCATTACCACAATCTTTAGGGACACATAATTCATAATTAAAATCTAAAGAAAATGATTGGTTAAAAAGAATGAATAAGATGAAAGAAATAGGGTTTATGAGGATTATGGATGTGTGGGTTTTGAGTTTTTTCATAGTTTTTTGTTTCTAAGATAATTTTTTGAAGATATGTATGTAGATGGTGATGAGGTTTATTGAGGAAAGGATAGATAGAAGGTGGTGTGTTTGGATTTGACTTGGATCAATAATGGGGGTGTTGAATGTGACAAATAACTTATTTGATAGGTGTTGAATATTTTAAAGTACATGTGTGGGGTTGAAATGATAGTGGGATCATGTATAGCTATCAAAGTAAATACTCAACACTTTTTAGATATTTTGAAGATGGAAATATTTATTTATTGGACAAAAATAAGTAAAACTTAAGTTGTATTGTATTGATGCCAGTCTTAAAAGAATAAAAATCGTTTGTTTATCTCCGAAAGTTTGCAAGAGTACTAGGTATAAGTAGTGGTTCAATGTGAAATTAAATATTAAATAAAATACTGTGAAAAATAAGAGGTGTGATTTTGAAATGGGTAGTTAATGTTAAAACAATGTAAAAATATGTTTACCACTAATGATTTGGCTTAAAATTATAAGTTTGAAAACAGACTTAAAAATTTGAGTGTTAGTTTGATAAAATGATAGGTAGAAATTAAGAGAAATAAAATGTATAATTGATATGTCAAATGATTAATGGATATGTCTAGATTTAGATCTATATTTTTATACCTATTTAGCAACTAATAGAAGCGAGAGAAAAAGCAAAATCCTTCAACACATTGTAGAGAATTCAACGTTGAACTTCAACACCGGTGGAGAGTGATAAACCCGGTGTTAAAGAGTCTTTTACTTTGAGAAAAAACAACTACCACTCCGTGTGTTGTAAGTTGTAACCTAAACAAAAATGTATTTAAAATTCAAATATATGAATAAAAAGGTAATATCCATTAAGATTAAATCAATGGGCCATTGGCCTATCGAGGCGATCTTCCAACTTTAATATTGACAGTTCAAGTCTTGAAAATGGTTCAAATGTATATTTTTGTAAGTATATATATACATATATATATATATGTGTGTGTGTATTGGAGTGGTAGTTGTATTTAGGGGTGTTGTTTCCTTTGTGTAAGTATATATATACATATATATGTGTGTGTGTATTGGAGTGGTAATTGTATTTATGGGTGTTGTTTCCTTTGTGTAGATCATATCCAATTCGATATATTAATATGACTCCATTTGGATTTTGATTCTCAAAATGTGAATCTGATCTATCCAAACAAATATCGAATTCAAATTAAACTAAACCAAATTACTACTTGCATGGAACGGTACTGACCATTCCGTTTCTTCATTGACTTCATGAAGGTATCGTTTTAACTCGTGAAATAGTAAATATCATTAGCAATTTCAACGACTACGTCTTGTCATGTTACATCGAGGGTTTATAAAAATGTGAAGTTAGTTTTTAAATTAAAAAGTTAAAATTTTAAATTAGTATACAATGGTATATATTAGCACAACCTATTATATAATGATGTTTTATATATGAAAAATAATCAAATAAATATTTAACATCTTGTTTGATAAATAAACAAGATCATTACATATATTGTTATATTGTTAATAACTATCCAGTTTATTCGATTTATTTTATTTTAATTACTGTAACTAAAACCGATCCGAAAATTGACATACCAATTCAGTTTTTGTACTAACCAGTCCACAAAACCAAATTGTCTAATCGAAACAATTTTCCAAATAATTTACTAGCATAATTCAGTTATATTCGAACTAAAAAGATCCTTAGTTTTACTAGTCTACTTTCTGGTCTAAAAAAATAAAAATCATCAATAGGAAAGAAAAAGTGTTGATCATTTTATTTTTTCACTTTCTCTTCCAATTGCGTGAACATTTTTATCGATAATCGGGTCAAATACTAGCTTTTTATTGAAAAAGCGTAACGTAATTTAATCAATTTTATGAAAGAAATTAAATGTTGTCCGATTAGATACGTTAAGAATTAAAAGTTCCCATTTTCCCTTTTTGATACTATATGATGATATATTGTGCGTGTTTAAGTCTAATCTTTTTCGTTGTTATATGTTATATTCAAAATATTTATTGTTCGACACAAGATGAAGTCCAAAGCTCCCAAATATCACTTGATCTAACCTCGATGCCCTCTATATACCAAAGTCAAATATTGCTTCTTTAGGACAATACCCTATCTAACAAGTAACTACATGCATTTACTAACATATTAGTCATTGTTGTTGTTATGTTTGAACCAATCTTCGAAAACGTTTTCGTATTTCAATACAATTGATTGATAATACTAATGAAATTGATCATCGGTATGCATGATCGAAACTCAAGATATCGATATCATTGACCAGATACATGATACGTAAAAATCCGTTTAATCGGCTCCGATGCAAATTAAATCTAGTTAAAAGGGCATAACCATAATATTATTGAAAAAAAAGAAGCCATATGTATTCTGATCGTAATAAGGCCTAGTTGACTAACGATTAAGTATCGAGATCCTACATGTTGGAACTTGGTCTTGATCACCTAATTAAAAATAAGTTAATTAGTCCCCAATGACCAATGTTAATTTAATAATACATCGTATAGTTGAAATCCAAATGTTGCCACATATAATCTCTGCATATACATTATAAAAAAACGACTCGCATTGTAAAAGGAAAAACGGTAGAAATATATATTTAAACAAATTTAAATCTCGACTTTTAATACATATTAAATTCAATATATAAACTTAAGACAAAACAAAATTCAATCAATTGAAAATTTTCGCTCAATTTTAAATCTATGTGTAATTAGACATATATAGCATTACTTAATTTCATAAGTTAATAGAAAAGGGTTTGTCTTTTTAGTACTCCGTAACTTCTATGAAGTTATTAAGAATGTGTTTGATAAAATTAGCTTGAGCTAAAACTAGAGTTGGCAAGCTGAAAGTTAGGAGTTGAAGTTGGAACTTTTATTATGGATTAGAGTTGAGAATTATATTTTTTTGATAAGTATTTTATAAACTAATCAAAGTCAAAATTTATGAATAAAAATGACATAAATAGATATAATATTTTATAATTTTAAATTTTTAATAATTAGAATTTAAAAGAAGAGTAATATAGTAATTATTTTTTGGAAGAACTAGTTTTAGGGACTTCTATCTAAAGTGCTATGACCTTTGCTATCTTTTTAGGAATATAAATTTTAAACATTAAAAGCAAGAATCTAAAATCCTCATAAGGCCATAATCTTGTTGCCAAGGATAGCCTAAATAAGGATACTTTTTTAGTATCTTTATTTAAGCTTACTTTTAGTATTTTTTTTTTAGAAGCAGCAATTTTATTATTTATCAAATAAAAATACATCTCTAACAATATCATATCTAATAGGCATCTTTCTCAAAGATATACAATTACTTTTAGTATATTTAAATACTTACAATAACAAAAATCATGAGTTTTAATTTTAAAATAGTTTTAAGTATGACAATCTTATGTCTTAACTATAGTTGTAGCAAATTCACCATTTTTTTCAGTTATATTAACTAAAAAAGTTACAAATGTCGTCACAACATGAAGATAGAGATATAAGAAATAGAAAAGAAAGTAAGAGCATCGGCTATGGCATTAAGATCGCTTTTGGCACCGGTTGACGTCGCGTTGTGGTTGGCATGGAGAACAGTAGTGGCGATTTTTAGCTTCTTCTTTTATCTTTGTGTGAAGTTTTTGACGACAGGAAGGAGGAGATGTATGTTGTGTTGTTGGTATGGTTTAGAATGAGAAGAAGTATAGGGTTTTTGTTTTACGCTTAATAACATTTAAAATAAAATGTTAATTCCAATAACAATAAAATCATAGTCGTATATGTTTTCTTTTTAAGTTGTATTTTCTAATTAATGAAATGTAAAATTCGAATGTGTTTTTTTTAATAATAAAAGTATCGTTTAGTAATTTTGTTTTATTAATAAAAGAATTAACAAGTAAAAAAGGTACTCGTCATAAAAGTGACTGGTCCATTAGGTAAAAGTGATTGTGAAGTGTAAGCATTTATCAAATTCTACATCGTTTGTTTTGTTGAAAAACTTTTATATGAAGTATAGCATCTATCAAATTTCAAAGCCTTTGGGCCCGTTTAGCGTTTGAAGTGGTCACTACATGGCGGCTCGTTAATCACATGGTCCAACTCCAAGCATGACTGCAGAGCTGTCCCTCGGCTACGGGCTGCGAATTGAAATTTGGAAGTCGGTGTTAACGGTTGACCTCTCCGTTTCCACTCTGAAATTATTTCTTTTTTTAATACATTTCTTGACTTTTAATTTCTATTTTTATAATTATTTGTATTTTTATTACAACATTTCTAAATGTTTTCATTACCAATAATAATATTAATTATGAATAACATGACTGTACTTTCATATTTTTTAATTAAATAAATGTAAATGTTTTACTATTAAGAGATCTTGAAAACACAGGTTTTACAATTCGTAATACTATAGTAACTTTTAACACGTATACACAAACTAGAACTCTCTAATGATTTCCATTTTACAACACTTTCTAGAATCATTTCAATTTTTTATAATAATAATAATAATAATATTTATGTTACCGGGGAACATGACACGTTTAAGACTAGCCTTATTCATGATCTAAAATAAGATTATAGGGAAAAGATAAAATTGATAGTAATAAATATTGTTAAAGGTTGGATGGTTCAAACAAATGCAATCGCGAATACAGATTGCAAAGTTTGGATGGTTTGCTAAAATACATTTTTTAATAAAAATTGGATAAGATAGTTGAGTGAAAACAATTTTATTTAATTTTTTAACAAAGTAAATAATTAATCTCTCTTTTGAATTATCGATATTGTAAGGTTATCTTATTTTATTACTAAAAATGGTACCTGGTCCAACACGTTAATGGGTGATCAACAACATAATTACATTACACACCTCGAATTCCACCTCATTAAGAACTATTGATTTAGGCGATATCACCTACTAGTTGCAATAACTATTTACTCAATGTAACAATTTAATTAATTAATAACATTTAACTAAGGTACAATAACAACTCAACAACTCATTTTTGAGTATTGGAAGACTCAAAAGTCAACATAAGTCAACAGTTAGAATTAAGCACAACCTAGGGGTGAGACTATATTAAGGCACTTGTTCTATGTGCTAAGGAACGACTTTGAAACCGAAATCGACACAAAATAAAATGAACCCGAATTCGGTCAAAACTGATTATTGATCAAAATCGGTTTCGATTTTAGAAAAACCGCCGGTTACAAACCGGTTGGGGGTGTTACCGTTGAAACCGGTTTTGGTTTCGGCTATTCGCAAACCGGTTTCGGTTTCGGCTATTCGCAAACCGGTTATTATAACCAGTTATTAACCGGTTTTTCAACATATCCGTTAACTAGCCGTTTGCATGTGTTTGTGACCGTTTTTTGATGTTTTTTTTACCATTTTGTCATTCTAAATTCATTATAAATAGATAGGTTGAGTTTGGTTTAGTCACAACAATCAAACACTCTCAAAACGCATACAAAATAGTCAAAACGCATACAAAATTCTTGTTTCTCAAATGACAACTCAATGTTCTTCAACTTCCGCCGGTGTTGGTTCTTCAAATGTGACTACAATTGTTGAAATTTTAGAAACAAAACGAGACCAAGAGGTGTGGTGTAATTTCGACAAAGTGTTGTTGTCCAATGGGTCGATTAAGGCTCATTGTAAACGTTGTGGAAAGTTTTTGAAACCTGAATCCAACTCAACTTTGAAGCAACATAAAGAAAAGTTTTGCGGTGCACTCAAATCTAATCCGGAAGTGGGTCAATCATCTATCTCACGAGATGGGAGTATATTTACAAATGAGGTGGAGCGGTGTCGAGAAAAATTTGCAAACTATGTGATTCAAAAAGGTTTTTCGTTCAACCACTTCGACAACCCTCAGTTTACTAAGATGATTCAAAATACTCTTCAACCACGATATAATCAAGTAAGTCGTGCTACTCTTAGACGTGATTGTATTAAACTATGGAAAAAAGCTAAAATACAACTAATAAATGGTTTTGAAAACTTAACTACAAGTGTAAACTTAACAACCGATGTTTGGTCGGCTCCTCATGGTTTGCCCGGTTCGTACCTTTATGTTACCGCACATTGGCTTGATCCTGAAACGTGGCAAATGATGAAGCGTACGATTGCTTTTGAAAACTTTGAGTATCCTCACATCGGTCAAAATTTATTTTATATGTTACGAGATGTATTAAAATAGTTTAAATTAGAAAATAAGGTTTTTTCAATCTCATTTGATAACGCTAGTAATAATACAAACGCCGTAGGAAGACTAATCCTAAAATATCAACCACCTTTGAATGACTTTTTTTTTTATCATAGTCGATGTATTGCACACATAATAAACTTGGTTGTGCAAGATGGACTTGCGGTGCCACAAATAAGTTACATAAAATACGCTTTTAAAAATATGTTGGGAGATATATTTTGTAAGGGTAAAGCTAGATATAAACATTATATGAAATTGTGTAAGGATACGAATTCCATTTTTTAACCCCTAATTGGGACATGCCTACAAGATGAAATTCGACTTATAAAATGTTGTTATGTGATTTACACCAACGCCAAACTTTACAATTTTTTGATGATGAACTTGTACGAAAGGGTAAAGCTACACCATTTTCGGTGGAATATTGGGATGTTATTTTAAAACTAACCGAATTTCTCAAAGTTTTTAAAAGCGCAACAACTTAATTATCGAGTGTTTATTATCCCACGATTCATTTGGTACTTGATCAAATTTATTTAATGTGTGAAAAATTAAGCGAATGCGAATTTTATGGTGATTTATATGCAACCATGGTTTCGCCCATGAAAAAAAAACTAAGAAAATATTATCAAGAATTGCCACCGGTAATTACTTGTGCCGCCGCATTGAACCCATCTTTGAACACTTGTGGGGTGGAACTACTTATCGATTCCATTAGTAATAATTTGGAGTTGAATGTCGCGGACCCATGATTTGCAACAAATGCAAAAAAAGACTTTAAGAAAAGTTTTATCAATTTATTTAATGTTTATTTTCAAAAATATGGTTCAACAAACGTTTATTCAACTTCGGCTAGCGAATCGTTTAGTACATCTAGTTCAAGGGATCCGATGATTAACTTATATAATAGTTTAAGACAAGAAAACACTAAACGGGCTAGGGGTGATGGTGGCCAACCATCGACTACCGAATTTGGAGATATACGGGAACCGATTTGTTAGCCACTATGGGACTCAATGAATTCACAAACTTTGATATTTTGGCTTGGTGGAAAGGAAGGGGATCTCAATTTCCGAAGAAGATGTCAATCTCGACGAATTAACGAATTATACGAATTAAGTTCTATGTTCGTATATTAATAAAAGTTGAAGTATGATGAGTTTATTAAGTTTATGTTTCCATTCCTAGTGTTTTCGAACAACGTATGACAAATTTTTTTAATAAAAGTTGAAGTTTACGTGTTCATAAGTTATAACACTCAAAAACCAAAAATGTGAATTATATAGAAAAAATATGAATTAAGTTTTATGTTCGTATATTAATAAAAGTTGAAGTATGATGAGTTTATTAAGTTTATATTTTCATTCCTAGTGTTTTTGAACAATGTATGATGAGTTTATTTAATAAAAGTTGAAGTTTACATTTTCTGAAGTTATAACGCTCAAGTTCTTGAATTATATAGAAAAAACTGGTTTTTTGTAACCAGTTCTTACCAGTTTCGGTTTTCCAAACCCGTACTGGGTTCGGTTCCTAACCGGTTTTAGCGAAAACTGATTTTAGACCATTGACCAATAACCGGTTCGATTATTGAACCCGAACCAATTTTCGAAAAAAACCGAAGATATACATGACTACTAGTAAGGAGTAAGGACACCCTCATTTCATTGGACCAGACCATTGTTCTACCAAAACAGCCCATACGCCCTATATTGGTTTTGGATCACAATTTAATTTTACCAAACAGCGTATTGGCCCAAATTTGATTTTGAGCTTTGTTTAACATGACTTAATTGCTTAAATATTATATAGGGGATGAAATATGACGGTGCAGCTATAAAGAATACAATAAGTACGTACGTCAATCAATTTAAAGATTAAAATGTAGCTATTTGTTCTATAAAGTACGTGTTAGCAACACTTAAGTTCGATGGTGCTATCTATATATCACTAAAAATGATAAATGCGGCCAAAACACGTGTCTAGCTACCAAAATAATTGGTACACATCGAAATGTGTCCCGTATCATAAGTTTCTACCATTTGCATTTCAGATAACCATATGGTCAAGAGATTGTCACATCATTTGCAAACATTATTTGATCTTTTTACAAACTATAATGTCGATACTATGACATAACAACAGAAACAATATTTTCAGAACAAAAAAACATGTCAAATTAGCTTCTACAGCATGATATAATGTTTGTATAACATTCTTTGTCAGCCATTTCTCCGAAAATAAGTCCTAACCTGAACTAAACTCTAGACAATTACGCTATGTCCTAGATCACCCCATAAAAACCAACCACCAAGAAATGTCAAAAGATCGCTTTTATTTAAAAATAAAATAAAAATAAAAAATAACTGAAAAGTAAATGGTGTCGCCTACAATTATTCGTCATCATCATCAATTTGCTTCCACTGAAAATTCACTCCGTAAGAACATGACTTGAATCATTGACCATTTCTCAAAAAGTTCTTGTACTATGATTAGATGTCATTTTAGACGTCCGTAAATCATTATTTTTAACATCATTTGATGTCATTTCTTGAGTCGGTTTCATCAGACCGTCATCAGGTTTAGAAGGGTGAGGAGGTAAAATATGCTGCAAGAATCTATTAATCATCTCATAACTAGTAAATGTAATAACCGCTGATGGAGTTGTTCTCAAAAGATTAGTCCCACACCCTCGGTAGAAACCAGCCAAACCTTCTTTTCGGAAAACTTTCTTTACACAATCAACGACCCCATCATAATGTGTTTCAGGGTTTCTATTGTGTCCTTGTTCTTGAAGTCTTGAGCGAATCACCTACCAGACAGAGAAATGGCAAACATTAATCTCAAGCCAATTTTACTAGTATTCGGATGTGCATTTTGAACAATCAGAATAATATAAAACAAGCCATAAGATATTGTGTTTGGATGTACTTTTTTCCTTTTAAACTTTGAGGTTGTAATTATTAGACAATCAACTGTTCCGGTGGTTGACAAATTCTATTTACCATAAAATAATGCAATTTACCATCATTTTTTTGGGCAAATCACATTAGAATCTATAAAATTTCACCATGTTTGCAACTGTATGTATTGAAAATTAAAAGAAGTTTGTATTAAATTTACCAAAGTTTGCTATTTGTATGTACCCAGTGACATCTTAATTGGGCTACCGAATTTTTGAACGACTTGACAACCTTATACAATGCCTTGTCATCCGTGTACATAAATATGAGGTAAGACGCATACAATAGCAATTTTTGGTAAGTTTAATACATTACAGTAGAGCTTTTTTTTAGTTCCATATATACAATAAGATAAAAAGGTAATGTAGGATACATTCTGGTGTAATATGCCCCTCATTTTTAACCAGATGTACATGCAGAATCTGTTATTCTAAACCTTAAAAACTGAACAGTTTAGGTTAATCAAATTAGTGAAGTCACCTCGTGTGGATAAGTCGATAACGAAGCAAGTACTTTAGACATCGAAGAGGCGATTGCAAGTTTCCCGGGGCTTAGATCTTTAGTAGTTGTATGATCTGACCACTTGAAATAGACATGATCAGCATTACTTAAAAAACTCAAGATAACCAGATACAACAGATACATATTTCGATGCATGATGTACAGAAAGTGTTACCCCTTTCAGCCAAGTAATATTTGATCTTCTCGTAGGCTGGAAACTGTATAGCAACATGACTGATTCCAGCAAGAGAAGGTAGGAGTCCACTGTAACAGAGAAACAAAAGTTGGTCAAAATAGCTGAAAGAAGATTTTTGAAGAGTACAACTTAAAAAGCATACCTGTACAACCCTTTAAAGCCTTCCTCGTGAACGATGCGCCTCAAAGCCGAAGATATGCTTGTATAAGGTACCACACCCTCTCTCATCCCTTGTGTCTAAAAGAAAGGATTATAACTAACAACTTTAAGTTTCATTAATTTAAACAGATTATTTATAATTTTTTCTTTTTTTCTTGAATTGTTTTGGGATGGGATATTTTTTTTCTTGTGAGTCTTACTCAAAAGTAGATTTTCTAATGCTTATGGACCAACATTTATTAACACTAGGTTCGTCAGTGACTTCGTATACAGGACACTTACAAAATCATTTTCGTTTCTATCACATCACATAGATGGAAATTAGCCAAAAATGATACAGATCAAAAGAGCCAAATGGGCCAAGAGTCATCAAAGTGTTCAATTGCGTACAATGTCCTCGATCTTTTTTATATTGTTATATATTTAAATAATAAAAAAAAAAAAACCCCAATATTACAACAATGTAAAGTTCTAGTGAAGAAGTATGCTAAAACCACTAACTCAAAGATAGAGTCCGGATCATGGTATGATTTATAAGCGAACCAGTTCAATACTGGTACCGTACTAATACCGAACCAGTTCACACTTCCAAATTTTCGGAACTGGTACTGTCTGGAAACGTACTATTGCACACCCCTAAATTATTTTAAATTCATTAATAATTTACAGAGTACAAAAATGGACAAAGAGAAAATTACTTGAAGCCTTGTCTTGACAACCCATAATGGATTTGTGGTGATCGCAGTGGCGACTCCAGCACCGGAAGCGGCTACCATGTTTGCACCAAACGTAAGATGCCCACTGCTATCTACTGCAGATGTTAAAAACGTAACCATTATACGAGTTACTTTCAACGTCATATTACCGACAAGTAAACAAATATACGAGTACCAACTAACTAACCATGTGAATCAAGAAGCTCTTTGAGTTGCCCATAAACGGCAAAATAGACCTATGTAACAGCATTTGTTTATATAAAGATATAATGGGAAGAAACAAATTAATTGCACCAACAAAGAACAGGAAAACAGAATACGTAATACTCACAGCCCAGTTTGGAAGTAGTGCAGCCACTGTTGGTGAAAGGCCCCGATATAATCCCCTTGGTCCTTCCTTCCTTAATATGGTTTTTAGGCTTGTGACAATGACACTACCTGATCAATGTGAACACGAATAAAGAATATAAAGATAGGCACTGAGTCAAAAAAAAAAAAAGAAAAGGGCACCAGATTTCTATCCAAGAACATTAGAAAAGAGAGAAGAACAAAATAAAATTCTCAAGAGATTCCTATCTATTAAAGGTGGTAAAATGGGTGCGCGGATGGGATGGGTATGGATCAAAATGGATTTGGGTCAAAACAGTCTGGTTCAGGTAGTCTAAGCCAGACAGCACGCATTATCCATTTCGTTGACAAAATGATTTAGGGAGTTTCTAAGCATTTGATTACACTTCATATTACTTTCAACCTATTTGACTCAATTGCTTAGCTAGTTTTTTATTCATTTGATCCATATGACCCACTATCAATAACTTAAAACCCAGATTGACCCATTTTCTATACTTAACGGTAAGTAGGGTGCCAAATCTTGTGGTTCAAGTTTCATGGTTTGTGTATTTTCTATGAATTAATTCTCTCCCAAAAAATTTAGAAATAGCAATGTAAACTTTTATTTATTTCCCACAAGACAGTTCTTCACTTACTGCACCCTCATTGTCACTTTGCAACCCAAAATCACATTTTTATTCCTTCATAGACCATATAAATGGGGGCCAAAGACAACTAATGATCGTCTAACAAAGTTTCTTATCATTCTAATCTTAAAAGACAAGTTTGGATACTTATTCACCTCAACACATTCAGAGTGTTTGACAACTGGTTATATTTCCAATCACCCCTCAAACTACAACATAATGTTAACTTCTGATGTTGTTACAAATATTTATTCGAAATGAATATTTAAGGGCATAGAAGAAAATATTTGAAAATTCAACAGTACAATGAACAGACTAATGCTAAACCATTTTACCAGAAAAGTAAACGGCATATATTTAAGAGGTAGCCTAACTCCAACAGAAAATGATTAGTTTGGCAAAGTTTGATATCTAGCATCTATGTGGGACAGCTCTAGAAAAAATATAGAACTTTGGGACGGTGGGAGTATCACTTATCTCACTTCAAAAAAAAAAAAAAAAAAAAAGGGTAATTTGGAGGGTACCCCTGACCCCCGTACCATATTTCAATGGTACGTGTCCGCTCCACCAGTAAGGAGCATCAACGCCGGGTAAATCACCTGTCCACAAATCATCCACATGTGCTGGGGAACAGATTCGAACCCCTGACCTGTCGTCACACATGTGGGGCCTGGGTGTTTGCGGTGGCAGTACCACTTGAGCTAGGCCCAATTGATACTTATCTCACTTCAAAAGATATCATTTGATCAAACACTTACCGTCAAGCCTAAATATATTCATACAAATACACGATAAATTATTACACAAAACTACCTTGATATGGTCAGCAATCAGCATTCATCTAAATCCTAGATATACACCCTTGAGTAAAAAGATTGATGTGAAAGCTTTGAGAAACAAAACTTCAATTTTTTAAACGCTTTATTGTAATTCCAACCAATAAAACGTTATGCATGAGAATAAGAGTCAGAATAGTCAACATAACCAAGTCAATAATCTACACCAACGAACAATATGTTAATAAAGACATTAAAGGGATAGAAGAATACCTTTATTCTTAGGCACCTCAGGCAGTCCATAAACTTGCAATCTCGTCTTGATCACATCTAACGGGCTCATAATAGTGGCAGCAATAGCACCTATACAAAAAAGCGTTAACCTTTGTAGTTTATACCTAGCAATCACAACATTCAAAACAAAAAAGTGAAAAACAGTTTATTTCCCCATTGAATTTTATTCCAAATTAGAGATAAACCAACCCCATTTTCATAATTTGACAATACAATTACATGGTCAACTAAATTCGCATTAGACTAACCACTAGTTCCATAACCAATATTTAGGTGTATAGTTGAAAATCTGAAATTGCTCATATATTCTTCACAGAATCCTCGTGCATTTGCACAGACTGCTACATTAGAAATGCTGTATATAATAATCATCATACACAATACATATATATAGCTCCCCTAATAATATAATTCCACCAATGCTGAAATTCAAGTTCTAAAGTTTCTTACTACCCCTAATTACATAAACCCTAGTTTTATTCTTCAAACATATATACATGTACATAAAATTCAAAACTAAACAATAAATCCCAGATTGAAAATATATATATATATACAAAAATACCTGCAGAAGCACCAGAAACGGCATCATATGCGATATCCTTACCGTTCCGTGGCTCCCCAACCGTCATACTCCAACGAAAAATAAAATCAAAATAGAAGTTTTATCTAAAACCTACAAAAAAAGGGACTTTATTTCAATTGGGTTTTTCAAATTAACAAACACCCAGATGATATTAAACCCTAATTTTGAAAAAAGTTCAATCTTATTTAAAGTTTGTCCGTGTGGAAAATGAAAATAAGCATACTAATGGGGAACGTATTTGACACTCTAAATTGAACAAAGAAAATTGAAACTTTCAGAATCTTGCAGGGCGTGTTTTGGGGTTTGTGGTTTATTGCTTTCACTTTCGATTTTGATCTGAAATTGGAATGTTGTGAACTTTCATTTTGTCCAAATACATCAAATTGTGAGTTTTTGAAGAACACCCTGAAATAAGATGACCTACAATTATATAACCTTTTTCGATTATTTAATTGTTATTCCAACCCCAGATCCAAATTGTGTGGTCGAGTTTGAAGAATAAAAAATTCATATTTATGGAAAAAACTGAAAAAAATAAATAAGTGTAAGTAACATAACAGCAGGCTTGCACGAATGTAGCCTTCAAAAAGCAAAAATATCACTATTTTTTTACATTAAATTGAAATTTCTATTTCTATTAAAATTTATCGTAAGTTTTACGAATTTGCTTAGTATAAGACTTTTTGGATCTGCTTTTTTTTTTTTGTTTGGAGAGTTTTATGAGTTAGTTACCATTTTGAATGGTAAAATTATCATAGTAGTGTGTTGTGTTTGATTTTTGAAATCGTGTTATGAGAAAATTCCTCTTTAACAGGTCACAAAATTCCTCTTTAACAGGTCTACCATTATAGTAATAAAGATAGCAAAAAAAAAAAATTGCTCGAATTTTTGATTGGTCGTAAAACTATTCCCACATAATTCAAAGAAATAGATATATGATTATATACTCACCAATCGAGTAGTTATTCAACCGAGCTTATATGATAAGGGGGAGATAACCAAACATTTGGTGTCATATTTGGTTCAATTGAAAGGTAGAAATCGGGTCAAGAATAAAGTCATTAATCATGAGTCGAATGTCAAACCCAGGAGCACAACAACTACTAATGAGAAGTTGGGATCGAGTTCTTTTCGAGTGAGAGAAAATGATAGTGACGAATTCTTAAAACGACGGACCCGTATTTGGAAGTTTGGGAGTATGGAAAACGTGTCAAATTTAAATTAGAAAAGTTTATTTTCTTGATTATGCCGATTATGTGTGTACTTATTATTGGTGTTGGATCGGAAAGAAAATCGTATGGTCTATGAACAATGGGCTAATAAACAAAAGTCATAGGTATGTTATGAGTTTGACATTTTCATACCAATTTGGACGTTTTAGAGTGTTTTTAGTAGTTATCTTTGATTAGGATTAGACTTAAGAGTTATAAAGAATCTAGATAACTTGATTTACAAGTATTATCTATTTTAATTCCCTATAAATATAGGGTTTATTTTCAATGTAATTCAAGTAATTGAATACTAATAATAAAAAAAGTGCTAGAGTTTTTCTTTTATTAGGGTTTTATTTCCCTTGAGATGGATCTCGTTTATCAACTATTGGATTAGGGTTATCAAAATTCACTTTCGCGTCCTGCGTCAATTGGTATCGAAGCCTTGTTCAAGAAAAAGGGTTCAAACAACTCGGAGGGAGTCAATACAAATGAAATGAAACAACAGTTTTACGTTCGTCAGTTTCTACATAGTCGTCGAAGAATTGACGGTGAGGATTCGCAAGCATTTGGATGGTCATGAAATTAAAACTATACGTTCATGACACTTAGATCTAAATTGTTATGTTTGAACAAAACATATTGTAGACTGAGGATGTTGGTGAACGAGTTGAGATTGAAATCCAAGAGCCTCAAGTTTGTGAACAACATGATTTTGATGTTAATGTAATTGGTAAGGATAAGTTAACAATGATATCGGAGGAGAGGAAGATGTTGAAGGTATGAAGATTTAGGATCGTGATCTAAGCATGGTTACTGAAGTCAAAAATATAATTCTTTTAGGAGGTAATGAGATGAAAAGGTTTCAAGAGTTGTTGATTTCAAAAGTTCCCGAAAACTAATCAATGCACGTTATCAACCACGAGAACTCGGGGGGCGAGTTCTTATCAAGAGAGGGAGGATGATAAAGGAGAGTTAACCCGAAATTTGGTGTCATATTTGGATCGATGGGAATGTGGACATTGGGTCAAGATTAAAGTCATTAATTATAAGTCGAAGGTCGATCTCATGGGGACAACTACTACTGATGAGAACTCGGGGTCGAGTTCTTTTCTAGTGAGAGTAAATGATACGGGACGAGTTCTTAAAATGACATACCCGTATATGGATGTTTGAGAGTGTGGAAAACGTGTCAAATTTAATCCAAAAAGTTCATTTTCCTGATTCTGCCGATTATGTATATACTTATTTTTGGTGTCGGAAGTTTGAGAAAAAATTGCGTATTTGATAGAAAACGGGTCAATAAACAAAAGTCATAGCTACGTAATGTAGTTTGACGTTTTTAGACCAATCTGGACGTTCCAGAGAGTTTTTAGTAGTTATTTTTGATTGGGATTAGAATTAAGAGTTATAAGGAAACTAGATAACTTAAGAGTTATAGGGTTTATTTTCATTGTAATTCACATTTTTGATTAGTAATAAAAAAGTGTTGAAGGTTTACTCTTGTTAAGGCTTTATTCCCTTTGAGGTGTGCCTCGTTTATCAACCCTTGGATTAGGGTTGTCAAAATTCACTTACGTATCCTTCGTCATTATATGTTGCGTTGTTAGCTAACTTTCGGTCTTAACAAGTGTTATCAGAGTTACTGTTGTAGCCTGAATATGGATGACGCAACGAGACGACGCGATGGTGCAAATTCCATTTGTTTGACCTTAACGAACGATGACTCGATTCTTAATCCTTATGTTGAAAGTCTCCTTAATGTGAGTCCAATCAGATTGAATGTTGAGATTACAATATAAGTGCATGAGTACAATATAAGTGCATGAGCTGCTTCCTCAATCATCAAATTTTAGAGTGGAATCTATACTAATTTTAATGCTAAAATTTTGTTTATATTGATTTTTATAATACCATGTGCCTAAGATCAAAATCAAGACTCTAGTTTATTTATAATTTGTTTTCTTAATCTTATTATCGATTTTCTTAAGACATTCTCAATCTCTTCAACATTCTTGATTTGATCCCCTTTCATAAACAATTATCAATGTCTTAAAGAACTTGAGTTTACCTAAAGCATTAAATTCATGGTATTAAAACAACAAGTGTGGTATCGAGAGAATGAGCATCATAGAAATACTTATATTATGTATTCTTGATTTGTTTATTTAACTTTGATGCAATAGTTTTTTTTTAAAAAAAACTGACACCTCTATTCTTCTCGTACATCAAAGTTCTAAATTTGATGCATTATAACATATTAATATGAGTCAATATTATATTGTATCTCAACCTCATTTAATGAGAGCTTCTCATGAATGTTCCCGTTAAAACTAGATATTATACTATATTTCTTGATATAAGAAAACCACATATATTTTGTTGCATACTTAGTCATCTCCAACCTTATACTTCAAAAATACTTTTTTCTTCAAATTTAGAGTTTAAAAGAAAAAGCCTTATCTAACCATGTTTCATATTGTAAAGATTTCTTTAAATATGGAGTATCACTATTTATCTTTCAATTGTCAAATCATATGTTTTATTGGTTATCATGCATAAATGAATTAATTAAATTAGCATAGAAGTATTTGGAGGATGTTTTTCAAAATATATAGTTTGAGACGAATTTGTTGTGGAAATGAAATATACTTCAAATATACTCTTTTTTCTTAATGTTTAGAGTTGAAAATTTAGAGAACGTTGTAGATGTTTTAAATAAAATCAACAAGTTTGGCTTGGGTTCAAATAAGAATGGTAAAAAATTAAATAAGAGAACCAATATAATCGCTCTATTTCATTACAAAGCTCACTTTCACTTCAACTTTTAAAATTAAATATCTCACAAACTGTATGTCAATAAATTATAAAAATTACATATTCGGAATCAACGTTTTTGTATATTTCATTAGAGATCCTACAAGCTATATTTCCAACGATTTTTTTTTGTCGGGTTTCGAAAATATAATCACATGTGATTTGTGCTAAAAATTTAAAAATGGTACACAATAAATTATAAATAAAAATTTTAAAAATTGCGTTTGTTTTCAGCAAACATCACATGTGAATGCTAGTTTGATATTTAATAATATACGATTTGACATATAATCATATATGATTTGGTATATAACCACATGTGATTTTCAATTAAAAATTGATTATTCATGATTAATTTACCGATATATGATAATTTATATATGATTATTATTTAAAAATAAATAATCACATGTGAGTGAAGAAGTAATCGCTTATGATTATTATTTAGTGTCTAAATTACATGTGATTTAACATTACGAATTTTTAAAATCCATTAGAAAATAGGGAAAAAAAATTCGTCGAAAGTATATCATGTGAGATCTCCAATTAAAAATAAAATGACGTTAATTCTAATGGTGTAATTTTTATAATTTATTAATATAGAATTTATAGAATTTTTAATTTTAAAAATAATAAAAATAAAATAATTATATTAATTATTTCATTCTTTAAACTTTAAACATCTTAATATTCTAATATCAAATTTAGTTTTTTACCTTTTTACAAGAATATATGTAATGCAAGGTGTGACGAGAAAAAAGAAGCCGATCACGACATTTAATGGATATCACTCTCCCATTACAAGCTCGTTAGAGCACACAAATGGACTATGTGGTCACACCATTCCTTATCTCCCTTTATACAAATATAATTCATATTATATAATTCATCATTATTTTACAAATCATTTAATTTTAATTTACAAGTCATGACACATAAAATGTCTCAACCTAATGCGCGATTTCTTCAACCATTGGCTACAATACTCCCCTGGTTCTTCTACTTGGCCTACGGTGTTTTTTATTTAATATCATTTTTATTTTAACTAATATATTATGTTTGTTTGTTAAAGCTGAAAATTAAATGAGAGGAGAGTCCTATGTTTCAATGAAGAGGTCTGTGTTAAGGGTATTGGAATGGGGTTAGAGAATAATAACTTAAATTGTTATTTGTTGGTTTTATAAATTGAACTTGAAAGCAACAAATTTTGAACACTTAAAACTCTGCTATAATGGTACCCTTTTTAGTTTTTCAAACATTAAAAGCTGACATCTCCGCTCTCTCGCTCTCTACCATTCTATCTCTTCTCAATTTTAAAATTTAAATTTAAATCTTTCACTCTTTATTTCTAATAATATATTAAAGTAAGAATTGAAAATTTATACCAATTATCAATCCTATTTACAAAACAAACAAATTTTTAAACAATCATTCCTATTTATTTATTTTCTTTTTTCTCAAACCTATACACATTACCAATCCCATTTTAAAAAAACGTCCCTTTAAATTGTTTTAAAAATATAAGCAGACCTGCTTCAGTTGTTAAAATTGCACGAATTACGTAGATTAAAAGACAAAGTTTGTACAAAGTATATGAAAAAAGTATTAGGAGTAAGCATAGGTCGGTTATCGGTCGATTAAGCGAAAAAATTAACCATAACAGACGTGTTGGTTAATGTTAAATTTTATCTATCGGTTATAGCATCAATTATGGGTTGGTTAACAATTAAACATCGATTTTATTGAAATAATAAAAAGACAAAATGCAACACTATGGTGAAAGGAGAAAAACTTATAATGTAAATAAAATACTTCACTTTTACTTGTAAAGCATCGACTGTCATCTATTATTAACATTGACGTTTAAGAAAGTTGTTAAACGACACTTTATGTGTATGTGTGGACCACACCCGGGGATGGAGCGGAGGGAACCGCATCATGGGGATGTTCGCGTCTCATCGCAAGGTTCATTTTGAAACGTTAAAACAAAAGTTGAAGGATTAGGCCACTAACATTTGAGAGAAACAGTGACACATTTTGATTTTGTTATAAATGATATCTCGTGCCTTCGTATATATGTATTTCATTTATAAACTTATATGTGTTTAAGTGTATATAATTATAGTAATATATCAATAAAAAAAACTATAAGAATACATAAAATTAGACGGTTTGGTTAATTTCGGTTAGTTTGGGTTGATTATGGTTGGTTAATTGTAACTGACCCAAATTAGTTGATTAATTGAAACTTCAAATTTGAGCCGTCGATTATTAATTAGGGTCGGTTAAATTAGTTTGGTTAATTCGGTTAATCGGTTATAGATCGTATTTTTTTAGAACGACTTGTTAGATGTTAATGGTTTAGGTCTAGCAGTGACATCCAATTAGGCAGTATGCTAACCCTAAGACCCTCATATTCCTCATTTTTTTATTGCCTGAAGGGGTAAAAGTCCCGAGTGAGACTTGAACTTGAGACCTCCCCTAGCCAAACATCCCCTCCCCAAGGCCCTATAAAGAAACCTTGCTGGCCAACTGAGCTAACCTAGTTGATTTATAAATCAGTTAACGGTTAAGTTTACTCGTCCCTAAATAAAATATGATTATTTTGCGAGTCCAATAAACTCTAAATAAACTATAAATGTTTCAAGTTCTAACATAGTCACAAAAGTGAAATAATAAATGAATGAAAAACATGCTATCCTTAACATATTTTTTGTATATAATCAACCAAGTTAAGCATAGTAGTGATCACTTTTACGCATAATTAGCTTTTATCTCTTTTATCACTGACGCATTTCTTATGTTGTTAAAGATAATGAATTTGTTTTGAGTGCATACAAACTTTTTTTGTTTTGATCAATCGACAAGTAACAATGAATTATTATTATATGCATATAGATAATATATAGACTTGTGATATGATTATGTATATAAAAATTTCTTTTAGATGGTCAATTAATTAAATGTTCTTACAACCTTTAATATTAAATTTAAGGAAACCCATGGTGAGCCCATGGGCCATAAACAAACACTCAGGAAATGTTATTTTATTTCTCAAACTGTACAGTTTAAAGATGAAAATGAATCCAAGTATATATATGAACTAATCTTTTTCTCCTAAAAATATTCTATACTTGTAAGTTATATCATATACACAACCCTAGCTATTTGTCCGAAAGCCAAGACTTTTAAAGTATAATCAATTAAAAAAAAATGCAAAAATGATTTACAATTTTTTATTTAAACCTATGGTGTGAAAATTTATGAGTGAATTTCCTTGCAAACAAGTAACATGTTAGATTTTGTCTTCCATTACACTCGCAATGGTTTGCACTTCTTAGCTTCTCTAAAAAAGTTTTTCTCAAGTTGTCTCTCATATACTTTGCCGGGTGGGGTCCACCCTTTGAACAATCAACGGAAGTCGACGTTCATTTTGAGTTCCTCACTCCAACTTTCTTGGTAACGAATATTGGCAAGTAATGCTCGTCAGCATAACAAGAGTAGTTACAAAAAGTTGGAAAAATTGAGAAATATGTCAATCGGAGATAACCTGTAAGGCTAAATGCTGATCCATTAAAACTATTGTGACCCTTTTCTCCATTACTGGAGTTTAATGGTAGGATACATTTTTCTATTGTAGCGCCCTCTCCAACGGGGGCATTAGATCATATGACTTTACGAAGTTTTGGGTGGAGTTCATTTGGTAAGTGTAAATTGTCGAGAAATTGAACAATGGAATTCAAGACTCTGAAAGGAGGACAAATTGTTGGTTGGAGAAATCAAGAAGGGCATTGGCTAGCAATCGTCGTTCGACTTCAATCATATTAACTTTTCCCCATTCAACTTCCTATAAGTTCACAATAACAAACTATCAGTAAACATTTTTCCCAGGAATAACCTGATCATTTATGTCCTTTTTAAATTTCAAAATATCAGTCAAATTTTTATGAATAAATTTATTTGTGAATATATAAAGATTCTAGCTCACTACCATACTTCACATTAATTAAATATCACATCATATTTACTTGTGGATTGGGAAAGGGATGAAGTGCAAGCCCACATATACACATTTCTTTTGTTATATTTCTTAAGAAAATGTAAGTGATAATTATGTTTCCTATGCAATATAATATATATATATACATATAGGAGTTGGTTCAAGGGAAAATGAAAAATTAGTGGAGAAGAGGGATAAAAGTTTTTTAACACTTTGATTCAGCAAATTAAGCATTTGATTCAGTTTGAAATCATATTTGTTTTTTATTGAATTATACTTGTTTTTCACTGAATCATAGTTTAAAATATATATTTCTTCACCTTTTCTTTCAAAATTTCCTTCCTTTAAATCCCGATACTATATATATATATTATCACATTGGATTTGGTTGTTCATAAATTGAGAAAATGAAATGGCCATGAAATGGCTCTATCTCAACTAACTCTTTAAACAATCTTAATGACACATGAACTTTAATTTACCCTCCTCGATTAGTTTCAAAGTTATAGCCTCTACCTTTGCAATTTTTAGTTTTTTAGTGGAAAGGAAAAGTAATAACAAAAAAATAATAACAAAAAGTTATTCTCGAATATTTTTATAGAAAGAAAAGAAAATGAGAGAAATTGATTTGAATGAGTTTTTTATTATAATATTTTCCTTCCAATTTTGAGATGATTGTGAAAGAAAACAATCCATATAACTATTTTCCTTTCATTTATTTTACTTTCCTTCTGACTCGATAATATATGTGAACTATCTTATATTACATTTCTTTCCATCATTTTCCTCTCTTTTCTTTTCCAATAAAAGAAAATATGAGAATAAAGCGTACATGTATAATAAATTGTAGATATGATATGCCCCACGACTTCAACCCCTTAAAAAGGTTGGTGACGATTTTGATTTAATGGTTTAGGATTCTTTTGAAAGGGTATTTTGTACTTTTGGAACCATCGATGCTCGCCATATCAACTCTTGATCGCCGTTTGATGCATAACTATTGATGGATTGATGAACTTTTGCAAATTAGGTATGTTATGTGTCAGGACCGGGGGCAACGAAGTGTCGGGTGTGGTGGAAAGAGATAATTCGTTGAACAGAAAGTTAAATGAGATGTTTTTGAGTCGGAAAGTGAGTATGATACCAAAACATGAACCAAATGCAAAGAAAATGATTTTAGATAATAGGTTTGATGGTTTTAATGGTGCATTGAGTAGTTTAAATGGTGAATAGGCTGAAACCATATATTGTGTTTTGATTGTTTTTCATTGTTTGAGAGAATTGAAGAAGATTGTGGAATTTGTAGGTTTTTAAAAAGATTGAAAAGAAAGGTCAACAATGTGATTTGAGGGCTTTATGTTAAGTATTGGTTTTTGGTTTTGATATGGGGTTTGAGTTACTTGGTGTAGTTGACGACTGCTAAAAGACAAACATCCATTCTACTTTGACGTTCTTTTAGGTGATTTTGGGTAAATGAGGATATGGTCCTTGGTCTTATGGTCCAATTCAATCCGCGGGCCTTTTTTTTTTAGTTTTTTAGTCAACCCCTAGAAATAAGGGTTTTTCCAAGGGATGCCTTGTAGTAAACAAAAACTAATTTATACATCATGAGTTGCAAGATAAAAATACCCCATAAAAACAACATCCTAATAATTTTATCATGTACAAATCAAAATTAACATCAACGTCAGCCGGGAATAGCAGCCTCGGCGTGAAAGAACGAAAAACGACAGGAAAGCGATATCACTTCCTGTGATCTAAATTGGATGAAAAATATTAGAGATGAAGGTGAACAACCAAGATTCATTAGAATGAAAAACAAATAACTTCAAATTAAGAAAGTACGATTTAAAAGTTACATGCTAACACGAAAGTTAGTTAATGTAAATACAAATATTCTTAGTATATTGAAAGACAAACCCGTTAGTCGTTAGATGTCACGAATTAAGCATGAAAACGCACTAAAGGAAAAGTGACATCATCAATAACATTCGGTCTTCTTTTTTCTTCTGGTTATATCACAGGGGTCATATGGGTTGTCATTGGTTAGATTGGCTTAAGTCCTTTGATGCTTGCGAGTTTTGGCATTTGTTGATGTGTTTTGCTCTTCGCTGCTGGGAGCCTCTGGATTCGTTTGGAGTTTTAGTACTTTTTATCTACATGCCTTTTTTATCGCTTATTTTCCTCGAGGCTTGTATGGGGCTGCATCAACAACATTCCGGAGTGAAAATCGGTGGCTCGGCCTCCGTGAAAGGGATTTTTCTCTTGTCGTGGTTCACTGTAATTGGCAAGAATTTGTTCATCCTTTTTGTAGCTCTCGCAGTTAAAGCTTCGAAATATATCTAGGATATATTACTTTTATTTATTTTTAAATATATTTATACTCTTTAGCTTCTAGCACCTTGCCAACTACTTTTATATATATATATATATATATATCATCCATTAAAAAAAACGCACTAAAAGTCATCTATACAACATGCTATCTATTAGAATCATCGTATCAAACTCTTCATTATTTCACTTAAAGAAACGATTTGTCATCCTGCATTTTTCATCCACTAATTTTTGTAATACCTTAAAATTATACCACGCCATGTGTCATATATCATGTACGTGTTCTTTCTCCTTATTTAATTGATTAATTTTGTCGCATGCCATATCTTAATTATTAGAAAAGGGGTTAGAATAAAAATTTAATTTAATGTACACACGCCCACGCCGCTTCACATTAACGCCTCTTTATTGTTTTATTCAACCGTCATCAAACTTTAGAAGTACTTCTCTTAACATTTGAGGTCTCTCTTCTCTTTTTATGGCCTTTTAGAGTTTAGAAAGTGGAGGTTTTTAGTTGTTGTTGTACTTGGTTGTATAAAAAGTAAAGTATAGGGACCATAAGTGGAAGCTGATTATAATCTTAAGGACCATCAATTTCTTTTCATATGTTTCTGGGATGCATATAATATGTTATTAGATTTGTGTAGAAAACGAATTGCATATATACTTGCATGTTGATAGCCTGAATGATTTATGGCCTAGTTTAATTTGTTGCGAAAGTCACAAACCAAACGTGTACAAATTGTACATGTTGTGAAGTTGTGATGTAAGCTTGTTGTTTACACAATACAAAGACCTAAAAATATCTTCGGGGAATTTGTATACTTAAGTATATAAGTAGCATATATAACCAAGTGAAGGTCTCTGAATATACACATGTACATGTATAATTCATTAGTTGTATTCGAACTTAGATAGAGAAAAAAAGGATAGGATGATTATTACATGTAGCGATGGGTACATAATATTTGACTTTTCTTAATGAAAATTAAATAATATTTAAAGTAGAATAATTATCAACAAAAGAAGATAACAGAAGTGTTTGGTTGATTTTGTCAGCGGCCATCCACCACCTTAGAAAACTTGAACTAGGCGCTGAAGGTCCAATAATAGCCACATTGTTTTCCTTAATCTCACACTTAATAATATTAATAACAATAATTATACTTACTAATAATAATAATAATAATAATAATAATAATAATAATAACAACAATTTTTTAAAAAGTAAAAATTAGGAGTGTTTACATACCACATTCAATTTTTTTTTGAGTTGTTAATAAAAAAATGTACAATAAAGATACTTAACATAATGGTTTAGAAAACGTTCGTTGGACGATAATAACTGTCGTAAGAAGAATATATAAAAGACAAAGTCCAAAGTGACTTAGCAACTGGTAATTTTAACCTTTTTCATTTGAAAATCAACTAAGCTACAGGATTGGATTTAAAGTGTGTGAATTGAATTTAAATTTGCACTGAAGATTCTCGAACTTACAAGCAATAGTTTTCTCCCTTGTGATTCGGTTTCAGAGATATAACTTGGGAGCGTAGTAGTTATAGCGGGTAAGATTACGAGAGACATACCCATTTAGAAAGGAAGAAGGGTCAAACGATGTTAGTTGTTGATTTTTGTGCTTATGGCTTTGATTCGTTGCATCTTAACAATACTACATCTTACGTAAAATGCAGTGTACACGTAAAATGTAATATTGCAGATCTAATCCGTTAATCACCTAAATCAAATGCTGAGATCATATGCCCCTCATTCTCTTCAAAATACAGATGTCTCTCTGATCTCGCACCCATATGTAATTGAACCATATCCATATTTTGGCAACTAAACATTTTAACATATTTTGACAAACACTTATATGACGATGTCAAACTATTTCAAGAGTACGTATGTGGTTCCATAAAATTCGTGTCGGCATAGATACGATCATGTGCATATTACGTGGAAAAGAGCAATTCAAAAGATTTCCAACAATACCTAATTAAACACAAAACGGTGTTCTAAACTCTTTTATACCGTGTCTATTATGCATTTTTTCATTCGTATTTGACAACTCCAATTCTCGCGTCCAATAATGCTTAATTAAGTCGATCGGGTGCAACTGTGATATCACGTCAAAAGTATATATAGCTAGCATGAACAAAAGATAAACAGCAGGATTCACAGAACGTAGTTTGATCGGTAAAATCTTAATTATATTTATATACAGCAGTATCTTTCAGATTTACTGTAAATGAACACAATTGCAATATTATTAGCTGTAAGTAATTAAGTGTGGCCATAGTAGTCATCGCTGGTTGCACCATAGAACCTACAATTAGATGATATATACACTTTAGTTATATTTAGGCAGCTATTTAATCCACTTGGCTATCAAATAAATTCAAGTGTACCATTACATGATAAATACATGTATAATGATATTGTAGACTTTGATGAAAACACCAAGAGTGATGCTTCACGTTTAGTTCCAAAAAATGTGTGCACAAACATCTCAATGCGTGGGCAACCGTACGTGCTATTCGATCACTTGTGACTATTCATCCGATACAAATTTAAAGCGACTTACTTCATTGGGTTTATGGTTTGTAGTTTTGTAATAACAAATCTTCTTTAATTTTTCTAAATTATAAAAAATGAGTGGTTGTGTTTTTTTCACTCAAACTAATTTTACGGAAAGTGATGCTTGATCACTTACTAATTACTATTATCACCTACAAAACTATATTACAAGTTTGAAGTTCCAATAAGGTTTTTTTTAAAACTGCCAAGTTCTGACTTTTGGCCCATCAATTTACCAGGTTCGATTCTACCACCACATACACAACCTTGAATTAGGTAAAGTTCTCGTAAAGAAAAAGTGAAGGACTCGTGTGACCACATAAGACTGTCTTTTATTCTCTACTTTTATGCAGTAGCCAATGTTTAGATTTGTACGTCCAAGGCTTCAATTTCTCAATACTTTTACCAATGTTGATATATCACTTTGACAATCATTAGTGATTTTTCATTTTTATTTTTAGCGATAAACACAATCATACACTTCTAACTCACATGTTGTTTTCATATTATATTATTTGTCATCAATGAAATTTGAAGATACAAGCTCTTACTTTTAGGTCAAAGACCCTCTAGTAAAGTTCGTATTTGATTTCATCTCTAGTTCAATCGGGGCGTACAAGAAACTCAAAATTAAAATGTTATGCTTTCCCGAAAATTTTAAAAGCTTACGTATTTCACTAAGATTTTCTCATTATACGAAAAGCAAAGAATCACAATATGATCAAGACGCTTTTACAATCCACTGAATATTCGAAGTTCCTTTTTACAAGGGTTGAGGTTTTAAAAGCTATTAAACTCTACACTTTTTGTTGTTGTACGCATTCATATTTTAAAAGTTATGTTGAAAGTATGAAAGTTTTTTAAAAGATTTACAATTAAAGTTTTTAATGCATGTGTTTAAAGTTTCTTATAATTTTATTGTCTGTATCAAAAACTGACATAAATACATATGATACCTTTTTAGAAACTTTCATTCGCACAATAAAACTCCTAAAAATCAAATAAATACGATAGAAAAGGCGTAAACTCTATTAGATTTCCAAAACACTAACCCTTTTATACAAAAAGAGCTGGTTTTGTATAACAACAGTCAATGTCTACTTTGAGAATATTGGACAAGAACTAATATTGGTTAATGGGCCATTTGCCCCAATGGGCTTTAGACCATAGTGGTATTTCACTTTTCAGTACAAACTAGATTTTAAGAAAGTGGGAATGGGCTCGGAGCATGAAATTAAAAATTGATTCTGAAATTTGTTTACTCTTGAACACTTTAAAATTCGAAGGTTGTGGTAATCTCCCTATAAATATGATGTTGTTTCATATACTATGCACTACTTCATTGTCATCAAGTAATAGATGAAAAGTATATTCTTAAACACTTCTAAGTCAATTAACTTGGCCGGTTTAATTTGCAAAATTGCTGGACTGAGCTTAATAAAAAGAAGTTCATTGCAAAAAGCATTTTGCACCTGCCAAGTTCCAATTAAGTGCGACTCTAAGGAAGATTATTAAGTTACTATGAGCTCAACCATAAGCATTGTGTATTTCGTCTCGGTTTTATTATACAAAACCAAAAATCGTAAGAAAGTGAAGACACCTTTATGAAGCCGTATACTAGTTGAATTCATATAATATAAAAGGTTGATATTCATGGTATGCTTATAAGTATCCCATCGACCAAGTGGTTAAGTGTTTCAGTGCTAATAAGAGAAAAGACAAACTAAAAAAGGTACATTCGTACTTTATAAAATGTTGGATCAGATTGATATTGTTATGGAGACTTCAGCAGGCCAATGCAATCCAAAATTTCACACGTTTTAAGAGGATTCTCGGACAATGAATATAGGAACTTTATTTGTCTTTCAATTTTATTTATTTATTTTTATTATTCTTTATTTTATTATTATGACTCGTCTATTAACCATCACTTGGCCTAACTAACTACATTTCATAAACTATGTTTCTAGTTTTGACCAATTGAGCATGCTTTTCACAAACTATGCTTATTATTATCATTCTCATAAATTACAAGCACTTGTACACATATACATACATGCATGTTTGTACGTATTAATTTATTTAAGAGATAAGACCATCGATTTAATATTAATTAAGTGGAGTTAGATATGTGGGTTGGGCAATTGTTAAAGATCTATATTAAATTATATATCGGAGAAGATTAGATATGCTTTACGAATGGAAAATAAAAAGGGTGATAACATAATGAGTTCAAGAAAATCATATGATCAACTTGATATTTGGTTGGTTGGTCATACAAAGTGGCGTCTGTAGTTTATTGGAAAATTGTGTCGAGGGAATAAGTATTCGACATGCTGAACTTTTTTATATGTAATTCCACATTGTTTTGTCTAGCGACCTATAGATTGATAAGATTTTGGCATTACTTTATTTTATTTTATTTTTTTGGGTTGGAAAACAAACAACAACAAAAATAACATGGGTCAAGTTCAATCGGACCAAAGGTTAAAAGAAAAGTAACATGTAATCCGACCCTATAAAAAATCAGGTTTTGAAGTTCGAGTCTTTTCAAGTTTAATCCAATAGTTTAATTTAACAATAGTTAAACTATAACATACAATCAAACAACAAAAGTTAATAACAAATAAATACTAAACGATCACCGTTTTTGAATGGTGATGAATTGAAGATGGCAACAAGTTCAATTGAGGGCAGCAACGTAATCGATGCTGAAGTAGGGTATAATCAATACGCAGTAACGTTAATAATAATATGGATCGACATGCAAAAATAAAATAAAAATAGGCTTATAACTTTCTATGTATGCTTAAGGGTAGAGGTGCACAAAGTCCGGGCTGAGCTTAGACCGGGCCTAAAAAAGTCTGGACTTTTTTGGTTTTAAAAAGCCCGGGTCTAAAAAAGTCTGGGCCGGGCTAAGCTCGGGCTTTAACAAAATAACTAGGCCTATTAGGGCCTGAACGGGCTAAACGGGCTTAGCCCGGGCTTTTTCGGGCCCTATTATTTTTTTCGATTAATTATCGTTTACAATAGTTTTTGTATAATACTTTTAATTTGGAACAAACACAATAAATCAACTAAAATGTACTTTTATAATAAATAAAGTAATAATAGACTAAAAGGTTCTAATAATCACTTAAACCAACAGAAACTATATATATTTTAATATATCAAGGTCTTCAATAACTTGTCACTAATGTGCATGTAAAACAAATATATATAGATATGCATAACATTTAATTTAGAAAATCATGGTGTTTAAATGAAAAAAGCCCATGCTTTTTTTAGTATAAAGCTCAGGCTTTGGGGCTTTTGGAAAAAAACATGGGCTTTTTTCAGTAAAAAGCCCAGGTTTTTAGGGCTTTGGGCTTTTTTTCAGACTTTTTTGGACTTTGGCCTTAACCTGGCTCGACCCGGGCTTTCTTGACTAATATTAAGCCTGTTTAGGACTTTCAGACCAGGCCGGGTTTTAGACTGGACTTTTTCGAGCTTTTTCAGACTTTTTTCAAACCTGAGCTCGGACTAAAGCCCATGTATTCACCTCTAGTTAAGGGACATACTAGTGGGCCTTTAACATTTTTTATGTTCCTATATGATTGACTCGATAACAATGACTAATCAACCATAAGCTCTGACTTTTTTAACACCCTTAATCCTTATAATTAAATATGTATATATATATATATTCTTCTATTACTATTATTTATATTTCAAAAACTGGTATGCAAATGTTATACAACTATTGTTGTAATTTGATGCAACATTAATTTCTTTTTCTAGATTTTGTACCAAGTTTACTGAATTTTTCTATATATTTTTTAACAATATATATTATTACAAATCCTGTATCAATATATGTCCACACACGATGAGTATATATTATCGTGACTTATATATACATTTGCTACTCGTGAGAATAGGGTAAAAACATTTTAATTGGCGGATAATATTATACCGCTAGATCGATATATAATTTTTTCGGTGCGTGATGTATATGTGTCTTTTCCTATGAATTTTCTCTGGGAATAAAATTTTCAAATCAAAAGTTCTCGTGCCGAGAAGAATATATACTAATCTCATTTATAGTATGTACTTTACTCATTCGAAGATATCTTATTTTAAGTAATAAAAAATGAATGTAGTGAGCGAATGTTGTATCAAAAAATTGGAACCAAGGAATATCACACGACTCGCGCTATCGGGAATCAATATGAGTTTTGTCAGATACCCGAATGTTGTCAACGTGATAAAATTTGGATGAACACAAACAAACACATTAAATAATTGAACTTTTAAACCGAATTTCTATTAGGTTTTGGTAAGGGTAAATGCAACAGATACGCAACGTACTGTCATTCATTGTTCTATGTATGCAAGCTACCCTTTTTATTATCTAAGTATGCAACAAACCGGAAGAAACCTTGTTTAGATACGCAATATGGTAACCAAGTACCGGTTGTCCAGGTAAACTAGATTTCGTAAGCATTTTTGTTTTTCTTTTTAAATGTAGCGTGGTTAATATTCATTGAATAAATTATCCGGATCAGCAACGTACTACAAAGATTTGTTCCATGTACGCAACCTACTGCAAAAATTTGTTTCATGTATGCAATCTACCCTTTTTATTTAAGTATATTTACAAATGATAAAAAACATGATATTTTTGTTGAAATACATAAAATAAAAAATCATATATAACTTTTATTTTCTACGTATTTATGCAGTTATTGAATTGAATTAAAATATAATATATCAAAACATTCATATCATCTTTCTCAAACGCAATCCCTTCCCTCGTCTTTTATTTCTCCGCATAATCACGCTGGATAATTTGATTATAACAATAGGTGACTAAATAATTACTAGAATTAGAGCGCTAACCAAAATTTTACGGTTACACGATGTTAAAATGTATATAATCTCAATAAATTATGTGGAAACATGATTGGATATGTGATTTTGAGGTGATATTGAAGTTCTATACATTATTCGCGAAATGCAACGTACTGCCACAATTTGTTCTATGTATGCAACTGACATAGCAGACGACGTGATCAAAAAATTCCATGTGGCATCATACGTGGCAACCTAGTTAGCATTTTCAAAAGTTATCTAGTATAAATCAACTTGACACAAATATCGATACGGTTTCTTCCGGTTTGTTGCATACTTAGACATTAAAAAAAGTAGCTTGCATACATAAAACAATTAGTGACAGTACATTACATATCTGTTACATTTACCCTTTTGATAATTATGAACCCTACAACTACCAACTTGATTTTGATACCAAGTAAGTTTTGAAAGACCATATTGAACCAAACGAGATTCGATCAACCATTGTTGTAGTTACTTGTTAGTAATCGAAATTGACATCTTACCAATGTCAACCAATCAACATGCATACGGTTTAAATTTAATTACTTATTTTGTCGACTTCTATTATTTTTACTTACGAGTATTTCATTTAAAGTTACTTTAATCTATAACAACCATATGAAAATAATAAAAACGAAGTCAAAACATATATTAATGATTCCTAAATTCATAATTTGGTGTCAATCAATTCGCGGTGGGGTTGGCTCCGAATGTGACGGAGGTCTCCGTTTGACTCATGACACCACGGATATGTCATGTGCGACCTGTTTATTGGCACACACTGCCTACCCTTTCCACGTGTTCCGTTCGTGTCCAAATCCCCCTTGGACTTTTCTTCTTCAATTACAATTAGACCCTCCAACTTTCGCTTTTTTTAACAAATTGATTTTTTCGCTTTTTTTTAATACTTTTAGGTAAACTGCAATTTGACGCTGACCAACACATTTCACCCAAAAAGTCTATTATTACTATTATATATTTGATCATAAGTTATTATTGTTATAATTATATGATCATATATAAAATAAACTTACAGAAATATATAATTTAGTTATTTAATCGTGTAAACTTTTAACTTTCGTTACGTGATATTAGGATTCGACTATCGGTCCGTTCAGTATGTAACTTTATTTTAACCAAGTTTCAACTTCTTATATTTTTAAATGCCGTTACGTAATTACGTTGTAAGTTGGATTAGTTTACTTCTTAAATTTATTTTTGAAACTTATTCTAATAAGTCCCAACAATAGAGAATATATTCAATTTAAGAAAAAACTCACAAACTTATGAAAATAAGCTTGTTCAAATACTTTATTGAACGTAATGGTTTATGAATTAATTTAACTTAATCCGTAAGCTAGACAAATAAGCTAATTTATACACCCCTTATAACCTTACAGTTTAGGTTCAAATAAAAAATTTAAATATAGTAGGAATTACAAAATGACTTCAAAATCATTTTAAATATCCAAAATATGTTATTTCACAAAATTTTCTTCGTAGCTCCTTATTCAAATAATTTTTAGAAACTATTTTTCAAATAAAAAAAATCTCAACATTTTTTTCTTTTTCAATTATTTTTTATTAATTTTTTATTCATAGTAATCACATTTTATAACAAGATAATCACATGAAAAATATGTGATTATCAAAACCTTATTTTGTAAATATCTCGAATACATAATAATCACATTATATTAGAGAATAATCACATGTGATTATCATGTTATATTTTGTGATTATCTTGAATAATCACAACAATAACGATCGTAAAATTTTTTTGAGAAAAAGTTAATATTTTTTATTAAAATTTTTATCATAGCTTACGAAAGTTCTTTTAATAATAATCGTTAAAAAATTTTAAAAGAAAAATATATTTTAAATATTTAAAAAGTAATTTTAAAATCATTCCTTCATTCTCTATATATAAATATAATATTTATATTTCTAATTTTATATTTATATTTGGCGTTTATATCTTTGATTAATATATTGTACTAGGTTGTTGGTAAAATAATGTATAAAGAAACCGGGTAAAAGGACGTGCCCGTACCCAGCGATCAAATGAGTTTGATTTGATGGAACACCTGGCCGATCCCTTTAATATGTTTCTTTTTTCTCTCTTTTTTATTACCGTATTTTTCTCTAACTATGCATAGTTCAATTTTGTTTAAATTGAACGAAACATCTAGGAAATTGTAAGTGAAATTTGAACATGTCAACTTTAGAAACAGACGTAAGTTGTGAAAGTAAAGATCATTCAATGTAAGATATTCCATTTATACGATCTACAACCATTGACAAATTAAAGGTAATGTGAAATGGTGATTTTCTTAAAGAGCAAAGAAAAAGTAACCTTTTCTTTAGTAAAAGTTAACGTGCGATGGTTTTGTTGACGTGTTTAATTATAGAAAAGTTTAATGGTTTTTTCAATATTCAATAATTTTTTAGAGAATAAAAGCTTTTTTATTTTTAAATAAATTAGAGATCGAAAATTTTGGAGAAAAATTCACGATTAGATACGCTTAATATTTTTTTATTTTTCTTTTCAAAACAAATTTGTAACACTAAATGGATTATTAGATGATGATTACGAACGTAATGATAAAAACCGTAGATTAACTGTTTGCTAAAAGAAAATTTATACTCGTTAAATTACGAGTTCATGTCACATCTCACGTGGAATGTCATGTTATCGTTGATGTAGTTAAAGTTATGAGATGGATTATCCCATGGAGTTTCCAAATCTTAATTTGTATGATTATACTTGGGTAACTTGCATTTGCTTTTTTATTGAAACGTAACATCATATCTTTTATAGTAATTTACAAATTATTATTGTATTATTAATTATTTCTTTATCACTTTTAATATATAATTATGAATTTTAATAATTAAAAATTGATATATAAGGTGTGTTTTTTTTAAACAGTTTTTTCTCTTGTCACGTCATTGATATTATCATGATTTATGTGCTGGATTTGTGAGATTTATATGTTTGTAGTTTGGTGTTGTATCATTCATAAAGTCGTTAGTGAAATGTCACTGTTTCTTTTGCCTTTTATATACTACACATATCCGTATTTTCCATTTTTTATTAATTTTACCGTACATTTGAAAGGTATTATGATGATTGGTACTTTGGTATGGTCGATAGTGATGTGGAAGTGACAATCTTATAGGATAAATGCAATTAAATTCAAATGCATCTGTTCATGTCATCTGATTATTATTTCTCTAAAGATGTTTGGTACTGAAAATATATATAGATTAGACAACTAAGTAAAAATTTTCACACATTTAAAAAATTTGCTGAAACATTTTAAGAGGAATGATAACCAAACTCACTTATTCGAATCGTCCGTCGTCTATTTAACTCTATAAAATTTAATGGATTATCACACCACTATCACATTTTCGTGCCGTTATCTAATATTTCTAATCAATATAACTATGCTACTTTTGGTCAGGTTTGCGTGCTTCATGTTCCTTTGCCTCACTAGTTTGTAGATAAAATCACCAAAGACTTACCTTCGCAATTATTTCTTGACTTTAGATCCAGTTTGAACATTCAGGATCCGACTGCAGGGGTATGTTAAGTATAAATAGATTTTATATGTTATAGCCTTTGTATTATAAATACATATTTGTATATTTGTATATATTATGTATAGTATAAGGAGTCAAATGTAATAATTATTTTTATATAACGGAATGACATTTACAAAAAACCCTATTAAGGTTTATCTATAATACTATATAATTTTGTATTATGTAATATAACACGAGAGTTGTCGTGATGTATTTTATTCATTCGTACCATTTGATTTATAAATCAATTGCAAATGAATGTGTGATAATTGTAAAGTTATTTTAACTTAAAAAAATAGGGTTGAATACATTAAAATGTATTAAATATGCTTCAATCTCTATAGTACGTAATAAACTAATATGACTTATATTATTTATATTAAACTTTCAATCACTTGTATTGTATGACGTGATATTTTTGATGACGTGGTAACTAGATAAGTTGTCACATCATATAATATGTTATCATCACGTCATCAAGATCGGTGTTTCGTGACCAGTTTACACGTGATATAATGTATTATATATGAAATTAACAATAATTGAAAATTAAATACACATATTTTGATTTATTACATGTAATAAACAAAATACAACATATAATTTAATATATCTTTTTTACAATAAATACGAAAAAGTATCAATATATATATTCAGTCACTATATATATATATATATAAATTCGATGTTTTAGTTGTCCAATTTAACTTGAAACAACATGGTATACCGTATATCATAAAAATGTACTCCGTATAAATTTTATTATACAACTTACAAGCTACCCCGCATTCATGAAACTTTAGATACAAAATTCAAACCTAGAAACAATTGGGGCAAACGATATGACTACACTCTTTTAATCCTCTCATGACGTGTTTATCTCTGACTGGTGGAAGCCTAGTCGGTAAACTGAACAAACCAGAGTGAGGCACGTACGTGGGAGCACTTTTCCTCGCACGTGCCATGCACGTCCCGACAAAGCACACCCACGAATAATCACACTGCTTCCATCATCGGGTCAAGTCAGGTCCGATTATCCACGTGGCATACCACTTATGACACATCCCATTATCCACGTGGCACACCATATATTGTTCCCTCTTTATCCATCGAAAAATAGAAAATTGAACAACGAAACAATTTACCATCTTCGTTTCCTTCGTATTTTTAGAGAGAGAAAATAAAATATAATGAAAATGAAATTATATTGTTGTTGATAGAACCTGTAAATATCTAGGGTTTGTAAAATCTGAAACGTATTACATCAGTTGATTTTGATTTGATACATCAGCTTCTTGTTGTTATAAAATGGCGACGCCATTGCCCGGATTGCAACACCGGGATGTAGGTGGTGGTGTTGCGGTGATGGCGACGGTGAACCAGATCGATCCGGCGAGTAATAATAATAAAGCTTCGAAGAATCAGAGTTCGCCTATTCATATATTTTTGTTTTTTCATAAAGCCATTCGTTCAGAACTCGATGTCCTACATCGTTCCGCTATCGATTTTGCTACTAATTCACATGTGGAAATTGAGCCTTTGCTTAACCGCTATCACTTTCTTAGGTCAATTTATAAGCATCACTGCAATGCCGAAGATGAGGTATGAATTTAATTTGACCTTATTTTGTTCAATTTCAAAACAACTCTCCTTAAATTGTTGCAGTATACGTATTTATATGCATATCTGTAAACACGTATAAGATATGTATTGTGTATGTTTGAAGTTGATGTTTATTTTAAATTTGGTTCTGTGTGTATCCTATTTTACTTGAGAAACAGCTGGTGGTTGATAATAGTTTAAAGAGGAGGTACGTCATGAGAAAGATTAAATTTATGGTGGTGGTTTTAGCGAGTAGCAGCTTTTAGTGAAGAGGAAATGGTTGCAACTCTTTACAGTAGGTATGTAAGTCTGTGTATATGGTAGGTATGTTGATTGTTGACTTGTCGTGACATACTAAGTCCTGATTTAACGGGTGATGAATTAGGATGAGATACGGATGATGTATATTGTGTATGTGGACGTTATATCTGTATGGTTTAGGAGAAAAATGATAAATATTATGTCCAGTTCATGCTAACGAGTTTATGTGAATTCATATAAGGTGGCTATCACAGGCTGTGGGCAGCTCAATAATTATAATAGGAGCAAAGTTGTCAAAGGCTCAAAGCGCACAAAAGCGCAACGGGGTCTTGGGGCGCGAGGTGCGCGCCTCATGAATGTGAGGGGCATCATATTAAAAACATATGAATAGGGTTTATAGTAGAAGAATAGGGTTTATGGTTATTTTCTTTATTACTTTAAACCGTATTGAATGATTTTGTGCTTTCTAATGGCCAAGATTTGATCGAAATACCCTAAAACAGTAATAAGGCAAACACTGGATTTGGTCAACATAAAAAAACCCCGGTCAATAAGCGCATATATTCATCAGGCTCTCCTCAAACGTAAAAAAGCCCCATGGCTTGAGCCTTAGGCCCTTTAACAACTATGAATAGGAGATGGATGGAATTTTTCGAAAATTATGTTTAGGATACTGGGGAAGGCTAGTTAAGATCAGTTTTGATATGAAGAATCATATTTAATAGCAGCCTTGTTAAAGAGAAAATAGATTTTAGTGTCGTATATATGGTAAATTAGTTATTGATATTAGTGTCATATATTTAGTAGGGAAAGTGACGGCAGCAGTGTTAAAAAAAGCGCGCCAGAGGACATTATCTTTTAAAGGTGAATTACATTAGTATTGGATTACATAACTCTTTCTGGCCTTACATGAGGTATTTCATTATACGATAACTAGGAAGAGCATTTTAGATGCTAAAGTAAGTTGAGTCCCTCATCCCTTTTGTATCAGTAATAAATGTTTTTACTATACCACAGAGGGAATTACAATATGGATTTAGACTTACGAGAGAAACCTTACAAGCAACTTAAGTAAGAAAAATCACCCGGATATGACACTTGTCCCTTTTTAATTTTAAGTGATATGACTCGTTACATAGTTACAGATTTCTGATATTTAGTAAATTTTCGAGTTCATCTATTGTCTGACTAATACTTCTGTTTTGTACTTAGGTACCATTTTAGAAGCATGGGAACGGGTGCATCCTGGTTTTCGCATACATGTTCAAACAGACATAGTAATAGAATAAATTCAATAACTTAACACGGAAATGGCGCGAGTATTTTTAGCAAATACGAAATAATCCATCAAAGTAATTGCTCATACCTGCTGAAATGCCATAATCTAACACATAAAAACAATCATGTTCATGTTGTAACCGATCATTGCATGTTAGTATAAAATGAAATAGCAATTTAATTAGTTTGCCTTTGATTTAATACAGTTCCCTTCAACTTTAATGCATCAAAAGATATCCAAGATCATATTGGTGGTGGTATAAATGGATTATTGGTGCTACCGGTGATCTAATGCTTGCCTAATTGCTTCTGTGTACAAGAATTATCAATTATGACACCTTCATAAACTAATGATTAATGACAAGCGAGTCCTAGTCCAAGAACAAACAGTTTGAGCTCTAGCGATGAAACTAGAAAGTCTAGAATCAATTAAGATGGTACTCTTATGTGGATGCCGTTCACTGAGACAATGCAAACTGCTATGAAGATACTCGCATGAAAATTTATAGCTTAAAATGTTAACCTTTTATGGTACATAAAGAGTCTTGACCCAAATAATGACATGTCTATTACTTTTGTTTTGGCAGGTTATTTTTCCTGCTCTTGATATACGTGTCAAGAATGTGGCTCGGACTTATTCTCTTGAGCATGAGGGCGAAAGTGTAATTTTTGATCAACTTTTTGCATTGCTAGATTCAGACATGCAAAATGAAGAAAGCTTTAGAAGAGAATTAGCATCCTGCACAGGAGCCCTTCAAACATCAATTAGCCAGCACATGTCCAAGGAGGAGGAGCAGGTTGGTTGAAATTTTCTCTTTTCACAATATCAAATATTACTTATTAATTTAAATCAGTGTTGAATCGGCCCCCTCTCATTTCCAGGTGTTACCCTTGCTTGTTGAGAAATTTTCGTTTGAAGAACAAGCGTCATTAGTTTGGCAATTTTTGTGTAGCATTCCCGTGAACATGATGGCAGAGTTTCTTCCATGGCTTTCAGCCTCTGTATCTTCTGATGAACGTCAGGAGATGCGTAGTTGTTTGTGCAAAGTAATTCCAGAAGAAAAGCTTCTTCAACAGGTGATTTTATTTATTTATCTTTTAACTAAAGTTCTAAACCTCCTTTAAACATAATCATTTGTGCATTTCTGGTTGACAAGTTACCTTTTGCAATTATAGATTATATTCACATGGATGGATGGGGTCAATGTTTTCAAGAAACGCAAAAGTTCAGAAGATGATGCTACTTATCAGTGTGCCTGTTCATCTTTCAGAGATACAAAACGAGAATCTTTGGATTCACCTCTTGATCGTCCGGTAGATGAAATATTGCACTGGCACAAGGCTATAAAGAAGGAATTAATCGATATAGCTGAGGCAGCTAGAAGAATACAATTATCTGGAGATTTTTCAGATTTATCTGCTTTTAATAAGAGGCTGCAATTTATTGCAGAAGTTTGCATATTCCATAGGTACACTAGCTTAACAGTTTTTCCCACCTAGAGATTCTGTTATTGCTTCTGCATTGGAATTAATTTTCACAAATTTATTGCAGTATTGCAGAAGATAAAGTTATATTCCCTGCTGTAGATGCGGAATTGTCTTTTGCTCAGGAGCATGCAGAAGAAGAAAGTGAATTTGAGAAATTTAGATGTTTGATTGAAAGTATTGAAAATGATGGAGCAAACTCATCTTCATCGGAATTTTGTTCCAAGTTATGCTCGCATGCTGACCATATCATGGGTATCATTGACAAACACTTCAGAAACGAAGAACTTCAGGCGAGCTCTCGCACAAAAGAACACATTTATTCAGTCTTTAGTATTACTTTCTGCAATTGAAATCCTTTTTATCATAAGGTCTTATAAATTGTAAATTACATTTGCAGGTTCTTCCACTTGCACGTAAACATTTTAGTCCGAAGAGACAGCGGGAGCTTCTATACCAAAGCTTGTGTGTGATGCCATTGAGATTAATTGAGTGTGTGTTACCATGGTTGGTGGGATCACTTACTGAAGAGGAAGCAAAGTCATTTCTTCGTAACATGCATATGGCAGGTTTGTTGTCTAATTCTTTCTAATTTTACTTTTCATCTGTCTTATATTTTTTGCTATTAATTAAACTTGGTGTTTCGATTAGCCCCTGCCTCCGACACTGCACTTGTTACCCTTTTTTCTGGTTGGGCTTGCAAAGGCCGGCCATGGGAAACATGCTTGTCTTCTGGTACCAACGGCTGTTGTCCTGCAAAAGCATATTTGGAAAACAATGACGGTTCAAACCCACCTTGTTGTCCCTGCAACCCGCCAAACAAGCGATCCAATTCAAGTTCATGGAAAGAAAGCAACGGTTTTTGTACCCCAGGAACCCTAAGTATTCAAGTAAAACAATCTTGTTGTGTTCCTGGGCTTGGAATGAATAGTAACAATTTGGGAACGGGTTCTGCGAAATCGTTACGATCTTTATCTTTTGGCCCATCTGCTCCTTCTTTAAGTTCTGGATTTTTTAACTGGGAAACGGGCATAAGTTTGATTGATGAAGGCACAGGTCGGCCGATTGATACGATTTTCAAGTTTCATAAAGCAATTCGCAAAGATTTGGAGTTTCTTGACGTTGAATCAGGGAAGTTAAATGAGTCAAATGAGAGTTTCCTCCACCAGTTTAATGGTAGATTTCGTTTGTTATGGGGTTTATATAGAGCTCACAGTAATGCAGAGGATGACATTGTGTTTCCTGCATTAGAATCAAAAGAGACTTTACACAATGTCAGCCACTCGTATACATTAGACCACAAGCAAGAAGAGAAGCTTTTTGAGGATATATCAACATCACTTTTTGAACTTTGTGAACTTCATGAAAGCTCGAGCAAAAACAATTCTATATCATCTGATTCTAATGATAGTTTGAGAAATTACAATGAGCTGGCAACGAAGGTTCAGGGGATGTGTAAATCCATTAGGGTTACACTGGATCAACATATTTTACGTGAAGAACTTGAGCTGTGGCCTCTGTTTGATAGACACTTTTCTGTGGAGGAGCAGGATAAACTTGTGGGTCGAATAATTGGTACAACGGGTGCAGAAGTTTTACAATCAATGTTGCCATGGGTGACATCTGTTCTTACTCAGGAGGAACAGAACAGAATGATGGACACGTGGAAGCAAGCAACTAAAAATACAATGTTCACCGAGTGGCTTAATGAATGGTGGGAAGGATCTTCTCCATCCTCAGAGGCAACTGCTTCAGCATCAGAATCCGAGAAATATGTTTCACAAGGTCTCTTTATTATTCCTGCAATTGTTGGTCAACTTCGTTATATTATGATTAGACGTGGCCAAATGGGTTGGTGAGGTGGGTTGGTTAACAGGTTAACACGGGTAATCTTTATATGTGCCAATACGAGTAATCTTTGTACCCGTAAAAAAAATATTATGGGTAATCTTTTTACTGGCACGGGTTGGGTTAAGGTCATTGACCAGGAACACTTCCTGCACAATATTACCATTTTTCTGAAAAGTTGATTTAGGAGGTTTCATGCAATAAAATTACACTTTGGAAGACACTTGGCTTGTATGACCTTTCTTACCCATTTAACCCATTAGATATAACACATAACCTGTAACAACCTGTTCATAAGTAAATGAGTCAACATTACTACCTCTAATTTCAACTTAGATAGTTTGGTTTTGATAAGTGCACTCTGCAGTCTGCACACTTAGACAAATCTAAATATGGTTCTTTTTTTCTACTGCTTTTAGTTGGTGATGTACATGAAGGCTTGGATCCAAATGATTATACATTCAAGCCTGGGTGGAAAGATATATTTAGGATGAACCAAAATGAGCTTGAGTCGGAGATAAGAAAAGTTTCTAGGGATCCAACTCTTGATCCCAGAAGGAAGGCCTATCTCATTCAAAACCTTATGACCAGGTATGTTTCATCGTCCTTTCTCTTAAGGTCTTAATTATAATCCCTTTGTTTATTTGTTAGCTTTCACATATTTTAGTCTACTTTCTTTAATCAAAAGGGTTATATGCAATAAGTGGCAACTAACTTTCATCTCGTTCCTTATTATAGAATATTCTTTTTTCTTTCTCTAAAATATCAGATTACTTCCATTTTATGACTATTCCAGCATACTTTCATCAATATATCCATTATGGCAATATGTGTCTGACCTGTATAGACATGTTTATGTCATGTCAATGTCCATGTTGGTATTCCAAGTGTAAAGTGATGTTGATGTAGATGTATAGGTGCTGAATATATTCGAGTTCAGTTCATTTGGAAATATATACCGGATACAGAGTTGTTAGGGTCCATCGTTATAGCAACTAAATATGTAGTTTTCGACAGTTCATTAAGCAAGTGCCGCAGCCATGATTGAGCTCTCACCTGCCGTTACCTTCCTGTCTCACTGGTGGCCGTCTCTGCACCTCCACCTTCACTGCTGACACTCCACCCCTATCCTAGTTCTTTACCAGTCCTGTATTGTTGAATAATGGGAAGCGACCAATATATCCCTTAAAAGTAACCTTTCATTTTCCCTGGAGAATAGAAACCTGCGGGGCTGTCTATTTTCTTGTAAAATGGGGGAATGAAAGTTAAAACTTGTGGTGGTAGTGGCTATGTTCATCCGACGAAAACAAAGACTTCATTAGAGTGTGATGTTTGGCTTTGTTTAAACACTAAAACACCATGTTATATGTCTAATCATCCTCAATATACCCCCACAAGTCACAACCACCACCATCATCACAAAGGTTCTGAAATGTTTGATGTTTATGGTTAAATTGTCAGCCCGGAGCCAACTATTTGACTACCCTGAAATCCCAGCCCCAGCCCCATCCTCAAAATCAAAATTTCCTTTGATCTCTGGTTTAGGTTTGTAGAATTACATTTTTGATTAGTGATTGGTTTGAGTTTTGGTATGGTTTGGTGGTGGTGTTAAAAAGTGGTTGTAATGGTCTAGCTAAAAAAAGAAAACGAAATCAAAGAAGTATAAGTTTTTTTCTACCGAGATTAAGAATTTGTGTTTACTTATGTTTTAAAATATCCACGTAAATGGCATATGACAGCTACTAGGTAGCGTGATGACACGTCCTGCTGATTTGGCATTCACATCAGCGTTAATTTGACAAATCTTTAAAAGATGACCAGTTACCCTTTTGCCATAATGGGTACGTTAGTGAAGTACATTGCTAAAATAAGAAGTGGAAGTAGATTACTGTTTTAAGGAAAGGTCTACAGTGCTATTATTAGGAATAAAGTGAAAGTAGGCTGCTTCATTTTACGCCATAGAAAATTGCGCATTTTTGTTGACTTATTTGTTTGATGGTCATTGTAGTCGATGGATTGCTGCCCAGCAGAAGCTACCACAAGGAAGAAAAGGTGAAACATCAGATGGTGAAGGTCTACATGGATGCTCACCTTCATTTCGTGATGCAGAGAAACAAGTGTTTGGTTGTGAGCATTATAAGCGCAACTGTAAGCTTCGAGCTGCTTGTTGTCAGGAGCTATTTACATGTAGGTTCTGCCATGATAATGTCAGTGACCATACAATGGATAGGTAATCTATTTGTGATTAGATCATTTTATAGTCATCGTGGCTCAGTTAAATAAACGTTTTAATGGATTCATCATCAGGAAAGCTACAACTGAAATGATGTGTATGAACTGCCTGAAAATTCAGCCTGTTGGACCAACTTGCTCAACACCATCTTGCAGTGGACTTTCAATGGCAAAATATTATTGTAACTATTGCAAATTTTTTGATGATGAAAGGTAATTGAACTATCCTTCAACTCTTGGATATGCATCAAGATTGTCAATCATCTTTAATCTTAAATTATTGTTGATGTTTCCAGAACGGTATATCACTGCCCCTTTTGCAATTTATGCCGGCTTGGGAAGGGGCTTGGGATTGACTTCTTCCATTGTATGACTTGCAACTACTGTTTGGGAATAAAATTGGTGGATCATAAGTGTAGAGAGAAAGGCCTGGAAACAAACTGCCCTATATGCTGTGATTTTTTGTTTACATCAAGTGCATCTGTGAGAGCTCTTCCGTGTGGTCATTTTATGCATTCTGCTTGCTTCCAGGTTGCACATCGTTACATGCTTATGCATAATTTTCACGTATTTAGAACATTTTATACTGAACTATTGTCTTCACTTTTGCTAGGCGTATGCATGCACGCACTACATTTGTCCAATATGCAGCAAATCTATGGGAGATATGTCGGTAAGCAAATGTTTTAATATTTTGCACCACTTGGTTGATGGAGTATTGATTCATTCATCTTTAGCATCATTCAAGGTGAGACATGTAGGATTTGGGTTAGAACAGACGACCTTGCTTTCAGATAATTTAAAAGACTGCAGTTAAGATAAATATGTTTGAAATGACATAGTACAGAGCTAGATTAGCTTATTAGGGGATGAATTTAACATTGAGCATCTGCATATGTTAAATGTCTTCATAGGGTATAAAATGAGGAAGTATAGGCAATGGTTTTGAATTTAGATATTGTTGAAGCATGCCAACTTGCTTTTCAATCAGGCTACAATTGGATGCTCCTAGTTGTGGATTTATAAAGATGAAATAGTGAAGATCAATCAATATTTGATGAGAAATAGTTTGCTTAGGAATTCATGTAGTGATAGCTTTAGTTCTCGGTACAAGAACATCTTGCAGTTAGCTTAGTTAAGATCTTTTGACTTGAAGGGCACTAAAAACTATTGCACTTTGAGTTAATCCAACATAGAGGCTGCCAATTGGTGATTACTGTCTTGATCCAGGTGTGATCCGATTTAGTTGTATAACCCCCACAAATTAAAAAACTTGATCCATTTGATCCGAAACTCTGGAACGATCCACTTATTCGTGATTTTAATTTTTTACTTTAAATACCCCTAAACCTCCAATAAAATCTTCATTTCTGTTGTTTCTTTTGTCTGTCTATTATTCTTAGTTATGTTAGTTTTGATTTTAAACATCATAGTCAATGATAAATTTGGTTAAAATGTGATTATATTTTTTAACAATGCATCTTTTAAAACTTTAGTGCTTTTCATTGTGAGAAATTTTATTTATAGAACTAGCTTTTTACATAGACACTAACAGTAACGGAACTCGCTAGGTATTGAAACAAGCGATGAAATATAATGAAAACTGAGTAATATGAGAAGTAAAGATACAACTCCAATGCATACATTAATTCACGTGAGAACTGATATCCTCTGTTTCATGTTTAAAACGTTTCCAACCTTTGTTTGGTCACCTTGGGGCGAGGTTTCCAACCATCAGTTGCTTCTCATAAGTGTGAATGGATAGAAGCTATCAAGGATTATGATATTTGTAAATCTGATAATGTTCTAAGTTTGCTAGTGGAATAGATAACTCTATTTCAATGTCTTGCAGGTGTATTTTGGGATGCTTGATGCTTTAATGGCTTCCGAGGAGCTCCCAGAAGAGTATAGGAGCCGTTGTCAGGTTAACATTTTATTCTTGATCCACTCCACAGATTCTCGTATACCTGTTAGTTGACTCACACTTATTTTAAATATACTCAGGATATTCTATGCAATGATTGTGATAAGAAGGGCAGTGCTCCCTTTCACTGGCTTTACCATAAATGTGGATCCTGTGGATCATACAACACCAGAGTAATCAAGGTTGATGCGATTGCCGATTGTTCAAATTAGAGAGATCACACTAGGTAAAATCGTGTAAATACACTATGATGCAATACATTAGACGTGAGGATGTACATTGCAATATCTTTTTGTTGCCATGCATTGCATTTTGCTTTTCTTCTCATTTCTTATATAAAACTTAGGGTAGCATATGAGGAAATAAGACCTTCACTTGGGATTTTTAGGATATTGCGGTTCTTCAGTTTTGTAGCTGTTGTATTTGAAACATTTTGAACCAGCAGCTTTAGGCTTTAATACAACATTGTAGGGACTACTAAGTGTGCAAGTGCAAATTTTGAAAAGGAGGGATGTTAGGTGTAATTTCAAGTAGTTAGGAATAATTGGTGTCATTTCATGTAAACCATATAGAAGCTCCGTGTAATTTATTCTTATTAAAAGATACCTATATACATAAATTTGTTACATAATGTTAATACTAATGGGTATGATGATACTTTATTATCCAACCAATAAATTAATGGGTATGATGGTACTTCATTGCTAAACATTCTTTTGAAGACATGGTGGAAACCATTATAAAATGTTTAAGAAACGTTGGTAAATTGGATTAGACAAATGCTAAGCCTACCTAAAATTCCAAACTAGCTTATTAGATAGGTTCGTTAACCCTAAGGTAAAGCCTGGCAATCTGAGACCAAATCTATAATGAGAATTTTATCTTGTGTCGGGTCAATGCTTGTGTACCTGAAATAAAGTAAGGCCTTGTTTGGGTTATGTTTAATAATTTTGAAAAGTGTGAGATTTGTTGTTCATCAATACAATAATTTATCATTAATCATCTTATAATGATTATATAATGTCAACATTTAATAAAACAATACATGTCCTAAACTATTAAACTTAACCTTAAGGTTATTAAATTTATATTTATGATACCATTTACACGAACTTATGGAACCAAATGTTGGTATTTCAAAACGGGTATAACATATATGCAACTGGCATGACCTAGGACAAGTGGCGTCAACGTAAAAGTTGATATAAGAAACAAAATCAAAATTAATTGTTGATAATTTTCGAATACCGGAGATAAAGTACCACCAAGTGAGCGATAATATATTTTATAGTTTATCGTTTTAAAGTGTATTATATATTTTTCTTCTTCTATTATATGGAGTTTACTTTTATATTTTATGTGTTGAACTTGTTAATTTTATAATTTATATATATGCATTTCCTTGTTTGACTTTCTATTAGGTGTTTAATAGAAAACCAAAAAGAAAAAGTGTGCATGTAATAGACGAAATGAACACATTCAATAAATATAATAATAGATAAAATGAAAATACGTTTCATACAATAGTTAAAGAGACAAAGTATAATACAGTTTGGAACGATAATCCTACTTTAAAATGCTAAAGTTGTGTGATTGTTTTGAAATACTTTAACATTTAAAAAATTGTTTCCTCACTCTATAAAAGTAACACCACATTTTTCACGTTACAATCAATTAAAGAATCACATCGTATAGACGGAAAATGTTAAGAATGAACTTAAATATTGATAGATTATCCCTGTGTATTTCTGTGAAGTACGTAAAAGACTAATTGTTATTATTAATATACACAAATCACACTTCTTAAAAAAATTCTCATCAATTATTATTAAAAGTTAATCATCGTTTTGTTAGTGTTTATCCTAACAAGAGTGATAAGTCATGCACTTCTAATGTTTTAGTTAAAAAGATAAATTTAGTCATTTTAACATACTTCATAGTTACATTAGAATTTTAACCCCAAGAATTGATTTGTTTTATAACAATCCACTTATTCTGCATGAGACGATAGTTTATATTTTAACAACATTGATAATACTTGTAGCAGTATAATTATAATAATTAATAGTTAAGAGTCTCGCGGGATGCAACAATTATAAATAGAAAATATAATAATCATCAATAAAAATAGTCATTTTAATGATAATGATTGTAAACTTTTGTTTCAATTTAATTTATATTTTATGTTATCACAATAACTGTATTATAATTATTTTTTATTTATATTTCAATAAAGATAATTATAAAGTGTGTAAATTGAAAAAAACAATTAAGTATATATTAATTTGAGTTTTAGTTTATGTATTTATGTATTATTGAAAGGGGCGTAAATGTGATTTTCGATCTTCCAACTTTTAAACAAAAGTCTTATAACTAAATGTTTTATAAGAATTATCGTTTAGATTAACTTTCAAATTTATCAATTTATTTTGCGACAGCAAAGATTTCATTTCAAAAGCTTAACGTTATTCTTAAATGTTATAAGACATTTTTAGTTGTACATAAAATTTTACTTTTCTATTATTGTTATTTTACATATGCAAAATTGTATTACATACAACGATAATAAACATTTATATGTCTCTGTATTTGTAAAAGCAATAAACCCCTCTTGAACTCCCTTCCCATCACTTCTATATATGTTTGTATTTATATTTATATTTTCCTATTACTATTATTTTACATATGCATGGTTATATTACATACAACAAAAATAAACATTTATACATTTATATATGATTCTCTGTTTGGAAAAGCAACAAACCCCTTTGGACACCCTCCTACTTTCCCTCACTCAACTCTTACTTTTGTCACACAACCTTTTATATAAAATAATTTTTATACACTAATAAGTAGTAAATGTCAAAAGTGATAAAAAAAAGTATGGTCCTAGACTTTGGAACATGCAACCTCCTTCCTTTATAAAGCATAACTTATTCACAACTTAGCTAGGTCTCTTCAATGTGAATATGTAATTACTTTTGATAATTGTTAGACAGGTAATTTTGAAAACTGTAAAATTTATTGTTCATCAATATAACAATTTATCATTAATCATCTTACAATGATTACATATTTTCTAACATTTAATAAACAGTACATGTTTCTAAACTATTAAACTTAACCTTAAGGTTACCCAATTTATATTTACGATCCATTTACACGAACTTATGAACCAAATGTAGATATTTTAACACGGGTATAACATATATGCAACTAGCATGACCTAGCGCAGGTGGTTGTTAACGTAATAGTTAATATAAGAAGCAGAAACAAAACATAATATTTAACTACTCATCATCTATGATGAAGCTATATATAAAGCGTGGCTTGAAGTGTTCTATTTCAACATGAGATCAAGACCGGAACATGATGTTTCATATAAACTAGATCTCGATAACTAAGACCACTACCAACAAATGAAACTTTTTCAAAGCTTCTTTAGCGTCACCGTCACGTTAATACTTATTCTGAAAAACTGAAAAAAGACTAAATACTACTAACAGATGAGACTTCTTCAAAAATATCGACCCCACAATTTACCAATAATACATTTACTATACAGATAAAACAAAAAAAACAAAATTAAAAAGGACACAAATGACCCACTTTCTGCCCACTTATTCCGTCTTCTGACTTCTTCATCAAGAAGCAAGCTCCCAAAAAAGCTTGAAAGAAGTGTTAGTTCCAATGATTAACAGGTGAAAACGTTTCAATTTTTTTTTAAAAATGTACTGTTGACACGGGTCTAATTGCCAAATAATCCCTCTGTATGGGCACTTGTAAGTTAAACAACTCAATAGTCTATCACCTTTCATAACTTTATGCCAAAGACAATTACTATTATTTTAATCGTTCATGCTCCCTTGTCGGATTTGTGATGTCATATCATATGTATATGTAATATACATAGGGTTGGATCAAATATAATAATTCCTGTTGTAAAATATATAAAATAATATTTAGTTAAAGGGTGAATTAATAATTTTATTTGTATAATTATAACCATTTAATTAAAATTAAATTCTCCTCAGTTTTTTAGCTAACAACCCCTCTCCGTCTCTCTCCCCTATTACCCTAATTTCTATAACCATGAGCAGAAGTAGTAAACCACCAAACGTTTTATATATTCTTCAATGTGCAAATCATCATAATTATCGTGTACTGGTTGAACTTTTTTTTTTCTATTCATCATCGTGCACTGGTCAAAGTTTTGTGCATCATCATGTTTATATTCTTCGTGCATCAAATATGTGAAGCTTGCAATTTTCAAATGGTACGAAATCGGAATCATTGAAAAATTCAGTGTACAAAACCGGAAAATTCTGCATGCTTCACCAGAACAATCATCGTGCATCAATACAAACTAGAAAGCAAGTACAGAAATATCATGTGTTGAAATGTTTATTTTGTCCTTCAAAAGTATTAATGTTAATGTTATTTTAACTTAAAAATTAAAACTGATTTCATCATAATGTATTCAATAGCTCAGATCATGTATCATTTATTTTATAATAATCAACCGCTATATATATATATACTATATATAGCTCCTATAAATCGAACCTAAGCTTGCACTTGTACTTTAATCCATTGGCTACTTTTAAACCTCCATTTTCGAGAATCTACACGTCTATGATTGTACTTAATTCTAGCTAATTACCTTTACCTTTTATGTACTATTATTTCATTCTTATATAACACTATCTATATATTCATATTTTAATAAAAAAACGTCATATCATGTTGTATAAACGCGCAATCATTGGTATATATATTTTTGTTCTGTATAATTTTATTCGAAAATCAGGAGGGTTTGAAGCCTCATGATATCACGGATATGACAATTACAAATTCATTGGTTTCGAATAAATCGTTGGTTGTATAAAAGTTGAATCAACAATTAGGATTTTGTGAATTGTACTTTTGATGCTGATTGTATAGTTATGTACGTGTTAAAATCCTAGACATTTGTGAGAAGGTCACTTGTGAAAGTTTCCTGTACTAGTCCGACCAACTTCTTTGAGCCCTCATAAGTTGGTATGGTGGTCCAACTTTTAATTACCTCCACAAGTCAAGAAAGACGAACAATAAAGTATATCGTTTCAATTTATATATGGCTTTGTTAAGTTACTAATAAAGAATACTATTACTATTGTTTAGTAGGTCCAAAATTATATATATATAAAAACTTATGAATCACCAATATGAATCCCACAAGTTTAAAATAAATTAAAAATTGTATATTACTTAAATTAAAATATTCGAAAGTAGCGCATGCATTCATTATTCAAAAACAAAAAAATAAAAAATAAAATAATAGCATGTTTTTTCTTTTGAATAAAACATACATAAAAGCAAGACGTTTTAATTAGGTTAGAAGTGAAATGCAATACATATTGGTCATATTCGATTGATGATAAATATACCATGCATTTAATATGACAAATTAAAGTCTATGAACACAAAAGTCTCCACATTTGAAGATCTTGTTGATTTTCGCTTTCTGTCTTTAGTAACAAGATTTGACAACCCTTCGTGTTCTCAAGTCCATTCTAATAATTTTGTCCATCGGACTTGTCATTTGTCATTAACGACAAATATCAATCGAATAAGACTTGTCATTTTTCCCATTTTGATAAAAAAGTTGTTATCTTATTTACATACAAATGAAACAAATCCAACAAAATGGTAGTAATTAGTTGGTGAAGAACATTATCTTTGTACAATTTGTGAAGTCAATCGTTTAGATAGTTCAACCACCATGCAACAGTAACATGCTCGCCCACATTCTTTAACCTTATTCTTTTTTTTCTTTACTTTCTTTGTTCCTTCTAGATTTCTAACCCAATTACCATCATTGCCCACATGTCATAAAAAGATTAATTAGTAATTTTCGTAACATCCCGTTGGTCTTTTAATCGGATGATGATGTTTTCTATCACTATTTTTAGTAAGTTCATTAAAATTTTACATTATTTATGTATACGATAAAAGTTTAGTGCACAAATTTGATAAATTTATTAAAGATAATGGTGAAAATATCACCGTTCCTTTTAATTAGTATCTCGACATGTCATAGCCAATATTTTACTTGATTTTATTTTGGTCACTCAATATTCATTATTATAGCTTTGAACCAACACTTACAAATGACGTAATTATAGGAAAATTATTACACTAGTAAAACTAAACAAATCTGTAACTCGAGTTATCCTTACTTAGGGTTATATCTTTTCATATTTGATTTGATACGGTATTCGTCACTTGTATATACACATAATAATAAGGCTTATCTTTTATCTTTATTAAATAATCAAACGAGAACACAATGAAGAAATTTTATCCTTTCATGTCCTCTTAATTTTGTCATTTTATTGTCCTCCTCTTTTAATACTAAATGGTTAAAGTCAATTTTGTTAGCATGTTCATTAGTTTTAAAAAATAGCATAATCAGTCGTTATAGATTTCATAATACTTCTTATTATTTTATTTATTTGACATTGTATTGCCTTTAAATTACAGTTAAGCCCTCACACTTTAATTAATATTTTTCATCACTCAAAATTTCAATTAACAATTAATACTAGATGTTTAAAGTCAATTTTATTAGCATGTCCATGAGCTTCGAAAATGACACATGTCACGGGGCAACAAAAGTATGTTGCGCATAACAAAAAACATCAAATAGTTGACCCTTATTTTATGGTGAACAATATTGTTTTACTCATAATACTTTACCCCTACACCATTCTACATCAACAATAACTTTTTTATTATTATAATAAATTTATAATGAGTCAATTTTTATAAGATTTCATATTTATTCCCCGTAATTACATAACAATAAACTAGTACAATTATATACCGTACGATAGTCAAAACCTTGCAATACAACTTAACTTATCCAAAGATACTTTAAGCATTATATGACAAATACATTACATTAATCATGACAAGGGTCCCTCTTGTGTTCCTCTTGATGTTTGCCAAATTCCCACTTACTTTTCTTCTATTATTGGATACATGTCCAAAGCCATCTCAACTCTCAACCCTTATAAATACAACCATTGATCATACGTCCATTTCATATATAAAACCACACATATACTATTTATCATGGGAGAACTTGATAATTACTATCAAGCCAAACCTACAAAAACTACAACAACCAAGTTAAAGCTCTTTGGATTCAACGTAAATGAGCACGAAGAAGTCGTTGGGCCCACTAAAACGCCATCTGTCTCATCTGATGGCAGAAAATATGAGTGTCAATATTGCGATCGTGAGTTTGCAAACTCACAAGCTCTTGGTGGTCACCAAAACGCTCATAAAAAAGAACGCCATCTGTTAAAGCGCGCTCAAATTCAAGCCACTCGAAACACATACATAAAAAGCCCAATCATTCCGACCTTCAATCCGCCACCTCATCACGGCCGTAGGGTGATACTTCCATCCACCGGGATTATTTGTCCATCATGGGCTTACATTCCACGCGCTCCTCTAGCTTATTATGGGTCCCACAGCTGCACTGGAGAGTTGTCGGCTCAACCTAGTAACCGAGCCGATCATGGGTCCACCAGCAGAGATGGTGGACCTGGTTTCAATGATGCATTTGGGCTCGACTTGCATCTAAGACTTTAGCCGAGTGTCTCGGCTAATTTTGGGTTTTTGTTTGGGCCGGGTCTTGTAAATAAGAGATATTATTTTCTTATGATTATGAGAAATTTTATCATCATGAATGTAAGCTCTATTAATAAATCGAAATTGTATATGTTTGCTATACTATATAGATGCACACCAATCACTTTATCACTATATAATGTGAATTCTAAATTCTAACTGTAATCTAAAGTAATATTTTTTAAACCATGCATTTTGATTTCTTTTAGTTTTATTTCAAGTGATCTTTGATCCCAAGTTAGTTTAGTTAAGTGAGCATTTTAAGATAAAATTGAATATTGATTGTTTGAATTCACAAATTACCAAGTTAAAATTTTTATCTTTTATTATGATTATATAAAAAAAAAAAGATATAAGATATAATAATATAATATAATAATTAAGATAAAATGATAATATAAAATGATTTGAGGTGCAATTGTTTGCCCTATGAATTCTTCTTTTGTTTTTTGTTTTTTATGTATGAGGAGTTTAATTTCATTGATAATGAAAGGTATTTATTGGAATATATTTTTTTCATATACGTGTAATTTGACAAGCCCAAAATTACTAGTTTTGCTTGGTAGCCCAATAAGAAAATCATGTGATCTGTTTGTAGGCCTCATATAAATCCAGTCTTTCAGATCCTTTAAGATGGTCATCAAGACATCAACAATTTTATAGGGGCAATTTGCCAATTTGAACCTATAAATAAGAAAACTTCATATTAATCGTTAACTAAGGCATGTGAAAAATCAAAGAATTAGCTAACTAATTACCAAGGATAGAGTGGTCAAATAGTTTCAAATTGTACAAACTTTGCATTCTAACATTTTATTTGATACACAAACGTTACATATATAAACAAGAATAATGTTGTATGAGTATACTTAGATGGACCTGAAAGTAGACATAATATATTCATTGGTTGATACAATTTCTCTCTCTGGATCTTATTAGTTGAAGTTGACGCATGTCAGTCTTAAAGTTTTAGGCCAACTTTAGGTCTCTCTAGTTAGCCGGGTCTATCATTTTTCATGTAAACAATACAAACTATATAATATTACGTATAATCAAATGAGCACCAAATTGGGGTGGCATAGTGAACACAGGGAAAGGAGCATGTTTGTAAGACGGAGAAAGCTCAAAAGAGAAACTTCGTAGAATCATTACTATCGCTGCTTTTGCTTCCGCCATAGCAAAATTTTGCCCAATGCAAACACGAGGACCATAAGAAAATGGAAAAAATGAACTCGAACCTTTAACCTTTGTCGCATTCAATATTCCTTCCGAGAATCTTTCAGGTTTAAACTCGGTTGCATCTTCACCCCATATTTTGCGATCATGATGAATATGAATGATCGCTAAGGCTAAATGCATACCCGACGGTATCATCATGTTTCCTAGCTTCGTTTCCTTTGTAGTTGCCCGTGTCATTATAACTACAGGAGGATATAGCCTAAGAACCTCGTGTAGTATCATTGTTAAAACTTTAAGGTTCTTTAGACCCTCAAAATCAAGTTCTTTAGTACCAAAAACATGTAAGATCTCTTCTCGGGCTCGGGTTTGCCATTCTTGATGCAAACTTAAACAAACCATAGTCCAAACAATCAAATTCGAAGTTGTCTCGGATCCAGCTATGTAAAATAACTTGCATTCTTCAATCACGTCTTCCATACTCATTCCAACTCCATTTTCTTCAATCTCTTTTATATTCGATTCTAACAGAATTCCAAGTAAATCATCACAACTGCCTTCTCCCCCCTCGATCGCTTTCTTCCTCTTGTTGATTATACTCGTTAGCACGGTCTTAAGCTCTTCACGGTTTTCTTTAAACTTTATGTTTGCCTTTGTGGGTATGAACCTAAATTTCAAACAAATTAACAAAACATGTATAAGCAAATAGTCAATTAACATTGTTAGAACATATCAAGACATTGTTTTTACCTTCTTCCGGGAAGATGAAGCATAAACAACATTTGGAACAAAAGCTCAATTTGTTCCTTTTGGATTTTAAATATCTTCCTTCCTTCCTCGTAACTACTGCCAAATGCGGTTCGTGAAATCACATCACCAGCCAAATTATCAATATACGGCCACACGTCAACTTCAGTGGAACCACATTCAGCGGTTAGAAGATTCCATTTGTGAACCATATCATTACAACTCGAGCTGATAGCCGCAAACATGATCTATACACATGTCAGTCCATAAAAGATATTTTCATCATGAAAATGCATAAAAGCCCCTTTAAATTCATGTGTTCTCTTAATGTTATGATATTATTTTTATTCTTATTTATCGCATTACATATATTAAAATTAAAACTAAACAAACAAATTGAAATGGTGTTTATATATGTCAATCCGACGCAACTGTCCATTTTGGCCCGACTAATGAAAGTAACTAATGGAAGTAAACGACACCAACTAACTAACCTTGAGATTTTGAAGATGAAAAGCTGGATTGATGATTTTGCGATGTTTGGTCCATTTGTGACCCTCGGTGACAAGAAGTCCGCCAACGATGCTATCTCGAAATGGTTCAGGATGCGGCTTTTGAAACACGTCTGGTTTTGATAATATCTCCTTTATTAACTCTGGATCTCTTATATACATCCTTGGGTTTCGCCCCAACCATATGAACGATTTTTCACCTGTCAAACACAATTCGCTTCAAACAATTTTTTTTGTGTAGACTGACACACCTATATATATATATATATTATGTACACCGATATCTGAAGTGAGACTTAGAACCTGTAACATTTTGGTTGAGCCAACCAGATATCCTTAATTATTAGCAATGGATAGTTGACTGATATCATCTCTGTCTTAATTATCAGCTTTTTTATAACAACTCTTTATAATCTCAAACTGATAGTTGAACTGATCAAAACGAAAAAGAAGAAAATTAATTAATTAATACTCCTACCATATTTAGTGATGATATGATGATCATAGGGGACAGCATATGAAGTGATATCATGGGTTATTGGAATAGGCTTTGATCTACTTTCTTTCACCATTTTTGACAGCTCTATCATGTCACCTAATACAAACTTGTATGAATTACCATTATACCCTTCATCTTTCAGCCACTTCTCTAACTCTTTTGGTTTCAACCATACCCAATTCACTACTTTCCAACCCCATCTCACTATCACGACAACAAGTATGGCTATTGCAACTTTACTCAATAATGTTTCCATCCTTTAAATTCCCTATTGAGAAATTAAGAGAGTATATGAATATTAATTATACTTATTCTCTATCTATATATAGATATAGATATAGATATACATATATGATGATGCCATCGAGACCGACTCAATGGTCTTCATTATCAAGAGAATTTTATCTGATATTGACTATAAAACCAACGACTACAATTGAATCATGACATAAGCCATGACATATTTCTATACAATTTTGTCGTGTTACTTTTGATTATGACAATAAAACATATGTCTAACAAGTGACGTTGGGTTTAAGTTAAACGGACAAAATTTAAACGAGTAACGGTAAATAGGCATTGAAGTCTAAACTTAAAAATAAGTCTATTTATACGTCATTTGACACATCAACTATGTACTTTCTATCTGTTAACCTCCACCATGTATTTTGATACATGTACGGTCTATTTTTTAGATCTACTTTTAAATATGTGAATTTGACATATCTATTATTTTTCAGTTTAAATACATGATATCAATAAGTCTTGTACCAATTATATAAAACTTTTATGAATTTTGAAAAAAATTTCTTAAGAATATTTATAATAAAATTTAATTTATAACTCAAGTATGAAATCTTGTATTTTGATACCCTCAACGACTAAATGACAAGTATTTTCAAGTTGATACTTTCACATAATCTCTCAAAATAGTCTTCCTTCAAAACAAGAACTAACTTTTTCTTTAATTTCTTTTTTCTTTTTCATTTTGGATCACAATTGTTAAATAATCTCCAATAAAACTGATAGAGGTCATCATACAATCATACCTCTCGTACACCCTCAACCCGGCTTAGGACAAGTGCAAGCTAGCTGGACCATTGAACATGCTCAACTTTTATAGAGCGCCTTTATTATAGGTCCAATGTATATGTATGCACAATGCATCTAGAGCTGCTCATATAAACTAGTTCATGAACCGAAACAAGTTTTTAAATATAAAAAACAGAATGATGTGATAACAAGCACAATTCATAAGTTCAGGTTTGCAATATTTTGCATAAGCTATGAGATGTTATGTAGAATCAAGTGAGCACCGAACTGTGGTGGCATAGTGAACGTAGAAACAGGAGAATGTTTATAAGATGGAGAAAGCTCAAACGAGAAGCGTTGTAGAATCATTACCATCACTACTTTTGCTTCCGTCATAGCAAAGTTTTGTCCGATACAAGCACGAGGACCACTAGCAAATGGGAAAAATGAACCTGATCCTTTTCCCTTTGTTGCATTTAAAATTCCTTCCGAGAATCTTTCAGGTTTAAACTCGTTCACGTCCTCACCCCACATTTCACGGTCATGATGAACAAGGAACATCGATAAGGCTAACTGCACACCCGATGGTATCATCATGTTTCCTAGCTTCGTTTCCTTTGTAGTTGCCCGTGTAACCATGCTTGCCGGTGGGTATAACCTAAGAACCTCGTGTAGTATCATTGTTAAAATCTTGAGGTTCTTTAGACCTTCAAAATTAATTTCTTCTGTACCAAAAACTTCCAGTATCTCTTTTCGAGCTTTAATTTGCCATTCTTGATGCAAACTTAAACAAACCATAGTCCAAACAATCAAATTCGAGGTTGTATCGGATCCAGCTATGTAAAATAACTTACATTCTTCAATCACTTCTTCCATACTTAATCCAACTCCATTTTCTTTAATCTCTTTTAAATTCGATTCTAGCAAAATTCCAAGTAAATCATCACCTCTACTTTCTCCATTCTCGATTGCTTTCTCCTTAGTGTCGATTATACCTTTTAAGATCACTTTAAGCTCATCACTGTTTTGTATAAACTTCTTATTTGCCCTAGTAGGTATAAACCTGCATATCAAAACATATTAGCAACACAAATTAATTTCACTAGATTGATACTATTATTGTTAATTATATTACCTTCTTCCGGGTAGATACAATATAAACAACAATTGGAGTATAAGATCTAGTTGTTCCTTCTGGATTTTAAATATCCTCCTTCCTTCTTCGTAACAACTGCCAAATGCCGTTCTTGATATCACATCACCGGCTAAATAATCTATATATGGCCATACGTCTAGTTCAGAGGAACCAGATTTAGCAGCTATCAGCTCCCATTTATGGACCATATCACGACAACTCAAGCATATAGCCGAGAACATGATCTACTCACGATAAAGGTTTTTGTTAGCGACAGCTCGAAGGGCAGTATTTAAAAGTAATTTACATACTTAAATGATTGTACTAGCTTTAACCACTAACCATCAAAATCTTAACATATGTATCCATAAAGTTCAATATTGTTAAGCGTTAAAAGCAATTTGAGTGATAACCTTTACTCGTGTCGTTAACTCGGCTATCATTTCCGATTTATTCAAAATATAATCAAACGTATAAAACCAACTATTGGAAAATTAGATTTTAACGTTTCTTAATGATCATTAACATAAATATTTGTTTATAAAATAGAAACAAAATGGTATATACAAGTCAATTTGACTCTATGCTCTAGTTAATTACCTCTTATGAAATCATCATTATATTGAATACAAAAGACAACAACTAACCTTAAGACTTTGATGATTAAAAGCTGGATTGATTATTTTTCGATGTTTGATCCATTTCTCACCCTCGGTAGTAACAAGTCCACCAATTATGCTATCTCGAAATGGCTCAGGATGTGGCTTTTGAAACTCGTTCGGTTTTGATAATATCTCTTTTATCAACTCTGGATCCCTGATATAAACCCTTGGGTTTGGCCCTAACCATATGAAGGATTTTTCACCTATCAAACAATCATCACCAATATGAGAGTGATTATTCATAATCAACATCAACGACACAGATATTCAATAACAACCATATTACTCCGTGTTAAACAAAAATAATACTTATCTTCATAATTGACTTGTTAACTACATTTTACATTATTATACAAGTTTTTGTTACCTTGTCAATCATAATCAGCATCATTTATTATTCCAACGGTTTTTGACCCAATGGTACGAGCAACTCTTTAATTAAAGGGATTCACTCTATATACTAATAAAAACTTCTTGACTTACTACCTCAAATTTAAAAACTTCTTGACTTTGTGCCACTAAAGTTTTGAGTAATTACAAAAACGCCACCGAATTTATTTACATCTAGCTGTTACAAAGTTCGAAAAACGAGAAGCTACGTCAGACATTATTTTTTTCTCAGTAAGTTTAGTACATCCCTAATTAAAACCTCTCAATCAAGGGTTCAAATCTCTTTGCATACATTAGCATGATACGCCGTACATTATTGGTTTGACTTTTTTAAAAGAAGGTTATATGTACACTCATTTTTTTTTTCATATATCACATTGTTATATGCATATACTACAACTTTTAAATGCACAATTTAATGGTTTAATGTATCAAATATCATAATATAATATCACTTCTCTTGTTAAGATCATAATCGATTTATACAAACTATCAAATACATACCTCACAAAGTCAACTATTCGATCAAAAAGTATTGTTAAAGAAAAAAGAAGAAAAATTATCACCATATTTAGTGATGATATGATGATCAAAGGGGAGAGCATATGAAGTGATATCATGGGTGATTGGAATAGCCTTTGCTTTAGTTTCCTTCACCATTGTTCCAAGCTCTATCATGTCACCAAATAAAAGCTTGTATGAGTTACCATTATACCCTTCATCTTTTAGCCACTTCTCTAGTTTCTTGGGTTTCAACCATACCCAATTTACTACTTTCCATCCCCAGTTCACTATCAAAATCAAAACAATAGCAATCACCACTTTACCCACTATTTCCATATTTTTTTCTCTTTAGAAATAGTTAAGAGTGTAAATACCAACCATTGACCTTTTATAACATCTTATTGGAGTACACGTGTAGATACCATCGGGAACGCCAACATGTTATTTATTATTTGTAAGTTGTAACAATATGTTACTAATATAATTCTTTATTTATATGTGTTAGATCTACCTTTTTCTAACGTGACTAAATTTCCGTATGATACGGAAATATGTCGGTAAATAATTCTTGTTGAACTTTGTATCTACGTTTCAAACATGATATAATGGTATATTATCTCGAACTATTTTTAGCTTCGTGCTTGTAAAAGAACTCGGTAACGAATCACAATGGGTTTAGCTCAAATTAGATATAAACTTTTAATATGATCTTAATGGGTAGGCCGGTTAATCCGTAAACTTGTACTGTTTTTGAGTTTTTGTTGATAGTTAATATATTGAATATGATTATGTAAGTATAGTATTTGATAAATAATATTATATGATTTTGTAAGCATGTATTTTACATGTTTAAACTTCTTTCAATGTATTTGACTCATCTTTGTTATAACAACGTTAATCAATCATTCTAATAAGTTTTACATCATCAAACGTTTATTTGAAGAATTACTAACTATCAGATGCGACGCAGAATCAAATGAGCACCGAACTGGGGTGGAAGTGTGAACACAGGGAAAGGAGAATGTTTGTAAGATTGAGAAAGCTCAAATGAGAAATTTTGAAGAATCGTTGCTATAGCGGCTTTTGCTTCCGTCATAGCAAAGTTTTGCCCTATGCAAACACGAGGACCACCAGAAAATGGTGAAAAGGGACTCGATCCTTTTCCATTTGTCGCATTCAATACTCCTTTTGAAAATCTTTCAGGTTTGAACTCGGTTGCATCTTCACCCCATATTTCACGATCATGATGAATGTGGATTATGGGTAAGAGTAATGTTACACCCGAAGGTATCATCATGTTTCCTAGCTTTGTTTCCTTAAAAGTCTCTCGTAAAGTCATAACTACGGGCGAGTATAACCTAAGAACCTCATGTAATATGATTGTTAAAATCTTGAGGTTCTTTAGAGCTTCAAAATCAAGTTCCCCTGTACCAAAAACTTGTATAATCTCTTCTCGAGCTCGAATTTGCCATTCTTGATGCAAACTTAAACAAAACATAGTCCACACAATTAAATTCGACGTTGTTTCAGATCCAGCCATGTAAAATAACTTACATTCTTCAATCACATCTTCCATACACATTCCAACTCCATCTTCTTCCATCTCTTTTGAATTCGATTCTAATAAAATTCCAAGTAAATCATCACAACTACCTTCTCCCATCTTGATTGCTATCTTCTTCTTTTCAATTATATCCCTTAGCACGATTTGAAGCTCGTCACAATTAGCTAGGAACTTCTTGTTTGCTTTTGTGGGTATAAACCTATGATATTTTAAACAGAAAAGAACAAATTAATTACCTAATTATATACATTTTTAATTACTTGTTAGCAGGCCATATACAAAAAGGTGAAGTTAACATAGGCAACTGCATTTTGAGGGGAAGAAAAGGTAGACGATTTTAACCGTTGATTTTTGTGATAATAGCTCAAATTTGACGCATCTTAACAATACTGCATTTTATGTAAAATGCAATGTGCACGTAAAATGTTGTGTGGCGAATCTGAACCGTTGGTCACATATATCAACAACCGAGATCGCATGTTTCTCCTTCTCCTAAATATGCAGTTGCCATCTGATTTCACACTTTTATAAAATGACATATTTGTTAATTAGTTACCTTCTTCCAGGAAGATAAATTATAGATATCATTTGGAATAGAAGATCGATTTGTTCTTTTTGGATTCTAAATACCTTCCTTCCTTCTTCGTAACAACTGCCAAATGCCGTTCGTGAAATCACATCACCAGCTAAATTATCAATATATGGCCACACATCAACCTCATTGGAACCATTTCCATCTGTTAGAAGCTTCCATTTGTCGACCATATCGTTACAGCTTGAGCAAATAGCCGAGAACATGATCTATGCAAATAAATACGGGGATAACATACTTAATGTTAACAATAACTTAGATAATGTTAAGGCTAAAAGAAGTAAATCCCTCCGTCCAATTTTAGTTGTCCATATTATTATTTTTGTTTGTCTCGAAAATATTGTCTATTTGTATAAAATAACTATTAAAAATCAATAAACTCTCAACTTTATCCTCATTTATTTCTCTCAGCCATTTATTTTTTAAAAATTTTAATCAAACTTGTTTCGAATATAAGGACAAAAGTGAAATTATTTCATCCATCAGAAATCTAAGGAGAATTATTAGAGGACAATAAAAGCAAAATGAAAAAAAATAGAGTTTGTTTACTAAGTTTCTAACATTAACATAAATAGTCTCTCATTTTCACTAACATTACATAACGTTGCGTAATATTAACGGTACATATCATTTTCCCGAAAAATATTCATAAAGTGATTGTTTAGATCCTGAATATCATAAATGGGTAAATATTCATAAGGACGCCTTAGTTAATATTAGGTCATCCCAGTGGTTATTTTGAATATGAAAGATGATGTAATTGAAAGACATAATTAAGAACATACCTTAAGATTTAGCAGATTAAAAGCTGGATTAATAATCTTCCGATGTTTTGTCCATTTTTGACCCTCGGATACCAAAAGTCCGCCTATGATACTATCTCGAAATGGCTCAGGATGTGGCTTTTGAAACTCATCCGGTTTCAATAATATTTCGTTTATTAGTTTTTGATCCCAGATGTAAACTCTCGGGTTTGGACCAAACCATATGAAAGATTTCTTACCTGTTAAACAACATTAAAAACTATTAATCAGATCCACATATACAAAGAGTCAATTACAATTTAATTAAATAATTGTAATTAAAGAATTAACATGAAATTTAGTACCATATTTGGTGATGATATGATGATCATAAGGAAGAATATACGAAGTAATATCATGTGTGATTGGGATAGGACTTGATTTAGCTTTCTTAACCATTGTTACAAACTCTTTCATGTCACCTAGAAGAAGCTTGTAAGAATTACCATTATACCCTTCGTCTCTAAGCCACTTCTCTAGCTTCTTTGGCTTCAACCAAACCCAATGTAGTACTTTCCAGCCCCACCTTACTATCACTGCTATCACAATGGCGATTAAAATTTTACCCCATGTTTTCATGTTTTTTCTATTTTGCTTTTTGTTCTGGATCCTAGATGTTAACTAGCAACCGTAAACCTTATTATTATTACATACTCATTGAAGGATGCCATATTGCTATACGAGCTGTATTATTTATTTAATAATATTATATATTATATTACATTATATATTATATATTATATATTAATAATAAAATAATAGTATCTGACAATACCATGTGATTCTGCATATCACATTATTCTAGGCAGTTTAATGCACTGCGAGTCATTTTACTCTTAAAAAAAGTCCATTTAGATCATTGAACTTTCTTTTTGTAAAACAAGATCACTGTACATTAAGGAAAGTTTAAATTAGTGATTAGTGACTTAAGTTTAAAAGAAGGGAATTGATCCACCATCAAAATTTATAGTTCCACCAATTTTTTATTCTATTTCCTAAAGTACTCTTATCATAATATCTAATATTAATAATTATATTTATCCCATGTTCCCTGTTAACCATCAACCCTTTTGAGTTTTCATGATTTTTTCACTTCCCACCTCTTTCTTCCTCATCAATCAATGAAATAGTCGAATTTCTACTCTATCACTAGCGCTACTAATAAAAATTTAAGGCTACCTTTTCAATTGACTCAATTATGGATTCCCAGGTATGTATCGTTGTTTTAATTTCTCAAGTGATTTCAAACACATGCCTTCTAATAAACCCTAACAAGAAATTAGTGAGTTTTTCATTTTTACATTGTTTGATTTACATATATGTGAGTGATTTGATACACTAGAAATTAGTTGGTTTCTATTTCTTATTTTATATGTGATGGATTACATTTAGATTTAATATATTTGGTTATTCTTATAACAAGGTTGGAAAATTAAAAACATAAATATATGTCAGATAATAGCCTCAATTTTTGTCCTTAAATTTTTTTGATGAATAAACTAAAAGTCTTTGGTCTTTCACGTTATATGCTTCTTATATGCTTATGTTCATTTTTTTAACTTACTAGGGGACTCAAGATGAAGAATTGTATCTAACAAGTTCTAAGTTTGAATCGCGTGATCAATTAGTAAAGAGTGTGCGAGAATTTTATTATACTAAAGGTTTTGGACTATCGATTTGTAATTCTAAAAAAGATACGTTTGTGCTTCTAAAGTGTGATCGGGGCGGTTCCCTTAGAGATAGAAATTCTGTTGGAGATAAAAGAAAAAGGAGCACTGTGACTCGTTTGATTGATTGTCCCTTTAAAATTGAAGGTAGAAAAGGATGGGATGGTATGTGGATATTTAGAACGAAAAACTTGAAACATAACCATGGGCACTCTTATGATATATATGGACATTCATCGTTTCGCCTATTAGCATCGGATAACGTAGAAAGTGTCAAAGAGATGACCAAAGTTGGAATACCCCCTAGACATATCCTTTCTTCTTTACGTCAACGAGGCCCAAATCTCCCAGCAACCTCTAGAACAATTTACAACGTGAAGGCAAAACTTTGCAGGGAAAATTTAGGAGATAGGTCAATGGTTGAGGTCTTATTTGAAGAGCTTCAAAAATGTGGTTTTTGGTACGATCTTTTACATGATCAATAAGGGAATATAACGAGTTTGTTTATTGCACACCCTTTATCAATTAAATTGGCTAAAATCTTCTCTGATACCTTTGTGATGGATTGTACTTACAAAACTAATAATTATAACATGCCTCTTCTTGATATCATTGGAGTTTCATGTATCAATACCTCGTTTTATTTCGGGTTTGCCTTTTTGGAAAGGGAAGATGAAGAAAGTTATATTTGGGCGTTGAATGCGTTTCAAAAGATTCTTAGAAGTGAGAAACAACCGCTCGTGATTATGACATATAGAGAACTAATACTAATGAATGCCATAAGAAAGGTATTTCCAGCAACAACAAATCTTTTATGTGTTTGGCATATTGAAATGAATGTGTTAGCGAATTGCAAGAAACATTTTAGACGTGCGGGGGAGTTTGACATATTTATTTCAAGTTGGAAGAATGTGATATATTCAACAACGGAAGCTCACTTTCTGAATAATTGGTGGGAATTCGAGTTGTCTTTTGAAGTCAACAAAGATGCAATTGAGTATATAAAGAACACATGGTTGCCTTGGAAAGAAAAATTTATTAGTGCGTGGAGTGAAAAGTATTTGCATTTTGGTAACCGAACATCCTCAAGAGCTGAAGGTGCCCATTCCAAACTCAAAATGTATTTACAAGTTTCCACTGGTGATTTGAAAGAAGTGAAAGATAAAATATGTCTAGCGGTTGAGCATGAGTTTCATGATATTAAAGTGAAATTGGCAAGTGAAAAAATTCAGATTCCTCGCGACTGCAACATGCCTCTGTTTCGAGAACTTCTGTTTCATGTATATAAGTTTGTATTGAAGGAGATTTATAGGCAATATCTAATATCAAAAAAGGTAATATTTGATTATATATATATATATATTATCGTTATTGTTATTGTCATATTCAGTAGAACATGTTGTTCAAGTAGATATCTTTGTAGGTTGGTTTTAAGGCTTACTGGACTGCAATATTCAACTCACTGATTCATTCATGGGTTGTACAACATACCCTTACAACAATAGTTTTAGATTGATATTACTTGACTTGTATTATCTATTACTCATATACAAGGAATTCATGCACCGGTCATTTTATGGCAACTATGGGTCTTTAATGTGCCCACAAGATAGAAAACTTGCAAGAAATGCCACTTTCTTTGGATCTTGTTCATCCACATTGGAGGATTGATATACGTTCTCTTTGAACTCGGAAGACTTTTTACACAATGATGATAGCGACAGATTTTCTAATTTGCTCAATGAGTTGCATTCAAAGTACAAAGTGTGGCCCGAAAACAAGAAAGAATATGTTGCTTTGATGATTAGTAAAGTTCTGAATGAACCCGATATATTATTCGACCCACTGATTCAACGCCCAAAAGGGAGACCACCAAAATCAAAAAGGAAAAAAGGAATAACTTCTACTGCACGAGAACCTTCAAAATTTGAGCTTGTTGAATAATTTCGAAGTCATAATCCAAGTTCTACTTGTGCATCTCAAAGGAGCGATGAAGTGACTGTGGATACAAGTTATATTCATCATGAAAACACCCTAATGGATTTAAATGGTTATCCAAGTTTTTAGGAAGATTTTTTCTTGTTCGAGTAGCATCCGCTAGAAGTTCTAGTAGAATACTGTTTTTTCTTTGGTGATTTCGACCCATGAAACAATATATGGCTTTTGAGAAAATTTTGCAACTTTTTGGCTACAAAGTTGTGTCATTTTTCATAATACAAACTGTGGTACCTTTTGAACAAACACATGTGCATGTATCGATGAATTATTAGATTGTAAGAAGTTGTTTTGTTTGGGACTAAACTCAGCTCAATTTTTCCCAAAGCAAGACTTTATCTTATTCAACTAGACTTTCAATTATATTAATATTTATATCTATTTTAGCTTTGTTCTGATTTTTAGTCATTAATATCTATATTAATTTAGAAGAAAAAAAAGTTGCTATGTTGATGAATTATGATTTTTGAATTATGTTGATAATTTAGTTCTGATTGAGTATTTAATTAGTAAAAAAAAGTGAATATAAAGTTAATGGTACAAAGGTATTTTAGAAAATAGGGTAAATATTTAGTGGATCTATTAATTTTGATGATAGACATATTATCACCCTTGACATTTGAACCATTTTGAACCATTCCAAACAACTGGCTACTGATACTTCCTGGTTAACTCTATCTTTTATATTACACCTCATTTGATTTTGTCCACATCATTCACTCCAAATCATTTACATATTACCAACTCTTAATAACTCATTACTCATCCACATTTAGCTTGCAAAATATTTCATGAGCTCAAGATCACTTATCTTGCAAATTATTTCATGAGCTCAAGATCACTTATCATTTAGAAACTTCCACAAATTACCAAATTAATTAATTCACTTTTAATGAACCTTTGTTTTGTAATTGTAAATTGTAATAATACCAGATTTCATGTTTACAAACTTTTCCCTTGAACGATGTTATTTTTGTATTCATGACCACCACCCACCACCACCCTAAAATTATTATTTTTTTGCATCAAACAACAAAAGTGAAAACTGAAACATCACCAATGACATGAATATTTTGTTCAAAACTACCGTAATCCTTTTAATTTCAAAACAGAATAGTTGATTCCATGTTGTTCGTCCTCATTTAGCATCACCAACACCATCCATACCTGCCATCTCCAACAACCACTAAAAGAATCCCTAAACCTATACAACCTAACAAAAAACCACAAATTAACTGGATGTAAACCATGGTTTTGAAGGGGATCTAAATCGTCAACAGCTAACCACCACTACCCACCTTCAAACAATCCCAGCGGCTCAAAAGCATACATCACGTCGTGATCTAAACAATATTTGAAGAACCCTAGATCTAAAAAAGTGAATGAGATGAGATGAGATGAGAAGGTGTTGCTCGTAGTGCTGCGGACTACTAGTGTAGGAAGGAAGTTGGCGGCTGGTGGTGGAGGCGGCAGATATATGATGGTGAAGAGAAAACGGAGATAATGAGGGTTAGAGAGAGAGTCACACTGAAAAAAATGAGTTGTTTTTCGTGAGGAAAATTTATATATTTTTCTTAAAAGAGAGATTAAATGTAAAATAAAGACCATGTAGATAAATACAAAAGGTCACAGACTCCTTCTACCACACTAATAGAATTGTAGGAAATGTTTATTCGAAAAGAAAATAAATAAGATAATATTTGTGGATCCTATAATTAACATTTTAAAAGAAAATAAACAAACTACGCAACAGAAATAGAAAAATTAAGATTTTTTTAAAGTTTTATTTTAATCAAAGTTTAGAATACGGTTATTAATCGAAAATAACCGATAAAAATCGAATTGAAATCGAAAAACCAAGGTTGTAGAGAAACAGAAACTGAAAGGTTTTTATTATTAAAAAATCAAATATTCGATTCGATTCGTGCCATAAACCGAATCGAACCGTGAACACCCTGTACATAAGTACATAACCCCCTCTTCTAAATGTCACATAGTACATTGAATTACATGAATAATTCTTTAGAACCAAATCCATACTAAAACAAATTCTTTAATTCAAAATCAAATGCTTCAATATTTTAGTGATGTTAGATTATTAGTTGCGGCACCTTACAAAAAATTTACACTCATAATGGCCAACCCAAATGCATGTATAACTTGTCAAGAATCAAAGAATATAACAGTAACCAAGATGGGTTGAGAAATTACATGTTGTTAAATCCAATATTGATTCACTTTCATATGCTCTAAAAATAGAATAAAGTGAAAGAAAATATTTAACAAACTTCCTAAAGGGATGCTACCAATTCACTAAACTAAACCAATTTCATCAAGGTTATGTTATCTTCGCTCATATGTCCCTCATTACTTCCATTTATTTCTCAGCAAAAGGCACAAAATCAACTAAATAAGACAGATGGTAACTTGAAGTTTTTATATAATTAATGTTCTTTCTTTTCAAGATTTTGAACTTCTTCCTGCAACCAAAAAGGGGCTTAACATGTCAGGTTCATTACGTCAACGAAAACTCCATTTTTTAGTAGATATATAGCACAGAAAATTTAAATAGACGAAAACATCTTGATAATTTGCTGCCATTCAGAGCATGTCAAAATCCATGAGTAGAACCATTGTAAGGTCTAATATTATGTTCTGAAAAAGTTAAAAAGGTAAAAAACGTAAAAAGAAAATAAAAAAGGAACGGTACTGTGAAAGTGTAGCACCCAAACAAAATAATGACCATGTACATTGTTGTAGTCCAATCATATTCAATCTGCAAACAAAGTATTAATCAGAATGAAGCTTAGTCACTTTTTATTTTTAAATAAGGAAAAAAAGTGAAAGCTTGCAAAAAGTTAAAAAAATAAAGCCTAAAGTAGATTGGAAGTTTAGAAGTTTCTAAGCATACAATCAACGCTATCAAGAAAATCAAGCTTCTTTAGGCTGAGAACTCAAGCTAAGATCAGATACTTGATAGAAGTTAATAAAGTATGGAACTTTGATTAGAAATTAGAAATTAAATAAAAATCTCAAAATGGGTCAAAATTGTCACCTTTAGTTAAAAGTAAAACTTCGTTAAAATAAATTTTGAAACAACTTCTAAGAGAGCCATAGTCCATAGTAGAAATAAAAAAAATAGAGAAAGAAAACCATAACAAAATCACTACAAACAAAGTTGGTAACTGTGAAAGCCGACCAAATCAATATCGTTTTAGACACATAGGTAACATTTTGTAAAAGAAAACAGCCATTGGAAAACCATGTTATCGAAATGCTAGAAACAAATACTTGATTAAGAACTTATCTCGGGGTTGTACTTGTACAATGCTTGGTAGAGGCTGATACTTCAAAGGTTTACCATCCAACCTTCTTCCTGATCCTGTAAACGTGTAAAAGTTCCTCAGAGCTATCTCTATGCTTCCTGGTGAGAACAACAAAATATTAGGTTATGTTGCAAAAGAAAACAAAAAATATACCGTTGTAAACTGATATGCATACATATCAGGGAAAGGACCGCTTGTTGACTTACACTGCTTTTGGGTTGGAAATGTTCAAAAAGTCTGATGTATGAGGTTGTAACTTAACATATGTACCCTTCGGAAGGGTCACATTCTTTATGCGCACAATGTCTCCTTCTGTTAAATCCAGATTTCCATAATCTAAATAGAGAAAATCTGTAAGTATAAATGAGTAAGCATACCAATGCCACGACATAGGGGTGTTTGATAATTTTCATTTTGAAACTGATTGTGTGATTAAAGCGAAGAGAAGTCGTAATGGTCAGTTTTATTGTTTGGATGAAAATCTGCTTCTGATAATTATAACATATTAGTTCAATATTGGCACAATCACTTCTAGAACACACATCCATGCATCCCCTTAAATGCTAGTAAAAAAAAAGAAGGAACTTGAGAAATGTGAGTACCCAATAAGGCATGTATATCATGCCTTAATCTGCAATGAACACGAGAACACCACAACGTGACACTCTCTCTGTAGAAGCATTGCGTAGCTCAAACAGCATAGGATAATCAGTGGTGAAGGGAAGCTGCAATATAAGAGCTTGCCCAGTCACATATTTCCTTTACAAAAATGAAGCCATATATTCATATAGCATATATAAAGAGAACTCACTAATTGTACATATCTTCAATCATGGGCACCCATATTTTAAACATATTTTCATCAAACTCAAGACTAACCCTTAATTAAAAGCAGTTGATCGTATAGGGAAAAACGTTAACTTGATGTAAATTAGAAACAGAAAGAAAATGTACAAATGTACCTTAAACTTTGGGTTTAACCTAATTGTTACGATGTATCATTCTTCATCTTCATCCATTAAGTGGCAAATCAAAACAATACATCTGACAACAGAAACCATAGCTCAACCTGTCACACATGAAACTACTATTAGGACTCGTCCTTTGAAGGTCATATCCCCTAGTAGAAAGATTAAGTAACAAAGCCGAAAACAATTGAACAAATCAAGTAAATGCAAACAATATGACTGCATCAAAACCAAAAAACGATAAAGATACAAAATGTTTACCTTTTTCTCCAATTTCCTTCAAGACTGCATAGGTAATTAAAAGAACCCTATGGATGAAATCAACAACGATTATAATAAAAAAAAAAGTGAAATCTTGTGACTAACCATTTTTTCTTATAACAAAATTTACATATCGTTCTTTCAATGAAACAAACAAAGTTCAAATTTTATTCTTTGATTTGGTACAATTATTCTTTGATTTGGTACAGATCCTATAAAGATTTATACAAAAACAGTCATGGTATTAAGTTAAAAAATTGAACTCGCTGTTTCCAAGGCATCACTTACATCCATGAATACAAACTCACATGATAAAAATGAGAATCTGGATGAACTTATCCAACAAATGTTAGCCATATAACCAATCTGCTAAACGGTCGTTAGCAAGAAAATTCTTTTGTCCTTTGAAATAGTTCGTTCAATGGCACTCCAACAATGTTCCCATCTAGCAGATGAACTCTCTGGACAATTTCAAGCTATTTACTTATGAGTTATGAATGGGTCAATCTGAGTTTTGTACAATTTCTACTAAAAGTAATGGTGATTGTTATTAGCAAATTGCTCGGTAATCTGTTTCGAATTAACGAAATAAAAACAATAGATATTAGAATATTAAAACCAAAACCCACAAAATACTTGAGCAATATATCTGGAACATAGCTTGAATTTAATAATCAACTACAAAATAGCTTAAAATTCAATTTAAGAGCACATTAAGCCCTAAATTAACGCACTTCAAGTTAATAAAAGAAGCCTAAACGAATTCTTCTATTCCTTCGTACTAGCATTTTAACTGCGCAATGCGACAAAGAACTTCAAATTTTATAAATTTTTTTTTTGTAGAACTGTATGTTCGTTAAACAACATATTATCCTTGAATAACAATATATTTATTTTCTTCATTATTTTATAGATAATATTTCAGCAAGAGCACACTGAATTTATGAATGAAGTGATTTTGAAATTTGATAAAATTATAAAGGGTTAAAACATTTTGTCACAAACGTACTCTCCTACTCATTTTAATACTAATGTCACGTCACCAACATACTTGTTAAAAAAATTTCGATCTTATCAACTGTTAATCGGTAACCGGAACAACCGGTTACTTTTCACACGTTGCACACATATACTAAAAGGGTTAAAGCCATTGTCACCAACCTACTGTCCCTCATTTTTCGAGATCGCCATCATACTCATTTAATACTAATATCACCAACATACATGTTAGTTACTTGTCGATGTCACAAACATACTTGTTAATCAATAACGTTAATGATTAATTTGCGATCATAATTCTCTAAACACATGAAGATTAGTTCAAAAAATTATCTAACTAAAACTTTCATAATTTACCATCTCAGTTTTTAATTATTTTAAGACTTGTGTAAAAATTTCAAGTCATTTGGAGCAATAAAATCCGATTTTCCAATATTTTAAGATTAAAAGCACACAAATTAAAATAAATACTATAAAGAATTCAAATGATATAATTTTTTTCTGGGGTGTTATTTACTGATATAAACACCCCAGAAAAAGTTTTAATATTTTTTGGCCTTGGGAACTAATTTTCATGATCAAACACTCCATTTTAGTAATAGTTTTGTATTAAATTAATGAAAATACATATGGTCTTAAAAAATCTCAAAGTTTTACAGAAAGTTTATATCCAATATTAGTTTATGAAAATAAATTTTGGTAATTTTTGGAACTAATCTTCATGTGTTTACACAATTATGATTGCAAATTAATCATTAACATTATTGATTAACAAGTAGGTTGGTGACCTCGACAGGTAACTAACATGTATGTTGGTGACATTAGTATTAAATGAGTAGGATGGTGATCTCGGAAAATGAGGGAGAGTAAGTTGGTAACAAATAGCTTTAACCCTTGACAATTTCATGTAAAAAACGTTTCCCGGTAAAAAATAGTATGTTGGTGACCTCAACAGGTAACTAACAAGTATGTTGGTGACATTAGTATTAAAATGAGTATGATGGTGATCTCGGAAATTGAGAGATAGTACGTTAGTGACAAAATGTTTTAACCCAATTATAAATGATTGTGTCTATTTTTGC